>CM031242.1:55416463-56916463 GCA_018340775.1 Taxus wallichiana var. yunnanensis | reverse complement strand
TCATGTACACATGTGTGAAATACTATGGCATGCAAAGGAAATTATAGCTCTTGCACGTAAGGCAAGTTAGTTTGCTACTACTTTGGAAGGGCCCGTGTATAACTAGTATATGAAGTATGATCTGAATCAGATTGTTGTAGATTACAATGTGTTACGAGCTACTTTCTTGGAAATTTTTAAAACACGAGTTTGATTAGAAAAGCATCAGCACGCTGAAAGAGATTAAGCAGGGCATGGTTGAGAGTGTAAGGTAGTATGATACATTCTTTAAAATTTTGTTATTAATTTTTTCTTATAATATTTTCCCTATTTAGCATGCACAATGACTTGTTGGTGGTTGATCAAACCTTTCAGAAGGGCACTCTCTCATAATACTTTTATAGATCCACATGAGGCTTTGAAAGTGGATCTACACGCTGAGGTAGTTGGGAGCGTAGAAAGCGGGGTTAGCTCAATCTTGGAGGTGCAAATTACATCGATGGCAAATCGTTGGAGAAACTATCGCCAATTCTTCACATAATACGATAAAGTGGAATATGGTGTACAGAGTGCAAGGTGAAAGGACATACTAATAATAGCTTCCTCGTAAATAAGTGTGTGCCATGTTACTAGATTGTAAGGTTTGTCACTTAGATCATGATTTAAGTCAATGGCCCTTATTGTAGCATGTGATCGGGAAGAACATGTCTTGTTACTATAAGATTTAAAGGTCCCATACTCATGATACAAATAATTTTAGGTTAATTGATCAAATTCGTGATGCTATTGAGACAAGTGTATGCTAGAAACAGTTGTTGCAAATGATTCTAAGGAGAAAGATAAACATCATAATCATAACTACAATGAAGGGTGTTCTAATGGAGGTGGTAGAGGAAGAGGTTACCAAGGTGGATATAGAGGCCATGGTCGTGGTGGAGGTAGAGGTGATTTCCCATAAGGAACCTATTTTACATGTGGATCCCCTGATCATTATAGGTGTGAATGCCCTCAAAACATAGTCTGCTCATGGTGCGGGAAACAACATAAGTTTGAAGAATGTCCTGAGTTATATGAGCACATGAGTAAGAACTATAATAAGAATGATAATGGCATGCGGATTATTAAAGTGCAGCGGATCGTGGAAGATCAGTGGATGCCTAATATTGCACCTGATCCTGAGATGTTGCATGTGCTAGTGACTATATGCACTGAGGTTATGCAAACTCATGAGACTTGAAGCAGAAGCCTATTATTACGAAGTAAGAGGTGATAAATGTAAAGTATCTAGATCTTGCCCATCAAAAGGAAGTTTATCAAGAGACTACGGAGGTTATTTACAAGGTGAGATATAATGCTTAAAGGATCGAGACACGGAAATTGGAGCATGCAAAGAAGGTTATGCTTCATCGAAGGATGTGGAAGACTTAAATGAGGTTTATAAGATGTTGTGCCAAGAAAACATCATTCCTTTATTAGGTTAATGGTTAAGGGAGAAGGTACCACACATTGGATCCGAGTGCGAAAGACGAGATATTACATGCGAACTTACCTCCTTGGAGTCTTAAATATGATAAAGAGATCAATTTGAATGTAGTTGTTCATGGGTGGATGTTGAGTTATATATTGATTGATACAGGTGCGGAACTAAATGTACTCACTTTGGATGCATGGAATTAGATGGAAAGACCACCATTACAATCCTCTTCAAATGTGTTGCTTATGGAAAATAGGACTAGAGCCACACCCATTGGTTTATTGAAGGATTCCACTATTATTATACAAGGGGCCAAGTTTACAAGGGACTTTAAAGTCTTGGTGCTTGCGAAGTAGATAGTTTCCTTACATTGCTTGGGCACCCTTGGTGTTACACGAATAATGTTGACCTACGTTTTAATAAAGGTTATATCAGTTTTGAGAATAAGGAAGAGCATGTCATTATTCCTTTGACAAATGGAAAATTTTCACCGTATATAGAACCCTTGAGTGAAGAGGATCTGAATAGGATATATGCATGAATAGTTAGGGATACTTTGGAGTGCTTGAGTTGTCTAAGGAAGGTGTTATTTAGTGGAATGATGCTCAATCTATGAGTGATACAACTAGTGTTGCCTATGATAACTGGGTACATGGAACGTATGAGATGGTCGGGCGGGAGATCAAGAATATAATTATTTGTGTGATCAAGTCACACATTGTTCAATATTTGAGTCAAAAACAAGCACCTCGGTCCATTGGTGAAGGAAACCCTGATTTATTTCTACACACCATGGAAGCCCAGTAGACGAATGAGGGTGACAAGAGAAATATGTTGATTTATACTCGCATGGAACAGGTTGCGCACTAGTGGACCACATACGAGAGATAACCTTTGGAGTGTGTGAAGTGAGAATCATCTTATCTACTAGGTTTCTTAGGAGTAGGGTACCTTCATAGATATGTGAATTCCATGGGAAGGATTATTATTTGCATCATGTTCGAAGTATGAGAGACTCGGATTGAGGGGTAAGATTCCTTTCTACCATCACTTTGGGTACATAAGTTTTATGCCACTCTAAGTGGTTGCACATGTGCATGGTATGTTCATGTAGAATTAACAAGAGCAATAGTTAATTGGCAAGAGATGACCTTAGGTATGATTCAGACCTTTGATTATTTTTCTACTAAACCTCCGGTGAATGAATCATTACAAATTATAAAGCACTTACAATGGGGGATAGTGCAAATCTTTGAGGAAATATTGTTAGATATGTTTGGGTAATTTGACTTAGAGGAATGATTTGACAAAGAAGATAAAGATGAAATGTAATTTGGGTGTGTCCGGCTGGAAAAAGAGAAGGGTAAGTTCGTTTACATGATTGATGATGAAGAAGTAGAGAATATGGATATTGACCACACTGTGAGGTACGCACGAGGTCTTGGATAGTTCTAATGAGAAGGTGTGCGCTTATCATGATCCTATGAAAACAAAGAAGGTCAACATTGGGATAGATATAAAACCTAAAGAGGCCATTATTGGTGATTATTGGTTTGAATAAGAGGTGTCAAATATTATCGAACTATTACGTGAATTCCAAGACTTATTTCTTCGAGGTTATCACGAGTTGAAGGGATTGCGTCCCTCTTTGGGTGAAATGAGGATCAAGTTAAAAGAAGGTGTGCACCCGGTCAGAAGAGACCTTACTGGGGATGAATCCTAATTTGTGAGACAAATTTAAGGAAGATATTGATAAGAAGTTGAAATCTAGAATCATTACGCCCATTAAGGAATCAAAGTGGGTTAGTCCCATGGTGATAAACATAAAAAAGGATGGTCGGATAAGGATTTGTGTGGATTACACGTAGTTGAATGTTTCCTATGTCATAGACCCTTTTCCCATACCTTTACTAAGAAGATCTTGGAGGGTGTTGTAGAGTGCAAGATTTACTCTTTCACTAATGGATTTTTAGGCTATCATCGGGTGTTAATTGCTAAATAAGACAAAGAAAAAACAACTTTCACCACCGAGTGGGGAAAGTTTTCATATACTGATTATGCCCTTTGGGTTAAAGAATGCACTTGCAATCTTTTCACGCATTATTTTGCAAGTATTTAAAGACTTTATACACAAGTTTTTATAGGTTTATTTGGATGATTGGACTATATATGGGTTGGTAAAAGATCATTGTGATAACTTGAGACTCATGTTTGAAAGGTGTAGGCAAATAAGCATCTCCTTAAATATTAAGAAGTGTATCTTTTCGACACCCTTTGGAACTTTTTGTGACACATTATATGCAAGGAAGGTTTGTTGGTAGATTTTGCTACAGTTGCAATTATCTTGGATTTTGAGGATCCCGCCAATCGAGTGAGGTGCGTGGATTTTTAAGACATACGAGTTATCACAAGAAGTTCATTAAGGGATATGCTAAGATTACCGTGCCCTTGGAGGAATTGTTGAGGAGTAAGGGAAAGTTTCATTGGGATGAGGCATAACAGATAATATTTGAGACAATGAAGGAAAGACTCACTTCTGCGCCTATTTTGCACTTTCCTTCTTGGGATAAATTATTTCATATACATGTTAATGCTTTTAGCATGGCCATTGGAAAAATGTTAGCATAACATGGTGATGGGATTGTTGGTCATCCTATTTGTTTCGTGAGTAGGAAGTTGACACCATCTGAACATAATTATACGAGTACAAAGTGTGAAGCATTTTCCATGATTTACGCTACACGCACAAGTTTAGATAGTATTTGCTTTAGAAACTTCATTTATATTTTATACAGATCACATGGCACTTAAGTACTTTGTTAATAAGCTCATTTTGTAGGGGAACATATGCGGTTAGATTTTGTTGTTTCAGGAATTTGACTTACAAATTGTGGTGAAATCGGGAAAGAGTGATTCCGGACTAGATCATTTATCAAGGATTCATTCAAGTGAGGAAGTGCAGAGCATTGAGGACATAATACCATATGCACATCTATTCAGATTGAACCCTGCACCCTCCGATTTAGAAGAAATTGATGTATTCTTGTATAGTGGTGTGGCGCTGAAGGGATGAAGAGCTTAAAGAAGAAACAACTTGTCATATGTGCCACGCCTTACATGTTGATCAATGGAGATCTATAAAAATTATGTTAGGAAGAGATTTTGTGCCGGTGTGTACTTGAGCATGAGTGCAAAGCTATTATGGAGGAATTTCATGGTAGAATTCTTGGTGGGCATTATGTATGTACTCTCCTTTGTGCCCAAGATTTTGATGGTTGGTTTGTGGTGGAAAACATTGTATAAGGAGTGTAAGGAGTATGCAAAGGCCTCTGTGATCATTTCTAGTTCCTTTGAAAGCCGGGCATAGGGATGAAATGCCTTTGAGGCCTATAGCGAGTGTAGAACCTTTTGAGAAATGGGCAATCGACTTTGTGGCTCTTATTTCCCCCAGCATGCAGGACTAGATCACGTTACATTATAATTTGTACAGATTATCTAACAAGGTGGGCAAAATCAACACCTACAAATGATTCCACGGCGATTCTATGCAGTAAGGTTCTTGTGGGAAAATATTATCAACATATATGGATTTCCATTGAGCTTGACAAGTGATAGGGGCACTCATTTCCTTAATGAGACTATTAGAATATTATTGGTGGAATTTATGGTGGCACACCATAAGACAACACCTTATCACCCACATGCCAATGGGACTATTGAGGCTTTCAACAAAATATTGATATATACATTGACAAAGATTTGTGATGTTGGAAGAAAGAATTGGGATGATAAAGTCTCTGTTGTACTTTGGGTGTACAAGACAACTTACAAGAGGTTGAATAATGCCACACACCCTTTCAGTTAGTGTTTGGTGCAAAGGCTATTTTACCAGTAGAATTCATGTTACCATCCCTACATATTGCACAGGAAGGTGGACTAGATGATGAGAAAGCACTTGAAGAGCGCATTGACAAGCTTATGCATTTAGATGAGCGGCGCATTATAGCACGTTGGAACCAAAAGAAAGAGAAAGCTAGGCGAAGGCATGGGATGATAGGCATATTAGGAATAAGACATTGATTAACTAAAATTAACTAAATCTAAGTTAGTTAAGAACTAGTTAATCTAATCTAGAGGATGTTAAACACTTTGTAAATAGAAATAAAAACCCTACTATCAAATAGTAAAGTGAGGAAAGAACTCATTTGATTGCAAGTGGTTGTCTTAGGTGTGAAAGGAAATTCTAGAGGTAGGAACGACTACACACAGTCCCAAAAAGAGTGGATATGGAAGAGATGAGTAGACTAGAACACCCGGGAAGGTATTAGGGCACCCTGTGGCACCCTAGTCTCTAAAATAGGCACCTCGGTCTCAAAAAAAGCTTCTGTTTGGTCTTCTTAGGGTCAGAAGAAGGTTTATAGCCTTCACCATTTTTGCACTAGATTTTTTGAACTACATCGAATGTATCAAATGAAGCAAGATGATGTTGAAGACCTACAAAAGACAAAGAAGTATCAAATCCCTAAAAATAAAAGATCTGAGAATGAATGGGTCAGACTAACCTCAACTGCCACAATAGTGGGCTTACTAAACTAAGTGTTGCACTAAATTTAAGACCCGGATGTAGTTCTTGTGTGTGTGTGTGTGCATTTCATGTTGTGGGTACTCTTGTGTCAGTCACACTTTGTGAAATAGCGAGCAATAGCTAGATGTAGAAAATGTAATAGTATGTGTGCATGGAATAGAATATAATCCCTCCCCCTATGAAGTGTGATGTAGACTTCCTAGATTGTGCCTTAATGATAGAGCTATGTGGATACAAATGTAATAGATGGGTGTGCATTAGGTGATTGATAGTAGTAGAATGATGTTAGGTCCCTCATTATGTTCTCATAACTTTATATTTATAGGGTTCTCTTTCTCTAATTTCGTAGTTAACCCCGAAGAGGTCGACCAAATAAAAGATAAGGATGAAAAATGGCTAGAAGAGGCCCAAAAGTGGTGGGAAATTTCTAGAAGGATCGAGGCACCCCAGGTGGGACCAGGGCACCTTGGGGTGCCCTAGTACTAAATCTGGGTGCCCCAGTTATGGCTAAAATTATGGGGGATGTGTAAAAATGGTGGGCATGTAGGTGTAATAGGTCATAAATTATGAAATAAAATAAATAAAATGGCCAAAGGGATGGGGTTTAATTAGTAATTTCTTTACTCAAGAACCTTCTAAATAGTAGTATGAGATCAAGATAAATAATTGTCTAATGTACATGATTTTGTGACTATAGACATTGGAAGTTGGATAGATGGTTCTTCTTTATGAATCCAAGTTTTTGCACCACCCAGAAAGTTCCAAGTGCATTGGTTGGGACCATATGTTGTGACTTATATACTTGATTCAAGTGTTTTTGATTCTGCAAAAATTGAATGACACACATTTTCCGGTTATTTCAACAGGAGTAGGTTGAAGCCATACTATAAATAAGTCTTATTGGTATTTGTAATAAGGAAATATTTCCAGTTAGATTAGGATTTTCTTTTAATCCATGTTCTTTATATGTGTTTCCTTTCATTGTCGTTGTGATTTGTCAATTTAGTTCAGTGTTTTGTTGTAATAAGTGCTCTTGTGTGCCAGTAGTTGATTAATATCAAGGTGATTTCATCCACAAAGAACCATGCATAATTTTAGTGTGGGGTGGATTGAAGTATAGATATGAGAATTGTTGGTTCCCTCTTAATACAAGTTGGCTTATTTGAATGCTTCTTCCTGGAGCGTTGGCATAGAAGTGAATAAGACTTGATAAGTGTTGGGCATAAGGTGTTATAAATAAAGTTGAGTTGAATGAATACCACATAGGGAAAGTGATCACGCGCAGTGTAACGTGAGGTAGGTATTAGTATGGGAAACTACTTGGGATAAGGTGCAGAGGTTTTGTACTTCAAAGCATAGGGAGGCGCATGGAGGATGTCTGTGGCTAAGAAGTAGTATAGTGTGCTGAAGTTTATGACTATAGTGTGCAAAGTGGAGTCATGGAAGATGTCAAAAGGGAAAAGGTACTTTGTTGAAAAAGTGACTTAAAATGCGTAGGTCAAAGGGACATGAGGGTCATGAAAAATTATAAATAAGGGGTTAGGGTAGTCATTTGGCTACCTTTCCTTTGAACAAATTTGTGCTACGAGAAAGCCGAAGTGCGACAAAGAGATAAAAAATGATGCATAGTTTTATGTGAACCGAAGTGCTTGAGAGTTGTGTGTGAATCGTTGTGGAGAAGTGATTTGGAGTCCACGGTGGAGCATAGTGAAGGGTTACATACATTGAAAGTAGTCAAAATTTCACAAGGCTCGGGTAGAAGGAAGTTAGAAAATAGAACACCTAGGGCACATAATTACAGAGAAATGGCACGAAGGCATGAAGGTTGAGAATAAAGAGACCAAGGTTGTGGCTGAAGAACCCTTGGAAGAGATATACTTAGAAATGCAATACCCTCCTAGTGTGTTGAGGGTGGAAATTTAGAAATCAAAGCTCACTCGATGCAAAATCAGTGAGTTTAACCACCACATCGAGGAGAACAAGAAGAATATGAGGGAATATTTATACAAAGTCCTTCCAAGTACATATGAGGCTGGAAACTCTTTAATTGATGACTCGTGAAGCGAGAGTTGGAGAAAATAGGTGTATTGCAGTTGTGGGAGCTTCCTTTCTTTGCCAAACCCACACACCTATTTCAAGTAGTTGATGTCGCGGGTTCACGAAAACTTTTCATAATTTGAGGAAGAGGATGCGTCTCACCATACAACTAATTGAGTGTGTCACAGGTTTGAGAAGCATGAGAGAAGACATGACTCTAGATTTATGTGCTATAGTGAAAACTGAGAACTTACAAAGAAATTGAGCTACGAGAAGGGAGGTAGGGCACAAACCATCACAGATCTAGATGATCCGGCACTTAGGGTTGCATCTTGACTTGTGAGCTACAAATTGGGCACTTCTAAGCATTGGAAAAACATCAATAAGAGGTTATTGTACGTGGATTATAGAATTTCAAAGAGAGCACATTACAATTTGGCCCATTTTGTTGCCAATAACATCATTGAGGAGGCGAAGCTGTAGAATGAAGAAGGGGTGAAGATTACATGGGGGTCCATTCTACTTTTGATTGTGTTTTGGGAAATTGGGGTACCAGATGGGCCCAAAGGCAATATGTGGGTTTACCCACCAACGAACCCATCCCCTACACAGTATAGTTTGTAAGGTTTACTTGTGATGGCACCATCACAAGTACATACAAAGCTAGAATTAATAAGTGGTATGATAGACTTCGAGGGGCCTTTGAGAATGATTGGAGCATTTTGTGTGTGTTTCCCATGTAGTCGAAGATTAGGTAAAGTTTGCAGTAATGCAACATTTCAGCCTTGCTTAGTTTCATATGGCTAATGGAGAGATGGGTCCATGGTGTAAACTTCCATTTGCATTCTCGATGAAGTACACCGAAGTGCTCCATCAATAGGCTAAAGGATGCACAAAAGTTGACTTATGATGCGATAAGGTAGAATCAAATCTGCATACATTGCGCCACCTATAAACACGAATCGAGGCCTGTGTATTTGGAGATTTTGGAGCTAGACATATTAGATTTACATCCAAACTTAAATATTACAATCAACGGACTTATTAGGGATAATTTTAGTGGTGAATATTTGTAATATGGAGAAATTTTCATTTTATGAAAATTTGAAAGGGAAATTTTTTCGGAGCAGGTCAATTTCTTGTTCGCCTAAAATTTATAGTATATTTTTTTAGGGGTCATCTTTGCCTACATTTGAAAACATATCCTATAAAAACCTAGGTGATTCGTTGGGTAGTATATTACCACCAACACCTTTCTAAGTTACTACTAGTTGAGCTACCGGCATATGAAATAATGTGAACTTACATGCTCTAAGCACTTGTGCAGAGTGCATATTTTTTTATTGTTTAGTACTTTGCAGTCGGGTGACAAGTTCTATTTGTTGACATGCAACTAGTAATATTTCGACGTGCAACAAAGGGTTTATGTGCACACACGAAAATGAGAAATTGCTAATGCACGCGACAAGGGTTTGTTCTTGATGCACTGAAAATGCTTTGTTGATGCACAACTATATTGTGGTTGACGCAAAATAGAGTTTTTATCTGATACATGACAATGATATTTGTTAACGTGTGACTTATTGTATTTGCTGACATGTGACAAATGTTTTCTATGGATGGGGACAAGGAGATATTGTTGACGCGTGACGAGGGTTTTGTTGTTTTCTTCGACATTACTCTATTGGCCTTATCATTTGTGGTGTTATTTATGTGTGATTTATTATATTTGCTAACACCCGATAAATGTTTTATGTAGATGGGTGATAAGGAGATATTGCTGACATGTGACAAAGGTTTGGTTGTTGATGTCTAACACAATTCTCTTGTTGATGCATGACTTATTGTATTTCTTTGACGTGTGACAATGGTTTTTGTGGATGCGTGACAAAGAGACTCAACTATCATCGGGAAAGGAGGCTCAACCGACGCCTAACAAGGAGATTGGTGTGACACCCGACACAACTATTGTTGATACATGATATGTATCTTGTTGACACATGACTCGAGTTGTTGACACGCGTAAGATTTTCAACTTATCCGATTAGAAAAATGGAAGGTGGGAGAGTGCTCGAGAATGAGAAGACCAAAAAGTAACCAAAAATATCATAAGTCCATGTTTAAGTATTTTGGAAACTCTACTACTACAGATACCACAACCACTAGCACCCTTACATCTACCACTAGATTGAATTAGAGTATAGATTGTGTGAAAGGTAATATTGATGTGGACATGCATTTTGCATAGTATTAACCAAATGACATCTATGATGATACCATGCCAGATCTTGAAGATATACCTATTGGGATGCCGAGCTTGAAGATATTCCTATTGAGGTGCAACCAAGAGTGCATCAAGATATCACACATATAAATACTCAACAAAATGGAACTCAAAAATCAAATGAAAATTTTGGTTCATGAAAGAGGAAAGCAAGTGATTGTGGTAATGCTCAAAATTCTACTCATAAAAGTAAAACATTGAAAATGAACAAAAATATGTGGACACTAAGGAGGACATACAAGTTTGATTGGGCTTCCAAATTTATGTTTCTCGAACCTTTATAGCGAGATAATTCAAAAGAGATGCCATCTGAATGTACATGTATAATATGTATGTGGAAATTGGGAAAGCAACAAAAAATGCAACTGAAGCTAGACACTATAGAAAAACACTATGGAAAACAATATTTGACTGTAACAGGGGAGGATGGCTAGAAAATCAAAACACATAGGTGGAAAATTGAAAAATAATGCATGCATGTTAAATACACAATAGAGTGAAAAAAACACAAACATCTCATGGAAAAGGGAGGAATGATCACATCGTAAATTGGTAAGATGAATCAATCAAATCTGCGTGCAAAACTCATATTGTTCTCTACTTTATGTCACATACTTAAGAAAGGAATATTGATTTCAGATTTCCTTGATTTCAAAGTTTTGTATCAATATAATGGAATGCACAACATTCCTCGAGTCTCATTGCTATGATAGTAGTGCATGGGAAATGGAAAAATGCCTTTCAATGATAGAGAAGGAAGATTTGAAAGAGAATGTAAAAAAATAAAAGGTTATCTCTCTTTCAATTCATGAAGTGATAATGATCGAAAACATTACATGTGTATGTATCCATGTCTATACTTTAGAAAATCATATGAGGACACCTCATATCTTTGGGTGTTATGAAAATGGTTGAAAATTGTAATGCCAAAACCTACATATAATAGTTGTTTCTATTTGAAAGATATTCTTGGAATGACTGATTATGAAATTGCTACGAAGTTGGTATGTGTTAGAGAAAATGGTACATCGGTCATGCAGGTCACCAAATAGAGTTGTGTGTTAGATTTTAAACAACAAAGTGGCCCCTTATATGGTAGAAATACATTGTATGGATCATAGAATGAATTTAGCATATAAAATGATAAGTAACTACAAAAACGTTGCTAAATTAGAAGACCTTATAAGATAGCTTCATGCCTATATAGCAAGCATCCCAAAGTGATTTCTTGAGTTCCAGTAAATTTGCAATCGAAATTACAAATGGTAAAAACTTCGAAGGATGTTGGGACGAGATAGATTTCTTTGTATGAACCGCATGCGAGTTCGTGAGGAGTATCCTTTGTTGGTTGGTTTCATGCACAAATATCATCATGAAGTTGACAGGGTGAGGGATTAGTTCTGTTTAATTGATTTGAAGACATTTCTTACATTGGTTGGTATTCTTCCAATGTTGCAAGAGATCAATACACTGATGAAGCATGCAAATGGGAGATTAATCTATATTGTGGATTTTATACGGATGAGAAAAATGGTATGTCAAAATCTTGATATCTTGTACACTTCCCAAGATAGTTTTGATACACATGTTTTCGAGAATTGGAAAGCTTTATTAGATCTTAAGAATCCTAGTAACTATTTGAGATTTAATATCCACGATCACCTCTACATCAATGTTAATGGGAGGGACATACCACTGCACATTTTACAAAAACATCAAGATATTATAGGATCGGAAAGAGAAGAAGTTCTTGTGACACGTAATATCTTTCATTCTGTTACAATTGAAACAAGAATAAAGCTTAGAAAATTTTTGGAATCCTTATCATAAAAAATAGAGAACATTTCTCTAAAGATAAAATTATTGAAGCAATGGGTGTGATGAGTCCTAATTTTTGGAATATTGAAGGTGCTCGTGCAAACTTTGTAAGAAAGCATTTCCATAAATCCATGGGTATAATAATGGAACATTTCACCAAGATTTTAGAGGTCAAGGGTATGGAAATCAAAGGTATATTGAATGTTGATTTATTAAAGTCTCAATCAACAAACTTTTCAACAACAATGAGGAACCAATATAAAAAGTTAGACAAACCTTCTGAGAATGGTGTTATTACAAGACTCTGGCGAGGAATCTATCAAAGTAATTTGTTACAAGAAGACATTAGTGAATATTTTAGATTATATGAGTTATGCCAAACAATGATTTTGGGTTCTGTGGAGGAAAAAGGGTTTTCAAGTGCTTTATCATTTATAAAATCAAACCGAGAAACAAGTTGGATAAAAATTTGGAAAGTTGAATGAGGTGTTATGTTTTGCTACTCCTTGAAACCTTTCCTTTCGATAGAGAAATTTCGCATTGAAATTACCTTTCCGATATAAGAGGTGTAAATAATATAGCTACAAGTACAATTGTTCCCAACAATGAAACTAGAATTGGTGTGTGTCGCACTCGCAGAAGAAAACGACAACTTTGAAGAAGCTATTGATAATGGATTGTCTTCGCTTTAAATAGGTATCTCCTTGACCTTAATTTCATTGTTTTTCACCTTACATTTTAACCGTGTTCATTTATTCAATTTCTTAGTAACATATTCAAATATAATAGTTTGTAGTTAGACGTAATAGTGAACACAATTGGAACTCTACAGATGCAAATATTGACTAAAGAGGCTTGTTAACATAATTTTTTTCAGCTCTTGTTATCATTAAAGAACTTATAGGTATATATATTTACATTTATTTAAATACAATTATTTATTAAAAAATATGTTTTATATCATTACTATTTTGGATTTGACGAATACCAATTTCCATTTTACAAATATATTTGTTACATGCATTTGTCGAATATTAATTTGTAAGGCCTTCAAAGTTCATATCTACATATTCTTCCACTCTTATACTCTTCCGAAATTACTATTATACTCTTCCATACTTCCAGACATGCACAGGTTCTCATTTGCATTTTTTTAAATCTTTCTATTTTAAAAATCTATTTATTACATGCATTTGTCAAATCATCGATTTCCAAGGCCTTGATTACATATTTGCATATTCTTCCAATATTATACTCTTTCTAGACTTCTAGACTTCCACCTTGTCCGAGACATGTACAGGTTATCATTTGCATTTTCTTTAATATTTTGTTTCTTTCTTAATCCACCCAATCATTATTTAATCCTTTTTCTTGAAAACATGGGTTGACATCCATCCGAGAAAGCTCTCACTTCTCAAGACCGGCGATTTCGTGCAACTCAATCCATCTATTTACTAATCAATTTTTCGTGTGGATTTTTTCATGAATCGAAGGTCATCTAGAACGCTACGAAGGATGATTTCTCATTTTCCTTCCATATGCTTTGTCACAGCCATCTAAAAGACAAGAGGTAGCTTAAACCCTATCATATGACATTGCTTGATTTTTTACAATCATGTTTAATTTATTTTTGTATTTGCAAAATGCTTTGATGAAGTGTTTGAACTTTGTGGGATGAATATCAAATTACATGTAAAAATCACACATTTGAATTTTACAAGTAGAGAGAGGAAGATTTTTCTGTATTAAGATGTTTCTATCATAACACATTCTAAATTTTATTAAAACAATTATCCATTATCATCATCGATGATCATGCTTCTGCACTAAATCTACGTCGACATATGATTCATTATCATCCATAATTATTTTAATACCGTCATCCACATCTAATGTCATCATAGCATTGATTCATTACATGTAGAGAGAAGAAGATTTTAAGAGAAGAACGTATTGTTAGCACAAAATCACAAAGCATCCTCAAATGAGTCGTCAGATCCACTTTTCTAAGGTAGGTTCATTTGGTGTGATTACACAACATTGAGCTTTTCCCAAAGTGTAGGACTTTAGAGAATCAGAAAAGCTCTCCAAATTAAAGGTTGGTTCCTATTCCTCTGTTTAGGTGCATGTGTGAAAACTTGTAGAGGGCCTATTCCTAAATCTACTCTAAGTTTTACCAATGAGACAAGGATAAAAGGGATGCGGAAATAAAACTAAGCTATAAGGTGATGCACCAAAGGAATGATGAACATTTTTTATTGATAGAAACAAACAAACAAAATGCATACAATAACCAAGCACAAATAACCAAATGTGTGATGAAAGACCATATGAAAGCAAAAGAGACAAGAAAGGATCAAAAATCAATCACAAACATGTTTTATTGCTCTGCAGATTGATACAATGCATTACAAATGGCTAGAAGGTAGGAATGTATTTTGCGATTTAAATGGAAGGTTTGAAACTCCATGAGTTCCCTTGCCAAAAGAAAAGGGGAGCTTGCAAAATAGAAGAATGTCCAACCCTTTACAATGAGTCTCAACCCTGCATTTATAGATTCAATCAGAGAGAAGAAAGAAGAGAGAGAAGTGGGAAAAGTAGGTCGAAGCTCAACCACTGCTATTAATGTCTCCTACAAAATATGCCCCCAAATTTTCCTTGACTGCATTAATCTCTGGTTTGGCACCTCAAAGGAGGAAATGACGGAGTAGATCGAATCTGATCTGGTTGTTGGGGCAGATGGATCCCGCATTAATGGCCTTGAAGACGTTTTCTCCATTTTCCTTTACCTAACCTCTCCAAACTTAAATTTTCAGATCTCCATGGCATGGGTGAAGCTGAGATCTTTCCAATGGTGTTAGATTTGTAATATTTCGAGCCCTGAGTCAAAAGATATGCCCCTTCGAAGTTTGTATCGGTCCATACAAAAGGGTGGGAAAACCAATTTAAAAAATAGGCCCCCTTTTGACCTCTGGGACACGTGGAGGGCTAGCGCTTGTCTAAAGGCAGCCTCTATATTTTTCTCTTAGAATGGTGTGGGGTTGACATGTGGCTTCCTCCGCCGGCCCGCTCAATTTCTTTGTTTCTCGGCTAAGTTCTTTGCTCGGTAGGGGTCATATTCCTTGACTAGGGACATGCGGCGGTTGGCACTTGTTTGAGAACCCTTTCTCTGATTCACCCTTGAGTTAGTGTCATTTGGACACTTGGCACTCCTCCTGGCCTGCCACTATGCATTGACTATTCAACCCGACTGTTCCCTTCAAAGATACTAGACGCGTGGAGGCTTTGCGCTTTGAAACTCCCGATCAAGATTTTTCCCTTAAAGGAGTGTCGAGTTAACACTTGGAAGATTCCACAGGATTTGGACTTTTCAACGACCTTTACCTTACCTTTCCGGACCCTGGGCTACATGGTGAACTAGTGCTTGTTTGAGCCTCCGCATTTGGATTCAACTTTGGAGATGCACCGCTCAAACACATGGATCTCTCCACTAATAATTCTATACTTAACTCCTTTTGAGGCTTGCCATGTCCGCCTTTTGACCTATGTTGACCATTTGCTATGTGGAGGGCTGGCGTGAGTTTTAGAGCCTTCCCATTGGCTCCCATCTTGGATTTGAGCCGAGCCGACACCTCGAACCTTCCTGTCTAGCTGAAGACTTTTCAACGGCCACACAACTTTTGGGGTTCTGGACGCATGGAGGCGTGACGCTCATTTGAGATTCCTTTCTTGGACTCACCCTTAGAGAAGCATCATTCTAACACGTGGCTCTTTCCGTAACATCCTCCATACTTAGCTAATTTTTGGACTCATTTTAAACTATTTTGAGCCCGAGGACTCCAGATCTTCATCGTTTCTGCCTTTAATTGCTCCTGGCTTCTTTGATATTGTTCCTCCACCTCTGACCCTGTTGTTCTATTTTTGAGCCTACCTAAAACTTGTAGAATGGATTTAAGGCGCAGATCGGCTCGATAGATTCATCTTCTATATTTCTCCCACACAGGGTTGTTTGACCTTCACAGACCCCACCACTTCCATTATAGAGTCCCTCTGCAACTGATTTGTAGGATCTGAACGTGATTTCTTAGGTTCTTTCAGTGTGGGGTTTCGATCCAATATTTTTCCCGAGGGCAAAATATGGATAACAATTTGGTGACTCACAGGGGTATTTACCTGCTAGATGAAGAGATTAATTACCTTTTCATATCCATTGGGCATGGAGTCAAGAAAGATGGTCGACATGATTTCCTACCTCCGATCCATGAGCCCGACTTTTGCACTCTCAATCTTCATAAGAAATCTTGAAACAATGGTTTCTGAGAGTAGAAAATTATTTTGACCCGGGGCTTCATCTATTTCTGAATGAGTTGTGCAAGAGCAACAAAACAACACCACAACTATATACAAAATTTGAAATCATACATGTTCCAAGTAGAACATGTAGAGTGTGCAAAGCACTTAGGAGAAAAGTAACCTAAACTACAACAAGACAATGTGCACAAGCACTTAGAGGAATGAGAAACTAAACTAATATATACAAGGTGAGAACTTCCTTCTAGTAACAGTGTTTAAGATAGATTCCATTCACTGGAATCTACAATTCTACACCATCCAATGTATACAATTGGAAAGCATTGCTACTTTTACATCCTGTGACCATGTAAGGGCCACTCCAAATGGCATCAAACTTGGAATGCCTTCCTGGTTTTTCCCGATCTGCATCCCATTTCAAAACTAGGTCTCCCTCCTGAAAGGTCCTTGATCTTGCCTTCTTGTCAAAGAATCTCTTGATTGAAGCTTGATCCTTCTCTATTGTTTGAAGTGCATGTTCTTTGGTCTCTTCCAATTCCATTAGCTCTACATACCTGGCCTCCATTGGTTCAAACTCAGACACCTCCAGTTGCTTCATGAGTTCCAATGCTAGAAATTCAAGTGATATAGGCAACACTGCCTCTTTCCCATAGACAAGTTTGAATGGAGAGTTTCCGTAGACCTCTTGGGTGTTGTCCTATCAGCCCATAAGGCTGATTTGAGTTTCGTGTGCTAGGTTCTCTGATTTTCATCCAGATTTCTTCTGATAATCTTCAAGCAAGTTCTTGTTTGTAGACTCTGCTTGGCCATTACCCTGAGGGTAATAATTTGATGAAGTGCTTAGGTAAATCTGCATTCCTCATGACCCATCCTGTGATTTTGGAACCTATGAATGCCAATGCATTGTTTGATATAATAGTGGCTGGCACTCCAAATCTGGTCACTATCCCTTCATAGAAATCTAATATGTTGGACTCATTAGCCTCTTTGAGTGCCACTACCTCGGTCCACTTGGTGAAATAGTTCTATTGCCGTAATCCATTTGTGGCCTTGGCTCAAATTTGGATTGATGACCCCGATGAAGTCCAATCCCCATTGCATGAATGGATGATCTACTGAAATTGGATGCAATGGTAGTGCTACTAGCTTTTCCTTGCCTCTGAAGAACGCATGTTCTTGCACTTTTGATCCACGCATAGTAATCACTAAACACTCTGGGCCAATAATAACCCGCCTTCATGATCTTAAGCGTTGTCACTCGTGGAGCAAAATGGCCTCCAGCTGCTTCATCGTGGAATTCTTGTAATACTCTCTCAACTTGATTTGTCCCAATGCACCTTAACAGAATGCCATTGATGTCCCTTTTGAACAAGACGCCGTCAATGAGCACATATGGGATGGCCTGTAGTCTAAAATGTCTCCTCTTTGTTTTATTCATTTCTAGAGGACACATGCCTGTTTGAAGGAAGTGCACCATGTTCTGAGTCCAACAAGGAGTGGGCACATCCTCATTTTCTTCCTCCTGACTATCCTGTAGGACCAAAACAACTTCTTTTCCATCACTTGCTTCTTCTTGTTGACTCGAGGCCAGCTTGTTCACACAATCCCTTCCCACGGACTAGCTTAGTGACCTTGATCTCAATGTCATACTCCATGACACAAGTGATCCAACCTGCACGCTTTTCATTCAGATCCCTACTAAAAAGGAAGTCCTTAACCCTTGCATGGGAGACCAACAGTTGGATTTTGTTGTTTGAAACCAAATGCTTAAACTTCTTCAATCCTATTATAACTGATCAGGACTGCTTCTCGATGAAGGAGTGTCTCACCTCATAATCTTCTAGACCATGGCTGAAGAAAGTAATTGGCTTCTCCATGTCTTCTTTGTTCTATTGTACTTTAGACCATGACATGAAGAAATTAATTGGCTTCTCCGTGTCTTCTTTGTTCTATTGTACTAGGATTGCAGAAATTGTGTCACTGCCACCAAAGGCATATAATATGAAGTCCTTAGAAAAATTTGGATTCACGAGAGTTGGGGCTTGTGATATGGCTTCTTTGATAGCCTCAAAACTTGTTTTTCCTTCCTTGTCCACCTAAACGCCAAACTCAATGCGTAAATTGTGTCACCGCCACTAAAGGCATATAATATGAAGTCCTTAGAAAAATTTGGATTCACGAGAGTTGGGGCTTGTGATATGGCTTCTTTGATAGCCTCAAAACTTGTTTTTCCTTCAAGTTGTCCACCTAAACGCCAAACTCTTCTTTAACATCAACGTTATTGGCTTGACAAGGGCAAAAAAATTTGGTACGAACCTGCGAAAAATTGATTTTTCCTAAGAAGCTTTGAAGATCCTTCTTGTGGCTTGGCAATGGCAATGCTCTTATAGCTTCAACTCTTTCTGGGTCAATTGCCAAACCTTCCTTTGACACAATGTGGCCTAGAAGCTTGCCCTCATGGGCCAAGAATATGCATTTTTGGGGTTCAATGATACCTTGAATCTTCTACACCTTTGGAACACCTGCCTTAGGTGAAAAATATGGTCCTCATTGCATTTTTGGAGAACACAAGAATGTCATCTAGGTAGATCAGCCCTATTTTTTGATCACCCTTTGAATTTCATATCCATTGCCCTTTAGAAAGTGACTCGACATTAGACAATCCAAATGGCATTTTTCTCGTAGGCATAGGTGCCCCATTTGGTGGTGAAAGCCATTTTGAACTCGATCATCTTCTTCCACCATGATCCGGTTGTACCCGAGTAGTCATCTAGAGAGAGAATCTCTCTGATCCAGACACCACCTGCAAGATTTGCTCCATTGAGGGAGTGGGTAGTGGTCTTTGAGGGAAGCTCTATTCAAGTCACGAAAGTCAACACACAACCTAATCTCTCCATTCTTCTTCCTGACTGGGACCAATTTTGTGACCCAACTTGAGTGTTTGATTGGAAAAATGATACTTGCCTCTATCAACTTGTTCAACTCTTTCTTCATCAGAGGCTCAATATGTGGATTGACTAGTCTCTGCTTTTTCCTGATGGGCTTAGCAGTTGGATCTAGCTCAATTGTGTGTTGGGCTAACTTTGGATTGAACCCTCTTAGGTCTTCATAGCTCCAAGAAAATATATCTGGAAACTCTTGGAAAAGTTGTATGAATTCATACCTTTCTTGCTCGGTGGCCACCTTGCCAACTTGTAGTGTTTTTCCTTCTCCAACTAGAATTGGCTCTGAATCTTCTCCTTTGATCTGTATATTAGCCTTTTCTTTTGAATGATCATTGGGATTGAAGATAGACTCCAATGTCACTAGACCCTTGGGAATCTTGTTTGAAGGAAGCTACACTACTTGATCTCCATATTGCCGCTCCAATCTGTTTTGATTTCTAGTTGAGAATTCAGCTTCCTCTTGCAAAAAATTGATGATCTGCTGATCATTCTCGAACACCTTCCAGCATGTGTTGTTATTGGCACTACTGGTCTTACAACCAAATGGATATGTGGCTGTCCTTTGTCCCTCTTGATGTTGTCAACCACATCAAATGTTGCTCCAACTGCTGCAAGCCTATCAGCAGCTTTGTTCTCCTTTCTGGGTATGGACATAATGTTGAAGGCTTTGAAATCCTCAATGAGGTCCCACACCCTATTCTTGTAACCTTTGAGCAGGTCATTCTTGACAACATTTTTTCCTTTGACTTGATTGACAACCAGTTCACTATCACCAAACACCTGTAGGTTCTTGATTCCTCGTCTTCTGGCCCAATGCAATCCATGAACCAAAGCCTCATATTTTGTAATGTTATTTGAGCAGGAAAACTGAAATCTAAAGGTTGAATAATACTTCATACCTTGGGGGGACACGATCATAGCTCCTCCTTCGACTCCTTTCTCGTCGCGCTCCTGAGCCATCAAAGAATAATTGTCATACTTCATTGTCATCTTTGTGTTCTAGCTTGAAGATGTCGTAGAAGAGGATGATTCTCCTCGCAGAAGTATACTCCTAGCTCATGTTCTTCCATCTCCTTATAGGGATCAAAAGCATGTCTTTTGACCTCCCATTCATCAAGATTCAGGTCCGGATACACCCTACTTTGGTATCTGCCTTAGAAGTGTTTAGGAGGTCCTCTTGATCAAAAGCCAAACAATTTACATTGATTGGACTAGGAACATAGGACTCAATGTGATAATCTGCTATGGGCTCAGATCTGATTGTGGCCTTCACTCCATACCTTGTTCTAAAGAGCATATGTAACCAGTCAACAGAAAAATATCCTCCAATTTTGGCAGTGAAGTCCTTGGACAAACACAATGCAAAATGTGGTGGCAAATCTATGACTGATACATTCTGCAATACAATCACATTAGGGTAGGCATGCAAAGTGAGGCTCAGATCCTTGATGAATCCAATAGTGGTCATTGTTGTCCTATCCAATTATACTATTCCTCTAGAGATGACTTCATACTAGAGGCCCAGCTGATCAGCTATTTGTTTGGGCATTACATAACTACTTGCCCCCAAATCAATCATGTAATTATGCACCAATTTTTCTCCACTGATTAATGAAACATAAAATGGAGGAGGCTTCAGATTCTTACCTTGTTTTTCTCCATGGCTTCTCTCAGGTTGAGCCATATTGGTAAGCACTTTCTCTTGTTGGCTAGGGGGGTGGTTTGAGCTTGACAAATTTTGCATTCAAATCTGTAATATATCCCTCTACCCTGGAATGGCCAGTGACTCCCATAGTGAAATGTTCACACTCATCCTCTTCATTTACTCAATGATATTAAATGAATTGTCTTTTTGTTGCCCCTTCCCTGGCACATTATTCTCTTGCATATGGATTGTTACAACCGGTGCCTGAGTAGGTCTGAAAGGTGGCTTGGATTGACTCTGCACATTAAGAGTTGTATTTTGAATGCCAATACCTTGTGGAGTAACGAGGGTTGAGGATCACTTGAGCTTGGTGAATTTCCTTCTCTAATATTTCTCTTTTGGACCATGTATTGGCAGCTATACTTTGAGAAGGGGTCCGATTCATTCCACAAAATTCCTCAGCCTACCAATTAACAATCATAGTTTCACTTGGGGTCCCTCTTCACGAGCTTCTTACTGCTGATTTTCTTCTTGGCTAGGTTCTTGTGACACACCAATAATGCTGCACCATCGAGCCTCGATTTAGTGCACCATTGAAACACATCGACCGATTATGTGGTGATCGCATGGGAAATAAAAATCATATTCTTGTGCCATGTTATTATGTGTTGGAATCAATGCTCTTGATGTCAAGCCGTGTGTTTGGATCATATGACCTGAAAGGTCTAGCAGCTTGAGGTTGCCCTTGGTGTTGACCTCGATTTACAACTCTGGTCCGGTGGTCTATTTTTCCGATACAAGGGTCTAGCCCGATACAAAGTCCTGGGGTTGATATGGCCTAGAACTATGAGCCCGTTGTCTTTGATGGTTACTAGCTCATTTCCCAGATTTTTTAGTTGTTTCATAACTTCTCGAAGCTAATTTGAGGTGTTAGATGATGAAGTGGAGGCTTCACGTGAACTTTGACTCCGGGGTGGGTATAGGAGCTAATGTGGGTGTTCGGGCTTGTACACCGGGTTTCCTATATTAGGGTAAAGAGGCATGGATGGCCTAGAGCAAGTTTTCCAGCCTGAATCAAATGATTCTCAACTCCTATGGAAAGGCTATAGGCTACAGTGTAAGGTTGTGCCCCCATTGATCGAATTATCAAAGAAATATCGAATTTAAAGCTCTAAGGAAGTATGAGAAGGCACCTTCATTAGTGGGCTTTACTACCGTTGGAATCCTATCCCGTGTCCGTTGAAATCGAGGTGAAATCTGCCAATTTCTCATTTAGAGATCTCTCTTGATTGTTGTCACTACTCCATTAAGGATAGGTTATCCCCTTTTCACCAAATCGGTTGTGAAGAGTGTGCACAACTAGTCCCAATTTTTAATAGAGCCTACTTCAAGCTCTTGAACCATTTTCAATCTTTACCTTTGAGTGAAGAGGATAAAATTGACTGTAATATCCATCTCATTGATCTCATGGATTGTACAGACATTTGCAATGTCTTAAACGTGGTCATCGGGACAAGTCTGGTTTTCTCCAATGAAATATGGGATGCTCTTCAATGCTGCCACGGGATTGGGTTTTATGCATTTAGAGCAAGTGGGTTGCTACCAGTGAAGTTGACATAAGGATTTGGTTGTTGGTGTGCCATCCTGATCAGCCTGAGCACCCTTCTTGATTGAAAGAATGGCCTACTAGGAGGAGGTGTTGATAAGGCTCTGTTTGGTGGAGATATAGACTTTGGGCTCTTCTTCTTCTCCTTCTGTTTGGAGACAAGTGTATGTGTACAAAATGTCCTTCTTCTCTTATTCTAGACCTTGTTTGTATCCTTCTCATGAACTTGGGAAACTTGGACTGCTATAACCAGTGGATTCTGTCCCTTTTGGAGTCACCAGATGTGCGTTTTTAAGAGCTTCTTAAAAGCTAGAATCACAACAAGTGCACATCAACCTTACTGTAATAAATATGGAGACTTCTTAGTCCCACCGGGTGTGCCAAAATTGTTAGCACAAAATCACAAAGATCCCCAAATGAGTGGTCGATCCACTTTTCTAAGGCAGTTCATTTGGTGTGATTGCACAACATTGAGCTTTTCCCAAAGTGTGGGACTTTGCAGAATCGGAAAAGCTCTCCAAATTAAAGGTTGGTTCCTATTCCTCTGTTTAGGTGCATGTGTGAAAACTTGTAGAGGGCCTATTCCTAATTCTACTCTAAGTTTTACCAAGGAGACAAGGATAAAATGGATGCAAGAAATCAAACTAAGTTATAAGGTGATGCATCAAAGGAATGATGAACATTTGTTTTACCGATAGACACAAACCAACAAAATGCATACAATAACCAAGCACAGATAACCAGATGCGTAATGAAAGACTAGATGAAAGAAAAAGAGACAAGAAAGGATCTAAAATTGATCACAGACGTGTTTTATTGCTTTGCAAATTGATACAATGCATTACAAATGGCCAGAAGGTAGGAACATATTTTACAATTTAAATGGAAGGTCCTGAAACTCCACAAGTTCCCTTGTCAAAAGAAAAGGGGAGCCTACAAAATAGAAGAATGTCCAACCCTTTACAATGAGTCTCGACCGACATTTATAGATTCAATCAGAGAGAAGAAATAAGAGAGAAAGTGGTCGAAGCTCAACCACTACTATTAATGTCTCCTACAAAATCTGCCCCCAAATTTGACTTGATTACATCAATCTTTGGTTCAGTGCCTCGAAGAAGGAGGAAATGATGAAGAAGATCAAATCTGATCCGGTTATTGGGCGCAGATGGATCCTGCATTAATGGTCCTGAAGACGTTTTCTCCATTTTCCTTTACCTAACCTCTCCAAACTTAAAGTTTCAGATCTCCATGGCGTGGGTGAAGTTGAGATCTTTCCAACGGTGTCAGATTTGCAATATTTTGAGCCTTGAGTCGAAAGATATGCCCTTCAAATTTTGTATTGGGTCCTTACAAAAGCATGGGAAAACCGGTTTAAAAACGGGCCCCCTTTTGACCTCTGGAACACATGGAGGGCTAGCACTTGTCTGAAGGTGGCCTCTATATTTTGCTCTTGGAATGGCGTGGGGTTAACACGTGGCTTCCTCCACTGGCCTGATCAATTTTTTTGTTTCTCGGCTAAGTTCTTTTCTTGGTGGGGTCATATTCCTCGATCGGGGATACGTGGTGGTTCTGGCACTTGTTTGAGAACCCGTTCTCTGATTCACCCTTGAGTTAGCACCGCTTGGAAACTGGCACCCCTCTCTCGGCCTACCACTATTCATTAACTATTCAACCCGAATTTGTTCACTTCGAAGAGACTGGACGCGTGGAACTCTGTGCTCGCTGAAACTCCCGATCAAGATTTGTCCTCAAGGAGTGTCGAGTCGACACTGAAATCTTCCGTAGGATTTGGAATTTTCAACGACCTTTACCTTCCCTTTCTGGACCCTAGGCTACATGGCGAACTAGCGCTTTTTTGAGCCTCCACATTTGGAGATTCGCTGGAGATGAAACACATGGATCTCTCTGCTAGTACTTCTATACTTAACTCCTTTTGAGGCCTCGTCCTATCCCCCTTTGACCTCTCGTTGACCATTCGCTACGTGGAGGGTGGGTGCGAGTTTCGAGAACCCATCCTTTGGCTCCCATCTTGGATTTGTACCGAGCCGACACTGCACCTTCCTGTCTAGCCGAAGAATTTTCAACGACCACATAACTTTTGGGGTTCCGCCGCTGAGGTGTGGCGCCATTTGAGATTCCTTTCGACTCACCACTCGAGAAGCATCGTTTTGACATGTGGCTCTTTCCACAACATCCTCCATACTTAGCCAATTTTTGGACTCATTCCAAATTGTTTTGAGCCCGAGGACTCCGGATCTTCACCGCCGCCTTTAATTACTCCCCCCGGCTTCTTTGACACTGTTCCTCCTCCTCTGACCCTATTGTTCTATTTCTAAGCCTACCTCAAACCTGTAGAATGGATTTAAGGCCCGGATCCGCTTGATGAGTTGTCTTCTGGATTTCTCCCACATAGGGTTGTTTGACCTTCGCAGGCCCCGCCACTTCCATTATAGAGTCCCTCTACAACTGCTTACGTGATCCGAACGTGATTTCTCAGTTCTTTCGGTGTAGGATCATTTCGTCCAATATTTTGCCCTGGGGAAAAATATGGATAATGTATTTATAGGACAAGTAGAGAGAAGAATATTTAACTATATTAAGATGTCTCTATCTTAAGAAATTCCAAGTTTTCTTAAAACAATTATCCATTATCATCATCCATGATCGTGCTTGAAGCTAAATCTACGTCCACATTATTCATCATCATCCATATCTATTTTAATGTCATCATCCACATCTAATGTCATCATATCATTGATTCATTACAAGTAGAGAGAAGAATATTTTGAGAAGGTTTAAATGTGTAGAAACCTGATACAGAGTTTGAATTTTACAAGTAGAGAGAAGAATATTTTACTATATTAAGATGTCTTTGTCCTAACACATTCCAATTTTTCTTAAACAATTATCCATTATCATCATTTATATCCATTCTAATGTCATCATATCATTACAAGTAGAGAGAAGAAGATTTTGAGAAGGTTTAAATGTCTCTGTCGTACCACATTCAAAATTTTCTTAAAACAATTATCCATTATCATCATCTAGATTCCATGATCGTGCTTGAAGCTAGCTACTAAATCTACGTCCACATACAATTCATCATCATCCATATATATTCTAATGTCATCATCCACATCTAATGCAATCATCATTACAAGTAGAGAGAAGATTATGAGAAAATTTAAATGTGAAGAAACCTGATACAGAGTTTGAATTTTACAAGTAGAGAGAAGAATATTTAACTCTATTAAGATGTCTTTGTCATACCACATTCCAAATTTTCTTAAAACAAATAATTAACCATTATCATAACACCATCACATTCATATCAAACATAAACACCATATACAATCTAGAAATTCTATATATAATATATAACAAGATATAAAAAATCCATATTATAAAGTATTTCAAATTTTCAAATGCCATCACATTCAAGTTTCATACTTCAATATATAAAGTATTTCAAATTTTCAAACGCCATCACATTCAAGTTTCATACTTCAATATATAAAGTATTTCAAATTTTCAAATTTAAAGTTTCAATTTTTCAACCCTCAATCATGAAATTTTTCCCTAGACAAACTGGCATCTTTTGTACCCCTTTCCCCAATGGCTTGCCCTCATGTACTCTTTGCTTGAATAATCCTAGAACTAATCAGATCTTCCACAACACTGTTTAGATTCTTTACGATTGTTTTTTCTTCCTTTGTCGCATCTCCATGGGATACCAAACTAGCATCTGCAGCTGCCTTTGTTTTGAATAAAATTTCAAGGTCAAAGCCATTCTCTTTAATTATCCACTTTAGTGTATTGTTTTGTTTGTTAACTAAAACAATATTTTATTTCATCTTCATTATTCTTTGATAAACTATTCTTTGCGGTTTCCAAGTGAACTTGGAACACCTTTGCTTGACTCTTCAAATTTTCATATTTCAACTGCAAAAAATAATGAGATCAATAAAACATATTACTAAAATAAGAAAATTTCAAATTAACAAAAACATTGTTTTAAGGTGATAATACTTACGACCACCCTATCTCTTTAAGTATTTGCAATCGCAACTAAATCCTTGTCCTTGGATCATTTGTTAAAATATGCCGGGCTTCAGCACTAATATTTTCCAATTTGTTTAATGCTTTATCTAAAATATTGTCTTTATAATTGTTTTTATATGTGACAGTCCCACCTCTTGCTTGGGTAAGTAAGGCATCCATCTTCGCAAGTTGATTTTGGACTGCAGCATGTATAAACTGTCCCTTTGCCAATAATTTTCATAACGACTTATTATCTCATTGATTGGTACTTTTTCCCTTCTCTCCCATTCTATGAGCTAACTGATATGAGGAGCAATAAAATCTTGACATGGGATTGACAATCATAACCAATCAAGTTCTCTAAAGGAAATGATAGCAATTTTTCACCATCTGTATCTGAAGAAGATGATGTCGATGGAGAGGTATGGAGGCTTTTGGGTTGATCATTGTCTGCTACCTCTTTTTGCCTTTGGGTGGCCTGATACTATTTGCGATAAAATAAATCAATATTCAAATATTGAAATTGAAAGTGAAATGTAAAAAAGTTGAATAAATTACATTGAAATAGAAATATACTTGTTGGCCTTCACCTTGTATCATCTCATGTGTATTGAAAAATCGTGTGACTTTGCCAACAATTTTCATCTCATCAAACTATATCAATGAGGATCAATAAAGGATTGACAAACTAAGTTCTCTCATCATCATCATCATTATAATGACCAAGTAATATTCATCTAAAGTTATATTATTTAAAATTGATATGGCCGGTTGTCGATATGAGGAGCAATAAAAGCATGGGATCGGGCAAGTCACCGAGAGAGAGGGTTGGAATTTGAAATGAGGATGCAATGTTTAGTGTCCTGTTGGCCTAAGGGTTATGGGAATGGCATGCATTTACCAATGTTATTTTTATGCCTTGAACCTCTAGTTGGAATTTTGAATCGTAATGGTGGAGGATGTGGTAGTGCGCAATGTTATTTTTGTCGAACTAGTTGGAAGATGGCGAAGGAATGCAATGTACCGAAAAGTCCAAGAAAAATCAACAAAATCATTACTAAATCATATGAAAAATTGTTAAAGTTTAAACTATGCAAAAGCTACGAAATTATATGAAAAACTATTCAAAACTTGTACTAAAGTAATAAAATCATACCTTGTTGTTGAGGGGTAACCTATCATTGTACTTGAGGTGGCCATGTTGGAGTAGTAATTGGTTGTGTTTGAGCTATGTGTGATTGGGATTAATGAGTAGGGTGTTGAGAATCGACAATTACATGCGATCAATTGAGCGAGTTAGCGAAGACAATGAGAAGCACACGTATAGTCCAAAGTCCCTGTAAGTGCAACAACAGTCGATTGCATGTCAATTCAATATGGCAAATAATAAATAGAAAATGGTACTTTGTAAATATTAAATGTTAGGGTATTACGTCTCTATCGTTTAACTAATGCAAACATTTAGGGGTTCGATGATGAGTGAACTTCCATTTCAGATTGCAAATCTCCTGATGCCTCAAAGCATGTTATCGTGTCTTCCTCTTGATGCCACTTTTTTTCGTGGAAGGACCTCCAAAAATCTTATTTGCATACGGTCAAGATTTAATCAGATTCAAGAAGTATATAATGTCAGTTCTGCATAAAGATTCAATCAGAAGTACATAATCAAGACAATAACCATGCTAAAGTCTAATGTTGAAATATAAACTATATACATGTTGTTCTTGAAATGGAATTGACAAATTCTTCATTGTCTCGTCCGTGCAAGTAGGAATTGGTTTGTCTTTTAAATTAAAAAGAGTTTCGTAATAAAGGCCAAGGAGATAGTTTGTGGAGTGAATAACTGGTTTTTCATAAAGTGATGCATTTGTAATGTTAGCTTTTATTTTATTGGATAAAAAGGTGCACCAATAAAATTTTAGCTTTCCAATCATTGCAAGAATGTATGCAATAGCCTAGTTTGGTATATCCATTTTCCGACCCTACAAAACAATTCTGGCTTGAAAGAAAGAAATCATGGCAGTAAGAAAGTGGTGTGCAATTCCTTGCATATCCACGCCTCTACTTGATTTATTAACGTGAGTTTAAAAATTCATTGGAATTAATATCAATTTGAATTGTATCAAATTAAAAAACTTTCAAATGAAAATTGAAAACAGATTACACGTATAATCAACATGGAAACCAAAAGTAGATTCGAGGTACTTATCATTTTCGATGAGGGTTACTTTCATTATTACTATGGGGGAATTTTTATATGGAAGGCCTGTCAACCGATGGATATTAGTTGGATAAACATTGAATTGGAATATACGACTGTCATCCATAGTAATAGTAAAATTACTATCTCCTATATTATACAAGGAGAGAAGGTAATTTAGAATGTCATGATCAATCTCGAACTGGGGCATCTTAACGAGCCCATCAAAATCACATGCATCTAGAAAATCCTTGTATTCTATATTCATTTGCAAAACTATATGAATGTGGGGGCACAACAAGTTCTTGTATTGTATCTTGCCCTGGATATGGCTTTTGGGATGACCAATGCCTCGTTATGTTGATTTTCTATTGGATCTTGGTCTTGAGCTTGGACTTCACTTGTAGTAGCCATTATACTTGAGCTTGATTGGAGTAGCTTGATTGTACTTGAGCTTGATTCCTGTAGGAATAATAGCTGGGAGAATGGAGAAAATTTGGGAGCCGGGAAGTGTAAACGTTAAAATGAGGGGTGGTAGGGTATTTATAGGAAAAAATTAGGGCTTCTCGAGCCTTGGGCACATGAAAATGAGACTTTGTTGAGGCATGATAACAACACTTATTGTCGTGGTGTCAAAGAAATGTGTTCGACGTGTGACAACAAGTGTTTTTGTTACACGCCGCAAACTATTTCGCACGCCAAAATTTTTTGTTGACACGCGACATCAAGTGTTAGTGTCATGTGTCAACAAACTTTTATTGATGAGAAAAAACAACACTTCATTGCGTGTCAACAAACTTTGTTGATGTGTGACAACAACACTTGTTGTCATGCATCAACAAAGTTTGTTGATGCGCAAAACAAGTGTTGTTGTCTTGTTGACGCATGATAGAAATTGTTGTTGTTGCACATCAACAAAATTTTGCTAACGCGTGACAACAAGTGTTGTTGTCATGTGTTAGCAAAGTTTATTGTCTCGTGACAATTAAATGTTGTTATGGCATGAAAACCGAGTTGTTGTCATGCATCAACAACCATAAAACACTCGCTATCATGAGATAACTATGCGTCGATAATGAACATTACTGTTTTCCGCGTCTACATAATTTTTTTCCTCAATGTGCTCACTCTTGCTCAAATAATAAAGCAAGCGAGAATTTCACTCTTAAAACTAGAAAATTTAGCTTTACATGAAAGTGGTTTGTGTATATTCGTCGGGGATTTTCCACCTTCATTTTAACATAGTATTGATAAAATAATACTTGTTAAAGATCACACAAGGAGTCCGTATGGGATAGAAGGCCCGGAACCAGGGGGCAGGGTATGACTCGCACGCGAAGGCAAGTTTAAATTTCAGGACTTAGCTGATTTTGAGCATGAAGACCTATTTTTGGAAGATGGCGTGCGGACCACATCAATGATGCAGAGATGTGTGCATCATGCATTGTCTATATTTGGAGAAGTGGTTTGAAGCATTTATGCATGGAGACAAGATGAGAATAGAATTGACACTTTAGTTAACTACAAGAGAACTATAGATAACACACTTGCATGTGTGGCTATGATTGTAAATGGCGTATGGCTATTAATAGCATGTGACCTATTTCTGGAATAGATAAGCGGTGAAGGGAAAGTCCCCACCCTATATATATGATGTTAGGTGCATAGTAGATGTATGATAGAGAGCTGGATGTATGTATGTGTAACAGAGAATATACGCATATGAATGAATCACTATATCAGTTCCATACGCGCATTGGTATAGATTGACAATACTGTAAGGAGCTTCTATATTTATTAATAGATGGAAGATATTGGCTGAATCTAAGTGTCATTCTGTGTGTAGTTGAATAGTGCATGTTATTAATTCAATCATGATTACTGTTTAAGATTGTTCTTTCATAGATCTGAGGGTAGTATGCATTGTAGAATGATGGATTAGTTATGAATCTATATGTTTCTTCCTTCATCATGTTAACATCATGTTACAGCAACCCTAAAGAGGGACCTGGTACCTTTGCGTGCTTCGGGTGAGCACTCAGTCTAGGCTGAGTGATGTGCCAATGTGACTAGGGTGTTATCTGGTGAATTCTAGGTTACATCATTAGTTCCGTTGTTGGGACCTATTTTTTAGTTATTTTCAGGATGGTTCACGATGAAGACATACCATTAACTCTAGCAAGTATTGAGGAATGGATACATGATCTGGAGGAAGAATACATAGGATGGTTCAACAGTGGATCTGAGTTTAATGCACGCACTTGGGTAGAAACGAGTAACATGTATGACAACTTATATGAGAGCTTGTTTGCTATATTTCCAGAGAACTATACGAGTGGCTTATTGCTTATGCATCTCAATGGAATTGGAGGTATCACGCACTTGTCTGGACACAAGAATAATTTCAGGCCCTCTATGATGTTGATCTGATCTGGACTCGCGTGGTGGATACGTGGTTTTGTGGTGTTCTAAACAGTTATATTCTAGAATATTCAATTTTGACGTACTCTTTCCCAGAGGTAGCTGAATTCCAATTTTGTGGTATCCAAGAGGAACATATTTGCATGGTATTCCATTGGTGATCAAGATCTTAATGGTAACTTTGAACCTGGAGAGTAAACCGATGGCTAACTAAACTTCACCACGCGTGAGGGTAGGAATAGGTTTGGTTTAAGATGGTAGACCTAGCGGCAGAGAAACAAAGAGAGGAAAGGTGGCTTAAGTATAATGAGGCGCGCGAGAGGGAGATAGAGAAGTAATGTTTCATGCAGAGAGTATGACATGGAGGAGAGAGATGGCTCGTGAAGGATTTACAACTCACGTAGAAGACATGGAGCCAAAGCATCAGGAACTCCCCATCTTAGAAATCATGATAGAGATCCCCCCTCGGCCTCACACGGAAGTGTGTCAAACAGAGAATACTTGGGCCGTATGCACGCATCTTAATCCACCTGGTGACCTAGCCTTTGTGCTTCATTTTTCAATATCTAGTATGACAAGTAACCAACAAACTAATTTGGGAAGTAGGAAGAGCAGAGTAAGTCAAGGATCAAGTACATCAATGGCAGGATAGACGGATTCAATTTCATTTGGAGGAGCATTCTTAGGCACATCATCCACACAGAATGTGAGCGTGCAGAATGTTGGATTCACCTCTGGAAGTGGAACTACCTCACAGACTGTAGGGGTACAATATAGTACTATATTTGGAGCACAGGGGAGTACATCTATAGGCCCTATTCCAACTATAGGTGGCGGATCAAGAGGTATAGGTGGTTCTAGTTCCAGTGGATTTAGAGGCAGAGGGAACACAGGAGGTTCCGGATCAGGTGGTCAAGGTCCGCAGAAACCACAAAATATCTATATGGAGATGTCTCTTCGTATTCGGAATATAGAGGTACAGAGGATGTTGTTGAACATGTACACATATGTGTGAAATCTTGTGGCACGCTAAAGGGATCACATTTCGAGTGAAAGGCAAGTCAATTCGCCACTACATTACAAGGGCATGCACACAGCTTGTATAGAAATTTTGACCCTGATCAAACTTGCGTGGATTATGTAGTATTGAGAGATTCTTTCTTGAAAGAGTCCCATATCCTTGAGTTTGAGCAGAAGAGTATAAGTGCGCTCAAATATATCGAGCAAGGCACTACTGAGAGTGTATGTGAGTATGATGCTCATTTTAAGAAACTTTTATCTAAGCTATCTTATGATATTCATGCTAGCCAACATGCACAATGCTTCATTGGAGGGTTGATTACACCTTTTAGAAGGGCACTGTCACATAAGACATACACTGATCTGCACGAAGCATTGGAAGAAAATTTGCATGTTGAGGAAGTTGGGAGCATTGACACTGGCATTAGTCCATTCTTAGAGGCACAGATTGCAGCTATGGTAAAGTAGTTAGAGAAGCTATCAACAAATTCAACCCATGAAATGCGCTCGGGAATTTGGTGTACAGATTGGGAAGTGGAAGGTCACACCAAGGATAGTTTCCTCGCAGATCTGTACGCTCATTATTGTTGGATTGTGAAATTTGTCATTTGAATCATGATGCTAGTCACTGTCCTTTGTTACAATGACACGATAAGGAAGAATGTATCTTGATTTTGTAAGATTTACAAGTCCATGACCCATGATACTGAGGATTATTAGTTGATTGGTCAGATCTAGGATGCTATAGAAATTGGAGTACGATAGACAAGTATAACATATAGTTATAAGAGTAAGAATGAGCACCAAGATCGAGATCATAATCAAATGCGTTATGACAAGAATGAGGGGAGTTTTAAAGGAGGTCATGGAAGGGGACATGGATATCATGGTGGATATGGAGGACGAGGCCATGGTGGAGGAAGAGGAGAGTTCCCTCATGGAACATGTTATACGTGTGGATCTCCTGACCACTATAGGCACGAATGTCCTCATAATATTGCATGTTCTTTCTATAGGAAGAACCATAGCTATGAAGAGTGCTCGAGACTTATATGAGCATTTGAGTAAGCAACATAAGCAAGAAAACAAAGGCACTGAGATGGTTAGAATCTAGTGCATGATAAAAGATCATTGGATGCCCAAGATAGCAGAAGGACCTAAGGCATTGACAGTGAAGATTACTACATGTGCTGAAGCAAAGACACGTGAGAGAGGCATTGCACCAGAAGCCTACGATCACCAAGGAGGAGGTTTTGCATGCGAGGTACCCAGATCCTTCTCATCAAAAGGAAGTTTACCAGGATACCATGGAAGTGCTAAGGAATCTTCAAGGTGAGATACAATACCTAAAGGAGTAAAAGAAAGCATCAGAGATAGTCCAAACTGATATCGATGATCTCGAGAGAGGTGTGCAAGATGTTGCGCCAAGAGAACATTATTCCACTATTAGGAAGTTGGTTAAAAGGGAACACTCGCGCAAGTCTTGAGACCGGACGACGGCAAATTTTCATGCATGTAAATATTTCCCCTGATAGCATTGACTATGACAAAAAATTACTCTAAATGTTGTTGTGGATGGGTGGTTGTTGAGCAACATATTGATCGATATAAAAGTGAAGTAAATGTTCGACATTAGATGCATGGGTACAAATGGGGAGGCCTCCATTATAGCCATCATCTAATGTGTTATTCATGGAAAAAAGACTAAGGCCACTCCCATAGGAGTATTGAAAGATGCATCTATAACTATACAAGGGGCCAAGTTCACTGGGGATTTTGAGGTATTAGCACTTGCAGAAGTAGACAATTTTAGCCTTGCTTGGACACCCTTGGTGTTATGCGAATAATGTTGACTTGAGATTCAATAAGGGGTATATCAACTTTGAAAATAAGGAGGAAAGGGTTGTGATACATTTTACAAATGGGAAGTTTACACCCTATGTTGAGCCTATAATTGAGGAGGACTTAAACAGATTCGATGTACGTGCTATTCAGGACCCAGAGGTCAACGAGCCATCAAAATAAGGCATCCTACAGTGGGAGGATTCTCATTCTATTAGTGATATTATGAGTATTGCTTGTGACAATTGGGCTCATGGTACATATGAATTATTAGGATGCGAGGTGAAAAGCATGGTTGCGCGCAAGAATGGATTTTATTCAATTCGATGGATAGGTAGTACAGTACCTTGGTATACAGGGACAAAAGATCTTCCTGCCTTTCTGAAGGCCATGGAAACACAAAGTGGACAAAACTAGGTAAAAGGAGAGATATGTTGGTATATACACTCCATGGGACAACAACGTGCTGGTGGGTAGTCCACAGGGATAATCTTATAAACTGGGAAGAGATTAGAATAAATTTGTCTACTAGGTTTATAAGGAACAATGCACCTACACAAATATGCACTTATCATGGTGATCAACCTATTCAACATCACATTCAACAATGTGAGAGACTCTGGACAATAAGACATGAAGCATTACCACCTTCACTCTGGGTGCATAGATTGTATTCCACGCTATAAGGATGCACACACAATTGGTATGTATATGCAGAACTACATCGAGAAACTAGAAACTGGCAAGATTTGACTGTAGGTATGATCCAAATTTTGACTACTTCTCGACTAAACCTCTTGTAGCAGAGGCATTAAAAATTTTCAAGCACTTAACTATGGGAGATAGTGTAAAATCGAAGAGCATATTCAGGAATTTTTTGGTGAGGTAGAGTTCGGAGCATGTTTTGAAAAGGAAGAAGAAATGGATTCCTTACTACTTGAACACGCTTGCCTTGAGAAAGAGAAAGGAAAGATGGTTTACATTGTGGATGATGAGGAAGTTGAGAACCTAGATATTGAACATTCACACAGGGGTGCGTGAGGTTTTGGATAGTGTAGACAATGATACACATGCCTACCACAAACCCATGAAACAAAGAAGGTGAATATAGGTTCGGAGATGTTGAGCCTAAGGAGGCCATAATTGGAGATTCTGGTCGACTTGGGAGGTAACAAAGATCATCGAGTTACTCAGGGATTATCAGGACTTATTCCCTCAAGGATATCCTGAACTTAAAGGCAAGCATGAATCACTTGGGGAAATGAAGATCAAATTTAAGGACGTGCACACCATTAGATAGAGACCTTACAGAATGAATCCTAATTTGCATGAAAAGGTAAAATAAGAAATTGATAAAATGTTGAAATCTGGAATTATCAAGCCCCTTGATGAGTTAGAATGGGTTAGCCCAATGGTGATCAATATCAAGAAGGACGAATGGATTAGGATATGTGTGGACTACATGGAGCTGAATGTTGCATGCGTCACAGATCCATTCCCTACGCCATTCACTAAGGAAATACTAGAAGGTTGTAGGGCATGAAATATACTCCTTCACAGATGGATTTTCCAGGTATCATTAGGTTAGGATTGCTTAGGAGGATCAAGAAAAGACAACATTTACTACTGAATGGGGTAGTTTTTCTTATACTGTGATGCCCTTTGGATTGAAAAACGCACCTGTTGTATTCTCACGCATAGTTGTTTAGGAATTTAAGGATTTTATTCACAACTTCTTACAATGACAGTATATGGGCTTGTAAAAGATCATTGTGACAATTTGCACTTAATGTTTGAACGATGCAAACAATTGAGTATCTTTTTGAATATCAAGAAGTGCATATTTTCTACGCCATTTGGGATACTGTTAGGACATATAATCTGCAAGGAAGGTTTGTTAGTTGATCCAGCCAAGGTTGCAGTCATTTTAGGCTTGGAAGCACCTACTAGTCAAAGTGAGGTGCGCAGATTTTTAGGTCATACAGGATATTATAGAAAATTCATAAAAGGGTATGCCAAAATTGCTGCACCCTTGGAAGAATTGTTAAAGGGGAAAGGTACATTTTATTGGGGAGAACGCAGCAATGCGTGTTTGAGATATTAAAAGAGAAACTTACTACCGCGCTCATTCTCGTAATTTTCCCATGGGATAAACCATTTCATGTGCATGTGGACGCTTTTGGTATGGCCATTGGTCTTTGTGTTAGCTCAACTTGATGAAGTACTTGGTAAACAAGCCCGTCTTATAGGGGTGCATATGTAGATGGGTGCTCCTATTTCAAGAGTTTGACTTCATAGTTGTGGTGAAGCCAGGGAAAAGAAATTTTGGACCAGATCATTTATCTAGAATCAATTCAGAGAGGATGCACAGATAATTGAAGAGACAATGTCGGATGCACAATTATATAGGTTACAACGTCACCCATGGAATTAGAAGACATTGTTGTCTTTCTACGAACATGTATGGCACCAGAAGGAATGAAAGCTTTAGAAAAGAAGCAACTTGTTATACACGTGGCACCATTTATGTTAATCAGTGGTGACCTCTACAAGCTAGGCAGAGATGAAGTATTACGTCGTTGTGTATTAGAGCATGAGCATAAGGATATTATGGAAGAAGCTCATGGTGGTATTGTAGGAGGCCATTATGTAGGTGATGCCTACCGGAAGATCCTATTTGTTGTATTATGGTGGGAGACATTATATAAGGACTGTAAAGAATATTGTAAGGCGTGTGATCATTATCAGTGCCTAGGAAAACTAGGGCAAAGAGATGAGATGCCTTTGAGACCGATTACTAGTGCCGAACCATTTGAGAAATGGGCCATTGATTTTGTAGGACCTATTTCACCATAATGGCACAGATAGACTCGGGTCACGCTATATCATTACTTGCACAAATTATCTCACATGGTGGGTAGAAGTAGCACCTACCAAGGACTATACGACAACTACAACAGCTAGGTTTCTATGGGAGAATGTTCTTACAAGATATGGATGTCCCTTAAGCTTGACAAGTGATCGAGGTACACACTTTTTGAATGAGACAATCAAGATCCTATTAGATGAGTTTATGGTTGCACACCATAAAACTACACCTTATCATCCACAGGAAAACAAAACTGTGGAGGCCTTTAACAAGATTTTGATCCATACTTTGACAAAAAAATTGTGATGTTGGAAGAAAGGATTGGGATGACAAAGTATTAGCTATTCTTTGGGCATATAGAACAACTTATAAGAGATTGAACAAAGCCACACCATTTCAGTTGGTGTTTGGCATGGAAGTTGTTCTCCTTATAGAATTTATGTTACCTTCTTTGCGCATTCGTGTACACTGGAGGTCTAGTTGATGAACAGGATTTAGAAGAGTGTATCAAAAAGATGATTCAATTGGATGAGCGCGAGCCATAGCACGATGGAGTCAGAAGTAGGAAAAGGCCAGGTAGAAGGCATGACATGACAGAAACATAAGGGATAAGAAGTTTGAGATTAGACAAATGGTACTTCTTTATGACTCAAAGTTCTTGCGCCATCTAGGCAAGCTCAAAGTACATTGGTTGGGGCCGTATGTTATCACTTCTATACTTGAATCAGGTGTTTGCCAGCTAGAAGCACTTGATGGAACATGGTTACCCAGTTACTTTAATGGGATTAGGCTGAAGCCCTACTATAAATAAGTCTTCTTAGTGTTTGTAATAAGGCAGTATTGCCATTTAGTTTAGGTTTTCAATTATGTATTTCCTTAATGTATTTCCTTCATTGTCGTTATGCTTTATCAATTTAGTTGTTCTTTTTGTGTAATAAGTGCGCTTACGTGCGCTTGAAGCTAATTATTATATGAAGAATTTTTATGCGTAGAGGACTGCACATAATTTTCATGTGGGGTGGTTGTAGTTGTCCAAGAAAAATACTGTGGGATTTGAAAGGTGAAAGGAATAAGTTATTGGGTGTGCTTTAAGTCAAAAGAAGATTGCTTCTCAAAAATGACCAAGGATGGAGATGAATGAAAGAAAAATATAATGTGAGGTAAGTGGAGGCCATGATAGCTACCAAGAGAAGGTACAGTGATGAGGTACTCAGCGCAGGAGCACACGCTGAAGAGAAGTCTGTGACCAGAGGGTAGGAAGGCGCGCTAGAAGGTTATAGCTGGGCGCGAAGATGTACCACACGGAATGAATGGATTTGATCAATGAATGAGGGGATATTTGGTAGGTGAAGGAGTAATAAATGTATCAAAATTTGAAAAAATTATATAACGATGGGATGCGGATTCATTTTTACTGTTGAGAATAACAAAATTTGAAGAAAGAGCCAAGTGTGAAGAGTGAGTGATCGAGTTAAGGTGCAAAGGGTGTGGAACCAAGAGTGACAACTAGATCGTGTACAAGAAGCTTGCGTCCCCGATGGTGAATGGTTTGAGTGAAGTAGGGAGACAGAAAAGAGTTAGGTTACTAAGTTTCCAGCTAGGGCATAATTGAATCGAGCTAGGGTTTGATTCACATAGTTGCAGAGTTAAAGAGGAAACATTTGCAAGGTAGAAATGGCACCAAAGAAGGCATTTGCAGCAGGAGTAAAAGGAAAGAAGAAGGAAGTCCTTGAGGAGGAAGAGATGGCACCCGAAAGCCATTTTTTAGAGATGCAATACACAAAGGAGTCATCATCGGCCAAGAGTGGGATTCACCCATTAGAAAGAGAAAAGTAAGTGAATACAATCACAGGACTGGAAAACAAGAAGGAGCTCGATTCCTTGCTCACTACTAGAATGAACAAGCACATAGTGGATGATATGCTGGTGTATGAAGATGCAGGTGAGAAGCTCCTAAAGAGAATTGGGGTCTACCAGTTATATGAGCTTCCATATTTCGGGAAGTATGAGCCCTTGTATCAGTGGATCATGAGCAAGGTACATGAAGACTTATTCTACTTTGCAGGATGCAGAGTTAGAATTTCATTTGTGCTTGTCTCATCGATTCATGTGTCGAAGGTCACAGGAGAAGACATAAAAGGTGACCTTGTAGATAAAGTTGTAATTATAAAGACCAAACAGGAGTTGGGGTACCTGAAGGGTTTACATGGAATGGACATAGATAAATTAAAGAACTATCCAGTTGTACAAGCTATAACACACCTTGTTACCAAGTTGAATGATCAGGAGTGGTGGTCACAAGTAAATACTATGTGGTTACATGTGGTGCGTAAGATGTCAGAAGGGACAATCTATAACATTCAGAGGCTATATTGTAGAGAAAATAGTCGAAGAAGTGCACACAAGAGGGAAGATCAACTTTGGGGTTGTTCTGCTATCACTGGTATTCATGGAGATTGGAGTACTAGATGGACCAAAGGAGAAAGTATGGGAATACCCCATGGAGAACAAGTCCCCAGCTAAAAGATTCAACAAATACCTATGCAAGGGGGCCATGACAGATGATGTAAAGCAAAGGGTGGAGAAGTGGTATGACAGGCTCCACGCAACATTTGGGGAAGAGTGGTGCATCCCAAAGGACCTACCAACAGTGGTAGGGAAACAAGTTCAGTTTGTTGTATATCAACATTTCTACATCACACGCTTCCCAATGAAAGATGGATTCTAGAGCCCTTGGTGCAAGTTACCTTACGCATTCACTGCAAGGTATTTTCAAGCATCTATTCATAGATTTACAGACACACGCCATTGACTAGTCTTCAATGCAGATAAGGTAGACTACGACTACCATACATTGAGGAAGAAGTATGTATATCCTGGCAGAAGCACTTATATAGAGAGAATCATTTCAGAGGTATTGAATATCAAACCAATAAGTTTGGTTGTAGTAGATGTGGGGCAACATTGGTGTATCTCTAGCTAAAGCCAAAAATGGAGAATAACAAATATGTGGAAGGTGAGTTTGCACTTCCAGCACCACCAAAGGGAAAGCATATAGTGGAGAACATCCCAACGCCTAAGCCCACAGAGCCAATTGAAGTGCAGGATGAGGAGGAGGAGCGAAGATAGTGGTGGTTTGGAGCATAAGGGTAGGAGACATCCTACAAGTCAGAGTGAAGCTAAGTGTGCCATTACCCCACCTCAGCCACAAGAGGGGGATGAAGAGGACTTGAATGTAGTCCAAGGGGAGCACAGTTTAAAAGGGTATTCAGGAGAACAAGGACCCAAGGTGTTACTCCAACCATTGTGTGCAAATCACCCAGACTCTCTCCACAAAAGTAGGTTACCGCACGCAGAGAAGGAGGAAACTGAAGTTGAATAAGGAGGCGGAAGAGTCAAAGGAAAGCGCATGTAATTCTCCTACACTTCTAGGGGACACAGAGGAACAGGGTGAGGAATTAAAGGAAAAAGAAGGGGAAGAGAAAAGACCAGAGGAGACATCTACAGAAGATGTTTAGGACATGGAGACACAATTCCCAAATTTGGAGGCTAAATTTCCTAAGCATCAAAGGTCTAGAACGATAAGTGGAGAGTACATTCCACCGGCCATGCGGTATGCAAGAGTATGTAGGAAAAATTGTTCGCACCCGCTTCAGAGCACGATAGCAAAAGGATTTATTCAACTGGGAGTTGATGGATGAGGATATGGTGATTGTGCACACTAGGAAGCAACTATCATGGTCGATGTACACCCACATGGATGAGCTTGACTTTGATGTGTGCGAAGAGTCATGCATTTTGAGACGATGAAGAAGGCACCTCAAGCTAGACACATGACAAGTAAATCCTACTGTCATGTCAGATGAGCAAGTCAACAATGCACTTGGTGAAAGTTTCTACTGAGGTGGCTAGAAGAAACATGGACAAAGCTACCACGATCAAAGTGTTGCGCGAAGAGTTGAAGACAAAGGATGCAGAGATAGCGCACATAACATAGGAAAGGGACTTCACGCAGAAGAAGAATGAGGTGTTCATAAGCATTGTAGAGGAGATTGGGGACAATGTAATCAAAGCAAGGCCACACTTGGAGGCCAAGGTACCACAGACATTTCCTTCAGTGATACACTATGTGGGAAATTTGGTGGACTTGGTACTCGAAGATGAAACTCTACATATGCAAGTGCCGAAACACTCTGAACAAGATGTCGATCGAGAGAAAGCATCTGTGATGAGAAAAATTACATCTTATGAAGGGTTATTACAAGCATTATAGGAGGTATTGAAGAAAGTAGACTAGGCTTTAAATATATGCACACCTCCAGAGGCACTTATCAACATCAAGACCCTCAAAGAGAACAACGAGGTCTAGAAAGCAATGAAAGATGAGACATTAGGATGCGCTTAGAAAGGTTGTCAATGGTTAAAGAAAAGCATGAGGCCTTGGCGGCAAAGAACACAAGAGCCGCATAAGACTCGGCTAGAAGAGCTTGGAAAGATGATTGCATAGAAGATGGACCTTTTAGAAGGAAGAATGACATCAATGTCCTAGTGTTGTGTTGGTTATGCAAAATGAGAAAGGAGAAATTGTGTGGGATGAGTTGGAGTCCTTTGATGTGAACATCCTAGAAAAAGTAGAGCAAGCACTCACTGACTGACAGGTATTGGAGGCCGAAATAAAGGAGGAGTATCCAGAGTTGATACTACAAAATGATATAGAGGAGGTTGCCTAATAACCTCATAAAAATTCTTTATTTATCCACATTATTTCATTCTTATTCTTTCCTTCAAATTTTTGGAGATACCCATTATCGGGACGACAATGAGATTAGTGTGGGGTAATGTTGATCAAAGAATACTTGTTAAAGATCACACAAGGAGTCCACACGAGATAGAAGGCCCAAAACCAGGGGCGTGGAAGGACAAGAAGGACCCGTGTGTGGAAGGCAAGTTCAAATTTCAGGACTTAGCCGATTTTGAGCATGAAGACCTATTTTTGGAAGATGACGTGTGGACCACATCAACGACGCAGAGATGTGGGCACCATGCATTTTCTATATTTGGAGAAACAGTTTGAAGTGTTTATGCATGGAGACAAGCTGAGAATAGAATTGACATTTCAGTTATCTACAAGAGAACTATAGATAGCACACTTGCATGTGTGGCTATGATTGTAAACGGTGTATGGTTATTAATAACATACGACCTATTTCTGGAATAAATAAGCGGTGAAGGGAAAGTCCCCACCCTATATATATGATGTTAGGTGCATAATAGATGTATGATAGAGAGATGGATGTATGTATGTGTAATAGAGAATATACGCATATGACTGAATCATTGTATCAATTCCATACGCGCATTGGTATAGATTGACAATACTGTAAGGAGCTTCTATATTTATTAATAGATGGAAGATATTGGTTGAATCTAAGTGTCATTCTGTGTGTAGTTGAATAGTGCATGTTATTAATTCAATCATGATTACTGTTTAAGCTTGTTCTTTCATAGATCTGAGGGTAGCATGCATTGTAGAATGATGGATTAGTTATGAATCTATATGTTTCTTCCTTCATCATGTTAACATCCTGTTACAACAACCCTAAAGAGGGACTTGGTACCTTTGCGCGCTTCGGGTGAGCGCTCAGTCTAGGCTGAGTGATGTGCCAGTGCGACTAGGGTGTTATCTAGTAAATTCTAGGTTGCATCACGTAGGCTTCTTAAAATGAACCCAGGACTTATTAGTAGAGTTTTCATACGATTACGTCTAAAAATCAAGGGGAGTCAAAGTGGAGGTTACAACTTCCACTCATCCACGACTAGAGGGGAGTATCTTGGTTCTACCTATCTAGAAGGCACACGAGGAAGAGGCAAATGAGGAAGAGGAAAGTGATGAATAAGAGGGGAAGCTTTATACTGTTGTAAGAAAATGTATTATTCTCGTAGAAGTAGCGGTGGAGGTGCGAGGACCTCTCAATAGGGAGCGCGAGCAATGAGAAAACCAAACGCGCTAAAATAGAAGTGGTATCTATCTTTGACATAGAAATAGAGTCTAGAGAAGAAGAGACATACTTCGCCACATTGAGGAGGAGTTAGAACAAAAGCTTATGGAACATGAGAAGTGGGCGAGAAAAGGCAAAGAGAGAAGGCTCATGAAAAGAAAAAGTCTCTAGTAAGAGAAGAAGATACAAAGAAGATCTCGGTAAAGGAAAGTACATTGGTGCAAATAGAGGAGGAAGGAGAGAAAGAAACTGGTGACACCTTTGTCATCAAGGAGGATAAGGGATTGGGGATAAGTACCAACACTCAAACCCTGAAGAAACAACAAACAAAAAGGAAGGCATAAAGGAAATGGTGGACCCCTAGGTCCCCTCACATGGACTTCGTGGATGACCCCACGAAAGTGTTGTGTGCGCACTTCCAAAGCATAGTAGCCACTAGAGAAACTTCATGCATGAGAGCTACTAGATCAAGACAAGGGGGTATCAGAGCGAAGAAAATGAACAACTAGAACTTACAAAATCACTCCGAGGAGACAAAGTTTGAAGTGAATGAGCATGCCATAAGCACCATCCATTTGAAGAGCAAGACATGAGAGACATACAAGCTAGTGGATCCGAACCACTTGAAAAATGAGTAGGAGTGCAACACCTTGAATAAAATAGCCTCGAAAGTTGTTAGGAGAAACTTGGATTCTAGCACCACTATTCGCACCCTTGTGTCAAATTAAAAGGAGAAGGATTGTGAGATGGCTAGACTATGTAAGGGGTTACAAGGTGAGCATAAGAGAATTAAAGAGGTGTATGATAGAGCTGGTGCGTTGGTGAAAAATATCTTGGGTTAATGTCTCTCTCAGTTAGTTAGCCAGGCCAAAATAGATTATGGCGACGAGATAGAGTACCTAGAAGATTTGGTGGGAATGTTATTGGTAAACATTCAGAGTGGCACGGGGCCAAGGGCAGCTTTGCAGCTGCTTACCAAAGAAAAGGAAAATAATAAGATTACAGTGGAAGCTAAGATCACGAGAGATGGAGGACTTTCCCACATAGCTCAAGGAAGCAAGCAAAAAGGCGGTGTCGGTTTCAATAGATGCCAAAAGTGTGATCCCTTCGTAGAGATTCGGTTGGTGGATGAGGAAGCAATTTTAAAGACCATACAGGAGAGATTCCCCACCAAAAAACTTGAGCGCACTCATTTGATCATAGAGACCACAACACAGAAAGAAAAAATCAAGGCAAAGTGTGAGCAACTTGAGTAGAGGGTTGGCAAGTTCCATAATTCTATCTTGGAACATCTAGACATCATTGATGGCACTTATACGGAGCTGGTGGTAGTGATCAAGGAATTGAAAGGGAGATTTGAGGAGGTAACACCTAACAAAGTGCTAAGGATTGTGGATGTTGCGCATAGGAAAGGCCTTGAAGGAGCTGGAGGAATGGAAGAAGTTAGTAGGGGAAGTAGATGTAGAGTTCTAGAAATCTTCTATTAGGTTGTGGATCCTGTTTTCATGTGAGAAAGTGTTGAGGACTCGCATCAATAAGAAATCTTGTACACTTTCCGTAGATGTCTTGTCGTGGTTTGGCCTTGAAATGTACCCGATAAACCAGAAACGTGATTTTCTCATATGGGTGGTATTTTTGACCCATAGGTTTATGGGACGGTTTTGGCCCATGGTTTTGATACCCATGGTTTTATAAAACTACTTAAACAATTGTCTACTTATGTGGTTTTGTGCATATGGTAGCATGTATGTAACATTGTAGATGTGTATGAATTCGGGTGTGAATTCTGTAGAGTTTGTTGAGCATAGCTCTAAACATATTTGGGTATTGTATTGAGAGAGAGGTGGCTTGTAATAAAATATGAGCAAGTGATTCTTGGTGGACGTATCCCAAATTGGGTGAACCATGTTAAATATTGTCTTTGTGTTGTGTTATTTTTATTCTGCACTTTTATTTCAAATCTGTAATATTTTTTGCATATTAGTTTCTACTATTGCGATTCTGTGAGGGACTATTCCACATATTTTATCCCTTATTTCCTAACAATTGGTATCAGAACCTGGTTTGGTTTCTTTGAAGTGTTGAATCACAGGAAAGTTTTATCTTGAGTGGGAGCTATGGAAGATGATGGAAGATCAAGGGTTGATAAATTCAACGGGAAAAATTTTAGTCTTTGGAAGATGCAGATGGAAGATTACCTTTATCAAAAGGATCTTTATATTCCGTTGTCTGAGAAGGTGAACAAACCCTCAAGCATGATAGATGCAGAATGGGATTTTCTGGATAGGAAGGCACTTGGGACAATCTGGTTGTGTCTTGCATCTTTGGTATTATTTAATGTTTCAAAGGAAAAGACTACAAAAGAACTGATGGATGCATTAGGGAAGTTGTATGAAAAACCCTCTGCCTCTAATAAGATATTTTTAATGAAAAAGTTGTTTAATATGAAGATGTATGAGAATGGTTTAGTAACAAATCATTTAAATGATTTTAATACGGTTGTAAATATGCTAGCTTCGGTTACAATAGAATTTGATGAAGAAGTTAGGGATTTATTAATTTGTGTTCTTTACCTAAGAGTTGGAATAGCCTAGTAATGGCGGTAAACAACTTGATTCCATTAACTCAAATTTGAAGTTTGAGGATATTGTAGGGGTGATTCTAAGCGAGGAAATGTGAAGAAAAAGCTCTGGGGAATCTTCCTCTTCAGGGAATTCTTTGATAGTGGAAACTAGAGGGAGATAGAAGAATAGATGAATCCATGAAAAATCAAAGGATCGGGCAAGGTCAAAATCCAAAAGCAAGATAGTATGTTGGCACTGTGGAAAGTCTAGGCATGTAAAGAAGGACTATTGGGAGCTTTGAGACAAGAAGAAACAACAGGAAGAAAACAAGGAGGCAAATGTGGCAACGCGTAATGTATGTTAGGATGTTTTGATTCTTTCTTTGCACAATATTATTGAATCTTGGGTTTTAGATTTGGGGGCTTCTTTTCATGCTACTCCACATAGGCATTATTTTGTTGATTATGTTCAAGGAGATTTTGGGCATGTTTTTCTTGGTGATGATGAGCCTTGCAACATAGTCGGAAAACGCTTGCATTCGGATTAAGATGCAGAATGTGAATACTTGGCTATTGAAGGATGTCAGACATGTGCCTACATTAAGATAAAATTTGATATCGACTGGGCAGTTGGGAAGTGATGGTTGTACTGTGATATTTACAATGGAATCTTAGAAGGTTACCAAGGGTGCTCTTGTGGTGGCAAGAGGTAAGAAGGTTGGAACCTTATATTTAACCACTTATAACACTAATGTTTGTAATCTTGTGGCTTTAGAAGTAGATACAACATTGTAGCACTATAGGCTCAGTCATATGAGCCATAGGGGCATGGAGATCATAAAGAAGGATTTTCTCGGATATACGTAAACAAGTTTGGAGTTCACGTGAGGACTACGTATATATGGGAAACAAAAGTGAGTAAGGTTTCTCAAGGTTAGACCTACAAAGAAAGAGAGTAAGTTAGAGTTGGTGCATTCTGATGTGTGGGGGATGGCTCAGGTATCATCTCTTAGGGGTTAAAGTTATTATGTTACTTTTATTGATGATGCAACAAGGAAAGCTTGGGTTTATTATATTAGAAACAAATCAGATGTATTTGACACTTTTGTTAAATGGAAAGCCTTGGTAGAGAATGAAACATGTCTTAAGCTAAAATGTCACAGGTAAGATAATTGAAGGGTGTATTACAACAATGAATTTGATTATTATTTCTCTAAGAATGGAATTCTGCGGCCAAAAGATGGTTAAGAGCTTCGTAGTAGAATGAGGTGTCATAAAGGATGAACATAACAATAATGGAATGTGCTAGGAGCATGAGGTTACATGTATGATTGCCTCTTTCTTTTTTGGCGAAGCGGTGAGCCTTTGTTGTGTACTTGATAAATAGAGGACCCTCAAGTGCCTTGGATGGAGGCATACCCGAGAAGGTGTGGTATGGTAAAAAGTTGATTATTCATTTCTTAGAGTCTTTGGATGTGAGGTGTTTTTCCATATAAACAAGGATGATAGGACCAAGCTAGACACTAAATCAGAAAAATGTACTTTCATTGGTTATGGTGGTGATGACTTTGGATATAAATGTTGGAGTATTAAGGACAAGAAAATCATTCGATCTATGGATGTGGTCTTTAATGAGAAATTCATGTATAAGTAAAGCTTGATTGCGGGAAAACACGGAAGAATCAAAGAATATGCGCAAAGTGATAGAGGATCTTCTAGATGGGAAAGTAACACATGAATCAATTCAAGAACCTCCTCAACAGGAACCCCAAACTCCTATATTGAGGAGGTCTTCTAGGGTAAGAAGAGAACCTAAACATTTTCTCCTTCTCTTTATTATTTATTACTCATTGACGGTGGAGAACTAGATAGATTTGATGAAGCAATACAAGTAGATGCCAGGAAGAAGTGGGAGAAAGCCATGGATGAGGAGCAACAGGCTCTCATGGAGAACCATACATGGGATTTGGTGAAGCTACCCAAAGGCAAAATAGCATTACAGAACAAGTGGGTGTACAAATTCAAAGAGGAAGAAGGAGGCAAGAAAATATACAAGGCCCGGTTGGTGGTCAAGGGGTTTACATAGAAAAAAGGTATAGATTTTGATGAGATTTTTCTCCTGTAGTAAAAATGATTTCAATTAGAAATATTCTTGGAATAGTTGCAGTAGAAGACTTGCACTTAGAGCAGCTTGATGTAAAGACTACATTTCTCCATGGTGATTTGGAGGAGGATCTATATATGTAGCATCTAGAGGGCTATGAGGTCAAAGGTAAAGAGGAGATGGTGTGAAAATTGAAGAAGAGCTTGTATGTCTTGAAATAGCATTACTGAGAACAAGTGGGTGTACAAATTCAAAGAGGAAGAAAGGCAAGAAAAGCTCCGGTTGGTGGTCAAGGGTTTACATAGAAAAATGGTATACAGAAATTTTTTCTTGGTAAAAATAATTTCAATTAGAAATATTCTTGGAATAGATGGAGCAGAAGACTTGCATATTATATGCTACATTTCTCCATGGTGATTGGAGGAGGATCTATATATGTATCTAGAGGGCTATGAGGTCAATGGTATAAGAAATTTGAGAATGGAAAAGTATATTATTATTATGTGTACAAAGAAATTTATGAATGGAAGTTATATTATTATGTGTTTGTATGTGGATGACATGTTGGTTGTAAGTAAAAACATGCAGGAAATAAAAGTACTCAAGTAGAAACTAAGTGAATCGTTTGCTATGAAGGATTTGGGGGCAGCCAAACAAATCCTTGGTATGATGATATCTTGGGATAGGAAGGAACGGAAGTTGAATTTATCTTAGGAAGAGTACATTAAGAAGGTCTTCGATAAGTTTAATATGCAGGATGCTAAAGCTGGTTGGGACTCTTTTAGCGAGCCATTTCAAGTTATCAAAGGAGCAAAGTGTCCCAAGACAGGAGCAGAAAGAAACCGAGAATGTCCAAGGTACCTTACTCATTAACGGTTGGAAATTTGATGTATGCTTATGGTGTGCACCATGCCCGATATTGCCCATGCAAAGTGGGAGCGATGAGTAGATTTATGAGTGATGTAGGTGGAGATCATTGGAAGATAGTAAAGTTGATCCTTCGATACTTGAGAGGGACCGTGGGGATAGTTTTGTGCTACAGTGGATCAAACACCACTTTGAGTGGTTATGTAGATTCGATATTGATGGAGATGTAGATAGTAGGAGGAGCATGACAGGTTATATTTACATTGTAGGTGGGACAACAATGAGATGGATTTCACGACTACACAAGTTGGTTGATTTGTCAACATAGAGGTTGAGTATGTTCTTTGCCACAGAGGCAAGTAAAGAAATGATTTGGTTACAAAAATTGCTTGAGGAGTTAGGGCATAAGTAGGAGGAAGGAAAGTTGCATAGTGATAGTCAGAGTGTTATAAACCTAGCTAAGAACTCTGCTTTCCACTCTAGGAAGAAGCATATAAAGTTAAGGTACCATTTCATTAGGAAAAATTTGGAGGAAGAGAAGTTCAAGATGGAGAAGATTCATACTAGTTAGAATCCTACAAACATGATGACCAAGGTGGTCACAAGGGAAAAACTGAAGTTGTGTTCAACTTTGGTTGGTCTTCACGGAAACTAGTGAAGGGTTGAGAATTTTGCTTAGAGGAAAACTAGTCTCTAAGTGGGAGATTGTTAGGTTGTGGAGCTTGTTTTCATGTAAGAAAGTGTTGAAGATTGTACAATTTCCTCGGTTGTCTTACCGAGGTTCGAGGGCGCAACCCCGAGAAACAAAATTGGCCTTAAAACGTGCCCAATATACTAGGAAATGTGCTTTTCTAATATGGGCGGTATTTTTGACCCATAGGTTTATGGGATGGTTTTGGCCCATGGTTTTGATACCCATAGTTTTGTAAAACTGATTAAGTAGTTGTCTACTTATGTGGTTTTGTGCATATGGTAGCATATATGTAACATTGTAGATGTGTATGAATTCAGTGTGAATTTTCTGAGAGTTTGTTGAGCATAGCTCCAAACAGATCTGGGTATTGTATTGAGAGAGCGGTGGCTTGTAATAAAATTTGAGCAAGTGATTCTTGGTGGACGTAGCTCAAATTGGGTGAACCACGTTAAATATTGTCTCTTTGTGTTGTGTTATTTTTATTCTGCACTTTTATTTCAGATCTATAATATTTTATGCATATTAGTTTCTACTGTTGTGATTTTGTGAGGAATTGTTCCGCATATTTTATCCCTTATTTCCTAACATCTTCCAGGTGCCTTAGCCAATTTTGGTATGATGCTCATTTTTAAATTTTGTTCTTCTTCTTGAAGTTTTGTACTTGGTGAATGAAGAATTGTCGGGGGCATAAATTCAGCTAGTGTGGGGTATTGTTGGACCCCTAAAATACGCTAAGTAAAGCGGCCCAAGAGTTTTGGACACGCAAAAGTTAGGCATGAAGGCACACGTAAAAGTAAAAGGATAACACGCAGAGGCTTGCGCCAAGTTAAACATATTCCAGACCTAGACGCATTTTGGGCCACAGCAGAATTAAAAGATGGACGGTTGGAGTAGCGGCCAAGTAATGATTTGAAGATAAGATAAAAGCATGAATACTTGTAGTTCAAGCAACATCTATTTTTAGGAAATAACTCATGTGAAGGAAGATAAAGTGACATGTAGAGGTTAGGTCAAAATAGGATTAGAACTAGAGTTTAAAATAGAATATAATCTATTATTATCAAAGCTTGCATGCTTTTGTAGTTGACTTATAATGCACACATAACTATTTGTGGCATGTGGACTATTTTGAGAGTGCATGGGCGGTGAAGGGCAAGTCCCCACCCCTATATATATGTATGATTCACACTGTATGGAGAGATCGTGCATGAGTGTAAGGTTATCTTTGTTGTTTTGCTTATGTGCATGATCTTATGGAGTTACTATTGATGTATTCAACTTCTGTGTTTTATGGTGATTAATACAATGGATCATTGTGGATGGATTCTTGTTATTGATGTTACTGTTAATGGATCTTGCATGGTAAATTTGTTATTGGTTCTTGTTTAGTTCGTTCTTGCATATGGTTATGATATGTTCCTTTATGCTTTGATCTCATTTATCTGTTGTGGTTATGCAATATATCTTCACGCATGCTAACTCCTTGACAAAGTCTGGTATAAAAAAGGGACCTAATACCTTTGCACGCTTCGGGTGAGCATTCAAATTTTAGTTAAATGAGGTGTTAAGCGCCTAGGGTGTTTGTAAAGAAAGTGACTAGAATAAATCATGGACCAATAATTTTTTTATTTCATATTCTAGTGGAATTTGTCTCCTCAAAATTAACTTGGATATAGTATAGTTTAATTATAAACTATAATATATATGTTTTAACCTTATATTTTTAAAATATAGTTTTTAGATATTAGGGTATAGTTTATAAATTATATTTTTAAATTGAATGCAACCCACTTATTTAAAGGGGTACAAAGGGACATGATTATTTATTTTTGAAATGACAAAGGTAAAATAACAAATTAGAGTTATACCACTCTCAAGGACATTGATAAATCATGGACCCAATTATTTAAAGGGGTATAAATGAACATAGGAAAATTTATTTTTCGAAATGACAAAGGTAAAATAACAAATTAGATTTTTACCATAATCTGGGACTTTGATAAATCATGGACCAATAGAAAAATTTCATTTCCTACACACATTTAAAACTATAGAAATATAGTGTTTCAAAAGGTATGCAACTTATTAAAAACCAATATATCAACCTGCACACATTTAAAACTATAGAAATATAGTGTTTCAAAAGGCATGCAACTTATTAAAAACCAATATATCAACCTACACACATTTAAAACTTTAGAAATCTAGTCTTTTAAAAGGTATGTAACTTATTAAAAACTCAACATATTTTTTAGTATTGACATAGTATTAATGTCGTTTAATATGTTGAATTTATTTTAGTTTTTAAGTACGTGATCACGCCACGAGAATCGATGCCCCTCTACAACTATAAAATTCCTCTCGCATAAAATTATGTTGAGAGATGTCAATCTTAAGACACCTATTTAGCTATGTTAGATATTACTATTTTTTTATTAACTTATTCGAGAAAAAGGAAATAACATATAAGTGATAGTTTAATAGAAGTAAAACTTATGGATGAGTGTCATGCGTCTATTAAATGGATGTCAAATTTAATGTTGAGAATAAAAGTGAACAACTCACTCCATTACAACTTTCGTTGCCATTGTAGGATTGCCTCTTGACGTAATGAGTTAGGTGTTGCATAATATATAACAAAATTACTTTTTAAGTCTTTGGATTCCTAAGATGATAAACGCCGGTAAATTTGTTGGAAGCCATAAATTTATAATGGGGAAAGCCAACCCACTAGTTATGCCGAAGGCGTTACTCTTTGGAGTGAGCTCGATTGATTTACATGGATGATAGAAAATTGACGCTCCTCACGGGATACAGAGACATGCGTTGAAAATCCAACGCGCTTGTGAGTGTGCCTAGAGAATGGTGCTGCAGAGGTTACAACGCATGTGGCACTTGAGAAGAGAAAAACTAGCTCGACCTGTTACTCCACATCATCCTCTCTCTGATCGTCAATGTCTAAATCACGGTCCCACAAGAATTGGTCTCTATTCATATTGTTTTTTATTTTTAGTAAGAAGAAATCTAATCCCAGACAATTTTATGGATCTAACTCATATCTTGTTGTGGGTTTGTTGTTAGTGATCTCAAAAATGAAAGGTAGCTTGTTGGAATGTCACACATACATGCTGATCAATCTCCCTAACAGTCATTTGTGTTTCATTGAGCTCGGCTTGTTGCTCCACGCGCCCTGTTTGGATCTGTTCATGCCCAGTTTTGGAGGGCTAGGCCTATCTCTCACGCAAGTTCGCACAAAGGAAAAAAGTATTTTCTGTCACATTGTTGTTAGTTTTTTGTCGCGTCGCCATTAGTTTTGACGGAATAAGTAACAACGTACTACGTTCTATTCCGTCAAATTTTCATTTGCAGTTTTATAAAAAGAACCGACGCCGTAGTTTTTCAAACATGAGTACGCAGCAGGATGGTGGGACATGGGAAATAGGCGTGGTGGTCGTGGGGTTCGAGGCCGGATGGGTGCGAGAATAGACCACACTAGTCATTTTTGCACATGTTTACATTGATTGCGAACTGCGTGATGGATAGGTGATCGGTTTTGGAGTTCTCGGTTGATGGATCACCCAACGACTTTGACTCATCGTTCGATGATCAATTCACGTGAGGTAGTGTGATAATCTCACGGGCTTGAAAATTTTGATTTGCATTTATGTGAAATTTGCTTTCAGGAACACATGTGTACCAAATGCGCATATGCATGAGTATAACTACCGAAAATGGAATGCGCCAATACATCATGAACTTTTAGTCTCTCGATTAAAATAAGGAACACATCCCTATTACTTATATATTGTTTTATCATCCTCATGTAATTCCTAATTTTTATGTAATGCTTTTCAATAATACATTAATCCCGATTGCTTGTGCAGGGTGTGAGAATCCATGGTTTATGCCATGATTTCAATTCAAAGCTAGATGTATAATGTAACATGATATATATATATATATATATATATATATATATATATAATATCTTGAGTAACTTATAGAGGCTAGGGCACAAGTATATATGATCCATAAAATATTAGTTATTTGAGATCCTATAGTCCTATTGATTCTTTCATAATATGACTCTCAATTCATCACGTCAATTCTTCATGTATTATGAATGACATTGGTACGGTGAAAAGATAGGCACATCGGAAAAGTGTGAAAAGATGAGACATGGATATAATGTTGCCATATAACTCGGTAAAATAGGGATGCCACTACTCGTGTGACTCTAAAAAGGCAAATAAGTGAAACACAAGGTGTCTTTGCCATTAATATTTAAAGAAGGTAAAATGGATTAAAAACAATTAAAATGTTATAGTATGATTAAGAGGGTCGATTGTCCGGCGGTAGTTTTTAATATAGAATTAATATATTGTTCCAAAAATTTCTTAAAATTGTCATTCACTAAACTGTCTTAGTTGCGATTTTTAATTTTGTTTATAATTTATGTCAATAGTATGAATATGCATCCAAATGAATATGCACATTTTGTTTATTATGCCAAAGGCGTATATATATTTAGGCGAGTCTTCCTAAACTGACATTGTTAGGAGATCTATGCACTTGAGCATCTTTGTCGTGCATGCATTGAAAATCAAAGGGTGTTGAGTGGGTCTTACCGTATCGATTTGTCTTGTGTAATTATATGCCACTAACCATACACATCACCGCTTGTCAATTTAATTGGCCTTCATGACAAGCGTATTCAAAGTTTTCGACGAGTCATTAACCACTTTGGAGGCACAACCATGTACGTGTCGTGTCTAACAATCTACCCCAATTTTAAAGCCATTCGATACTTCTAGATGCTTGTGTTGATGGGACCAATGCTGTTCAAATAGACATTCAGAGAATTAAGCTCCCTTCTGCAATAAAGAGCAAGCTTTATATAGTCACTAATCTCATTCACGACTATGTTGACCCCCACATATCAAACCATAAATGAATCCCGGATCAACCATGCTCTCATTGATAAGACTAACAATATAAATTCTCAATGTGAATCACAACATTATATAGAAACCCTCAAATCCATCAATATTCACCACACCAAACTTCTGCGGATACTTCCAACTAAAGTCTTGAAATTTACATTTTTTCTCGCTCGGTGATGAAGAAAGAAACAAAATTGTTTCTTGAAAATTTTCGATCAGGGATGCCTGATTCCATAATTCCATTCATTGATCAATCAAACCCAGAAATAAATGGTTTCAAGTTACACCTTTACAGTACAAACGCCACTTTTGAAGATAATTCGTGACCATGCAGAGGTGACAAAAAGTAAGTCGGTGAAGAAAAAAGGACACCAAATACGAGAAGCTTTAATATGATGGCCCTTGCATTCATCCAATTTTACTACGTCGGATGTGTATATATATTTGAAGTGAGCCTTCCTGAAGTTGACACAGTCAGGAGATCAATGCACGGGAGCATGCTTCTGTACATGCGTTGAAAATCAGAGGGTGTTGAGTGGGTCGTGCCGTATCGATTTGGCTTGCGTAATTATTTTTCAATGACTTTCTTCGCTTGGTCATCGTAGGTCGTACTGAATAATTTTTTTTAAGGCTTTCTTAACTGTCAAACATCATGGACATTTTTCTGAGTAAGCGTCAATTTTTTGAAGGATTCATTCGGGGAACAGTCTGAATAGCAACGTTGAATAGAAAATCATCACTAAAGCAATTATCAGACGGGTAGGAAGATTCCAGCATCTTATGGATTATACCTTGTATGATGTAACATATGGATGAGGAAGAGGAGATTTTGTAACTGCAAGACCTCAATTTCCTGTAATTTTATCGGATCATTCAAATAGTTTCAACATTTAATTCTTTTGTGGGAACATAAATGAAATTTTGTTTGCTTGCTTGAGTAGATAAACATCATAATCTCTCGTTTCGACCGATAGGGCCTAAGGGCAGTGTTAACATGCGGAATCAGATCAGTGGTGATTGGGAGGCATTCTGGTGGTGGTGTGACAGAATTGTCTCTCCCTGCTCGATGACACTACCACATTTAACCTTGGCCCTGGTTCACCATTGAACCAATCTACTGCACTCAGCTCAGTTTCTTAGTTTCTCCCATAGGTCACATCTCATATATCGATCTATGGTTTGTGACTCGGCCACACCATTTAACTTGGGCTCCATTTGTGGTGATCTGATTTATTTTCTCTAATTCGGCGAACAACACTTTGGCCCTATTCATCTCGGCTGCAAGGATCCCAACTCAGCTCTAGCAAGGCAGCGACAATTATCACACAATTTTCCGCTTGAATCCACCAAAATGAGCCACTGCAGTACTCTTAAGGGCATTTGATCATGGATCTGCATAAAAATGATGCCATAGGGTTGCGATTTACATTATTTTGGTCGATTTTGCGTTGCTTAGGCATGTCGTTATAGAGGGGACCGATGTTCACTGGTTTTCATTACATGACATGATTTTATACAAACTCGATCTGAATGCAATCCTCGACCAATATCCATGCATTCAATACATTCCAATTATTGATTTTTTTGTCTCATCAAGAGATTATAATCTTCAAATTAATTAAATGAATTATAATCTTCAAAACAATCAACCAAATTATATTCATCAAGTTGAAGCGCTCCATTTTTATAACCTTTTGTGAGCTAGAGGATCAAAGGATGACCCAAATGAAAAAAGAAAAAGAAAAAGATCAGGTGATGTGGGACTTGCAAGTATTTAGTTCCAACATATTTACTTTTTGATTTCCATTCATGTCTTCACCTTTTCTAAAAACTTAACGTTGTCCAATCAAAATCTGTAATCTATATTTCACTCATATGACTAATCATTAGAAGGGCTCTGTTGTCGACTATATTCCTTGATCATTTGTTTCCTACACTTACTCAAGCTTATAGCTAGAAACAAGTGCTACAATGTTCTACTAAAATGAGGCATTGCGGCCACATCACAAAATTGGAAATTTTGGATTCTCCCTTTATTTGTTTTGGCCCATTTAAGCATAGATTGCATCATGTCAATAGTTTAATTGAGTTCAAAACTATAAAGTGGAGTACATATAGTAGAAATTCGTCGGGTTAGAATTATTTGTCATGTGCAATAGGTATGGGGCATGCAAGTATTTAATTTCCATCATTTCATTTCCAACTTTCCATTCATGTCTTTTTCTTATCTACCAAATTAAACATCATCTAGTTGACGACCTCGAAGCCATAATACAATAAATTAAAAATACAAAGTACATTCCATACATAATTTCTCTCTTGTGACCATTTGTTCGGTCCATTGTTGATGATTCTTTTTGCATTCCCCACTTCCTTGCCAAGTTCTACAAGAAGCTTGTAAACTATTCCATACATAATGTGGATCTTCTTGCTCTTCTTCTTAAAAGGGTGGTAATCTTCACTCGACATTATGCCAAGTTCTACAAGAAGCTATAATTGTAAACTATTTTTCACTTCGACACTAATTTTAGACCTCTCCTTACATTATGATATATCTCAAGAAACAGTTCCCCTGACTTCTTAGAGAACAAGAATTTTCTCCTTCATTCGCTAGCCATTATTGTCATCCGACTATTTAGGGTCTACTATAACATTTATCCCCGAAAACACTTTCCTTTCCTCGCACTTCTCCACCATCAAACCCCTCCTCTTAATCCCTCTTCCTCTCCCATTGTTTCTCTCCTTCCAATTCAACTTCCCCAATAAATCCCCTTGGGCATTTCCATCGTATATTTCACATATGATTGCTAGTCTTTAAGTTTGATAGTCGTTCACGCGCTTTTCATGTTTTTAATAAGAAAATACACTACAAATATGGAAATTTCCGATTATTTGTATCGAAGCCGTTCCATAGAAAATATACCAATTTTGATTTTTAGCATGAACCTATGGAGACCATTCTTGAAAGTTTCCAAAATATGGGTCCCATTATTTGAATTTTGTGACTTAAAACGTGTGGTTGAAAGGTGGAACAATAATTTTCAATGGTAGTTATTATACTAAGTAATAATATAGACATTTTAAATATGTATATGTGAATTAAACAAGTAATATTGATAATGATGTTAATAAATCTTATTCTTGTTTCATGTTCTCTATAGATGTATAATTGTTGTACATGAGCAAGAAGCTGGATAAGATACAAACCCCCTCTCTTGTCTTCGGATTCATACAATGTTGCTTACAACAACGCAATGGATGGTTAGTGATGTGATCTTGGTGCATTTTTGAGTTACTTCAATTCTAAAAATATGCCTTTATAAAAAAATCAATCCCATCTTAGTTGGTTGCCCTAGTTTGCGGTGATGTATTATGATTCTTATGTCAATAGAGACAAAGCCACACTAGAAGTGACCCGCTCACTAACATAATGATAGATTAATTACGGGATACATATGTTTACTTCCTTGTTACTCAAGTTAAATATACTTATTCAATACATCTTGAAATCACGGGAACAACTCCAAAAAAAAAAAAGGACATAAACATTAACTCTCTTTTTTGGTACTAAATGAGTATTGGTACTAAATGCACTCAAGATTCACACAAATCCCCCTCAAGTAAAAGTCGCGATTTGCATATAAATATCATCCGATTAACATAGGCTGCTTGGTTCGTGGACATCATTAAAAATTCCCATTCGCATTCCTTATGGTGCCACATAAGTGCTACGTGGCTACAAAGTAGCTTGCACAACTTCTCGTGCCTTCCCGCAACTCAGCCTTCGTGCCCCGCAACATGCAAGAGCGGAGCTTTACTTGCCTCGCAAATAAAACTTAATGAAACAAACAAACAAATAAATTTTAGGTTGCGTGCTGCCAAGGTAAACTATTGTGTATTTTTATTCGATTGAAAAGAAACATTGCTTTGGGTTAAATTTTTTGAACAGAAATAAAATGAAGGAAGCAGACATTCTGCCCTGCCAAATTCAGCAATGGTATCCTCGTTTTCACAACATCTCAATCAAAACAATCCTCCTTCCATTGCCAGAATCTTTCGTTCAATTTCTTCTAGACGACGGAGCATTATTTCTTCCCAAAACAAACGACGACGAGGATGCATTGCCTGCACGACTCAAAATCACATGCCCAGATCTCCAGGCGGAAGATTACCACCCTTGGCAAGAAGAAGAGCAAGAAGATCCACATTCGCCAAATGTAGCGGCGTTTCCAGATTTAGAGAAGGCTGTAAAGACTCCATTAAAACCCTAGGAGGGTTTGTGTTCCCCAAGCTGAACTGGAGCGCCCCCAAAGACACGTCATGGATCAGCACGAACGGTACTCTCAAATGCTCTTCTTTTAGCGAAATTGTTCTTCTTTTAAAGGCATCGGATAATATAGTTCATGATTTATGCCACGCATTTGATAGCTGCGAAGATAAAACCCTAGAAAGGCCCTCGCAATTTTACCTTGCATTGCGAAAATGGTACGATGTAAGGCCCGAAATGGAGTTTAGAGGGTTTGTTAAAGGGGGTGTTTTAGTGGGTATTTCTCAGCGGGAGGTTACGGGGTTTTATCCCGCGATATTGGAGAAATTGAGCGAGCTTGAGGATTCTATATTTGGATTTTTCAGGGAACATATCAATGAAAATTTTGAAACCCTGGATTATGCTTTTGATTGCTATGTGAGGAAAGATGGCACAGTTAAGTTGGTTGATTTTAATCCGTGGGGGCATTTACCCTGCCTTTGCTTTTTACATGGGAAGAGCTGGAAAAGAAGCATGAGGAAGCGGTGGGGAGAATTAGGGTTATGGACGAGAATACAGCTTTCAATGGGGATTTGGGTTTAAGTGACGAAACAGATTTGAATTTGAGGTTGAGGGAAGAAGGGCATAAATTGGATTTTAGGGTAGTGGAAAGCGAGGGCTGCGTGCAGCCGAGCCTTAGGGCTTCTGGTGGCGTTCCTTATGATTACATTAATACGGGTCCTGGCAGTGCTTGGGATGAATTTTTGAGAAAGGCTGATGATGAAATTAAGAAACAGACCAATGGTGCAGGAGCATGAAACAGATTCATGTGCATTAGATAGACAAAATAAGAATGGTGGTCCCTTATCATAGTTCTTTAAATTTTTCTGCTTCTGTAGGCAACTTGGAGTTATTGCATTGCACTCCTTGGATTTTTTTACCGCACTAATTTCTTAGGACTTTTCTTATCACAGTTACGACGTATTTCTTTCTTATTTTCTTTTGAGGACTTTACTGGATGTTACATTGAATCTGGGCTTAAAAGTATTTGTATATTTTGCTTTAATATGAGCAATTGTGTATACAACCTTTATCCTGTTAGTAATGGGTTGTGGTTTTTTCATCGACGTCCGCAGTAAAGACATTAATAGATGTTTACTTTTATTAGCGAGTTTTATAATTTGGGAGTTGGTAAGCACAGTCTGCGGCTTCATTTTGCAAACCATTTTTGTATTATTTAATACATGTCTTTTTTTGACAGTAAAAGTGCACGTCCAAAATACTTTACAGATTATATATATTTTATGACATATTGTGATGTGTTAATTATAAATCTAATCATATATGTTTAAAAGATTATAAATCTTCAAGATATATTCTATCATAAAAACTATAAATCTTCAAGATATATTCTATCATAAAAACTTAGCATTTGAAAAGCTTTACCTACAAATTAAAATTCTATCCGCTCTGGTATCTATTGTGATGGAATGCTTATACGCAAATGAAAAGTACTTTACTAGGACCCCATGCATGACTGCAGATGCAACAGAGGGCTTGGATATCTATTTTCAAATAAGAAAACATTCCAACAAAGATATGAAATTATTACATTCTCCTCCATTAGCCCCCATTGTTTGGAAAATTCTTCTGATGAATTTGTTGAACGATTGCAAGCTTCCAAGCAACATATTTTTCAGTAAGATTTAGTATATGTCAAGTTAATGTCAGATCCATAATATAGACACATTAATTTTATATTTCTCTGATAATAAAGAAATTTATAGGAAGATAAAAATTTATTAATTCCACAAACGGCTTGAAGCTATCAATAGGCTTCAATTTCATCATGTTTAATATATCAATCAAGAGTTTGTTACATCTCCAAGATTGTATAAAAACTATAAAGAAAATAAATATAAACCAAAATGTTGCAATGATGAAGTAGAAAATAGAAGATGTAGCTAAGTGCTATGCCATTTCTTTATGATCAAACATCATGTCTTTCATATAGTCTATTGAAATGATAAATCTAATTGTGCCATATGGTGAAAGTCTGAAAAATGAGGTGTAGTACACCATCTTGGGTGGTTGTTTATCGACTCTATGATTTATTGCTAGTTTCTTAGAAATCCTTACTTATCTACAATGAATCTTCTACAAGGCATTGCTGAAAATGTACACGAAATGCCTATTTTTACATATTTATTAAAAGTTTTAAATCTTAATTTGTCCAATTAACCTGCAGGTTAGATTGTTTATGAAATTTTACAGTCTTGCCTAAAATAATTGACAGTTTTAATGAATATATAATATATTGAAAACTGCTTAAAGATGCACGACACTGAAACTACTTTCTAACATTCTTTTTGTTGCTTTCTGCTACTATAATAGTGAATATACCGCCCCTTTTGATAGATAAACTGGTGAACACTCTCACCCATTGTCTTTGCCATGCACAGGGATAATGGATTCTCAAACTTAGAATTACTGTTTGTCGTAGAAACCTGCATTGGAGGTTGTTTATTTCATCAAAACTCATTTTGAATTTGAAGTTGTTCTCTAAAGGTCATGATATATGCCGTTATATTCATGACTTATAGAGCCGTGGTCTACACAATGTTTTAGTTGTAATTAGATTTGGTTTAAACTTTAAACTTGGTCCCATACTTCTTATAGATACTAGTGTATAGCATGCTATACAAGGTACCAATGCTAGAAGATTTATTTTAAGGCTGTCCCCAAAACCCTGTAGTCATCACAGAGTAACTACTGGTTCAGAGTTCATAACCAGGATTATATGACCAAGGTTGTGACTTCTTCCAAGAGGTCTTCGACCTTGGATGCCAGGTAACGTGGACTACCATGTTATCTCTAGCGATTGTTCTACCAGCTCCTTTCAGGCCTGGCCAATTGCCAAATAACACTATGAGATGTTGTATTGGCAACTCTACAGGCCCCATATTGCCTACAGACCCACTCTTCCTTCTACGTATTGAGAGTAGGGATTTTGTTTATTGTATCTCAAGGACTATATTTGTATAACTATTGGTTTGGATTTTGTAATTTTTGAGCTGTTCAGTTTACATTTTTTTGGGAAACAGGATTTTCATTTTTGTTTTTATTTAGTTGGGTTCCTTCTTTTCTATCGGGCAATGTTTCATGCAGCACCCTCCTTCGAGATCTTTGGTATCTGTACTTTCCTAAGTAGCCGATACGGCACCCCTAGGGCACTTGGTACTGGTATGAAACATAACGGGTAAGGCCCGGATATGTGCTCAAAAATGGCCAAGATACAGCCGGGTATGTCTGCAGACGTACCCGGACCTGCCTGGCCTGGCCCAAAACTGTGTTTTTTTAATAATTTTAATCCTAGTTTAAATTTAATATATCATTACAGCAGAAATTACAGTTTTCACAGCACCATTATTCTACAGAAGGTACCAAATACAAGCCATCATAAACATGGATAAAAATAGCATGTATGAGATAAATCATAAATGTAATAAACACCTCAACTAGATATGGTAGGGACAAATGAAATTATGAATTTATGAGTAGTTTGTTGTGGTTATTTAGCTTGTTTTGTTTTTCATATGAATAATATGTGGTTAATTCCTATTTAGCAGGCTGAGATTTATTATTTTTTTAATGTTTATATATATTTTGTACGGCCGTATCCGGGGCTAAATTTTTCTTTTGTTATATTCGCATATCGGATACTCTATACCTGTATCCAAGGCTTAATTTTTTTGCTATATCCGTGTATCGATACTCCATATCCGTACTTGTATCCAAAACGTATATTATAATTATAATTTATTATTACTAATATGTGTAAAGCGGGATGTGCTAGGAAGATGGAGATTGTAAGTATGTAGCATGGTGTTTGAGGTTGTGACACTAGAGAGATGCGTGGTGTGTAGCACAAAGTGCGTATGATGTATAGAAGAAGATGTGAATAGACGATGTAGAGAGCAAACAATGTGTAGGGTGTCATATAGGCGTAAGATGTGTAATGCTTAGAGAGTGCAAAACGTGTAAGATGTAAGAAGCGAGATGTCAAAGATCTAGAATGTGCAATGTGTAGAAGAGTATGTCGTAGATGTGAAATGTGCAGTGTGTGAGGTTCATGTGTATAGTATGCCCTCAACAGTCAAGTGTGAACCTTAGCACAAGAGTGCGTCATAGGGTAATGACGATACTTAATGTATCAAGATATGTATGTTGTATGTGAGAGACTAGATGTGAAATGATGAAAATATAAGACGTGCGTTGATGTGAGAAGAGGGGGATAAATAGCATGATGCCCCCAAGTGTGTGATGATGAGAGTGATCAAGTGACATTGTCTAAAAGGTCATCATTGTCTTGATCGAAGCCAACTGTAGATGCATTGGAAACTTGATAAGCAATAGTATGAGGCAGATTGTATAAAGAGCCATTATGACGTAAGGTATACATGGTCATTGCATACTCTTCATCGGTAAAAGGTGTTGGCGGACACTCGTGTGTGTACCAACAAGTGAGATTTTTGCGAATACCCCGGAGATGAATCATTATCGATAGAAACACGATCGAATGCCATAGGAAAAGTAATAGAAGTGTGATTGGAGTCTAAAGTGCCCCAATATAATCAAGCCAAGATTGCCCAAGCATCAGTGGAGAAACACGAGGGGCATGTGCAACAAAGACTGCTAAATGGAAAACACGAAGACCATAAGCAATAATGTGGACATATCCATAATAGAAATGGGATGAGTGAGGCGGTGGTAAGATATTATTGAGTGTCAAGCCAAGCTTCATCAAATCGTCGTATGTGCAAATAACATTAGAGCAAAGTACGATCTACGAAATATGATGCCAATAGGAGTTATTGACAAGAAGAGTACACGTGAAAAGAGAGCGTGCGGTTGTAGAGATTGCTCGTGGGAAGCCCGTATGGGTGGAACGACGCCCAATGTGTGGAAAGACCCTTGATAAAAGTACCATAACACTTTGGTAAAAGGGTGTGGCTTTTGAATTGATATTCACGGGGCTAGCCATAAAAAAGTATCATCAAAATATGAGACATCAATGTCAATAGGAGTGAAGTTAAGGCTATGTAATTTGTCATCGGTAAGTTCGACAATATCAACCTCGTCGTCGAGTCATCGGTCTTGACATAATCCTAAATGACAACATAATCAATAGTAGTGCTAGGAATGGAGCCAGATGTAGGAGCGACAAACCTCTAAGGGAGGTGTAACAATAGTAGTGGTAGAAGCAGCTGCAGTGGGCGATATAATATCAATAGTATGAGTAGGAATAGATGGTATGCTTGCGAGATGTGGATGAAGGTAGTGAAACACTAGGTTGACCAACATCATATGTATCAAGACTGTGAAATGGAATAGGTTCAATGGAGGGATAGGCATAACAATAACAAGATCTATGTGACAATATTTGAATGGTTCGGGGTCAACAACAATTGTATGCTCATAACCATCATGTAAGAATTTGACACACCGATGTACTATAGATGGTACTGCACGCATAGCATGAATCCATGGCCTACCTAATAATAGGTTGTAATTGGAAGGAGGCTTCGATGACAAAGAACAATGTAGGCACAATCTTAGGGCCAACCTGGATAGGTAAAGTAATAGTACCCAAGCACGTGTGGGTAGTGGAATCATAACCTCAAATGATGAGGTAGAGTTCTTAGTGATTAGATTATCTTGAATACCAATTTGTTTAAGAAGAGAATGAGCACACATATTTATAGTAGACCTGTTATCAATCAATACTTACTTGAGATAGATTTTGCCGATAATAGCAGTGATAAGCAGTGGAGCACATGGGCTGTTAATAGCAGGTGGAGGTATGTCCTCATCGTTAAATGATATAGCATGTGGTAGATTTTTGAGAGATTGAATAAGATGCGTAAAAGCAATTGGGGAGGTTAGCACTCTCAAGGTGTATAGAACGAAGAGAGACTTCTAATGTATTACGATAGTCAGGTGCATTGTGTAATAGATCATAAAGAGAGATTTTAGTGGGTGTGTTCTTAAGTTGTCCAACAATGCCATACCCTTTATTGGTGATTGCAGGATTTGTAGGAGTAATAGGTGGTGGAATAGAATCCATTGGAGCCGTAGGAGGACGAGTGCGACTTGTAGTAGTAACAACATTGATAATTGGGCCAACCATAGGAGTAATGAAGCGAGGATGGTGTTGAGTACAAACGTGCGTGAAATCAACAACAAAAGTAATAATACCAGAAATTTTGGTTGGAGAAAAAGAAGGATAAGAAGAGTGATCCATGGATTCAGAAACATGAGCAAGATTTTGATACATTCTCAGAAAGGTAGTGTAGGAATGATTGGGTTCACCAAATGATTTAACAAAAATAAACTAAATGGATAGTATTATTACGCCTGAAGGCGTTACATAGTGAGATTGGACCTGTTGGTTCTGACAAAGGTCAGAAATCGGACGCATGACATTCCTCCGGGCAGAATCATTGAAATCCAACGGCGATCAGCGGGTGGTTGCATTAAGTTGAGGCGAATTTCTGTCTCTTGGAAATTAGAAGGCGAGATAAGTGTGCGTTCAATTTTGCTAGAGATATGAGGAAAGACGTTTCGTTGGCATCAGATCGGATGACAGCATTTGAGGCGTCTCAGAAAATCAGCTGAAACAGTTTGTAGCCGAGAGAAGCTTGGATTACTGGGGAATTTTTTTTTGATTGGCATAAGGGCTCCGAGGAGAGACATAAAGGCGGCCAAGCAAGTTCCGTGCAGGCCGAATAGAGGGGAATACAGAGCACACGGGCCTGCAATCAAGCAAGCAGAACAAGAACCCCAGCCAAGAGGATGATTACGGCCAACAGAAGCCAAACAACAACAACGGGGAGGATGGCAATGATTCCAGCCAAGAGGTGGACTCCATCAAGAGCGATGGCTACTGGTCTTCTTAGTAGGTATTGAATGTCTGTGTTTTCGGGGTTTGAATCTATGTAAATCTGAGAAAGAATGTAAGAGTAGCTAGCTTTGTATTTTCACTGGCTCACTGGCTCAATTGGGGTTTAAAATTCCTTGAAGAAGATGTAACCAAAATCCATGTACAATGAGCCATTATAAACTGTAAAGAAGATATTTGCCATGGAAATAATCATGTGTGCATTTATTTTGCATATCTTGGCTTAAGTGTACGCCTGCTGTTGTAATCGTGGCCTTTACTAATAAGTCGTGGAAACAATGGGTTTTGTGCATTTTTAGATTTTGGTTTATGCACATGTTCTAGGCCTGGTTAAGGAGGTCGCAAAGCATTTGATGGCTTACAAATTATGACATTAATAAAAGGTGAACAAAGATAATTGAATAGATTAACTCCGTCCAGAAAAATCGACAGATGTGTGTAATTCTACGTTTAATGAAGCTCGTCTGTTTAGCCATCCAGTCGCCATTTAATCTATTGGTGAGCCATTTAGGGATCCGAATGGAAGAGGTGGTGCGGATCACTTGGTCACATGGTATCCTGCCGTTCTCAGCCCGACATTGTCAAGGAGGGATTCTTCTGGGTATTTGTAGCCGCCGTAGTTTTTCGACTCCGGGTCGAATTCGAAAGCGCTGTACGCTGGCTGCACGAACTCCCCGTATTTAACAATTTCTCGCCTGAGATTTTCATGGAGGGGATCCAACATGCCTTCCCAATCCGAAGCCCCTATATTCCCTCCATTTCTCCCCCAGGTCTTGTTTCGGCGAACCCACCTCGTGATTTAATGGGTTCTGCCGTACGAGCTTCTCCGTGGTGTGAACCGAGCGGAATCTTGGAAAGGCTAGAAAGCCGAGCAAAGGGAAGCAGAGCCTTCGCACCGAAAGGAGAATACAGTAAGAGGCAATTTTATTTATAACAGAAACCCTTGAATCCTGAAATGGTCGCCAAAGCTTTCGGATTAATGCGGTGAAATCTTCTTTGCGGCTTTCAGATCGGTGCTGTTGGCTGTTTCTGGCACTCGAGGAGCAATTTTTCTAGCCCAGAATCGTTGGTTTTGGCTGTCATTTCAGCCTGGGAAGCTCTAGTATGTAGGTTTTGTTATAAATCGGTGTTCTGGTTGGGGAAATTTGTGAACATTTTTGGTTGTTTGAGGGTTTGCATTTATTTCTCATTAGGATTGTATTGTTACAGACGTTTTGGTTGAGAAATTTGTTGATTTTTTGTTACAAATTTTGTCAGAAAATGTGCGTATTTTGCCACATCATTTGAGACTATTTATAGAAGGTTTAATAAGAAGTCTAGGATATAGTTTTTTGGTGCTGTAAAGGAGAGATTTTAGGGGGAAGGGATTATATAGCATAAGCTCTTTGGCAACCATGTTGGACGGCTGGGGCAGTTGTTTTCTGCCACAGATTTTACCCAGCTCCCGCGAACAGCTAGAACATCAGCAACATTGGTATTTAATGACTTGCTTGTTTGAGCTGCAAAAGATCAAGGGTTCGAGTCCGTGGGTGACAAGGGAAAAGAAAGAGAATTTCAGCCCCCTCTTAAACTCAGGAAATTGGAAAACACTCGGTCTCTGTATAGCTCTAGGCAGTTTACCTTTTCTGCACAATCATCGTCTTCATCATTTGAGTGCACTGACTGTACTGAGCAGGGGGATCACATGATGGGGCGGATGATAACATCATTACTGGCCTTGATGAAAACAATATTGCCATGAGTTGCCTTGCCAGATCATCAAGATCAGACAATGGTGCCGCCCTTGCTCTGGTGAATCGGAGATTGAATTCTTTAGTACGAAATGGGGAACTTTATGTTCTGAGGAGACGGCTTGGAATTGTGGAGCATTGGATTTATTTTTTGTGCACTTTGGTTGCATGGGAGGCCTTTGATCCTAGGCAGCAGCGTTGGATGCGCTGCCCCGGATGCCTTCTGATGACTGCTTTACTTATGCAGATAAGGAGTCTCTAGCAGTGGGTACTACATTGCTTGTGTTTGGGAGGGAAGTGCTTGGTTTTGCCATATGGAGGTGTAGTATTTTAACTCACAGTTGGTCTAGGCCCCCCAATGAATCAGCCTAGGTGCTTGTTTGGTTCTGGTAGCTGTAAAAAAAGGCGATTGTGGCAGGGGTTGCGATACCATTGGGTTTGTTCGTAAATCGGCAGAGCTTTATAATTCAGAGCTGGGCACTTGGGAAGCGCTGCCTGATATTCATTCCCCCCGAAAGCTCTGCTCAGGGTTTTTCTTAGACGGCAAGTTCTATGTCATCGGTGGGATGATTAGTAATACGGAGTCTCTTACTTGTGGGGAAGAATTCAACCTTGAAACCAGGACATGGCGGAAGATTCCAAACATGTACCCAGGTGGCAATGGAGCGGCACATGCACCTCCTTTGGTTGCAGTAGTGAATGATCAGCTTTATGCCGTGGAGTACTCCCAGAATGAAGTTAAAAAATATAATAAAGAAACCAATACATGGAAGGTGTTGGGAAGGTTGCCTGTGAGAGCAGATTCAACAAATGGCTGGGGTCTCGCATTTAAGGCCTGTGGAAATGATTTGATTGTGATTGGAGGCCAGAGAGGACCTGATGGTGAAAGCATTGAGATGAATTCATGGCATCCTACCCCTGATGAAGGACCTCCGCAGTGGAATGTATTGGCAGTCAAGGAACATCAAGGAGTTTTTGTTTATAATTGTGCAGTAATGGGTTGCTAATTATTTTTCACTCTTGATCTTGTCAGACGTGTTCTGATTTATTTCTTCACAGAACTACTGTACAAGAGTGCACTGATTTGATGGTAGCAGGTATGATTTTTTATGTCTTGGCATCAGTTAAAGTGGCGTAGGTGTTTAATTCAGGGCGATGAGCATTGAGTTCAGATCTCAAGCCATCAATGATGTTTTCAATTGATTACCTTGCTTTTTTCACAATCAAGCAGACAATGTGTTTCTTAGGTATTCACAAGTTTGGTGCTTTTCTTCAAAACGTGTTTCCAATTTTTTTCCAAAAAAATGGTTACACAGGTCAGGCTTCATGATCATGGAAGTTATTGTGATGATCATGTAAGTTATTGTGCAGAAGAACAGAGATATATTAGTTATGATAAGATTCTCATTTCTTCCGTGTAAACGCTGTTATAGTGCCATTCAAACGATTACTGTTGCATTTTTTACATGAAAAAATAATGGAAGCATATTTTTCTTTTGCCATTTTAGAACGAGTTGTATTCCTTATATGAAATGCAAAATTCAAAACTTTGTATCGGGCTCTCTGCTCATTTTCTTGATATTTAAATTTATGTGCTTTGCATGTGATCAACTGCTATAGATAATACTTGAGGACGATCAAGTGACCTTTATTATGAAACCGATTATTACCATTCTGTTAGTGATGTTGTCCATGTAAATTGACATGAATTATTTTTGTTTCTACTTTGAAACTTGTCAAGGGTTAAATAGAGCTTTTGGAACTTTTAATTTTTTGATTTGTGAGTCTTGTGTTTGAAAGGTTTACGATATAGTTGACATGAGAAGTAATAAAAATGGGCCTTTTAATTAGTTATTACCTATATCTTGGAAGAACTTTAATGAGTCTTGTGTTTGAAAGGTTTACATTATAGCTGTGACACAAGGAGTAATAGAAATGGGATTTTAATCAGTTATTACCTATATATATATATATATATATATATATATATAGTTGACATAAAGAGTAACAGAAATGAGATTTTAATCAGTTATTACCTATATCTTGGAAGATCTATAGTATGTTTCATATTCATATGAATGATATATTGATGTGGTCTCACCGTTGCTGCTGGCATTTTTATTCAAACTTGAGGGTTTTTCCTTTTCATACGAGTTTTATTCAATGCATAGGTTTTCTTATTGGTTACCATGCTCATTTGAGTTGCTTGCTTAAGTAGGTTACTGTCCTTTGTGTTTTAATAAGATTGTCTTGTTTTTGGTAAATGATTGAAAATGTAAGAAAATGTGGGATCTGGGGGACTTGAGCTCATGGCCAACTGGGCAGACCATTGTCTTCATTGAAAGGATGCATTTTACATTATTTTTCTTGGAAGTATTGTGGACACTAGCATAATAAAATTCTTATGTTGTTTTGCTAATGAAAGAAAAGTTAACAGTGTTTAGATTACATATATTTCGCAAGCGTAATTGTTTTTCTCACTAATTGGATAGAGCTTGGTAGCCTCCTTGCAAGAATTCCCAACTTCAAGCAAAAGTTTCTTTCTAGCAATATTGTTCTTGAGCCAAGTTGATCTAAATTTGTTTTGGAAGCATAATTATTTTTCTCACCAATTGGATAGGGCTTGGTTGCCTCCTTGCAAGCATTCTCAAGCAAAAGTTTATTTTCAGGAGTGCTTTTTTCTTTCGATTTTCAGCCTCACACTTAACAGTACCAACACATGGTCAATCAAGCCAATATTACCACTCGAATCTATGAGTTACAATTTTTTTTGTTCTTAAAAAATAATTGATCAGTCTCAAAATGCGAGATGGCCTAATTAATTTTATATATTTACTATAAAACTGAAATGTAGATTAAACAATTTTAAAATTTTCATAACAATATTATTACTATATAAAAACTCGTGTAATATAGGTATAATCCCTTCTATGTCCATAGAGTGTGTAAGACATGAGTACAAACTACAACAAGAGCTTTGTAAATGTGAAGAAATGATTTGTACATGAGGTGTATTCTATCTATTTGAAGATGATATATTCTCTATGACAAAAAAATTATAATTGAGTTCTGTGATTTCAATTTAAATTGGTAATTTTAACTCAGACAAATTGTATCACAAATTAAATTCATTTGTCTAGACTGATATTAACACTAATCAACCCAAATTCAAACATTATTTACATGACATATAGTAGTGTAACTCATGTAAACACATTCTATGTTAATTTGTTTTACTTTTAGTTAAATGTTTATGTAATCATTTATGATTTGTATATGTTATCTTTTAACAAACATAAGCATAATAAAATTAGACAATATTATTATATATAATACTTTCATTTGTTTTAGAAAGAAATTTAATTTAGAGATATTGTTACTTTCTATCTAAATAAATAATGAATATCTAAGGATACATAAAATCAATCATACTACGTTATTTGTTTGATTGTAGCACATCAATTTTGAAATATTCAAGGAAACAATGAGAGCATTGACTTCTTAATTTATCATTTTGAAAATTATTGAATATAATTTATTTTTTGTAAACTTAATATTATAAACTCATTATCGTTGGCGACCTTGGCCAATCGCCACCTATCAAGGATGTTCTGCTCTGTGTTGGCCACTCATATGGAACAATCCTTTGGTTTAGCTTCACTACATATGTCATGCTCAAAACAATCTTCCGGTAACAAGGCTTATATCAGGTGAAAATTTATTTTCACTAGCTTCTCCTTAAAATTAGAGATGGAATCCCCCTGCTTGAAGACTAGATAACACTTCTCCAATGCAGGGACTCACAAATGGTAGTAGATAGTGACATTGCTCCTTTCCTTACATCTCAACATTTATTTGGGAAAATGTCCCTCTCCCACCATCTCTTCAGAATGTTACTTTCTAACATTACTCCAAAATGTCCCTCCCATCACCTCTTCAAAAGAAAGGAAGAAGAATCTCGTTTAACTGATCTAGATATCTCCCCTCTCTAATATAAGGTGTTCCACTCCATCTACCCGCTTCTCCCTACAACATATATTTCGATGATGTAATTACATGCTCACTTCTTTAGGTGATTTCATGCTTTAGATACTATCTATACGTGATTACTTGCATAAACAAATTCTTTCAATTTATTTTACTCATACTCTATTCTCATTGCATTCCAATTTATTTTCTTCATAGATCATGTTCTCCATTTTCAATTGTCCATCCCCCCCTCTTTCATTATCTAGACATTTCTTCCCCCTCGATCCCTTTCGGCGTCCACATTGCACAGTCCCACAAACTAAGAATTAATAAGGTTGTGATGTTTGTTCAATTATATCTCAAGTCATGGACCGCCATTCTTGTAAGCTTAGATAACACGGGAATGTGGAATCTAAGGTTAGAAACATAACAAAGACTATAGCTGGGACATCAAACCTACTTGAGTGTAAAATCTCCAGTGAAGATTTTCCTAATGGTTTGTTGTCATTTTAGCCTCGAGTTTGTGTTACTTATTCCATAGCTGCGATGCATAAAAATGATTGTTCCCTTTGTTGACGAACCTTCTTTTTAGCTCCCAAGTTCTGTATTGGGAGTTTGGAACTCAGAGTTGTCATTCTTTTGTGAAAAGGTTCACATATTTGCCTCATCTAAAAGCATTGATGCACTATTCTTCAAATTCCTTGCATTGACCCTCTAAAAGAGACCATTCATTATTCAACTAGATGTTGCTTAAACCCACGAGCTTGTATCTGTATTCGATGGTTGTAGCTTACTTGTATGAAACTTTGATGATGGACTCGTTGGTTTAAATATGGAAAATTTGTTCATTGTTCTTAATGGCAATGAGGTTGTAGGCTCGACTCCTTATTCATTGTTGAAACATTATCTCTATATGAAGCATATCTTCTTGAAATTGTAAACCCTCAATAAATTCCACTTCAAAATCGCGCACTATCACGAGACTTTTGATCTCCTTGTGGATTAAATTTATATTTAGATAAGAATAGGTTCAACGCTTTAAGAAATTGTTTATTTTGGAGATGTTGGTAATTTTTATACTCTAAATAATATGAATGTCATTACGCGAAAGCGTTCCCTATTAGAATCGGGGTGGTTGATTCTAACACCACTCAAAATGTGGGTGGCAAAGATTGTAGTTTGAGGGGATGTGTTGAGATATGATGGTTGCGTTATCTTCGCTTCAGACACGATAAACTACTCCACGTGAACGCGTTGTCTCCCTACTTCCTACATATCGTACCACCAATACATTTGGAAACCATGTATGGACATTTGCGACTTTATCGGACAATTTCGTTGACATATGTTGTAAGAGGAACCATCAATGGTTACAGTTCGTATTTAATCTCCACGTTGTTTCTTTGTATGTTTTCCTTGCCAGAATGCAAGCACTACGAAGTTCAGCTAGATGGATGGTGGTGCATCAACGATTTATTGTCAGTCTTTGGCATTTTCGTCACGTTGGATGCCGCGTAGCTCCAACCGGTTTGTTGTTCCAGCGAAAGATAATATCCTCCGTCCCTTGGCAAGAAAGGGCATAAATTTTGGGCGAATGCAGATAAAAATCCTAATTTAATACACTTGCTAAACATTTACGTTTTTCCTCAATTTTTCAGTTCATCCCCTTCGAACATATATTTCACTCAAATAAATTATGCTACCAAGATAGAGAAAATTCAGTGGAACACAATGCACTGCTCCTCCCTCATACCCCATCTTCTTTTCCCCCATCCTCTCCCTCTTATTTGCTTCCTTGAGGTTTAATTCTGCTCGATCCCCTTAAATGTTTCCATCATACATTTCATGTACAATGCTAGTTTATATTAAATTCTAAGATGTTCTACAATAAGCGAGATATGGCAATAGAGTACACTACATGACTCAAACAAATAAGCAATGAAAACCCTAAGTGCAATGGAGAGTTAGATCACTTAGCTAATTTTGTAAATATCCGGAGGTGTGTGAGGGTGGAACATCGATCAAACTAGAACACATGAGGTCACTACCGAGCCTAGAAAATGCGAAGTATAGGAGGAGCATGGACCGAGGCGCTGGAGTGCACTTGGGGCACCTAAACGCTAGGATCCCTTCCTAGGCGCTAGGGTCTACGCAGGAGGTCTAGAACTCAATTTTGTAGGTCATTTGGTTAATGCAAAACCCTCGTTGTTTGTTGTTAGTATGTCGCACACCCCGCAGATGTCGCTAATAACCTGCAATAAAGGAGCCACCTGCAAAACCCTCAAAATAATATCAAATCCTAAAAAAGAAAGATGCAAAATGAGGGGTTGGACTATCCTCAACTGTCATAATGGTGATCTTATGACTGAGCATTACACTACATCTTAGACTCAATGTAGTTCTATGTGCGTATGTGTGGAATCGTGCCCTAGGTGGCTCTGTGCGTGTCGCACTTGATAACAAACAAAGTAGCTAGATGTAGAAAGATTTAATAAATGTGTGCATGAAATATAATAGACTTCCCTCCCATGAAGTGTGATGTAGAAAACTAGCCCTTATCCCTTGTAATGGATGCAGATGATGTTCTTAGATGCTTGTGATATGCAACCTTAGGTGATAGTATAGATGCTTAGAGTTTGGTCCTTTAATTTGGTCACATAACTTTATATTTATATGTTTCTCTTGTTCAAATTTCGTAATTGATCACTAAAACGCTGACCTCTAAGAGATAAGGATGCTCAACACTAGAAAGGACCCTAAAAGGAGCAAGCTAAATACAAAGTGGTATAGGGTGCCCAGAGGGGATGAGGGTGCATGTGCTTTGGTGTCTAAGGCAAGAAAATTTGAACTATGAAGGGTAAGATTGGGCGTGAGGTCATAAGGTCAAAAGGGAGACTAGAAAGGAACTTAAGAGGCCAATTATAGTGAGTAATTTTTAATGAAGTTAGGGCTCTTTTGATTTTGTGCTCATTTCTGAAAGTTGGAATACTTTGGTTATGGTTGTGAGTAATTCTATTTCTAGTTCAAACACTTTAAAGTTTGATGATGTTATTGGTGTGATTCTTAGTGAAGAGATGAGAAGAAAAAGCACAGGTGAGTCATCTGGTAATGCTTTGAGTGTAGAGAACAGGGGAAGATAGAAGGAAAAAGCAAATGGTTCGGACAATATGGAAAGTCTAAGAAGGGAGATCTAAATCTAGAAGCAAGATGGTATGTTGGAATTGTGGAAAAACAGGACATGTAAAGAAAGATTGTTGGTCTTTAAAATTAGGGAAAGATCAACAAGAAGGGAGCAAAGAGGCAAACGTAGTAGGTGATGTGTTACAAGATGCTCTTATTCTTTCTTTAGATAATAAATCAAAATCTTGGGTTTTAGATTCTGGTGCTTCATTTCATGCAACTCCTCATAAACAATATTTTTAAGATTATGTTCAAGGGAATTTTGGGCAGGTATATCTTGGTGATGATGAGCCATGTAACATTGTTGGAAAAGGCAATGTTCATGTTAAATTGTAGAATGGTAACACTTGGGTGTTGAAGAATGTCAGGCATGTTCCTAGCTTGAGGAGGAATCTAATTTCTGCAAGGCAATTAGGAGATGAGGGTTGTATGGTTATATTTACAGCAGATTCTTGGAAATTTACCAAGGGTTCTCTTGTGGTAGCAAGAGGTAAGAAAGTAGGTACTTTGTATTTATCCATTGTTAGTACTAATCCATCTTCTATTTTAGCTACTATAGGTATAAACACAACTCTATGGCATCACAGACTTGGCCATATGAGTGAGAAGGGGATGAAGATTTTACATTCACATGGAAAGTTGTCAGATTTGAAAAACATAGACTTGGACTTTTGTGAGCATTGTGTGTATGGGAAACAAAAGCGTGTGAGATTTCTCAAGGTTGGATCAACTAAGAAGGATCACAAGTTAGAGCTTGTTCATACGAGATGTGTGGGGACCGGCTTAGGTATCTTCTCTTGGTGGTTTACAGTATTATGTTACTTTTATTGATAATGCTACAAGGAAGGTTTGGATTTATTGTATAAAGAAGAAATATGATGTATTTAATACTTTCAAGAAGTGGAAAGATTTGGTTGAGAATGAAACATGTTTGAAGTTGAAGTGTCTCAGATTAGATAATGGTGGAGAGTACTGCAACAATGAATTTAATAACTATTGTTCACATGAATGGAATCCGTAGGGTGAAGACAGTTCTTAGAACACCACAATGAATGGTGTGTCAAAAAGAATGAACAAGACTATCATGGAGCGTGCAAGGAGCATGAGATTGCATGTTGGATTGCCCTTACAACTTTGGGCGGATGTTGTAGATACTTGTTGTTTACTTGATAAACAGAGGACCTTCAAGTGCTTTGGAAGGTGGAGTACCAGAGGAGGCTTGGACCGTAAGGAGGTAAACTATTCTTTTCTAAAAGTTTTGGTTGTGAAGCATTTGCTCACATTGATAAAGAGAATAGGACCAAGCTAGAAGCTAAGTCAAAGAAATGTACTTTCATTAGGTATGACACTGATGATTTTGGATTCCGGTTGTGGAGTTTGGATGAGAAGAAAATCATTAGGAGTAGGGATGTTATTTTCAATGAAAGGGTTATGTACAGGGAACAACTACATGATAAGAAGTTGGAAAATTCTGAGTATGTAGCACTTGATGAGATAAAAGATAGAGAAGTGCTCAAAGGGTTGGAAAATCAACAAGTTGGCATCAATCCTGGCACAATCGGTGTTGATTCTGTAGATCAAAATCAACAAGAACAACAAGAGCCTCAAAATCCAGAAAATCTTGTGAGACGTTCTACTAGGGTAAGTAAACCTCTTGCACGATTATCTTCGTATGAGCTTTACTATTGTTTATTGATAGATAGTGGAGAACCAAAAAGTTTTGAAGAAGCAATGCAGGTAGAAACACGTAAAAGTGGGAGTAGGATATCAATGAGGATATGAACTCCTGGATCACAACCAAACTTGGGATTTGGTCAGTTGCCTACAAGAAAGAGAACATTACAAAACAAGTGGGTTTATAGGTTGAAAGAAAAAGAAGGTGGCAAAAGAGGTACAAGGCAAGACTTGTTGTGAAGGGATTTGCACGGAAAAAGGTATAGACTTTGATGAAATTTTCTCTCCTGTTGTTAAAATGACTTCCATTAGAACTATTTTAAGTTTGGTAGTTGTGGAAGATTTGCATCTTGAACAATTAGATGTAAAGACTGCTTTTCTTCATGGTGATTTGGAGGAAGAAATATATATGGAGCAACCATAGGGATATGAAGTCAGGGGGAAGGAGAATTTGGTGTGCAGATTGAAGAAGAGCTTGTATGGCCTTAAACAAGCTCCAAGACAATGGTATTTGAGATTTGACATGTTCATGATAGAACAAGGTTACTCTAGATGTCATTCTGATCACTGTGTTTATTTTAAAAGACTAGATAATGACACCTATATTATCTTGTTGTTGTATGTGGATGACATGCTTGTGGCAGGGTCAAACATGTAAGATATAAATGAGCTAAAGAGAAAATTAGCAAATACATTTTCCATGAAGGATTTAGGTGCAACAAAGAAAATTCTTGGCATGAGAATCAATAGAGACATGAAGAGTAGAATATTGAATTTGTCTCAAGAAGAGTATGTGAACAAGGTGTTGGACAGGTTTAGGATGCAGGATGCAAAACCAGTAAGTACACCATTGGCAGGGCACTTCAAGTTAAGTAAAGAATAATGTCCTAAAACACATGAAGAGATTGAATATATGTCTAGAGTTCCATATGCTTCAGTAGTTGGAAGTTTGATGTATGTTATGGTATGCATAAGACCAGATATTGCCCATGCAGTGGGAGTTGTCAGCAGATACATGAGTAATCCAGGAAAGGAGCACTGGAATGCAGTCTAGTGGATTCTTAGATACTTGAGAGGGACCAATAGCAAACAATTGTGTTATGGAGGGTCAAAGGTTTCTTTACACGAGATATGTTGATGCAGACATGGTTGGAGATTTGGATGGTAGGAGGAGCACCACATGTTATGTATTCACTATTGGTGGCATGGCAGTTAGTTGGATTTCTAAACTGCAGAAGATTATTGCCTTGTCTACTTCAGAGAGGCGAGTATGTTGCTACTACAGAAGCAAGCAAGGAGATGATATGGATGTAGCGGTTCATGGAAGAGTTGGGAAAGAAGCATGAGGATTATATGTTATTTAGTGATAGCCAGAGTGCAATTCATCTTGCCAAGAACTCAACATTCCATTCGAGAACCAAACATATACAACTCAGGTATCACTTCATTAGATCAATTTTGGAGGATGGACAACTGATGTTGGAGAAGATCCATACAAGTTATAATCCTGCTAATATGTTGACAAAGGCGGTGAAAAAAGAGACACTTGGAAGGTTGTTCGGCTTCAATAGGTCTTCAAGATTGATCTTGAAGAAGAGAAACAAGTTAGAGAAGAGTTCGAGGATGAGTCTGTATGAGTGGGTTGCAGTAGTTAGTCTCCAAGTGGGAGATTGTTGAAGATGTGGAGTCTAACTACAAGATGAAGTGGCAGTTTACTTTTTCCTTGATTTTGGGAGGAATGCATGACCATGAATAACAATAGCATTGTCTTATTAATAGACGAGAGTTGTTATTTTTATGTTTATCTTATTTATATGCATGATATATTTAGGTTACTTGTGGTTGAAGCAAACTTTTACAAAGAGGTGCACAAGTTATATATATGTGCATGGATTTACTCTTTGTAATATAAAAAAAAAAAGAATTGTATTGTATTCCTCAGACTGAATAAAGGAGAAGGTTGACTTGTTTTTGGTGGATGTAGCCCACATTGGGTGAACCACGTTAAATCTTGGGTTTATCTTGTGATTGCATGCTTATATTATTTCTGTTTTAATTCCGTTTTATTGCTCATATGTGTTTCGATCCTGACCGTTTGTTTCTTAGATTTTGATATAGCTTACCAACTGAGAATGAAGTTTAATTTTAACAGTTTGGTATCGATTGAAAGTTGTCATCGTCAGTATACAATGGAAAATTCTTTAACAGTTCAGAAAAGCAAAGCTACTAGTTTGGGAAGACCCTTCGTCTTGTCCCCCTCATCTATATACCGATTCAGACACATTCTCTTTTTGTTAATGGATCAAATGAAATGGAAAATGCAAGCATACAAAAGGTTGATGACTATGACTCTACACCTGCCAATTACATTTGCAAATTTAAAAAAATCTCCAAGGGTCCATCAACAGGCCTGTTTGTGTGTTTCCTACAAAAAAAGACCTTTATAAAGCGATTCATTTGCATTTTATTTTGTACGAAATTCACATGGGGTATTTAATAACATGATGCATTTGCATTGTAGTTTGTACACAATTCCACGTCTATGAGGGCATACAAACCACAGCTTGTAATAAATACATAACAGGAGATATAGTAGTCTAATTGCATATGTAGAGCATTCACAGAGATTGCGATTAATACGTATATAAATTGCAGTCTTTGGAAGAATTGGCTACACCTTTAAGGTTAATTCTAATTCATGTTAGCTACCTAGTCAATACCAAGAGATGTTCCGTTGTCAGTTGTGATTAGAAAAGAAGAAAGGATGCCTGCCCTGTTGAATACTGCTCTCAAGTTTCAGCACTAATTTTTTTGAACAAAATACAGCCTACAAAAACATGGTCCAGGAAGTGGCTTCCATCAGCAACATTTTTAAGACATGAAATAAAATAACATTAGCACTTTACTAAAAACATAAAATAGAGATAATGCCTAAACATGAATGTCCTGGATATAGTAAAGAACTAAACATTTTATTTCTTGATTGTCCAAAATTTGAGATTGTGAGTGGCCAGTCATGTTTTTCTTATGCGAGTAGCCTTAACTTGTTCTTTCGGATTTTCGGTTTTTGTATCGACTTCTCAAAACAAAGAAGAATTCAACTTTTGTTTAGAAAATAGCTCAGAGGCAATCCCAAATTCTAAAACATATTGAGTATATAAATTTGAAAAGTATACAATAGGGTTTCCATTATAATAGTAAACATTTCCCTCTAAAATCACCATAAATTATTGGCGGGAATGCATCTTATGTTCTACATGGGTAAAAATCAGCCTAAATTGAAATTCCTATTTTATAGAGTCTAGATTCTATTATTTCCTATAGAAGGCCCTCTATGGGACCATGCTTAAATCACCCACCAAAGGCTATATTTAATAAGTAAATTAACAAAATCAGGGGTTTTGAACCAGAGACCCCACATTTACATAATTTGATACACATATATGTCCATTGGGGATACAAAACGCGTCTATTAAAGAGTTAGGATTATAAATCATCCATTAGCTCTAAAACTATACCTCCAGATATATATGGATGGACCCTATAACCAAAATTTTCCAGGAATTTCCTTCGCTATCAAAAACTTCAGAGAATTCTGAAATACCTTTCGACTATTACTGTATTTCTCAAGCATGTGAGGGAAAGTTCCAATCCTTCTTTTCCGTCTTTCACACCAGCATAACTATGAAAATGGAGCTCCTATTTTCTTTGTTGAAGAATCTCTGTTTCTTTAGCTGCACACCCCGAGGAGAGGAAAAATTGGAGTGGCAGCTACCCCTCCATGGCATCCACTCCATGAAAACCCATACGTTGTAGTCTTGAGGGCCTCCTTAAAAAGAGAGTCAGAGCATAATTTATATTCCCTTGCCTCGGCATCGATGGACATGACCGTATCAGTTTGTTCGTTTGCTATCCAAATGGCAGTACCTCCTCTAAAGGTCACCTCCTCAGGAGCATTGAAGCGAGTATCAACAAATTTCCCAAAAACCCCTTCATCTTATCTACATTGTAAATAGCTTCCCAACGTCCTCCCTCAAACTCATAGACAGTCAAGCCCTTGGATTGCACAGTGAAACTTACTTTCATAATTCGCTCATCTTTCACCCAAACTATTTCTCCAAACTCATTGGAGAAACTCAGAAGCCCTACACATCGATCTTTAAGGAAATGGGAATTATTCTGGTCATATGAAATCATGTTATTTCCTGAATTATCCAAGCAAAGAAAACAGTTCTTGAACGAACGAAGAGGAGGAAAAGAGCTTTACACCGCAAACCCTGAACGAAGAAGAGCCTTTCAAGGCTATGCATAGGCTGCTGGACATCCCCTGTTTGTTCATCTGCCATTGACAATAGGCTTGGATTTTTCTCTCGCAAGAATTTTAGCACACAGAGAGAAGGACACCATACAAGGGACCTGCTGATCGTCATGACAAACAAACATTCAAAAAAACTTTCGCGGAAACTTTTCACCGGTTTCTTTGGCAGCAAATTTTACATTCTCCCTAGTTTCTCGGCTACTTAGCCCATTACTTGCATTTACGGGTGGCTTTACCCCAAAAATCTCACTTCTAACCTAACCAAATCAAACCCTAATCCTAAACCTGACCCTAATCCTAATCCACATTAAGCGTTATATAGTGATCCTCGGTTGCTTAGGATTTTTTAAAAAATTTGAAAATGCTGCTAATATCAACAAGTAAATGATCATGTATCGTGCTAAAGGTGAAAGTTGAAATGATCTCATAGGAGAAGTGGTGGTTGCATTTGGAGAAAAAGGAGTAGTTGGCAAATGGTGTCCAAATGTTGGTTGACGTAAGAATTTGAAATATATATGAAGCTGTTAAAATTGTGAATAATGACAAATGGTTCATGCAAGCACAGAATTAGATCAATAAAAACTCCCTAAAAAGCACATGGGACGAAATGAAATTGATATTAGTAATGTCAAAATTCTCACCGCAAATGTAATGCAGGGAATATTAATTGTAATGTTTGATGATGTTGGGAAACAGACTGAAGCACAAATTAGAGAGAAAGTGCTTAGCAACTTTGCACCTTGTTTGGTTTATTCATTTAAGATTTTCCTACAACCGTTTCACATTGTCTAGGCTCTAAAAATAGAAATAGGAGTTGTCAAAAGATTCCCATATGATAGTATATCATGGAAGGACTATTTTTAGAGATATTATGACAGATTTTATGACATCTGTAAGGGTCAAAAATAGGGGAGAATATTGTGGACGTGGGAGCCTAATTTTAGACCGAAATCTTGCTCTTTAATGCTATCCACCTCATGAGAGGTTTGGCACATGGTTTTGTAAACCATAGATGGTTTCTTGTATAACCGGAGGTCTATAAATTGAAGGCTTGGAGAAGCAATTGAAGTAGTGAGTTTTAATCCTCCTAGAATTGTTTCTAGTGATACTCCTGTAAGAAACTTGCTCTGCAAGTGTATGTAATCTTGTTATTAGATTTGAAATACATTGAGTGGGCTTTTGGAGTGTGGGGTTTTTTATCCGAAAGGATTTTCCCCACGTATATTTGGTGTTTGTGTTTTGTTATGAATATGTTGTTGATATTTCTGTAACTGTTTTACTATGTTGAAAGTTTTGCATAATATCTCTCCTCAAAGATTAGCGTAGGAAGTTGTTCCACTACTCTTAATTTCCTATCAAGTGGTATCAGAGCCTGATCACCTTTGGTTTCAGTTGTGGGTTGTTGGGTTTTTTGTGCTAATCCGGGTTTGAGTGGGAGCTTGTGCAGAGAATACTTTGTTATCTGGTTGCAGATATTTTTCAAATGGCGAGCACATCTGGGAGGATTGACGTAGAGAAGTTTTCTGGCACAAACTTTGAAATGTGGAAGCTGAAGATGGAAGATCTGTTGGTTGATCGAGATCTATGGGATGCGGTGGATGAGAAGGTCTATAGGCCTACGGATCAGTTTTGGCTGCACAATATGATGTAATGGATAGAAAAGCTAAAGGTCTTATTAGACTATGTCTTGCAGATTCTATCCTGATAAATGTCCATGAAGAATCCACTTCGGAGAAGCTTTGGAAAAAGTTGGGTGAGATATACCAAGCTAAGTCTCTAGTAAATAAGATTTTCTTGAGGAAGAAGTTGTTTTCCTTGAGAATGGAAGAAGGTGGACAAATATCTGAGCATCTGGAAACATTCAATATGTTGGTGACTCAGTTGAGCTCGGTTGGGGTTAAAATGGATGAAGAAGAAAGGTGCCAAATGTTGTTGGTTTCATTTGCCAGACTCATGGGACAGCCTAGTCATGGCCATTGGGAGCACTTCAGTCACTCTGAAGATGGAGGATGTTGTTGGTTCTCTACTCTCGAAGAGATGAGAAGGAAGGTCTCTCTGAATGCCAAAGAGGCTTTGAGTGTTCGAGGAAGAACAAAAGAATGAGGAAAAGATGAGAAGAAGCGTGGCCATTCCAAGAATAAGGGGAGATCAAAATCCCTGGTAAGTCAGGTGATATCTTTGGAAGCTGTGGCAAATCTGGACACTTCCGAAGGGAATGCAAAGAAGAAAAGAAAAAGAAAAAGAAGAAGCATGATTCTGATTCTGAGTCGAAAAAGAAGATGGAGATGCCTTTATTGCAGCTTTGGCCACTCGTGCAAGTGATAATGCATGGTTGATAGACTCAGGTGCATCTTTCCACATGACTCCTAACAAAAATTGGTTTAGTAAGTATGAAAACTATGATGGTGGTAAGGTGTATTTGGGTGATAATTCTTTCCTTGAAATTGTTGGTCGTGGTAGTATTCAGGTGAAATTTTCTGATGGTAGAATTAGAAGATTTGATGGTGTCTTGCATATCCCAGGACTAGCAAGAAATTTATTATCTATTAGCAAGCTAATAGATGCGGGTGTGCATGTATAGTTTTCTGAAGCAGGTGTGAAAATGGTGAGAGGTGTTATGGTGATAGCAAGAGGAAGTAGATTGGGTACATTGTACCAACTTGATGCATGCACGGTTGAGTGCAATAGCACTTCGGATAAAACTAAGCCAGTAACTACTTCGCTGAAAAAGGAGAGGGTTTCCTCCTCTGCGGATGGTCGTGGCTTCTGGGTACCCAAGGGTGCTCTGTCTACCGAATCAAAATTACCTGCAGAGAAGACCATGTTATGGCACCAAAGGCTTGGCCACATTGGAGAGAAGGGTTTAAAAGCCCTGAAAAATAAGAACCTCGTTGAGGGGTTGAATGATTGCAATCTGGAGTTTGATTTCTGTGAACATTGTATTTATGGCAAACAGAACCGCGTTCAGTTTTACTCATCTACTCATAAGTCTTCATGTATCTTGGATCTAATCCATTCGGATGTATTTGGTCCTGTTAAGGTTGCTTCTATTGCTAAATCAGTTTATTATGTTACTTTCATTGATGATTTTAGTAGGAGAACATGGGTATATTTTTAAAAAGTAAATCTGAAGTTTTTAGTCATTTCAAGGAATTTAAGGCTATGGTTGAAACTCAAACTGGGAAGAAAATTAAGTGTTTGAGATCTGATAATGGCGGTGAGTCTTTTTACTGAGACTTTGTAGATTTTTATGCAGATTGCGGGATTAAAAGACAAAAGACAACTTCGTATTCTCGGAGGAGCTAGAATGGAGTTGTAGAAAGAATGAATAGAACGTTGATGGAGAAGGCTAGGAGCATGCTTATTGGAGCTGGTCTAGAAAAGAGGTTTTGGGCTGAAGTTGTTACCACTGCTTGCTATTTGATAAATAGATCTCCTACATCAGCGCTTGTTGATAAAACGCCAATGGAGGCGTGGTCGGGGAAAAAGCCTTCAATTAGACATCTGAGAGTTTTTGGTTGTGAGGCATATGCACATGTGCCTAAGGAGAAGAGAACAAAGTTGGATTCTAAGGTTGTCAAATGTATCTTCATCGGATATGGCTATGGTGTGAAAGGATACAAGCTTTGGGATCCTGTTGCACAAAAGGTAATATACTCTAGAAGTGTTATTTTTAGAGAGATTAAATCTTTCCTGTTAATTTTCAGCCAGAACAACATAAAGAAAATGAACAAAAAAAGGATGTGGTTCAACTTCCTTCTACACCTGAGAAAGTTGAATCGAGACCCCAAAATAGACAAGAAGTTGAGGAGAGCTCACCAAGCTCTGAATCTTCAGAAGAGGAAGAAGAAGAGGAAGAAGTGGAAGAATCTCCACCTCAGCTTGTTCGAAAGTCTACAAGGCAAAGGCAACCACCTGAAAGGTATGGGTATTCTCTTGATGATTGGAAGTGTATATTTGCTTTGAGTACTAACATTGATGAACCGAGATCTGTACAAGAGGCTTTGGGTATGAATGATGCAAAGTCCTGGAAAATAGCCATGGATGAAGAGATGGCAGCCCTTAAAAAGAATGATACATGGGACCTTGTACCATTTCCTGAAGGTCGGAAACTTGTTGGATGTAAATGGGTGTTTAAGAAAAAGATTGGTTCAGATGGAAATGTTGAAAAGTATAAAGCACGGTTGGTTGCGAAGGGTTACTCTCAAGTTGAGGGTATTGATTATGGTGAGATATTCTCTCTGTTGCTAAAATGACATCCATTCGGTTTTATTATCTATTGCAGTAACTTATGACCTAGAGGTTGAACAAATGGATGTGAAAACTACTTTCCTTCATGGTGATTTGGAGGAAGAAATCTATATGACACAGCCAGAGCACTACATGGTGAAAGGTAAAAGCAATATGGTTTGTAAGTTAAAGAAATCCCTGTATGGCCTTAAACAAAGTCCTAGGATGTGGTACCAGAAGTTTGATTCATATGTGTTGAGTTTGGGGTTTGTGCGGTCTAAATCTGATCACTGTGTATATTTTAAATCTGATGGTGATTGTTTCCTAGTAATTACTTTATATGTTGATGACATGTTGTTTATTGGGAAAGGAAAAGGTTTGATTGCAGAATTGAAATCTCAGCTCTCTGTGAAATTTGAAATGAAAGATCTTGGTGCAGAAAAACACATACTTGGGATGGAGATTAGAAGAGATCGTGAGAACAGAAAGCTATGGCTTGGCCAGAGTAAGTATGTTTGTTCTGTTTTGCAAAGGTTCAACATGCAGGATTGTAAACCACTTTGTGTTCCTGTTACTTTGGGAATGAAGCTCTCCATTTCACAATGTCCATCATCCCCATCGGAGATGGAAGAAATGAGCAGAGTGCCTTACCAGAGTGCAGTTGGAAGCTTAATGTATGTTATGGTCTGTACAAGACCAGACATTGCCCAAGTAGTGGGAGTTCTTTCTCGTTTTATGTCTAATCCTGGAAGAGTGCATTGGGATGCAGTTAAGAGGGTCTTCAGATATTTGTGGGGTACATCAGAGTACTCTATATGTTTTCATGGAAGAGGAGATCAACATTCCCTACGTATTCATGGTTTTGTGGATTCAGATTGGGCCGGTGATGTCGATAGCAGAAGATCCACCAGTGCATATGTGTTTACTCTTAATGGTGGTGCAATTAGTTGGATGAGCAAGCGACAGGTTGTGGTCGCTTTGTCCACTACTGAGGTAGAGTACATGGCAGCTACTCATGCCTGTAAAGAAGCCATTTGGCTGAAGCGTTTGTGTTCAGATATTGGATTAAAACAGGGTGCAGTTACAATATACTGTGACAGTCAGAGTGCAATCTGCCTTGCGAAGAACGACTTTTCATGCCAGGACCAAACACATTGATGTTCAGTATCACTTCGTGAGAGATATGGTCGAGGATGGAAGGGTGAAGCTGGAAAAGGTAGAGACAGTTGTGAATGTTGCAGATGCATTAACTAAGCCCGTGAGCACAGTGAAATTTAGGTGGTGTTCCGAGTCTATGGGCCTCTCGGCCCCTAGAAGTTGATCCATGATGGTATCTTTCCCTTGGCCCTTGCAAGGTATTCGACAAGTGGGAGATTGTTGGAAATGAGGTGTCTCAACCTTGTTTGGTTTATTCATTTAAGATTTTCCTACAACCGTTTCACATTGTCTAGGCTCTAAAAATAGAAATAGGAGTTGTCAAAAGATTCCCATATGATAGTATATCATGGAAGGACTATTTTTAGAGATATTATGACAGATTTTATGACATCTGTAAGGGTCAAAAATAGGGGAGAATATTGTGGACGTGGGAGCCTAATTTTAGACCGAAATCTTGCTCTTTAATGCTATCCACCTCATGAGAGGTTTGGCACATGGTTTTGTAAACCATAGATGGTTTCTTGTATAACCGGAGGTCTATAAATTGAAGGCTTGGAGAAGCAATTGAAGTAGTGAGTTTTAATCCTCCTAGAATTGTTTTTGGTGATACTCCTGTAAGAAACTTGCTCTGCAAGTGTATGTAATCTTGTTATTAGATTTGAAATACATTGAGTGGGCTTTTGGAGTGTGGGGTTTTTTATCCGAAAGGATTTTCCCCACGTATATCTGGTGTTTGTGTTTTGTTATGAATATGTTGCTGATATTTCTGTAACTGTTTTACTATGTTGAAAGTTTTGCATAGCTTTGACAAAATACTTTTTACGTTTCATTTGGACACCGAGGCGTAAGTTGCTGATCAACAATTTCATGATGCTCCTTGTGGCGCAGAGTCCCGAGAGCATTACCGATCTTTTGATGGTAATAGAATCCATGCTCAAAACTGTAGAAGATGATAATATTCCCTCTGATTATTACGATTTCCTTTCAGAGGTTCTTCATTGTTTCTGGCTCCATTGTTTCGGCTTTTCTGAAAAAGCTCCTTACTGGGATAAAATGCCCTTGGTTCCAATGCCTGGAGAGATCGCCAGGCCCTGAAGGCCCTCCCTTGTGTTGAGAAGAAGGGAAGCTATGGCTCTGTTGACGAATACCTAGACACGTATTATACGCTGTTAGGGATGACTGCTTTGATCCCCGAGAAAGGGCCTTTCCAACTTCAAAGCGGGTAAATTAGATCCCAGAGACATGAAAGTTTGGATCGATGGATCTGTTTTAGTCGTCCATTTTAGGAGAAAAATCCCGGCATAAATTTTGCAATAACATCACAAAGGCATGGTGGTAAAGGTCCCCCTCAACTTCCCATGTTAGGAACCCTTCTCTGCATATCTGATGACGGAGGGAATTTCGATTCTTCAATTTGGGGTGTGGTTGCAAAATGCGAGGATGAGAAGAATTCGAGGGTTATTTTTGTGGAGGCGGTGGATGGAAAAGCGGGCAAGGGAAGCATTTGTCTACACACATGACGTGTTCTCAAATAACTTGTAATAAATGTTATTATATCAATCTTTTTCTCTTGTAATAACATGTTAGTTTATAAGCCAATGAAATTGAAGATAAATAAAAATTTGTAATTATTTTGTTAAAAAATGTACAAGTTTACTAATATTTATTATTATTGTGACAAGTGTTTATTTGTTTATGAAAATAATGACTATTTCTAATTGGTTTAGAAATACAAAAAATAATAATTGGTTAAACAAATATGAAAACTATAGTATAGTCTTTAGCGAAAGACTTAAAAATAATACAAGAGTCAAAACATTGACCAAGTATATAAGAGTAGGGCCTTAATACGAAAAAGATTAAACACTAAAATAGTAAACAAATAAGCCTTATCAAGGGGAAAAGCTAAACTATGTATCAATATATGCATTTAAATCTTATCGATTGATTTTCATAAGTCTTAAAGCACCTTTTTGCAATAATAAGCGATGGTGTTCCTTTATCTTCTTAAGCACAACGCACACATCGGGTTTCGTAGTGTTGATTCAGTGAAGTTACAAATCAAGAAAATTTCCCTACAACAAGATTAAGTTTTGACAAAAGTCACCAATCGAAGCTTCAAATGAAGAATATGTCATCCTAATAGTTAACGTTTGGCCTCAACAAAGGACTGCCAAATCATGATAGTCATTCACCGCCATTGAGAATCAAAGAAGGACATTGACCACATCATACTATGAGAGGCTTCAAATGGGAACAAGCCTTGAATGAGTTGATATCACAACCTTGGCGTTACTATGATAATGGTCACTAGGTTTAGACAAAACCAATCTTTCCAAAGGGTTGTAGGATTGTCTATGACTTTAAGGAGAACTTTGGGTGAGATCAACAAATTATTGAAGCATAAACTTGTTTAAGATTTGTGGGCTAGACTAAACATATGATGCAACAAGTTCCAAGAGAGCCAATTACCAGTGTCTTTATCCTATATATCCTTAATCGTATTGATGTATTTTTGCAAAAAGATTTGGATTTGAATTTATGTTGGAAATCAAGGGGATTGGATAACCTAGTTCCACCAAAGGTTGGAATTGGGAATATTTAATTCATGCCAAAGAGCTTGATGGCACCATTGGAGAAGAGGGACTATTTCATTCCAAGTTGCTCAATTAAGTCTCGGAGGAAGAGAGCGAGAAATATAAAAAAATGTGCATTTAGAATTTTATCTTCCCAAGGAATGGAAATCGAAAAGATTTTATATGAAGCACGTTTAGTTTGTTTCGACAATGTAATTCTAGAATGAGGATGGTGCATTAACAAGATTTATTGATATGTAAAATATTGCATTACAACGAAGGTAAGAGGTTACAACATATATAGACATTGCATGACTTGACTTGCCTCAACCAAATGCAGTTCATATGGGTGAATAACCCAATATCTTTCGCCAAAAGATTACATTTGGGAATAACAAATTTTATTCTAAATAATGAAATAAACAAATATTGTTTTCACATTTTAAATATTTTTTCACTATATAAAACAATAATATAACTACTAAAGTAAAATAAAACTAATCTATTACATGAAATAATTAATTATTTTTCTAGGTAATTTTGTAACATCCCCCTCTTGATTTTGATGGTCTCAAGCGAATAGGAGAGAAATTATCTTAATGCCTCAATTTTTTCACATGTAAGTGACTTTGTGAAGACATCCACATGTTATTCTGTGTCGCGAAAAATTGATGTTAAATGTTGTGTTGTAGAACATGTTTGCGTATAAAATTTACATGTACATTAATGTGCTTCATTCTTTCATGAAATAACAGATTGCAAACAAGTTTTAAAACAACTTCATTGTCAACATACAAGATGGAAGCTTTCTCTTATGGTATTTCTAGCCCCTCAACTATGTAACGTAGTCATATCCCTTTGCAAATAGTTCATCCTATAGAGCAATAATCAACCACGTGGAAGATTAAGAAATAAAGTTTTGTTTCTTATTCCCCCATGATATTGGACTAGATCCCAAAAGAATACATATCCTAGAAGTGGATTTTCTGTCATCAATATTACCTGCACGATCGATTCCAAATATCATGTCAAGAAAAACTTATCATTCTTCTTGTATTCTAGGACAAAATCCATGGTTCCTCTGATGTACCTCAAAATCCACTTTGCTTTACTTTCCAGTGACATGTCCTTGGTTCCTGCATGAACCGTGAAAAATATCTAACATAGTTGATATCGGCATAGTGTGAATCAAGTAAATGAGAATCCCGATCAATTGTTGATAAAAAGTTGCATTTATTTGTGGTGATGAATTTATGCGAGACAAGCTGAAGTATTGTTTCCATAGGTGTGGAAAATGGATTATAGTCCATCATCTGAAACTTCTTAAGAAAATTCATGGCATATTTCATCTGAGATACAAAAATGTGGTTATCCTTTTGTCATACATCCAAGCGGAGACAATAGTGCAAGATCCTGAGATCAGTCGTGTCGAACGACTGATTAAGATATTTCTTGGTGGCATCAATCATCTTCACTAAACTACCAAGATGACTAGATCGTCGACATACACAACAACAATCAGAATCTCCCCTTGCTTTTTGAGGTAGAGATTGGGGTCATAAGGATTCCTCTGGAATCCATGATGAATGAGATGCTCATCTATCTTGATGTACCAAGCCCGGGGAGCCTATTTGAGACCATATAGAAATTTCATGAGTCTACATATCTTTTTCATTTCCAGACATGAAAAAACCTTCTAGTTGAGTCATGTAGATTTCTTCATGCAAATATATATTGAGAAAGACACTTTTCACATCCATTTGGTGGATTCTCCAACCAAAATATGCAACTAGAGAAAAATTCATCCTAATAGTTTTGATCTTAGTTGTGGGAGAAAACATATCCTCGTATTCAATGCCTTATTTCTAAGCATACCACTTTTCTACCAGCCTTGCCTTGTGTTTGTCAATAGTGCCATATGTTTTGTACTTCGTCTTGAAGATTCATTTACAATGGGTTTCATCCCTGTGGAAGATCAACAAAATTACGTGTGATATTTTTCACCAGAGTGATACTCAACATCCATGGCATCTTTCCAAGGTTTGGACTATAGGGATTCTGAATTGTAGAGGGCTCAAAAAATTCAACAACTTTACTCATTAAGGAAAAATTTACCTCATCACGAGCCTTACTACGAGTTCATAGTTTAGGTGTGATGTGTCTGGGAGACCATCCAATTTGGCATCTCTATCACATTAGTATACCATTTAGGCATATGTTGAGATGTTCTCGTGGGTGGTGGTCCTATCAAATCATCACCATCATCCCCATCATCACTATCTTCATCAGAGGGAAGGTCATCATCTATTTTCACAATAGGATTGATTTTATCATTAGGTGAGCTATTGGAAATATCTTCACTTATTTCTTCTCAAAAAACTCAATATCCTTACTTGTGTAGACTCTTCTGGTTTTGGATCCACCAATCTGTAGCCAAGAGCTTCTTCATTATACCCTAAGAAGATATACTTCTCATCTTTCATATCAAGTTTTGTTCTCTTCTTCTTGGGAATGTGCATGCTCGCTTTACATCCAAAAACTTTGAGATGTGCAATAGATGGATTTTTCCTTGACCATGCTTCATGTGGTGTTACCCCATAAAGAGCAATAATGGGAACTCTATTCAACAAGTATAATGTCATTTTGGATGCTTGCCCAATATGTCTTTGTCAAACTAGAATCATCGATCATTCATCGCACCATCTCCATGATAGTACAATTTCTCCATTCAACAATGCCATTTTTTTGTGGTGTATGTGGAGGATCCATTGGTCGATGGATTCCATGAGTTTCTAAGAATACTTTGAGCTCTTTGTTATTATATTCCCCCCATCAATCTAAGCAGAGTGTTTTCATTTTATGAGCATAATCAGTTTCAATTTTAGCTTTGAACTTCTTAAAATACTCAAAATATTCATCTTTAGTATGAAAACAATATATCCACATTTTTCTAGAAAAATCATCAACATAGAGCATAAAATATTGAAAACTAGCATGACTAGGTCTCATAAGTCTGCAAAGATTAGTATGCACCAAATCAAACTTACCTAGAGCCCGAAATGTACTCTTCTAGAATGGCTCTCTATGTTTTTTCCCTACCAAACAATGCTTAAATTTATCAAATTCCTTTTTGAGAAGTGGAAATCCTCTCACCATATCATACTTATAGAGTGTGTCAAGATATTCAAAACTATTGTGTTCAATCCTTTTTATGATACAATTGTGTTGAAGTTATGTCCTTTTCCGAAAGAGCTTGATTATATCTTTAGACAAAGTCAAGTTGGAACATCCAACCTACATTGGAAGCTCGTGTAACAATTTTAGAGCTTTCATACTTATCTCTGATCAAACACATTTTCTTACCACCTTTACAGTCAAAATCAATCTTTAGGTTGTGATCCAAAAGTTCTTGATTGAGATGAGATTATTTTCCAAACTAAGGACATACAAAACATTAGTTTTATAAATATGTATATAAGGGGAAAATGAACACTATCAATACTTTGGACACTATAGGAACTATCATCACCCAAAGAAACATGATTTTTGGTGGGTATGTCACTCAAAGTGAAGAACCAATCCTTAAGTCCAGTCATGTGTCGCATTGCACCCAAAAATAACATACTAGATAACATTGTGGGAAGATGATTCTTCATGTGATTGAGAAACATACAAGAAGTATCCATCATCAGAGTGATCTTCCTATTTATCGACATTGCCTTGTCGTTTGAGCTCTTTTTCTACTTTCCCTTATACTATCCTTGTTTCTTGTTTTGTTGTCCCTAATGTGATTGTTGGTTATTTTTCTTCTTACCACTAGAGGATCCCTATTGGAATCCATTGTACAAAAAATATTTCAATTCATGGCCTTTTTGCCACAAATCAAACATTTTTGTTGTTGTTTGTTCTTGTTTTTACCTAAAGTTGAACCCTTTGTTGAGCTTTGATGGATCAAAACCTTAATGAAACAATTGGAATGTCCCCAAGGTGTGGGACCTTTCTCCTTAGTACAAGCCTCCAGAGAAGGTTGACTTCCTCTATATATCTACTATAATGCTAACACTACTTCTAAGTTAAACTCTTGATCTACATGTGGGAAAGGGGAGCATGAATGCATGAAACAAACTAAGCTAAAAAGTGGTGATTGCACCAAAATAGAAATGGGGTCTCTCTCCTTGAGGGGAAGAATGGGAAGGAAAACATAGTGATGAGAGGTTAAATATATGCCGAGATCAACTCGCACAACCATTCCATTCACCATTAACATTCAACCATACATTAATGAGATCTTAACCATAAACAACAACTATCCATAAGAGCATGAACATGAAGGAGTACACAAGAACACAAGATGTAAGTGGGAAACCCTCAAAGGGAAGAAAATCACTGAAACATTTGTTGATATTACTCACAAAAAAATTACTCAAGTGAATATTACACATCACAAGAGATTTCTTTAGTGAGGTACCAACCCCACAAGGAGCACCAACCCCTAAACCATTGTTGATATTACTCACAACAAGAGACTTGCATGAATATGACTCATCACACAAGATTTTGATAAGAAGATCATTGAAGATATGCCAAAAAAATTAGTTGATGGTGATCACAAGATTCATCTCCAAACTCCTTCAAACCCTCTTCAAACACACTTCCTTCTAACTCGCTCAAACTTGATCAAACTTGGACTAATTTGAATGCAACCCTTCCAATAAAGCTCTCTAACACTCCTAAAGATTCTTCACACACTTTTTCAACTCCGATTTCATGCCTTCATACTTCACACTCTCACATAGGTCATAATTTTTCCCTCTCAAAGCACTAGTTCAAATTTGAACAAAAAATCTCACTTTATACCCTTCTCAACTCAAAAACATAAGACAAGTCGATCCTATAAAAGGAATGACCAATATAAAACTTTAAAACATATCAATATACTCATATAAATTCATAAAATGGACCCATGTAGGTCGGTCATGCACTAAGACATCCAAACAAGCCCAAAAATGGCTCAAAACCCCATCACCTAGTTCACCAAAGACCACAAACTCATCACCATGATTATTCAAGCCTCAAAGGCCTCACACATGTCAAATATGACATAAAAACATCATCCATGGTCACACATTAACTTGAACCAATCAAATTCTTCATAAACTAATCAAGAAGGACCATTCCTTCTCAAAACAATTGTTTCCAAGAACCAATCTTCACCTATGGACCTCAAGATCACACCATAAAACCTCAAATATGTTATGTAACAACTCATATAAAGATACTAAACTTTAGAACACATCCATGCTTTCTATACTTCATGAAACATCAACAATGCAAACCACACTACTTTCCTCTTCACCAAACTGAGATGCCTAAAAATAGTTTTGGAAACACAACTGGTTTGCACCCTTTTCTTCCACTTTCAAGATCTATAAATTCCTTCAATAGGGAAAAAATTCATCCCTCTTTACTCTAAAATGATAGGAAATCATAAAATAATCCAAAACATGAGATAACTACCTTCATCTTCTATCAAGAGAAATCCTGTCCGAAAAACAAAAACTTGTTCTTCACAAATCGAGTTGGTTGACCTATAAAATCACATCATCAAGAGACAAACCATATACCATTGGAAATATCTCCAAATTATCTTTCTATAAAACTTACATTTCCTTCAAAATCCAAGTGTAACGCCTTCAACAGGTCCATCTTTGAAACTGCTCAAAATTGCCTAAAGACCAAGTCTTCATAAATAGGGTACACTTTTCCCCCTCAACCATGACCTAAAACTATCATGGACATGTAGTAAAAATCCCAAGCTAAAAAAAATGTCAATTTATTTCATACCTCCTTTGGACAACTTTTCCTCAAACTGAACATCTTCATAAACTTTTTTTTTGAGTGGGGTCCACATACTATCACATGCTATCATACCTTTATGGAAATATGGAGGAGTCCTCTACAACCTCCAATCATCATACTAGAAAAAAAATTCATTTTGGGCACTTATCATGAATATCTCTCCTACCACTCTTTTGACTTAGGGTTTCAAACTCATAAAAAGAAGTTTACCTTCTTAACATTCGTTCATAAAAATGTGACGATGAAATGACCTCATTATTTTTGTGAAATTATCTTATCTCAATGGAAAAACATCCTAAAATCCACAAGGTCCCATGTAAAATCACACAATTCACAATGAGCATCAGAAGTTGCAATTCAAGATGGAAATCACCCTTTCTTGGACCTTGTTTCACCTAAAACATCATAACTTGCAAAATATTCTTCATAATGACTTGAAATTTTTCTCACACCTCTAGGACACACCCCTACACCATCTCTAATCATTATATTCTCAAATATTTGCATCTTCATATCCCATCTCATTTGCATGACTAGCCCTTAGGGTTTGCATGGTTTAAGCTAGGTCATAGTAGAAGAACCTCATATCTCATCATGAAACCTCTAAAAGGCCCTAACACACTTAATAGACAACATGTATCACACCTCTGCATGCTTCCATGAGCTCACATGGCTCTACAACTCATCCTCATGCTCATTTGGCCTCAAGCACCTAGACTAGGTCTAGATGAGCACCTGAAACAAGGTCTTCAACTATACCTGCACTTTGAAACTCATGTGAGTGTCTAAAAAATCTCTAACATGATCTTCATGCTACTACCATGCTCCTCAAGTCACCATACAACTCAATCCACCATGCACCATCACCTAGGCTAGCTAGGTCACTGATTAGGCTTGTTAGCCAAGCCATTCTCACCTTGTCCACTCATGCAATCATGAAAAAACCTAAATTCCATGTCATCATCCTACTAAGCACCTTATAACATACCATCCATCATCCTCTTTGTCATTAATGATCTTTTACATCAATGAAAACACCTAAACTCAACATGCCAACAATCTCCCCTTTGTCATTGATGGAAAACCACCTAGTCTTCTCCCCTTTTTACATTAATGAAAAAGTGCATACCTATACATCATGTTATTCATCTTTCTTAGCCTTCTTGGATCATTTTGTTGAAAACATCAACCAAATTCATCATTTTAGCATATAAACCTATGTCATTTCTTCTTATGACTTTATTTTAACCTTTTTCAAACTATGGAAGCACTATAACATACCTAAGTAGGGCTATGAAAAATCAATCATACATGCCAACAATCATGATTTAGAGATTAAACATCATCTTACCCCTTTTCTTGATCCATCTTACTTGATAAGGCACACAAAATTTACTTTTTCTTCCATATCTTTGGTTATACACCTCTTTTAGGACTGAGATCCTAAACAAGTCTTCAAGTGCAATTTAGACAAATGTTTCCATGCTCTAGAATCTCAACATCAACATAACATGATACAACTTCCTTATAGCCTCCCCTGGACTTATACCATCCTTCTCTGAAAAAAAAAAAAATGACCTTCTTACCTTGTTATCACATGCTTGGAGAATGGACTCAACCATATCATTACCTTGTCTTGAAGGCACTATTTTAGTGTTTTTTTTAACCTTTAAAGCATGATTTATCACTTTTCGGATAAATGACCTACTCCACAAACCATTATACATGTAATCACCATTTATTCTCCATACTACCTTCCTATATACTTATACACCTGAATGAATGAAAAAACAGAGATCCCCATGCCTTAAAGAAGCCTCTCTAGACTCATATAGTCATGTAGCTAACCATATTTTTGCAAAATCACCACCTATGGTACCATACCAGAATCATATCTTTTTTTACACCTTTTATCAATATCATATTTTCATCTATCAATTCATTCATAACTTAACTTTACCAACTCATCTTTGACACTTTCTTGACATGTTGGATGATCATGGATTACTCCCTATATCTTGAAAGTCCATCTCATTCATGTGAGAATGTTATGATATTCACCATACCCTATGTATTTTGACACTAAGCATATTGCATCAATCATATATTACAACCTCCATCATATTTTCACACTAACATTCATATCATATGTCATCAATACCACATCAAAGAAACCATAAGAAGATCAAACAAGACTTAAGTCCTTCTTTAAATACTTTTCATGATTCTTTAGATCATCATTTTCCTTATGCAAAATCTTCTAGGACTACTCTCAAGTACCTTGAACAGTATTATTCTTCATCATGATATCATCCTATATACAACGGAATGCCTATATGGATATAACCAATTTTAAAGATGGACACTAAAATCCTATATTAATATACTTTACTGTCAATTACATATGGAGACATATCATCTCATTCATGCTCAATGTTATCATATCACCATACTCTATCACCACTTAAGCATATTTTCTAACCTTCATCATATTCCTTCAATTTTACTTCACCTATTCATTTTCATAGGATAATTTCATACCTTACACTTTTCAGACATACTTTATCTCACATCTGATTCTTCAATTTCATCATCATGATGAACATTTATATCAAATACTTATCTTGAGACCATTCATACTCTATAAACCATTATCTTTATTACATATTTAAACTCTAAACAATATAATCTTTAAACACATTCTTTAATGCATATTTCAAACAATCTCAAAGAAAAATTAAAACTTCAATAAACAACTCAGTCATGAATTCAAGATTCTCACTGTAAGATCATGACTTGCCTTCAAAGACAACTCATTTCTATATCACTTTAATTTAACTCTTTAAGACTTGATTTAATCTTTTAATGATTTCACTAAATCATACCTTATATCATGCAATACCTATCCGACTCTTCTCATTTTAACAGATTAAAATTTGTGATCATATGATCAACATATGAGATTTCATAGACAACTCATAACATTAATCATGTAAACTTGTAGGTTATTATTTTACACTCTTTGATCATACCAACTATGCCTTCTGATCCTAGACTTTCACTTTCAACTTTGGATCAACATTTTAGACATTTGGCACACACACACACACACACACACACACACACACAACTTTCATTTCACACATCATTAATTCACATCAACCATCATTCTAGAAACATTTTACTTACAAACACATCACTATTGAAATATTTCTATAGAAGAACAAACACTTGATATGATACATCATTTATACTTGATGAATCAACACTGGTTCTCTAGCTCCATAACTATGAATCATATTACTTTTGCATTATCAAGTAACCTAAACTCACTTAAAGAAATATTCCTAACTCCTTTCATCTTCATCATTACTTCACAGAACCTTTACAAATCCTTTTCAAGACTACTTATGACATTTTTTCAGAACAAGGAGATCATAATTACATCTTTCTTGAAAATATCAAATCATAAATATCCATGAAAAATTAATATTTGAACATATTCCACATAAAAATGATGATGAAACAACCATTTATTCACACTATATTGATGAAAAAATAGGACCTTTAGAATAACATTATAACATACCTTAAGACATAATTCACATTATTTAGAAACATAATTTCACTTAAACACACTAAATCATAGAAAATAAGCATCCTTTCAAATCATACACTGAAACTATAACTTATAATATCATATCTAATATTTAGACACATGACTTCATCCTTTTGACTTGAATCATTATGTCATAACAAACTTGATGCAAAACATTATTTGACACTTTATATGGGATACACAATATAGACAACACTTTAATACTCAGACTCATATTAGAGGGCTTAATTCATGATTACCAAATAGAATCTCTAAAACTTCTATTTACTTAGAATACATTCACTTCAAACCTCATATGTCCATTACTCTCACACAATATGACTAAAAAAACTCTTTTTGAGACTATACTTTTCTTTTCAACATGAATCACTTGAAATGACATATACACATATTCAAATTGTATTCTTCAATCACCCCTTAGATACCACACACTAAAGCATACATCATTTCACCTTGATAGTTTGACAATGTCCATGAAACACTCTCAACAACACATCATCAAACCTAATCAGCTCCCCCTCCTTCTCAATGCTTCATATGGATGATAATCTCTAAGAAGCCTAGTAGAGACATACATTTCTTCATGATCAACCTAGAAGAGTGACTTAAAGAGGTCCCAAGCACTCTTAGACACCTGAAACTCACATTTTCCATCTTGTTTCTGATCGGTATCTTGATAATCCCTTTGATTAACATTCATATATGTTCTAGGAGAAACCATATTACCCCTTCTTGGCTCCCATGACATGTTTTTCTTCTAAATGCATTAGGATGACTTTGAAACCTGAAATTTTATTTCCTTTTAGGTCCATAACAATCCCTAACAACATGACCAAATTTATTACAACTGAAACACACAACTTCAATTATGCCCCTATAACTTCATTACCCCAATTTTGACTTGAAGGTTCATAAAACAATATCTAGCAACATGACCTCTCTCATGGAAATTGTAGCAAACTACATTCTTTTCTTGCTCACTCCTACTATCTCTCCAAGGATGATCATCTCTGAAAAACCCTACACTCCTTATATATATGCCCAAAACCATTACAAGTGAAACAATAACCATTAAATGATCTCTCATACCTTGAGGCATTAGGTTTCTAATGGGATTTGTCTTCACATTGTCTTTGATGGAGTTTTCTTTCTTTCCTTCCTTGGTGCTTGGTCCTTCACCATCCTTTCTTGGAACACATATCTTCTTGCTTCATCTCTTTTCCTTTGAGTCATCATTAAATCCCAAACCTTCTCTATCACCTACTGCAGATCTTTATTTTCCAAGAAGATCATCAAGATCCTTGGTACTTTTCTCAAATTTCTGAAATGACTTAGCCTTCTTAACAACCTCTAACAACTCTACCCTTAGAAACTCTATATCTTCTTCAAATTTGGTGCACTTACTCTCTTTGTCTTGCAAACTTGTGACTAGAAACTTTACCTTTTCTTCTAGCATCCTAATTGTCTCATTTAAGCTTGTTTGTTTTGACCAATGCTTCTCTTCTAGATCATGGATATTATCTTCATATCCTTTTGACTTGAGATCTCAGATTTTTGTTTATATTTTCAACATTCCTTAAATTAGTTTGGATACACACTAATTCATCTTCAACATCATCTTCTTCTTCATCTTTATAATGTATGGAGTCACCAAAAATGATAGGACCATTACTCATAGAGTTAACAACATATTTGGTCATGAAAAAGACCTCATCTCCAACATCTTCATGATCTGATTCAGATTTAGAATCTGAAACACACTACTACTTGCCTCAGATAAGCAAGCCTCTTCCTTTGTGTAAAAATTCTTTTTCCCTTCTTCTTATAGTCAAACTTCTTGAAGCCATTTTTACCTTTTATTATACTTGTTAGCATTCTTGTCATCATTTCCTCATCATCATCATCTTCCTTTTTCATGCTTATGAGGACATTTGATAGAAAAATGACCTACTTTACCACAATTGAAACATTTAAAAGGAAGCTTACCTTTATATTTTCTAGAGCCAACCTTCAATATTCTAGAAAGCATTGCAAAAAGTTCTTCATCATAAAACTCAACAACATTTCCATCATCCTTAGCTTTCTTTCCCTTGGTCTTCATCTCATATTTGAAAGAAATCTCTTCTTGGTTGGTTTATAATCAACAATCCTCATCTCATAGGCATTCAAGGTTCCATGCAAATCATCCATAGTCAAAAGAGTCAAATCATTGGCTTCTTCAATGAAAAATACTTTGGAATCAAATTTAGGTGTTAGAGATCTCAAAATCTTTTGTACTACAACCTCTTCCTTTACTTCTTCACCTAAACCTTTCATGGTGTTGAAACCTTGTCAACCCTAAGAAAATATGCAATAATAGGCTCATCATCACTCATTTTCAACCCTTTAAACTGATTTTTTGAAAGTTTGAAGCTTAGTTATCCTTACCTTAGAATATCCTTCATACAAGACCTTGAAGTTTCTCCCACATGGATTTTTTTTTGCAATGCATTACCTTCACAAGTTTAGGTTCATCCAATCCACACATGATGCATTCATAGCCTTGGAATTTTCACTACAAGTCTTTTTTATGCATTAATTGTTAGAGGGAGTATCATGAACTATATAACCATCCAACATAGATTTCCAAATATCAAACCTAAAGACATGATATGAGTCCTCATCCTAAACTCCAAAATCATAGTTCACTCCATCAAACAATGGTGCCTTGCTGGAAGAAGAGCCACTCTGTTGACTCACCATTTTTGTGCTTTAAGGATCTCCTTTCAAGTGATCAAAATTCTCCAAAAGGACCTGCTCTGATACCAATTTTTGGAAGCACAATGGAGGGGGGGGGTGAATCAGTCCTTTAAAAACCTTTAAACAATTTCAAATTAAATTTTATACACCATTAACATTCAACCATGCATTAATGTGATCTTAACAATAAGAAATAACCATCCACAAGAACATAAACATGAAAGAGTACACAAGAACACAAGATATAAGTGGGAAACCCTCAAAGGGAAGAAAAACCACTAATTTTTTTTATTATATTACTCAAACAAAAGTACTCAAGTGAATATTACACATCACAAGGGATTTCTTTAGTGAGGCACCAACCCCACAAGGAGCACCAACCCTAAACCCTTGTTGATATTACTCACAAAAAGAGACTTACATGAATATGAATCATCAAAAATTTTGATAAAAATATCAATGAATATATGTTTTAAACACTCAGATGATGGTGATCACAAGATTCAACTCCAAACTCCTTCAAACCCTCTTGAACACACTCTCTCCTTCTCACTCGCTCAAAATTGATCAAACTTTGGACTAATTTGAATGCAAACCATTTCACTCAAGCTTTATAAATATCCTCAAGCTTTGCACACTCTCTCAACTCTGATTCATGCCTTCACACCTATTTCAAACTCTCACATGGGTCACACTTTTTCCCTCTCTTGCAACTAGTTCAAATTTGAACTCAAAAACTCTCACTTTATACCCTTCTCAACTCAAAAAAACATAAGAAAATTCAGTCCTAAAAATCATAATGACCAATAAAACTTAAAAACATACAATAAACTCATACAAATTCATAAAATGGACCCATGTAGGTTGTCCATGCTCAAATACACAAACAAGCCCAAAAATGGCTCAAACCCCATCATCACTGATTCACCAAAGACCACAAACCTCATCACCATGATTATTAAAGCCTAAAATTCCTCAAAAATTCAAATATGACATAAACAACATCATCCATGGTTGCACATTAACTTGAACCAATAAAATTCTTCATAACTCTATCAAGAAGGCTCATATCCTTCTCAAAATAGTTGTTTTCAGGAACTAGTCTTCACCTATGGACCTCAAGATCACACCATAACACCTCAAATATTCCATGTAACCACTCATTGGAAATAATTGAAATTTATAACACATCCATGCTTTCTATAACTCATGAAACATCCATAAATGTAAACCACACCTACTTTCCTCTTCACCAAACTGAGATTCCCAAAAATAAGTTTTGGAAACAATCAACTAGTTTGCACCCTTTATTCCACTTTCATGATATATAAATTCCTTTAATAGAGAAAAAAATTTATCCCTATTTCACTCTCCAATTGATATAAATCATCAAATAATCCAAAACATGATACTTCTACCTCCATCTTCTAGCTAGAGAAATCCTGTCTTGAAAAACAAAAACCTTCTTCTTCACAAACTAAGTTGGATGACCTATCAAATCACATCATCATGAAAAAACCATATACCATTAGAAATATATCTGAATCCTCTTTCCATAACACCTTACATTTCCTTCCAACTCTAAGTGGAAGGCCTTCAACCAGTCCATCTCTGAAACTTCTCAAAACTACCCCAAAAGCTAAAGACCAATCTTCATAAATAGGGCACAATTTTCCCTCTAGGACCTCAACCATGACCTAAAACTATCATGGAAATATATTAAAACTCCCAGGATAAAAATAATGTCAATTTATTTCATACCTCTTTGGACAACTTTTTCACAAACTGAACATCTTTAGAAACTTGCCTATTTGAGTGGGGTCCACAAATCATCACATGCTCTACCATACATTTATATAAAATATTGAGGATTCTATACAACCTAAAATCATCATACTAGAAAAAAAAAATTCATTCTAGGAACTTATCATGAAGATCTCTCCTACCACTTTTGACCTAGGGTTTCAAACTCATAAAAAGTAGTTTACCTTCTTAACATTTGTTCATAAAAATGTGATGATGAAATGACCTCATTATTTTTTGAAATTATATTATCTCAATTTAAAAACATACTTTAAATCCACAAGGTCCCATGCAAAGCACACAATTCATGGTGAGCATCAGAAGTTGCAATTCGAGTTGGAAATCACCCTTTCTTAGACTTGTTTCACCTAAAACACTATAACTTACAAAATATTATTCATAATGACTTGAAATTTTTCTCAAACCTCTAGGACACCCCTTTTCACCATCTCAAATCATCATGTTATCTCAAATAGGTATGAATATTCATATCCCATCTCATTTGCATGACTAGCCCTTAGGGTTTTACATGGTTTAAGTTAGGTCATAGTAGAAGAACCTCATATCTCATCATGAAACCTCTCCAAAAGGCCCTAAAAAACTAATAAAACATGTCTCACACTTTTAAATTCCTTCATGAGCTCATATGACTCTACAAATCATCCTTTGCTTCATTTGGCCTCCAAAACCTAGACTAGGTCTAGATGAGTGCTTGAAACAAGGTCTTCAACTGTACCTACACTCTGAAACTCATGTGAGTGTCTAAAAAATATCCTAACATTATCTCCATTATCCATGAGTAACCATGTAACTCAAAACACTATGCACCATCACCTAAGCTAGCTAGGCTTGCTAGGCCAAACCATTTTCACCTTGTCCACTCATGCAATCATGAAACAACCTGAATTTCCATGTCATCATCCTAATAAGAACCTTATAGAATAACTCTATCATCCACTTTTTCATTAATGATATTTTACATTAATGACAACACCTAAACTCAACATGCCAACACATGCAAGTATAGCCCACACATATTTCCATTGTTTAACCGATAGTTAAGAGACACAATAAACACAAGTAGAGGGACTATATGAACCGAAATAAAAATATTTGAATGATAAAAAATATACACAATTCATTAAATAAATGGGGAAGGAATTAAGTGCATTACATGTGAGTAGATCAAAGGTCAGCTGAACTCATGAAAGCTCAACCACCATTTTGACATAGTAACTTTGAATTCGGGAGAGGATATTTTTAATAAAAATGAGTTAAATTTTATATAATGAGAATAGAAAAAGAGAGGATATTTGGAAATAGATGAGAGATCAAAATATAAGCCAATTTCCACCTAATAAATACCAATCAACATAAGTTATGCTCAAATCAAACATGGGTGTCATTTCTTGTCTTAGATGATGTGAAATCGGACCATGTCCTATTATGGTCACTCATAACAATTAAATATTTGTTGTTGGAGGTGATTTGATCTTATTCAGTTGCCATTTGAATAGAAAACAAGATGAAAATGCCCCCAATTTATTTTCATGAAGTTATATATGATTTCTCCAATATTCTCTATGAAATCAAAAACTCATATTAAAAATTTGATGAGGACCTTTCTATTGGAACCATGTGTAGGTGAGAAGGTGCTCTAGATAAAAAATATATGATCAATTGAAGCGGACTCGGAACATGTCCACATAGCTCGGGTCTCAAAATGGAAGTGGGCATTTTGAATTGTTTTTATCATAGTATCCACTTTTTGGGACCCAAAACCACTGCCATCATGATATACTCCTCACTAACTTTATAATGGAACCAATTTTGTGTGTTATGGTGCATTTGATCAAAAGTTATGATCATTTAAAGTTTGTAGTATCATTAGTACAATTGATGTGCATGAGGACATCAAATTTAACCTCATAAACACTTTTGATACGTGTTGGGATATGATTGGTCTCGCTAATTTCTGCCTCACACCAAGTTAATTGCCATCTACCACCTTATTTTCCTCGGGATTTCCTTATTCTCAAGATTTTGGATCTTAGAGGTCATGGGAGGTGGCTCTGTGAATTTGAGTTCCAAATGGTCGTGATGGGTCGACATGGACCAATCACAACCCAACATGGCCATTGGGTCATAAGAGGGTCTCTTTTGTTCTTGGGGTATTGAGATCTCGGGTTAGTAGATCCATCTCCTCTGCCTTTGTCTCCAAATTCTTGATAATGCAAGGCTTTGTGAATTATGACCCATGAAATGATGACTTGATCCCTAAGCCTTTGATCTTGATCCCTTATTGTCATTTGTTCATATGGACCAATGATAGCTTTTCATTATTTCAGGTTTGAGACCCTTACAATCCCAAACACTTAGTGAAAATTTTGATACCACGAACCCGATTGATGTGATTAAATTTTATGGCTCGATGAACAAAGGGGTGACATGCATTTGGATGTCACCACCTGTTTGAGCCCTAAAACAACAAATTTTGAGCAATTTTCCTTCTTATTCACACTATGAAGTCCTAGAGCTGGTTTATGCAAGAAACTTTAAACAAGTTTGAAGATTCCCATGTGAAAAACACTGAAATTTTGAGGTTGAATGCTCTCAAGTGTGGAACTTGATATCAATTGGCCAAAATGAAGTGTGAGCTCATTTTTGTCAATAGTTCCCTTGTTTATTATGTTGAATATTATGCTTCTAGGATTTCTTAAAAGACTTGAATGGTCTATTCCCTTTTTTGTGTGAATCCAAAGCATGTTCTTCTTCTTCTTATTTTGATGCATACATGGAATCCTCCTATTGTAACATGTTTAACAATTTTTCAAAGGTTGGCATTTATCTTGTGACATTCATAGTGGTCATAAAGATCCAGTAAGAGGGGGCAGTGCTCATAAGATGATGGGTACACGAGAGTTATCTATTACTTCCTATTTCAATGCTTGTAGTGAATCTCACAACATTTTAACACGTTGTATAATGGCCTCAATTTTCTCACCACTTTTCAATTTGAAGCTGTGAAGTTGAATTTGCATGTGCATAATGGTATTTTTGTTTTAGCCTCGTATATTGTGCTCAATTTTTCCCACGCTTCTTTGGTCATTTATGGTATCTCAAATGTGTGGTTATTCATATGGGACTCTAAACATGATTATCAACTACATCTTCGATTGGTATGGTCAAGCTACCTTTGATGGTTTACATCATTTTCATTTCGAGTGAGAGTTCCATCATTCACATTCCATATGTATTCAAATTCAATTTGAGTCTTAAGTTTGGTTTTTCATGTTGTGTAGTTGTTGCCTCTTAAGAGATGATGATTTGGCATAATTGTTTTTGTAGCATTTACAACCATAATGGATACTACAAGTGACAACAATGCTTCTTATTGCCACGTTTTCGATTTTCTTGTTTATGCTTAGAAAAATCACAAAAATTAAAAATATAATTTTATGATGATTCAAAGCACTAAAATTTATACACAATTTTTTAATTTTTGGCAACATTGTTAGCTTTTGGCCTTCACGGTTTGCATGATAAATCAGCTGATTGTAATTTTGGGGATTTGAAAGACAAAAATTAATTTTTTTACTATAGTTTTGTATCTCAAAAACTTCAAGGGTAGTAGAAAATTCCTCAAAAATATACTTTTATCGCCGTGATTTTAGGAATGCTCAAAAAATTCAATTCCTAACTTCCTCTCGGTTTTTAGGTAAAGAATTAACTATAACTTTCAAGGTAAAAGACAAAAATGTTAAAAACTATAGTTTTTGGAGGAATTTTTCAAAAATTATTTGTTTATTTAAATCAAATGGCTAAAGACACAATGTAGTTAAGTTTCAAATTTTGAATCCTTCGAGTTCGCAAGATATGAATTAATTGGCTTTTCAAGTAGACTATAGGAGAAAAATTAAAATTTCTATTTCCTCTTCCAATGCTTGTAGTGAATCTCACAATGTTATAACACATTATAGAATGGCCTCAATTTTCTCTCCACTTTTCAAATTGAAAGCGTGAAGTTGACTCTGCAGTGCATAATGGTATTTTTGGCCTCGTAGATCGTGATTGATTTGCCCCACACTTCTTTGGTCATTTATGTCATCTCAAATGTGTGGTTTCTCTTCATATGGGACTCTAAATAGGATGATCAACTTCACCTTTTGATTGGTATGGTCAAATTGCCTTTGACCATTTGTATCATTTTCGATTCGAGTGAGATTTCCATCAATCACATTCCATATGTCTTCAAATTCAAGCCGAGTCTTAATTTTGGTTTTTCATGTTGTGATTTGTTGCCTCTTAAGAGATGATAATTTGGTAGAATTTTTTTGTAACATTTGCAACCATAATGGAGACTATAGGTGACAATAATGCCTCTTATTGCTGCGAGTTTTTGATTTTCTTGTTTATTCTTAGAAAAATCACAAAAAAATAAAATATATCTTTTATGATGATTCAAATCACTAAAATTTATACAAAACTTTTTAATGTTGTGAAAAATTTACGCTTCGACCTTCATAATTTCCAATAAATCAATTGATTGTAATTTTAGGGCTTTAAAACACAAAAAATAATTTTTTTTACTATACTTTTTGTATCTCAAAAATTCAAGGGCTGTAGAAAATTTCTCAAAAATATATTTTTATTGTCGTGATTTTAGGAATGGTAAAAAAATTCAAGTCCTAACTCCTTACGGTTTTACGGTAAATAATTAACTATAACTTTCGGGGTAAAAGACAAAAATGTAAAATTTGAAAAAATGTGGTTAGATCATGATGACATTATTAACATGGTCAAAGAATGGTGGCACTGGGATGAGGAAGGCTTTGCTCGGTTTAGATTAGTGCGAGAAATTAAAAAATGTAAAGAAGCAAGTGAGAATTTGGAACAAAGAAGTATTTGGGAATATTTTTGAGAAAAAGAAGGATATGAAACAACAGTTAGAAGATCTAGAACAAAGAGTCTCTTTGAGGGGTATGGATACTAAAGAACATCATTTGGAGAAGGAATTACTCTCTGAATTCTATAACATCTGCAATTAAGAAGAAAGCTTCTGGAGGATGAAATCCCGTGCTATTTGGTTGAAAGAAGGTGATAGAAATATTAAATTCTTTCACATGACCACTTTAAACACAGGGCCTGCAATAGAATCACTGAAGTTTCTAATTGGAGTGGCAATGTGACCAATGATCAAAATGCTATTAAGGCTGAAGCACTAAGATTTTATGAAAATATGCTCACTGGGAATAATATTTGTAATGAAGAAGCAATCTCTTATCTTTTAGATGCCATTCATGGTGACATTGTTTCAAATGAAATATTTAGAGGTCTTACTAAATTAGTGACAATGGAAGAATTAAAAAGTGTTGCTTTTTCTTTGGAAGGAGATAAGGCACCTGGGCCTGATGGATTTTCTGCTAACTTCTTCCAATTTTTTGGGATATTTTCTCAGAAGATTTCTTTGAAGGCTGTTAATGAATTCTATAGAATGGGAAATCTACTCAAAGAATTGAATAATACTCATATTGTAATGGCTCCCAAGAAAATGGATGCTAAAGATTTCAAGTACTTTCATCCTATCAACCTAGTAAATGTTATCTATAGAATTTTTAATAAAATTATTGCTACTAGGATTCAACCTTTGCTTTCTAATTTGATTTCAAAACAACAAAGTGGTTTCATTAAAGGAAGAATCATACAAGATGGGGTGATTATGGTGCATGAAACCATCCATTCCATGGATAAAAGTAAGAAAATGGGTATGGCTATTAAACATGATATGAATAAGGCCTTTGATAGAGTATCTTGGCAATTTTTAGATAAGATCTTTTTAAAATTTGGCTTTCCCACCAAATTCAGAAAAATTATACAAGCTTGTATATCTATGCCCAAATTCTCTATTGTGGTCGATGGAATTCCAATGGGATTCTTTGCAAGTAGTAGGGGCATCAAACAAGGAGATGCCATATCTCCTTTGCTCTTCGTTATCATGGCTGATAGTCTCAGTAGATCTATCACCAAAGCCATAAATGCAAGAATTTTAAAAGGATTCAAACCTACCTCTACAAACCAAACAACCTCTCATCAAAAATTTGTTGATGACACTATTATGATGTTGATGGCCTCCATTCTTGAAGCTAAAGCTATAAATACCATTCTAAATTTCTATGAGGTTGTTTTAGACAACAAGTTAATTTTGACAAGAGCTCGGTATATTTATTTAATACCCCTATGGAGAGACAAAAGAGAATAACACTCATTTTAGGATGCAAGATTAGCTCTTTGCCTACCACTTATCTTGGTCTACCCCTTGGGACCAATAAAGTGTCAATGAATGTATGGAATTCCTTATTGGACATATTTCATAAGAAATTGGCTAGTTGGAAAGGTGTTGTGCTATCTAGTGCTGGGAAGTGTTTGTTAATAAAAAGAACACTTCAGAACTTGCCCATTTATATAATGTCTATGTTTAGCATTCCTTCTACTATCATGGAAAGCATTGAAAAGATACAAAAACATTTTCTTTGGCATGGTACAAAAGAAATATTTAGATACCATCTGGTGGCATGGGATCAAGTTTGCATGCCAAAGAAAGTTGGAGGATTGGGTATAAAAGATATTAGAAAAATGAATGTAGCTTTGATTGCTAAAATGGGTTGGAGACTATTGAAGGAAGAGAAACCTTGAAAAAATTAATTAAAGCTAAATATGTGGAGCAAAACAATGTGAACAACTTCCTCTTTGAAGAGAAAGTGCCCATTGGTTCTATTTTCAAGAACAATTTGCTTCATATCATGAATATTCTCAAAGGTAGAAGTAGATGGAAAGTTGGAAATGGTAATGCCATTAGGTTTTGGAAGGATAATTGGGCTTCTTTCAACTTGATGGAAAGGTTTGAGAACATTAAGGACATTCTGACTAATAAATATGGAGACAAAGTTAAAGATTATATAGTCTGGGAGGGTAACAAGAGAACCTAGAAACAACTTGAGGTGGATAGGACAGATTTGGAATCAACAATCTCTTCTATCTAGGACCATGTTGCCCTTATTCCTCTGAATCAAACTGATTCCAAAGATGAGCTTATTTAGATCAATTATTTTGATGGTGACTACATTGTGAAAGCTGGATACAATACCTTTTTGAAAATATACAATGTGAGTTTAATTGGAACAACATTTGGATGCCTGAATTAACTCCTAAGGTAATTTTTTTCCTTTGGCTTGTGTTTAAAGGGAAAATTTTAACTAATGAAAACCTTATCAAAAGGGGTTTTATCATGCCAAATATGTGTTGCATATGCAAGAAATATGCTTAGGATATAAAGTGCTGTTGCTACATTGTGACTATGCTACAAAGGTATGGGGTCAAATCCTTACAAAATTCAAATTGGGTGGATATTTCCTAATAATATCTTGCAGGCCTAGAATCAAAGTGGGATCCCTCGTATACTCATTGCCTAGTTAGAAGGATTTAGAAATTGATATTTCCTCATACCATCTGGAATCTTTGGAAAACTAGGAATGGTATTATATTCAGAAATAATAGAAAATTGTGCAAAAAGACAGTGAAGGAAATTACAGTTAGGGTCAAAGATAACCTAGCTAGATCCAGACCTCTGAAGAACAAGAAATACCCCCAAGAAGAGGAACATGTTTTATCTACATGGAACATTGACACTGGAAGTATTCAACAAAGAGGTTATAATACTATGGGCAGGACTTTGATACATTAGATTCCACCTCCCCCTCTTTGGTACAAGATCAACTTTGATGGAGCATGAAGGGAAACCGAGAGCTGCAGGAGGAGGGAGTATAATCAGAAATCATAGAGATTGCTTAGTTATTTCTTATGTAGGTAATATGGGGCATCAAACAAATCATTATGTTGAGGCTCTATCAACATTATGGGGTATTAGAATGGCCAAAGATTGTAATATTTCTAACCTTATCATAGAAGGGGATTATTTAAATATTGTCAATCATCTAAATCAAATACACCCCCTAGTTGGACAATTAAGGATTTCATCAATGAATCCATCAATATTTGAAAAACCTTCTCCAATTTCCAAATCATTCACACATATAGACAAGGCAATAAAGTTGTAGACACGCTTGCAAATATTGGGGTTCATAATAAAAAATGGACATGTGGTATACTCATGAAATCCTACCTAGCCAAGTATAAGATGTTATCATCAATGAAAAGTATGTTAATGCCCTATAAGTCCGTAATCACCAATGGGTTTTCCTACACACATGTGAAGATAAAAATCATTAAATCTCCCCTTTTAAAGTTTATCATGAAATCTAAATGCATGTATCCCTCACACACTTTTTGGGTAAGAAGAGGAGTTGATAAAAAGTGATTTTTGAGCTATTGTTGTGTGAGGAAACTTAAGTGGAACACCGAAGCTATAAAAAAATAGATAAAAAAAAAAATGGGAGGAACATCGCAGATCAAGCCAATTTGTGATCTTGCATGGAAAAGCAATGTCGTGTTATGGAACTATCTTCAAATTGGGGGGATTGCAAGTTTTATTGAAAAGATACAGGGTCACGATCAACACGTTTCTCTCGATTCAGTAGCGGGATGGAAAAAAAAGTTATACAATATGGAGACAATTCGTTTTAGGTATTAGAGGAACTAATTGATGATATTACTGGCCTTAGCTTGGAAAATAGGATTTTCAACAAGAGGTTTGATAAAATGACTGAAGCTAAAAATTTCTTAGAAGGGGAGGAAAAATTGGTGTTTGTAGGTATAAATACCACCTCTATTCAACACCATTTGATGAGCTAACCAAAATGATGGTTTGATATGTGTCTCTTGAAGGCAGGTATATTATTGTACCTATGAAACATTTGGTTTTTCTAAACCATTTCAGGAGAAATATAAAGATTTTTTTCCTCACTACATCTTGAATTCTTTGGAACATTCTATTTCTTAAGTTTAGAAGCATGCTCGTGTCATTCCCCTCCACCAAGGCATCATTCTCCTTCTTCATCATCATTTTTGGCCACTAATCCCACCATTCCTCAAGCCCTGCCCCTCCTAATCCCAATCCCACTCCTGATCCCATCATCCCTACCCACACCACTTTAGGCCCGAGGAAGATTAGATTAAAAAATTCCTCATTTCCCCTCAATCACCCTTTTCCTCCAAAAAGAACCCTCCAAAGCAGCCAAAACAAAGAACTTGAGCTGGCTAAAATCCTTCTCCATATGGGTCAACTAGAATAGAGTAGTAGGGTTGAGGAGAAGAATGAAGATTGACAACAATACTGGATGGGTTTGAGAAAGACTTAGAGGCCCTAAAGAAAGAGTTCAATAACTGACAAAAAGAGAGGGTAAAAGAAAATTGGAAGAGATGATTTTTCTGCAGAAAGTCAAATACAAGAGATTTACAAGAAACTCGAGTCCCTTGATGGGGAAATTTGGAAATATGAGGAGAAATAGGACTCCATTATCGAGCTCTCAAAGATTTTTATGATTTTCAGGAACAACATGTGAAAAACATCTACATGCTCAACAACATATCAGAAAACATATGGGGGAAAGGACCAACCCAAATTCGGGTCTTCAAGTAGGTCAACAAAGATGACCTCTCTCGGAGTTCTTGCCATCGATTATTCGATTGCCTTACAAGAGCTTAAGAAATCAGTTGATAAAGCATCCAAGTGATGTTGTTCTATCATAGGTGTTGTAGTCTAGAAGTTTAGATGTTGATTAGTAGTTGTTTAGTTGTTCTTTTGTAGTCTTTTTTTTTGGTACTTGGCTTTGTAGTGGTTATATTGCAGTTGGAATTTCATGTAATCATTTGAGATGTTGATCTCCTTTTGGACTGCTACATTGTAATATTTAGATTTTGAGCCTCTTTTGTACTGGGGTATAGTCCCTCCCAAAAAACTATTTGTCAATAATAATAATAATAAAAAGACAAAAATGTTAAAAACTAGAGTTTTGGGGGAATTTTTAAAAATTACTTGTTTGTTTGAAATCAAATGGCTAAATAAATAATGTGGTCATGTTTCAACTTTTGAATCCTTCAAGTTTGCAAGATATAAAATATTTGGATTTTCAAGTAGACTATAGGAAAAAATTTAAGATTTCTAAAGTTTTGTAGTCACAAAATCATGCACTTTAGACATTTATTTATCCCGGTCTCATACTACGATTTAGAAGGTTCTTGAAGAAAGTACTAATTAACCCCCATCTTTTTTATTTATTTTATTTCATATTTTGTGACCTATTGCACCTATTTACCTAGTCATTTCGAAGATCCCACATCGTCTTAACCCTAATTGGGGTGCCCATGGGTGCCCCGGGTGCATTTTCCACTTTCCCACCATTTTTTGGGTCTTTTCTAGCCATTTTTCATTCTTATCTTTTATGTGGTCGGCCTTTTTAGGGTTAATTACAAAATTATACCAAGAGAACCCTATAAATATAAAGTTATGATACCATAATGAGGGACCTAACATCATACACTACTACCACTCCATTTAGAGTTGCATCCATATATTGCATTGGCATCCACATAGATTCATCATCAAGGCATAAAATATGACATCTGCATCACACTTCATAGGGGGAGGGGATTCTATTTTATTCCATGCACACATTCTACTACATTTTCTACATTTAGCTATTTCTTGCTATTTCACAAAGTGTGAGTGACACGGGGGAACCTAGGGGTAACACACACACACACACACACACACACACACACACACACACACACACACACACACAGAACTACATCCGGGCTTGAAATGTAGTGCATCGATTAGTTTAGTAAGCTCACTATTGTGGCGAGATCAGTTTAGTAAGCTTGGTAATGGATTATATTGCATTGCCACACTTTTAGGTAAACCACTTAAAAATCCACTCAATACAATGCACCTTAAAAATTACTACACTTAGACTACCATTACCCGTTCATTACCCGATGACACACTCTTGGGCTTCGGTTCACACTTGGTGATGAGGATTATTATTACACTAAACCCCACACACTACACTATAGGCACTACACATTTACATTTTATCACACACATGTGCATCATACACTGGACACTTAGTCTACATTCTACATTATATTACATTCTCATCATACACATATTAGTCATTTTACATTATTACATACGCCATTAGGCTATTTCACACAACACATTTATACATCATCTATATTCTAAATACTATGCTATTCTATACAATATATGAGCCTAGATTTACATTTCATCCATACATTCTACATTATCACACATTACATTGCATATTATACACATTACATGTTACACATCCTACACACCTTACATCTCCTAAATTTAATTATACATATAGTGCATTTACATACCCTATTCATCACTTGGTCGTTTATACTACGTTGTCTTCTTCCCGCTGCACTCACCACCCGATGACGCACTTTAGTTCATCGGTCCATACTCGACTGCCGAGGGTTTACAAATCAAATGGACCTTACACTCATCATGCAATCACCACTCCACATTATATCATGCGACATTGCTAGGCTAGTGACATACACTTTAGGCTAAATCATCACATATTCTATCATTTTGTAGTGGTATACACCTTAGGTTAGATCACCACTCCCTTTGGTCATTTTGTAGTGATATACACTTAGGGATAAATCATCACTCATCCAATCATATTTTAGTGACATACGCTTTAGGATAAATCGTAATCTATCATTTTGTAATGGTATACACCTTAGGTTAGATCACCACTCCCTTTGGTCATTTTATAGTGATATACGCTTAGGGATAAATCATCACTCCCCATTCCATTTCATCATGGTATACACTTAGGCTATAAGGTCCAAACACATATTTTCTACATGTCTCATATCATCACCACTATGCATATACACATTCATGACAACATGCTAGACAAACAACACACACTATTCAACCATTTCCCAATGACACACTCTCATTTACGATTCATTCTTGACTGTTAAGGGGGAAAAAAAATGAAATTGATTGCATACAATTCCATCCACTTGGGGGGCACGTGACTCATATCATTCCATCTTACATTCCATTCCATCCATCCACAACATATTGCATATTATGGTTTCTTATATTCTTGCTTACTTTTGCTTGTTCATGGTCACTTTATTACACATGCTAGTTTGATTACTTGTATGTCATTTATCTATATCATACACACATGCACATTCATATATTTTTTCTAGTTGTGATCATAGATACATGTCTCTTACACGTGGCATGGATGCTCACCTTCTACCCTTACTATACTAGTTGTTGGGGGCATCCACATTCATCTCTTCCAGGTGCTATTGTTTCATTTCATACTTAGCACCTTACATTACTTGCTTATAAACACTTTTGACATACTAGCTATCTTTCTAACATGCTAATGGGTGTTTCATGTGCAAAATTTGTTATGCAGGGATATTGGTTTCCATACATGTTTCTTTACATTGTTTGCTATTGTATGTGGGACTTGCCCTATGCTTGGTGTGCACAATTTTTTGTTGTTTGCGGCCATGTCATCCTTGCATGTCTTACGACATAGTGAGTGATGTCTCATGTTTATAATGCACTTTGTGCAGATTAATTTTTTTCTTACATGTTTAAATCTACTACATATGTTTTCTATATGCATGCATTGTTTTCTTTACACTTGTCTTTTGATAGCCTTCTTGTTTGTGCGTGCCTTGGTTTATACTAAGCACTTTCCAGGTACACATTTCGAGTGCGGTTGGTTCTCTTTGGGGCCGCATTCTCCTATTAGAAATGCCGTATGCCCCCAAATAGGGGGCATTATTTGGGGGTTTATATACTAACACAACACAACTACACTAGTTCGAGATACAATGAACTTTCCACCCTTGGAATTTTGGGTTTACATACAACTAGTGGGTTCATACCAGTCTATGAACCCCATACAAAACAAATTTTATAGGACATGACATCCTTAGCATTCTAGGAAGTAGTTATAGGCTTGAAGGTTATAGTGGGTGTGCCTCCTTACACTACTTTGGCCGGTGGCATCAAATCGACCAAAAAAACCAAGATGCTACAGAGATCTCTTCACACATTTCAGTAGAAGTGGTTAGAACTTGGAGGACACAGAGAATTTCCTCTGTAAACTTCTTCAACCAGGGTGGTGGCGTGAGATCGCCCAAAAAACTCGTAGTACAGGATATCCTTCTACACTCTTTCTCGACATGGATCAGGTGCACATGTTCCATTTACATTTACATTTACACTTTACGTATTTTACACTTACATGCATCTTTTACATAGCATTTTTACACTTACATACATACATATTTGAATACTTGATTGTTTTCTCCTTGCAGTCCGTCCATATGAAAAAAAAAAGTAAAATGGGGGAAACAATATAGTGACAACAACATTCCACAAAACACACATACTTTACTAACCATGTAGGTACACTATACACTACGGAAATTACACACACGCGCGTTTCACCCTAGGTTCACTCTCATCACTTTTTTATTTGTGCATTTTTCATTTATAGTTTCCATGCTCCTCCATCTTTTTGTCATTCCATGCTTTGTCTAGTCCTTTGGCATGCCTTCTTCATCACTCTACAACGGCATCAGGTACACATCTCTATCTACTTTATGTTATCGAGCTTTCCGCTCACCAACATAAAGTGGGGGAAAATGTAGTCACAAAATCATGCACTTTAGACATTTATTTATCTCGGTCTCATACTACTATTTAGAAGGTTCTCAAGGGAAGAAAGTATTAATTAACCCCTATCCTTTTGGCCATCTTATTTATTTTATTTCATATTTTATGACCTATTGCACCTATTTACCTAGTCATTTCCAAATATCACACGTTTTCTTAACCCTAACTGGGGCGCCCATAGGTGCCCTGGTCTATTTTCCATTTTCCTGCCATTTTTGGGTCTTTTCTATCATTTTTTCATTCTTATATTTTATGTGGTTGGCCTTTTTGGGGTTAATTATGAAATTAGACCAAGAGAACCCTATAAATATAAAGTTACGAGACCATAATGAGGGACCTAACATCATACACTACTACCACTCCATCTAAAGTTGCATCCATCTATTGCATTGACATCCACATAGCTTCATCATCAAGGAACAATCTAGGACATCTGCATCACACTTCATAGGGGGAGGGGATTTTATTCTATTCCATGCACACATTCTACTAATTTTTCTCTATTTAGCTATTGCTCGATATTTCAACAAAGTGTGATTGGCATAAGAGCACCTAGGGCCAACATGTGCACACACTGAAAAACTACATCGGGTAAAAATGTAGTGTGATACTCAATTTAGTAAGCCCACTATTGTGGTGGTGAGGTTAGTCCGACCCATTCATTCCACATTTTTTTTAGGGTTTTGATACTTCCTTTTGGTCCTTTGCATGTTACTTCTACCTCTTAGAATATTGAGAACATTTGGCATATCATAGAGAAATTAATGGGACAAGTAGTGAAGGTTCTGACCTATCTTCCAACCCTATAAGAACTTGTTCAGGATTTTTCATAGACTAGGGCTTGTAGATTGCATACTAGAGCACCCATGGGCACCTAGTCTTGTTCTAGTGCACCCAGTCTACTTAGATATTTTAGATCCAGTCTTTTCGGGCACTTTGTGTATTCATTCTTGCTCCCAGATTTTCTAGCCAAACTGTGACACTCTATGACAACCATCTATTATCAGCTAAGTCATTTACGTTTCTATTTTACACATTAGGGTTTAGTATTTCCTTTTATACATTGTTCTAGGTCATTTACATTTTTGTTTACTACATTTACCCAGTTATTTACAACATTATATGTCCTCTAGATTAAATTAACTACCTTGCACTACCTTATTTTAGTTCAATTTTAGTTAATCAAGTTTATTTTTACATAAAAATTTTAAAATTTGTGCTCGAGCCTAATTTATATGAAAATTAATAAAATATTGGTTAAATTATTTATAATAAAAATTGGTCAATAAAAGAGCACTGTGTATGCAATTTTTGGAAAGATTTATATGCTTATGTTAGGGAATGCTTGCCTTTTTCTTCTTCTGTTTCAATGCAATCTATAACTTTTACAATCGAGAAAACAATCCTATCAACTCCTTGAGATAGACCTATGTTGCTTCCAATATTCAATTGGCTAAAATCTCTAGAACTAAGCTTTATTGCTACCAATATTGTGTAGAAAACAAAGAGTGTGGAGATAGGGGTTGGGGCTATGAAGAGGGATGGGAAACTTTGGCTCTCTCTCTTGATCAAAATTCAATATATCCTCTCAAACTCTTGTGAACAAATGTTACACTCCACCTTATAGGTTCGAGTTTTTACGCTTTGATACAAATGTAATTCGAGAATCAGGATAGTGCTTGAGCAAGATTTATTGGTATGTAAGATATTTCATTATAGAGAAGGTAAGGTGATCAATGTATATAGGAATTTTACTACTTGTTTTGACCAAAAGTGGTTCATATGGATGAACAACCCAATATGCCGCCAAAATATTACATTCGGAAATTGATGGAATATATAAAACAATATATACACATGAGATCTAGATTATAAATGAATAACAAAGCATAAATTAACACAGATAAATGAATGCGAACATAGATATTAATGTGGGAAAACCTCGAGAGGTAAAAAACCCACAAAGATGATATTCAATTATATGAGAAACTCAACCCCAATACATAACCTTCCTCCTCACTTCCTCTCTGATAAACCTTCTTCACAAATCCTTTACAATATATTTTCCATCCACAAATATTAAATCACTCAAAATATTTTCACCAAATATATTTGATGTAATGTGTGAGTAGATTACAATAGGGGTAAAACCCTATTTATAATGGGGATGAAGGGAGGTGACCATTGTAACCAACAGGTCCATCCTTCCCGAGAAAGAATAAATGGTAAGTAATAAACAATTATGTTTTATTATTTATTTACATGAGGTTTTCAACCCGTGTTAATAAATAATAAATCATTTATTATTTAATTACTTAAATGTACTAAGGGTCTAAGATAGCCCACTTAGTCATTAAATGTTCTAATACTCCCTCTTAATGCTAAGTGGGGATAGAATGTCATAGTCACCTTAATAAAGGAATTATACCATATACAAATTCAAATGTTTTTAAAAAAACCTTCATGATGTCAAATATTAACCTTTTAAAAACATTAATTATAATCCATAGACTACTATAAAGTAAGTCTAGGCTATCATGATTGTGAGACTACATCTCACAATTTCTCATGAATAATCATCCAAGCATTTTGGAGCCTTTTATAACATAAGGACCTCCATTACAATATGCTTTTAAGTATTGGGGTACAAAAGTAAAACTTCCACATGAAGTTTACTAACATCACATAATGTGATATATTACAATGCTTTACAATGAGAAGAAGTATAGAGAAGAAGAAGAAACACATGGCCATTAGGAAGTGACATTGTCATGCACACTCCCCTCAATGAAAAATCTGTGAGGTCCAAAATTACATGAAGCTGACAAAACTTGGTAGCACCACGTGGTTTTATGAATCTATCGCCACATGTTCATATGTAGGACAAAATTGTAGATTAATATCACCATTGAGGACTTTCTATTGGATAAAATGCACATGAACTTCAATATGTTTAGTTTGTTGGTGTTGCACTAGATTTTTTTGCTAGAGATATACAACTTTGGTTATCACAATGAAGGGTGGTATTGTGTGAAACATCCAAAGGAAGTTCTCTAATATAATTCTCAACCACATGGATTATTTAGTAGCTTCCTTAACATTTCTATACTTTGCTTCTGTAGAAGAGATAGAAATAATAGGTTACTTTTTGTTTCTCCAAGTGATAGCACCTGCACTAAACTTAAACACATATCCAGAAGTAGATTTGTGATCTATAGTATCACCAACATGGTCAACATCACAATAACCATATAAATTAGCATTATCAATGGAAGAATAAAATAAACTAAAATTTATATTTCGATATACCAAATTTATTTTTTTGTTAATTTTCAATGATCCAAATATGGATCTTGCATAAATCTAGAAGCAACACCAACAACATATGAAATATTTGGCCTAGTAATGGTTAGATAAATTAAACTACCAACAAGTTATCTATACAAAGTAGGGTTAGCTTTTTCACATGCAGGTTTTGGATCAAGCTTAACACCAACTTCAATAGGAGTGGATGTAGACTTACAATCAAGCATATTAAACTTAATAAGAATATTTTCATATTGAGATTGTGATACAACAATTGAATTTTTATCCTGAAATATAGCCATTCCTAAAAAATGATGTAGAATACCTAAATCAATCATTTCAAACATTTGACTTAGTTTATCCTTATATTTATGAATTAAACTAATTAGATTGCTAGTAATCAGAAGATCATCAACATATAATACAATTAAGATTAAATGACCATTTTCAACTTTAACAAAGAGATCATTATTAGAATAATAGTTAGAGAAACCTAGTTCTTTAAAATAACTAGTAATTTTAGAATACCAAGCTCGAGGAGCTTGTTTTAAACCATATAGAGATTTCTTTAACTTACACACATAATGTTCTTTATTAGGGTCAATGAAACCTTTAGGTTGAGTCATATAGATTTCTTCTTCTAAATCACCATTCAGGAATGCATTTTAACATCCATTTGGTGTATAATCCAACCATTTTAAACCACAAGAACAATACATAATCTAACATTACTCATTTTTCTACATGAGAAAAGGTTTAAACATAACCAAGATTGGGTTTTTGAGTAAACCCATGAGCAACTAATCTTTCTTTAAACTTGTCAATTTTACCAATTGAATTATATTTGATTTTATAAAGCCACCTACAACCAACAATATGCCTTTTAGGTAGGGGTGGGACAAGATCCCAAGTCTGATTTTTAATTAAGCCATTATAATCAGTTTGCATAACAAATTTCCATCTATCATCTTGAATGGATTCCTTGAAAGATTGAGGTTTGCATTCATACATAGTCATTAAGGCATGATAAGAATGTTAACTTCTAGTTAATTTATTAAGATTATCAAGACTAGAAGATTGGATTAGAGATTCTACCCATTTAGGTCATTTAGTTATAGAGGAACCAAGAATAAACTCATTTTCAATTTCAATATCATTACTACAATCAATCTGTTCATTATTATTACAATCATCATGATCATCATTTTCTAAATCAATAGACTCATTATAAACATGAGTAAAGAAGAACTACAAAAAGGTTTTTCAATAATTTGAACATTTTTGTTTTCAATGAATTCTCTTTTAGAAGGATCATATATCCTTAAACATTTTTTTATACCTCCATACCCTACAAAACTTCAAGGATAGGGTGTATAATCTAATTTTTTTCCTTTTAGTTTTAGAAATAAAGATGGGGTTGGGCTACAAAAGATCCAAAGATGAGTCACACTTGGTTTCTTTTTAGACCACATTTCTAAATGGGTAGAAAGATGCAAAGATTTAGTAGGGACTCTATTTAAAATATGCACAATTGTATTCATGGCTTCGACCCATAAGAACTTAGGATCATTTTCATAATACAACATTGTTTCATGTATTTCAATAATGGTGTGGGTTTACCTTTCAACAATACCATTTTCTTAGGGAATAGGAGTTGTAGTTCCCTTTATAAACCACAACTAATGTAAAAAGAATCAAATTATTTATTAATATATTCACCACCATTATCGATCTTAATCTCTTAATAGAAAAATTAGAAGCATTTTCAACAAAATCTTTAAATTCTTTGAATTTAGACAACACTTCAGATTTCTTTTTAATGAAATATGATCAAATAATTTTAGCATGATCATAATAAGAATAATAAAAAAAAAAGAACCATTAAAATATACAACTTAAGAGGTCATGCAACATCACTATGAATTAACTCTAAAGGATGTGAGGAATTCACATCATGATTCTTGTGAAAGGGATTAGTATGTTTCTTACCACGTAAGCAACCTTCACAAGTTTCATGATGAGAAGAGATAGAAGGAAGACCAACAACAAGATTATGAGAAGACATATCATGTAAAATTATAAAATTAACATGTCCTAATATTTCATGTCATAATTGAGATTCATTCTTACTATGTGTAGACACAAAATCACACACTTGGGTACATTTCTAGGTCCTAAAACATACTAATGTATATATGATTCCTAAGAAAGAAAACTAGTGGTTGAAAACTATCTTTGACCTCTTTTATTTATCTCTTACTGTCTCTTTGGTCTTACACATCTTACAACCTTCCCAAAACTTGACTTATTTATCTTTTATGGCCTCAGACACTAGCACCTAGATGCTCTTGTCCCTCTTGGGTGCTCTTGACCCTATCTCACATTTTCTCATTCTTTGGTCTCTTTTATATTTTGGGAATATTTTTCACTTATGGGTTGGCCTTCAATTTTAAATTAAGAAATTCAAACAAGGGATCAAACATTAGAATTACTTATTATCACCTAAGCTTTCATCCAAAAGGCATAAGAGCATCAAAGGCATCCATCTAGCACACTCACTCGAGGACAAGAGGATGCATCACTCTACATACAAAACATAGGAGGGGAAGTTTATTCTATTCCATCAAAAAATTTGCATCATTAGATAATTCTATATCTACCCTGCTATCTAGTATAACTTGCACAAGGAAACCTAGGAATCATTATACACACTTACACACAAAACTACATGGAGTCTGAGATGTAGTGCAATGCTTTGTTGTAAGTTCATTCTTCAAGTGACCACCGAGGTCAGTCTGAATCCACACTCTACATATTTTTATTAGATTTGATGTGGTTTGTGGACATGTGTAGGTAGACAACTTGTTTTATAGGTTACAAGTACATTTGGAAATCTAGGAGAAAATCCAAAGTAACAAACAAATATTATCAGTGAAGCTCCTTACGCAAAGAGAGATCAAATCTTGACTATTCACCCAAATAATAACCTAAAATGGATGTTAGTTCAGGTGTGCTTGTGTCCTCCTATGGGCACTTCTTTCCGACATTGTTATACATTCTAGAACCTAAAACAAGCTATAATGACACTTCTTACATTATGTTTTAGCTATTCACCTACCCAAATCACTTCAGTTGCTTGAAAACCAACTAAGCCATATATCTCACTCTCTTTCTTAGGGTTTCACATTCTATATGCTTTGTTGCTTGTGTTTTACTATATATTATCATTTTATATCATCTACAACAATAGTTACTCTGTAATTATATTTAATTTAATTTATATTAAATCATTTGGTGAACCCGCATTCAAACACTATTAACCCCTTCTTTCTTTCCATTTTTACCAACATGAGTGTCTCCCTCTATGCCTTCTTGCAGGCCAATCCTGAATGTGCAAATAAAATACAATTTTTTTATAATACTTACCTTCATCCTAACACCTCTCCTGAATATGTTTACCATAGACTTACTACATCACTCTCTTTTAATGAAGAACATATTACTTTTACATCTGTTGAAATTTGCTTCTCAAGTTGTCTTAGATAATGATCCCCCTTTATATCAAAGTTCAAATTAATAACATAGGGGTTAAATGAGATTTAGTTGATAATGGCTTTGGCCTTAACATTTGTAATCTACCATTCCTTCAACAACTTGGCCTTTCCAAAGCATCCTTAACACCCTCATCTATTTGTATTCGTGGATTTGACAATATTCCTAAACAAGTATTAGGTACAATCACACTTCCCATTATTGTTGGGTCATGCACTTTCCCATCCTATTCCATGTAATGCCTAACAATATTAATTATAATATTCTCCTTGGACGACCTTGGATTCATGCCATGCATGTGGTCCCTTCAACCCTTCACATGCGTATTAAATTCCTATACTAGGGTGTGGTCTATGAGACCTTAGGCAGATCCTCCCCATTTCCCTTTTGCATCACTATTAATCATTCACCTGAAGCCCCTACTTTGGCTACCCCTCCTCCTAACTTCAAAAAGTATGGTCCTAGGTATCGATATATGCTTCGTCATGGTTTCATTGGCACCAAATTAGGAAAACATGCAAATGGAGTCAAAAATCCTCTTTTCATTCCCACACAATCCACCAGACTTGGCATAAGATATCGCCCTCCGCTCGCTCCTTTTATTCCCTGCCACATCTCCTCCCGAGGTTTACACTATTTCACATACTCACCATCAAAAAAATTAATTTCCATATGTTCTCAATACTACAACTTACTTTGAAAAATATATTCATCCTAACACCAATACCGATACTCCTGACACATTACCACATCCTCCACAATGACATGGTTTCTATTCCATCCTCATATATCTCCATTACTCCACACACTTGGGGGCATGAAAATTCCTCCCCCATCACTATTGGATATCTCTAATATCTACTTATTGTTTCTCTACTACATTTCATGATACATGCTCAATGTATATATTTATAAAGTGCTCATACACCTTTGGTACACACATTATCTTTTGTCATTACCCGATGACACACTCTAGTTACATGATTCATACTCAAATATTGAGGGTCTAATTCTGAAATGAACCTCACATCATCTACACTTCACGCTCTATGATTTATGATACATATTTATAGCATCTACTCTTACACAACACATTCATTTCCTGATGACACACTCTAGTTCCAAGGTTCATACTTGACTGCTAAGTTATGCAGAGACCTTCATAAACTTTCATGCATTCATCAATTAAAAATAACCCATACCATACATTCACACTAGTACCTTGTTTTGTAGATCTTGTTGTAGTAGCCTAGAATGGCTAAAATTTACAATTTTTGATTTTTTTCAAGAAAACCTTTCCCCAAACACACCATACATAGCTTCAAATCCTTTAAAATGTTCCAATTTATCTAATTATTTGACCAAGTTTCATAAAAATTTCAATTCACTCACCATTCTTCCTTTTTCCTTCATAGCCTTCTTGAGATCTTAGTTATATCAAGAAAAAATCTTGACTTTTAGTCTTCTCTAGCTCTTTACCTAGTTATACCCTATTTTTCATGCTCATACTAACATTACACCACTCATCAAAGAGATAGAATAGGAAAATTTCATTAAATTCTTCAAACCTCTCTCAAAACCTGTCTTTCCAATGCTTTTAAGATAGAGAACTCTTAAAGAGTTAAGGAAAATTTGTAGACCTACCATTATGGAAATCCAAGAAACTAAGATGACATCGAAGCTACGAATATTTGCAAAATAAATATTTAGAAAAAGGATGAAATTTTAGTGTGGAATCTAGAGGTGCTTTTGGGGGTATTTTTATTCTTTGTAACCCCTCTATAGTTCGAGTAAAGTGATTCTTACTTCTCATAATCATCTTGTTGTAGCTTTCCATTCAAATGATAATTCTATGGTTTGGATTATTTAGAATATTTATGCTCTAATAACTTGCATGAGAGAAGGAAACTTTAGAAAGAGATGATAATATTTATAAGTAATTATGTGAGTTTCCATTGGATGATCATAGGGGATTTCAACACCCCTCTTACTCTGTTGAGAAAAAGGGGTTCTTCTAATTTTACCGATAACATGGATGACCTCACTGATTTTATTTCTTCCTCAAATCTTATGGACCTGAATCTACATGGTAATCCATTCACTTGGTCCAATAGAAGATTAAGAGATGGTCATATTAAATTTAGAGTTGACAAGGCACTCATATCTAATGATTGGATCACGAACAAAGGTTTTCACATCTCCTCCCTTCCTATAATTGGTTCCCACCATAATCATATTATTCGAGTATGCTTAACTTTGACAAACCAAATCACTCCTCTTTTAAGTTTGAAAAAATGTGGTTTAATCACCCTGATCTTAAAGATAAAATTAGGGAATGGTGGAACTATGAGGTTGAAGGTACATCCTAATTTAGATTCATCCATAAGCTTAAGAACATCAAAAATAAGGTTAGAATATGGAACAAAATGGTTTTTGGCAATGTCTTCAACAAGAAGAAATAGGTCAAAGATGAACTAACTTATTTGGAGCAAAGGGTAGCTACTGAAGGTATGTCTTATGATGATTATCTTCTAGATAAATCTCTTCTTTCTAAGTTTCATAACATGTGTGCTAATGAAGAATCCTTTTCAAGAAAAAAAAATCCATAGCTCTATGGTTAAAGGAAGGAGACCGCAATACTAAATTTTTCCACATGACTACTCTTAAACATAGAGCTCATAATAGAATTTCAGAAGTCTCCTTGGCTAATGGTAATGTCACTTCATATCTGAATGTTATCAAAGAAGAAGCACTCTTTTTTTTTTTTCAAAAATATTTTAAATGATGACACTCAATGTTTTGAAGTAGTTGTGGTTACCTTTCCGACTCCATTCACGATAATCTAGTTTCTAAAGAAGATTTTGTCAGTCTCACTAAGCTAGACTCTATTGAAGAATTACAAAAAGTTGTTTTCTGCATGGAAGGTGAAAAATCCCCAGGACTTGATGGTTTCTCAGCCAACTTCTATCAAAATTTTTGGGACATTTACTCTGCCGATCTACTCAAGGCAATCAATGATTTTTTCAAAACTGGAAATATCCTCAAAGAGATTAATAATACATTCAGTGTATTAGTTCTAAGCAACATGAGGCTAAGGATTTAAATAATTTTAGGCCAATAAGTACTACAAATGTTCTATATAATATATTTACAAATACTAAGGCTATTAGAATCCAACCTCCTCTACCAAATTTGATCTCTAAAAAACAATGTGAATTTGTAAAAGGTACCTCATTCGGGATGGGGTTGTTTTGGTCCATAAAACCATTCACTCTATGGAAAAAAACAAAAAAGAAGGTATGGTCATTAAGTTAGACATGAATAAATATTTTGATAAAGTTTCTTGGATGTTACTTGACAAAGTTCTAGAGAAATTTGGTTTCACTTACCACTTCAGGAGGATCATCAAGTCTTATATCTCTACCCCTAGATTCTCTATCATTGTAAACAAATCTCTAGTGGTTTTCTTCAATATCAGTAGAGGAATTTGTAATGAGGCCCTTTTTCTCCACTACTCTTCATCATTATGGCTAATAGCCTCAATCACACCATTAATAGAGCCACCTCTATGGGATATCTTAAATGTTTCAAACCCACATCATTGGAGATTATTTTTTCTCACCAAAAATTTTCCAATGATACCATTATTCTTATCCTAGCCTATCTCTTTGAAGCTAAAATGATGAAGATCATACTAAAGTATTATGAAGATGATTCACAATAGCAGACCAACTTTGAGAAAAGCTCTCTTTATTTCTTCAACACTCCTCTCAACCGAAAAGGAGGATTGTCCATATCTTAGGTGTGAGATTAATTCTCTCCCTACTACTTATCTTGGACTTCCTTTGGGAACTAAAAGTTTCTATGGATGTTTGGAATACTCTTCTTGACAGGTTTCACAAAAACTTGCAGGATGGAAGGGAGTTGTTCTTTCTAATGCTGGAAAATTTTTACTCATTAAAATAACTTTGCAAAATCTCCCAATTTATATTATGTCTATGTTCTTCATTCCTTCAGCTATGATTGATAGAATTGAGAAAATTCAGAAGCATTTCTTATGGATAGGTACTGAGGAGAAAAACATATTTCATCTTGTGGCCTGGGATAGGGCTTGTACCCACAAGAAAGTGGGAGGATTAGGCATAAAAAAATCAAAACTATGAATTTTCCCTCATTTCCAAAATGAGTTAGAGGATTTTTAAAATAAGAACAACCTTGGAATGAGATCATAAGAGCTAAATATTTAGCCCAAGATAATGCTCAAAGTTTCTTTTATTTTAAAACCCTCCCTAATGGTTTAGTATTTTGGAATAATATTATCAAAACAAGAAGTGACCTTAAGAAGGGTTGCAAATGGAAATTGGGAAATGGTGAGGAAATTTTATTCTGGAAGGATGATTGGGCTGATTTTCATAATCTTGAGAATAACAACTCTTGGAATCAACTTAAAGATAATATCATTGTTGAGTTTGGGCATAAGGTAAGGGATTACATAAGTTGTGTTAATGAGATATTTCAGTGGAAGAAACTTCATATTGGGATTCCTAAGTTTGAAAACATCATTTCTTCCCTCCAAAAAGTTATTGACAACATCCAAATTAGTCAAACTTAATTAGGGATGAATATAATCTGGTTCTTACTTAATCAAGACTGGTTACCAATTGATAAATAAATACATTCACTATGTTTTTGACTAGAGAAAAATTTGGCACAAAGAACTAACCCCTAAAATAAACCATTTCCTTTGGCTGGTGTTGAACAAAAGGATTCTTACCATTGACAACCTGATCAAAAGAGGCTCCACCATGCCTAACATATGTTGTCTTTGCAGACTTGAAGCTGAAAATATAAACCATTTTTTTCTTCATTGCTCTTATGCATTACTGGTTTGTGGGAACTCATCCTTTTAAGATTTGTGGTTCACTAGACTTTTTCTGGAAGACATTATGTAGGGTTGGGAGTAATGGAAACTCTCTTTCAAGTATTGTATACTCAAGAAGTTATGGAGGCTTGTTTTTCCTCATGTTATATGGAGAATTTAGAAGGCTAGAAACTCTATCATCTTTAGAAACTCTAAGAATACCCATGATAGGATGCTAAAAGAGATAACTATCGAAGTTAAGGAAAATATCCTAAAGTTTAGGCCTCCTAAGAATCAAAACTTCCTAAAAGAGGAGGAGAAATTCATGCTAAATTGGAATATTGTTCTTGAGGATTTACAAGAAAAATCCTTCCATGGAGCTACTCCCTCATTCAATGGATACCTCCACATGAGAATTGGTACAAGATAAATTTTGATGGTTCCTCTAAAGGAAACCTAGGTATTCTTTGGTGGTGGAGGCATCATAAGAAATCATCATGTTCACCTCATTTTTTCTTATGATATCCTTATGGGAATGTAATCCAACCATTATGTTAAGGAACTAGTTGCTCTTTGGATTTTAAAAACTACTAATGATTACAATATTTCTCATCTCATTATTGAAGGTGATTCCTTAAACATCATAAATCATCTTAATGGTAATCACCCACCTAGTTGGACTATTAAAGAATTTATAAAAGAGGCCATCAACATTTGTAACATATTCACAAAATTCAAATTTTGTCACACCTACAGAGAGGGAAACAAATTGGGTGACTCCTTTGCCAATTTTGGGGTAACTTGTAATCATCTTCATTATTGGCATGATAATAACGAAATCCCCAAAATCTCAAATGTTATCATCTCTAAAGAAAAAGTGGACAACTATACTTAAGATAAGTACTCACAATCAGTGGTAGCATTTGAATATTTGGTTTTGGATAACTCCATTTGCTTAGGATTTTTCCTTCCCTTGTTGTTTAATCAAGGAAATCAGATATTTATTTTATCTCTTGGATTACCAAGTTGTTGTGAAGCATTCTGAGTACCAATAAAATCCTGCATGTAATCCACTAATGGGTGTCCATCTCTCTCCGCAGCCATGGGAGGTTCTCCAGTAGAGTCAAACAACTTTGTGACCTGACATGATAGAATAATGAAGAGCTCTAGAAGATTTAGGTGCTTTCCATAGCCAAAGCACTCCGATGGACTCAAGTCCCCAGAGTAAATGGAGGATAAAGGGCATTAGTTCCGGGAAAGGTTATAAGGTCAATAGGACACACACATAGTTTAAAAAAGTAGGGTCATGCGGCCCAAAGTGGAGGTGACACACAACACAAATCAAAAACATCAAATGGACATGTGTTGGATTTTGGCACTTTCTCAAATAGATGCACCCGAGAGGATGTGAGGTGCGTGGAATAAAATAAGATTGATGGTATTTTGGGTCCATGTAAGGTTGAAAGGTAAATGAGATATGCGACACAATGGAAATTAGGGTCATGTGGCCGAAGTTGAGGGTGACACACAACACATATCAAAGACATCAAATGGACACATGTTGGATTTCCAACACTTTCTCAAGAATATGTGCCCGATGGAGGTGAAGTTTATGGAATCAACCAAGGTTGATAGCTCTTTAGATCCATTCGAATTTAAATTATTAGGTGGTGCGTAAGTCCACATGCAATATGCAAGATGATTTCGACCCACATAACTTATCACAAGGTGACACGTGGAAGAAGTGACATACATGCTAACTAAAAACACATTGGTAATCCTGAAACCAATCAAATGATGCCACATGTCATTATCATGTTCATCCCGACCTACAACATTGTTTTGGATGGTATTTTGTGGAGGTGTAATTGTAGTTGTCTTTGTCTTTTTGCTTCATTTTGGTAGGTTACCCACTGCCTCTATTTTTAACTTTGTATTTTGGATCCTTGGCCTTTTTCTTTGGGGTGTGGTGCCCACTAGTCAAAAACCAATGTGGGTTCTCTATTTTATCGACTCTTGAGCCCTCTTTTGTACTTTGGGGTATGGTCCCCTTCAAAACCATTTACCAATAATAATAAAAAGACCATACTCTTGCATGAACTAGGTTTAGAGCTATCTAGTAATACCCACAATCAAGTGTAGACTTCTTCCACTACCTTCTATGGTCCTTATGATGTGTGTGGAGTTTTATAACCTAACTCCTTATACTTCATTCACGATCACTCTTTTTGCTTTCCTAGTTCTCCTCCCTCTACTAGCTCTGTTTCTACTGGTGTCAAGGTGTATGTTTGGATTCTCAAAGATTTATAATATAACTAAAACTATTTTGGCTATCATTTCCATTTTATACCTTCCCTGAAAGTTTTATGGCCACACTCCAAACCTAACTCTTGTTTCTTGCATTTTGGACCTCTCTAAATAGGTTTCTCTAACAATAACACTTTGCCTTCTAAGACTATCACCAAGATTAATTTTTTTCAAATCTTAACCAAAAATTTATTTCACAATATATTTAGACACAATATCAAGATATTTTTATTAGGTTTCAAGATTTTTCCATCATTCAATCATAAGAAATTGTAATTTTACTTCTCAAACCCTAGGTATATCGTGTGAGTAAACCCGTTAGAATAAATATTGCTATAATTTATTCCTAACCGATTCAAGACACTAAAATTTGTCCAATTGTCTATTTTATAATCTTGCATGTGATTTTCTTGACAATAGATCACAAATGTTCTCTACCCTTCAATATTGCCTCTTGATCTAACGAGAGTTTATTGTGCATGTAGGGTTTGTGAATTGCAAATAAAGGTTTCAAATGAAGAATGACCTTGAATTTATTGGATGACCTTCATATTCCTTCTCATAGGTTTTCAAACAAACAAAATATTCTCCTTGAGCCTACACACACATTTGTTTAATTTTTATGAATCCACTTACTTTGTAAAGGAAAAGTCTCATTTCATCCATCAACAATTGTCAGGACCGAGTTCTTTGAGATATTCATACATGCAATGTAAATTAATGAATTATTCAATTTTTAAAGATTTGAATTAGAAAAGTTCATCGAGAGGGGAATTGTTTAAAGGAATTTATTAACATACTCGTAATTAAACATGCTAAGAAATCTCTTGAACACATATATACAATCATGCACAGTCTCTTCCAACAATTTACATACTAGAAACAAAATAATTTACTCCATTCATCATCAATTCTCGGGCAATGTCTTTTGAGAAAAACCTTCTTGTAATAAAAAAGGGAAATAGTCACCGTTTCCTAAGTAAATTTATCAAGAAAACTAAGAAGAAGATCACAATATAATATAAAACAAAGTTACATTCATAAAATTATGATTCTCTATACAAAATGTCAACTACCCCTATTCTCTCCTTCCTCCTCTCCCACAAGGATTGCTTTTTATTTTCCTCCCTTACCTCCTCTAAGATGGTAACTAACTCATCTATTCAAATTCCATCTCTTTTTAATTCCTTTTCCTCTATAATATTGAACCCTAAATACCTCCAGGACTCAAAATTCCCTTTACATGACTCATTATGCCCATTCAACATCAAGGAGGCATTTTTGTCTTTTATAAGAATTTATTATCTCATTATGACTTATGAATAGACACCTAGGATATGTACACATCATCAAAACATCCCCTTCACCTCTTACTAACTGATTATACAAAATATGTAATATTATGCCTAATATGATGTTATAGTAGTAGTAAATAAATGTGATGATGGAGTACACAAATATACCAAAGTGAGCTAAGAAAAAAATGTAAAACCCTAATTATAAGGAGAGGATATAAAGGATTAGCTGATTTGTAGAGTTTTGGAGAATGCATAGAGTTGTAAATTACAAAAATCCAAAGCACTGACCATCGCACTAGAGCTTAGAAAAATGAAGAATAGGAGAGACATACTGGAATGGGGTGAATGGAGAGGGACAAGGGTTCCTGCGGGTGCTCTAGGCCTATTTCTAGGAACCTAGGTCTGCAGAAATGCTCATAAAACCTCTTTTGAGGTATTACAAGGTGTTTGAATTTAGTCTCCTTTGGTCACTCTAAGGTCGCACCAAGATTTCCAAGCTCACTATAAACCTGCAATGAAGAATGAACTTGCAAAGCCCTCAAATAGACATCAAATTCCAAAAAAAATATGCAGAATGAGGGGTCGGATTGTCCTCAGTTGTCACAATGGTGAACTTATTACTAAGCGCTGCACTACATCGCATACCCAATGTAGTTCTATATGCGTGTGTGTGGAATTGTTCCTAGGTTGCTCTTGTTCCACGTGCAAGTGGATATCAAGAAATTATCTAGATGTAGAATGTAGTAAATGTGAGCACAAAATAGAATGAAATTTCCTCCTATGAAGTGTGATGTAGAAAACTAGCCCATGTGTCCCTTATGATGGAGCTAGAAATATGCAATGGAGATCTTAGATTCCTTGATGGATGTAACCTCAAGTGATGATAGATAGTGCTTAGTTCTTGGCCCTTTATTATGATCACATAAATTTATATCGATATGATTCCCTTGCTTGAATTTTGTAATTAACCCCAAAAATGTTGACTACCAAAAAGATAAGATGCTCGAATGGATAGAAAGGGCCCAAAAAGTGTGAGTAAAGTATAAAGAGGATTGGGGGCGCCCAGGGGGAAAAGGGTGTCGGTGTTGGTTTCTGGTTAGGTACTTTGGTGTCCAGATGGTAAATTCAAAAGTATGAAAAAATAGATTGAGCAAGAAGAGGTGAAAGACCAAGAGAAGTGACAGAAAGGAAATAAATGTGGCCAAATACATGGGTTAATTAGTACCATTCTTACTTAGGAATCATATGAATAGTAGTATGCAATCGGAACTAGATAATTACCCAAAGTGTGTGATTTTGTGTCTACATTTTCCACCACTTTATGTTGGTGAGCGGAAATATCAATAACATAAAGTAGATAGAGATGACACGATAACCATGTAGATCGATGTAGAAGTCGTGTCAATGGACTAGATAAAGCGTGGAGTGATAAAAAAATGTGAAGTGTGGATGCTAAGGAGGAAAAAGTGTAAAAATTGATGATGAAAATGAACCTAAGGTGGAAACGCATGTGTAGATGTCACAATGTACCTATTTTTAGTGTTGATGTCGATGTGTGTGATGTTGTTGATGATATTGATGTTGACTACTACTTCCCATACAGAAAAACCTACAAAAGAGAAGCTGACAAGTAGTCAAATACACATGTATATGATAAAAAATTATAAGGAAAGTATGTAAATAAGTATGTTGAAAGTGTGAAAAGGAACACGTGCACGTGATCCGTGATAAGGAAAGAGTGTATAAAGGATCCTATAGATGATGTCAACACTCAAGTTTTTAGGAAGTCTCACGTGAATGAAATGGAAGAAGTTTAGGGAGAATAGTATGGTGTCATCCTCCAATCCTTTAACTACTTCTGCTGTGTATAACAACATTACAGATGGTGTGTATCAATGCATATGCTTACGTACACTCAAGCTTCCTATATTAGTGCATTATAAAAATACACTAATATTACAAACTATAATAGGTGTATATGAAATATCTTTATTTTCTCACATACAATATTATATTATGCTAGATAGTATAATCTCACACTCACAATAATATTATGCACTCATAAAAATATATTTCTACTCACACAATTATTATAATGTGTGCAATAAAATAATATTTTCCTAACATTCCTTGAAGACATTTGGTAATATATGGAGTGAATTTCTCTTTATAAGACATGGCTCTAGGACCTTTGAGTGCTTTAAAGTGGAGGAAGCTAGAATATTGAACTTGGTTTGAGTGTTGTGTAAATTTGGTTCATATTTTTAATAAAATAAATCGCATTAAAACACTCTCAAACTTCATTATTAATTATTCAATACAATGATTAATTATATAAAGGTAGAGTCTCCTCTACAAATTTGGAGTCTACAATCATCTACATCCCTATTTTATCTCTTCCAACAATCTCTCCTTATCTCAATAATATCTCTCTAACAACTCTGTCTACGTGATTTGTTCTCATAAATCACTTATACACATTATAGTATTTTATACTCATATAAATATACTAACCCATACAAATTATAATGTGAGCACTAATAATTTATTTTCCTAATATCCCCCTAGTGGGAACATGGTAAAAAAGTGTTCACACTCTCAATTCGGCAGTATCCCCTACTCTTGTGGCTCATGATTTTAATCCAAATGAAAGACACCTCTTATCATTCTTCCATGGTTTTCCACAGATTTCCACAAACCTAGACATGAACAAGAACACTTCTAACTATTCACCTCATATAGGTTTTACGGATTACCATCAACCTTTTCAAGATCCATGAATGACATTACACTTCCATCCCAAGAACAATTAGACAACTTTGCTCGATACCAAATACAAATTTGGTTCAGAATTTGAATAAAATAAAAACTCTCATACTTAATTATTAATTATTCAATTCAATGATTATATTTATAGGGAAATCAACTCTTATAGTCAAGGAGTTTACTCCAACTACTCACCCCAAAATCTCTCTAAGAATCTCTTGTTGGGGTGATAATGTCAAGTGGGATCAACCACTTGGGCATGCCCCAACATTATTAAAGTTTTTTAATCAAACTTTAATGTGTGAAGTCTTTCACACTCAAAGAGTGAAGTGGTCTAACTGATTCACCCACCCACATTCATTGGGTGATCCCTCTTGGGATTGAGCTTTGAGCAATGACTAGATAGTATAGACTGCCAGTTGTGTGTAGACTGGATCTAGCTTAAGATCAATGTAGAACAATCTATAAAAGAGAAGAGAAGTTGTCAAAAGAAAAAGGAAGCAGAGATGAAAGAGTATTGCATTATATTATATCAAATGAACAAGAAACAGAGCTCTGCTAGTCATTGTGAAAAATCTATGGAGCTAAGTGGAAGTGTTGGGTTAAAATCTTGTATTAAATTCTTAATAAAAAGATAGTGCTTTACCAGTGGAGTTTTTCCTTTGGGTTTCTCCACTTAAATTTGGTGTAATGTGTCTTTGTTCTTGTCTATTGTTTTCTTTCAACTCTTGCTCATTATTTACTCATTTAAGCTTTGTTATTTGCTATCTATTTTAGCTATTTTATATAGATTGGACTACATGCCATAATCTATAATCTTCAGTAACATTAATGGTGGATCTGTGATCTGTGGATTACATTTCACCTGCTAAATCTAACATGGTATCAGAGCTTGGTGATTGTGCATGTGCAGGATCGATCTAGAAGTGTTTTGACTTGAAAGAGCAAAGAAACTTTAAGTTTATTGATGGATCTATGAGACCTAAAAGTTCCACATACATGTTCAAGCTAATCAGTTTAAAATTCCAATTCTCACTCAATATTGCTTGAAATATTGATTAAATATGGGCTAAATAGTTGTTTAGATCATGTTTAAGCTATTGAATGCTTAGATCTTTGTGTTTGTGTCTGGTTTCAGTCATTTACGACTTGAATCCATCATCTGTGAGCTATTTTTCTAGTTTTCCCATTGTAAATAGCCATTACAGTCATTTTTTGAATGTGGATCTAAAATATCTATTTAAATCTAGTTTGTTTGGGCTTTTAAGTCCATTTTAATGGTAAAAATATTTGTTTTTCACCATTTTTTCTTTTACGAAGCCATAACCAATCATTTGGTGCCATTTGGCTTCATATTTTTGGTCATTTTCAATTTTGTGAAGATTGGACCAATAATATTACTCCTTGTACCTTCCCTATTCTACTTTTCATATTTACGAAGCCATACCCACTCTTAGAGTGCTACACGGCTTCAATCTAACATCCTTTTATCTTTGCAAAGATTGAGCCACTATTCTATTGCCACTTGGCAACAGCCATACGACATATTTTTGAATTCCTTTGATGCAAAACTGAGCCAATCATATTGCTCTAGCTAGCTTTGCATTTGTCAGTTTTTATGAAGCCTGAGCCAATCATATTGCTCTAGTTATCTTCGCATTTGTTAGTTATTACGAAGCCAAAGCCAATAAAAAAATCCATATTGCTTCAAGGTGTCAGAATATTTTTATCTAATTGTCATTTGAAATCCACGAGCCAATAAGGGATTTACACGTGTCTTTGCGTTGTCAGACTTAGATTAGCTATTTCTAACATTTACAAAACTTGAGCCAATAATATTGCTCCAAGTGGCTCGTATTCCACTTTTTTAGTCTTCTTTTAACTTGTTTCTGACAGTTGTGAAGGGAAGACCAATAAAATAGCTCCAAGTATCTTTTCTATCGCATTTGTTAGATTTGCAAAATCCGAGCCAATAGAATTGCTCCACATTTCACACTTGTCAATATTTTATTTGTGGCAGTCATCTAATTAAAATTTTCCACCTTTTCACATTTGTGAGTTTTTGTCAGTCTTGGAAAAATGAGCCATTTAAAAGGCTCCACATGTCTTCAGTTTGCTTTAATCTTTTTGGGTGCACTGTGAAGTGTGATCTAATAGCATTTAGACACGTATATATCTATTAGACTTTGGAAGACTTGTAAAGTGTGAGCTAATAGAAAAATGACATGTATATTCATTTTTTGCAGTGTTAGACTTTAGTTCTTTGTTTCGTGGGTTTATTAACTTTTCTTTGTACACTGATTCTAAATTTTTCTTCATTCCACAGGATTTTTAAGTTTGTGAACTGTGAAGTCTAAGCTAATTAAAAATCAACACGTAGTATTTCTTTTCACACTTTTCAGACTTGCAAAATGTGATCTAATTATTTTTGACACGTATTCTAATTGTGTCAGGGTGTCAGTCTTTACTTTGACTCTGCTTAATAAAATCTGTGACAATGCACTTGTTTTTTTTTTTCCAAACCCGAACTTTATTTCAAGTTTGGTTTATAAATTGTTTAAAGCCATTAATTTTTTAACAAGTGGCTTGTTTGACTTTGACTTTGCTATCGCATTATGTCAGAATGTGAAATGCGATCCAATTAATTGAAGACACATGTATATGGTTTTGTCTTTTAATTAATTTTTAGTCTAATCTTATTAGCTGCATTTGTGAAATGTGAGCTAATTGAAAAAAAACGTGTATTTAATGTCAGACTTGTTATAGTATTTTGATGCGTGTCTATTTGTATTTTTTCATGGTTTCTTGAATCGATTTTGAACTTGAAAGAGCTTTAACTTTAATTTATAAAAGTTTCACGTCTGCTCGAGGATCTATTTTAAAGATGACACATGCCTTTCTTTGTATTGTTGATATATGCCATGTGTCGACCCCCATATGAGATATTTTTAAAACTTATTTTATTTGTTAAAGTTGCTTGTTTTGAGCTTGCCCCAATGAGTTTGCAAAACAACTCATCAAGCTACTCGACCCTGACTCAGTCTGAGCTCGTGTAGCTCATTATTTAGCCCACCGAGATGAGTTGCTAAAGAGCTCACCGAGCTCCTGTAACTCGAACCCGACCCTTTTTTTTCAATTTGATCTTAAATCAACCAATTCAAGCTAATTTTAGACCAAATCTAGCTATTTTTAAAGATTTGACAAACTGTGCTATGATCTTAAGCTCATAATTAATTAATTATCTCATTTACCTATTAAAATAGTCGGAGTTGTAACTCAACCTAGCCCTATTAAATTGATCCATAACTTGACCAATTCAAGCTATTTTTGATCAAATTTGGGTTGTTTGTTGTCATATAACAAATTAAAGGATCTATAGCTAGTTCTTTGTCTTTGTTTGACTTCCTGGATTTGTTTTTTAACTTTATTTGTCTCCATTTCCATTTGAGCATTAAAATGGCTAGTTCTGCCATTTTTGATGGATAAGTCTCAACTTTTAAATGGAACAAATTATAACATTTCAAGAATTTGATTAAGAGCTTGTTTTATGACTAAAAGCTCTGGGATCTTGTGACTGGGAGACAAGCTACCCCGAAAACTAGAAGCCCCTATCTCAAGACATGTAAATTTCTTGTCACAAAGAAAGAAAGGATTATCACAAAGGCAAAATAGAAGTTGATATAATATTTTTTAATGCATCAAGTACATCATGTAAAGAATATGTGCATATTCTTGTGAATTTTTTTTTGCCTCTCTACCCTCCTCTGAATAACCAAAAATTGGAAGGGTTACCTAAGCTTATTTTTAGTTATTTTTGATATAATTGATCTAGACATTGAGGGGGAGATCTTTCAATCCTTGCCTCTTAATAGTAACAATAATATAATTCTTAGACTCAAGAGAAGTAAGACAATGTTTTTTGGCATAAATAAATCTGATCATATATGACATGTCTAAGCTTAAATTGTTCTTACATGGTCATTTTCTTCTATGAATATTGTGATTACTCTTGAATGATTTGATTATTTGATCAACTCAGTTATCTATCAAGTCTTATCTTTTTAGAAAAAGGCTTGGAAAAAGATACATGTTTGTTAAAACATATTTGTTAATTGTTAAGCATATGTGATATGTTGAGTTGTTATACAACTAATGTTTAAACTTTATACTTGGCTAAAAGTGAAAATATTTATGATTTTTATTATGCTTACTTTGATATTTGTTGATGTTTTGTTTAAAATTTAATGTGTAGTTGGATTTTTGATCAAGCTGGATATACACCATCACTTGGAGCAGAAAAGAGCCATGAGGCTAAAGAGGCTGCTGGTAGTGAAGGTTGATTTCTCTTGATAAAGAATCTAGTTCAACATTAGATATCTTCTTCAAGCCATGGTGTGTTGTGAAGTTTTACAAGTCTTATGCCTTGTTCATCCTATCAGAGTTTCCCTTGAGGGGGAGTGTGTATGGAAATGCCAACTCTTGATGGCTTAAGAGTGGATCATGACCACCCACTTTGTATGTAACAAAGTGATCCTTTAGGGATTGGTTACACATGGTTGTAACATTGTAAACTTCCAATACTTTCTCCACTTTGTAATAAGTAAATGTGTCACTCTATGTGAAGTTACTTGTAAATTAAGGCTCCATAATCTGATGTAAGTCTTCATATGTAAAGCACTGATCTTAAGAATTTTTGTTTGGGAAGATCTACAGATTTCCCTTGTTAGAATGCTCATCTGAATCATTCTTTGCTGATTCAAGGGTCTAAAATTGGGCATGTCTGATTGTGTTCTCCCACTTAACATTAAGGGGGAGTGTTGGGGTGATAATGTCAAGTGGGATCAGCCACTTGGGCATGCCCCAACATTATTAAAGTTTGTTTAATCAAACTTTAATGTGTGAAGTCTTTCACACTCAAAGAGTGAAGCGGTCTGACTGATTCACCCACCCACATTCATTGGGTGATCCCTCTTAGGATTGAGCTTTGAGAAATGACTAGATAGTATAGACTACCAACTGTGTGCAGAATGGATCTAGATTAAGATCAAGACAAAGAAATCTATAAAAGACAAGAGAATTTGTATAAAGAAAAAGGACCGAGCTGAAAGAGTATTGCATTGTATAATATCAAATGAAAAAGAAACAGAGCTCTGCAGTCATTGTGAAAAAGATATGGAGCTAAGTGGAAGTGTTGGGTTAAAATCTTATATTAAATTCTTAATAAAAGACAGTGCTTTACCAATGGAGTTTTTCCTTTGGGTTTCTCCACTTAAATCTGGTGTAATGTGTCTATGTTCTTGTCTATTGTTTTCTTTCATATCTTGCTCATTATTTACTCATTTAAGCTTTGTTATTTGCTATCTATTTTATATAGATTGGACTGCATGCCATAATCTATAATCTTTGGAAACATTAATGGTGGATATGTGATCTGTGGATTACATTTCCCCTGCTAAATCTAACATCTCACACACAACCTAGCATATCTCCCACCATATCTCATCTACGTGAATTATTTAATACAAGTCACCCACACACCTCATATTAAATATTCCAACTAGAAAAAATAATTGTGAGCACTAACTAATTAATTTCTAACATGTTTTATACCTATTTGGTGGCTACTCTAACTTATGTGTAACTACTTTAGAGATATTTAGGAGAGCCTTAAGTGCTTAAGTGTTGATATTACAATGGTAGATCAGGTGAATTATGAAGTGCAATTGAATTGCTTATATAGGATTCCATAGGTTAATATTTTTCATTAAGTACGACCTAGGAAGATGAAATGACACACATAAGATATTCAAATTAGAAAAAGAGTCATTATATGGAAGGGTTTAGGACTATATAATTAAACCAAGACCATAGTCCACTATGGCCCTAAGTTGTATGGTTTTGCATAGGTAATTAGTGATGCAAAAGCTAAATTTTGGGAATGATGTCTTAGGGTGAATTACTATTTTAGTTAATTAATAGTCTCTTGAAGAGTGATAGAGCGAGTGTGTAAATATGAGTAGGTAATGACACACACACACACACACACACACACACACACACACACACACACACACACACACACACACACACACACGCACGCGCGCACGCTGCATGCGCGCACGCGCCTTGCACGCGCGTTATACGCACACACGTGCATACACGCACACGCACACACACGCACACACACACACACACACACACATTATAACTAACACCTAATAGTCCTACAAAAACCTAAATTTAAATCAAAACACCATCATGCTAAGAGATAAACAAGTAATAATCATCAATACTATGCATTGGAAGAAAAACCTCAAGCTAACATATTAACATTATTACTCTACTCTTTTAGAAAGCTAAATTAATAAAACTAGACCTATGTAGATCTTTTAGCTATCAAAAGGAGATTAGTGGTTGCTTGATCCAAGATGATCAAATATGGAGGTTCATCAAGCCATGGCTTATTAGGCCTTTCTTGATTAACTCCATTTTTCTTCACAACACTAACTTGATTGTTGGAATGCAAAAGGATGATGATTAGCTCCACTCTAATGGAGAAATGCTCAAAGATGACAAAATGGCTATAGTGTATTTGCTATATGCTCACTTTTGTTTTTCAAGGAGTAGGTGTAGGTGTAAAGGTAGGAGGAGGGCTCTTTATATAGCCCAATGGATAGAGGAATCTCTACATCCCTTTGTATGTGGGATAATAGAGATGTTGAGTTAGTTGTGGATAAGGGGGGTTTAGAAAGGGTTGAGTCAACTTTAGGAGAGTTTAATTTGTCCTTTAGTGACTCATGGGGATAAAGGGGGTTTATTAATTAACCAAAGTGATTAATTAATAGGTGTGCAAGCTTATAAAATATTTTTAGAGGAATATTAGCATGATTTAGACTATAGAAGGGAATTAAATCAACTAAATAATGATTTATTAGTTTAATGAAAGGGGAAGCTAATTAATTAATAATAATTAATTAGTCTAGATAGAAGGAAGGATTAATTAATGGAAGGTTGTTAATTAGGGTATTTTTTGAATAGAAGACTTAATTAATTAATGTAATGTAATTAATTAATGATGATAGGAGAGAAGATGAGCACTATTGACGATATGTTGCCAATTTGCGGGAAAGGTGATAATTAGCACATTTTTAAGTATTTAAATTGTTCAGGGCCAAATTATAGGTGTCTACACTTGCCCCTCTTTGGGGTGGCGTAAGTGACGCCACTTGAGAGATAGTAGACAGATAAAATTTTTTGAAGGGGTAGAAGAAAAATTAGTAGAAGTGAGAGATGCCCCCTTCGAGTGTCGATGGGGTGACGAAGGAAGATGATCGACGATCGAAAAGGGTGGGAAATGATAAAGAAAGGAGAGGGTCGGGATGCCCGGGTGAAGTGGAAGGGTAATTAGTTGATAGGAGGGTGATGTAGAAGAAATATGGGGAAGAAGAGAGAAGAACTAGCTTTCATCCTTTACATTGGAACAACTTCAGTGTCATCATATTGCCAAAAAATCTACGTCATTGGTCCTTATTAAAAATATAAGCATACAACAAAAGTAGAATGACATGAAAATCCATACTACAAACAGTTTTCCATTGTTGAAAACACCAACTCTATGCAACATACGAACGAAATGCAATATGAGAAGGAAACAAGCTCATTTAACAGGGAAAACAAGTACAAACACACATATTCGAACCAACAACAGTCAAAATGATTGTACAAATATTTTGTTATCAAGATGAAGATTTCCACATGGTCGTGATTGATGACAAGGGTTAAAAATGATGCCCCAAGCAAGGATACATGCAGGGGAAATGATGATGGACACCGGGTCCAAGGAGAAAGCTTTGTGCGCCACAAAACAACACCAGGAAACTAGATGTGCCCCAGTACAAACAAAGCAAGCAAACTAGCTTTGTGATTGGTTGTGAATTTGATGATCTGCAAGTCATGTGATCAGTGAAGATGTGAAAATTTCTAGTAGGATATGGAAAGAATACCATGCGCAAGACACAAGTTTCAAGCTGCTATAAGTGGGTTTACCTATTTTTGTAGGTTTTATAATTTTTAGGATTTTGTTGGAGAATTTTGATTTTTGGATTTTGGATGGATATATATATATATATATATATATATATATATATTTTTTTGTTTTCAAATTGTCCAAATTGGTGGATGTGGGACGCGTAGAAGAAAGTAGAAGAAGAATCACCCAGATGCAAGAAAAATTCCCCAGGGGAAGAAAGAAGAAGTAGGTGACAAATAATGTCCCCGTACAATGGAAAATTAATAAAATAATTATTTAATAAAAATAATTATTTGATGGAGTGTGGATAGGAAGGAAATCACCGAGGAGCAATAAAAATTGTCCTAGTGAGAAGAAAGGGGTACCAGACGGAAAAAAATTCCCCAAGACGATGAAAAAATGAAAGAAAAATAATTAGTTAATTAAAATAATTATTGATGGTGAATAGAAGAGAAAACAACAGTCAAAACAAGCCTCCACACATCATGGCTGGTAGAAAATGACTTGATATACCACACCCGTGGGTTGGTATATCACCGTGACCAATTGATTTGTTACCGACCACTACCAATTTTTTTACCAAAAGACCCGATAGCGGCGAGGGGACGATGGTGAGAGCATGAGTTTGCATGAGATGTGCTAACACGTTTAGGGGTACAATCGGCATGCCGATGATGGCATCTTCGTGAGTAGCTTAACATTCTTCATCAATTATCATAATTAATGCTAAAATAGGGGGTTAGGTTAGGGTATGGCACAGGCGCGCATGCGTGGGGGCACATGTGTCCTAACGATGGCGCAGGCACCCTTGAAGTGCATGCGTGCACATGCAGTACCAAGAGGCATGTACACACACATGCATACACCATCGGTGCATATGCACACACACATGCACCAAAATGATAGCGCACACACACCACACACACACATGCGCGAGGCACACAAAATGACACAACTACACTTAGGCGGATGCGTGCGGCACGTGCCAAAAAGGAGAGCACACGCCATGGGGTGTGCACATGCCCTAAAGGGTGCACATGCACATAGAATAGATGAATGAGAGAGGAAAAATGCCAAAAGGATGACACTTAGAAGAAAATTAAGATTTGTAGATGAATCTTAAAGAATGATAGGCAGGACTTAGAAGAAATGTTAGTGGCTGACATATGAAATGGTTTTTTTGTTTTATAGAGACGGTTGCCCATGTTACAAATGCGAGAGCGACACACTCGCATAGCAGAGTGTTGCGAGAAAATTTGTCTTGTGGATAAATTGGTGGGTTTCAAGCCAATGCTATGGGAATCTAAGTACCTCTACTTGAACGGTGTAGCTTCTGTATGTGCATACGTGAAAAAGTGGATTTCAATGGCAGCCTTTTGACCAGATATCCAACAGGGGCACTCCACTAACCCTGTGGAAAAGCTAGAAATGTCTCACTAGAGAAGAAAATTTGTCTTGGAAAGGGGAAGGGGAGTGGAAATGGAGGTAGGATAAAACTAATGTTGTGAGTAGAATATCAGATGCCCACACACATTAATTAGAAATTTCATTTACATGCATTTATAGTTAGAAGAAAAATAAATCCGTAGGAGAAGCTACAAGACTGAATGAAACTCATTGGTCGCAAAGTACCAATTAATTCCTCAATCAAAGAGGAAAAAATTTCTTCTTTTATTATTGAAGCTCGAGTAGAGTTTGTACATAGCTTGAGAATGGAAGAAATTCGAGGAAGAAGAGAAAATAGAAGCAGTGTGGCATTTTTGTCTTTTCCAGGTACATAGCACTCTGGTCTTTTTGAAATCAATCACCCCTGGAATGACATCGAGAAGCCATTATATTCTTCGCAAGAAACCATTACAACTTCACAAATCCTCAACACCTTTTCAAATTCCTCTGTTGTGAAGAAAACACTCATGGTGGGTTAAAAACCATATCTTACAAAGAAACCATTACATTCGATTTTCTAGTTTAAATATAGACCATTTGATTTTCTCTTCTAACTCTAAAATTGGGCCGTCCACATGACAGGAAGGGATTGGAGTGGTTATGGGGAAGCCTTTCACATTTTGTGATTTTTCGTGAGATTTGGCAATTTGGAACAAATTGGCCCGCAACCCCACTTTGACTTTTCAACTTAGACACGTGGCATGTTCTTATTGGAAATGGGATCATGGCCCTTTTGTCAACATTTTAACCTATTTTGGAAAATGGCTCAAAAACTCAAAGTTCTCCATCGTTCCGCTCTCTCACTTTGACTTTTCAACTTAGACACGTGGCATGTTCTTATTGGAAATGGGATCATGGCCCTTTTCTCAACATTTTAACCTTTTTTGGAAAAATGCTCAAAAACTCAAAGTTCTCCACTGGCCCACTCTCACACTTTTGAATTTTTCATCTAATTCGGATCTAATGACTACTTGCAAAATATGATCCATGATTGGAAGAGGGTAGTTGTCCTTGTGAGATGCCTGATTCAGATTTCTGAAGTCTACACAAATCCTTATTTCCCCATTCTTCTTCCTTACTGGCAAAATGTTAGCCACCCATGTTGAATGGTGGATGGGGAAGATGATTCTAGCATTGAGCATCTTTGTCACCTCTTCTTTGATAACATCGGAAATATTTGGATTGTAGGCCTTTGTTTTTTCCTAAAGGGCTTAGCTCCTTACTTCAAAGGAATGGAGTGATGCATTTCCTTTAGCTGAAAAGATTTGAGTTCATCATAGGAATAGGCTAGGACATCTGAGTACTTTTTTAGCAAAGCAACAAACTTTCTCTTCTCTTCTGGTGAGCAACATTTACCAATGTTAACCATCCTTGGATTCTCTGAAGTGTAAATGTTTTCTTGATCAAAATTAGATGGACACCGAGAAGACTGTTTTTCTTTCTCTTGGATGAACCTGTCATCCTTGTCAAAGAGGTCTTCCAAATAAACTAGGCCTTTGGGGATTTTCTTTCTTTTCAGTTTGATTACTCCTCTTCATCAATTCCCTCAATTCCTTCCTTCTCTCTTCTTTGGGGATGGATTCACGATGTGGGTTTTACTTCCTTCAAAGAAAATATTATTGAAGTTATCCCTTTATTCTAAGAAGGCTAGGATCGATTGTCATCATTGAAGACTTAGGTGATTTGCATTATGCAGTACGCTAGGTCTGAACACCATCTCAATGGTCACTTTATCCTTGCCAAAAGAAGGATGAGGTGTCACTAAGGAAGCTGACACTGCTAGAGAATCAACCTTTTCATTCTGCTCCCTAGGGATAGATTCAATGGAGAATGCATCAAAGGATTCAATGCAGTCCCACACTCTATTTCTATAGTGCCTGAGTATGGGATTTTTCACGTGATATTGCTGGCGGACCTGATTTACCACAACCTCTACATCACCTTTACATCTCAAATTTTTGATTCCCATGTCCTCTACTATATTCATGCCTAAGAGTAATGCTTCATACTCTGTTGTATTATTTGTATTCTAAAATTACAGCTTGTAAGCAAAAAGATATACCTTATTGGAGGGAGAGTATAATACTACACCAGCTCCTGAACCTACTCTGGAATGACTACCATCAAACTCCATTATCCAGATTCAGTCTTCTTCTTCCTCCATGAGAAGTGGAAATTCCTCTTCCTTCAGTGATGTAAGGAGGTAATTTCCAATCCCACAATCTTGAAAAAGGATATCAGCTCTTGGATCATCATACTGCTTCACCGTGAACTTCATTTTTCTCATTTGGCAATAGTTTCTTCATTTCTCCTTTTTGGGATAATTGCGGATGACCAATCCATTTTTATTTCTCCACCTAGATATCTGAAAAAACTTCTACTCAATAGCATACCAAAAGATGCTGGGATGTCTTCCACCAAAATTGTCGGGAGTATCTTCTTTTCGGGGTAATCAACTAGTGCACCTGAGCATCTTTAATCCTTCCTACCAATGGAACTTATTTGGATTTCATTGAATAGCATGTGCCATTTACTCGAGTCAAAGTGAGGCCAAGATCATTTGCAGATTTTTATGGCATCACATTATCGAGGCTCAGAATCTATATTACAATTGTTTAGCTAGAAACCTTTAATGAGAAGTGACAGGTAAAAAGGCTCAACTTTGTTGGTGGTGGAGGCACCGAGGGCTAGCATGTTTTGAGAAGATGGTGTGAATGGTGTGGGAAGTAAGCCTTTAGAATTAGAGATTGGGGATGTAGAGTTACCACCCGAACTGCCTTGATGAATCTGTCAAATTGGCCAGGATGTGTTTGATGGTATTCAATTTTAGAGAGCTAGACTTTGGTTTTGCTAGCATGCTCTACAAAGTCAAATGAAGCTATGGTAGATGAGGAAGAGGTTCCAACAGTGGATGAGGACTTAAATGGTAGATGTGTCATTACTTTTGGTGTTAGGTTCTCCTTTTCAAATGTAGCAATTGGCTTGGAAGGAGATGGGGTGTAGCCTTTGATTGGAATTTAGATGTTCTTGTAGAACCAGTATTTAGAAGAGAATTGCTCTTAACAAATTTTGAGTTGGGAGAAGAATTAGATAACTTACTTGGCACAACAGTGTGATCCTTGAAAACTGGTGAATTTGATTTCTCTCTAGCTGATTCCATGGAAGGTGGCAATGGTGATCCCCTACTGATAATCTTGTTTAGTGGAGGTTTTGGAGAGCTATCTTCTTTGTTCTTCCTACTCGATTCTGCAGAATCGCTGAGGCTGAAACACCATCCTTGGATTTTTCACGAGTGAAAACAACACATTAAAAACTTGGAGCTTCTTCATCACTTTCCTCCTCATTAGCAACGTATTCAATTAGGCCATTATACATGCCAATCTCTTCAATCTCAAGATAATTTTCATAGTCATCCATGATTTCTTCTTGATTTCCTCAATGTCTCGCTCCTTCTTCCGATTCCTCAGTGTCACAAATGACATTGGCTGGTGGTGCTTCTAGAGAAAGCCTACGAGGAGGTGGAGCAATTCTTGGTCTATCGGGAAGATTTAGTCTCCTTGGAGCATTACTCATTGTGATTTGTGACAACTGTTTCTTCAAAGCAACTAGGTCATTTGCCATTTTTTGGAACATTGGATCAATGGTGATTGAATTTAAACTTTGACCTTTTTCTTCCCATTTGGTCCTTAAACTTTTACGAAAGAATTAGATCATCATCGGTCTCATTGCAAAGTTTGTAGCTTCCCTCAATGTTCTTGGTTGGGCTCTTCTAAGGAAGAAACAAACGTCGATGGTAAAACTGCTTGATGAAGAACCTTTTTAAGTTGTTTTAGAGGGTACCACATCTTCTAGGATCCTTCTTGTCAACCTATCATACCTTGCTACAAAATCTCTCATTGATTCGAAGGTCTCCTTCTTCATCTGAACCAATTGGACCAGCAGATCTTGACAATCTTCTGTGCTCTTGAACCTATGTTCAAATGCACTTCTTATATCTTCCCAACATGTGACAGATCTTGGGGGCAACATGTAGAACCATTCAACAAATTTTTCTTGGAGTGACTCCACAAAGAGCCTAATTGAAACATCTTCATCTTCAACTCCCAACACTCCACAAGTAGTGATGAATGATGCTACATGTTCTTCTGGGAGTTGAGAACCATCCCCTTTGAATTTTGGGAAGTTCTTTCTTGAGCCTCTTGGGAGGTCATGAAGTGTTTGTGAAAGAGCAAGTGGACCAGTATTTCTTCCCCATGGTATGTTATGCCTGCATACTTCATGCTCATGATCACCCATTCTATTCCTGTTTCTAGCCTCCGGTCTTATTAAGGCTGCTTCTGCTGCTGCTATTTCTTCTGTTTCAATTTGGAGTCTTTCTATTTCTTTAAGTTGAGTTGTTATCTCCTCTTCGAGATCTTGGCTCTCTTCAAGATCTTCAAATTGTAGAAATTAATTTGATCTAATACAAAGAATCCATAAAATAACTACTGAGCATAATAATTGAAATCAACAACTCTATATTATATGTTTATTATCCATTCACTATTTCATTACACTCCATTATATAGGAGATGTAAAATAACAATCCTTACAACAACATTTGTCTTCATGTACAACCATACACCCATATGGTTTCAACCTCTCACCAATATAATAATAAAACAATACTAATTGTTTTATTATTCTAACTTACTAACTTACCACATACTAACCACATTTTACATTTACTATTTACATTTACATAGTAAATGTACTTTCACTAATTTACCATAATAATAATTACACATGTAATTATTATTCACCCGTACATACAAATGGAGCACTAAGATATATTTCCTAACATTCCCCCCCTTAGTGCGAACATGGGGAAAACCTGCCTTATACTTGCACCTGCTCATGATCGATGATTTTATAGGATGATCATAAACCTAATGGATGGTTTTTCATAGGGTTGACCAGTAGCACGTCTGTTTCATAAGTAGCTTTGTGTTGATGGATATCGGGGGAAATGTCTCCATATGAAGCTGCGAAACATTATCATCTAGAAGTCGAGATTGCAATTGTAGATTGAGTACTCTGAGATGATACTCATTTTTAGGTGATCACGTGTACAAATATCTGCCCTGATAGGGTACCAAAAAATTTGGAAATATGTTTCAGATGTAACATTTTCTTGTAATAGTCATATCATTGGTTTCTTGAGAAACCAGAAGCACATTGGAAATATAAGTCCTAAGACATTGACATGGGCAGCCTTCGCTTATGGCATGAGTCGGCGAAATGGATGTTCAACCTGTGGCCAATACAAAGAACCGCAACATCTTGCATGTAAGGCACGTCAAACGATGTGCGACTCGGAGGTAGTGGCGTTATTTGTTCTGAACCAAAGTCTCAAATGTACAGGTTGAAGCACAACCCGCATGATTATTTCGTCTTAAAGTACAAGTATCATGGCCAGTTCAGGAAGAGGGGAGGCAGACTGAATAAATAATGTCATCGTTGGTAGAATATTGATCAGCTCAACACAGCATTAATTATGCACACGGTGTTGTTACATTTATATGCATTTATAGTTAATTGCACAAAAAATCTACAGTTAAATAAGCCTACAATGCGGAGCGCACATGTAAGTCATTGAGTTCATCAGAAAGTGCAGTTATCATTGTTGGATTTCAATCAAATGTTGGATCAACTTGCTCTTCCTATTGGATCAAGGAGTCTTATAGCAATTATCATCCGCTTCAAATTGTATGGAAGTAAATTTAATTGAATGCCAATCCTGATGCAGTCAGTGGCATTCTGAAACTTAATCCATGTTAAATGGTAAAGCAATGTTGATCATTAATGTGCTTGTATTGAATAGTCAACTCACAGTGGTCGTAGCAAATGCCCTGATGTGGTAGTTTTCAGTCTCAAAAGAGATATTTCATACGAGAAACCATGAGAGACAGGCTTGTGATGAATCAATGCAATCTCCATTCGTGAATTCAGACATTTTGTGTTTAAGACTATAGCTCAGCTGAAATGAAAGTTACAAAACTTTTTCCATTCTTGCAAAAAGCAAACTCGCTAATTTGTTTCTCAGGTAGAAAATAAGTTGCCATTCATGAAACCAAATGTGCTTTGCTTAACTATGAGTGCCGGAAATATGGAGCAACTCATTCATTGTCGCATGCCTTTGACCGCAGATCTGAATGACACCACTGGTTCACGTGGCGCCAAGCACATGCTATGCAGCTCAAGACAACGTTGCGTCTTGAGCAAGGGATTTGAAATTTGGGAAACAAATCGCCGTGAGAATATCATGCTGATAACTACACATTTCAACTTAGACACATGGTACACGCTTTTACTGAAAATCTGTCAGGGAAGCTGGCCCTTTGGTGAACAAGTCAACCTAGAGTGGAAAATGGCTCAAAAACTCAAAGTTGCTCCATCATTTCAAGAGGGGCAAAAATAACCTTCTGACTTTTCAAGCTTGTATGAACAGTCAGCAATGAGTTCATGTCTTATAAGAAATGAAGATGCAATGATTCTTTCATGCAAAGCACTTAAGTCTTTTGAATATCACTCTGATTTTTGCTGGTATTATTAATTTCTTCAAAACGTCAAATTGGTTCTCCGCCATACTCTGCTCTCCAGCAGACTAAGGAAGAAATCCTAAGCAAAGCCAACCTGGAAAATGTTGCTGACATCCTTTCAGCAAAACCTCGATCGGGCCTTCTAATGCTTTTTAATTCACCTTTTAACAATGACTGCTACAGCACAAGAAGCAACAAATTGCTACAGTGACATCACCAATCATTGCTCTAGCATTTAAGACTCTGGACATTGAATAATCAACAGGCTCTGACTTCTCATCTACAGTCAGAGGCTCGTTGGGTCAAGCTGACTATTCATCTAAACTCAAATTTAACCTGTTTTAAACTAATAAAGCTCCAAACTCATCCTCGCTTCACTTGACATGTTGCAATCCAAACGCTTGAATCAGATATGGATATGTGCACTTTTCACCATTAAAGAATAGTCAAAGATGAATCAAGCGGTACACACGATTTTTGCCTGCCAAAGAAACGCCTTGAGACAAGTACAAAGCCACTTGCTTTTTCTTGGAAACCAAGTGAAGTGGTCGATAAACTTCAATTTTAACCTTATAAGAGTTCAAAAGTGCAGACAAGAAAACTATCTCCACGCGTTTGATTGTCGGTCCAAATTGCCGATATCAAAGAACTTCGCCGTCCCATACATGGTCACAAGCGCTCACTTGTTTCAAAGATTTAACTATCCTTGACAAAAGGTCAGTAAACTATTTTCATGTATTATGAGTACTTCAATGAATGGGGAAAACATGAAATGTTCCGGTCAGATGGGGGAAAATTTTCGCATTGTTTGCAAAAAAGCTTGAGAAAATCACTTACAAACCGCTTCACAAGACAGGAAAACCCGCCTATTCATAGACACAAGGCCAGCACAACCACTGAACTGAAAGTCTTTACACATTCACTGGGGTCAAAATTTGAACTGCACCGAAAGACACCCGGTCCATCCCGACTATCGTGGGTATCACTATTTTACGATGAAGTCAAATGCAAACGTTCATCGCTTTCGAAAACTGGTCCAATTCATAGAATTTCCTTCATGAACCAGCGTCATCAGAGAAAAATAATGGATTTGCACGGCCATCGTGCTTATGTTGAATGCGAAGGCGAAAATTACCGTTGAGTCCAAAAATGGATCTCCTTCTAATCAAAGCGAAATATATATGATGCACAGATCGAAAGCGAAATAGGAGGACTTGACTAAATTATAGAGTCTAGCAGACACACAGAGGTTTGGAAACGAAATTTCAAAGGGCACAACGAATGTTTCAGCTTCAATTTCGCCAATCTTCATGACACTCTCTCGGCTTAAAATACTTAACGATCAGTGGCGTGGAGCTTCGAATTTTTTTAATTTGGCTATGAAAACGCGTAGTAGTTTTTGAGAGTACAGTCATGCAGATATGAGGGAAGCGCACAAACAAAATATCGCACAGGTGATGGTGATATTATTGTGAGGCAAAGCCGGCAGTACCTGTCAGATATATGGGGCCTTGTATGCCCTCCATCACATCGGGAATCATGGTCTACTCTTATCGTATTGATTGAGTGGTGGCACAATGCAGAGTCGCAAAGGCTTTAGGGGGCTCAACTAGAGAGATGGCCATCACCTTAGTAGGATGTATGGCGGTGATCCCACGCATTACCTAGTCAGAGTTTGACAGATCGAGTACATGAGCTGCTCCTGTGGATTCGGCATCGGCTCAACAACCTTTAACCACGGTAAAAGATACCTCATGAGCGGCATGACAGCTTTCGTTGCCATGAGTAAGCAGCTGACTCCGACTTTTGCATAATCGGGGCCACGTAAGCTACTTGCCTGTCACGTCGGTTAATGGGTTTTATCAATGGGATAAGACCTGGGACATCCTTTCAATGTCGGTTTGATGATGTTTGGGTGCAATGGAGTATTTAGCCGAGAGCGATAGCTTGTCATCGAATGCTCAAGCGCACACCATACACATCTATACGTCAGTGATCTCGTGATTTGATTACCTACCAACATCGCAGAGTGGTGGGGTTGGCCTCCTTACTATAGATTTGGTCTTGGGATCACATAGCGCATCTTTGATGCGTTCCGCGGCGGCATTACATGCCCGAGGTCCTGAGGATCCGACAGCGCATGGCCTGGCTCATAGTGATGACTTGCCGAGGGCACTTAGGTATGTACGCACTACCAAGTCAGAGGTTTCCGACAAGTTGATAGACATAGATATCGGCATGGAGGCCGGCTATAGTCATATGCGCCAGTGTCTTGTGATTCGCTGTGCAGTTCTTGTCCGTGGCGTTGTTAGCACTTTTCTTCTGCCGGTAAACAGAAATACATCACATAGTTGTAGACAGAGTGGCACTCGATGTCGTGATAGCTGGGCAAGGTACACTGCGGTTCCACAGCTTAGATTTGTCAGAGGACTCACAAGATGCAGAGAGGTAGACTATGGGGCAAGCCACATATAGGGGTGGCCCAAGCCAGGACTTATTTCAGCTTATTTGTATGGTGTCAAGCAGGCATGGGACCGCTAAACTCCTTAACAAATTAGGAGACCCACGTATTTAATACAATCGATCACATGGATCGAAAAGCGCTATGCCACTATTTAAGTCAGCGCTGCCTCTGACTCATACTTGATGAGGCATGGTGTAAACATTTGGCCACCTTCCAGCCGTACCTTTACAATGCATGACGAGTGGGGAGGGTGCAAAGAGTTTCAGACACTAGATGGTCCATTTGATGGGCACCACACGACAACATATGGTCCAACATAGCGTGTAGGGGATGCAGGCAACAAGTAAGCGCATTTTAGGAAGCATGACATGGGGGTCCCTGTGCTTAGATCGCAGTAGATCAGTGGACATGCTTGTGATTGCATAGGGAAAAATATAGGATAGGCCTCGAGGTGTAGTTCCGAAAAAGTGGGTTCAGACTGTAGGCACTTTACACAAAGAATCGTGAATAAAGTTACGAGAGAGATATCCGGCCCGATTTCATCAGCAGTAATGGACAGAGCGACCATGCCGATGAGCTGCAAGTGAGGAGATGGATCTATTCACTTTTAGAAGATAGACACAAACAAATGGCACTGGGAGGCAGCCAGTGATTTATCCTGCACAGCAACAGATGCGTGCTCAACTACAACATGTGACACGGAGAGAGATCACCAAAAGGCAAAGCAGCGTGAAGTGGGTTAGGCCAAGTGCCGACTTGATCAAAAAGCATAACTATCCCTTCCAAATGCATAGATGGGACAATAGTGATAACCTCGCACTCACAGAGACTTGTCTATAACAGAGGGTAGAGAGCTTCTCACTACCGATCATCAGTGAACAGAGCCGCCTCATCAATGAGCATGAACCTTTCAGATACTAGTAATGGAAGATCAACGAGGCCGAGGCCCTCAGTGCATGCAATCAGGGAGAATCCATGACATCTGGCAAAGCCACCCAATGCACAGCCTATGGGTCCGTCCACGAGGCAGACTCAGTTCATCCGAATCCGAGGGCCTCCAGCTATCCTCGATCGGGACGCTGTATTGACACATTTGTCCTCGAAGAAGGCTATGAGCATTCCGTTTGATGTACACACATTTTTGATGTGCGCTGGTCTTTTTTGATATATTCTTTGATGAAGGCGCGAAGATTACTCGCCTAATTCGATGTGGTAGAATTTTTTTGATATACGCCCAAGATGAAGGCATTTTTGATGTATCGATGACATATCCGTTGCCGAGATAGTCATACTACACATGTATATATATATGGACATTTTTGACAATTTACACAACATGTGTTATGAGATGATTGGCGATCATTACTATTGGTTAAGTATGTTGGTCAGTATGGATTTACGAGTGGATGTATCGGTGATGTTATCTTATTTGATTTATATTTATATGTATCCCGATATTTGATATGATCGTGATGCAGCTTTCGATTTTTAGATGATAGATTTGTAGATGATATCAAATGTATTATTCATGTGATGCTAGATGACGTGGATGGGATGATATGTGCATATGTAAAGGTGGGGAATATATTTTGATATTTAAGCATCTCTCTGCCCCCATGATGAATGATACATGACGATGATTAGCTTAGCATTCATGTATGATGGGGATACTTAGATTTTTCTTGATATATGATGTATAGATGATGTTACAATGTGATGATATTGATGGAAAGCAGTGATGATGTGATAACAAAAATGAAGGCTACGGTAATAAACAACACAATCAAATGGTTGTAACAATAGAAACATAATGCAATCAACACAACAATGTACCATTATGACACTAGCATGTACAAAAGTCACCACTTCATTGGCACAAGTAAGACATAGAATCTAATCTTAGCAAGAAAAGATGAATACTAACAAAGTATGTCTAAGCACCAACTATACAAATGCAACAAACAGCGGCTAACTATACAAGCAAACAAGAAAAGTAAGAAATGAGATAGTAGGACAGTACACAGTGAATGTTTTTAATATTGTGTTGTGAAACAATTTTCTTATTGTTTTGATTTTTATGTGTTTAATTTCTATTGTTTTAATGTTTCCTAACATTTTCAATGTTTTTGTGTTTTCTAAGATTTTGAAAGTTTTTGTGTTTTTCTAAGATTTTTGAATGTTTTTGTGTTTTTCCAAAGTTTTTGGAATGTTTTTGTGTTTTTCCAAAGTTTTCCGAGACAATGTATAGGGGAATCAAGAAACGGGATGACCCCAATGTTAGATAGAGAATATACAAGGGTAGGTGCCACGATTATAGCAAGACGGCAAGGTGAATAAAGGTGAAGTGCGCCCTAGCATATGTAGATGGGAAGGAAAAGACCATCCTCTCCGCCGTACTCATGAAGCATAGTCAGAGAAAAAGTCGGATCAGAGGCTTCAAGTGAAGTTTTCCGCTCACTTGAAACTACTTGGCAATGCAGATATGAACTAGCCCTAGCACTAAGGAAAATTATCTCCATATGCAAGATGATTGTCCAGGAAAAATGAATCCTCTTGGAAGGCATCGGAAACCAGTTTCTCACCTAAGGACTCGGTCGAAGTGCCACAATTTGCATGGTTTTCACTTATGGATGACCGTTAGTTTTCTCTTTCTCTTATTTTATTTTTTTGTATTTCACCATTTTTACCCTTTTGGTTTGCTTTTCTAATTTTTACGCGCCATGTTTAAGTATAGAACCACTTACAGGAGCATGCATATTCATACATTCATAGATCTCATCACTATTAGAAGGGCAATTGTATTCTCCCGTGCCATACTGGCTATAATGACGTAGGGTCCTAGCCCAATGTGGTTCAAATTTCCCTTTCTTCTCTCTTTTCTACCCTTTTTGTGTTGAAATGATTTTCTTTCATGACTAAATCTCGGAACCTCCCAAACTAACGAGGTACGATCCTTTGTCAGTACATTTTGAGAGACACTCGCTCGATACCTTTGTAAGTATGATTTAGGTATGGATGAGCTCCTCATCCAGAGTTATAGGAACCGCGCCTGTAGCCCAGCTTTGTAATCCTCATCCTTCGTCCATATAATTCCTAGGAGAGATCTACAGGAAGGAAGCTTCAACTCTAACGGATTATAGATTTCATCTCCAAATCACCATGAATAGGGTGTCGCACTCCAAGAGGGGAGTGCGAATAGAGCGTCCCGTAAGCCCAAAAGAGTTACAGTAATTACAACAGCGCCAGCCTGTGGACTGTCTAATTACCATATTTTCCATGATTCAAATTAAAGGCGTTGTTGACAAGGTCAACCTATCCATTGCCTTGGGCGCATTACTTGCAGAGACGGTACTTAATCTTACGCGAAACCATGACAAAGATATTTTATGGTCTTGTATATCTTTAAATGATTTGTTGTCGCTACATTAACATATGGTCAAAATTAATGTCATACTGATAAAGTAAGATGATTCATGATGAAATTCTTTTGAGATATTAGACCCGACCAAGAGCATAGGTCAAAGGAACAACTTCACCCACTGTAAAATATTTAGTAGCTGTAATGATGTGGGTGTGGCCATCGATGAAGTAGGGTAGCTTCCCTTTAAATCAAGTCCCCATTTGGAAAATGGCTCAAGTGCGGCCATGATGGGTCGCAACGGGTCAGTGTGACGAAAGCGGATGAAATTTCCATACTTTTGATGTAGCACACACTTCCTCACATAGTTGTAGTAATTAGTTTCAAGGGTAGGCCAATAGTATCCTACCAATAATTTATTAGCTAGAACCATCCCTGCTTGTGGGGATCCACACACCCCCTTCATGCAATCATTGAATTGTTTGATGATTAGCGTGAGTCACCAATTATCTTAACATGATGAATGTCCCATTTGATTGCAGAAGCTTCATCCCAGGCGATGAGTACCTCATACTCTGCAATATTATTCATGTAAGGAAAACCAAGGTAAAAGGCCCGAGGTATGGGGTTGCGGCAAAAAGTAATTAGTACCACACCTGCCCGAACCATGAAAAGTAAAAGATCCATCAAAGTGTACCAGACCACATGACGGATTCCTAAATATACAAGTAATGAAACATCCGGTAGATCCGATTCACATGATTCTATTCCTTGTAAAGGTGCTTATGCTAACTTATTAGCAAGTAAATGTCCCTTGACTGACTTTTGGTGCACAAACTTGATGTCAAATTTTCTCAAAAGAGAATGATCCAATTAGCCATTCTACCGGTGAGGACGGAGTTTAGACAAGCAGTATTTCAAGGGCCAAATTTTGATATAAGCTTGGTTTTAGTATTTAACATGTAATGGAAAATATTTTCAAAGGTAAAAACTACAGCAAAACAATATTTTTTTGATTTGTAGATAGTTGAGCTCATAAGATATGAGAGTATGATGAGATAGTATACAACATTTTCTCTATGGACAATGTCATATTAGGCTAGAAACGCACCAATAGAAAATTGTGTGGTAAAATATACAACAAAAATGGCTCACCCGAAGTTGGAGGCATGAGGACAGTGGATTGGCTGGTCTTGGTTGCAGTTAAGGTGAAAGCCTGTTGTTTCTCTGGTCCCCACATAAAGGTAACATCCTTTTTAAGTAGGTGAGTGAATGAATGAAACTTATCGACAAGTTGGGAAATGAAGCGGTGGATGGCCCGTATCTTTCCTTACAAGCTGCACAATTGTTTGATGTTTTTGGGAGGAGGTATTTCAGTAATGGTAGTAACTTTAGCAGGTCTACCTCAATTCCTCTTTGAGATATAATGAATCCTAGCAACTTTCTTGACAGTACGCCAAACACACACTTCTTAGGATTTAATATGACTTTGTACTCCCGTAGGTGTTCGAAGATACATCAAAAAATAATAGGGTGGTCTTCCCTAATCTTGGATTTCTCAAGGATATCATCCACATAGTCTTCCATGATGTCATGGATCATATCATGGAAAATCACCATCATTTCCCTTTGATAAGTAGCTCCTACAAGTTTAAGGCCAAATGACATTACTCGATAATGTAAAGTACCCGAGGAGTTGTGAAGGCCGCCTTGTGTTGATCTTCATCGGCTATCTTGATCTGATTGTAGCTAAAAAACCATCCATAAGAGATAACATTTCATATCCTGTAGTGGAATCAACAATCATATCAATATTAGGCAATGGAAAATCATCCTTTAGGCATGCCTTTTTATGTCTCGAAATCAAGATAGATTCTGATCCCAATAGGATTCTTCTATAAAGGGTGATATTTGATATCCATTCAGAGTAATCAATGGGTCAAATGAATCCTGCCATGAGAAATATTTCTAACTCTTCCATAACCAGGAGAGCCACCCTCAGGTGCATCTTTTGAGATTTTACTTGATGGGCTTGACGTCTGTGTGTACAACTAAGTTGTGCACTACCAAATTCGGATCCAAGCCTGACATATCCTTATAGGACCATGTGAACACATCTATAAATTCCCACAGAAGTATGGTGAACGTTTTCTATTCTCGTGCTAAGAGCAAAGCTCCCATCTTGAACACTTTTGGGTCATCTTCCTTGCCAATGTTTACATTGATAGTCTCTTCTACCAGTAACTTTGAAAAATCCCCCATACGCATAGGATCGGTAGGAAGGTTGAGATATTCATCCAAGGATGTCTCCATGAGATTTTCATCCTTGGCATGGTCACTTTTGTTGTCCTTTGATTTTTGTACCTATTTGTTTGCCAACGCTTCAAAGAGGTTTTCACTGTGTGACTTGAATTTGAATTTTGCCAAGGCTTTTCATTGGAACTTTTGCTCTCGCTTTTTCTTAAATTTTACTAACCACAGAGCTCAGCTTCCTCTCCAAAGTAGGCGTAGGTATCTAAGTCATGTAGAAACCCTTTTTGTGATCTCCAATGGGGATTGTATCCGAATTCCCATGAATTCTGCAATGGCTTCATCATTTTCAAAGAGATCTAGTGGCACATGATGTTGTTGGTCCCATTCGACAAGGAAAGGGTAAACAAGGTCAATTTCAAGTTTAGTAGGGGTTATGGTTAGGAAGTGGTTTAAGCATAGAACCACTTAAGGTACATGATATTCATACATTCATAGAGCTCATCACCATTAGGATGGGCAAGTTTGTATGCTCCCGTGCCATATTTGGCCATAATGACGTAGAATCCTAACCAATGTGGTTTGAACTTTCCTTTCTTCTCTCTTTCTACCCTTGTGTTGAACTGATTTTCTTTCATGACCAAATCTCTAACCTCAAACTGACGAGGTATGATCCTTTTGTTGTAATTGTGAGAGACTCTATTCTGATACACTTTAAGATGATTTAGGGCGTGGATGCGCTTCTCATCCAGGAGTTCTAAATCTGCCGGTTTAGCCACTTTGTAATCCTCATCCTTCTCCGATAATTCCTAGAGAGATTCATAGGAAGGAAGCTCAAATCTAACAGGGATGATAGATTCCATTCCAAATACCAGGGAATAGGGTGTCGCACCAAGTAGGAGTGTGAATAGAGGTCCTGTAAGCCCAAAGAGCTGGGTGAATTTGCAAATGCCAGTTGTGACCTGTCTTACTTACCATATTTTCCATGATTCAAATTAAAAGCTTGTTAGTGGCCTCGACTTGTCCATTACCTTGGGTGTAATACGGTGTAAACCACTTTAATCTTATTTGAAACCGATATGACAAAGATATTTCATGGTCTTATTCTTGAATGATTTGCTGTTGTCAAGATTCATTATGGCTGCAATAATGTCATACCGATAAAGAAGATGATTCATGATGAAATTTGAGATATGAGCACCCATTACATAGGTCAAAGGGACAACTTCCACCCACTTGGTAAAATATTTAGTAGCTGTAATGATGTGGGTGTGGCCATAGATGAAGTAGGGGTAAGCTTCCTTTTAAATCAAGTCCCCATTTGGAAAATGGCCATGGGGTCATGATGGGTTGAACGGTATGACGGGCAAGGATGAAATTTCCATACTTTTGATAGAGTACACACTTCCTCACATAGTCAGTAGCAATTAGTTTCCATGGTAGGCCAATAGTATCCCACTCTCAACAATTTATTAGCTAGAACCATCATGTTTGTGTGGGCTCACACACCCCTTCATGCACCTCTTTAATTACTTGGTCGACTGACTGTCTTATCAAGACAACGTAACATATTCCCATCATAGCCATGATGATAGGCGTACCTCCTAAGACGTTATATCGAGGCTATCGGCGGATAAGGTTTTGTTTCTGAACGGGAGATGTCAAGAGGGAATGTGTTGTCTTTAAGGTAAGTGAAAATGGGTTCATACCATGGGGAATTGGGACCAAGAACATCACAAGCTAGATAGGATTTGGCATTTCATACGCAGGCTAACGTAGATTTTCAGCAAAGAAAGGTATATCATCACTTTCTAGTGGAATGCGTAGCATAGAACCTACAGTTGCCATATCGTCTATAAATTTGTTTTATGCTCTTAGAATTTGTTCAAATGTGATGTGTACAAAATACTCTTTCAAAGTTTTGACCAACTTCTTGTAAGGGATGAGCTTCTCATCCTTGAATTTGTACTCATCATTGACTTGTTTGATGATTAACTGTGAGTCACCAATGATCTTAACATGATGAATGTCCCATTTGATTGCAAGCTTCATCCCAATGATGAGTACCTCATACTCTACAATATTATTCATGTAAGGAAAACCAAGGTAAAAGGCCTGAGGTATGGGGTCACCAAAAGGAGTAATTAGTACCACACCTACCCTTGAACCATGAAAAGTAAAAGATCCATCAAAGTGTACCTTCCACATGACGGATTCCTCAATATACAGTAATGAAGCATCTGGAAGATCCAGATTCACAGGTTCTATTCCTTGTAAAGGTGCTTCTGCTAACTGATCAACAAGTACATGTCCCTTGACTGAATTTTGGTGCACAAACTCGATGTCAAATTTTCTCAATAGAATGATCCAATTATCCATTCTACCGGTGAGGACGGGTTTAGACAACAAGTATTTGGGTGGGCCAAATTTTGATATAAGCTTGGTTTTAGTATTTAACATGTAATGGAAAATATTTTCAAAGGTAAAAACTACAGTGAAACAATATTTTTGATTTGTAGATAGTTGAGCTCATAAGATATGAGAGTATGACTAAGATAGTATTCAACATTTTCTTTATGGACGATGTCATATTAGGCTAGCAATGCACCAATAGAAAATTGTGTGGCAGAAATATACAAAAAAATGGCTCACCCGAGATGGAGGCACGAGGACAGTGGATTGGCTAAGCATCTTTTGTTTAAGCAAGGTGAAAGCTCTGTTGTTTCTCTGGTCCCCACATAAAAGCAACATCCTTGTTAAGTAGGTGAGTGAACGAATGACACTTATCAACAAGTTGAGATATGAGCGGCGATTGATGGCTTGTATCTTTCTTTGCAGCTGCACAATTGTTTGATGTTTATGGGAGGAGGCATTTCAAGTAATGGTAGTAACTTTAGCGGTGGTCTTCTTCAATTGCTCTTTGAGATATAATGAATCCTAGCAGCTTTCTGACGACAAGACACCAAACACACACTTCTTAGGATTTAATATGACTTTGTACTCCCGTAGGTGTTCGAAGATACATCAAAAAATAATAGGACGGTCTTCCCTCATCTTGGATTTCCTGAGGATATCATCTACATAGTCTTCCATGATGTCATGGATCATATCATGGAAAATCACCATCATTTCCCTTTGATAAGTAGTTCCTACAGTTTTAAGGCCAAATGACATTACCACGATAAATGAAAAATACCGGGGAGTTGTGAAGGCTATCTTGTGTTGATCTTCATCGGCTATCTTGATCTGATTGTAGCCTAAAAATCCATCCATAAGAGATAACATTTCATATCCTGCAAAGTTGAATCAACAATCATATCAATATTAGGCAATGGAAAATCATCCTTTGGGCATGCCTTATTTATGTCTCGAAATCAATATAGATTTCGATCAAAATAGGATTCTTCTATAAAGGGTGATATTTGATATCCATTCAAAGTAATCAATGGGTCAAATGAATCCTTCCATGAGCAATATTTCTAACTCTTCCTTAACTAGGAGAGCCACCCTCGGGTGCATCTTTATGAGATTTTGCTTGATGGGCTTGACGTCTGTGTGTACAACTAAGTTTTGCACTACCAAATTCAGATCCAAGCCAGACATATCCTTATAACCATGTGAACACATCTATAAATTCCCACAGAAGTATGGTGAATGTTTTCTATTCTCGTCTTTGAGAGCGATGCCCCCATCTTGACCACTTTTGGGTCATCCTCTTGCCAATGTTTACATTGATAGTCTCTTCTACCATAACTTTGAAAAATCCCCATACGCATAGGATCGAGAGGAAGGTTGAGATATTCATCCAAGGATGTTTCCATGAGATTTTCATCCTTGGCGTGGTAACTTTTATTGTCCTTTGATTTTTGTACCTATTTTTCTTCCAACGCTTTAAAGAGGTTTTCACATGTGCAACTTAGAATTTGAATTTTGCCAAGGCTTTTCATTGGAACTTTTACTCTCGCTTTTCTTAAATTTTACTAACCACGAGCTTAGCTTCCTCTCCAAAGTAGGCGTAGTTATCTAAGTCATGTAGAAACCCTTTTTGTGATCTCCAATGGGGAATGTATCCTAAATTCCCATGAATTCTGCAATGGATTCATCATTTTCAAAGAGATCCAGTGGTACATGACGTTGTTGGTCCCATTCGACAAGGCAAGGGTAAACAAGGTCAATTTCAAGTTCAGTAGGGGTTATGGTTAGGACAGCAGCATAAGCATAGAACCAATTAAGTTGCATGATATTCATACATTCATAGAGCTCATCACTATTAGGATGGGCAAGTTTGTATGCTCTTGTGCCATACTTGGCCATAATGACGTAGGGTCCTAACCAATGTGGTTCAAACTTTCCTTTCTTCTCTCTTTCTACCCTTGTGTTGAAATGATTTTCTTTCATGACCAAATCTCTAACCTCAAACTGACGAGGTATGATCCTTTTGTTGTAATTGTGAGAGACTCTGTTCTAATACACTTTAAGATGATTTAGGGCACGGATGAGCTTCTCATCCAGGAGTTCTAAATCTGCCAGTCTAGCCACTTTGTAATCCTCATCCTTCTCCATATAATTCCTAGGAGAGATTCATAGGGAAGGAAGCTCAACTCTAACGGGATGATAGATTCCATTCCAAATACCAAGGAATAGGGTGTCGCACCAATAGGAGTGCAAATAGAGGTCCTGTAAGCCCAAAGAGTTGGGTGAATTTACAAATTCCAGTTGTGACCTGTCTTACTTACCATATTTTCCATGATTCAAATTAAAGGCTTGTTAGTGGTTTCGACCTGTCCATTGCCTTGGGGGTAATACGGTGTAGACCACTTTAATCTTATTTGAAACCGATGACAAAGATATTTCATGGTCTTATTCTTAAATGATTTGTTGTTGTCAAGAATTATGGTGCAAGAATGTCATACTGGACAAATAAGATGATTCATGATGAAATTTGAGATATGAGCACCCATTACATAGGTCAAAGGGACAACTTCCACCCACTTGGTAAAATATTTAGTAGTTGTAATGATGTGGGTGTGGCCATCAGATGAAGTAGGGGTAAGCTTCCCTATTAAATCAAGTCCCCATTTGGAAAATGGCCATGGGGTCATGATGGGTTGCAACGGATGTGACGGGGCATGGATGAAATTTCCATACTTTTGACAGAGTACACACTTCCTCACATAGTTGTAGCAGTTAGTTTCCATGGTAGGCCAATAGTATCCCACTCTCAACAATTTCTTGGCTAGAACCATCCTGTTTGTGTGGGCTCCACACACCCCTTCATGCACCTCTTTAATTGCTTGGACTGACTTTATCTTATCAAGACAACGTAACATATTCCCATCGTAGCCATGATGATAGAGCGTACCTCCTAAGAGGGTATAACGGGCTATCTGGCGGATAAGGATTTGTTTCTTCGGAACGGGAGATGTCAAGAGGGAATGTGTTGTCTTTAAGGTAAGTGAAAATGGGTTCATACCATGGGGAATTGGGACCAACAACATCACAAGCTAGATAGGATTCTGGCATTTCATACGCAGGATAGCGTAGATTTTCAACAAAGAAAGGTATATCATCACTTTCTAGTGGAATGCGTAACATAGAACCTACAGATTGCCATATCATCTGTAAATTTTTTTGTGCTCTTAGAATTTGTTCAAATGTGATGTGCACAAAATACTCTTTCAAATTTTTGACCAGATTCTTGTAAGGGATGAGCTTCTCATCCTTGACTTTGTACTCATCATTGACTTGTTTGATGATTAACTGTGAGTCACCAATGATCTTAACATGATGAATGTCCCATTTGATTGCAAGCTTCATCCCAGTGATGAGTACCTCATACTCTGCAATATTATTCATGTAAGGAAAACCAAGGTAAAAGGCCGAGGTATGGGGTCGCTAGAAGGAGTAATTAGTACCACACCTACCCCTAAACCATGAAAAGTAAAAGATCCATCAAAGTGTACCTACCACATGATGGATTCCTCAATATACAGTAATGAAGCATCTGGTAGATCCAGATTCACTAGGTTCTATTCCTTGTAAAGGTGCTTCTGCTAACTTATCAGCAAGTACATGTCCCTTGACTAACTTTTGGTGCACAAACTCGATGTCAAATTTACTCAGTAGAATGATCCAATTAGCCATTCTACCGGTGAGGACAGATTTAGACAGCAGGTATTTGGGCGGGCCAAATTTTGATATAAGCTTGGTTTTAGTATTTAACATGGAATGGAAAATCTGTTCAAAGGTAAAAACTACAGCGAAACAATATTTTTTGATTTGTAGATAGTTGAGCTCATAAGATATGAGAGTATGACTGAGATAGTATACAACTTTTTCTTTATGGACGATGTCATATTAGGCTAGCAACGCACCAATAGAAAATTGTGTGGCGAGAAATATACAACAAAAATGGATCACTCGGTGTTGGAGGCATGAGGAGAGGTGGATTGGATAAGTACTACTTGTTTAAGCAAGGTGAAAGCCTGTTGTTTCTCTCGGTCCCCACATAAAAGCAACATCCTTGTTAAGTAGGTGAGTGAACAAATGACACTTATCAACAAGTTGAGAAATGAAGCGGTGGATGGCATGTATCTTTCCTTGCAAGCTGCACAATCGTTTGATGTTTATGGGAGGAGGTATTTCAGTAATGGCAGTAACTTTAGTAGGGTATTCTTCAATTCCTCTTTGAGATACAAAGAATCCTAGCAGCTCTCCGACAAAGACACCAAACACACACTTCTTATGATTTAATATGACTTTGTACTCCCGTAGGCGTTCAAAGATACATCAAAAAATATTAGGGTGGTCTTCCCTCATCTTAGATTTCCCAAGGATATCATCCACATAGTCTTCCATGATGTCATGGATCATATCATGGAAAATCACCATCATTTCCCTTTGATAGGTAGCTCCTACGTTTTTAAGGCCAAATGGCATTACCTGATAATAGAAAGTACCCCAGGGAGTTGTGAAGGTCGTCTTGTGTTGATCTTCATCGGCTATCTTGATCTGATTGTAGCCTAAAAATCCATCCATAAGAGATAACATTTCATATCCTGCAGTTGAATCAACAATCATATCAATATTAGGCAATGGAAAATCATCCTTTGGGCATGCCTTATTTATGTCTCTGAAATCGATATAGATTCTGATCCCAATAGGATTCTTCTATAAAGGGTGATATTTGATATCCATTCAGAGTAATCAATGGGTCAAATGAATCCTTCCACGAGCAATATTTCTAACTCTTCCTTAACTAGGAGAGCCACCCTCAGGTGCATCTTTCTGAGATTTTACTTGATGGGCTTGGCGTCTGTGTGTACAACTAAGTTGTGCACTACCAAATTGGATCCAAGCCCAATATATCCTTATAGAACCATGTGAACACATCTATAAATTCCCACGTAAGTATGGTGAACATTTTCTATTCTCGTGCTGAGAGCGAAGCTCCCAACTTGACCACTTTTGGGTCATCTTCCTTGCCAATGTTTACATTGATAGTCTCTTCTACCAGTAACTTTGAAAAATCCCCCATACGCATAAGATCGGGAGGAAAGTTGAGATATTCGTCAAGGATGTCTCCATGAGATTTTCATCCTTGGCATGGTCACTTTTATTGTCCTTTGATTTTTGTATCTATTTATGCGCCAACGCTTCAAAGAGGTTTTCACTTTGTGCGACTTGGAATTTGAATTTTTCCAAGGCTTTTCATTGGAACTTTTGCCCTCGCTTTTTCTTAAATTTTACTAACCACAAAGCTCAACTTCCTCTCCAAAGTAGGTGTAGGTATCTAAGTCAATGTAGAAACCCTTTTTGTGATCTCCAATGGGGATTGTATCCTAAATTCCCATGAATTCTGTAATGGCTTCATCATTTTCAAAGATATCTAGTGGCACATGACGTTGTTGGTCCCATTTGACAAGGAAAGGGTAAAAATGTCAATTTCAAGTTAGCTCTTTCAGAAACTCATGATCATTCGATAATTCCACCCTATCTACATCAGCCAGTCTCATGGTCAAGGGAGAACAATATCGGGTTAGATCATAGGGGTTATGGGTAGGGACAGGTGGTATTAATGAATAGGTTTGTGGAGGCAAGATCCTCGTATTGGCTACAGTGGGAATTTGTATCGCTATCTAAATAGTCAGAGCTATCTTCGTGCTCAGAACATGTGGCATCTTGGTTATTGGGGTGTGACCCATAGGTTTGAATTGCAATGTCATACCTTTCCATCTTAAAATGTGGGAGAGTAACTAGTTCTTACTATCCTTGCTCATTCCTTCCACATCCTAGACCATTATAGCCCATGGAATACATCATTCGACTAGATTTCTCATACTCAGGGGTTTGGTAGCAAGTTGGTTGAGTATATTTTGGGACCCAAGTCATAGGTGGATCCAACAATTTCTCTTCAGCCAACAACCCTCCAGGTAAAAATGACCCAATAGTTTTCTCATCTCTAGGTCGTCATTTGAAATGATAGTTAGGTCAGCCTCTAGTTTTAGGTGAAAATGAGAGGTCTAAAACTAAAAGGGCTTGTTGCACATTATACTCCCCACAATTGTATTCCAGAACCTTCATCTCCCATGAAGCAAAAGGGGAAGTTGATGTAGAGGCATCACGGGCACAAGAACTAAAGGAATTTGAATCCACTGGGAGTCCATGGCTTCAGATTGAAGAGGAACAACTATATCAACAGAGGCACATGTATAGGCACCCTTACATGCAAAACTATTAAGATCTCTGTAGTGAGTGAAGGGATCTAGATCTCCTTGTATCATGACAGTGTGTCCCTCGTGTTTTAGTTTGATGCATTGATGGAATGTTGATGGCACGAACTACATGGCATGAATCTATGGTCAGCCTAGAAGCATATTTTATGGGAGTTCTAAGTCCAGGATATGAAACTTTGTGTGATGAAAAGTGGGTCTGACTTCCATGGGTAATGTGATTGTGTTGGCTGACTCTCTTTTCACATTGTTTTAAGCGGTTATGGTAATGATGTGGGACTCAAGTCTTCTTCTATATGTCCCAATTTCTTAACTAATTTCAATGTGCATATATTCAATCCTAATCCGTTGTCCACAAGAACCCATTTTATCTTTTGGCGGGTGACAAATACCTCAATATACAAGGGGAGATTATGCATTGGATCTTCAATAGGGATCTCCCTATGATTAAAGGAAATGTGCTCAAGTTGGTATAATGTTTTCTACCGCAACCTAAAGATGCATAGGATCTACTTCTAGTGGCACTCCTGACCCCTAAAGAATTTTGTACAAAATTTCCTTATGTAAATTCAATATTTTTAGGAGATCCAAGATTGAAATATTGGCAGATGTCTTCTCAAACTGTTCTAAAAGGTTGTACCTACCATTTTACGGGGTCGACAGAAAGGGTTCAGGAATCATGAGGCGGGCGTGCCTTGTTACCACAATGCAATATTTTCCCTTGATTCAAATGGTGTTCACATGGTCACTAGGAGAGCGGATACATCCAATGAGTGAATCATAATGATTATTATCCTTCTTGGTATATAGATAATTCATCGCTTTATAACTCTTGGGATGACTCTCCTCGATACGGATTTGGCTCATCTGACTTACCATGTTTAGGGAATGGTTCTTTGTATATTCCCATATTTTCATTAGGCGTATGAGTTTTTCCGGGTTGTCCACTTCTATCTCCCCATTGTCGATGAGGTCTTGGATGTAGTGACGAAGTCATAGACATTTGTCTATTTTGTGTCCCTTAACACGATGTAATTCACAATAGTCATGCTCTTTGTACCATGATGGTTTTAGAGCATTGTCATCAAAGGGTTGTGTCGTGGGATAAGTCACCATGTGAGCTACATCCAATTATTTCAATATGACTGACAAAGGCTCATTGAGAGGAGTGAACATTCTACATTTAGGTGGTGGTTGAATAGGTCCTTTGGTCAGTTTAAAAGGTTGACCAGTTTGAACCGTTTACACACATTTGGAATCTATGATCGCGTCTCCCACCATGTTCATTTTTTCTCCCACCATTTTTTTTTTTTTGAATATTTTCAGATTTTCCATAGGTTTAACACTTTTTTATCCTTTAGAGTGTGATTTAAGATTTCCTTTGGCAATAAGGGATTTCTCTATTTGAATGCCCTTTTCAATAACCTCCTCAAAAGTGTGAACACAATGCATTTGAAGGTGGAAAGCGATGTCTGGATTTAGATTGGGCACAAAGATACTCACAAGCTACTTTTCAAGGAATGTACAGGGGAAGTGACTGGCTATCCCTCTCCATCTTTGTAGGAAGCTAGAAAATGTTTCGTTGGGACGTTGTTTAGTGCCACACAAGTCTGCCATGGTTATGTCACTTTCTATATTATATGAGAAGTGTCATACAAATATTTTTGCTAGTTCGGGCCATGTAAAGATAGACCCACGAGGTAAGTGAGTAAACCATTCTAAGGCTTGGCCCCTAGACTCTTTGGAAAGAGTCATATGAGGTAGTTGTCACTGTAGGCCACTTCTTGGCATGCCATATAAAAATATTTTACATGGTCTCGTGGGTCACCCTTCCTCTCGTATTTTTGAATTTTGGCATGTCAAACTTTTTAGGGAAGGGTTGAAGCATCATAGTTTTGTCAAATGGATAGGGACATAGCTCTTCATATTGATATTTTATGTTATTCCCACAGTACTCTCTTGGAGACTTATAAGTGTCGCTTTCATAGATTACATTTCTTGAGTGAGTAATTGTTCTTTGGTAGGAGAAGTGGGGATATATACACGATGATGTTCCATATTATATTCTTCCTGATTTTCCAGTTGAAGTTCACTAATTTTGACCTTAGGTTTTATGTTTTTTAGACATTCTTGTTTGTTCTTATTTGTACATGAGAGGTTAACAAGGCTAATTGTCGACTAAGGTTGCTAATTTGTTGTTGAATAGTAACTTCTTCTTCAAAAGGTTCCTCTTCTTCTTCATGCTATGGAGGTTGTTCAACATTTTTGTGTTCTATCCTGACTTTATGTGGTACTTTAAGGAAAGGTATTCTATATCCCACCACATTATCATTTCCTACGTTAGAAGTAGAAGCATGCCCATGTGTTAAGATATCATCCATATTAATAAGGGGTTTCTCCTCTTCATTAGCATCATTTGTAGGTGGGATTATTTCTTGTTCAATAGGCATTTTGGCTCCCAATTCTACAACTCGTGCCAGTACCCTATCCTTGTTTCTAAAAAGGAATTCATCTAACAAGGTGGGGTCGAAGTCAAACTCCACATGTGGGGATTCCAACTCATCACCACTATGATCTATCATTTCTTCTACCTCTTTTCCGTAGAAAATAAAGGCCCAAGATCATGGCCAATAAAAGGGTTTGACCCTTGTTTGTTTGAGGCTTCCCAAGTTTGCACTTGTCTAGTTTCCAAAGCCTTTCTTTTGAGTCCTAATCGTGTTTTAGGAGCCATAATGTGTAATAGGTTCACTAAGGTATCTATGAATGTGTTCAAAAATTTCTATCAAACCTAAGTGAAATGTAAAAAGAATGTCAAGAATATGAATGAGTATAATGAATGTTAAAGTACCAATGTGATAAAGTGATGGCCTAAAAATGCACAAGTCAATAGTGATGTAATGTTTGGTACCAAGCCTATCAATCAAATGAAGTACTTCCTAGGTTTGTTTCAAAAAGGTAGTCAATGTCGTAAGATAATTAACAAGATGTCCCTACTTATGTCGAGTTCAAAGACATGAACAAGGCGTAAGTAATAACAAGAAGTTAATGTGACCTCCTAACAAGGTATACTAGAAGCAAGCCCAAATTCAATTAATACCTATATCTCAAAAAGTGCGAGTTACGATTGTGAGTGACACAACAATGTCATCAAGATATGTTAACCAAAATTTGCGAGAAAGTAAGGTATTGATATCAAGATGATATTGATATAACACACACAAGTGGTAACATGTAGCACTTTTCAAAATTGAGGTAGTAATGGAATCAACTAAAAATATTATAGTATAACTAAGAATTGTTAAAATTTGTATAGTATAACCTTACAATACAGATATTTAGGTCAAGTTTAAAAGAAAAAAGATGTAAATATCAAAATTGTAGTGATATGATATAAACAAGGTAACCTTTCGAGGAAGTTCAAGATGACGAACCAAGCCTAACTATGATGATGATCCCGACGTGGGTATCAAGATCACAAATTCTATCAATGATATGAATACGTCTCCACATGATTTATACATTTAACTTACCCGCACATAAACATGGATGGGTGTAAATGGATAAAAAGTGGCGAAACAATCAATTGATAATGCAAAGGTAGTCACTTTTCGTTTGATCAACAAAGTTTCAAAAGAAAGTGAAGGAAGTAGATCAAAAATGGGGTGAAAAATGTTGGCTTTACTTTGGTAGAGTTTTGCCTCGCCTTAAGGCAAGTAAAAACTAAGAAAAGTAATGCTTCCCAGTTTTGTGATGAATGATGGCTCACAACTCAAAACTATTTTGAAATGGTCAAAGTAGGCTCCTGGCCAAAGATATCTTCCTAGGTGGTTATCTCAACTAGGTGTTACAAAGTTTTCTTAAGAGAGATCGATTTATCAAAAAGTCACAATGAATATTTTTGGAGTATCTCGGCTTTACTTTACCCCCTTCGGGCATAGTGGGTAACTAGTGCATCCATGTGTACTATAATGGGGTCATTATACTGACAACCTGTAACGCTAACTCACAAGGAACAACTAGTCAAGTAGGTTGTGCGGAGAACTTCCCGTTTCATCCACAAGGTTCCCTCTTGCATGGACTACTTTGGGGTTCCTAGGACCACCCCCATTGTTGTAACTTAAGGCTTATGCCAAAGGGGTTATGTCCTAGTTTTAAGTGGATGGTACGTACCCTTATCCGAACCTACAAATACAATGTTTTGAATGTGGTGTTCTTTTTATCTTGTTTAATTTGATGTGGTTTACTTGAACACCTTTTGGAAACCTACATAGAAACTATATTAGTAGTTTGATTTTGTTTCAACTCCACCTTTCTTTGACAAGCGTGTGTTTTGGTTTTGCACAACGGGTTAGTGATTTTCCATAAAGAGAATAAACATCATTTTTATTCTCAAGATCATCCAAGGACGCAAGAGAAGAGCATACATGACATTTTTTAGAATCCAAGAAATTACCAAATGGAAAACAATTAATTCAAACACACCAATTTAACTCATTTCTACTCAATTAGGACATTCTCAACATTTTCAAAGTGCCAAAAGACCTAAGAATCATTTCGATTCCCAAGATTACCCCAAAGGACGCAAGGGAAGAGCATACGCGACCTTACTCTTACAAGCAAGCATGCAAATTCTACCTAGTCTAGCAAAAGCATGTAAACATACCCTACAAAAATAAGCATTAGTTAGATAAAACCTGCAAATAAGTTAGCATTTTAACATACACAATTTGAGGAAACTAAAACATGCAAAGTTAATTCAAATGTGAAGCACCACGGACAAGTTTAGGCATGTGTGCATGGGTTAGGGCAGTTGTGCCCTCTCGTGTTATTCAAATTCACAGTGTGTTTGTGCCACATGAGAGATGCCTATGCTAGGGTTATCATATGTGTGCTTGGGTAGCCAAAAAAGGTACAAACTCCAATAGTGTGCCTACGCCACCCGAGAGATACCTATGCTAGGATTATGGTATGTGCACCAAGGAAGCCAAACAGAGGTATGGAAACTCCAACAGTGTGCTTGTGCCACCCGAGAAATGCCTATGCCAAGCTAGCAAAAAGGAAGTTAAAAATCTAAGACAAAGGTGCTCACTGCTTTACCACCGAGAGATACCCATGCCATGATTATGGTATGTGTGCCAGCCTGACAGGTTTCCAACTGTAGTGAAGGTACAGTATAAACAGAGTGTCTGCACCATGTTTGATGTGCCTACACCAGGGTTAGTGTGCTGCACTAGGTTTAATGTTCCTGTGCCATGTTTAGTGCACCGCGCCCCTCCTACATTCAAAATATGGCCAAAGACACCAAAAAGCTCACAACACTTCAAATTTTAGTAAGTTAGCTCGAAATTGACAACAACCCATTAGAATGATAGCTCTAAATGAAAACCTACACATATAATACTAGCAAAATTCTAAGAAATTGAACATTTTTTTGCCATATGTGTATATCAAAGGTTAGCCAAAAACAATAGAATTCAAGCTAGAATGTTAAGGGACTAAGGATCCGTCCCACTAGGCGTGCCAAATGTGTGCATGGTTTAATTTAGCTAAGTTAAGAAAATTAGAACTAACACCTAGTAGTCCTACAACAAAGCTAAATTGAAATCAAAACACCATCATGCTAAGAGCTAAACAAGTAACAATCATCAATACTATGCATTGAAAGCAAAACCTCAAGCTAACATATTAACATTATTACTCTACTCTTTTAGAAAGCTAAATTAATAAAACTAGACCTATGTAGATATTTTAGCTATCAAAAGGAGATTAGTGGTTGCTTGATCCAAGATGATCAAATATGGAGGTTCATCAAGCCATGGCTTATTAGGCCTTTCTTGATTAACTCCATTTTTCTTCACAACACTAACTTGATTGTTGGAATGCAAAAGGATGATGTTTAGCTCCACTCTAATGGAGAAATTCTCAAAGATGACAAAATGGCTATAGAATATTTGTTATATGCTCACTTTTGTTTTTCAAGGAGTAGGTATATGTGTAAAGATAGGATGAGGGCTCTTTATATAGCCCAATGGATAGAGGGATCTCTACATCCCTTTGTATGTGGGATAATAGAGATGTTGAGTTAGTTGTGGATAAGGGGGGTTTAGAAAGGGTTGAGTCAACTTTAGGATAGTTTAATTTGTCCTTTAGTGACTCATAAAAGGGGGTTTATTAATTAACTAAAGTGATTAATTAATAGATGTTAAGTCTTATAAAAGATTTTTAGAGGAATATTAGCATGATTTAGACTATAGAAGGGAATTAAATCAACTAAATAATGATTTATTAGTTTAATGAAAGGGGAAGCTAATTAATTAATAATAATTAATTAGTCTAGATAGAAGGAAGGATTAATTAACGAAAGGTCATTAATTAGGGTATTTGTTGAATAGAAGACTTAATTAATTAATGTAATGTAATTAATTAATGATGATAGGAGAGAAGATGAGCATTATTGATGATATGTCGCCAATTTGCAGGAAATGGGCTAATTAGCACAATTTAATTATTTAAATTGTTCAAAGCCAAATTATAGGTATCTACACATATACATATACATATACATATACATATACATATACATATACATATACATATACATATACATATACCTATACATATACCTATACTATACCTATACTACATACATACACACACACATACATGCGTGTGTGTATTGATTGGGATTAGAATGTGAGAATTTTTCTTAGGAAAGGAACAAAAGAAAAAAATGTTATTTTCCAAAGGATAAGTTTACTAAATTTGAGTGTCTATAGTTTTGTGTTCTCGCATATTTTTATTAATTTTTGGTCTATCCTAAACCAAATCACCCCATCTTGATTTGTAAGTAAATTAGGAACTTTGTTCCATGTGTTCCTATGTTTTGTGATGACATGCTAAAGAAAGGCTTTGTTTTATATTGTTAAGAAAAAAAGATAGGGTTTGTTTCATGTTGTTGAGAAAAACAAGATAAGTGTGTTCAATGTTGATGAGATGATTAAATTCCTTTTCTAAACAACTCATCCTCTATACTTTGTTAAGCCTTTGAGACCATAGCCTCGTATTTCCCTATCATCACTATAACTTGAACTTATTGGCATAATAATGATCAACTAAAATTTGGATGGGGAATAGTTAATCTAATATAGGAGGACATGTAAATGCAAAGTAAATAAAATGTAGTAAAGCAATATGTAAATGACCCAAGTACTTAAACTAATGGAAATAAAATCCCTAATATACAATAGAGAAGAGGAAAGAAAGTAAATGATTAGAGGATCTCGTTAGACTATGTCACAGAGGTGACTAGAGAAATTGAAAGTAGGAACGATTGTGTAGAAGCCCGAAAAGGATGGATCTAGAGTATTTGGCTAGACTAGAGCACTTGGAGAGGGACTAGGGCACCTATAGGTGCTCTAGTTTGTAGAATGGGTGCCCTGGTCTATGAAAAATCTTTGGAACTGAGTTTCACAGATCCAAGGTGGTCGAAACCCTCACTATGTGTCACATCAAATCTGCCACACTATGCCGTATGTCACCGACAATCTAAGATGTATAAAAGACCTACAAAAGACAAAAAGAAGTATCAAAACCCTACAAAAAGAAGAATGTAAATGAATGGGTTGGACTGACCTTAGATGCCACAACAGTGGGCTTACTAACTGAGTGATGCACTACATTTTGGATGTAAATGTAGATTTGGTGAGTGTGTACATAATTTTCCTTAGTGCTGCTCTTGTACTAGTCACACTTTGTGAATGTTGGCAGAAACTTTGTCGAGTGGAAATTTTTGTGGATTTCTTGCCAATGCTCGGGAATATAGTCCCTCTACTTAATCAGCAAATGCAGCTGTCATATATGTATGCATGAGTAAAGGTGGATTATCCTGGTGGCCTTATGGTCGGGGATCCAACAGGACACTCCATTGATCCGTAGCAGTAAAAGCTTGCAGATACCTGCAAGAGAGGACTTTGTTTGTAGAGAGGGAAAGGGGAGTGAGAAATTAGATAGGAGAACTAATGTTGTAGGTAGAAAATCAGATTCCTGCATACATCAATTAGAAGTTTTATCACATGCATTAAAATTAGGAGGAAACAACTCTATGCATAGAAACAAGACCAAATGGAATTTATGATTACAAAGTATCAATAAACCCCTTAGTCAAAAAGTCTGAAACTCCTTCTTGTATTGATTTCTTAAACCAAGTTATACATAGTATGAGAATGGAGGAAAAATAGAGAGTGGGGAAAGGAAGAATTTGGTTATCTCCTTTGTTCTCTCAAGGTAGAATGCACTCTTGAGCTTACAAAATTAATGACCAACCCTTTGAAATGGGAATGGTGTTATAATTTATAGAATGAGAGGTGACTTATTGTCTACCCCCAATGGCTTTTCATATGTCCTTGTGTAACTTAAAACTTTTCGACTTCCTAGGAGAATATTAAGTCCCTTTTTATAACATAAAAGTGACTTATTACATTAGGAACATTAGGACATATGAAAAAGTGCAACCTAAATGTGAAATTAGAATATTGGAAAGTGAGAGAAAGTTGGGGGGAAGAGGAGAGAGAAGAAGAAGAGGAGATGTCATTGCCGATGAAGTTGTTGGTCCTCATTGATGGAAAGCTCCAAATGTAGTGAAACTTTGAATCTTTGAAATCCTTGCACACTGTGAAACTCCTTCAAATTAGCTCATGAATTCTCACCAAGTTGAGTGAACTGTTCCACTGATGACCGCAACTCCTAGCCTGCGTATGATATACCTATGACCCAAACTATGTAGTGAGTGTCAAAAAACATTGTCTAGTTCCCTGAGATGATCACCCCTCTATGTCTCATTGTGCCAAACTTTCCCTTTGAGAACAACCTGCTATTAATAGTAAGTGTCTAGATGGAAGGCTTACTATTTTTAGTGAGAGGTGATTTTTGCCTCTTCTCAACCATCGTGATGTGATGAACTCCCTCATTTGATCTTGTGCACACTGCCTTTTCTTTGACCACTTCTTGGGGTGACTTACTATTTTTAGTAATCACCTATATAAGGGACTTAATATTTTTAGTAAGTGATCATTTTCACTATTTTTTGCTTGGATAATCATTCTGGCTTCTTGGAGGTCTTTAGTGCACACTACCTTTTCCATATCCACTTTTGACAAAGACTTACCAAAAATAAGCAAACATCTTTAAGAAAGCTTATTATTTTAGAAAGTGGATTTTCAGTGCTTGGTTTGTGATGGAGTATATTTTTCTAGATTCATCTTGTCATTGCAGTCACATCCTTCGAATTTCATATAATTTTGCCCACTAAAATGCCGGGAAATAAAATTTAAATTTTTCACTTGGCAATGGCTTTGAGCACGGAGCCACCATGGCGGTCATTAATGGAGCTCAAAATTTACAAGTCTTGTTTTTATCTATGTTTGTGATGAAAGAAACTCCATTGTGAAAGGTTTTTCATTTGGAGCTCGTGTGCAAGTTTTTAGCTTGTTTCCATTGCTAAAATGATGGGAAATCGACGAATGTGAGCCAGTGCACGAAGTGAGGATTTTGTTGGAACAAATAATTTAGAGCACCATTTGACCTCCCATTTATTACATCATGATCATATTGAAAAATTTGGAAGTCTTCAGAAGATGAAACCTCGATCCGACTTGTATCTTGTGAGATATGAAGATTTCTCAATCGGGTGACTTCACGGTTATCTGGCAAAACCTTCATTTTCTTCCCATTCTTCATTTCTTCAACACTTTTTCTATGATATTGTTGTGTTTTCATGGTGTGGAGATTTTGGTGACCATGACAGATCTGGTTTGGATCAGTAATGGTGGGTGGGTGTCTGGACAAGCAAGAACAAGGCCATGGCATGGTGAGAAGCTGTGAAGGAGAAATGAGGGGGAAGAAATGGCTAAGTGTCGGATTTGAATATTCAAAAAATGCTCATGCAAGGGTGGGGAGAATTTTTTCATGTCTAATTTCCCTAACCTTAGGGATGTGAGGGACATCAAATTCCATGGTGAGAAAGAGGATGACACGTGTCCTCGATCCGACGGTAGGGGATTTGCTTGAAAAACACTAGAAGCACTGGGGGCTAAAAGCCAATCACGTGGATGACCAAAGGACTCCCCATAGGGGCTAGTGCATTTTTCCATGTCTTCTTTCCCTAACCTTAGGGATGTGAGGGACATCAAATTCCACGGTGGTCCTAGAGCTGACACGTGTCTTTGATTCGACGATAGGGATTTGAGCTCCAAAAATGCACCTGGGGGTTAAAATGTCAAGTTTGAAGGTCACATGAGGGTCCCAAAGGTCACATGGGGGCTGGGTGAATTTTTCCAAGGTTGATTTACCTAACCTTAGGGACTTCGGGACATAAAATCCCGCCAGGCTCCTAGAGCTGACAAGTGTCCTGTCAAAATTTAGCTAAGTCTCGAACATGCTCCAAGAGGGAAACTTGTGATGATGATATATTGAGCTCCCAATGGAATTTTTTGGAAAAAATTTATATTATCCTGACTGGAAATGTAATTTTTAATCCAATGGTAGGGTCTCATGTCTTGATTTATCCATTTGATCCCTGAAAAATCATAATTATGATTTGGTACTCCACCTGTGCTTGATAAAAACTACCTACAGATCTGATGTGCCAAAGTGTTGTGAAGAATATGATTTCACCATCATGTAGGGATTGATGTCCTCTTTCCATAGATGTTTATTTTTACTCCTAACTCCATCTAGAGCTCGCATAATCTTCTTCTGAAGGTCAACAACTATTTTTAGGCTTGTGTGCTGCCTAGGCTTATAAACCCTATTTTTTATTCAGACTGCTCCAAGTATTTAAAAACTTCCCAAACCTTCCAAAATAATTTCCATTATGTTACAAGGTTTTTAATTCACCTCCATGTTGAATTTGGCCCTTCCGTTCTACTCTAGGGGGTTGATCCATTCCTGGGAAGGCCAGTGATAGCCCTTCCCACAACTGCATGTAGCTTGCAAATGAAATTCTAAAATCACCTAGGGGGAATGAATGGACTTTACTAAATCACCTAGGGGAATGAGATAACATTAATTGGGAGGTCACTTGGACTGATTGGATAGAGCTTGGATTTCTTGTAGTGATAGACTTGAAAATTTTGGCACAAGGGTATAGTTATCGTGCTCGGAAATTGTCAATTTCCCTGATGCACATTTTCACGACAACAGTGAAGTAGCAAGAAATAAATAGATGTAGAAAATGTAATAGAATGTGTGCATGAAATATAATAGATTCCCCCCTAAGTTTTGTGTGATGCATATTTCCTAGCCTTGTGCCTTGTGATGGAGCTATGTGGATGTAAGTGATCTCCAATGTAATAGATGGATGTAACTCTAGTTGGATGATAGTAGTGACTAGTGTTTGGTCCCTCATTATGGTCTCATAACTTTATGTTATAGGGTTCTCTTAATCTAATTTTGTAATTAACCTTGAAATGGCTGACCACTAAAAATATAAAGATCTCAAACAACTAGAAAGATCCCAAAAAGTGACAGGAAAGTTTGAAAAGGATTGGGGCACCCTTGGTGGGACCGGTGGCACGAAAAGAATATTTTGAGGAGTAAATTACTCAACTCTTAACTATTTGTTAGTTGGTCATTTATTAGAATGTAACGGATATATTTTCCATAAGATTTTCTTGTAGTGACTATAAAAAGGAGAGAAGACCTACGGGTCAAGGATCTGGAAGTTTTGAGCAAGAAATTGTTATAGGTTGTAATCAGTTATTTTAGACTTTGAGTTGAAATAGTTGAAAACACTTATTGTATGCAGTTAACGTTTAAATAAGAAGGAAGGAAGACTTTGATTGAACTTTGTGTCTATCTTAGTCTGACTGTGTAACTTGTGATTATTATGATAAACTTTGTGTTGTCTTAATTTTCATAGATATACGCTTCTTTTTAAGTTGCTTAAAAGTAATCTAGAAAAGATAACGTTTGTTTATTCCATGTGTGAGTAATTGGCTCTGAGAACTACCTGTTACAAGCACATCCTTGTACCCACTCAAATTTATTTTCTTTAAATTTTTTTCACAAATCTCACATTACAGTCACCAAACAACTACTTACTTACTGCCAAACTATTTAGTTGTGGTTCACGAGATTTATAGTTAAAGTAATACCCCGAGAAGGTAGATTAGTGTCAGAATAAACAAATAAAGTATATGAGAGCTTCACCGTTAAATGAAGGGGATTTATCCCATGAATGCCTAGGTTGCATGTTTTAGCCGAGCATAAAATCTAGCCAACATGCGACCTACTTGTCTTCTTGGATGTTTTTTCTTGGTAGATTTTTAAACCTGTTTGTGTAGCTTATACACTATTTTCTACATGCATGTTTGTTTGGACTAACACTTGTCTTTAGCTAGCCATCCTTATTTGTGTGTGCCTTGGTTTCTACCAAGCATATTATCTTCCCCTATAGGGAAGCATTTCAAAGTACATGCGGTTGGTCCTCTTTTAGGGCCGTATTCTCATATCGGCGATGTGCGTGTGCCCCCAAAGAGGGGGATCATTTGGGATTTTAAATAATAACAAAATGCATTTATATTGGTTTAGTTTAGTGCACTTTCCACCCGTTGCATACTATAAATGAACTTGTTAAATGGTTATATTATAAACCATATTATTGTTGTATTTTGTTATATGGTTTTATCAACCATATTTAGCTTATTATTTTCACGGGTATAAGTGTTATGTAGTTATAAAATTATGTGCTTCCTGGATGTAATATTGGAAGCTAATGTATTGGTTTTTGCATTGTTGCAAATCCTCTTTTGTTTGTATTTAGTTGTACAATACCTATAAGTATTACAACTCATTCCATTGCATACTGGTTGATTGAGTTTAATAAAGATATTAAGGATTCCACCCCTGTTGCTTAATTTACATTTGGATTCAGAGTAGGTGAAGGATATTGGAGGATTGCAACAGAGTTTGAGGAGCATTGGAGAAGCTTGTGCAAGCAAAAGAGAGCTAGAGTTACCTCTGTAACTTCCCATCCCCATCCCCTACAATACCACCATCAAATTCCTCAAAATTGCCATCAAATTCCTCAAAACCACATTTATTCATTGCAATTAAGGTTGAGGAGGATATAATTCACCAAGGAAGAGATTACAAGCTCAAAGGAAGGAAGAAAAATGATCTAAGGTGCCATACACACTCAAAAATGCCTTCATTCTCACCAAAACCGCCTGTCATTTTTTCTCTTTGCTGGAATTTTCACTCAAAACCACCTTTCCAAAACCATGGTTTTTTAAAGAGGTATGATTTTATAGTTTTTGGAGCCTATTTTCATGTTAGAGTGTGGTACACCTTCTATGTGTTACACTTAGGGTATTTTTACGGTGGTCCCCGCCTCACGGTGAGTGGGTTGGGGGTTCGGGGCGAAGCCCCAAGTAAATTTTCATGGGCGGTTTATTAACCCATGGGTAATAGGTAACCATTATGGGCTGTTTTTGGGCCCATGGTTTTTCGGTACCTATTGTTTTGTAAAACCACCTCTTCGGCTACCCATAGGTTTATGGGACGGTTTTGTTTTTGCCCATTGTTTGATACCCATGGTTTTGTAAAACTGCTTAAGCAGTTGTCTATTTATATGGTCTTATGCATATGATAGAAATACAAGCAAATGTATTGCAGATGTGTTTTGAATTCGGGTGTGAATTCTATAGAGTTTGTTGAGCATAACTCCAACGGATTTGGGTATTGTATTGAGAGAGTGGAGGCTTGTAATAAAATATGAGCAAGTGATTCTTGGTGGACGTAGCCCAAATTGGGTGAACCACGTTAAATCTTGTCTCTCTGTGTTGTGTTATTTATTCTGCACTTTTATTTGAGATCTGTAATATTTTCTACACATATTTTTCTTAACATTGCGATTTCGTAAGGGATTATTCCGCATATTTTATCACTTATTTCCTAACAATTGGTATCAGAGCCTGGTTTGGTTTGCTGAAGTGTTAATCGCAGGGAATGTTTTATCTTGAGTGGGAGCTATGGTAGATGATGGAAGATCTAGGGTTGATAAATTCAATGGGTAGAATTTCAGTCTTTGGAAGATGCAGATGGAAGATTATCTTTATCAGAAGGATCTTTATACTCCGTTGTCTGAGAAGGTGAACAAACCCCAACTATGACATGAGATGCGGAATGGGACTTGTTGGATCGGAAGGCACTTGGAATGATCTCGGATGTGTTTTTCATCTTGGTATTATTTAATGTTTCAAAGGAAAAGACTACAAAAGATCTAATGGATGCATTAGGGAAGTTGTATGAAAAACCCTCTGCCTCTAACAAGATATTTTTAATGAAAAAGTTGTTTAATATGAAGATGTTTGAGAATAGTTCAGTAGCAGATCATTTAAATGATTTCAATATGGTTGTGAATATGCTAGCTTGGTTTAATAGAATTTATAATAGAATTTGATGAAGAAGTTAAGGCTTTATTAATTTGTGCTCTTTACCTGAAAGTTGGAATAGCCTAGTAATGGCGGTAAGCAACTCGGTTCCAGCTAACTCAAAGTTGAAGTTTGAGGATGTTGTAGGGGTGATTCTAAGTGAGGAAATGTGAAGAAAAAGCTCTAGGGAATCTTTTACTTGTGGAATGCTTTGACAATGGAAACTAGAGGGAGAACAATAAGAGGAAACCATGGAAAATCGAAAGATCGAGCAAGGTCAAAATCCAAGAGCAAGATTGTATGTTGGAACTGTGGAAAGTCTAGGCATGTAAAGAAGGATTGTTGGGAGCTTCGGGACAAGAAGAAACAACATGAAGAAAACAAGGAGGCAAATGTGGCATCGGGTAATGTATGTCAGGATGCTTTGATTATTTCTTTGCATAATATTACTGAATCTTGGGTTTTAGATTCAGGGGCTTCTTTTCATGCTACTCCACATAGGCATTATTTTGTTGATTATGTTCAAGGGGATTTTGGGCATGTTTTTCTTGGTGATGATGAGCCTTGCAGTATAGTTGGAAAAGGTTCTATTCAGGTTAAGATGTAGAATGGGAATACATGGCTATTGAAGGATGTCAAACATGTGCCTACATTAAGGAGAAATTTGATATTGGCGGGCAATTGGAAGTGATGGTTATCTTGTGATATTTGACTAACTCTTGGAAGGTTACCAAGGGTGCTCTTATGGTGGCAAGAGGTAAGAAGGTTGGAACCTTGTATTTAACCACCGATAGTATTAATGATTGTAATTTTGTGGCCTCGGATGTAGATAAAAAATTATGGCACTATAGGCTTGGTCATATGAGCCATAAGGGCATGAACATCATAAAGAAGAATTTACCCGGATATACGTAAACAGTTTGGATTTTGTGAGAACCGCATATATGGGAAACAAGTGAGTAAGTTTCTCAAGGTTGGACCTACGAAGAAAGAGAGTAAGTTAGAGCTGGTACATTCTAATGTGTGGGGCCAACTGTATCATCTCTTGGGGTTCAAGTTATTATGCTAATTTTATTGATGATGCAACAAGGAAAGTTTGGGTTTATTGTCTTAGAAACAAATATGATGTATTTGACACTTTTTTTAAATGGAAAGCCTTGGTAGAGAATGAAACAGTCTTAAGCTAAAATGTCTCAAGTCGATAATGGAGGGGAGTATACAGCAATGAATTTAATGATTACTTGTTCTAAGAATGGAATCCATGGTAAAAGACGGTTCTAGAACTCCATGCAAGAAATGGGGTATCAAAAAGGATGAACAAAACAATAATGGAACATGCTTCTAGAGCATGAGGTTACATGCAGGATTGCCTCTTTCTTTTTGGGCAGAAGCGGTGAGCACAACTGTGTACTTGATAAACAGAGGACCCTCAAGTGCCTTGGATGGAGGCATACCTGAGGAGGCATGGTATGGTAAGAAAGTTGATTATTCATTTCTTAGAGTCTTTGGATGTGAGGTGTTTTTTCATATAGACAAGGATGATAGGACCAAGCTAGAGGCTAAATCAAAAAAATGTACTTTCATTGGTTATGGTGGTGATGACTTTGGGTTTAAATGTTGGAGTATTAAGGACAAGAAAATCATTCGGTCTAGGGATGTGGTCTTTAATGAGAAAGTCATGTATAAGCAATAGTTGCAGGAAAATAGGGAAGAATCCAAGAAAGAATATGCAGTGGTAGAGGATCTTCTAGATGGGAAAGTGACCCATGAATCAGTTTAGGAACCTACTCAACAGGAACCCCAAACTCCTACAGTGAGGAGGTCTTCTAGGGTAAGAAAAGAACCTGAACGTTTTTCTCCTTCTCTTTATTATTTATTACTCACTGATAGTGGAGAGCCAGAGAGCTTTGATGAAGCAATGCAAGTAGATGCCAGTAAGAAGTGGGAGCAAGCCATGGATGAGGAGCATAAGTCTCTCATGGAGAACCAGACTTGGGATTTGGTGAAGCTATCGGAAGGAAAAAGAGCATTACAGAACAAGTGGGTGTACAGAGTTAAAGATGAAGGAGGAAAGAAAAGATATAAGGCCCGGTTGGTGGTCAAGGGGTTTGCAAAAACAAGGTATAGATTTTGATGAGATATTTTCTCCGTAGTAAAAATGACTTCTATTAGAACTATTCTTGGAATAGTGGTAGTAGAAGACTTGCACTTAGAGCAGCTAGATGTAAATACTACATTTCTCCATGGTGATTTGGAGGAGGAACTATATATGTAGCAACCAGAGGGCTATGAGGTCAAAGGTAAAGAGGAGATCACATGTAAATCGAAGAAGAGCTTGTATGGCTTGAAACAAGCTCCACATCAATGGTATAAGAAGTTTGATAGCTTCATGATGGAGCAAGGTTATATTAGATGTCATTCTATGATTGCGTGTATACAAAGTAATTTGAGGATGGAAAGTTATATTATCCTATGTTTGTATGTTGATGATATGTTGGTTAAGGTAAAAACATGCAGGAAATAAAAGTACTCAAGAAACAACTAAGTGAATCCTTTGATATGAAGGATTTGGGGGCAGCCAAACAAATCCTTGGTATGAGGATAACTCGGGATAGGAAGGAATGGAAGTTGAATTTATCTTAGGAAGAGTACATTAAGAAGGTATTGGATAGGTTTAACATGCAGGATGCTAAACCGGTTGGGACTCCTTTGGCAAGCCATTTTAAGTTATCAAAGGAGCAGTGTCCCAAGAAAGAGCAGAAAGAAACCAGATGTCCAAGGTACCTCATCATCAACAGTTGATAGTTTGATGTATGCTATGGTGTGCACTAGGCTTGATATTGCCCATGCAGTGGGAGCTGTGAGTAGATTTATGAGTGATCCAGTAAAGAGCATTGGAAGGCAAGTAGAAAGTGGATCCTTCGGTATTTGAGAGGAACCATGGGGACAATTTTGTGCTATAGTGGATCAGACACCACTTTACGTGGTTATGTAGATTCAAACATGGCTGGAGATGTAGACAATAGGAGGAGCATGACAAAGTTATATTTATACTGTAGGTGGGACAACAGTGAGCTAGATTTCACGACTATAGAAGCTGGTGGCTTTGTCAACCATGGAGGTTGAGTATGTTGCTTTGCCACAGAGGCAAGCAAAGAGATGATTTGGTTACAACAATTGCTTGAGGAGTTGGGGCATAAGCAAGAGGAATGTAAGCTACATAGTGATAGTCAGAGTGCTATACACCTAGCTAAGAACTCTGCTTTCCACTCCAGGACGAAGCATATACAAGTTGAGATATCACTTCATCAGATGCTTTGGAGGAAGATAAGTTGAAGTTGGAGAAGATTCATACCAGTCAAAATCTTGTAGACATGATGACCAAGGTGGTCACAAGGGATAAACTAAAGCTATGTTCAGCTTTGGTTGGCCTTCACGGATGACAGTGAAGGGTTGAGCTTGCTTAGTGGAAATCAATCTCAAGTGGGAGATTGTTATGTTTATGGAGCCTATTTTCATGTTAGAGTGTGGTACACCTTTATGTGTTACACTTGGGTATTTTTACGGTGGTCCCGCTCGCCGATGAGTGGGTCAGGGGGGTTCAGGGGCGAAGCCCCGAAGAAAATTTTCATGGGTGGTTTATTAACCCATGGGTAATGGGTAACCGTTATGGGCTATTTTTGGGCCCATGGTTTTTCGGTACCCATTGTTTTGTAAAACCACCTCTTCGGCTACCCATAGGTTTATGGGACGGTTTTTTTTTTCCCATTGTTTGATACCCATGGTTTTGTAAAATTGCTTAAGCAGTTGTCTATTTATATGGTCTTATGCATATGATAGAAATACAAGCAAATGTATTGCAGATGTGTTTTGAATTCGGGTGTGAATTCTGTAGAGTTTGTTGAGCATAGCTCCAAACGGATCTGGGTATTGTATTGAGAGAGTGGAGGCTTGTAATAAAATCTGAGCAAGTGATTCTTGGTGGATGTAGCCCAAATTGGGTGAACCACGTTAAATCTTGTCTCTCTGTGTTGTGTTATTTATTCTGCACTTTTATTTGAGATCTGTAATATTTTCTGCATATTAGTTTCTACTGTTGCGATTTCGTAAGGGATTATTCCACATATTTTATCACTTATTTCCTAAAAATTCTCACCAAAACCACCTATCACTTTTTCTCTTTGCTGGGATTTTCACTCAAAACCGCCTTTCCAAAACCGTGGTTTTCTAAAGAGGTATGGTTTTACAGTTTGGAAGTGTTTAATTACAATTTTCTCTTTATATATATTTGTTTAGCTTAGCTACCCAAGTGGCTAGCATAACTTTTGTAAGACACTTCCCATCAAGAGAGGTCAAGGGGTCAAATCCCCCTTCCTCACCCACTACTAAAATTGGCGGAAATTTAGTGGAACCACTTAATTTTAGTAAATTCAAATTTAGTTATAACTAACTAAATTTAGTAAGAAAAACCCTATTTTAGGGAAAAAAATTCTCCACTCTGCATATTTTTGCATTTTGAGCACATTTTTCCAAAGGAGAGATACCTAAAAACTTCATTTTGAGCTATTTTTTTACGGTTTGTTTCCTAGCAAGCCGTATTGGGCTCCACAGCCACCAGCCTCTGCAGAAAAACAAAAATATTTACTTGTCATTCAATTTTTTCAAATTTTTTTAATGTAATTGTATGCTTGAGTATATTTTACTAATTTGTAGGTTGCCATAGTCAACTGCAAACTTTGTAACTACTTAGAAAATAGCAAAATATTGTACTCAAAATCAATAAAAATTGGTTCTATAACACTCACAAGATCCAAGATCTCATTCGTAGTGTTCGGTATATACTATGCCTCTGGGAAGCACTTACGGGTAAATCCGTTGTGACTACTATTGCACTTAACGCCTAATATAGCTACAACAACGTTGTTTGGGCATCGACCCTTTAAATTGATGGGGAGTAATAAGGTCATAGTGCACACACTATGAGCCATCCCATCTGTCTGTGAATGATTGCATGACATAAATCTGAATTGAGAAATTATTCAAGTATATAGCGAAGCTACGCGAGCGTATGAGGATATTTCTTTGAGCTAGTGTCAATAATCACATAGAACCATTTCAAGATCGCTTTCTTGGTACTACGTATCAAAATTTTCACGTACATTAACGCCTCTTTCACATATTTCCAGGTATATCGAAAGGGGAGATTCTTCCATGCACCGACGGACATATCAAAAGGGAGTGTATATAGAAAGGTTTGGTATATCGGACCGATGATATATAGATTGGGAGACCTTATACGGAGTGATCCTTGTCGCTGATCTTTGTAAAATGGGCACTAATGCCCCCAAAGTTTTTCTTCCAGATTCACAACTACTCAGAGGAAACAACTATGCTGCATGGAAGACAAAAATTAAGACACAACTTGAGTTTGAATAAATCTAGCCTGTTGTGACTGGTACTCTAACCAGATCAACTATTGATACTACACAATAGAGGTAGTTTGATAGAGCAGATCAGAAATCCAAACTCATCATTTTGTTTAGAGTGTTCGACGATGTGAAACCCCACATTTGTGATGCCACAACAGCCAAAGAAGTGTGGGATAAGCTGAGCATAGTATACGAGGCCAAGAACAAGAATGTTATACTGAATTTGCAGAGTCAGTTACACACATTGAAGTTCAAACAAATGAGAAAATCAAAGCTTTTTAAAAAGAGTCAAGAGTTGAGGGCTTCACTTCTAGCCCGGGAGAAGAGGTCTCGGATGATGCTCTTGTTCCCATTATTCTAACATGAGACTCCCTCTTCTTATCGCATTTTTTTTTACAACACTAAATGTAAGCAGATACCACGACCATTAATTTTCAAAAATTGGTAAAATTACTTTGCAAAAAAGGAAGCCATACATAATAAGGATGATGAAGAGGAGCAGAACTTTCTTCACATCAAAATGGAAAGGAAAAGGTAAAGGAAAACCTAATTCCTATAAAAATTCCCAAAATTAAAATCAGTATCAAGAGGACAAACAACATAAGAAGCAATGTCTAATCTGCTAAAAGAGGACATGACCTAAAAGATTGTTGGTATAATACTTACAAGAAAGGTTCATCAAGCAACTTTGGACCTCCAAAACAATCTCACAAGGGACATTCTAACTACAATCAAGGGTAGAAAAAGGGTGACTAGAAAAGAAAACCCCATCAACAAGGAAATATTGTTGAACAACAAGAATAGTCAGACAATGAAGACTACTTGTTCATTGCTTGTTCAAGTGAACCATCCATGTCATCTAGTGATGTTTGGTATGTTGATTTAGGGGCCACTTAACACATGACCGGCCATAGAGACTAGTTTATTTCAATGAGGGACACACCATCAAAAAATCATGTTTCGTTGGGAGATGATTCTTTATATACAGTTTTAGGGATTGGGAACATTTCTCTACCCCTTGGTTCACGCAACTACAGACTATTAGATGTCTTATATGTCCCTAGGTTGACAAAGAATTTGCTTTCAGTCAGTCAACTCCTTGATCACAACCTAAAAATTGACTTTGATATTTATCCATAGCAAGAAAACATGTTTAATTTGAGATAAATCACGAGGCTCAAAAATAGTTACAAAAGCCTCCAATGTGGGACGCATGTTCCAACTTGATTTTGTTCACAGAGACGATCAAGAACTTGTGGCTAAGAGCTTCACCTCAAAGACACTGGTGTGGCATCGAGACTTGATCATGTAAATTTCAAGTATCTTGAGACACTTCACTGACGCAATATGGTACATGGGCTACCATCTCTTTAGAAGGATACAGTGCATAACCATCCTCACCGCATCTACAAGCAGATAAACAACACAGAGCTTCATTCCGGAAGAGTACATATTGAGCTCATGGTCAGCTTGATCTGGTTCATACCAATCTTTGTAGTATGATGCAACCAAGTCATTCTAGATTTTAGTACTTCATGCTATGTGTTGATGACTATTTAAGGAAAATGTGGATTTTTTTTCTTCACAAGAGAATTGAAGCTTTTGAAACTTTCAAGAAGTTCAAAGTAGCATTGAGAATGAAACTAGTCGTCACATCAAAACTCTCCACTCATATCAAGGGGGGAATTCACCAATAATGAGTTTAAAGAATACTTATAAACTCATGGGATTTATCAAAAATGCCTCCTCCACACACACATGCCAGTTAATGGTGTTGTTGAGAGGAGAAATTTTACTATCATGGAAATGGTGTGATGCATGATCGATGACTCGGATTAATAAACACATTCTCGGGCAAAAGAAACAAAGACAACAATGTATTTGTTGAGCAGAGTGCCCACAGTTGCTCTTGATAGAGTAGCACCACAAGAATCATGGTCAAAGTGGAAACCATCTATTGCACACCTTAGAGTATTCAGGTGCAAAGCAAGCATGCACATACCCTAAGAAAAAAAAAGAAATTGGACATGGTCATAGAAACTCATCTTCATTGGGTACAAGTGAAGAGACTCTTGGGTACAAATTAATGGATCATAAGACCAGAAAAGTCTACACCAGCAGAGATGTTGAGTTTTTTGAGAAGAAGGAAGCAAAGACTCCTCCAGACTCACCAGATGTAGATTTTTCACCAGTTGTAAAAATTGAAGCTAATGTTCCCTTAGAAGATGAAAGTGACAATGGGGATGATGGTGTTGATCAGATAGAACCACGACCCATAAGAACAATTCAACATATGCCCAAGTGGTGTACTAGCACATTACGAGATGCAAGAATGGATGCTCCACTCGGATACATCCACCCCTGGACCATGACTCGCAATAAAGTAAGAGAAGAAGTTAAATTTTCTTTGATGAGTAGAGTTATTGAATCTGATGAGCCTCTACAGTCCAGGAATCCCTATAGTCAAAAGCTTGGAAAGATGCCATGGATTCGAATATCAATCGATGATGAAGAATAACACTTGGAAACTTGTCGATCTTCCACAGGAAAGAAACCCATTGGATGCAGATGGATATTTAAAACAAAGTATAAAGTAGATGGGACAGTGGACAAGTATAAAGCAAGAATAGTAGCAAAGGGGTACGCACAAAAAGAAGGCATTGAATCGAGGAGACATTTAGCTCTCCCATAGCTAAGATCAAAACAATCAGGATGATCTTTTATCTAGCTACACAGTTTGGTTGGAAAGTCCATCGATGGAAGTAAAAAGTTCCTTCTTAAACAAAGATCTACAAGAAGAAGTCTCTACATGCCACAACCTGAGGGATATGTAGTACTGTTTCAAGAAGCAAAGGTATGCAGACTTAGGAAATATTTGTATGGCCTCAAACAGGCACCCGAGGCATGGTACATCAAAATTGATGAACATATCGTACAACATGGATTTGTTAGAAATCCATACGATCCCAATCTTTACCTCAAAAATCAAGGGGGAGATTGTGATTGTTATTGTCTATGTTGGCGATCTATTCATCAATGGCGATTCAGTTGAGGAGGATGATCGATGTAACGAAGAAAGATCTTAATCAATCATTTGATATGACCGATCTCAGTCGATGCACTACTATCTTGGATTGGAAGTATGGTAGAAAGAAAATCACATTTTTATTTCTCACATGAAATATACCAAGACTACGCCGAGAAATAGACCGACCTACACTAGACCAGATATCGCTTTACATTGAGCTATCTATCCGTGTTTATGCAAGAACCAAAATTTTGTCACCGGAAAGTAACAAGGCACATTTTAAGATATCTTTAGAGGATCAATGGATCTTGGTCTAGAATAGAAGAAGAATGATAACTTCTTCTTGACTGGATATTTGGATTCAAATCATGCAGTAATATCGACGATAGAAAATCCACTTCTGGATTTGTATTCTTTATGGGATCTAGACCAAACCATGGGAAACAAGAAACAACACTTCATTTCTCGCTCTTGCATATAAGACGAGTATTTTTCACAGGAGAATCTATCTATGAAGTGATATGGCTATGTCGCATACTAGAAGGACATGGAATACCACAGACAAACCGACCACCATGTATGTTGACAATGAAGGTGTTCTCACACTTGTTCGTAATCCATTTTTTCACAAGAGAACAAAGGAAATTGAAGTATAGGTTCATTTTATACGTGAACATGTGTTGAAGCACAACATTTAGATTCAATTTTGTCCAATAATTGAACAACAGGAAAATATCTTCACAAAGTCACTTGACGTGACAAGTTTGAGTTGTTCAGAGAGTTCCTCTCCTCATCTCTTGAGACAATGCATAATTAAGGGGGAATATTAGGTTAAATAATTATGCATAATATAAATTGATTATTTAATTAAGTTTATTAATTAAATAATGTCATTAAATGGTTATATTATAAACCATATTATTGTTGTATTTTGTTATATGGTTTTATCAACCATATTTGGCTTATTATTTTCATGGGTATAATTGTTATGTAGTTATAATAATTATGTGCTTCCCGGATGTAATATTGGAAGCTACTATATTGGTTATTGCATTGTTGTAACTCCTCTTTTGTTTATATTTAGCTGTACAATACCTATAAGTATTGCAGCTCATTCCATTGTACCTGGTTGATTGAGTTTAATAAAGATATTTAGGCTTCCACCCCTGTTGTTCAATTTCCATGACTAACTCACAATAACACATAGAAATGGTTCACTAGTGAATACTTTTATTACACAAGATCCATATATAAATTAACATACCCGACGGTATAAATGTAATAGTAAGTGCATGATTTTTGTGACTACGGTCCTCTTCATGACTGACTTTGAAGTATGAGTAACTGGGAGAAAAGGGGCACTATCACCTCCTTGATCATAATAAGCGTGAGAAATTACTTTCCCATCATCAATTAGTCCTTTTGGGATTTTAGCCAAACCAAATTCTAAAATTTGTTTTATAGTCAGTCGACTATAATCCCTTCTTCTAACTTCAAACTCATCTTTGCAATCAGCCCAAAAGTCTTCTAGTGCTAGCAAGTGTGCATAGTTTAGAGAAAATGAATCTCTTGCTATGCTTCTTGTAGACACTAAAATTAGGTCACACTCCCTTTGGTCCCTCGACAAATAAACACCCTTCATCACATTAACCTAGCCATGGCCCCTTCACCTCACTAATATTCATTTAATTAATCTAATTAAATTAATTCACTATCCTCACCATATTTATTATTTAAATATCTTAATTTAGATAATGTCCACACATACACCTCACTTGAACACCTCATCAAGCTAACTCACCCTAAGACCTATTCTTAGTAGGTTGCCATAACTAACTAAGACTTACCCAAACCCTAAAAATCAATGCCTACATTCTCTCTAACCACATTCCCGCATGCATCCAAGACGCTTCCAAAGATAATATGGGTTAATGACACGAGATCCCGAGAAAATCAAGAGGATCTCCCTAGTTTAGTAAACCTAGGAAATCCCACCTTGACTAATGCCGGTTACCCTTAACCATAGTCTGGTTAAGCCAGAACCACCGTCGGTCACCTTTTAATCCCCAAAACAACCTTATTTTGAAGGTTGGCAAACATTGGCACATTCCTAAGAGATATCACATCTTCTGAGAATGAATTTCAGTGAGAACATGCATGCAAGGAAGGAGATCAAGCATTTTCTCTTGCCACAACCATCAAGTACTCACCCCAGCAAGGATTTGCTCCAACCAAGAAAAAAGGAATGCACATGCAGCCCATGTAGAAGCTTTCCTATGATTGGTGATCCTCTACAGCCTTCAACCTCTTACCAACACCTTCATTCCTCACTCAGTAGGTGTCCAGAACTAGGTTCCAAGTAAGTAGAATGTTGTACTCCTTTGGTTCCTTAGCCACCCTGACCTCGTTAATACTCACCCTCCATATACCCATTAAAACCTTGTCAAATCCCACCCAAACCACCTAATACCTCATTCTGACCAACCAAAGTCCCTTGTGCAATCACAAAGGAGACACAAAACTCCTTCTGTAGCATTCCTAGTTTTCCACAGGAACTCAAAGACCTGTTACACCCAACCGCCGTCGGTCACACTTAGCCGGCATCGTTCTCTGTATTTTCCCATACAACCTAGAACAGTGACCTATCCACCTAATTCCACATCACCCTTATTCACTTGTGATCTATCTGAGACCTCTATCAGACCTGTAGAGACCCAAAACCAGCTACTTGACCTTTGGATCTTATTTTAACCTAGCTTGTTAGATTAGATATTTCTTATTGTGTTTCAAGTGAGATACCTAAATCATTTCAAATTACAATAGGATTTATTTTACTACTCGCATTAAATTTTTTTTTAAACAGTGGACTGACAGCTGCCTAGGAAGTATCACACTTCCCGGATCTAGCACACACTAGGCAAGTTCACTGCACATATTATTTAACTCTTTTTGGTGGTCTTGCTTTCCATTACAGGTAGTTCCTCCTAGCCAAAAGGAAGCTCTCACGATTAGCTATGGATTAGAAGTCATACGCACACAACAACCAACCAACCAGCATCTCAACATGTATTCCTCCTACGCTTAGTTACCCTATCTGTTTCATCAATATTTCAAAGAAACGTCTAAGAATCAGGTGAAACATTTTGGCACGCCCGGTGGGACCCATCCAGGTTCCTTGCATTTTATTCATTCCTAGGAAAATTTGTGTGTTTGTTTCCCTTCTGAAAAGCATACACATTAATTTTCTTCCTTGGTAACCTTATTTTTCTTTCTATTTGCTCTAAAAGAAACCTTTCTTTTGGTGTACTTAAAAAGAATCATTTCTTCTTGTTTTTTACATTTTAGTGAAAGAGCATCCCTCTTCCTATTCATCCATTTATGTCATCAAACTTCACATTTTGATTTGGGCTTAAAATAAGTGCATTGCATTCTAATTGATTGCATTAGCTCACATTAATTGAGTGCAACGTATATGCTGGAACTCATTCCCGGTGATGGTTGAAAAATGAATTGTATAAAGCACATCTCTCTCTCTCTCGAGTCTTACCACATTACACAAATTCAAAACAAACACATATTATTAAACAACATATTTCCTCGGAACACCACAACGATCGAACTGATATAAGGATTGGTAGCACTCCCTCACTTACTGCTATGTCGAGTCATACTTTAGAGCGAAGCCTACCCCTACCATAACATACCTGAAACCTCACCTTTTAGATCTTCTTCTTTGTAGGAAGCCATCCTCACCAAAAAAATATATTCTACAGTTCATGAGTCAGTCCTTAAATAGCATAAGCTAAACAAACATAATAGAAAAGGCACTCTTAGGGTCACATTTTTTAGTGTTTTTGCTTGGCTTGCGTTTTGAGGTGAGAGGTTACATTCTTCATTTATTTTTTGTTTTTCCTCGCACGCTCCTCATCATAGTTGGTGTATTCGACTCTTCCTGAGTGTTCCTAGACCATATTCTCATCATTCTTAGAATTCTGGGCTTGATTCCCCATCAAATTTTAATTCACAACCACTTTTCTTTCATCACTGTTTTAATTTCCATAGTGACCGTGTCGATCTAGCGATCGTCGCCGATTACCCTCTGACCATCATCGGTTATACCCAACCGGCGTCGGTTCTAGGTCCTTTTGTTAACCTACCCAAAAGGACATCTATTCATTTTCTTCCACTTTTCACAGTCCTTGTCACTGCTATCATTCCCATTGACATTATAAAACTCATCAGATTTGGCATACCTATCAAATTTGGCCTTATACCCTTGTTCTTGACTCACTGTCCATTTTCTATAGTGACCGGCAATGGTTACCTGTGACCGGCGTCGGTTTACCCTAACCGGCATCAGTTAGCTTGTGTCACTTTCCAACAAACATTTTATACCTAATCTAATTTTTACCACCTGTTTCACTTGTTCCTGCAATTTTTCTATGTCATTTACTGAGAGAACTGACCACCTAATCGTAATGGTTCACATGGTGCTGACCCGAAGACAAGAAAGCGTGCTCAGTATTCCATTCAGCATGTCAACCACTCCCACCTAGTCCTTTACCACCTTCCATTTTATAACCTGCCATGGATCCTATCCAACCTATCACTATCGCTATCGGAGATGAGGAGTTCACATGACTCCTTGACCAAAACCCTACCACATTGTAGTTTTACCTTTCCCACTCATCCACTCGAGATGCCTAGGTCAGTTGATATACGACATGCTCGTATCTATCCTCATGGCTCTTGTTCCCACTCCTGTGTCAACCCCATCTGGTTCCGCGCTACTTGCCTCCACCTTATCCCCAGTCATTTCATAGCTAGGTCTATACCCCATTTATGACTACCACATCTCATTACCTCGTTACACCCGCCACATCCACCATACCTTCAACAACTACCCAAAACGTAACCACATCCACCCCTAATGTCTCACACATACCCGTAGCTACATTACCACCTCCGATGTCGATGACCCCTACTCCTTTTCAGAACGTGGTCCTTTCCATTCCACAATGACTAGCCCCCATTGCCACTAGGGTTACCACGACCCTTCCACCTCCATATACATACTATCAGCAGCCTCCCGTTTCATCTATTATTCACTCTGGGTATGTACCCCCTGTCTCACTGCCTTCTTCTCAATCAACCTACACGATAACACCATATACTGGAATGTCACCCCCATTATATGCCCAAAACCAATCCTCTCACACTATAGAGGCACCCAATCATCATAACCTACCAATGACCTAATCAAATTAATGATGGACAAGATGCATACATTGGAGGCATCAGTTTCGACTCCCGCAATAGTCTCACCTATGATAAGATTTGTAATGAACCCATCCACCCATCCATTCCTATTCGTCCATACCCTGTGCATTGGTAGATGCCTAAATTCAATTGTTTCAATAGTAAAGAATACCCACAACATAAGTTTTGCGGTCGTTCAAACATGGGTGCTACCTAATCACTCATGATGATGCTTTGCTCCTAAGAACCTTTCCCATGTCTCTAACTAGACCTACATTAGATTGGTATAGTGGGTTACCTAGACACTCTATATTCTCATTCAATCAGTAGCCCAAGCCTTCTTGGATCACTTCTCCATCAATATCATCAAGAAGGTTACCATGACCGACCTATACTCCACGCGTCAGTATGAGGATGAATCTATCATAGATTTTGTCACTCACTGGCATAGCCTGATCAATCAACTCACCTTCCAACTGCCACAAACAAAACTCATTGAGCTCTTCACGTGGGCTTGTGCTAGACATATCTCGCCAACCCTGCAGGTCCAAACCTTCCGAACATTCAATGAAGCATTCACCATGGCACGAAAGTTAGAGATTTAGGCCATCGAAGAGAAGAAAATCCAATTACACAATAAGAATTCGGCATTCAAGTCGAATGATACCTCTTCTTCTTCCAAACTGTAAAATAATTATTCAAAAACTAAGGGCACCACTAATGCAGTGGTACTCAAGGCCGACCCAGCTCATCTGTCAAATCAGGCTACCCCTCATCTAATCTCTCACCCCAGACTTTTCAATTCAGACGAGAACAATGGAAATACACCCCAATTGGGGAACCTTACTCTTATGTCTTAGAAAAGCTTATCAAAGCCGGAGCCATCACCCTTCCACCTATAAAACCACACATTGGTTTTGACCCTGCTCGCCCCATGCCCGCATGGTATAAAGAACATGACTTTTGTAACTATCATCAAGTAAAGGGTCATAGTGACAACAATTACATCACTTTCAAAAATATTATCCAAGAGATGCTCGAGAAAGGTGAGTTAACCATGGATAATCCTAACACACCTACCAACCAAAACCTACACATCTTCAAGAAACCATTTCCTAATCATGCCCCTTCGTCTGATCAAACCGGTGAGGCCTCAACTCATGATACCCATACCCACGAGGTCCACGCTATTTTTAGTGACACACTTGTTGCTTCCCAATTACCCCATATTCCATCCATAGAGGAGATTCTAGCCCGCAATCCTCCTTCCACATCGGAACCAACCTCCCTATTCCTTCACCCACAGAGGAACACCTTTCACCTCTTTCCTCACCTATGGAGGAGTCTTCCGCTAACATCGAGACCATTTCACCTTTGGCTTCTCCACCTCGAGAACCGATACCCACAATACTTCTTCAGTCCATGGAGGATACTTATTTACCTCCTCCACCCACAGAGGAGCTCCCATCATCTCCAAACCCTATCACAGACCTAGTTGAGATACCCTTACCTCTTGGTGAGCATTCTCCATCAGCTACCCAAGATCTTGCGGACCTACTTTCAACTCTCTTACCCACGGAAGCTGAAGCTAGCCAATTCTCTATCTCTAAGACACATTTTACGTGAATTGACATTAGGTCCTCATCAATTCCACCTACAGATGTGCGTGTCGTCCTCATGTTCACCAATCACTTAGATCATGTGGATAGGGCCTTACTTTGGGGGTGCCTTTTGCTTCTGTCTCAACGCAGATGCAGATGTCACTTGCTGATACCTCCACTATCTACCCAAAACTATTTTGACCAATCGAAATGAATACAACCACCTCTATCACCATTCCTTCCATGACACCCATCATAACTCAACATACACCCTTACCCATAACCCAAACTACATCTAAACCCAAACCCACACCTACAACATCTACCTCAACTAAACCTATTACCACCTTAGGGGTCACCCCAACCACCAACCTTACTCATCCACCTATCAAACTAGATTTAGCTACATCCTCCAAAGTCAACACCACACCTACTCTGGCACCTAAACCAAAGAACCAAGCCCATAGAACTCATACTCCATCTTTTCCAATCGCACCTTCACCCCTTCCATCTGTCTTAGGACCTCAACCTCCTAGCATGGTCGAGAAACCTCCACCCGTCAGTAAACCAAAAACACAATAGCCCATCCCTTCCTTGCAAACCTCTAACCTACCCAGGCACCCAACATGACTTACACCCATACCTATAGCATCTTTACCACCCATACCACCAATACTCTCTGTAACTTCTTCACTACCCACTACACTTCAGTCTTTGTCTCTCACACCACCTGCACAACCCGCATCATCTACCTTCACAAAGACGCCATTATCCCCCTGGGTAACTTGCCCTCTTCCCCCATCTAATTTTCCTTCTAGACCTCGTACACCCATATCACCTTTACCCAAGAAGGTGCAACCCAAAAACAAAACTCCGTTACCCTCCAATAAGATAGTCAAAACAACCACACACCCTCCTGCTCATTCATCTACTATACCCCTACCTAGACAAACACGACCGACACCCAAGACCACGCCAGCACCCAAAACCATAGCTTGACCTATTCCCCCTCTGCGAGGACTGTTCCTCAACAATCCACCACACCTACACCCAAACCCACGTTCACTTCCCATTGCGACCCACTAGCAGGTCCTATGCCAAAATCTTAACCAACCTCCTTGAGACTTCTGTTATTGCATTACCGCTCAGACCTTATGACCCCCTCAAACCCAAGCCAAAAGGGTTTGATGATACTAAAATTTGTGCCTACCATCATGTGCTAGGGCACAATGTGGAGAACTGCAAGGCCTTTAAAATCTGTCCTTATCCAGTTGTGTCCTCTGGAAGCCAACTTTGACGATGATGACCTTCTCGATGAGGACCCTACTTCACCGACACTCATTCCCACACTACCCACTCGAAACCACGACCTCCACCACCACAGCTCCTAGAGCCACCTCCAAGATTTGAAATTAACATGGTTTGCATCAGAGAACTTGCCACGCCACCACCCAAATGTCGTTGCACCCAACTCACCTCACAAGGTTTTTCTCCTCTCGGTAGGTTTTTGCCCATCGTGTCGTTATACCACTCACCCTAGACCTTTTCCGTTTGAAAATCCCCTCAAATCAACATGATACACGTCACTACCCATGCTCAAAAGGATAAAGGTAAAGAAAAGGTGACTGACCCACCAACCAATCCTATACCCAACATACCATCTGCACCCATACCTAAAATCACTATTGTGGCCCCACATACCCCATTTCTAATGGAGTCACACATCACACCATGCTCAAATAATTACACCAGTCTCCCCTCAAAATGTCCTTATATGACCTCATTCAAACCTCAGAATCCCATTGTCAAGATCTCATGGAGGTTCTTCAATCTATTGAGGTTTTACCAATGACCCTACACCCATCACCTCCATCATCACACCCCATCATGTAGCCTCTCTCACCAAATTACCACCTTTATCCACACCTCCACCTACTCACCAAGTAGCCTCCCTTAGCTTTTCAGAGGAAGAGATCGCGCCACACCAAAACAATGACTCGGACCAGCCCTCTTCATCTCTATCCACATCGATGACATACGGGTATGACATGTGATGATTGATGGGGGTGCTAGCATTAATATCATTTCATCCCATGTATTTTCTCAAATGCGCATACCTGATAATTACATGCATAAACATCCTGTCATGTTTTGCTCATTCAATGATGCTATCACCTCTACACTAGGCACCATCATCCTCCACGTTCATGTGGGCCCCCGCACTATTCTAGAATTATTTTACATTTTAGAGGGGGAGTTTCAATATAACTTGTTGCTTGGTAGACCCTGGATTCGTGTCATGGGGTGCATTCCTTCCACTTTGCATCGTTGTGTAAAGTTTGAGCATGAAGGACATACCTATACTATCCTAGCTGATCCATCACCTTTTAAAACATGCAACATGCTTTACCAACCCAATGATGTGCTCATACCCGTTAAGGCGCCTACCTCCGCGACCACCACCACTTCACCTACACCTCCACTTACTAGTACAGTCGCTACCTCAACCACACATACCTCCTCCATTCCTACCACTGCCACAACCTCCACGGCTGACCCATCAGCCTCCCAATCCATTAACTCCACCTCCGCATCGACCTCTGACACATCATCCATTCCAGACTACCTACATACCAACCACCGATCCCTTAGAAGGTTTTTCAATGCCTCACTGGGGAGTATCGCTATATAGTGTCAATGTTAGGAAATATATCTTAGTGCTCCATTTGTATGTACGGGTGAATAATAATCACATGTGTAATTATTATTATGGTAAATTAGTGAAAGTACATTTACTATGTAAACGTAAATAGTAAATGTAAAATGTGGTTAGTATGTGGTAAGTTAGTAAGTTAGAATAATAAAACAATTAGTATTGTTTTATTATTATATTGGTGAGAGGTTGAAACCATATGGGTGTATGGTTGTACATGAAGACAAATGTTGTTGTAAGGATTGTTATTTTACATCTCCTATATAATGGAGTGTAATGAAATAGTGAATGTATAATAAAAATATAATATAGAGTTGTTGATTTCAATTATTGTCTGTGTAGCTATTTCATGGATTCTTTGTATTAGATCAGATTAATTTCTACATTTGGTACCAGAGCAGGTTAAATCTGTCTCGAAGAAGATCTCGTAACTTTTGTTTTGCGATCTGGGTTTCTCAAAAAATTTTTGGAACGATCTATTATACAAGAAGCTACAGTAAAATTTCAGCAAAACCCAGTTCGTAGTTTGGGAGAAACGTGCAATTTACTATACAACACATTGATCACTGTTGTTTTTGAAGAAATCAGAGAATCAAAGGTAATTCAAATCTACATTCAATTTTTTTTGGATATTTAGATTCAGTAAAATGGATACACCATTATATAAATTTAATGGGCTGAACTTCCATACATGGAGAGTAAAAATCTAGATGCAGTTAATGAATAAAAACCTATGGAGGATAGTAGATGGAAAAGAAAAAGCACCTACATATATAAGCAAAATTGTAGAATGGGAAACTAGAGATGAACAAATAACAGATGAAATTGACTATAATTCTGAAGAATTTCTATTCTAAGTGAAGTTCTTGGAGGAAGGAGGCACAGGAGGTTGGAGGTCATTCAACGACCTCTCGTCAGTCACCAACGACGGGGCCGTATCAGCTATGGTGATTTTTTTATACAGTGTGTTCCTATTGTTTCTTTGTGTTTTGGAAGAGTGTTTGGTTGTAATGTTCCTATTGTGGTTTGCAGAATAAAGGAAATTTCACATTGAGGGGGGAACATGATCTCAATGTTCCATTTCTAGTTTTCTACATTTATGGTATTTTCTATATATGCAGCAGATTTCAGCAGAATTTCCTATGTTATTCCCTGCAGTGAGATGTGATGAGGGCTAAGAATAATACTTGGCATATCATGATGTGGTTGTAGGTAAACCACTTGAAAACCTTCATTTTTGGTTTGTGGTACACCACTTGTAAAACCACCATTTTCGGTTGTTGGTAAACCCTATGCAAAACCATCACCCTTTTGGTTTGTGGTACACCACTTGTAAAACCACCATTTTTGGTTGTTGGTAAACCCTATGCAAAACCATCACCCTTTTGGTTTGTGGTAAACCAGTTGCAAAACCATCATTTTTGGTTTATGGTCAACCCTATGAAAAACCATCCATTAGGTTTATGATCATCCTGTAAAATCATCAGATCATGAGCAGGTGCAAGTATAAGGCAGGTTTTCCCCATGTTCGCACTAAGGGGGGGAATGTTAGGAAATATATCTTAGTGCTCCATTTTTATGTACGGGTGAATAATAATTACATGTGTAATTATTATTATGGTAAATTAGTAAAAGTACATTTACTATGTAAATGTAAATAGTAAATGTAAAATGTGGTTAGTATGTGGTAAGTTAGTAAGTTAGAATAATAAAACAATTAGTATTGTTTTATTATTATATTGGTGAGAGGTTGAAACCATATGGGTGTATGGTTGTACATGAAGACAAATGTTGTTGTAAGGATTGTTATTTTACATCTCCTATATAATGGAGTGTAATGAAATAGTGAATGTATAATAAAAATATAATATAGAGTTGTTGATTTCAATTATTGTCTGTGTAGCTATTTCATGGATTCTTTGTATTAGATCAGATTAATTTCTACAATCAACACATTTCTTACTCCACAAGAGTACAAAAGTCTTCACCAACATCCTTGCTATGATCACCACACAGGAGAACACCTCCTTTATGGTCCTCCTCACCTTCGTACCAGTCTCACATATGGGGGAATTGATACTACCACTTACACACCGAACCACCGTCACAAACCCACCCATTTTCCGTGATTTTCAGTCTCTCACAAATCACCATTTTTCCCACACCTTCCTGCACCGATGTGTGTGGAAGGGTTTCGGTTTTGGATTTTACGAGTAAGGCCACCATACCGTTATCCCATGTACCACCCACAAACATAACGACTGTAGTGGTATCAACTTTCCTGAACCACCTACCAAACAAGCCCGCATTGAACCCATCAAGGACATCAGCTCTTCTCCGCCTTCTTCACCCGCCCCGCCTTCATCACCACCTTTGCCAATGGAGTCGATGGATCTTGAATCTATCCCTCCTAACTTTTTTTTTTCATAAACACCATTTCCTTGGGGCCTTTGACTTATCAACGTGAGGGCGAGGCCCCTTCCTCTCTTCCCTTCTGTATATCCTGAAATGCTTGATGATGATACACCTTCAATTAATGTCATTCAATGTCAGGATGATGAATCTATACTCACCTACCTTGGTGCAGAAGACTCATATATTCATTGGTCGTTACCCTCTAAGATGCAAACCATGTTGAATGAATCAACTATCGAGATCAACATTCACACTCAGGACAACCCGCACATCCTAAAAATTGTTCAATATTTAGATGCTGTTAAACAGGAATCCATCACTTCTTTTCTCAAAGATCATAACCACGCTTTCACTTGGTCTTATGCAGACATACCCAGTATTGACCCCACCATAGTGGTCCACAATATTGTCACTATTCCCGATGCCAAACCCATAAAAAAGAAGCTGAGGAAAATGCACCCTTGCATTGCCCTTCTTGTCAAAGAAGAGCTTCAATGCCTTCTTTCTGTTTCCTTCATATTACCCATTGATTATCCTCGTTGGATTTCTAACATTGTCCCTATCACTAAGGTGACAGGGGACTCGCATTTGCACGAACTTCCATGACCTCAACCTAGCCTACCCGAAAGACAACTTTCCCTTACCCGGTATTGATCAACTAGTTGACCTTACCATTGGTCATGAGATGCTATCACTCATGGATGGCTTCTCGGGTTATAACCAAATATTTTTGCCCCGAGAAGATCAACACAAACCACATTCATCACCCCTTGGGGGACCTTCTTCTATCGAGTCATGCCTTTCGCCTTAAAAATGCCTTTGGTGCCACATATCAATGGGCTATGACTTACATCTTCCATGATATCATGCATTGCATATTGGAAGATTATATGGATGATCTCTTGGCCAAATCTAAATGCCGCTTCGAGCACCTTGCCGTCCTCAAAACCATTTTTGACCACCTCATTAAATATTGTGTTTGCCTCACCAAAGAAGTGTGTCTTCGTGGTTCTCTTAGGAAATATCGGGATTTATTGTTTCCTTATGTGGTATAGAAGTTGACCCTAGTAAAGTCAAGGCCATTCTAGAAATGCCTCCACCCACTAACCTTAAACAACTCTGTAGCCTGCAAGGTAAGTTGTAGTCTATTCATCGTTTCATTTCACAATTATCTGATCGGTGTTAACCATTTCATCATTTTCTCAAGAAGGATGTTTCCTTTAAATGGGATGATGAATGCCACAAAGCTTTTAAGGCCCTAAAACAATACCTCCTCCAACCACCTGTACTCATTCCACCTAAAGATGATCAACCTTTCTACCTATACATCTCAACTACCGATCACTCCTTGGGAGCCATGATGGCTCATCACGATGAAGAACATAGGGAGTAGGCGGTTTATTACATAAGCCGTACACTTTTGGATTACAAAACCCAATACACCCATCCGAAAAAATTTTTTTCTTAGCCTTAGTTTTTGTTGCCACTAAACTCTGCCATTACCTACTTAACCAAAAAACCTATGTTGTGACCAACATCGACCCCTTACACTTCATGTATGCCAAACCTTATCAAAATCAGTGTGCCACTTGATGGCTTATGCTTTTAGCGGACCTCGACCTTGAATTCATTCATCAAAAGTCCATCAAGGGTCAAGTTATTGCCAACCAATTGGCCAATGCACCTATTTCTCGGGGATCAACCCTCTAATTTTGACTTTCCGTGATGAGTCAATTGTTATTCTTTCCTTAGATGAACCCCCTTACCAAATGACACTCTTTTTTTATGGTTCAAAGTGTCAATGTGGGGGTGGAGCTGGTGCTATCCTCAATCCACTTGATGGTGAGCCCATGCCTTTTTCTTTCAAACTTGATTTTGAATGCACAAACAATATCACCAAATACAAAGCACTCATATTAGGTCTCCAAGTGTACATTCCCTAGATGTCAAATTAATCAACATATTTGGTGATTCTCAATTGGTCGTAAACCAAGTCAATGGTATATACCAATGTCATAACGAGATTCTTCAAAAGTATAAACATCATGTAGACATACTTTTGACCACCTTTTCCTATTACACCATTCAAATTGTCCCACGTTCAACCAACAAAGTTGCAGATACCATGGCCTACTTGGCTTCCCAAATACCTACTTTGCCCACTAATTATAAAATATTTTTCACCATACAATGACTCTAATCACCTTCTTATTTACCACGTGAAGTTTACTCTATCAGAACTACTACCCCGGACTCGAGTGACCTTTGGTACAAACAATACTCGACTATCTTTCTCTCTCCATCTTACCTCCTGATCTCACCTATAACGGATAACGTGCCTTCCTTTAAAAGGTCTCTCATTACGTCATCTTGGGGGCCTCCTCTATAAGTGCGGCTTTGATGGTATTCTCTTATGATGCCTCACGAGTTCTGAAATTCCTTATACCATTAAGGAATTTCATGATGGCATATGTGGAGGTCACTTCAATGGCCTTGCTATTTCTAAGTGTATTCTTCGCCTAGGCTATTACTGGCCGACCCTTAACTATGATTATTGTGACTACGTCAAACATTGTGTAAAATTCCAACATGTCAATCTTCATCATACACCCAGTCACGCCTTATAGGTTGCCCGTGACCTTTGGCCCTTCTCTCAATGGGGTTTGGATCTTGTCGGAGAGATCAACCCCCATTCTTCCCAATGACATCAATGGATCATCATTGCTATCGAATACTATACAAAATGGGTTGAAGCCATACCACTCATCTCCACAAAAGATGAGAAAATATGTGATTTCATCAATCATCACATCATTTGTCACTTTGGTGTTCCTCATCACCTCATCACTAACAATGGAAATAATTCAAAAACAAAATATTACAAAAACTTTGTGACGCCTTTGACATTCAGCTCAGTTTCTCATCACCTTATTACCCACAAACTAATGGCCAAGCCGAATCCACTAACAAAACCCTAAACAAAATTCTTATGAAAGTGGTTAATGATACTGGGAAGGATTGACATATGCACATTCCTTTTTCCCTATGGGCATACCGCACTAGTATTCACACTTCCACTGCCACTACACCATTTTATCTGGTCTACGGTACCGAGGTGGTTTTACCTCTCGAAGTCTAGATTCACTCACTCCACATTTCTCTCCATGACATGCTCAATGATGATGACTTTCGTCAACTTGTTTAGCACAACTAGAGTTATTAGATGAACGTTTTCTTAACACTCTGGATCACCTTCAAGTTTACCAAAATGTATCAAATCTACCTATAACAAGTGTGTCCATGAACGAACCTTCCAAGTTGGTGATCTCATCTTGAAAGAAAATCAACATGTAACAAAAAAAAAAATTAAACAAGGAAAATTTGCTCCTATTTGGCTTGGACCATACATCGTGACTCATACTTATGGATCAGGTGATTATCATTTATCTTCACTCGATGGTAGACCCGAACCTGAGCCCCTTAATGCCTTGCATCTTCGACCATTCTATTGTTGAATTTTAGTCTTACCTCACCTTTTGTATCTTTCATGCTTGTCCCTTGAGTGCTATCCACTTCATACACCTTACCAATGATTAAACAAGAATCATGTGAGTACCCATCACTTGTTATCTTCTCTTGAATATGTGTACCATGGCATTGCACATAGCATGATTCTCATGGATACTTTTGTCTACCTTTAGATGAGATCCCATGGTCATTTCACCCTGCCTTTTGAACAAGAGTCTATTATCACCTTGGTCTTGTCCATGACTTCAAAGCCTTCACATGGGACCCAACTCCTTGAGTCAAACTTCTAATAAAAAGATGACTCCCTCAAAAGGACATCTTCCTCTCGATAATCACTATTATAAATAGAATGCTCCCTCGAAGGACAACTATGTAAAGCCAAAAAAAAAAAAAAATTAAAAAAAAAAAAAATAAAAGTGAGAGAATTTGAAGCTTCTCGCATCGATCAGCTTCACGAAGACCTCAAGGAGTTAAATTTTCTTCATCCCATATAGACTTCCCACATCGATCATTCTATCTCAAATACAAGTCAAAACAACAAACTTTTTAGTCATGGACTTTCCCATTGTGACCTCGATTGATCTCTTGCCCGAAGAGCATGCTACCTCATATCATATAACAAATCAACCACCTTTCACCCTTCTCACCATTCTCACTCCCATTTCCTACTGCCTCAAGGGACCTCTCGGAAACCAAGACATTTGGTGATCATGTGACTACTTTTCACCGTAGAACAATCAATCATGCAATGTCTTTAGGGTCTTACATTCATCACCTCCTCCAAGGTATGATCTACTTGGTATGATCCTAACCAATCAGGTGGCTTTATTTCCCCTCTTATCTTTTAGTCATCTTTGTTTATGTTTTGATTACCTTAAACAAGACTTGGTCCTCGATACTACCTTTGGGGTAATCTATCTTCTTCTTTCACCAACAATCAACATCACCTATATCACTTTACCTCTAACCCACCCACACCTAACAAACCTAAACCCACACCATGCCTACAACCTACTAACTCATTTTCATACCTCATCATATTCTTCCCTAGCTCATGGGAGAACTACATCGGCTTGAGGTCCCTTTTTTTGGGACTATGTAGGTAACACTCGAGGGCATGGGGCCCTTGGAGGTTAGCTCGGCCACTCTCTACCCTAAACAATTCATCTTTCATCTTCCTCACATTACATCATACCCCACCTAGTTTCTTCTTTATATCAACAATTGAAAATTAAACCACATACATAACACGTTGCTTCATATTTTAATCCTCATCACAACATACATTTATTACGCCTACCATTTCTATCATCATTATGCATAGATTATACCACATCTCACATATGTCCCATATTATCATTCATTGCACAAAATAATAAATCACAACTTCACCTACTTTGAACACAACCATGCCTAAACAAACCTGACTCAACCATGCCTAAAACCTGACTCAACCATGCCTAAACTGACTCGATCCATGCCAAAAACCTTACTCAATCCATGCCTAAAATTTGACTTGATCCATGCCTAAAAAGACTTGACTCGATCCATGCCTAAACCAATTTCCATCCATATGACTCCATCATGCCTAACTCACCTAATTTCCGGCTCATCAAAACATCAACAAATCAAGAATCTCATGTATCTCATCATATAAATAAATGTGTATCTCAATACAACATACATGGATGTCCCATCATGTCCATCATCTCAAAATCATCGGCACGTGGTGATGCTTGATAAAAATATCATTGGCATCAGAATGTAAGTCAAGTATCATATACAATAAAATAGAATAAACCAATACAAAATCTCTTTGGCACGTAGGCCGGTATATGCTCAAAATATATAAAATCTCTTGTACATCCTCGCTATCTTTAGCACATAGGCCGGTATGTGATCAAAAATACAACTATCTCTTGGCATGCAGGCCGGTATATATCACAAAAATGACTATCATACATCAAAAACCAAGCCCCATATCAGGCATCTCGGTGGATGTCCTCCATCTCTGTATCACTGTACCCTCTACCTCCTGGGTCCCTACTAAGCACCCTCACCTGGAGTTGGTCTCCATGCGTTGGTGGCCTCTCCCACATCTGGCCTCGGAGCTCGCGGCCCCTTGTGCTCTCCACACTGTGAGTGTGGGATCTAGTCCTCTCACTCGATGCCTGTTGTGCCCGGTACTCTCCATAGGATAGAAATTCTATCCCAACCACCATCAACTAGTCCTGGTAGTATCTGGCCTCACCTAGGGCATCCTGTAACCTAGATATAGGCACGTTTGTGGTGGTCCCATAGGTCTTGGCCCCTGTACTTGTCTTGCGGGACCCTATCCCACTCCTGCCTATGAACTGGGACCTGGTCTCGGTGCCTGTGGTGGTGCCCCACCTTTACTTGTGCTTGTATCGGGCACCTGTAAGACCCCAATCTATGCCTAGGTTGTGGCCAATGGGCCTGTAAACCTGCCACATGTGCCTGTAAGGCCGCCACCTGACCATCACCCTCCTCTCCATCTCCATCCCCTCCACTGGCCATCTAGCCTGCATAGCCACCTGTATATGTAGCTTATCTACCCTACGCCTCAGGAGCTCTCATTTATGCACTAGTATACCCAAGGGTAATCAGAGTAGCCACCTTCCCCTGTAGGGTGTCTCTGTACCATGATGGTGGCTAGATCCGGCTGCCCTGGTCTGGGTGGTATGGCTCGTAAATGAGCCACCCACCACTATCTATACCTGTATATACACCCGACATCATCTATCCGGTCAGTCCTGGCTGCTCCTCCTGCCCTGTGGGCACTGTAGGCTATGGTAGAGGTAAGGGCCTCTCCACATCATCTCTCCGATACTATGGGAAGGGTGGAGGTACGTCCTGTAATAGCCCAAACTACCACTCTGACTCTATCCACCGAGATCATCTCGTGCTCCCCGAGCATGGTGACCCTGTATCCATCTCAAAAGTTGGAGCTCAGCTAGCTCCTCATGCATATGCCTATATGAGGGGAATCCCACATACGACCTCCATATAATGTCCACTCTAGAAAACCCCTCCAATAACCACTGGAAATAGGCCACATCATGTGTGGGCCTATCAGATCTCTGCACTCCCCAATAGCCGGCACCCATCACCTATACCCCACCCACACAAATCTTGGTGGGAATGCATCTACTCAGGGCATCCCTACTAGTTGCACACAAGCTATGTGCTCATAAGCCCAACAGTGTAGTAAGAAGGTACAACATAGGTTGAACCTACGTAGCTACCCATAGGCCCATAACTCTGTATAGCTGCACTAGGAATGTTGGTGCCCAGGAAAAGTGGGTCTCATCTATCATCATGTCGTGGAGTACCCCCATCAATGATCGGGGAAAACATCCACCCTCTACATCTGGCAATGCAAAGTAACACATTGCCTCCATCAAAAGAACCACTAGCCTCATCTCCTCCGGATGGGCTAGGTACATCTCTCCATATCGAATGTCAAACTATGGAATGTCAGCTCGGCCATCCCCTCACTAAACATCGTCAACATTAGCTCCTCCGAGGCCTCGGAGGAGATAGAGTAGACCTACATACCCAATATGGGTAGCCAGTAGAATCCTGAACACGTCCTCCAGGGTGACAGTGATCTCACCCATTGGCGGGGTGGAACATGTTATTCACGGAATCCCATCTATCGATGAGTGTGACCATCAAACTAGGCTATCAGACTACATGCTAGTAGCATTAGACTCCACTCAAGCCCACCACCTCCACATGTTATAGCTCCTCAGGGGTCACTGTACACACTGCACTATCACAAGTAGGGGTGGAACCCTGTCCCGCATGTGCGTTGATCTCTCCCCTGCATCCAATACAAACAATACATTAATCTACATTTATCACACCCACATTTTCCCCTATCATTTCCTAACTAACCTACTTTACCCCTACCCATCTTAATCACCCAACCTGTGGCACCTTTGGCCCCTTATCCCTAAAACCCGACCGGTGCTAGTTCCCTTTCACCGACCCCGGTCACCCCTTAACTGGCATCGATCACCTATTTAGTGACCGATATCCAGTTCACACACTACCGACGCCAACTGAGCCACTACCCGGGTGCCGACGTTTGACCTTGACGTCGGTCCTTTGTCGCGGTAAAAACCCACGATCCCCAAAACCCCCCTTTCTCAAAAAAAACCTCCCCCTTGCCCCTTTTAGCCACCTAAAATTACCTAAACTACCCTTGCACCTCAACCCATCCCCCCTCTCCCATTTATTACCCTCCCCATTCCTATTTTTACCCACTTTTCCCCCATTCCCAAATTTAATCTTTTCCCCACCCACAAAAATAACAAAAACAAAAAAAAAACAACTACAAAACCATTTACCAATCATCTAATCTATCTAACCAACTACAACTAGAGTTGGACGCTTACCTCATCATGCTGCCGTCGTCTCGGTGGCACGTTTGGCCACTACACCGGTTCCCATCCGATCCCTCTCGGCCTCTTCCATCACCAAATCGCTACCCGCAACCAAATCAAATCACTTGCATTGATCCCATGTGGACCCGCTTCTCACCAACCAATCACCCACCGTTCACACCACCAACTCAATGCTCCATTTCATTTCAGACACTCTCTCTTTTCTCTCTCTTTTGTCATTTTCTCAAATTGCAATATGACAAATGAATAATAAAAAACATGGATTTTTTGTTTTTATAACAAACCCAACCTAACCGATGCCAGTTTTCCTTTACCAACATCGGTCTCATGCCCTACCTTACCATGGACGGTTGCCCTATACCGGTGTCGGTTACCCTTGACCGGCATTGGTCACCCTATCTAGCACAAAACCCAACATTTTACCCTATTACCCCGCCTATCCCTCCATTTTTTCCCCACACCTTCCCGATCATTTACCCTTTACCTTGATTATTTACCTCACCCTCTTGACCTTATCATTTACTACCTACTTTTTCCTCCTTTAGGGACTCCTTATTTTCCCATCCCTTGGCCTTACTCATGTCGTGACTTATATTTTTGGCCCTGGACCATCGCTAGTGACCTTTGACCTCATGTGTTCGCTATACCTTGCGGCATTGTTACTGTCTTGTTGACCTAATGACCTTACCTAGCCTATTGCCGTGACTATTTATCCTAACCGTACCTTTGGTGTACCGGAACATACCTAAATGTTCCCGCACCTAACCTACATTGTATTTCCTAACCATATCCTAGACCTTGGATACCGAAATCACTTCACCCTTGTTTGGATAAACCTATCGACCTTAGACGATGTAGAGTTTGCCTACTCTTAAGCCTGGTAGTGTGCTATAGTTTATATGTGTGCATGCATTTGAACTGTTACTACCTTTGACCCTGACCCATTACCTAGATCACCCATGTAGATCTTTAACCCCTTTTCCCCATTAACCACCTTCCCTTTCTCATATTTCAATTTTATCAAACCACTCACCAATTCTAATTACGCCTTTGGCCTCGTCGATTCTTGGTTTGAGGGGGATCACCTTCACCCACACATGGGGCAACCACATCTTATTTTTTTAGCAGTCGCTTACCAATACAAGCTACGCAACAAAAAGGGGCAAAATGTAGACACTAAAATTAGGTCACACTCCCCTTTGGTCCCTTGACAAATAAACACCCTTCATCACATTAACCTAGCCATGGCCCCTTCACCTCACTAATATTAATTTAATTAATCTAATTAAATTAATTCATTATCCTCACCATATTTATTATTTAAATATCTTAATTTAGATAATATCCACACATACACCTCACTTGGACACCTCATCAAGCCAACTCACCCTAAGACCTATTCTTAGTAGGTTGCCATAACTAACTAAGACTTACCCAAACCCTAAAAATCAATGCCTACATTCTCTCTAACCACATTCCCACATGCATACAAGACACTTCCAGTCTAATCCATGGGTTAATGACATGAGATCCCAGAAAATCAAGAGGATCTCCCTAGTTTAGTAAACCTAGGAAATCCCACCTTGATTGACACCGGTTACCCTTAACCATCGGTTAAGCAGGAACCACCGTCGGTCACCTTTTAATCCCCAAAACAACCTTATTTTGAAGGTTGGCAGAAGGTTGGAAAACATCGGCATATTCTAAGAGATATCGCATCTTCTGAGAACAATTTCAGTGAGAACACACATGCAAGGAAGGAGATCAAGCATTTTCTCCTACATAGCCATCCCAATCGATGATCTGCAAGGATTTGCTCCAACCAAGCAAAAAGGAATGCACATGCGGCCCATGCCTTCCACACGAGAAGCTTTCCTTATTTGGTGATCACTGATCAAAACCTCTCAGGCACCTCCATGAGGATAGGGACTAGTTTCAAGTAAGTAGATGATGCTCGGATCCATTTCAAAGAATCACCCTGTACTACCCACCCATTGAAACTCGAACCCCTCGATATAGATTAAAAGGCCAAATCCTACCTAATGGGATACCTCATACTCACCAACCAAAGTCCATTGTGCAGGTAAAGGTTCTCATTTTGTGGCACAAGAACTCCTAGGTTCGACAGAGATCCAAGTTGGAGATACCGTTCTTTGTATTTTCCCTATGGGACTAGAAAGACCTACATGAACCTCATGGCTGAGCTATGGACCTCTAAATTTGATTCGGAACTAGTTATGTGACCTCGGACACATTGTCAAGATAAAAATTCCCAGCTCACGATAAGAGTAAAATTTTCAAATTTTGAGTTTAAGTGTTTTCTCTGAAGTGCCTAAGTCGTGAAATTGAAAAAAATCTGTGTTTTGGGTCATTTTGTGTGATTTTCGGGCCTGTCGGAACTTTTTGTCCCATCTGTCCCAAGTACGAAAGTGCATTCTGTTCCCAAAACCCGGAGAAATTTGAGAAGTGTCCCATTTTGGGCCCGTCGGAAAATTTTGTCCCAAGTGTCCCAAAACTTATTTTGCGTGTTGTTCAATTTCGGCCGAATCATCCTTCCCGCGTACTTCGCACTTTCCTGTCCCAAATGTCCCAAAGTTAAAAAGTGCGAGCTTTCCCATTTTTGGCCGATTTGCCCGAACCGCGTCCTTCGCGCAATTTTGTCCCATTGCCCCATTTGAAAAGTGCGAGCTTTCCCAATTTCGGCCGAGCAGTCAAGTCGCGTACTTGGAACTTTTTGTCCCGAATGTCCCAAGTCAAGCGGGCCCTTTGTTCCAATTTCGCCGAAACACCGAATCGCGTACTTCACACATTTTCGTCCCATTTGTCCCAAATGCATTTGTGCGTCCTCTCCCTGTTTCGCCCGAACCGGCCGAGCCGCGTGTTTCGCGCATTCGCGTCTCACATGTCCCAAGCGTACCTAGTGTCATTCACACTTAGTTTTTCCCGCTCGCTCCAAGTATGATGCTTTTCAAATTGGTGGTTGTGTATTCAATGCGCATTAAAGTCATTTCTCTCTCCAAACGGCTATATAACGAGCATTCCCCTTTGCATTTTCGCATTGCTTCCATGCTATCTTTTGCTCGAACCCTCGTCATTTGAAAACCTGCGCGATCCCCCTCCATTTGCAAATTCCTTCCAGAAGTCTAGGTTGCAGCTCCGAGACTATCACTATGAAGATCAAGTTCCAGGGACAGGAGCAAATTTCTCCGCTTGAATCTGCTGTTAGCAATATAGGGGACAACGAAGCTCGTCATCTCGACTTCGGTGATTTTTGGGCAAGAATGACAGATGCAAACCCTACACCAATGGCACAGATGATTAATGATAGTGGTTTAGCTTTTGCCGGAGGATTCCCAATCTCAGTACAGTGTGCTGATACAGTGCTTTCATGTGGAGCTCACTTCGACCCCGATTCGAGCGAATTGACAAATGTACATGGGGAACTCATTGCCAAGCTGGACGCTGCCGCCATTGGCGCTGCTCTGAGGATTCCGGAGATGGACAATGCTATAGTCGTCTCCCGGGATCAAGCACAGGCTATGTTCGACCAAGACAGTGACAAATACAAGGCGCGAGTGGCGAAGTCTTGGTTGAAGAACCCTAAGAAAGGTGCTTCTCGCCTAACCAAAACCCTCTTCCGAGTAGATTTCAACGAAGAACTGTCAGACTTCATAATCCTGCTGGCTCGGGTTATGGGTTTGCCCTCCACCAATGAGTTTCATTTCTGGATGTGCCCGCTCATCAGCATGGTGTGCCAGGGAACACAAAATATCAAGCTGAGGCGAGAGATCATCGGTATGAATTTGGTGAGCGACTATCAGCGTCAGCAAACAAAGAAGTTCTATATGACTTCATATCGATGTATACCCTAGCGGCATCCAGCGGTGGTTTGGTTTCTCTATATAGATGCACACAAAGATGATCAGTGTATGCCTATTGCCCCATGATTCACCTTGGAGACCAGTGACATCGAATTTAGAAGGGTCGATGATGCTTTCACCATGTGCGTGGTCAGATTGCTCGAAGGTGATCTTTTTAGAAGGTTTTGAGATGAAGCCATGAACACGATATCGCGATATGGAGCCTATTTCATTCAATTAGGAAATTTTCCTATATCGGAGCTTCTTTGGCTATGAAAACACTCCTCTGCGGCTTCCCATGTTACTGTAATGATAAAATGGCTTTGATTGAAATATGCGGGCAACTAGACAAGTTGCCTGAGAACTTGCGAGAGACAAGAAGATTTACGGCTTGCACTTTCCCATCTCTACGGGAAACTACACATGCAAAACACTCTGGATGCTCGGAACATAGAAAGAGCCTGGTCCCTATATCACTTTGTTCATTTCTTCAAGCCAAGAACCTGTTTTGACTTGAAGAAGTTCATTGAAGCAGAACATCAAGATAGTCTATCATCATAGGGCGAGATATGAGAAGACTCTTTGGGTGATTGTGCGAGATGATTTTGAAGCCGAGAAGAAGGCATTGTGGCGGGTTCTCCTGCGATTGATCAAGAACTCAGTCTGTACCAAGTTCTGAAGGTCTCGGGATGACAATTCTGATCTATACTCTTATGAGTATGAAAATGTGATTAAGCACACCCCTCACGGAGGACACTGGATTGGAACAAGAAAGAGAGAGATGATCGGGTGAGATTCTTGCTCCGGTCTTAATCGGGACTAAGTGCAGTTCGAGTAAGAAGATCCGAGAATTCAAGAGGCACTCAGGAGAATCTAGCTCCAAGGATGATTCGACACCCATAAGAGAGGCATCAGTTCCAGAGTCTGGAACACCAGTGAAAACCCCTCCTGCCTCAACAGCTCGGGGACCTGTAGAATCTACTCCTTCTCCATCTACCCAGGTATACAGGAAGAAACTCAAAGAGGTAAAGAAGGAACCTGCAGAGAATGATCCTCCAAGAAAATAGGTAGAGTTGCCTATAGGGCCAGAGAACATCATTGTTCTCAGTGAAAGTGAAGAAAGTGAGATGCCAACTCCTGCAAATGTTCTGAAGATCCGGAGATAAGGACAAGAGGTCGAGCACGAACTTCCGGGTGCTATTGATTCTTCTCTGCCATTGCCTCCGAGTGCTCTACTCACGTCTCGGCTTGAGTCGGCAGTGCCTTGAGACCACGAGTGTCATGAGCTCCTGTCTCTTGGTCCCCTTGCCCCTCTGCAGATTCTTCTTCCTCTTTTGCAGGTGTGCGACCTGCGGTTGACAAAGGAAGAGGAAATCCTCCTCTCAAAGCTTGGGACCAAATTTTGATGCTGTGCAGCCTTGTTGGGCACCACTCCTTCTCGTGCCAAGAAAGCCAGAACCACCTCCAGAATGTGTGTCTGATGCCCAAGGTCAGCAATTCTTGGAGATTGCTAAGCCTACGGTAGACAAATCGAGAATCGAGACTTGTGACATCGACTTAGAGCTTTGAGGATCCCTATGGGAGAGTCTACTCCTGAAGGTGAAATTCACAACCTCCAGGAGGAAAGCAGATCACTGAGAGTCATTGGAAGGGTAGAGAAAGGGCAGCAGACTATTGAACAGTTGGAAGAACAAGCCCAAGTTCTCACAAGTTTTATCAAGTCACTCTTGTCTAAGGACAAAGTTTTGGACCCTACCCCCTTGATTGCTCTACCGCCTCCTGTAATTCTAAGCCAAGATGAAGTGCAAAGTATTAAAGATATGCACAAGTATTACGTCTATCATGGCGAGCTATTGAAGCCATGGTGGATGACATGCTTGTTCTTTGGGCTAAACTTCATCGATGAAGCTTTTAAACTACATGGAAAGGTAGACAATTTGCTGTGAAGCTATCCTCTACTATTGGGGTTATGGATAAAGAGCTTAAACTCTGGAGCAGTTGCATTGTAGACCTTCGCCTCATGGGACAGACAGATGAGAACATCTTACTGGCGAATAAGATTTTTGATGATGCCAAAGACAATCTATCAAAATCCTGGGTCTACAGCGTAGAGTGGAAAATCAAAGTCTGGAGGAAGGCTGTGGGAGAAATGAAGCGATTGGCGAGAAGGAGAAGCTTTGAGACAACTTTGGCATTTCTTTGCTTTCAAAGATATGCATTGTCATCTTCAAGATGAAAACTCTGGTGCTTCCTTGTCCTTGCAAGAAATCAAAGCTCAGTTCAGAGCTTTTGTCAAAGATCATCTATTCGAGGAAAGCTCCATCTCTAAGGAAAAGATGAAGGAAATTTGTTCTCTTCAGTCTGCCATTGAAGAAGCAAACAAAGATTATCATACTCACGTCGAGTTTGATAAAGAGATGGAGAAATGTCTGGGATTTTGGACTCAGTCTGCAGCCAACACGTCAGTCCCTCGTGGCAGAGATATAGCTGAGTCATTGAAGAAATTCAGGCAGCGGATTCTGAAGACAGTGGGTCCCTCCCAGTAACCGGCCACCTGTCTCCTTCTCCTTTCTTTCCTCTTCTTCCCTTTCTTTTCGTATTCTTTGTAATCAGTTAAGGTATTGTAACCGGCGGTCCTTAACTATTCTTTAGTTAAAAGAAACGGTTACGAAGAGTAACTGACTTGTAAGCTATATAATGGCCTTTCCACGCCATTTTGAAAGGAGGAAGAACTTGGAATATTTGCTGAAAGTGTAAATAGATCTTAAAGAAATCAATACAAAAGGGCTTTTCATTCTTTGTCTATCTGATTCTTGTTATCTCTGTGTTTTCCTTTAATATTGTGAAGATCATTTTGTTCCTAACTCGTTAGTCTCTCACGATTGCATCTTGTTCGGTTTTGCAAATACGGTGATCTTGTACAACGAGAAGGAACTTTGTGTCCTTGATTAATAAATCGAAGAAGGTTATTTATGGAACTTTGTGTCTTTAAATTTAATCTCATTCAGCCAACGCAAATGATCTTGTCTTAAATTCTTTGAAGCTTCGCATACGGGAGGAATTATTACTGCTATCTATAATTACGAATGTTGCTTTATTCTGCTCATCTTCTTATTCCCTTTCCTCGGTCCTTGTGTGATTGATGATCCTTGTGGAAAACACTTTCGTAAAATCCAAGTTTGACCATAAAACAATGTTACGTACATTTGTAAATAAGTTCGTTTCGAATAAGGAACCTCTCCCATTAAAGAGGAGGGACTTCTTGTCCCCACATTGCTCTTCTAAAAAGTCCTATCGGCGACCAACGAGTTTTGGCGACTCATTTGGGAAAATCGCATTCGATCTGCAATTTTCGATCATCCTTTGATCACGGTGACTCCGCGTTTCACTCGAGGAGAAGGACCCTTGGTATGAAGATTCTCGGTTTTAGCTTTTGGAGCAACGGGGTTTTCCTTTCCCTTGAATAGAAGAACTCTTGTTCGCGAGCACTCTCGCTGTTCAAGATAGAAGTCCTACGGGTGGTATTCCTTGAGCACCTGCTAGTCCCGATCTATGAGCTTTGATCCTTGCTGGTGTTAAAGTTCCCCTCAAGCCGTATTTCAAGAATGGCGGCACAATTGCCATGGGGTCAAGCGTGTCGGGCCCCTGGCCCTTACTCTCCTTTGCATGAGTTACCTAGAGGTAACCGAAAGAACTTCCCCAAGTTTAGAGGAGATGGCAAAGTACACCCTGATGAACACATTGCAGCCTTCATAGTTGCATGTGGAGTCTTGGGAGTTGAACATGAAGCGTCTCGGTAAGGTACATTCGTTTGAGGCGTTACGGGATAATCTTTGCTTGTTTGGTTCTATCACCTTCCACATTTGGTGCCATCACATTTGGAATACAATGAGAACTTAGTTCGAAAGCCGTTTCAAGCCGGTAGAAGATGTGCATGCACCCTGCTTGCCCAAATTTCTCAGATAAAGAAAGATCCATCAGAACCCATGAGAGAATTTGTGGCTCGGTTCAATAGACTGATCAACAAAATTCTGTAAATACTCGACAGGTTGATCAAATTCAAAAATGTTTCTTTCTAAATGCTCAAACGCCCAAAGTCGGTTATGCTCTAAGAAGGGCTAATCTTGGAGCGTTAATTCGGATCAAGAAGCGGCATTTGTTAGTGTCGAGATGACTGATCATGTCGGGGAAGTTGAAGAGAGATCCTCCCAAATCTAAATCTCTTTGCTTCTTCCTCTTCCACCTCTGGACCCAATCTTGATCCATTAGTCCAGAAACTTGTAAATGATCTAGTAGCTATAAAGAAACAATTGGCCGGCATGCCCGTATGCGAGATGTTCCAAGAAGAAATTTCAGCCCGAGAAATCATTTTCTGCTCCTCACACAAGACTAGCACTTGAAGGTCCTCTGTCAAAGTTCTGTGAATGCGACTTTGTGAAGTTGAAGAGCCCGATGATGATGTGGACGATGAAGCTCGTGAGGAATTCCTGGAGGAATTTGATGATGAGGCGGAAGAACTCGAAGGATCTCGGGTTAATTTCTTTACCACCGAAGGCACTGATGATGGAGATAACTATGATGAAGTGGTAGCAGATATGAACAGTGAATCATTTGCTGTCATGACTCGAGAACAGACGAGGCAGAAGGAGAAAGTAACACAGCCCATGAAGAAATCTAAGGAGCAGCCGGCAACTATTCCTGTAATTGCCAGAAGAGGATCTCCTATCCCTACCTCATCTGCACCAAAGGTAAGTATTGTCAATCCTGCTACCAAAGTTGCTTCTTCTTCTTTTTCTCCTAAGGTTGATAAGCCTAGAATTTCAAATGATGATGGCCCATCCACCTCTGGATCCTTTGATATTGTGGATCACCTAAAAAGGACCAAGGTTCAAATTTCAGAAGCTGAATACTACCAAACCCATCCCAAAGCTTTTGCCAAGATGATCCAATTTGTAAATTCCCATTCCAAGACCACCTCTAAAGGCCTTTTGCCCACTCCTCCTTCTATACCACAGCCTAGTCTGGTAGCTGCTGTCACCTCGCCTGGTGACAAAATCAAGCCTTTTTATGTAACACTTCTTATAGCGGGCCATAGGCTCAGTAACTGTGTCATAGATTCCGGAGCCTCAGATAATGTGATGCCTGCTAAGGTAGCTCATGCTTTAGGCTTGACCCTTACTCGTACTTATGGATCTTGCTACTCCATGGAAAGTAAGGAAGTACCTTTGGTTGGAAGGATTAAAGATGCACAAGTGGCTTTTGCTGCTTTACCTGAAAAGAAAGTCTTGGCCACCATCCTAGTAGCAGACATTCCTCCTTCTTACGGAATGTTGCTAAGTCGGAACTTCTGTAAAGATGTGGGTGGGGAGATTCAAATGGATTGGTCACACGCCCTCATACCTGTCAATGGACAAATGAAGAAGTTACTCACGAGAAAGCTTGATCGAGTATATTGTGTAGAAAAGCGAGATGATCCTAAGGCACAAATACTCTATGAAGACATAGGTCATGGTAATTACATGATTGTCCCCGATGAAATCCAACCCTCAAAGTATCACCCAAAGATCCCGATGGTGTTTGGATTTTAGAATTTGATGGAAGTTGTTCCTGGTGGTTACGGAGCTGGTGTCCTACTAGTGTCACTGAAGGCTGCCTACACCCTTTTTCATTTAAGTTGCAGTTCGAGAACACTAACAACACCGCAGAGTATGAGGCTCTCATTCTTGGACTGCAAGTGGCCAAAGAACGAGGTGTAAAAAATCTTCTGGCTCGTGGTGATGCAGAGCTGATTGTGAAACAAGTCAGAAGCATTTTTCAGGTAAAAAATGGGAGGCTGAAGCATTACCGGAATCAGGTTTGGGATTCAATTGAATTCCTTGATGCCTTCTCTATTGAAGCAATACCCAGAGAAAAGAACAGCAGGGCTGATTCACTGGCTGTCTCAGGGTCATTATTGATTCCCCATCCTGAATTCTCTCAGGATAAGTTCACTATTGAAATGGTCCACCGGCCCTAGTGTACCCGACAATACCAATAACTGGCAAGTTTTCAACGATGACCAGCATTTGCTTTCCTTCACGGAACTCAAGGGGAATTTGAGCAGCTGTATTTTGAGGAAGTGACAACTGCCTCGTGAGAGTGTGTCCTCGACCAAGTTTGTCACCCAAGGAGAAGAAACAGATCAGGAAGGGTGCATTAAACTCAAAGGAAACAAGATTCCCAAAGGTTTGGTGAGTTTGGAGGAGTTGTTTGATAAACATGACAGATATGTAAAATCTAAAGCTTCTACTGGACCTCAGCAATCAGCTGAGTATGATAAGATTGATATAGGGAGTTCTACTGATCCCAAGCTGGTAAATATTGGGAAATGTTGCACAACCGATGAGAGGAGAAGAGCAATTGATCTTCTAAGGAAGTATAAGGATGTTCTTGCATATTCTTATGAGGATCTAAAAGCCTTCAAGCCAAAAGACATGCAGCACTCTATCCCTCTCAAACCAGGAATCAAGCCTTTCAAGCAGAAACAAAGGCAGTATAATCCCAAAATAGCTGACACTATATTTCAGGAGATTCAGAAATTGTTGAAGGCTAAAATCATCTTTCCCATTCACCATTCAACATGGATTGCAAACATTGTGCCTGTTAGGAAGAAGAATGGTGAGATCCGCATCTGTGTTGATTTCAGGAACCTGAATCAGGCTTCTCTGAAAGATAACTACCCTCTGCCTATGATGGATCAAATATTGCAAGCAGTAACAGGATCTGAAATGTTATCTATGCTTGATGGATTCTCGGGATACAATCAGGTAGAGGTTGATACTGCAGATCAACACAAGACAGCCTTCACCACTCCTTGGGGTACCTTCGCCTACAAGAGAATGCCTTTTGGGCTGATTAATGCTGGTGCCACTTTCCAGAGAGCTATGGATTTGGCTTTTGGAAGCTTGAAAGGGAAATGTATCGTCATATACCTTGATGACCTGACAGTGTTTTCAAAGACAAGAGCGAGATCACTTGACCACACTGGAAAGCTTGATTACGCAAAGATGCGAGAGCATGGGATTTCTTTAAATCCTAAAAAATGTGTCTTACGTGTTACTGAAGAAGGAAAACTTTAGGGCACATTGTCCAAGGATGGTATTAAGATTGATCTGAGCGAGTTCAAGCCATCCATGATTCCTCTCCCAACCCGGTAAAAAAGGCGTGCATTCCTTTTCGGTAAGATCAATTTTTAAGAAGATTCATCCCGATTTTGCTGAATTAACTTTGAATCTCTCGAGATGATGAAAGGAAGCAAGCATTTGGTTGGTCTTCGAAGGAAAGGAATCCTTTGAGGGTATCGAAAGCTATTGCTAAAACTCCGGTTTTGGCACTGTCGATTTCAACAAAGATTTCATCATCTATTGCTATCTCTGAGATAATACCACATTTCTTGTCTTAACCCAAGAAGACTACGATGGACATGAGCTACCAATTGCCTTCATGAGCTATATCACTGAAGAATCATGAGCTGAAATACACCATGATGGAGAAGCATGCTTTTGCGGTAGTCAAAGCCATCAAGCGAGTTCGTTTCTATATCCTCAACTCTCACTCTATGGTCTTTGGTTCCGGATCATTGTTAAGTCAATTCTTACACAGCAAGAATTTGGGTCCAAGAGAGGAAATTGGGTGGCTAAAGTCCAGGAGTATGACATTGATATCAAACCAACCAAGCTGGTTCGTGGAAAGGGTCTTTGTGAGCTCATTCTTTGAAGGAGCCAAACATGAGTTCTTTGGAGGAGAAAGGTGACATTCCTCTTTGTTCTATTCCTTAGTTCGGTCGATGAATGGTATTCTGACATTGCCCATTTTCTCACCTATGGGGAATGCCCCTCTCATTTAACTGCCACGGAAAAGAGGATTGTTAAATTGAGATCAGCACAATATGTACTATGGGAAAATGCCTTGTTCAAGCGTGGTTTAGATGGGAGATTTACGAAGTGTGTGGACAAGGAGCAGCAGAGAGAAAGTTGCTCTCGGCTTTCCATGATCGGGCATGTGGAGGGCACTATTCATCACGATCACGACTCACAAGATACTCAGGGAGGATATTGCGGCCTTCTTTGTTGAGAGATGCATCCAGTGGGTGGATAAATGTGAAGCTTGTCGGACCTTTGTGGGAAGACCTAAATTGACATCTTTACCTCTCAAGCAGGTTGTGATTGAGGAACCATTTCAGCGATGGGGTCTAGACTTCATTGGTGCTGCTTGAACCTGCTTCTAGTGCTGGTCACACGCATGTGCTAACTACATTTGACTACTTCACCAAATGGGTGGAAGCTATTCGATCAAGAGCACTACTTACGAAGTTGTATGCAACTTCATCAAAAGAACATCTTGGTAAGGTATGGTGTACCTAACAAGATTGTGCAGATAATGCTTGAACTTTTCCTCAAGTGAGATAATGGATTTCTGCTATGGGTATGGCATCTCTCGGCTCATTCTTGATTATTACCCACGGGGAAATGGACAGCGAGAATCCACCAACAAAAATCTGGTGATTATCATAAGGAAGTTGGTCGATGAGTCTCGTGGCGGCATAAGAAGCTTTATGATGCTCTTTGGGCGAGACAGGATCACACCTAAAAGAGCCATTGGAATGTCTCCTTTCAAGTGGTGTATGGAGTGGAAGCTCAATTGCAGTGATGATGGAGCTGCACCTTGACCTTGCACTGATGAAGGCCATTGAGGATACTAGTTTCGGTGATGCTCTGGATAAAAGAATCATGTACCTGCACAAACTGAACGAGGATAGATTGGAGGTTGCTGACAGGATATCTGCTCACCAGCAGAAGGTAAAGGTTCTGTTTGACAAGAAAGCTAAGTTCAGGGAGTTCCAAGTTGGAGATACTGTGCTGTTATGGGACAAAAGACATGAACCTCGTGGCAGCCATGGAAAATTTGATTCACTATGGCTCGGACCATTCAAGATAAGACACTTTGCTGGTAAGAACTCTTTCTATCTTGATTACATGGATGGTTCCCCCCTCCCACTTCCTTATAGTGGGCAGTATTTGAAGTTGTTCAAGTCCTAGGTGACTAGGGAGTCCCTTTGTATATTCTGTACAGTGTTTTTGCTTTTCTGCTTTCGGTGTGTTTCCCTTCTGTTGTTGTTTGTGTTGCCCTCTGTGTTGGTTTGTTTTTGACTCCTTTGCCCAATGGATAAGGCCTTTGATGCCTTCATCGAGTTATCTAAGTTCTTGCCTTGTCTCATTCCATGAATTTATACCAAGTCATCCCCAGAAGGAGCCAGTTGTTGTCTACTCAAAATTTCCCGCTCTGATAAGAGTAAATTTTCAAAATTTTGAGTTTAAGTGTTTTTCTCTGAGGTGCCTAAGTCGTGAAATTGAAAAAATCTGTGTTTTGGGTCATTTTGTGTGATTTTCGGGCCTGTCGGAACTTTTTGTCCCATCTGTCCCAAGTACGAAAGTGCATTCTGTTCCCCGATCGGCCGAAATCCCCGAAGCTGTCCCATTTTCGGGCCCGTCGGAAAATTTTGTCCCAAGTGTCCAAAACTTATTTTGCGTGTTGTTCAATTTCGGGCCGAATCATCCTTCCCGCGTACTTCGCACTTTCCTGTCCCAAATGTCCCAAAGTTAAAAGTGCGAGCTTTCCCATTTTCGGCCGATTTAAAACCGCGTCCTTCCAATTTTGTCCCAGCTGCCCCATTTGAAAAAGTGCGAGCTTTCCCGATTTCGGTAGGGCAGTCAAGTCGCGTACTTGAACTTTTTGTCCCGAATGTCCCAAGTCCAAAGCAGGCCCTTTGTTCCAATTTCGGCCGAACACACCGAATCGCGTACTTAGCACATTTTCGTCCCATTTGTCCCAAATGCATTTGTGCGTCCTCTCCTGTTTCGCCTTTGAACCGGCCGAGCCGCGTGTTTCGCGCATTCGCGTCTCACATGTCCCAAGCGTACCTAGTGTCATTCACACTTAGTTTTCCGCTCACTCGAGTATGATGCTTTTCAAATTGGTGGTTTGTGTATTGATGCGCATTAAAGTCATTTCTCTCTCAAACGGCTATATAATGAGCATCCCCTTTGCATTTTCGCATTGCTTCCATGCTATCTTTTGCTCAAACCCTCATCATTTGAAAACTGCGCGATCCCCCTCCATTTGCAAATTCCTTCCGGAAGTCTAGGTTGCAGCTCGAGACTATCACTATGAAGATCAAGTTCGGGGACGGGAGCAAATTTCTCGCTTGAATCTGCTTTGTTAGCAATATAGGGGACAGTGAAGCTCGTCATCTCGACCGGTGATTTTGGGCAAGAATGACGGATGCAAACCCTACACCAATGGCACGAGATGATTAATGATAGTGGTTTAGCTTTTTTAGGAGGATTCCCAATCTCGATGCGGTGTCTTGATACGGTGCTTTCATGTGGAGCTCACTTGACCCCGATTGAGCGAATTGACAAATGTACATGGGGAACTCATTGCCAAGCTAGGCACAGCTGCCGCCATTGGCTTTGCTGCTCGAGGATCGGAGATGGACAATGCTATAGTCGTCTCCCGGGATCAAGCACAGGCTATGTTCGACCAAGACAGTGACAAATACAAGGCGCGAGTGGCGAAGTCTTGGTTGAAGAACCCTAAGAAAGGTGCTTCTCGCCTAACCAAAACCCTCTTCCGAGCAGATTTCAACGAAGAACTGTCAGACTTCATAATCCTGCTGGCTCGGGTTATGGGTTTGCCCTCCACCAATGAGTTTCATTTCTGGATGTGCCCGCTCATCAGCATGGTGTGCCAGGGAACACAAAATATCAACTGGGCAGAGATCATCAGTATGAATTTGGCTGAGCAGCTATCCAACGTCCAGCAAACAAAGAAGTTCTATATGACTTCATATCTGATGTATACCCTAGCAGCATCCAGGCAGTGGTTTGGTTTCTCCTATATAGATGCACACAAAGATGATCCAGTGTATGCCTATTGCCCATGATTCACCTTGGAGACCAGTGAATCGGAATTTTAGAAGGGTGATGATGCTTTGCTTTCACCATATGCGTGGTCAGATTTCTCGAAGGTGATCTGCAAGAAGGTTTTGAGATGAAGCCATGAACACGATATCGCGATATGGAGCCTATTTCATTCAATTCAGGAAATTTTCCTATATCAGGCTTGCTGGCTATGAAAGCACACTCTCTACGGCTTCCCATGTTCTGTAATGATAAAATGGCTTTGATTGAAATATGCAGGCAACTAGACAAGTTGCACAGAACTTGCAGAGACAAGAAGATTTCTGGCTTGCACTTTCCCATCTCTCTGGGAAACTACACATGCAAAACAGCTCTGGATGCTCAGAACATAGAAAGAGCCCTGGTCCCTATCACTGTTCATTTCTTCAAGCCAAGAACCTGTTTTGACTTGAAGAAGTTCATTGAACAGAACATCAAAATAGTCTATCATCATAGGGCGAATACGAGAAGACTCTTTGGGGAAATTTGTGCGAGATGATTTTGAAGCGAGAAGAAGGCATTGTGGCGGAGTTCTCCCTATGATTGATCCAAGAACTCGATCTGTACCAAGTTCTGAAGGTCTCGGGATGACAATTCTGAGCTATACTCTTATGAGTATGAAAATGTGATTAAGCACACCCCCCTGGAGGACTTGGATTGGAACAAGAAAGAGAGAGGATGATCTGGGCTGAGATTCTTGCTCCAGTCTTAATCGGGACTAGGTGGGGTTCAGTAAGAAGATCCGAGAATTCAAGAGGCACTCAGGAGAATCTAGCTCCAAGGATGATTCGACACCCATAAGAGAGGCATCAGTTCCAGAGTCTGGAACACCAGTGAAAACCCCTCCTGCCTCAACAGCTCGGGGACCTGTAGAATCTACTCCTTCTCCATCTACCCAGGTATACAAGAAGAAACTCAAAGAGGTAAAGAAGGAGCCTGCAGAGAATGATCCTCCAAGAAAATAGGTAGAGTTGCCTATAGGGCCAGAGAACATCGTTGTTCTCAGTGAAAGTGAAGAAAGTGAGATGCCAACTCCTGCAAATGTTCCTGAAGATCCAGCAGATAAGGACAAGAGGTCAGAGAGCTTTGAACTCCGGGTGCTATTGATTCTTCTACCGCCATCATTGCCTCCGGTGCTCTACTCACATCTCGGCTTGAGTCAGCACATTTGTGAGACCCACCGAGTGTCATGAGCTCCCTGTCTCTTGGTCCCCTTGCCCCTCCTGCAGATTCTTCTTCCTCTTTTGCTTGGGTGCAACCTCTGGTTGACAAAAGGAAGAGGAAATCCTCCTCTCAAAGCTTGGGACCAAATTTTGATGCTGTAGCAGCCTTGTTGGGCACCACTCCTTCTCGTGCCAAGAAAGCCAGAACCACCTCCAGAATTGTGTCTGATGCCCAAGGTCAGCAATTCTTGGAGATTGCTAAGCCTACAGTAGACAAATCAGAATCAGACTTGCTGACATCTGACTTAGAGCTTTCAAGGATCCCTATGGGAGAGTCTACTCCTGAAGGTGAAATTCACAACCTCCAGGAAACAGTCACAAGAGTCATTGGAAGGGTAGAGAAAGGCAGTCAGACTATTGAACAGCTGGAAGAACAAGCCCAAGTTCTCACAAGTTTTATCAAGTCACTCTTGTCTAAGGACAAAGTTTTGGACCCCACCCCCTTGACTGCTCTACCGCCTCCTGTAATTCTAAGCCAAGATGAAGTGCAAAGTATCAAAGATATGCACAAGTATTCTATCTATGGCAGAGCTATTGAAGCCATGGTGGATGACATGCTTGTTGCTGGGCTAAACTTCATCGATGAAGCTTTTAAACTACATGGAAAGGTAGACAATTTGCAACAGAAGCTATCCTCTACTATTGGGGTTATGGATAAAGAGCTTAAACTCTGGAGCAGTTGCATTGTAGACCTTCGCCTCATGGGATAGACAGATGAGAACATCTTACTGGTGAACAAGATTTTCGATGATGCCAAAGACAATCTATCAAAATCCTGGGTCTACAGCGTAGAGTGGAAAATCAAAGTCTTGGAGGAAGCTGTGGGAGAAATGAAGAACAGTTGGCAGAAGGGAGAAGCTTTCAAGACACTGGCAGCTGCTGCTTTCAAAGATATGCATTGTCATCTTCAAGATGAAAACTCTGGTGCTTCCTTGTCCTTGCAAGAAATCAAAGCTCAGTTCAGAGCTTTTGTCAAAGATCATCTATTCAAGGAAAGCTCCATCTCTAAGGAAAAGATGAAGGAAATTTGTTCTCTTCAGTCTGCCATTGAAGAAGCAAACAAAGATTATCATACTCACGTCGAGTTTGATAAAGAGATGGAGAAATGTCTGGGATTTTGGACTCAGTCTGCAGCCAACACGTCAGTCCCTCGTGGCAGAGATATAGCTGAGTCATTGAAGAAATTCAGGCAGCGGATTCTGAAGACAGTGGGTCCCTCCCAGATAGCGGCCACCTGTCTCCTTCTCCTTTCTTTCCTCTTCTTCCCTTTCTTTTCGTATTCTTTGTAATCAGTTAAGGTATTGTATAGCAAGGCGGTCCTTAACTATTCTTTAGTTAAAAAAGCAGTTACAAAGAGTAAGCTGACTTGTAAGCTATATAATGGCCTTTCCACGCCATTTTGAAAGGAGGAAGAACTTGGAATATTTCTGAAAGTGTAAATAGATCTTAAAGAAATCAATACAAAAGGGCTTTTCATTCTTTGTCTATCGATTCTTGTTATCTCTGTGTTTTCCTTTAATATTGTGGAGATCATTTTGTTCCTAACTCGTTAGTCTCTACGATTGCATCTTGTTCGGTTTTGTCCTTGAAATACAAGAAGGTGATCTTGTACAACCAAGAAGGAACTTTGTGTCCTTGATTAATAAATCTGAAGAAGGTTATTTATGGAACTTTGTGTCTTTAAATTTAATCTCATTCAGCCACGCAAATGATCTTGTCTTAAATTCTTTGAAGCTTCGCATCACGGGAGGAATTATGCTTTGCTATCTATAATTACGAATGTTGCTATTATTGCTCATCTTCTTATTCCCTTTCCTCGGTCCTTGTGTGATTGATGATCCTTGTGGAAAACACTTTCGTAAAATCCAAGTTTGACCATAAAACAATGTTACAGTACATTTGTAAATAAGTTCGTTTACGAATAAGGGAACCTCTCCCATTAAAGAGGAGGGACTTCTTGTCCCCCTAAGCGTTGCTCTTCTAAAAAGTCCTATCTCGGCGACCAATGAGACACTTGGCAGCCTTTGTCGCCTATTAATGCTTTGACAATTCAACTAACTTTTCCCCCTTTGAGGACATGTGGAGGCATCACTTATGTTTGTAAATCCAACCCAAATTTTTCCTTTGGAGGAGCGTCATGTTGACACTTATCTGCCTCCACTACTTTGTGGACTATTCAACGGTCCTTCTTACTTTTTAGATTTTGAGCTATGTGGCGGCCTCGCACTCATTTGGGTTTCCCCACGGGACTGACTCTTGGAAATGTGCCAGGCTGACACACAGCACTCTCCACTTGCACTTCTATACTTAACCAATTTTGAAGCCCACCTTTTGACCCTATTTGACCCTTGGCTATGTGGAGGGCTGGCGCAAGTTTGAGTCTCCTCCTGGGTTCCCTTTGAAACAAAGTTGTCGTTAAGGCATGTGGCCCTTTCCGCTTCTTCCTCCATACTTAGTCATTTTTTTCCCTTTTCTTGAACCAATTCGAGCCGAGGATTGACTCTTCACCATTCTTCCTTCTTCTAGCTTCTTTGTAGCATTGATCCTTATTGTCTGACCTTGCTATTTTATAGTTCTGCCTGCCTGTAACTTGGAGGATGGATTTAAGATGTAGAAATGGCCTGACAGAGTCATTTTCTTTCTGTACAGGGTCTTTTGATCTTTCTTGGTCTCTGCCACTCCATTGTTGAATCTTCTTGCAACCAATTTTCAAGATCTGGATGAGTTTTCTTGGGTTCCTTCAAGTGGGGTTGTGATTCGATCCACTATTTCACCCAGGGTGAAATATGGGTAACAATTTGGTGACTCACGGGGACATCTACCTGTTGGATGAAGAGATCAATTACCTTGTTATATCTGTTGGGTGTGGAGTCAAGAATAACAGGCTGATATTATTTCTACCTCTAGTATGGCATGACTTCCCGTGCTCTCAAATTTCATAATAAAATCTCAAAATGAAGATTTCTGAGAGAAGAAGATTGTTTTAAAATAAGGCCTCATCCATTTTTCTGAATGAACTACCCACAAGCAAAAAAAAAAAACACCATGACGATGAACAAAATTAAAATCATACATGCTCTAAATGGAACATGCAGAGCATGTAAAACACTTAGGAGGAAAGCAATCTACACTACAACAAGACAATGTGTAGAAGCACTTAGAGGAAAGAGAAACTAAACTAATATGTACAGAGTGGGACTTCCCTTTTAGTAGCGAGTGCTTGAGATAGATCTCATTCACTGGGATCTACAGCTCTTCACCCTCCAATGAGGATAACTAGAAAGCATTTCTAATTTTGCATCTTGTTATCATATAAGGACCACCTGGATGGAATAGAACTTAGAATGTCTCCGTAGTTTTGCTCAATTTGCATCCCACTTCAAAACTATGTCTCCTTCCTAGAAAGTCCTTGCTTTTACTTTCTTATCAAAGAAATTCTTGATTGAATCCTGAATCCTCTCCAATTCTTGGAGATCACTCTCTAGCTTCTTCTAATTCTATCGATCCGTGTACCTGACCTCCATTGGTTTAGACTTAGACATCTCTAGTTGCTTCACAAGCTCTAATGTTGGTAACTCAAGTGATATAGGAAACACCGCCTCTTTCCCATAGACAAGCTTGAATGGAGAGCTACTTGTGGATCTCTTGGGTATTATTCTATCAACCCATAAGGCCAATTTGAGCTTTGTGTGCCAAGTCCTTTGATTCTCATCCGAGTTCTCTTGATGATCTTTAATGATTCTTGTTTGTAGACTCACTGGCCGTTACCCCGAGGGTAACAATTTGAGAGGTTATCAAATAAGTCTCATTCTTGACAGCCCATCATGTGATCTTGGAACCTATAAATTATAATTATCTCGATATGATGGTGGCTGATACTCTAAATCTAGTCACTATTCCTTCATAGAAATCTAGGATACTAGACTCATTTGCCCCTTGAGTGCCATTGCCTTGGTCCATTTGGTAAAATAGTCGGTGGTTGTTAGGATCCATTTGTGACCACGGCTTGAGTTTGGATTGATGAATCCAATGAATTCTAATCCCCACTGCATAAACATTTGGTCGAACGAGATTGGGTGTAATGGAAGTGCTACTAGCTTCTCCTTCCCTTTGAAGAAAGCACAATTCTTGCATCTTTTAATCCATGTATAATAGTCACTAAACACATTGGGCCAATAATATATTACTTTCATGATTTTGAGTGTTGTCACTCTTGGGGAAAAATGGCCTCCAGCTGCTTCAACATGAAATTCTTGTAGCACTCTCTCCACTTGATCCATCCCAATGCATCTCAGCAGAATACCATTGATGTCTCTTTTAAACAAGACACCATCAATAAGAACATATGGAATGGCCTGTAACCTAAAATACCTTCTTTTTGATTTATTTATCCCATGAGGGCATAGGCCTATTTGAAGTAAATGCACCATGTCTTGGGTCCAACAAGGAGTAGGTACATCATTTCTTTCTTTTTCTTGATCATCTTGTAGAATAAAAACATCCTCCTCCTCACTGTTTTTTTCATCTTGTAGAGTAGAGGCTAGCTACTCACACAAGCCCCTCTCACGGACCAGCTTGGTGACCTTAATCTCAATGTCATATTCCATGACATGAGTAATCCACCCTGCATGTTTCTCATTCAGGTCCTTGCTGAGGAGCAATTCTTTAACTCCTTCATAGGAGACCAATAGTTGGATTTTGTTTTTGACACCAAATACTTAAACTTATTTAGTCCTCTGATCACCAGGACTTGCTTCTTAATGAAGGAATACCTCACCTCATAGTCTTCTAGACTCTGACTAAAGAAAGCAATTGGATGTTTTGAGTTTTCTTTGTTCTGTTGAACCAAGATTACGAGAGATAGTGTCATTTCGCCAAAGGAATACAATATGAGGTCCTTGAAAAAATATGGATTTACAAGAGTTGGGGCCTATGATATGGCCTCTTTGATAGCTTCAAATATTTCCTTTCCTTCAGCTATCCATTTGAATGTTAATCTCTTCTTCAATATCAATGTTATTGGCTTAACCAAAGTAGAAAAGTTTGGGACAAACCTTCGAACAAAGTTGATCTTCCCCAAGAAGCTTTGAAGAGCCTTCTTGTGACTTAGAAATGGCTAAGTGCTTTTATTGATTCAACCCTTTCTGGATCAATTTCCAAACCCTCCTTAGACACAATGTGGCCCAAAATCTTGCCCTCATGGGTCAAGAATATGCATTTTGGGGTTCAAAGACACCCAAATATTCTCGCATCTTTGAAACACCTACCTTAGATGGAAAAGGTGGTCTCATGTCACGTTCTTAGAGAACACAAGTGATATCATCCAGATATATCAACACTATATGATTGATTAGCCCTTTGAATTCCATATCCATGGCTCTTTGGAAAGTAGCACCGGCATTGGACAGTCCAAATGACAATTTTTTATGCATAGTTTCCCCATTTGGTGGTGAAAGTAGTTTTAAATTGATAATATTCTTTCACCATGATCCGATTGTATCCCATATAGCCATCTAAGAGAGAAAATATCTCTGACCCAGACACTACTTGCAAAATCTATTCCATTGAAGGGAGTGGGTAGTGACCTTTGAGGGAGGCTCTGTTCAAATCCCTGAAGTCAACACATAGCCTGATTTCTCCATTTTTATTTCTGACTGGGACAAGATTTGCAACCCAACTAGAGTGTTTAATTGGAAATATGATGCTTACCTCTATTAGTTTGTTCAACTCCCTTTTCATCAGAGGCTCAATATGTGGGTTGACCGGGTCTCTTCTTCTACCCGATAGGAAATGAGCGGTGGGTCTAATTCAATTGTGTGTTGTGCTAGTTTTGGATTAAAACCCCTTAGGTTTTCATAACTCCAAGTAAAAACATCAGGAAACTCTTGAAAAAGTTGTATGAATTCGTGCACCTTTCCCGCCTCGGTGGCCACCTTGCCAATTTGAAGTGTTTTTCCTTCTCTAACTAGGATTGACTTTGAATCCTTTCCCTTGACCTACATGTTAGTCTTTTCTTTTCTGAACTGATCATTAGGATTGAAATTGATTCCAAGGTCACTAAGCCTTTGGGAAGCTTGTTTGTATGTAGTTGTACTATATTATTCGCATCGCTGCTCTAGTTTGTTTTGATTATGGGCTAAGAATTTAGCCCCTTCTCACAAAAAAATGATGATCTGTTGATCATTCTCAAACACTTGCCAAAGCATGTATTATTATCTAGCATGTTAGCCTCACAACCATGTGGATATGTGGTTGTTCTTTATCTCTCTTGATGTTGTTAACCACATCAAATGCTACTCTAACTACCGCAAGTCTATCAATGACTTCATTCTCTTTTCTAGGTATAGACATAATGCTGAAATCCTTGAAATCTTCCATGAGATCCCATACCCTATTCTTATAGTTCTTCATCAAGTCATTTTTAACAACATTTAGTCCTCTTACTTGGTTAGGAACGAACTCACTATCACCGAATACTTGCAATTTCTTGATTCCCAGCCTTCCTTGCCCACTCGAAGACCTTGGACTAAAGCCTCATATTCAAACAGTGTTATTTGAGCATGTGAACTGGAATATGAAGGTTGTATAATATCTCATACCTCTGGGGGACACAATCATGGCTCCTCCTCCAGCTCCTTTTCTACTCCTTGAACCATCAAAGAACAATTGCCACACCTCATTGTCATCCTTGTATTCTGGCCTAATTAGGTTAGACAGAGGCTAGTTCTCTTCACATAGGTAATAGATGCCTAGCTCAAATTCTTCCATTTACCTATAAGGGTCAAAATCATGGATTTTGTTCGCCCAATCATCAAGAGTCAAGTCTGAGATACATCCCACCTTGGTATTTTCTTCAGAAGTGCTTAGGAGGTCCTCTTGATCAAAAGCTGAGAAATTGGTGTTGATTGGGCTAGGCACATAGGGTTCAATATGATAATAAACAATAGGTTCAGATCTGATTGTGGCCTTCACTCCATACCTTGTCCTAAAGAGCATATGTGACCAATCAACAGATAGGTAGCCTCCAATTTTGGCAGTGAAGTCCCTAGATAAGCACAAAGAAAAATGTGGTGGCAAATCTATGATGGACACATTTTGTAAGACAATTACATTGGGGTAGGCATGTAGAGTGAGACTCGAGATCTTTGATGATTCCCACAGTGATCAATGTTGTCCCATCTAATTGAACTACTCCTCTAGAGATAACCTCGATTGGAGACCCAACCGGTCACTATTTATATAGGCATCACGTAACTACTAGCCCCTTAATCAATCATACAATTGTGTACTAATTTATCTCTAATAATTAATGAGACATAAAAGGGAGGAGGTATAATGTTTTTACCTTGTTGCTCTCAAGTGGTTCCTCCCAAGCTAAACCTGTATTGGCAAGCACTCTTTCTTACTTGGTTAGGGGGTGATTTGAATTTGACCATTCCGCATGGTAGTCTCTGCAATGATGCCTCGCCCTAGAATGGCCAAAGTGACTCCCATAGTGAAATGTTCACACTTGTCCTTTTCATCTCCTCAATAATATTGAATGTGCCATCTTTTTCTTCCCTTTCTAGACAAATTTATTTCTTGCACATGGGCTGTTACAAGTAGTGCTTGACTGGGTTTGGGAGGTGTTATGGATTGGTTCAAACATGTTGGGAGTTGTGACTTGGAGTACAGGACCTTATGGAGTGATGGAAGGTTGAGGGTCACCTGGGTTCAGTGGTTGGACTTCTCCAATATTTATCCTTTTGGACCGTGTGTTGGTAGCCACACCTTGAGGAGGGGACTGATTCATCCCAGAGATATCTTCAGCCTGCCAGTTGACAAACATAGTCTCATTTAGGGGGCCACCTTGTTGAGCTCCTTGTTTATGATTTTCCTCTTGGCCAGGTTCTTTTGGCACCATATTGGTCTGATTCAGAGCACCATTAAAGCATGTTTCTTGGTTATGTGGTTGTTCGCATGGAAAACACCAATCGTATTCTTGCGCCATATTGTTCTGTGCAGGAACCAATGCCCTTGATGTTGAAGATGTGTTAGGATCATATGGCCTGAAAGGTCTAGCAGCTTGGGGTTGTCCTTGGTTCTGGCTCTAATTCATAGTTTGAGGTGGTGGCCTATTCTACTGATACTGGGGTCTAGCTTGATATTGAGCCTGGGGCTGGTATGGCCTAAAAATCTGAGCTTGTTGTCTTTTGATGGTCACTAGCTCATTCCCAAATTTTTGAAACTACTTCATTACCACTTCTGAAACTCTTTATCAATTTTAGATGATGAAGTGCAATCTTGATTGAGCTTTGACTCTTGGGGGTGGGTATAGGAGCTAATGTACACACTCGCCTAGTATCCGGGCTTCCTAACTCAAGGTACAGAGGCGTGGATGGCCTAGGAGTGATTTTTCCAGCTTGAATGAAATGGTTCTCAGCCCTATGGAGAGGCTATAGGTCAAGGTAATGTAGTTCCTCCCATTGACTAAATCATTAGAGAAATATCAAAATTTAAATCCCTCGAGAAAGTATAAAAAGGTGCCTTCATAGTGGGATGTCTTGTTATTGGAATCCTATCCTAGGTCCTGCTAGAATCTAAGGTTGAAGTTTGTCAGCTACTCATTCAGGGCTCTCTTGATTGTTGTTAGTTGTTCTAATAAATACAAGTTATCACCTTTCTCTCCAAACTGATTGTGAATAGTTGTGCATAGCTGATTCCAATTCTGGATAGATCCTACCGGGAGACTCCTGAACCATTGCAAATCTTTCCCTTTGAAAGAAGAGGTGAGTAGCTTGACTGCAATGTCCATCTCATGGATTTCATGGATTGTGCAGACATTTGCAATATCTTGGACATGGTCACCAGGAGAATTTTTATTTTCCCTAGTGAAATGTGGGATGCTCTTTAATGCTGCAATCATAATTGGGTTTTGTGTAATCAAGGTGAGTGGACTACTGCCGGTGAAGTTAACATAAGGATTTGGTGAGCCATTCGATCGATCTAAGCACTCCTCTTGGTTGAATGAACGCTCTACTGGGAGGAGATGTTGATAAAGCCCGATTGGTGGAGATGGATACCTCTCGAACTCTTCTTCCTCTTATTTTTCTCGCCTAAGGATAAACATAACTATTCAAATATACATTCTTTCCTTACTCTAGACCGGGTGAGATTCATGAATCTCCCAAGCTTGGCCTATCGAAACTAGTAGATTTGTTTCTTTAGGAGTCACCGGATGTAAAATTTTAAGGCTTCTTAAAAGCCAGAATCAAAGTAAGTGTACATTAATTCCTACTATAATAAGATAGAGAATTCTTGGTCCCACCACGCATGCCAAAACTGTCAGTGTGAAATCACAAAGACACCCAGATGATTTATAAAGATCTAAATTTCTAAGGAAAAATCATCTGGTGTGATTGCATAACATGGAAATTTTCCTAAGGTGTGGGACCTTGTAAATTGGAAAAGCTCTCCAGATTAGAGGCTAGTTCCTTATTCCTCTGTTTAGGTGCATACGTGAGGATTTGCAGAAGATCTATTTCTATAGCTAGTCTAAGACTTTCCAAGGAGACATGGATAAAAGAGTACAGAAATGAGAAATAACTAAACTACCAAGTGATGCACCAAAGGAATGATGAATACTTATTTTTCCTTCGACACAAACCAATAAAATACATACAATAAACAAACACAGATAGCCATATTTGTAATGAGAGATTAGATAGAAGCAAAATAAATAAGAAGGATTTGAGATCAATCACAAACATATTTTATTACTCTAATAGATTGATACAGTTCATTATAGAATAGCTGAAAGGTAGAAACGTAATACAATTTTAAAGGAAGGCCGAACCCCACAAATCCTTTGCTAGAAGGAGAAGGGAGCCTATAAAACTAAGAATATCCAACCCTTTACAATGAATCTTGTCCCCGTATTTATAGAATCGATCTGAGAGAAGAAAAAGGGAGAGAGAAGTGGGAAAACATGGGTCGAAGATCAACCACTATTGTTAATGTTTTCTACTAAAATCTTCCCCTAAATCCATCTTTACCACATCGATCCTTGATTTGGCACCTTGAAGGAAGAGGAAACAATGGAAATAGATCGAATCCGATCTGGTTGTTGAGACTGATGATCCTGCATTGAAATCTCAAAGACATTTCTTAATTTTTCTTCCACCTACCCTCTCAGAAATTAAATTTTTAGACTCCCATGGCATAGATGAGGTCAAGATCTTTCCAGCAATATCGATTCGCAATCTCTCGAGCCCTAAGTTGAAAGATATGCCCGTTTGGATTTTTGAATTGATTCTATACAAATAGGTGGGAAAATGACTTGAAAATGGGCCCCTCTTTTGATTGGGATACATGGTAGCAAGATTGGGATAAAAATTGGGTCCATGGCCTACAATTTAACTTTTGGCCCTTTGCGCAAAAAAAATGAAAAAAACTCAAAACCTCCACATCCCCAAAACTCTGTCTGGAAAAATGGCTCCTTTTGGTTGGCTGGGAAATGCATTTCCATTTTTTACGTTTTTGCCTTTTGGAAAAAAAGGTAAATTTTCATTTTTTTCCCGACATCCCACCTTGGTTTTGACTCAAGTCTCGTATGTTGAATTTTTCCCTCTTGGGTGAAGTCGCAGGTCTTTTTAGAACTTTTACCCCTTTTGAGGCAAAGGGTGAAAAACTAACCTTTTCCCCAGCTCCTCACTTTCCCTGGGACACGTGGCACTCTGGCTCTTTCTTAGGAATCTCTTTTCCATTTTCCCCTTGAAATAACATACTTGAGAAACTTGGAAGCCTCAGGAGAGGATCTGCTAATTCTTTGAAAATTCAACTAACTTTGCCCCTTTTGAGGACACGTGGAGGCACTGTGCATGTTTGAAAATCCAACCCAAAGTTTTCCTTTGGAGGAGCATCGAGTTGACATTTTTCTGCCTCCACTGCTTTGTGGACTATTCAACGGTCCTTCTTACTTTTTAGATTTTGAGATATGTGGCGGCCTCGCTCTCATTTGGGTTTCCACTGGGACCGACTCTTGAAATGCGGAAGGCCGACATGTGGAACTCTCCGCTTGAACTTCTATACGTAACCAATTTCAAAGCCCACATTTTGACCCTATTTGACCCTTGCCTACATGGAGGGCTGGTGCAAGTTTGAGTCTCCACCCTGGGTTCCCTTTAAAACATCATCGTTAAGGCACGTGGCCCTTTCCACTTCTTCCTCCATACTTAGTCATTTTTTTCCCTTTTCTTGAACCAATTTGATCCCGAGGGTGACTCTTCGCCATTCTTCTTTCTTCTATCTTCTTTGTAGCATTGATCCTTATTGTCTGACCCTACTATTTTATAGTTCTGGTTTCCTATAACTTGGAGGATGGATTTAAGATGTAGAAACGGCCCGAAAGAGTCATTTTCTTTCTATACAGGGTCCTTTGATCTTTCTTGGCCTCCACCACTCCATTGCTGAATCTTCTTGTAACTAATTTGCAGGATCTGGATGAGTTTTCTTAGGTTCCTTTGAGTGGGGTCATGATTCAATCCACTATTTCACCCGGGGATGAAATATGGGTAACACAAGTGTTATGTTAGTTTTTAAAATAAGGAAGAGTGTGTTGTTATTATATTGCATGATGTAAATATTGTGCCTTATAAATAGCCTATCTATGAGGAGGATCTTAATAGAAGATATGCACATATAATGTGTGAACCAAAAAAATTGGAGCCATCAAAAGAAGGCGTCTGTAGTAGTAATACGTGCAAACCATTGTGGCATGTGACAACTAGGCCCATGACACATATGAAATAGTGGTTCATGAATTCAAGGGAAGAGTTTTAAAGATGATTAAGTTGCACATGATTAGGCATTTAGATAAGGCTAATTTACTAAGATATACTAGAGAGGAGAATCTTGACTCTTTCTTGTGCACAATGGAATACCGGTGGAAAAATGACATAAAAAACATAAACATGATGGTGTATACATTACCCTGACAACTTCATGTTGGTGGGATACACATATAGATAATTTTCTAGGTTGGCGTGAGATCAAGATAGCCTTCTTAACAAGGTTTGAAAGGAATAATATCCCTTCAATAGTGAAATATTATGATGGAAAGACCCATAATTTGGTACATGTTCACATATTTGAAAGGAAATGGGTGTAATGACAAGATGTATTACCACCATCAATCTACGTGGACAAGTTTTATTGTAGTTTACATGGTTTTGCATATGTTTAGTATGTGCATGTTGAGTTTAAACAGGAGGCAACGAGTTGGCACGACATGATGGAAGGTATTGTTCAAAATTTTGATTATTTTTCCACTAATCCACTAGTAAAGAAGAGATGTAGATCATTACATTGGAGACAACATGAATGATATGAAACTCATGATTTAGATTTTAGGAGAATCTAAGCCTAAGGCACGCAAGGATGTGATAGAAACACAAGAAACATTGATGGGTTGCATTTAGAAGGAAAAAGAGAAGGGAAATCCTATCTACATCATAGATTATGAGGAAGTTGAATATTTGGATATCAAGCACCATGAAGGTGTGCGTAAAGTATTATACTCTATAAATGAGTAGGAACGCACATACCATGTGCCTATGAAGACTAAAAAGGTAAAAAAGCGGGATGAAGATGTGATAATTGGTGATTATTTGTCGAATAGGAAGTTATGAAGATTATGAGATATTGCGTGACTTACAAGATTTATTTCCTAAGGGGTATCATGATTTGAAAGGTGTGCATCTATCATTAGATGAAATGAAGATCAAACTAAAGGATGGTGTGCTCCCAGTTCATAAAATGCATTACAAGATGAATCCCAACCCGTATGTAAAGGTGAAAGAGGATATTGATAAAATACTCAAGTCATGGATTATTGATCCTATTGAGGAATCTAAATGGATCATCCCCATGGTGATCAACATAAATAAGAATGGTCAAATAAGGATCTGTGGACTACAAAATTTTGAATGCTTCTTGTGTTATTAATCCTTTTGCTACACCATTCAAAAAGGAGATCCTTAAAGGCATTGTAGGGCACAAAATATATTCATTTACTAATGGATTCTCAAGGTATCATTAGGTGCACATTGTGTGAAAATATAAGGAGAAGATGACCGCATGACGATAGAAAATAAACACGTGACCTTCTTCGTATCGACCTCCCGAGGTCATGCCAAGACACCAAAGTGTGGAATTGAAATGGGAGTAAAAGTGATGGCGATGACCAAGCTAATTGGGAAACCTTATGTCTTCAACATGCAATAATATAATTTTTGAATCTAAGGAAAAGAATTCTCTCCTAACCTGAAGGTGTGTGATGGTATGGTACAATATGATAGCTACTCAGAGAATCCAATTGATGTCTAGTTCTACCAAGATTCTATTGATTAGCTATGGAATCCCGTAAAGTAACCTGTAGGTGCCTCGTATGGGTTTCCAGAAAAGGTCATGGAAATTGAGACAAGAGATGTAGTGGAGTTACAGGAACTAAGGGTGATTTTCTGGTCTTTTCTAGAAAGTCTTAGCCTGATCAGCTACTATATTCAACAATGAAAGTTGTGTAATAATATCAGGTGGAAGTGGTGAAGATATGAATACTAGTGTGCGTAAGATAGTGTCGATATCTAACTAACTAGCAGGTCATTGGGTTGCAGGACATGTGGGTCACAACCAAAGACTCGTTGAGGTTGATGCCATTGTATGGTCATGCATGCAATCAAATCCTATTTCTAGGAGTAGTCTAAAATTCGTAGGCCTGATTAGCAACTATGTTTAATGTCTCTAACTATCTTATTTTATCTACGTATGTGGCAGGTGTACATAAGATTATTAATTACAAACTTGTGTCAATGTCAGTTATTATCTTTGGCCCATTGGGTTGTGGGACTAATGGATCACAACTATAAGTCTTTTCCTGTTGTGGACCATTGCTGGTCATGCAAGACGAATTGATTTTTTTCTATAAATAAACTATCTATCAAAGGAAATATAAGCTATATTTTTGGTGTTTTCTCAATATATCATAACAAAGCAATAAAACAAACTAATCTATGGAAATAAATGTTTTTGTGCTTTTCTAACTTTTCAAATGATGTATCTAATCTAATAAACAAATTAAAAACAAATAACTATTCAGATGTAGCTAGCTATTTATGCACATGTGTGAATCTAAATATAAGATCTATTCTAATTCAAATAAAATCTTTCCAACCCTACCTCATAAGTAAATAACAAATCATCGCTCTAACAGAGCTATTGTTCCCCCACAACTTCCCTGGTAATATTGAAGAGAAAACTTCCTATTGATTTGATCTATTTGTAGCTATCTAGCTAGTTGAAATGAATTGTTTCTCTACTCTATTTGATAAGCAATTGAACATTTGACAAAACAAAGCAAACAAATACACAACTCCAACCTCAAAGAGCAAGAGCTTTGGTAGATCCAATAGTATCGATTCATCCCTCGTTCTTTCCTTTCTTTCTTTGAGTGTTCATGTGATTCCAAAGGATTGGGAATGCAAAGAACAACAAGAGGATGGCACTTGAGTGATGGCAACTTGGAAGCAATCTTGATGTAATGCAATTAGAAGAAATATAGCACAAGAGATCTGAACTTGGCTATGTAATTCCTATCATGATTATGACAACACAAAAATGCAGATACACAAAATTCTCGGCCTTTTCTTGAATACAAGCATGGAATATATAGGAATGGAGGATAGGAGGTTACTTCATGCACAAGGCAAGAATAGGTAGTTCCAACTAATTAAATCTATTTAAAATAAAAGGAGCAAGGAGAACTAAGAAAATGAATATATTTTTAGCAAATTCAGCTCATGGATGCACTCAAAAAGTAAACTTAAGTGAATTGTCGCACGTAATTTTATGCATGAAGATTTTGGAAAAAGTAGCGGGACCTCCACTCGCACAGATGGCGTTTTAGGACCGCCGTCTCAGGCAGGGTGGCAATCCCGACATCAAGGCCAAAACAAGCACAACGAGAAACAGGGACATGGAAAAATGCATAAAAAGGTTAAGTAAGGCTATCTAGGCTACAAATATGTACTACGAATAGGTTTTTGGAGCTCAAAAATATTCTTGAAAGGATTTTGAATCATCATTGGGGACTTTTATAACCGTTTTCCGACAATGTAGCACATGTAATTTTGGGTGCATACATATTGCCCCCTCGGAGAAGCATCTTAGCCATGAAAGAGGTGTAAAATGTAGAGTCCGAGTATGGCATTCCCAAAATGGGGAGTTAGAAGTTATACCTAACATGTCCGTGTGTCGAAATATCGCCATCCAAAATCCCACTACCTACAAGAGAAAAGGAAGACTCAAGTGTAGATAGATAAAATATCGAAAAATAAACATTAAATTAAAATGACAAGAGGACTTACCATTTGCACAAGGATGTAGAAATATACCTGCACCAATGCTCTAACCCTGTAGACAAACACACTCAAAACAAAGTTAGAAATAACATATATATATAAATCATTTTCCAATTCATTTATACATTGTTGATTTGGTTAGTTTGATTGATTTGGAGCTCTGTATTTATGGTGAATGTTCTTGACAAGAATAAAACTGATACATTCATGCCGAGATCGTGATCATGCCTCCGTGAGCAAGATATGGCCAATGCGCTCTCATGTTAGTTATTTCCTTCTTTGTCTTTTTGTACCCTAAAAGTTTAAATGTTGAAAAATTCACCTAGGGGGAGATTTTCAAAATTTATTGTCTTGAATGGTCTTTAGGGGAGTTCCCATAGGGCATGCTTTTATTTTGTCAAAAACGGTCAATTTCAACATTTTTGGCCATTTCTAGGGTTAAGGGTGAATTTTGAAAATCGAGTTCAGGACCGCCACCCCCGCACGGGCGGCGGTTCGGGATGTAATGTCAAAATATGCTAGAAACTTGACTTTTTTTGGATTTTTGAGAGATTACCATGTTTTTGATGAGCTTATTGTGTGATGTAATTTACTAACTTGTTATTTTCTCATGTTTTAATGGATTCGACGAAGGTGGAGTATATATGTTGGATCAAAGAGAGATTGTGTGATTGGGAATTTAGATCAACCGACCCAAGCTAAGACAGATCTTTTACAATGGGCAAGATCGACGGATAACATGAGTGCCCCATGTTGCTCTTTCCAAATCACATTCTGTGATTTATTCTCTTATCAGTAATGTGGACCGAACACTTTCGGTTCATAGTGTCGTGGGGAGTGGACCATCACTCTGGAGAATTTTTACCACATTCTTAGACTCCGATACTTGGTAGGAGACTAAAATTAGCGACAAGAAGGTCCATAGCCATGATGACACGTAGGGCTACATACATGGGAGACACTATTGTCTCTTCTGGATCAAAGAATGGAATGAAGGTTTGGTCTATTGCTACTGCTCCCATTCCTATCCTTCAGAGAGCCATCATGGGTATCCTTTCCTTGAGACTAATCGAGAACAAGGGAGGAGATACACTTTGTACTGTTGGGCCCCCATCATTACATAGATCAAGGCTCATGGCCGTAAGTATGCCTGGGGAGTAGATATTCGAGGACCACATACCATGATTTATATATATTTTTAGATTACAGGCGCAGTCTTTGAGCCACCCACTCTGGTTATGAGTTAGGTCTATGATCGTTTCATCCCGTATGGTAGGGGGTAGAAGGTATCGAGATCTAGAGGTTATCTCGGGCGATTAGATGGACAAGCATATAAGTACTCTGGACTCTACATCGTTAGTGGCCTCTCTGACTACGGCCGACATGACCCCCACACCTTATCAAGACATGGCAAGAACATGGGGTGAGGAGACTACAACGATGATAGCCTACTCTTCCACGAGCTAGCTAGTTGATAGAGCCGGAGACTAGATATTCACTCTTTTGACCGGTACCCCAGCAGTTCGGTCTTCCATACCATGTCATGCTTCCTTTAGTGATGCCTGTTTACGGGACTATTCGGAGGAGGAACAGAGAGGTCCTAGAGGGAATCTTGGTTGGAGATTTGTTACCCCTGGTGTGCCTATTGTAGTTAGGTGTGTAGTTCAGGCTTGGCAAGTAGTTGATGCTCCTCAAGAATCCTTACTTTAGATGGGGCGGATCCTCGCTCATAGTGGGGAGGAGGATGAGCCGATCAATTTGGACTTCGACTCGAGGAGGATGCAAGAGATGATACAGAGGGGGAGTCGGTTGGAGAGGAGGATGAGGGGGCAAGACCTTTAGAGGGGGCTGACAGTGACCCTGAGTGGCATGATACTCAGGAGATCCTCAAAGCAATACATGAGGAGGTGAGCATGGAGAGAGAGACTCTGGTCTTGGAGGAGACACTTGGAGGGGATGATGAGTCTATGATGGGACAACACCATGCCTTCAGATTCGAGAGGCTCTACAGCCATCAGCAACACCTTCCATAGTAACCAATGATCCCACATGGATGCTTGGAGACCTGAGTATGTTCAATACTCCTTTCTCTATTTTTTCTATTGATATCTACATGTTTATTTTAGAATTTTATTTTGATTTACGTTCATGATTTTCTAGCTCATTATATCTCCTTTTATCCTTTTGCAACATCCTCGTACATGAATGGTGAGAGCTCATTTGTTGAGTATGTGTATATATCTTATTGATCCCTTTGGGGAAGACCTGCGCCGAGTTGACTCATCGATTCGAGGCAGCCCTTAGCCACCGGTCGACATACTGACATGTTCACTCCTATATGGAAGGTTACGGATACAAGTGACCTCCCTTTGTACCCTGTAGTAGCTGGATATGTGATGTCCGAGCTCCCGATGAGGAAGAGCCATTCTCATAGGGATACGACATACGAGTGGGTGCCACCATGAGCACTCACACCATTGATCCGTTCTCATCATTGTCATAGCCACAACAGAGCAATAGAAATGGTTGCGTGCCATCCGAGGGATCCCAGGTGGATTGACAGGCCGTCAAACCTTTATTGCTTTGATACTACTTTTTGACATTATACAATTTTTTTGTATGTTTCAGGCTTGTTGCGAGTGTTTTTGACCATGCCTAGCGCATGATGACATTGTATACAAACTTGATCCACTATGATATACAAACTCTATTTTTGGTTCATAATTCCATTGTATCCGAGTTGACTCTCTTTGGCTTATCTCTCATGTGTACTCTAGATGTTTAGAATTTCCACTTTTCTATGCTTTTTAGAATGTATGCAATGGATGTGAAATGATAACAAAATGATTTCTTTTTGTATTTCATAATGTTGATATATGATGATGCAAACACAATGTGATCTTAAACTTAGTTTCTTTTGCAATCTTCGGTACTTCATATTTTTCTTGAAAAAACGTGATGATATAATGATATGATAAATAGATATGCTTTCCCCACTCCTAACCCCACACAACTAGTAATATGTGAGGGCTCAACCCCGAGAGTTAGAAAGATCACAAGCCATGAAATTTGTTGAATGGCAATGATGAGAGAAAGACATAGGTTTGACAAAACCAAATTGGGACGCTACAACCTTACCCTACTCATGCTACCTCATAGTTTAGAATGTGAATTTCTTTGTAGTTTATCTAGACTTGGATCCGTAGATGGCCACTTGGTTGAAAAAATATGGTTTTTAGGGTTTTGAATTCTCTTGGAATTTTGAACATATAATTCACTTTTTTTTTACTTAAGATTTCATAGTAATCAATTTAATTGTTTATGACTTTCGTGTTTTTCAAAGAGACCCCCTACACCTTGCCCCATGCTACTAAAGTAGGAAGCAAGAGCTTATCACCATGGAAAAGTCATAGGTGGGTAAGGGAATTTCCTTCCTTTCCCAACCTTGCATCACTAGTAAGAGATGTAAACTCAACACCGAAGGTTGGTAGGAAAATAAATGTGTGAAATAAAAATATCTCGTTTATTTGCATTTGACTTATTTATTTGGGAAAAATGTTTATAATGTTCTTATTTCCAAGGAGATGTATGTGGGATAGATGTGACACCATGAAGCTTTTAGAACAAACCATGAACAAAAGACACCTATCCTAAGAAGAGACCAAAAGTAGAACCAAGTATGCAGGCCTTGGTATGGTTACTATCAAAACTTTGTCTTGTCTTGTTTAGATTGATAAGCGATACAAAAATAGTTGATGATACAATGAAGATTTGAAGAGACATGATTTGAATGTTTTTCCAATATTTTCAAAAGTTTTAGGAATTTCTATAAGAATAAGCTCCTTGATCACACTTTTTACAAAATGAATGAATAGATGAAAATGCAATGCAGATGTAATAATGTACATATGAGAATGTTGATGGATCATGTGTAGTATCTCTTTAGGTGAAGAGAGTTTACGGATTCACTAAACTCCTCACCTTCTAGAGTACACAAGTGGAATGCACCATTTTTATAGTCTTCCACCACTCGATATGGACCTAACCACCTAGGTCTGAACTTTCTTCCTCGTCAAGTATTCTTGTCTATTCGGCTATCGAGTATTAATACCAAATATCCTTCGTAGATCTCACGTTCGTTCATCTTTTTATTGTATTTCGAGAAATGTGGTTAGTATACACACTGTGCCATTACTCAAAGCATTTATTCTAGCTTTGTCAAGGCTTTCTAACTGGGAGACACGAGCTTCTCAATAACCCTCCTCTCCCAGGATCCCATGTAGCAAAATGCAGAGGCTGGGTATTTTGACTTTGAGTGGTAGAACTACCTCAACACCAAATACTAAGGAAAAGGGGTTCCCCCATTGGTGTTCTAACCTGATGTTTAGTAGGCCCATAAGGCCCTAAAAATACAATAGAACAAGTCATTTTTTTTTTTTTTTTTTGATAATTGCATCCTGGTTCTAAATACATAATTTAGAACTCACAATTCAAATAACCATTTATATAACAGACAACCATATGCAGCTGTAATGACTCGGAGTACCTCCGATCTATTCATTCCATGACTCGGTAATCTACCGATCTATTCATGAGTAATAAGAGTCGGTGTTTTTATTTAACACATTACTCTTGCGGTTCTCTTCCCTAATCTGGGATTCAGAATGCTCTGTCCAAGGAATCTAACTGAATAATTGTTACTATTATTCATCGGCATCTCATCCCTTAGACTAGGTGAATTAGGACAACGCAATCAGCAGCTTGCGATACTTTGGCCAAAGATTTGAAACATATTGTTCATGTCTCGTATTCCTTAACGGCATACTCGTCAATCGATACGGAATACGTCCTTCACCCCATTCTTATGTTATATAGAATGTCTTATCTTGACTACCGTCGGTCCTTCCTTTCACATTGAATCACTCGGAGGCAGATTAACAAGGTGATAATGTTATATGGATGCCCACGAGGATTAGGGATATGATGACATCTTGGTTGACCTTGCGGTTGACGGTGTGTCATGATACCCGAATCTCGAGGCGAGCCTTATAACATGACCACGTTCTTAATCGGTCCGGGGTAACTCGTGCGAAATCAAGTGTAAATCTTAGCGATCAATGCAAAGGGTGTCGCCATAAGTCATCTGCATTATTGTAACTTCGAGAAGATCCTAATCTTCTCGGAGGTACAACTCTGCAGTTGACTTATGTCGTCAACCTTTAAATCCGCCTCGAAAAGATCTACTCAGTATCCAGCGTTACGCACTAGGGTTTAAATTACTTTTAAAGACTTTTCCCTAAGGTTAGCCTTTCCAAATCCCTGGATTCTTCGTCTTAAGACGACCCTCCTCTATAAAAACCCATTACATGGTAGAGGTATTACGGTCAGTTCTCATCAAGGAGTCATTAGAATACACTTGTTTCTAAAGCAACAGAATCGGACAATATCTCATAACCTTTGCTTGAGATTGCCTTCTGAACTCCATTTGTTTGCATATCAGTTCTCTTAACTGAATTTATATCATACTTTTTAGTATAAAGATATAAATGATTAAGAATCAATTTAATATTGTCTGTCATACTTAGGACTAGGGATTAGTAATTTAATCCGGTTTGTTTAGCGTTCTCTTTTAGGCTCACTTTTAACCTATCTTCTAGAAAGACAAATATTTAATTCCAATATTGCTTTCTAGAACAGATTAGAACTTCTAAATACTCATAAGAATTCAATCTCATTTTCTTATGCAACTTTTCATTGTCAATCACAAAAGCATCCATATTATACAATGATAACAATGCCCCTTCGTTACATAAACCGAAGAAGGTCAACTTTCAGAAATAGAATACAACACATAAGTATCAAACACTTATTTCCATTCCTTTCAAAACTATACAATTACATTTTTTGCAACAGCATACTTGATCTGATGCTTAACGGAAAAGAAACATCTTTTCTCATATAGTACATCTATAAAATCAAGCTGTAATTCATTATAAATCAAATAAACAATCTGATCAGCCTGTCAGATCTGCATTGCTTTTACCTCTTACGGCAACCATCTGCAAAAATAGTCAACATGAGTCGATTGATGGCCAGGCATGATAAGCACTAACTTTTAAAACAATTGCAATCCATCAATTGTTTTCATTAAAACCTACTGTTTAAATGAGATCAAATATCCAAATAAGTAAACATATTCGGACTATGTCCTTGTAATCTGAGAATGATTACAAATATGTAACTCTCTATCATTGTTACAAATAGTCTTAATCACTTTCTAATACTTCATCAAATATTAAAAATCAAGGAACGAATATACACAACAAGCATTGAATCCAAAATCACAACATTGGTCAGATCGTTTCATTCTTCCAAAAGGGAAACAACATAACAATTCGGAATTCCACCAATATGTTACAAAACAATTTCCCACTGTTAGATAAATATCAACAAGTATTAAATAAAGGAAGAGAAAGAACCTATCCATTCATACTTCCTTTCACATAAGTTCATCACTGTACCGTCTTTACATATAAAAACATTCAACCAGTATATAAATGAACAAGTTAAACAAGCCACAAGCAAGATCGCTGTTCTAAATCAAGAAATAGAAACACAGCAAAACTCCTGCACGACAGCTAACACATCAATCAATCCATAAATCAACCTGAAGTCCAATACTAGATTCTTCTAAGCACATTAAGGCTTTGAACCAAGTTGAAATCAAGAAACTTCAAGCGTATTGTTGTAAACAACAACTCTATAGCATAAGCAATTTGAGGTTTCTAGGGACTATGCTATGTTGACCACACGGTATTTCCAAATCATGCTCGGTCAAATCGGAATTTGAATAAATGGAAAGGAACATAGCATACTTATTCTTGCTCGAGTCAAAATCGGATTTGAAGTAAAAGAAATGAATACTGACAATCGATCCTTACCTTGGCGCATGCAAGTCTTAGTGTGATATTCGCGACTTACCCAAACAAGGTCGAACACGAAAGCAGTCATCCATACTCAAGGATCTCATGTGACAAAACACGGTGTCCAAAGTCAAGTTCGAGAAAGAGGCGAAGTACCACTACCTTTCCGAGAATTCCAAATGATTCAAACGGAGGTAACAATTCAAGCAAATGCATATGAATTCATCGATGTTCATCAACGAAGCATAATAAGAATCGAGACGAGCAGTTAATCTCGATTTCAAACCAAGAACCAGTGAACTCTGCCAACCTTTTTACAAATTTATGCGAGGTTGAAGGCGTACATGTCCACCTAAGAATCTGTACCTCAAAATCCACTGAAACACGAAGGAATTCCAATCGCAATAACAAGATCGAAATACATGTTATTCCATTAAGTCGCGGCACATAAAATACCAACAACTTAACTTTATTCGGCTCAAAAATAAAATGAATCATTCAATCGACTCCTCGAGTCGTCCGATTCTAGCAGTATAAATCTATATATTCTGCTGTAAAGCTGTTAATGGTTTTGTACTCATAACCACTTTGAACCCTACAACAACGTCTATGAAATTGGTTGATAAATCCATCTATGCCATTCATGGCAAACATTGAGAATGAAACAAGTGAAGCAAATCGAATACCCATTTCAAGCAAGGAAATCAAGTGAGCCAGCTTGAAACTTTCAAACGACTTTCACAAAGAAATGCAATACATACCCGGAAATCTATACTCATTATTTATTACAAATAACCGTGGTGAGAAGGCATTTCCTTTCTCTATAAGGCTTCCACGAAATCAAATAACAAAACACAAGGATGAATCTACATCCACAACGGTAGATAGCTATATATGATTCAATCAAGGACTCCTTTGAGTCGTTATAATAAAGTATAGATGTAACAATATTATACACAATCAACAATAATCCCGTTTCCACAATAACAAGGAAAACACTTCCATTTGGGTCGTAAAGACTACGGTAACACAACGATTTACTGTTCAAGCCAAAAATTTGAAAACAAATGAAACCGAAAGTATCATTAGTATTTGTCAACAAATCCCTGACGAGTTCCCAAAGAAGCAATAATCTTGATCAATCTTACGGTATTCATGAGAATCATTCCATACGGTTTCCATAAGAAAGCGGTGACCACTAATCAAAAACATACAGTGGTCTTATACTACACACAGGTATATTCTAAGGGCTCACGCCAAACAGGCCGAATACCCAAACTTTTATAAATAAAAACCTCACAAGTATAAGCCAAAATGAATACTCAAAGCAAATAGAGTCGAAGTTCGATTTCAATAAACACCCATCAAGAGGAAATTGAAAAATCGAACCGAGAAGAATCTGATGCCAAAAATCAAACAAGATCTCCATAGAAAATTCATCTAATTTTCACAAAACATTTGAACAGAGTTGTTCTAATGAAAGCACTTGAAAGACAACAAGATATTTAAAGGTTAGGGCCTAACATGCCTGTATTTTGATCAAATTTCGAAGCGAGACCACGGGAAGAGCTCAAACTTCCTTTTCTTTTCCTCGATAAAGCGACCAACAAAATTTATTGTCTCCATCACATATATATCTTCCAAGCAGAGAAAAGAGCCGGAGAAATTCATTCTTGCCATGCGACTCAAGGAGAAGCCAGTGCGAAGAACCGGTAAACAAGGTAAAGAGAGAGAGAGAAGACCGAAAATCGCGACAAACCAAACAAACCTTCAACTTCCCGTTTGCATGCCTTCTCGCGAGTTCGAGCTCGTCTCCCTAGAACATTGAATGTCATTAAACCAACTTTCCCGCTTAAACTCAACTTCCACCGACCGCCAGAATTGGCGACAGTCCAACTACAACTCATGCTCATTTCCAAACTTAGCGACCTGCCACGTCTGCACAGGTTAGCCGTCGCCTAAACCTCCGCCATGACCTGTCCCTCATCCTTATCCCAGCATTAATTGCCATAGAAAACGCCGCCCATGGTTCGCACTCCCTTCCATAGGCCCCTTTTCATTCTCCTTATTAGTTAGGTTAGTATCTTAGGTTAGAATTTAGGGTAATACCCATACTAACCAATTTACACATAGATACTAACTTAGGATATTAACACATAGCCTAGGTCTAGGTTAGATTAACAATAATCTAACCCCTAGGTTAGGTTTTAGTTTTAGGTTACTAACCATTAATAATTCTGTTAGGTATAACATTTTATATGCCAAGAAAAGACCTAAAATCATGCATCTCAAGCAGGATTCACTCTATACGGCCGTTAGGCTCTGGGAATATACATGACAGAATTATTACTTGGTCCACGTCGAGACCTTCGAGATATACCTCCATATCGGGAACCAATTCATTTCTCAAGATCAGCTGAGTCATACTCGACCCAGCAATCAATGCTTCCATACCTTGCTGACTGTTCAAGTGCGTGATCTAATTTATCACAACAGATTTAAAGCATTACTTGGATCAATTCCTTTGATCCAAGTCTAGATATTATAGATGAATATCTCTATAATTCATTAAAGTGATCAGATTAATATTGGACACAAAATGAAATAAATAAAAGAGTCTATTCATATTGACTCGAGTCAAGATCTGCAATCTGCAAGAAATTCGAGTACATATCAAGCATGATTTACAGAATCGAGGAACACATCCTTTTACAAGAAATCACATATCAACACTTGTATGCTTAGGAGAAAGTAACAACGATTCGGGGTGTTACATGCTTCCCTCTAAAAAGATTCATCGTCGATGAATTTCATATTAAATTAACCTTGGTCAATCAATTTATTAGTACACAAACAATGTGACTACTTCCATATTAAATAGTTTGAGAAATCAATGTCACTGACACATTTATTCAACTTTGAATAAAGTCTGCCTTAATCGGCTTTCATAAATACTTAAAACAATCGGTTCATAAAAGTATATCTTTGTCGGCAGTTTTCATTACATTGCAAAAAGAGAAGGAAAAGCAATTTTCATCTCTTCGAGAGTTTTCCCAAGTTGCACTTTCTTCGTTAAAGCTGGTCCCCTTTGGACCTTACATTTTGAATATCACGATTTCTCAAGTGCGATTGGCGAGTTTCAGTACTCGTGTGGGTTTAACCACGATTATTCTGGGTCTTGGACTGCGAGGAATTCAATTTAAAACATGTGACAGATCTGAAACGTACTTCTTAAGCAAAGAAATATGGAAAACATCATGCATGCGAGATAAAGCGGTGGCGATGCTAAGCGATAAGCTACGGGATTGATTATTTGACAATTTGAAAGGTCCCACAAATCGTGGTGACAACTTGGCAGCCTTGCCAAAAGTTATAGAACTCTTTACGGGTTTAACACGCGGGAAAACCTTATCCCAAGCTCAAACTTTCTATCAACCCGGCTTAAGGTCAGCATAGCTCTTACGTCATCATTGCTTCCTTTAATCGTTCACGAATCAGCTTAACTTGCATTGTTCCATTTACGTGAGAATCTCTGGTCCAATTACCACTCTATCCTCAACACTTTGTCCCAACTTACGGGGGTTACGCACTTTCTTCCATAAAGTGCTTCAAATGGTGCCATCTTTAGAGATGAGTGATAAGTGTTGTTGTATGCGAACTCAACTAATGGAAGATATTCTTCCCATTTATCTTTGTTGATCCATGCGATACATTCGCAACATGTCCTCAACACTTGATTTACCCTCTCGGTTTGTCCATCCGTTTACGGATGATATGCGAAGCGAAGTTGAGTTTTGTTCCTAGGGCTGCGTTAAGCGTTTGCCAAAACCTTGCGTCATTCTAGGATCCACATCGAGATATAATCAATTACGGTACACCATGCAATCTGAAAATTTCGTGTACGAACCTCTTGGCCAGCACTGGTGAATCATCCTTTAGATTTCCAGCGATGAAATGAGCTACCTTAGTCAGTTTATCTACAACTACCAGGATAACATCATGCTTATTCCTGGACATAGGTAGTCCTTGTACAAAATCCATGGTTATTACTTGCCATTTATACTGCGGTATGCTATGAGGATATAACAGTCCAGCAGGGTGCATATGCTCTGCCTTCACCCAGTGACATTCGAGCGATGAGTCACAAAATTTATCACATCCTTTTTCATACCTTTCAGAAGTATTCTTTGTTTCAAATCAGCTAGCATTTTTGTGATACGGGTGTCAGAGAAAGGTGAATTATGAAATTCAACTAACAACTTCTTTCTCAAATCATTGACACGCAGTACATATACCCTATTTTCATAACACAAGATTCCTTCATTATCAAAATGAAAACCTTCATACCTTTTATCCTTAGGTTACTGCGTGCAATGTTGCTTTTACTTCTTTGGAAGTATGCATCGATTACGAGGCACTTTTTACCTCGTCTTTAAGCGAGTTCTCAATGTTATAAGAGCAGAAATGTGCCTCCTACGACTTAGAGCATCGGCTACTCTATTCTCCTTCCCTTTGATATAGCTAATATCAAAGTCATATTGTGATAAAAATTCTAACCACCTTCTTTTGCGGCATTGATTGGGTGAGTAAAAATATATTTCAGTCCCAGTGATCGTTTTCAACTCAAAAGGTTTTCCAAGTAAATAGTGTCTCAGGACTTGAAGCGCATGAACAATGGCAGCAAGTTCCAAATCATGAGGGCATAATTCAGCTCATGTAACTTAAGTTTTCTACTTTCATAAGCTATGACCTGATCATTTTGTAACAAAACACCTCAAGGCCTTCCCGAAGCATCCGTTACATGAGTAAAATTCCCATTAGAGTGCAGTACACCAATATAGGTGCGAGAAGTCAATTGGTCTTTCGGACTTTTGAAAGCCGCGCACTTGTCATTCCACATGAATTTCTTATCCTTCTTCTGCAATGAAGTTATTGGTGCAGCTACCTTAGAAAAATCCTTTACAAATTTTCTATAGTAACCTGCAAGACCCATGAAGCTTCTTACTTCGTGCACATTCTTTGGTACAGGCCACTCAGTTATTGCCACTATTTTTGAAGGATCTACTGCGATTCCTTCTTTGCTTATGACATGACCCAAATAGTGAACTTCTGAATCAAAGAAAGAACATTTGGATAACTTACCATACAACTTTCTCTTTCTCAAAATTCCCAAAACTATCTTCGGATGCTCATTGTGCTCTTCAACACTTTTAGAATAAATGAGAATATCGTCCAAGAATACAAGCACAAACTTGTCAGGTATTCTTGAAAAATATTGTTCATTAAATTCATAAAGGCTGCGGGTGCATTAGTTAATCCGAAGGGTAGAGCGTGAATTCATAATGTCAGTACCTTGTTCGGAAAATTTGTTTTATGAATATCTTCCTCTTTAATCCTTAGCGATGATAACCGGATCGAAGGTCTATCTTAGAATAAACCGCTGCTCCACGCATCGATCAAGCAGATCATCGATCCTAGGAAGTGGATATCGGTTCTTGATTGTTGCTTTGTTGACATCCGATAATCAATACATAACCTTAGTGTTCCATCCTTCTTTTTCACAAATATCACAGGTGCTCCCCAAGGTGAAACACTTGGTCTAATCAATCCTTTAGACAAAAGCTCTTGTAATTGTGCCTTAAGCTCGACTAACTCAGTAGTAGTCATCCGATAAGGCGCCTTGGAAATAGGTTCAGTTCCAGGCTTGATTTCAATGGTAAAATCAAATTCTCTCTTGGGTGGTAACCCTGGTAATTCCTCAGGAAAAACATCCCTGAAACTTTTGTAAGAGTGGAATTTGCTTCATGTAATCACCATCTTCTTGAAGATTGAGATATCTTTCTTGCATAAAGAGTACATCCTTTATTCTTAGCCTTTTTAAATTTGCATGGTGACAGTTTTCTAAGCTGAAATTTCTCGTTTCACACCTTGAATCTCTGCTGATTCCAGCTGATCATCTAAACATTTTATGTTCTTTTCATAGCAATCTACCTTTGCTTTATGGTCAGCTAACCAATTGACACCAATAATAATGTCATACGATCCCAAAGGTGCAACATAGAGATCAACTTCCGTGGAGAAATTAGGTAAATCAGAATTTGCTCCAAAGAGACACATACTCACTGTATGAACAGAATTATTACCATACTCTACAGTCCAAGATTTATCCATTTTCCCAGCTTTTCTTTTAAGTTTAGAAGCAAGTTTATTAGAAATAAAACATTCAGTAGCTCCTGTATCAAAAAGAATAGTGGCAGGTATGCCGAATAACTTACCGGAACTTATAGGTGTTGCTTGCTTTTCACTTGCTTATGCGCTCTTTGCGGCATGTATCTTATGCTGCTGATTACGATCATCCTTCTTTAAAGGACATTGATTTGCGTAATGATCTTTACCACAAGTGTAGCAGCCTCCTACAGGTCCCTTCTTAGGCTCAGCATTACCTCCCAGCCTTGTAATTGTCACGTTGTCCTCCATAGGACTTCTGTCCATTATTATAATTTTTAACAAAATTATCCCTTATATTTCCAGCAGGCTTATTTACTGCTGCTTTCTTATTGTTATCTCCTGGAAACTTACTCTTGTTTCCAAACTTTTCCACGGTCCTTTTAAGGTCTTTAGAGAGGTTGAAGAAGGGTTTGCAGTCTTCTTCCGCACTTCCTCCTTATGAGCGAGAAATAGCCTTTAATTTTGTTCTTGCCTTATGGCCTTTTCAACAACTCCTTCCATAGTGGTTGGGTGTGAACATCGACCTCTCCCCTATCACGAGATTGATCCCATGATGAATTTTCGTATCCTGAACTTTTCGTCAGTTTGATACTGCGGTACATACTTGAGGAGTTTTGTAAACCGCTCCCAGAATTCAGTTACCGTTAGCTTCCCTTGAACTAAGTTCTGGAATTCTGTCATTTTCTGATCATAGAAAAGTTGTGGCAGCCACCGTTGCCTAAAATAGCCTTTAAATTGATCCCAAGTAATGTTGGTCTCATCAATGTTTAGCTCAGCTTTTCGGCTATCCCACCACGAAGACGCTTCGTGAGAAAGCTGATAGGCTCCCCAAATAGCTTTGGTTTCCTCTGAGAAGTTCCTTATAGCAAAGTACTTCTCCATTTCACTGAGCCAGTTCTCAGCTCCATCTCCTAATGTGGTGCCATCATACTTAGGTGGACTTATCCTTTTTATATCATTAGTGAGTTCTGCTGCCAATCTGGCCTTTTTGTTTTCTGGTTGGACAGGTGCATTTCCAGCATTAACATCAACACCCATTTCGGGGTTGTCCTCAGGAGGTTGCTGATTATTATTATCAGCCTCTTCATCCTCCTCATTTCCCGTCACCTGCTGTTCAAGCACAGCTAAGCGATCTCTTGTGTCCAACAGGGCAGCAAGGATCTCATCAAGTTTCTGGGTTGTTGCCGCTCCTCCTTGGTGGAGCATTACTCATAACGTTCCCCCTTGTTCTAACCATTTTACATTTACAAGAAAAATTCGGGTTTTTATCAGATTATGGACTCAATAGGTCCAAGAGCTGACCTTGAGCTACGATACCAAGATGTAACATCCTCATTTTAGACAATAGAACAAGTCATTTTTTATTTTTTTTTTTGATAATTGCATCTTGGTTCTAAATACATAATTTAGAACTCACAATTCAAATAACCATTTATATAGAGACAACCATATGCATTTGTAATGACTCGGAGTACCTCCGATCTATTCATTCCATGACTCGGTAATCTACCGATCTATTCATGAGTAATAAGAGTCGGTGTTTTTATTTAACACATTACTCTTGCGGTTCTCTTCCCTAATCGGGATTGAGAATGCTCTGTCGAGGAATCTAAGCTGAATAATTGTTACTATTATTCATCGGCATCTCATCCCTTAGACTAGGTGAATTAGGACAACGCAATCAGCGACTTGCGATACTTTGGCCAAAGATTTGAAACATCTTGTTCATGTCTCGTATTCCTTAACGGCATACTCGTCAATACGGAATACGTCCTTCACCCCATTCTTATGTTATATAGAATGTCTTATCTGACTACCGTCGAGTCCTTCCTTTCACTTGAATCACTCGGGAGGCGATTAACAAGGTGATAATGTTATATGGATGCCCACGAGGATTAGGGATATGATGACATACTGGTTCAACCTTGCAGTTCAACCAGTGTGTCATGATACCCCGAATCTCCTAGGCAGCCTTATAACATGACCACGTTCTTAATCGGTCCCAGGGTAACTCGTGCGAAATCAAGTGTAAATCTTAGCGATCAATGCAAAGGGTGTCGCCATAAGTCATCTGCATTATTGTAACTTCGAGAAGATCCTAATCTTCTCGGAGGTACAACTCTGCAGTTGACTTATGTCGTCAACCTTTAAATCCGCCTCGAAAAGATCTACTCAGTAACAAGCGTTACGCACTTGAGTTTAAATTACTTTTAAAGACTTTTCCCTAAGGTTAGCCTTTCCAAATCCCTGGATTCTTCGTCTTAAGACGACCCTCCTCTATAAAACCCATTACATGGTAGAGGTATTACGGTCAGTTCTCATCAAGGAGTCATTAGAATACACTTGATTCTAAAGCAACAGAATCGGACAATATCTCATAACCTTTGCTTGAGATTGCCTTCTGAACTCCATTTGTTTGCATATCAGTTCTCTTAACTGAATTTATATCATACTTTTTAGTATAAAGATATAAATGATTAAGAATCCAATTTAATATTGTCCTGTCATACTTAGGACTAGGGATTAGTAATTTAATCCAGTTTGTTTAGCGTTCTCTTTTAGGCTCACTTTTAACCTATCTTCTAGAAAGACAAATATTTAATTCCAATATTGCTTTCGCTAGAACAGATTAGAACTTCTAAATACTCATAAGAATTCAATCTCATTTTCTTGCAAGCTTCCATTGTCAATCACAAAAGCATCCATATTATACTGATAACAATGCCCCTTCGTTACATAAACCGAAGAAGGTCAACTTTCGAAATAGAATACAACACATAAGTATCAAACACTTATTTCCATTCCTTTCAAAACTATACAATTACATTTTTTTTGCAATGACATACTTGATACAATGATAACGGAAAAGAAACATCTTTTCTCATATAGTACATCTATAAAATCAATTTGTAATTCATTATAAATCAAATAAACAATCGATCGCACTGTCGGATCTGCATTGCTTTTACCTCTTACGGCAACCATCTGCAAAAATAGTCAACATGAGTCGGTTGATGGCCAGGCATGATAAGCACTAACTTTTAAAACAATTGCAATCCATCAATTGTTTTCATTAAACACCTACTGTTTAAATGAGATCAAATATCCAAATAAGTAAACATATTAGACTATGTCCTTGTAATGTCTGAGAATGATTACAAATATGTAACTCTATCATTGTTACAAATAGTCTTAATCACTTTCTAATATTTCATCAAATATTAAAAGAATCAAGGAACGAATGTACACAACAATCATTGAATCCAAAATCACAACATTGGTCAGATCGTTTCATTCTTCCAAAAGGAAACAACATAACAATTCGGAATTCCACCAATATGTTACAAAACAATTTCCCACTGTTAGATAAATATCAACAAGTATTAAATAAAGGAAGAGAAAGAACCTATCCATTCATACTTCCTTTCACATAAGTTCATCAACATCTAGTCTTTACATATAAAAACATTCAACGGTATATAAATGAACAAGTTAAACAAGCCACAAGCAAGATCGCTGTTCTAAATCAAGAAATAGAAACACAACAAAACTCCTGCACAGCAGCTAACACATCAATCAATCCATAAATCAACCTGAAGTCCAATACTAGATTCTTCTAAGCACATTAAGGCTTTCGAACCAAGTTGAAATCAAGAAACTTCAAGCGTATTGTTGTAAACAACAACTCTATAGCATAAGCAATTTGAGGTTTCTAGGGACTATGCTATGTTGACCACACGGTATTTCCAAATCATGCTCGGTCAAATCGGATTTGAATAAATGGAAAGGAACATAGCATACTTATTCTTGCTCGGTCAAAATCGGGTGAAGTAAAAGAAATGAATACTGACAATCGATCCTTACCTTGGCGCATGCAAGTCTTAGTGTGATATTCGCGACTTACCCAAACAAGGTCAGAACACGAAACAGTCATCCATACTCAAGGATCTCAACAGTGACAAAGACAGTGTCCAAAGTCAAGTTCAGAAAGAGACCGAAGTACCAGCTACCTTTCAGAATTCCAAATGATTCAAACGGAGGTAACAATTCAAGCAAATGCATATTCATCATGCGATGTTCATCAACGAAGCATAATAAGAATCGGGACAACAGATTAATCTCGATTTCAAACCAAGAACCCATTGAACTCTGCCAACCTTTTTACACAAATTTGTACGAGGTTGAAGGCGTACATGTCCACCTAAGAATCATGTACCTCAAAATCCCGAAACACGAAGGAATTCCAATCATGATAACAAGATCGAAATACATGTTATTCCATTAAGTCGCGGCACATAAAATACCAACAACTTAACTTTATTCGGCTCAAATATAATATAAATCATTCAATCGACTCCTCAGAGTCGTCCAATTCATAACAGTATAAATCTATATATTCACTGTAAGCTGTTAATGGTTTTGTACTCATAACCCTTTGAACCCTACTGAACGTCTATGAAATTAGCTGATAAATCCTTCTATGCCATTCATGGCAATCATTCAGAATAAAACAAATGTAAGCAAATCGAATACCCATTTCAAGCAAGGAAATCAATTGAGCGCCTTGAAACTTTCAAACGACTTTCACAAAGAAATGCAATACATACCCGGAAATCTATACTCATTATTTATTACAAATAACCGTGGTGGAAGGCTGTTCCTTTCTCTATAAGGCTTCCACGAAATCAAATAACAAAACACAAGGATGAATCTACATCCACAACAGTAGATAGCTATATATATGATTCAATCAAGGACTCCACTGAGTCGTTATAATAAAGTATAGATGTAACAATATTATACAGAGTCAACAATAATCCCGTTTCCACAATAACAAGGAAAACACTTCCGTTGGGTCGTAAAGACTACGGTAACACAACGATTTACTGTTCCAAGCCAAAAATTTGAAAACAAATGAAACCGAAAGTATCATTAGTCGCTGTCAACAAATCCCACGACAGAGTTCCCAAAGAAGCAATAATACTGATCAATCTTACAGTATTCATCAGAATCATTCCATACAGTTTCCATAACAAGAAACAGCGACCACTAATCAAAAACATACAGTGGTCTTATACTACACACAGGTATATTCTAAGGGCTCACGCCAAACAGGCCGAACACTCAAACTTTTATAAATAAATACCTCACATGTATAAGCCAGAATGAATACTCAAAGCAAATAGAGCCGAAATTCGATTTCAATAAACACCCATCAAGAGGAAATTGAAAAATCGAACCAGAAGAGATACAGTGCCAAAAATCAAACAAGATCTCCATAGAAAATTCATCTAATTTTCACAAAACATTTGAAACGAGTTGTTCTAATGAAAGCACTTGAAAACTGACAAGATATTTAAAGGTTAGGGCCTAACATGCCGTATTTTGATAAAATTTCGAAGCGAGACCACGGGAAGAGCTCAAACTTCCTTTTCTTTTCCTCGATAAAGCGACCAACAAAATTTATTTGTCTCCATCACATATATATCTTCCAAGACGAGAGAAAAGAGCGAGAGAAATTCATTCTTGCCATGCGACTCAAGGAGGCTGAGTGCGAAGAACCGGTAAACAAGCGAGAGAGAGAGAGAGAGAAGACCGAAAATCGCGACAAACCAAACAAACCTTCAACTTCCCGTTTGCATGCCTTCTCGCGAGTTCGAGCTCGTCTCCCTAGAACATTGAATGTCATTAAACCAACTTTCCGCTTAAACTCAACTTCCGACCGCCGGAGGTGGCGGCGGTCCAACTACAACTCATGCTCATTTCCAAACTTAGCGACTGCCACGTCGTGCGCTGCAGGTTAGCCGTCGCCTAAACCTCCGCCATGACTGTCCCTCATCCTTATCCCAGCATTAATTGCCATAGAAACGCCGCCCATGGGTTCGCACTCCCTTCCATAGGCCCCTTTTCATAATCTCCTCATTAGTTAGGTTAGTATCTTAGGTTAGAATTTAGGGTCATACCCATACTAACCAATTTACACATAGATACTAACTTAGGATATTAACACATAGCCTAGGTCTAGGTTAGATTAACAATAATCTAACCCCTAGGTTAGGTTTTAGTTTAAGGTTACTAACCATTAATAATTCTGTTAGGTATAACATTTTATATGCCGAAAAGACCTAAAATCATGCATCTCGAGCAGGATTTACTCTCTACGGCCGTTAGGCTACAGAAATATACATGACAGAATTATTACTTGGTCCACGACCGAGACCTTCCAGATATACCTCCATATCGGGAACCAATTCATTTCTCAAGATCAGCCTGAGTCATACTCCTGACCAGCTTAATCAATGCTTCCATACCTTGCTGACTGTTCAAGTGCGTGATCTAATTTATCACAACAGATTTAAAGCATTACTTGGATCAATTCCAGCTTTGATCCAAGTCTAGATATTATAGATGAATATCTCTATAATTCATTCCGTGATCAGATTAATATTGGACACAAAATGAAATAAATAAAAGAGTCTATTCATATTGACTCGGTCAAAGATCTGCATCTGCAAGAAATTGATACATATCAAGCATGATTTGAATCGAGGAACACACATATCAACACTTGTATGCTTAGGAGAAAGTAAACTTGATTCGTGGTGTTACAACACACCTCATAATTTTTGAAAGACATGTAATTATCGAAATAATTCCTGTGGCACCCCATACCTACAAATGATCTGGTTCAGGATGAACTTAGTGATTATAGAGCCAGGGATAGTGGTAAGAGGCATGTCCTCTACCCACTTGGTAAAGTACTTTGTGGCCGTGATTATGAAATTATGGCCATTTGTTGATGAGGGAGATAATTTCCTATCAGATCTAGGCCCCATGTGGATAAGGGTCATGGAGTTGCAATTGGTTGTAAAGTTTGTGCTAGTATGTGGATCTCATGGGAAAAATCTTGACACTTGTGGCATCTACGCACAAACTCTACTGTGTCATGCTTTAGGGTGGGCCAAATAAATCCCATCCGATGTATCTTCCAGGAAGTGGAATGGCTTCCAAGTGGCCACCACATACCCCACTGTGTGACTCATAAAGAATATTTTTAGACTCTTCAACATCAACACATCTCAATAGAATTATGTCAAAGTTTCTGTGATAAAGCACCTGTTCTAGGATAACATACTTAGCAAAAATTATGCGTAACCGCCTTCTTTGTTGTGATGTTCCCCTTCTAGGTATGTGTGGTCCATGATGAAATTGATAATGTCAGTGTACTAAGGGAATATAGAGATAGGAGGCCTAGTTTCAAAAAAATAAACACACTCATAGGGAAAGTCAAAATCTACCAAATCACCCTCATCTAATGGATTATCAGCCAACCAATCTACAATGATTTGACCCTTAATGATTTTTGATTTACAAACATTAACTCGAACTAACCCATTAATGTAATGAAATGCCCAGCCTTTTAGATAAGGATCCCCTGTATGAGTTAATGTCCGTAAGTGGTCTGACTTGACGATGACCCTTGTTTCTTGATTGAGCATATAATGTCTTAAGCAATTGGTTACAAAAACTATGACAAGGCATTATTTTTCTACCTACATGTAGCGTGTCTCATAATCGAGTAACATCCGATTGATAAAGTAAACAACCCATTCTCACTTATTGTCATCCTCTTGAGCCAACATACAGGCTAGAGAAACGTATGTAGCCCACGAATATAAGATCAAAGGGTGATCTGACCTAGGTGGAATTAGTGTGGGAGGGGATAACAAGAATCATTTAACTACCTCAAAGGCCTCATCACATTCCTCTGCCCATCAATGCTATAATATTTCTTCAACAAATTGTTGATTGGATGAATGACAAACGCGTCAAGTCGGGATGAACCATTTCTAACACAACCTGATTTTGGTCGGGTCAACATCAATCCCCGTGAAGATATAATGTAACCCAAGAGATTACCACATGTTACACCGAATACACATTTTTCTAGATTCAATGTGACACCATACTCAATCAAGCATGAGAGAATGATACGAAGCACCTCTGGGTGATCATAGCACTTCCTAGCCTTGGCCAGTAGGTCATCTACATAGGATTCCACAATTTTATGAATAAGATCATGGAATATGTAGGTCATTGCTTGTTGATATGTAGCACCAGCATTCTTAAGACCAAATGGCATGACAACATAACAATAGGTTCCCCAAGGAGTTATAAATGTAGTTTTAGCTTGATCCTCGGTAGAGATTTTGATTTGATTATATCCCGAAAACCCATCCATAAGAGACAACAACTCAAATCCAGTTGTTGCATCAACGATAACATCAATGGATGGTAGTGGAAAATCATCCTTGGGAAAAGCCTTGTTAATGTCCTAGAAGTCTATGCAAATACGAGATCTTTCCATTCTTTTTTAGGACAGGGGACAATGTTAGATACCCATTGTGAATAATTGACGGGCTTGATAAATCCTACCGGAGAAGCTTCATTACCTCTTCTTTTACCATAAGGGCCACCTTTGGCTTCATAGGTCTTGATTTCTACTTAATTGGTTTGGCATCCGGCTTAGTGACGAGATTGTGAACTGTGATGTGTGGTGTAATTCCCATCATTTATTTGTAACTAAATGTGAAGGATTTCTGATGTTCCTTGAGGATTTGGGTATGAATTTCTACTTCCTCTAGAGTTAAAGAGGACCCTAGTTTTAAGATTTTTGGTTCCTCCTCCGTTCTAATGTTTATATCAATCGTTCCCTTGATTAAGGAGGCATTACCCTCCTCAAACTTAGGCGGGGATGGAGGCAACTCCAAATCCCCTTCTTCTTCTACATAATAAATCTCAAGATCTTTTCCCAGAGAGGACTCAATCATTGGATTGCCAAAATAAGAGGAGGAATGTGGAATTAGGGAAAGGTCTACCTCTTGACAAGTAAGATGCAACTCCACCAGAGTGTTTAAGTAACTTAAGGTTGAATCATCCCTATCAACAGGGTCTGAAGAGTCAAGCTGGTCTTCAACTTCCACGTATGTCAACATTGATGCTACTAGCACTTTGTGAATCAAGGATTTAGCACGGAGTGAAACCGTGAAGTTGGTGTCCTATAAATCTCTACTTGGGGTGAAGCGTGAGACGAAAGTTGCTATAGAATCTGCTAGAATGTTCTGTTCACATGGAACTTCCTTGATTGATATAAAATCAAACCCCTTAGTTAGGCCCAACACGATGGTTTTGTAGAGTTGTAAGTGTTCATCCCTAGTCTTGTATACCTTGGATACCTAATTTGCAACTAGCTATGAATCACCCAACACCCTAATATTGAGGATGCCCATTCTCTTAGCTACAATGAGACCTAGTAGGAGAGCCTCATATTTAGCCCCATTGTTTGTGCATTTGAAATTCAATTTGAAAGAAAAGGTAAAACCCTTCCTTCGGGTGAAGTAAGGATTGCACCTACCCCAGCGCTGAAGCAACACTTGGCCCCATCAAAATGGAGGGTCCAGCAATTACTCGAGAAAGATAGATGTTGAGTCATCCTTTGTGAGTTATCCTTTTATCTCAGTTACATCTACCATACAAACCTCATCTACTGGAAGGGAACCAAGCCCCAAAGCATGTCCCATACCCATGGAATCAAAGGGGAGAAGGATAGGAAAATCCTTTTCTAATAGTTCAACAATATTTGTTGTAGTTCCTAACGATACCATCTCTACAACAACATTTTCATCCTTGACCACCGGAATACCCTCGATCAAACCTATAACCTCTAATTCCATTATGGGAACCAACTTTTCTTCTAGTAACGTGCTTTCTGGTTTGTTTAACTGGTTGGTGGGAAGCAAAAACTCGAGTGGACCCTTGGCTTTTTCCTCATGTTGGCCAGATGTATATCAAAGGGCTTTGGATCACCTTAAGTGATAAAGACTTTCCCTAAATGCAATAATCTAAATTCTTGGAATAGGGTGGAGGGGATTGCTTTCATGTGGTGGATCCAAGGGTGACCAAGGATCATATTATAGTTGGTTTCCGATCTATAATATAAAACTCAATAAGCACCGTCTTGGGTCCAAGAGTGAACTGGTAATACTATGGTTTTGATCGAGGTTTCCTTGAGACTATCATAACCCCTCAATGTGTTTTGCGTCGAGGAGAAATTAGTCTCCCCATATCCTAACTTCTAAAGAAAAGAGAAGGGGACTATATTAACTGCTGCCCCATTGTCGATCATTGCACGCTTCACATAGTTGTTGTAGATCTAGATCTATAAAAACAAGTCCAGATCACCTCTACGAGCTATTTCAACATCCATAGGCATCTTTCTTATGTCAAATACAAACCCAATATCCCTTTTGGGATGCCCTGGAGGGAAAACGTCAAATTCTATATGGTCTATATGTGCCTCTAGCATAGGGGTGATGTTAGTCAAATGGCTGAGACCAAGTGCTTCCAAGAGAGTGGCTCAATGAGCAGGGGAATTATTCAGTATATCTAAAAAGGAAATGTGTCAAAAGGTCTTAGTTAGATCACTAGTCAAGTCATAAGCTCCTACTGGCTTGTTTAGCATGTTATGAACACTATCCGACACAACCAAATAAATTGGGATTGGCTGTGAAGAATAGTCTCTGGATCTTTTTGTGATGTTAATTTGGGGTTCAACGTCTAACTCAAATAAACCTAAAATATTCATTTGCCGACGACTATCCAAAAGAGGCACCACCTATGGGTTTGACGAATTTGAGGCTTCATGATCATGAGTCCTTATTACAATACCTTTATTCAAACCATTACGATCTAGTCTACCATCCTTTGGACATGTGGGGAGAGGATTTTTAAAGATTCCCAATGGTGTGTTCTATGGAGACACTAGTCCCATATAGGTGTTCTGACTAGGTGCAGTTGGGTTGGCCAGAAACATGTTGACAAACAATTGTCTTTGGTCTTCTAGAAAACCTGCAAAAACTTATTACAATCACGAAAGGTTCTTGTGTCATGCCTACGGACCCTATGGAAACTGCAATAGAGGTCAGGATTGTAATCTCGGGCCTTTGGTTTGTCCCTTGTTGTGGTCCAATCCACGGTTGTTGTTTGGTTGTTGACTGTTATAATTAACACTTTGGAACCCTTGCCCTTGGTTCTAGAATTGGTTGGGGTATTGACTAGGGCTTGGGGTCGGCATTTGTCTTTGTGGCTGAGGTTGTTGTTGTTGTTGGGGATGATTAAAATCCACAACATTTACCGAGGGTGAGAAATTGTTGTTTCTCTTATTGTTGCCATTATTATTGTCATTTTTGTTGTTATTTGTAGCACCTATACAAGTGGGATTGACAATGTTAGGCTTTTGGGCTGATTAGTTACACCATCGGTCATGACTCCACAATTATTATTAAGGATATTTTGTTCCTTGATTTTTATTTTTATTATTGAAGTAACTGAGAGTGCTTTTATCAGGGGTAACTAAATTCCCATTTGTTTCGTAGGTCTTACGACCATTGTTAATTACCGCTTGGTCGATCCGAAGAGCACCCTATAACACGTCTTCATAGCTCCTTAATGGGAACTTTTGAACCTCTTCCTTTGTCACTTCATTTGATCCACATTTTCAGCACTTGTGGAAGATTAGAGAACATGCCACCACCTCTCGAATGAAATGGGATGCGATTGATTATGTTCTTGTTTGATATGAAGAAATTTTCTGATTCCTATTCGTAGAAGCTTTTTCATATCAAAATATTTAATAAAATCGACACAAGTTGTTTGAACAAGTGTATTGAAGCCTCTAGTATCCTATAATACCGGTTGAGAGCAATACCTTCAAGTATGTAACATCTCCATTTTAGTACAATAGAACAAGATTTTTTTTTTTTTTTTGATAAATGCTTCCTAGTTCTAAATACATAATTTAGAACTCACAAATCAAAACAACCATTCTTATAACAGATAACCATATGCTATTGTAATGACTCGGAGTACCTCCGATCTATTCATTCCATGACTCGGTAATCTACCGATCTATTCATGAGTATCAAGAGTTGGCATTTTTATTTTAACACATCACTCTTGCGGTTCTCTTCCCTAATCTGGGATTCGGAATGCTCTATCCAAGGAACCTATCTGAATAATTGTTACCATTATTCATCAGCATCTCGTCCCTTAGACTAGGTGACATAGGACAACACAATCAGCAGCTTGCGATACTTTGGCCAAAGATTTGAAACATACTGCTTATGTCTCGTATCCCTTGATGGCATACTCGTCAATCTGGAATACGTCCTTCACCCCATTCCTATGTTATGTAGAATGTCTTATATCGGCTTACGCATCAGGTCTCTCCTACCCAAGTTATTCACTCAGGAACGGATTAGTAATATGACAACGTTATAGGGATGCTCCCGAGGACTAGGGATACGCTGACATACTGGGTCAACCCTAGTTAACCCAGTGTGTCAAGATACCTCGAGTCTCCTGGGGCAGCCTTATAACATGACCACATTCCTAATCAGTCCCAGAGTAAAACTTGTTCGAGTTTAAGGTGTAAATATTAATGATCAATGCAAAGGGTGTCGCCATAAGTCACCTGCATTGTTGTATCTTTGAGAAGATCCTAATCTTCTCGAAGGTACAACCCTGCAATTGACTTGTGCCATCAACCTTCAAATCCGCCTCGAAAAGATCTACTTATTTTTAAGGTGTTACATATGTTGAGTTAAAGTTATACTTTAAGATGCTCCTTTTAGGGTAGTCTTTTCCCAACCCCTGGGTTCCTCACCTTAGAATTACCTTTCTTAATAAAACCCATTTCACAAAGAGAAGTTATTAAGACTTGAGGTCCCATCAAGGAGTTCATTGAAAAACAGAAATCTAAATCAACGAAACTGGGCAATAGCCCTTAATCTTCACATAAGGTTGCTAACCATACCCTTTTTGGTTTATATCAGTTCTCATAACTGAAATATATCTTACTTATTAGTATTGAGATATAGTGATTAAAAATCCAATTAAACATTGTCTTGACTTAGATCAAGACTAGGAAGTAATAATTTATTCAGCCCATTTAGCTTCTGTTGAGGTTTATTTTAACCTTAGCTTCTCGAAAGACAGTGATCTAAATTCCAATTTAGCTTTAGATAGAACATAACAGAACTACTAAACATACACAAGTATTCAGTCACATAATCTTTGCAAAGCTTACTTAGAGAATCCCAAATGTCTCCAAGGTATATAATAATAACAGTGCTCTTAAAATCATTCAAATGAAGAAGTTCAATCCATCAAGATATGAATGCAAAAACATACGTAACAAATACCTCATTTCATTCATTTCTAAGCTAATCAAATACATTTTATGCATTCAGCATATTTGATACAATACTCAATAGCAAAAGAACATCTTTCTTCAAGTAGTACATTTAGAGAATCAAATTGGAATTCATCATAAAACCAAATTAAACAATCTAAACATCACATCAGATTTGTGTGTCTTTACCACTTATGGCAACCATCTGTAAAAATTGTCAACACGGGTCAGTTCGGTGAACTGAGCATGATAAGCACTAATTCTTAAAACAATTGCAATCCACCAATTGTTCTCATTAAACAACCTGTTTATATGAAATCATTTCTTCACATTCCAAACTTAAATCAGGCTAATCATCCTATATGTTAGAGACTAAGAACATATGAATACAACCATTCTAAAGACAACAAAACTCCTACAAGATTGTTTCTAACAATTTCTCAAAGGCAGTTAAAACATTCAACAAGCTCACTGTCTTAATTCTTTTATCATCATAACACATTTCAATGGTATTGACAAGTATACCCATTTATACAGCAACACACATTTTATACCAGTCTCTCCATACAATACCACAGTTTATTCTTGTTATGCCCTTACCGTAGAGATCGCAAAAGGATGCAAGAAGAAAGCACACAAGGTTTCCTGACTAGGAGAGAGAGAGAATTTTCCTATTCAACTTATTTATACATCAACATATAAATTACAGTCTAGAAGAAAGAAACAGAGTCCATCAGAATCCTAAGTCAATAACATTCTGGACTGTACCGATTCCTTTAGATTAATGCAAATACATTTACGCATGTGACTAAACAGTCGAGATTACAAGAAGAACTACAGTTCCATCTAAATCCAATTATAAAAGTCACCTGTAGCTACTAAGCAATTCAAGAGCTCTCGCGCCAAGCAACAGTAAGTAATCCAACCATAACAGACTCAACAATTCTTTTTTTATAACATTCAACAACATGAATATACCCATCGCCATTGTTTAACAGAGCACAGCTAGGAGCTTTTTATCACAGTCAGCCATGAGACTAGATAACACTTAAAACAAATGACATTCCATATGCAATACAAGTGATATTCATACTACGTCTAAACACAAACATGCACAGCTTCATTCAACTGAATCTAATCTCTATGAATGTACAACAAGGACTTTACAGAAGTCGCATCCATTACATAAGCTCATCCAAGTTTTAACCTATGTAGAGCCATCCCGCAAACACATCAGGGCTACAACAGGAGTCGAGTTCACATGGAATTACTGTAAGGGCTCCAACGGAGTCGTATCCCACAAGAACTCACAGCCCGGGTTAAGATTAAAGTCGAATTCGTACGAAAACATTCAAGACTCCAACTGAATCAAACCAACAGTCTACACAACTAAACTTCTTCAGAAGTCGTATACAAGATACATATTAAGGATTCCACAGAATCAATATCAATAAGTATTCACAACTGAGCTTATACAGAAGTCGAAAACACTAGTTACATTTCAAGGACTCCAACTGTGTCAATACCAACCGTATTCACAACTAAGCAACAGTATTCACAACCAGGGATTTGATTGAAGTCGAATTCATACGACAACAATTCAAGGACTCCAACAGACTCAAAACCAATGAGTATCCACAACAAGCTTCCGCAGAAGTCAATAACATACTACCCATTTCAAGGATTCCAACAGTATGCACAAAGAAACTACTACAGAAGTTAAAAACATAAGTTACATTTCAAGGATTCAAAAGGAGTCGCGGAAGAATAAATACAAGATTAACCATTCCATCAAGGTCTTGAAAAACCTAAGATTCATAATTCCACAGAAAAGAAGAACCAAAACATTTCTTCAAACCAATCGAATGAAATCACTCCGAACAAGCAGAGTTGTTTTAATGAAAGCATTTGAAGTAAAGCAAGATTTTTAAAAGTCAGGGCCTATCATGCCCGGTAATGTCACTTTAAAAATCCGAAGAAGACCCCTGAATGAGCTCCAGCCTTCTCCTCTTCTTCCACGATAGATTCAGCAACAATAATTTGTTACCCTCATGCCTTATAAACTTTCCTCGACAGAGAAAAGAGCTAGTTATTCTCATAGTTTGCATGCAACACCAAGTAGACTGGTTCGAAGAACCAGTGATCAAACATAGAGAAAATGGAGCGTATGGAAAACCAAACAACCAACTAGTTTTCCATTTTGCATGCCTTCCCGAGAAATCTGTGCTCGGGAACCAAGTTCATTAATGACATTAACTCCAAAATTCCTGCCCAAACTCCATTGCCACCGACCGCCATAGTTGGCGATTGACAAATGCAAACCAAAGACCATTCCCAGATTTGGCGACTCTGCCACGTCGGACTCACTAGATATTTACAACCTCCGCCAAATCCCAAGTCCTTCATCCTTATCCATCTCATAAATGCCATAGAAACTATCACCCATGGCTCGCACCCCTTCATAGGTCCCCCTTCATCCATGATCATTAGTTAGGTTAGAAACATAGGTTAGATCATAAGGTAATACTTTAGTCTTACTTCCATAGTGCTAGGTCGCTAACCTTAGGAACATTTAGCTTATAGTTTAGGGCTAGGTTAGATTAGCACTAATCCAACCCATAGGTTATAGTTTAGGTTTAGGTTATTAACCTTAATAAATCTAGTCTAGGTATAACAAATAGAATCTTTCAGTATAAGAACCAACAGATATACATTCCCAAAATGGATTCTATCCAACATTGATAATAAGCTAGCAGTATATACTAGAATTTATTACCTGGCTTAAGGTCTAGGCCTTCCTGATATTATGATATCGGGAACCAATTCATTTAACTCGATCAACCTGAGTTAGACTCCGAAATTGCTTATTCAACACATTCAGACCTTGCAACCTTCGTAAGGTCTATAATTTTTGTTCATCCAGAATAAACTTAAAACATCTCTTGGATCAATGCCACTGATCCAAGGATGAGTCATAAAGATGGGTAAATCCACAATTCATCCCGAAATCAGATTGAACTCAGATGCTAAAAATGAAAGAAATAAAAGAGTCCAAGCATATCCTCGACTCAAAGATCTTCAATAACAAAGAAGATACAATCAATATCAAGCATGACTTCACAATCAAAGGAACACATCCTTATACGTAAGAAATCATATATCAACACTTGAATGCTTAGGAGGAAGTAATAATAGTTGAGTGTTACATGTCTTACGAAAAATCTTTGCAACGATCGCATCCCATGGGAGAAGCTCTCGAATGGTGATTACATAAGCCTTGATGTGGGTATTTGGATCATCCTCCCCTTTGAACTTCAAGAGATCAGCCAAGGGTCTCAGGAGATCGGCCAAGGGTCTCGGGAGCATGACTACCTAAATGGAGAAATCTAGGGGTTCTTTAAGATATTCAGAATAAGTCCCCATTGCATACGATTCCACCATTCAAGACCCTTGTTGGGGAGGTGGGGGCTACGTTGGCTACTGAAATGGGACAACATAGACATTTGGTTGGGCGTATGACATCCCCTGCGATTGTCCATATGGACCTAGGTAGGAGTACATGTCCCCTATGGAGATTTAGAATACATGTGTATATAAGGGGATTGATTACCTTGATATGGAGATAAAGGCGTGAAGCCAGGGAACGTTGCATTTCCAACTAGTATAGAATTTGAGAACACACTTCTAGATGGTGCATGTTGTAGATATCCATATGTAGCTTGAGGAGGCATACCTAAGGTATCCATCCCAATTAACAAGTCCCCATGTTTTGAAGTATTCATGTAGACTGGTGGATTCTATGCGGTCGGTACTTGCTCGAGTTCTATGGGTAGGAAGGAGCCCATGCTTGCCCAGCATATGAATTCTGTGTATTCTGCGAAAGCTCTAACTCCTTGAATTCATCAACCAAAGCTGAAATGACATCACCTGTTGATGGGGTGATACCTTCTTAGATACCTTTGGTTGAACCCTTGGAGGTTATTGAGGAGTATGGTATCCTGCTATGAATTTTTTAGGATGTTGCCACCCCTCATTAGTTGTATTTTCAATTGGTTGAGGGGTAACATTATCGTTCTAAAGTAGGACATCACCTTGTCCTTACAACTTGTCAAAATATTGGTTCATTTGTTGGAATTGCTGCTCACTCCTATCATATCATGTTAAACACTCCTCATCGAGATGGGGGAGTTGATCAGATTGCACGGTAATGGGATATCGAAACAATACCTGAGGAGATGAAATCATTGCACCAGTGAATGTCATGTTATTTGAACTTGATTGTTTAAGGGGATAAACTGAGTGACTTGATCCAATTCTTTGATGCATACATAAGAACCAACATTGGTTCCCAGGCGAGAGGGTTTTGAGTGGATGAGCGGTTGTCTACCCATGTTGAAAGTGAAGGTGATTGTTGTGGCATATTTGATTGGTACTGGTACATGTAGAAACCCAGGATGGGTCAACCGTACTCATCATTATTCTGAAATATTTGGGGTGTATAAGAATACCCACAGAATAAAGGCTGGATGCAAGTGGAAAATCTTAGAGACTAGCTCTTCACGTCGGGTTCACCAATTTTTACAACAGAAAATCAACACGTGGCCTTCTTCGCACCCAACCTCCCGAGGTCATGTTGAGATAGCCGGTGTGGAATTGAAATGGGAGTGAAATTGATGGTGATGACTAATCTAATTGGGAAACCTTATGTCTTGTACACATAATAACAAGTAATCGTGAATCTAAGGCAAAGAATGATCTCCTAACCTAAAGGGGTGTGATGGTATGGTTTGATATGATAGCTGCTTGGAGACTCCAATCGATGTCTAGTTCTACCAAGAATCTATTGATTGGTTACCGAGAATCTATCAAATGTAGCTAGCTATTTGTGTAGATGTCTCGAATCTAAATCTAAGATCTATTCTAATTCAAATAAAATATTTCCAACCCTACCTCGAATTGAAAAACAAATCATGGCTCTAACATATCTACTATTCCCCCAAAACTTCATTGCAATATTGAAGAGAAAAATTCCTATTGATTTGATGTATTTGCAACTATCTAGCTAATTGAAATGAATTTTTCTCTACTCTATTTGATATGCAATTGACAACGACAAAATAAAGCAAACAAATACACAACTCCAACTCGGAAGAGCAAGATCTTTGACATATCCAAGAGTATCGTGTATATGTCCTGCAGTTCTTTCCTTTATTTCTCTCGAGTGTTCATGTGAGTCCACAGGATTGGGAATGCAAAGAAAATTGACAAGAGGATTGCACATGAGTGATGGAAGCTTGGAAGAAATCTAGACGTAATGCAAGTAGAAGAAAGATAGCACAAGAGATTTTAACTTGGCTATGCAATTCCTAGCAAGATTATGGCAACACAACAATACAAGATACACAAAATTCTCAGGCCTTTTCTTGAATACAAGAATGGAATATATAGGAATGGAGGATAGGAGGTTACTTCATGCCTAAGGAAAGAAGAGGTAGTTCCAACTAATTAAATCTATTTAAAATAGAAGGAACAAGGAGAACCAAGAAAACGAAGCTATTTTTAGCAAATTCAGATCAAGGATGTGCTCAAAAGCAAACTTAAGTGAATCATCACATGAAATTTTATGCATGAAGATTCTAGAAAAATCAGGCATGACCACCACCCGCGTAGGCAATGGTTTCAGGACTACCGCCCGGGTAGGGTGGCGGTCCGACATTCAAGGCCAAAATAAGCACAATGAGAAACATAGAGATGGAAAAATGTATAAAAAGGTTAAGGCTATCTAGGATACAAATATATACTTTAAATGGGGTTTTGGAGCTCGAACACCTTCTTGAAAGGATTTTGAATTGTCACTAGGGACTTTCATAACCATTTTCTCGATAATGTAGCACATGCCATTTTGGGTGCATACAATGACCTTTACAACTGAATGGGGAATATTTTCATACACCACTATGCCATTTGGATTAAAGAATGTGCCATCTATGTTCTCATGCATCATTGTTTAAGAATTATCAGAATTCACTCATAAGTTTTTACAGATCTACTAGATGATTGGACCATTTATGGGCTGGTGAAGGATCATTGTGACAACCTAAGATTGATGTTTTAGAGATGCAAGCAACTTAACATTTCTTTAAACATCAATAAGTGCATTTTCCACCCCCTTTGGTACATTACTTAGGACTATTATTTGCAAATAAGGATTTTTGTTAGACCCAACTAAGATCACAAGAACTTTGGGGTTCGAGGAGCTAACTAATTAGAGTGAAGTACATGAATTTATTGGGAACATTTTCTACTACAGAAAGTTCATAAAGGGGTAAGCCAAAATTTTTGCACCCCTTGAAAAATGTTAAAGTTCAAAGGAAAGTTTTATTGGGGTGATGTGCAAAAACAATATTTTGAGACCTTGAATGAGACTCCACCACCACACCCATCTTATATTTTCCTTCTTGGATCAAGTCTTTCCATGTATATGTGGATGCTTCGGTGTGTAAATTGGAGTAGTATTGGCACAACCAGGAGAATAAATGTTGATCATTTTATCTTCTTTGTGAGCAGCGGAAGATGACACTAGCTAAATAAAATCATAAAATTATAGAGCGTGAGTCATTATCCATTTTCTATGTGCTCCAAAATTTTAGATAGAACTTATTAGCCACACCATTTATCTTTTACACAAAGAACATGAAATTGAAGTATTGTTATCCATTTTTACCCTAGGGAAAAAAGGACAATAGGGGGTGACTAGACCAGAGAACCAGATAGGAAACCTAAAAGGTGAATTTGAGGTTATATGTAAGGATCATTCAATGATTTCAAGGACATATTCAACATTGTTGAGGTTGTTTTGGTTATAAGAGGAATTTTTCCTCTTCTATATTTTTACCCTTAAGGTTCAACTTAAAAATGAAGAAGAGTGGGCCCTAGTGGGCCCATATATAGCCAAAATGGGGAAAAAATGGTCAAAGTTTCCAAATCTAGTATTCATGCATTTCAATAGGATTCGGGGTCTCAAAGATCGAGAAAATTCAAAAAATGGGTCAAAATGTCCAAAGGGGGCCTCAAGAGGTGGTGAATAAAAATGACTCATTAAGCATCTCAAAAAGCTACTCGGAAAGTTAAGGTTCGTATCGGTGGGATGAATCACAAATGAGCTTGGTCATGAGTATGAGTGGGATGGTGAACAACTCATCCAAATGAAGGAAAAATTTCTCAAGCAAGCTATCATATGAGCTCAGGACTTGTGGTGGGATGTATAGTTGAGGCCGGGAGAATCAAGATCGGGAGTTTGAGCTCAACCCGAGTCAAGCGGTTTATACGGGAGCAAGTTGATAGGTGGTACCAATGAAGCTCATCTAATCACAAAGGGAGAAAATTGAGTGGGAGGTAAATGCGTAGAGGGATGAGTTATGGGAAAACTTGTAGGATGATGAGGCCTAGAGAATCGAGTAGAGCCAAGGGAAAGGAATTTCGGTGAGATCGAACATGAGGAAAAATTCATGGAACTTGGGCCATGCATGGAAATAGTCGAATCATAGAATGGAAAAGGCGAGAAGAACCCAAATTGGCATGTAGTGCAATCAACTAAGGAGGATGATAGCTCGGGCCATGAATGAGTTTTTCAAATTTAACATGCAAGCGGGAAAACATACCATTGAGCTAGGTAAAGACACAATGAGATGCAAAGGAGGTTCAGATCGAGCTCAACCAAGGTGTTAACAATGAGGTAGAGCCCACCACTTGGTCACCGGATACTCAAGTGAGGAGCTCAAGGATAAATTCTAGGACTGTTTTTTAGCGGTATAATGGTGAGCCAAAAAGTAGATATTGAAGGCCAAAGGTTGAAGGGAGTGGCAGAGCAACACGTAGCTTAGATTCAATCTTGCAGGATTGATTACAAGCGATGTAGTGGGGATTCCCTAAAGACGTATGAGGCTTGGAAAAGTAGGAAAATAACTTGACGATGTGAACAAACAAGGGATATGAGGGGGTCCCAAAGTCTGAAAACTTTGAAATTCAAAATTTTTTTACACTAGAGATTGAGGAAAGTTGTGCATCAAAGTGCTTTGGAAATTTAAAGCCCGAACTCCAGATTTTTGAGTTTGAGGTTTCATGATTTTGGAGAAATGGGCTGCTAGAAAGTGAACAAGTGAAATGATGAGTTGAGGGAAAGGTCAGATCTAAAGTTTGAAAATGCATTAATCAGCGCACCTTTCGGAGTTAACGGCCCATATTTTTGGAACTCAAAGAATGGGCTTATGGGGGTAGGATGTTCAAAGAACTCAACTTCCAAAGTTCAAATTTTGAACTTTAGAGGAGCAAAATTTCAGAATGTTTATGCAATTTAAAATATGAATAAGAATACTTGTATGAGATAAAGTTTCTAAAACTCTAATGTAGAAAATCCCAAAATCAGCTAGTCAATGTGGTTGGTGGGCATCCAAGGTGTCTATTATGATGATAGAGGTATCGAGGGGTAGTTGGCATGTAAGATCAAGTTAAAAACCACATAGACACAACTCGAGAAGTGAGTTGAAGACATGTCGTAGTTTAGATCGAGGGGAAATTTTTGAGCTCGATGATGAGGATCCAATAAGAGGTGACTAAGCCAATAGGGTCAAGCTTGTAAGGGAGTTCACCATTGTAATTCTAGAAGAGGTCATCAAGAATGGATTTTGGATTCGGCGGTGGAATGATGGCTCACCCATGCGAACCGTATGGAGGTCAATAGTTAACGAAGGGGGTATAGCATGGAGAAGCCATTTTTGAGAGCCTGATAAAGATTAGTAATGCAACACAAAGGGAGTTCTACCTAGTGGATGATCTAGTTGCCAACTCACCACATGCAAACCTAGAATGCAAAGAACCCCCTTCTCACTCAAAGTGGCATAAATGTTGCTAGGAATGTCAAATTCTCGTAACAAACTAGTTGATGGAAAGGGTAGAAATAGAGATTCAACATGAGACCATGAAAAGTGCAATTTTACAAGTTTCATACCTCCAAAATTGTGGAATAGTAAATAGTTTTGGGTAGGTGGAGAGGCATTAATTGATTATGAGCACCAATTTTTCTCACATGGGTGCTAAGTACGAGAAACATGGGCAACACAATGGGATAATGTAATGAAATATGGTCACCCACAATACATAGGAAATCAAAATTTCTCTCTCATGCTCAAATTCCTCCTATAAATTGTATGGGGGTACATTTCAAAGGTTGGACACTTTTCATATGCCCCTTCCTTATTTTTGTCTCGTAAGAAATATGTGGAGTTTCAAGCCTCCCCTTTCAAAGACTTTGTAATAAAAAAATTCATGCCTTTTCCCCTATCAAAATGTATTGTATCAACTTATTAGAGTAATAAAATCAAATTTGCGGATGTTTGTAACCATCATTTGTGTTTTATTGCATCTTATCTAGTTTTTTATTACAGTTAGAGGTTATTATACATTATCTAATTTTCATTGCGGGGTTTTAATGACATTGTGTTTAATGAAAAATGGGTTTGTAGCAGTGCTTTGATACGTGGTGTTAGACTACCCTCCTCAAATTTACTTGTTTCCATTCCTATGCGGTGCAAATTGTTCAACACTCCATCTTGGTGCATCACCTCACTTTAGAGTAGGTTTAATTATAATGTAATCCTTTTATCCTTGTCTCCTTGAAAAGCATTAGAATAGGGTTAAATTATTTATTTTCTACAATTTGAAGTAGTTTAACACTAGATTAGAAAAGGAAGTCAGCCTTCTTCGGAGAGCTATCCCATTTTCCAACTCCCACACTTTAGGATAGCTCCATGTTACACAATCACACCAAATGCCTCAGTTTCACAAGATGGACATTCGGGGGGTGTAGTGATTTTGTGATAACAATTTTGGAACGTTCGATGGGACAAGAAGTCATCTTCACAACTCGGAGGCATTTACAAGGAATTTGGACTTTGAAGTTTGTAGATTTCAGATTTTAGATTTTGCATTGCGAGGTTCGATTTTGAAATCAATTTTTAGAGGTTTTTCATGTGCAAAACAAGCCCAAATTTCACCAAAAGATAGATTAGTGGTTGTAGTATCCAAATCAGGCCTTAAATTTTGATTTTGGAATTTTGGAATTTTTTGGGTTTTTGTAATTTTAGGATTTTGGACATTTCAAAATTTTGGATTTCAAAATTTCAAACTTTTCCAAATTTGAAATTAGACTTTTTAGGATTTGGACATTTGAGTTTCGAACTGTGTTGCATTTTAGAATTTGGAATTTAGAAATTTGAGAGATTTTAGGTTTTAGCACTTGAGAGGTTCCACTTTGTGCATTTTCTTAGTTCTCTCATTTCAGAATTTTAGAGACCGGTAGCTACAAAAGGCTTTAAACTTCTAAAAATCAACATCCAAACCTTTCAAGGTTGTTTTCTCTATTTTTTTCAAGATTGGGTGTGTGTCTTAATAAAACCCTAGCCTTAGTAGGCTCATTCTCAACGCATCTAGTGACTCCTAGGGTTATAACTCAATGATGTAGTAGCACATGTATTTAAAGTACATGATAAGGATCCAAACTCATTCAAGGACTAGAGAATAAGGTGTTTTTGAGTATTTTTAGTTATCTCCATGCATAAGAAGGAGAGAAGCAGCACCAAAAAGATCACCATATCCACCTAATGAGACTTTTTCTACACCTCCACTTGGTAGACCTTTTCTCCAATCCACTAGGGTCCTCAGGCCTATTAGAATGGCTCAACAACCACCACCAAATCCCTTTGTAAATTTCAAAGGTAATAGCCTCCACTTTCCTTAAATGCTCAAAATCCTATCCCAGTTACAACATTAAAAATATTCCTTACTTCACTAGTGAAAACCACATAACTCCTATTGACCATATTAAAGACATTACAAATGTCTGTGCCATCCACGAGATCAATGAAATGGATGTTGTGGTCAAATTTCTTGCCTCTTCTCTTAAAGGTAAGGCATTGCAGTGGTTTAGGGGTCTCACCATAGGGTCAATCAACAAATAGGATGCATTATATTCATCTTTGTTTAATCAATTCAGAGAAAGGGTAGACAAATTATCACTGTTGGAATAATTAACTATAATTAAGAGGGCTTTGAATGAGCAAATGGCATATTTCAATTTCTGATTTCAGTGGACATGGGACCAGATTCTGGTTTCCGTAAGGCAAGTGGAAGATGGTGTATTCATGTATTTCTTAAAGGCTCTAAACTTCAACATATCGGTGATGATTCGGTCAATGGGAGGGTTCAATCTACCATGAGCTTATGTTATTCCTATTAGGGCTTAGAATTTCTTAATACATGCATGTAAACTAGTACCTAGGCCACCTATGCCTCTTTATCTGGAAATGGGAAACCCCTCTACCAATTAAGCACCTAAGATAGATCATGTTTCACCTCCTAGAAATCAAAGTAATAAAGTGGTCTCCACTTCTTTTGGCAATCCATTTGAAAACCAATAACTTAAGAAAGTGTTGTAGGAGATAATCAAGGGGCAATAAACTTTCGGGAGTGAATTAGTGGCACTCAAGAGGAAACACGCTTAGAACTTTAGGCCCTATCAACCTCAACATCCATCAAATATGCCTCCTATCAACCTAATAGGCCTCTTGCTCAAGTTGATAATAAAAAATAAGGTAAATATCTTGTAGCTAAGCCTTTTCAATCCTATAATCTGAATACAACATCAACATCAAGGGCTCTAGTTATAGTCTAGAATAACATGACACATGAGTATGAATGGTATCCTCTATATGGCCAACCTTATGATCAAGCAACATACTTCCAAGATCCATCAAATCAAGTGTTAGTGGTGTAGACTGTGGGTTTTCCTCAAGAGGCATGTCAAGAGGAAAATCATTAGCAAGTAAGTCTACAAGAAGCACCTCAAACTAAAACCACACTAGTCAATTGGAAAATGGAAGATTTTTGTGGAGTTAATCAATGAGCAAGTTAACACACAATCAAAGAATATAAACATCAAGGAAGGAAACCATATAACCCAATGGTTTCAAAACCTCCTACCATGCCATAGGGTGTTAGGAAGTCAAGTGCAGCTCGAAATGTATAAAATTAGCCCGAGGCACCTACTATAACAACCCCATATGTGAAAAATAATCCTAGGGTACCAGTTGTAGCAGCCCACGTACAAATCCAAGTGTTGGAGAAGGTTGTACCATGTAAGGGACAACAAAAATATAGTCCATCTCCATTTAACATCATTGATCAAATGATAAAAATTCATGAAAGCATCTCCATGTGGGAAACACTAACAATTCCAGGGCAGCGGGATTTGTTGCAAGTAGCCATGGAAAATTGGTCCGCTTCAAACAAGGCATCTAATAATCGGGAGAAGGATCTTACTAAAACATTACAACAAGAAGGAGGTCACCCAAGTAAAAATTAGAAACCTCCACCATTTTATGTGTCATTGATCATCGAAGATAATTTAGGTATGATTGATTCGGGAAAGTAACTTCATAATTCCTAATAAAATTGCTAATCAATTGGGCATAGAATATGAACCAATATCCAAAGGCATGGTGCAATTGGACGAGAAAGAAGGATACTTTGAGTCATCATAGGATTAAGCCTTAAACTACATGTATGCCGAATGTTACAGCCCTAAAGTATATATCTATGATTCATTTGCCACCACTTTTTACCTTGTGTTTGTTAAGGGATTTCATGGCCAAAATTAACGAGTACTGTACTAATGAAAATAAACACGTGACCTTCAACCACACTTGACTCCCCAAGGTTATGCTAAGGAAGCTGATGTGGATAGCTAAATCATAGTGAAATGTGGTATGTGGATGAGAGTCGTCATATATGGGATGAGAAAGTTGTCAAGGAAAACAATGTCATCGACGCACAATAATGGGATCTTCTCATCAAGTGCAAGGAAATCCCTTCTAACTCAGGCAGTCTATTTATGGATTTGAAAGAATGGATACGGGAAGACTCCAAACAATATTAAGCTCCGTAGAGATCCTTTCAAGTTGTTTTGGGATTCGTGAAAAACCAATGGGGGCCTCGTAAATCTATCTAGAAAAGGTCATGGAATGAGTGAGAGAGGTGTGGTTTCACAAAATCTAGATTCGGTTGGAGGGAGTGGTCCAAAATGTGAGGGATCAATGAGATTCCTCGTTCAGAATATTTAATTGTGATATGATGTCGGATGAGAATGGTGATGTGCGAAAACCATCTTGTGTAGAATTGTGTCAATATCGTGAGAAATTCGGGCACCTTTGGTTGGGGAACACTAGGATCACTTTTGTATGTTCTTGGTTGATGAGGTCCTTATATGGTCATGTTTGTTTAAACTCTTTTACCAAGGGTAGTCCAAGTATTCATAGGATTTATCAGCCACAATGTTCAAAATGTTTAATTGTTGAATCTTCTCGGTGTATCGAGTCGGTGTTCTCAGGAGAAGAAGATGGAGTCCTTTATTTATGTCCTTAATTAACGCAAGAAAAATTGGTTTTGGTACCCTTGGATAACTTTCGTATGTGCATTCTTATTGAGGACCATTGATGGTCATGTATTGCAATGATCTAATTTAATTAAGCAAATAATAACTAATTTAATTGAATTGAAACTATTCTATTTTTTTGGTATTTTCAAGATATAAATGAAATAATACAATACTAAACAACTACTCTAATGAAATAAACATTTTTTTCTTTTTTAGAATTTAAAGAAGAAATGAGGAAATAAAATCTTCTACTCCAATTAATAAATCCTCAAATAAATAAACAACTACATGTAGTTATTTATCTATGCGAAGAAATATACTATATTTTAAATAATGGCAGCTTCACTAAATTATGGATGCAAATCTAACCCTTATTTTTCCTCAAAAGCACGGAAATAAATCAAGAGATTCTCGAAGCTTTTCTTCCCGACAACTTCCCCGAAAACAGTAAAGAAGATTTCTATAGAGGATTTCCTATATGATTTGATCTACTGTAATTATTGAATGATTGCAACAAAGGAAATACTTATTTTCTAATCTATTTAATATGTGTGTATGTGTGTGATTCAAAGTAAAAATAATATAAAGAAATAAAGAAAAATAACATTAACCCCAACCTAGAAATAAAGAGCAATGGAAAATCCACATGTTTTATTCTTTGTACCCTCACTTGTCTCTTCAATCTCCTGTGTTCACGTGAGTCTAGGGGATTGGGAATGCAATAGAAGCGAGTAGTGCATAGGAGCTAGAGTAATGACAACTTGAACAACATTCTAGTTGTAACACCCTCAAAAACTGTTATATTCCTCTTTTGCATTTCAAGTGTTGACATGCGATTTTCTGGATAAATATGTGTTCTTTTGACTATTGAAGATCATGCTTGATAAGGATAAATCATTTCTGTTCTTAAAAATCATTAGACTAAATTCGTATGGTTATCAAGAATTCATTTTCACTATGGAAAGGTGAGTTGCAATCTAGCTTTAAGAGTTGCTAGACTTATCCCTTCTTCTGACTCATCCTTGGATCAATTTTAGTGATCCAAGGAATATTTCAAATCTTCTTCATAGACTGAATGGTAAATTGACATTCAATAGTTTGAGGGACATAGAGGACTGAAATTTGTATGTTACAAATTCTTTGGTCTTATGTGAACGTGTTTTCATTTAGTTGTATGTTTGTGCTCGGGTCTTTGGTGATTGATCTTAGTAGGACATTAAGGATGTAAGCAAAATTCAATTTATTTCATGACAGAGGAGGATTTCGAGTCCTAAAACCTAAGGATTATCCTAACATTATCCTAAGCTAGGTAAGAACACCTATGTTCTAGCTACGTTTACTTATTTGGATTTTATTCTAACCTAAGCCTCTTATTCTATTTTGTTGGGTTGGCATCCTAACCTAAGCATTGTGCTAAATGAATAAGGGAAGGATTACTAAAGTAATGTTAGGCTATTTTTAACTAATACCTAATACTAAATGGTTATGAATTGAATCTAACCTAAGGTGGTAATTACTATTGGAAAATATTTTAAGACATAAGGTGGTAATTGCTAGACTAACCTATGTTTTATGGGATCCATCCAAAACTATTAAAAGGGAACCTAAGGGTTGCATGTCTCTAAGGTGACAGTCCCAATGGCATTTAAGTAATTTGATAGGGTTTAATGGATAGTGGTACTTCCAGTTTTGGTAGGCGCTAGTTAACTTTAGTGGAGGCATACGTTGAAGCTCCACTAAAGATGGAATTACATGTTTGTATGGAATTGGCCTTTTCCAGTTTTAGGAGGTGGTGAAAAGGAAAGATAAGTGGGAAATTTAGAATTAATGGCATTGATGGGTCTCGGTTTTTGTGTGTAAACCATCTTGGAAACTTGGAAGGTGGGTTTGTAGGCAATTATTTTGTTTTGCATGCATTGTGGATTTTTCTCTACATGGAGCTATTTGGTTCTTTGAACCAGTAGTTGACCTTCACTTGAAAGATACTTTTGGTTTCTATGGTCTATTTTTGATTGAAGGAAAGTATATGAGGCATAGGAAGAAAATTGTTTGATTTTGATATTTCATGGAGGAGAAAAAGAGTTGGAATCTCAGCTAGAAGTCTCCTTCGATTTGGTAGAAGCACTATCAGGCATGATAGGCTCTAACCATTAAGATTCTTTTCTTTCTTCTAAATGATTCATTAAAACAACTCTACTCTCATGAGATTCATGTTTTCATGTTTGACTAGTTATTTTTTTGTTGGGTTTTATGAATCTCTGTGATGTTTGGATATGAATCCATGGCAAAAATAATGTTGTTTTGGAAAATTTCTCTCTGTGCAAGTTCTATGACAAAGCATGCATGTGAAGCTTGTATGCGAAACTTGTTTCTGTAGCTCTGTTTTTCATTCGGAACTTGTATTTGAGGTTGTTGTGCTTTGAAATGACCTTCGTTGCAATATAGGGTTCTAAACTTTATGGGAACCTTGAGTTCCGTTTGATTTTGTTTTTGGGCTTCGTGTTTTGATATAACTTGTGTTAGAGCTTCATGTTGTTTTGAACTAGTGTTTGGAAACTTATGCAACACTAAATTGTTGCGTGAAGTTCATTTTTGTCATTGTAATTGTATTTTAAATTACTTGTGAACTTCTGAAGTTTTATGTGAAGCTCATGTTCAATACATCGTAATCATATTTGGAAATTGAGTGTTAAGAAATTTTAATTGAGTCGATGAATTTGATTTTGTGATGGTATTTTTGTTGGGTTTCACTTGTATTAAAATATTAAAGCTTATAACACTTTTATAAAACAACTTACAAACCAGATAACTAGGTGATAACTTGATTGAATCGTTTCTATAATCTCTTCAATATTTGGAACTAGGAACGTCTTGTTTAAAAGAATGTGGTACTTCTATTTTTATGACTGTATCGTCTTCTCTAAGATGGTAATGGCATGAGATTTGGGGGCGGTTCTTTCCCCTCTATTTTGAGGAAACCCACATTCTGGGTTGACTATTTTGTTTGAAACTAAGTCACCTTTGTCGCAATTTTGTGGTTGTGAAAGTCTTGTTTCAGATTTCTGTTTCAGTTGCATTGGAGATAAGAATGAGACATCTTCTGACTTAGATGTTTTTGGGTTCTTGCTCTCTCTTTTGATCCTTTAAAATAATTTTGGGTCTCAGTGGAAGGTTGAGTTATTACCCTTGTACACTGAATTTATATGGGAAGGATACTTTCTCCGTTCAGTTGTTTTGTGTATAGTTCTTTTTGAATCACGAACTACATACTCTTTGTAATAAGTTATGAAGTAGTTATCAGTCTTTAGTCTTGAGTTCATGGATAATTCTGAACTTGTTAGCTTACTTCTTCACGATTCTATTCTTGCGCTACATAATGAGTCCTTAGGTTTCTTTTAAAGAGAGAATATATATATATTCTCTTGGGATCGATATATCTTGCATTTGGGACTGTAAAATGTTTTTTATTCTGATTTGAATTAAAACTGAAAATTCATTTGTTTAGTTTAATGAAATGATTGATTATTTGGACCATTCCTAATAGATATTCCTTTTCTCTATCTTTTGGATAAGCTCATTGATTGAACTTCTCTGCACTCGATTCTCTTACGAGATGGTGATTTATTTATGGCTTGTTGGTCTACTTTGTTCAAATAATTTGTTGTAATGATGTAGAAATATAGTAGCTAAGTCGGTTCTGCTAATAAGTGAATGCATACTTGTGGGATCGATTGTTGTTGACTAAGCCTTGCTTTGTTTGGATGGATAGGAGTAGGTTTTGTCTCTTGTACTCTATCTTTTGGGTGAACTCGAGTAGAGATTAACTCCTTTATGGGACTACTTTGATTTTTGAACGTTGGTTTCAGATCTTTGATTGATAACTTCTAACATATAGAAGTAGAATTAGAATTGCAGTTAGACTGTTTTGATTTTCTATACCTTCTTGGATTGTTATGAAATTCTATTTAGATGTATATCTTAAATGTTGAATTTATAAGATTGTTATCCTAGAAAGGAAACAGATAATTCATGTTATGAACCTGATCTGCTTTTTTTTTGAATGTTATGAGTTTGGGTATGGTACGTAATGGTTCTTCTTATTCTTACTTAAGATTTAGATGAATCATCCTAGAATGAACCATGCTATAAAAATTCTTTAGTCTTATGGACAACATAAATGTTGTATTCTATTAGGATAGAATTATGAAATAATGGGATGGAAAGATCTATTGTTTGTTTAAAATTTATTGATAGGATCAATTAAACTTTAAGTTTTTAGGTAGATGTTGTGGATTATATTCTGCTCTTCTCTTAAAAGTGGATCTAGATTTATTATTGTACTTCTTTACTGTTTGGTATCACTTATGCTTATTGTATGATATATTAATTATCTCATTAAAGCAGTGTTGCTTTAATGAAACAATTAGTGGAATGCACTTCATTTTAATGCTTAGTGCTTATCATGCTTAGTTCATTGAATTGACCTGTGTTAGCAATTTTTACAGATGGACATCGTAAGTGATAAAAGAAGGCAAAAATTATATGATGCATTAGCTGATATAAGTCTGATTCTTTGTAAAGAATTCTAAATCATTATTTAGTTGTATTGAAAAAGAAAAGTTTTATACTTTTTAGAATGAAGGTTGTTGTTATGCAGTACGCCTAAAGTGCATAGTCTTGTAAATTTATAAGTTTATAATGATTAATTGTGAGTTGTGATTTATTTGAATTGGTTGTGTAAATTATCTCATACTTTTATGAAGGAGATGGAAGTTATATCTTGTTGATATTCTTCATATTATATTATGCTTATCTTGTTATCTTTGATAAGATGGATAAAGGGAATTAGTTCAATTTCCCTTATAATGATGCAACTTGTTAAGTTGCATAAGATGATGTGTATTATCTAAACAATTTAACATAGTAATGTGATGCATAATGAACATGTAGTAAGAACTATGGATATTGTGAATGATAAACCCTAACACTTAATCATGTAGAGGAAGACTCTTCCTCTCTCAATTGAATGTAAACCAAAAAGGATTGGAGATATGATTATTAATCATTAGACTTCATTTTGTATGAAGTCTACTTTAGTTGGACCTATGTGGTTGTTAAACCTTCCTGAATGTTAAAATACATTTTATTGAAAACTTATGATATTGTTGTCCTGTTTTGGTTAACTACTTGTTAAACTAAGTAAATGAACATTAAAATCAATCATAAGTTAAGGAAGTTCTTCAATGACTAAATGAATCAAATTTAGAAAAGAACTTATGGAGTGTTGGATTAGGGTTTAGCAGGGTTTCTATAATCAAGACATAATCCAAATTAACAATGTATTAATAACCTCCTAGGGGTATGTACATCTCGATGGGGCAGTTGTTGGCACACACCAACTATAGGGATGTACTTTCAAGAAGAATTGGGTCTTCTCAAGAATACAGTGTTGCGTTGACATGTGGCAACACCCTTCTGCATTGATCATCTAGATCTACACACAAATAAGGACTTGAACTTAGTTTCTCTCTAGGTCAAGTTAGTGGCATGTTAGGATAGGTAGTAGCTTTCAATGGCTCAGGGTACCTTGGCACACCCGGTTGACTTAGGTCAACCGAGTATGCCCATATACCCTAAGTCATTGTGAGCGTCTTCCTATAATAATTTATGTTTCTAACCAAGGCTAGGGTTAAACCTTGGGCAAGTGGACTGACGGTAGTCAGTAAAGACCATTCTTGATAATAGAGGAGTGAGGTGAATGAAATATTCTGAAATGAAGAGTATGTCGTCTAGGAATAGTGACATACACAGTATGTTGGAAATCTTTGGCCAAAGTATCGCAAGCTGCTGGTTGCATTGTCCTATGTCACCAAGTTTAAAGCAACATGATATCAGATGAATATTGGTAACAAATATTCAAATATGTTATTTAAACAGATCACTTGGTACCCGGTTTAGGGTAGGAACAACCAAATATATGAAGTAAATGATAAGTATTCAATACTTAAAGTTAACATAAATAGATCGGTAGATCACCAAGTTATGAAATAAATAGATCAGTAGATCACCAAGTTATGAAATGAATAGATCGGTGGATCACCAAGTCATTTATAGCTACATATGGTTGTCTATTTGAGATTGATTGACATGGAATGTTTATTCTAAATAATGCTTTATTTAGAACAGTGAAAATTATGTAAAAAAATTCCCTTGTTTCTAAAGTCTTAAAATGGGAATGTTACATCTTGGTATCGTGAGAAGTGAATCTTGCAACTCTTGGACCTATTGTGTCTATAATCTGATGAAACTTAATTTTTCTTGTTAATGAGAAAATGGTTAGAACAAATGGAAATGTTGTAAATAATCCTCCACCAGAGGAAGGAGCAACAACCGCCAGAAAATAGATGAGATCCTTACTTACTGTATGACACACAAGAGATCATTTGGATGTACTTAAACAACAAGTAATGGGAAATGAGGAGGAAGAAGATGTTGATAACAATAATCAGCCACCTCCTAGGAAAACACCAATGAAGGTGTTGATAATAACAATGTAAACATACTTGTTCACCTGAGAACAAAAAGGCTAGGCTGGTAGTTGAACTCACTAATGATATAAAAAGGATAAGTCCACCCAAGTTTGATGGCACCATATTAGGAGATGAGGCTGAGAATTGGCTCAGCAAAATGGAAAAATACTTTGCATTAAGGAATTTCTCAAAAGAAACAAAGGTGATATGGGAAGCATATTAGCTTTCTCTCACAAAGCATCTTCATGGTGGGAAAACCGTAAGACTGATTTGAATATTGATGTAGCTAATATCACTTGGGATCAATTTAAAGGATACTTTAGGTAACGATGGCTGCCGTAACTTTACTATGATAAGAAAATGATTGAATTCCAAAACCTTTCTCAAGGAAAGCTAATTGTAATCGAGTACTAAGAATGGTTTACCAAAATTCTTAAGTATGTACCTCAAAGTACAAAATTGATGAGAAGATTAGGATACAAAAATTCATCATGGGATTGAATCTTGTTATAGGAGGAGAGGTGGATGTTCACAACCTAACCACGATGGAAGGGGTTGTTGAAAAATCCATAAGGCAGGAACAAAAATTAAAGGCAATTTACTGCTCATAAGGAAGAAGGAAGAAATTTCCCAACTCCTCTACATCATCTCTTGCACCTAAGAAAGGACCCTCGAAGAAATTCGGAATGAAAATTAAGAAAGCAACAACAAACAAGTTTGTTGGTAATGCACTGAAACAACTTTGCTAAGAAAAGTAATAACGAAGAAGTCCTATGGGGGTCAGAACGATAACTCTAAGGCTAGAAATAAACCGGGCCTAGGAAGGGACCTATAGGAGGTTGTTATAATGGTGGTAAGTATCATTACAAAAATCAATTCCCTTTGAAGAAGGATGATCGTAATCAGCAACACAATATACACAGCTGCAGTAGCTAACAAGTAGGTGAGAAACATGCCACACCCATAGAAGTTCGGGTAAGTTATTTGGCTTACCTATAACTATTCTTTTTGATACCGGAGCTACTAAATGTTTTATTTCTAGTAAATTAGCATCAAAAATAAAAATAAAATATGGAAACATGGATAAAACATAGATGCAGACAAAGTATGGAAACAATACTGTTCATACGGTTCATATGTGTCTTTTTGGAGCAGTCCTTGATTTACCTAACTTTTCTCTCTTGAAGTTTATCTTTATGTTACACCTTTGGGGTCTTATGATGTAATCATAGGTGTTAATTGGTTAGCAGAACATAAGGCTAAAGTGGACTATTTTGAAAAACACATTAGTTGTTTAGATAACTGCAAAAAAACAACAAAGATTCGGTGGTGTGAAACGTGAGATTTCTATTAGAAAAATGTCAGCTATACAACTTTAAAATGCCAAAAATCAAGGTTGTACCTTATATGTAGTAAAAATTACTGAATCAACATAAGAGAACAATGATGTTATGGAATGATATCCACTATTATGATACTTCAAATGACGTATTTTTGGAAGAATTGCAGGTCTTCCACCCAGAAGGGAGTTTGATTTTACCGAACCTATTTCTAAAACACCATATCGAATGACTACTATAGAATTAGTAGATCTTAAGGCTTAGTTGCAAGAAATTTTTTCTAAAGGTTTGATTAGACCAAGTGTTTCACCTTGGGGAGCACCTGTAATTTTGTGAAAAAGAAGGATGGAACACTAAGATTGTGCATTGATTACAAAATGTTAAACAAAGCAATAATCAAGAATAGATACCCACTCCCTAGGATTGATGATTTATTTTATAAGATGCATGGAGCATCGGCATCTTCTAAGATAGATATTTGATCTGGATATCATCAATTATGAATTAAGGATGAGGGTATTCATAAAAAATCTTTTAGAACAAGTTATGGACATTATGAGTTCATAATTTTACCTTTTGGATTAACTAATACATCTACAACATTTACGAATTTAATAAATAATATCTTTGAAGAATACTTGGACAATTTTTTCTCGTATTCTTGGATGACATTCTCATATATTCTATAAGTATTGAGGAATACCATGAGCATTTGAATATAGTTTTTGAAATATTAAGAAAGAGACAATTATTTGGTAAGTTGTCTAAATGTTCTTTCTATGACATAGAAGTACACTATTTGGGACATGTAATAAGTAAGAATGGAATTGCTATAGATCCTTCAAAAATTGTAGCTATAATGGAGTGGCTTGCACCCAAGAATGTACATGAAGTTAGAAGCTTCATGGGACTTGTTGGCTACTATAGGAAATTTGTAAAAGATTTTTCTAAGGTGGCTACACCAATAACTTCCTTACAGAAGAAAGATAAAAAGTTTGTTTGGAGTGAGAAATGTGAAATTGCATTCAAAACCTTGAAGGAACAGTTAACTTCAGCACCTATTCTTGCAGTACCAGATCCTAATGGAGATTTTATGGTGGTAACTGATGCTTTTGGTGAAGGTTTAGGAGGCATTTTGTTACAAAATGGTCATGTCATAGCTTACGAAAGTAGAAAACTTAAGTTACATGAGTTGAATTATGATCCACATGATTTAGAGCTTGCTGCCATTATTCATGCACTACAAGTTTGGAGGCATTACCTGCTTGGTAAACCTTTTGAATTGAAAATTGATCACCTTGGACTAAAGTATATCTTCACTCAGCCAAATCTTAATGTAAGACAACGAAGGTGGTTAGAGTTTTTGTCTCAATATCATTTTGACTTCAGTTATATAAAGGGTAAAGAAAATAGATTGGTTGTTTCTCTAAGTCGTAGGAAGCACATTTATTCTATTATAACGTTAAGAACTCAGTTTAAGGATGAAGTAAAAAGTGTTATGGAATCTAACTCTTACTTTCAACAAGTAAAAGCAACACTTGCTGCAGATTCGAATGATTTGAGGTATAAAGGTTTTCACTTTGATAATGAAGGAATCTTATGATTTGAAAAGCAGTATATGTACCTTCGCTAAATGATTTGAGAAAGAAATTGTTAGCAGAATTTCACAATTCACCTTTTTCTGGACACCCTAGCATTACAAAAATGCTTGCTAATATAAAACAACAATATTTTTGGAAAGGAATGAAAAAGGATGTTATAGACTTTGTGACACATTGCCTTGAATGTCAACGTGTTAAAGTGGAACATATGTACCCAGCCAGTTTGTTGTATCCTCATAGCATCTTGAAGTATAAATGGCAAGTGATAAGCATGGAATTTGTACAAGAGCTACCTATGTTAAGAAATAGACATGATGTTATTTTAGTAGTTGTGGATAAACTAACAAAGGTAGCACATTTTATTATTGGAAATCTGAAGGATGATTCTCCTATTTTGGATAAAAGATTTGTACATGAGATTTTCAGATTACATGGAGTACCTAAACTAATCATATCTGATAAAGATCCTAGAATGACGTCAAGGTTTTGGAAAATGCTTGATGTAGCTCTAGGAACTAATTTGAATTTTAGTTCTACACATCATCTAGAAACAAATGGACAGACTGAAAGAGTAAATCAAGTTTTAAAAGATATGTTACATATTTATTGTATGGATCATCAGTATAAGTGGGAAGATTATCTTCCATTAGTTGAATTTGAGTACAATAATACATATCATGCTTCTCTTTAGATGACACCTTTTAAAGCATTATACGGAAGAAAATGCATAACCCTTGTTAGTTGGGATAGCATGGAGGATAGAGAGGTAATTGGACCTGATATTCTTATTGAAATGGAACAACAAGATAAATTGATTTGTGAACGCTTGAAAGAAGCAACAGATAGATAACAAAGTTATGCTGCCATAAAGAGGGTTGATATGAAATTTGAACTTGGTGAGAAAATATTTCTTTGGGTTAAACCAAAAAAAGAGTTCTACAACTTTTAGAAAGGCTGCCAAGTTATCACCTTATTATGTGGGACCTTTTGAGATAGTTGAAGTAATCAACCCTGTAGCTTATCGTTTAGCATTACCTCCTACTTTGTCATGAATGCATGATGTTTTCCATATTTCTTTGCTTAAGAAATACATATCATATTTATCACATGTGTTAAATTGGAATTCATTGTAGGTCTAGGACCCAAGAATAATCGTGGTTAAACCCACATGAGTGTTGGAAACTCACCAATTGCATTTAAGAAATCGTGAAATAAGACAATGTAAGGTCCAGTGGGACTAGTTTAATGAAGAGAGTGTAACTTGGGAAAACCTTGAGGATATGAAAAATGATTTTCCATATCTATTTGAACATAATTGATTCTTTTGACTGATAAAAATTTGTGATTTTATCTTTATATTACAATAAGTATGCCAGTTTTGGGCAGATATTTATTTGTTTTGAATAAACAACTATGTAATGTTGATTTCTGGAACTTAAAAATTTGATATGTTTTTGACATATGGTAAGAAAAGTGAATAAGTTGATTTTCCTTGATGCAAACTGTTAAAAAATGAGATAATCATCGGGACGATGATTCTTTTTAGGAGGGAAGCATGTAACACCCTCAACAACTGATATATTCCTCGCTTGCATTTCAAGTGTTGACATGTGATTTTCGGATAAAGATGTGTTCTTTTGATTTGTTAAAGATAATGCTTGATAAGGATAAATCATTTATGTTCTTAAAAATAATTATACTAAAATTGTATGGTTATCAAGAATTCACTTTCACTATGGAAAGGTGAGTTACAATCGGCTTTAAGAGTTGCGAGACTTATCCCTTCTTGATTCATCCTTGGATCAATTTCAGTGATCAAGGAATGTTTCAAATCTTCTTCATAGACTGAATGGTAAATTGACATTCAGTAGTTTGAGGGACATAAAAGACTGAACTTTGTATGTTATAAATTCTTTGGTCTTATGTGAACATGTTTTTGTTCATTTGTATGTTTGTGCTCGGGTCTTTGGTGATTGATCTTGGTAGAACATTAAGGACGTAAGTAAAATTCAATTTATTTCACGACAGAGGAGGAGTTCAGAGTCCTAAAACCTAAGGATTATCCTAACATTATCCTAAGGTAGGTAATAACACCTATGTTCTAGCTACGTTTACTTATTTGGATTTTATTCTAACCTAAGCCTCTTATTCTATTTTATTGGATTGGCATCCTAACCTAAGCATTGTGCTAAATGAATAAGGGAAGGATTACTGAAGTAATGTTTGGCTATTTTTTACTAATACCTAAAACTAAATGGTTATGAATTGAATCTAACTTAAGGTGAGAATTACTATTGGAAAATATTTTAAGACCTAAGGTGGTAATTGCTAGACTAACCTAAGTTTTATGGGATCCATCCTAAACTATTAAAAGGGAACCTAAGGGTCGCATGTCTCTAAGGTGATGGTTCCAATGGCATTTAAGTGAGTTGATAGGGTTTAATGGATAGTGGTACTTCTAGTTTTGGAGGTCTTTAGTTAACTTTAGTGGAGGCATACGTGGAAGCTCCACTAAAGATGGAATTACATGTTTGGATGGAATTGGCATTCGCGATTTAGGAGGTGGTGGCAAGGAAAGATAAGTGGGAAATTTGGAATTAATGGCATTGATGGGCCTCAATTTTTGTGTGCAAACCGTCTTAGAAACTTGGAAGGCAGGTTTGTAGGAGGTTATTTGGTTTTGCATGCATTGTGGATTTTTCTCTGCATGGAGCTATCTAGTTCTTTGAACCAACAATTCAACCTTCACTTCAAAGCTATTTTTGGTTTCTATGGTCTATTTTTGATCAAAGGAAAGTATATGAGGCATAGGAAGAAAAGATGTTTGATTGTTTATCTTTCATGGAGGAGAAAAAGAGTTGGAAGCTCTTTGGAAGTATCCTTTGATTTCGCTGGAAGCACTATCAGGCATGATAGGCTCTAACCATTAATATTATTTTCTTTCTTCTAAATGATTCATTAAAACAACTCTACTCTCATGAGATTCATGTTTTCATGTTTGACTGGTTATTTTCTTGCTGGGTTTTATGAATCTCTGTGATGTTTGGATATGAATCCATGGAAAAAATAATGTTGTTTTGGAAAATTTCTCTTTGTGCAAGTTCTATGACAACATGCATGTGAAGCTTGTATGCAAAACTTGTTTCTGTAGCTCTGTTTTTCATTCTGGAACTTGTATTCAAGGTTTTTGTGCTTTAAACTGACCTTCATTGCAATATAGGGTTTTGAACTTTATGGGAACCTTGAGTTCTATTTGATTTTGTTTTTGGGCTTCGTGTTTTGATATAACTTGTGTTGGAGCTTCGTGTTGTTCTGAACCAGTGTTTGGAAACTTATGCAATGCTGAACTATTGCTTGAAGTTCGTATTTGGCACTGTACTTGTATTTTAAATTACTTGTGAAGTTCTGAAATTTTATGTGAAGCTCGTGTTCGACACTGTACTCATATTTGGAACTTGAGTGTTAAGAAATTTTAATTGAATCGACGAATTCAATTATGTTCTGGTATTTTGTGTTGGGTTTCACTTGTATTAAAATCTTAAAGCTTATAGCTCTTTTATAGAATAGCTTACTCACGGGAAAAATAGGTGATAGCTTGATTGAGTCATTTTGTAATCCCTTCAAGATTTGGAACCAGGAACGTCTTGTTTACAAGAATGTGGTACTTCTATTTTTATGACTGTATCATCTTCTCTCGAGATTATCTTCCATTAGTTGAATTTGAGTACAATAATACATATCATGCTTCTCTTTAGATGACACCTTTTAAAGCATTATACGGAAGAAAATGCATAACCCTTGTTAGTTAGGATAGCATGGAGGATAGAGAGGTAATTGGACCTGATATTCTTATTGAAATGGAACAACAAGATAAATTGATTTGTGAACGCTTGAAAGAAGCAACGAGATAGATAACAAAGTTATGCTGCCATAAAGAGGGTTGATATGAAATTTGAACTTGGTGAGAAAATATTTCTTTGGGTTAAACCAAAAAGAGTTCTACAACTTTTAGAAAGGCTGCCAAGTTATCACCTTATTATGTGGGACCTTTTGAGATAGTTGAAGTAATCAACCCCCGTAGCTTATCGTTTAGCATTACCTCCTACTTTGTCATGAATGCATGATGTTTTCCATATTTCTTTGCTTAAGAAATACATATCATATTTATCACATGTGTTAAATTGAAACTCATTGTAGGTTTAGGAACGAAGAATAATAGTGATTAAACCCACATGAGTGTTGAAACTCACCAATTGCATTTAAGAAATCGTGAAATAAGACAATGTAAGGTCCAGTGGGACTAGTTTAATGAAGAGAGTGCAACTTGGGAAAACCTTGAGGATATGAAAACTGATTTTCCATATCTATTTGAACATAATTGATTCTGTTGACTGATAAAAATTTGTGATTTTATCTTTATATTACAATAAGTATGCCAGTTTTGGGCAGATATTTATTTGTTTTGAATAAACAACTATGTAATGTTGATTTCTGGAACTTAAAAATTCTGATATGTTTTTGACATATGGTAAGAAAAGTGAATAAGTTGATTTTCCTTGATGCAAACTGTTAAAAAAATGAGATAATCATCGAACGATGATTCTTTTTAGGAGGGAAGCATGTAACACCCTCGACAACTGTTATATTCCTCTTTTGCATTTCAAGTGTTGACATGTGATTTTTTGGATAAAGATGTGTTCTTTTGACTATTGAAGATCATGCTTGATAAGGATAAATCATTTATGTTCTTAAAAATCATTAGACTAAAATTGTATGGTTATCAAGAATTCATTTTCACTATGGAAAGGTGAGTTACAATCTGGCTTTAAGAGTTGCAGACTTATCCCTTCTTCTGACTCATCCTTGGATCAATTTCAGTGATCCAAGGAATATTTCAAATCTTCTTCATAGACTAAATGGTAAATTGACATTCAGTAGTTTGAGGGACATAGAGGACTGAACTTTGTATGTTACAAATTCTTTGGTCTTATGTGAACATGTTTTTGTTCAGTTGTATGTTTGTGCTCGAGTCTTTGGTGATTGATCTTAGTAGGACATTAAGGACGTAAGAAAAATTCAATTTATTTCACGACAGAGGAGGAGTTCAGAGTCCTAAAACCTAAGGATTATCCTAACAGTATCCTAAGCTAGGTAAGAACACCTATGTTCTAGCTACGTTTACTTATTTGGATTTTATTCTAACCTAAGCCTCTTATTCTATTTTGTTGGGTTGGCATCCTAACCTAAGCATTGTGCTAAATGAATAAGGGAAGGATTACTTTGAAGTAATGTTTGGCTATTTTTACTAATACCTAATACTAAATGGTTATGAATTGAATCTAACCTAAGGTGGGAATTACTATTGGAAAATGTTTTAAGACCTAAGGTGGTAATTGCTAGACTAACCTAAGTTTTATGGGATCCATCCTAAACTATTAAAAGGGAACCTAAGGGTCGCATGTCTCTAAGGTGATGGTTCCAATGGCATTTAAGTGAGTTGATAGGGTTTAATGGATAGTGGTACTGCTAGTTTTGGCAGGGGCTAGTTAACTTTAGTGGAGGCATACGTGGAAGCTCCACTAAAGATGGAATTACATGTTTGGATGGAATTGGCCTTCGCCAGTTTTAGGAGGTGGTGGTAAGGAAAGATAAGTGGGAAATTTGGAATTAATGGCATTGATGGGCCTCGATTTTTGTGTGCAAACCATCTTGGAAACTTGGAAGGCGGGTTTGTAGGAGGTTATTTGGTTTTGCATGCATTGTGGATTTTACTCTGCATGGAGCTATCTGGTTCTTTGAACCAACAATTCAACCTTCACTTGAAAGATATTTTTGGTTTCTATGGTCTATTTTTGATCAAAGGAAAGTATATGAGGCATAGGAAGAAAAGATGTTTGATTTTTATCTTTCATGGAGGAGAAAAAGAGTTGGAAGCTCGGCTGGAAGTATCCTTTGATTTGCCAGAAGCACTATCAGGCATGACAGGCTCTAACCATTAATATTATTTTCTTTCTTCTAAATGATTCATTAAAACAACTCTAATCTTATGAGATTCATGTTTTCATGTTTGAATGGTTATTTTCTTACTGGGTTTTATGAATCTCTGTGATGTTTGGATATGAATCCATGGAAAAAATAATGTTGTTCTAGAAAATTTCACTTTGTGCAAGTTCTATGACAACATGCATGTGAAGCTTGTATGCAAAACTTGTTTCTGTAGCTCTCTTTTTCATTCTGGAACTTGTATTCAAGGTTTTTGTCCTTTAAATTGACCTTCATTGCAATATAGGTTTTGAACTTTATGGGAACCTTGAGTTCTATTTGATTTTGTTTTTGGGCTTCGTGTTTTGATATAACTTGTGTTAGAGCTTCGTGTTGTTCTGAACCGGTGTTTGGAAACTTATGCAATGCTGAACTATTGCTTGAAGTTCATATTTGGCACTGTACTTGTATTTTAAATTACTTGTGAAGTTTTAAAATTTTATGTGAAGCTCGTGTTTGACACTATACTCATATTTGGAACTTGAGTGTTAAGAAATTTTAATTGAATCGACGAATTCAATTATGTTCTGGTATTTTGTGTTGGGTTTCACTTGTATTAAAATCTTAAAGCTTATAACTCTTTTATAGAATAGCTTACTCACCAGAAAACTAGGTGATAGCTTGATTGAGTCATTTTGTAATCCCTTCAAGATTTGGAACTGGGAACGTCTTGTTTAAAAGAATGTGGTACTTCTATTTTTATGACTGTATCATCTTCTCTGAGATGGTAATGGCATGATATTTGGGGGTGTTCTTTCCCCTCTATTTTGAGGAAACCCACATCCTGGGTTGATTGTTTTGTTTGAAACTAAGTCACCTCTATCGCAATTTTGTGGTTGTGAAAGTCTTTTTGATTTCTGCTTTTGATTGCATTGGAAATAAGAATGAGACATCTTTTGAATTAGATGTTTTGGGTTCTTGATCTCTCTTCTGATCCTTTAAAATAATTTTGGGTCTCAGTGGAAGGTCAAGTTATTACCCTTGTACACTAAATTTATACGGGAAGGATACTTTCTCCGTTCAGTTGTTTTGTGTATAGTTCTTTTTGAATCACAAACTACATACTCTTCGTAATAAGTTGTGAAGCATTTATGAGTCTTCAGTCTTGAGTTCATGGATAATTCTGAACTTGTTAGCTTACTGTTTTGGGATTCTATTCTTGCTGGGTACAGTAATGAGTCCTTGGGTTTCTTTTAAAGAGAGAATATATATATATTCTCTTGGGATTAGTATACTATTTTGGGATTGTAAAATGTTTTTCATTATTATTTGAATTGAAACAGGAAATTCATTTTTTTAGTTTAATGAAATGATTGATTATTTGGACCGTTCCTAATAGATATTCCTTTTCTCTATCTTTTGGATAAGCTCATTGATTGAACTTCTCTACACTCAATTCTCTTACGAGATGGTGATTTCTTATGTATGGCTTATTGGTCTAATTTGTTCGAATCATTTTTGTAATGATGTACAAAGATAGTAGCTAAGTCGGTTCTGCTGATAAGTGAATGCATACTTGTGGGATTGACTATTGTTGACTAAGCCTTGCTTTGTTTGGATGGATAGGAGTAGGTTTTGTCTCTTGTACTCTATCTTTTTGGGTGAACTCAAGTAGATATTAACTCCTTTATGGGACTACTTTTATTTGTGAACGTTGGTTTTAGATATTTGATTGATAAATTCTAACATGCAAAAGTAGAATTAGAATTACAGTTAGACTATTTTGATTTTCTATACCTTCTTGGATTGTTATGAAATTATGTTTAGATGTATATCTTAAATGTTGAATTTATAAGATTGTTATCCCGAAAGGAAACAGATAATTCATGTTATGAACCTGATCTATTTTTGGATGTTATAAGTTTGGGTATGGTACGTAATGGTTCTTCTTATTCTTGCTTAAGATTTAGATGAATCATCCTAGAATGAACCATGTTGTAAACACTTCTTTTGTCTTATAGAAAAGATAAATGTTGTATTCTATTAGGATAGAATTATGAAATAATGGGATGGCAAGATCTATTGTTTGTTTAAAAGTTTTTGATAGGATCAATTAGACTTTAAGTTTTTAGGCAGATGTTGTGGATTATATTTTGCTCTTCTCTTAAAAGTGGATCTAGATTTATAATTGTACTTCTTTACTATTTGGTATCACTTATGCTTATTGTATGATATATTAATTATCTCATTAAAGCAATGTTGATTTAATGAAAAAAATAGTGGAATGCACTTCGTTTCAATGCTTAGTGCTTATCATGCTCGGTTCATTAAACTGACCGGTCGTAGTGATTTTTGCAGATGGACATTGTAAGTGATAAAAGAAGGAAAAAACTTATATGATGCATTGGCTGATATAAGTCTGATTCTTTGTAAAGAATTCTGAATCATTCTTTAGTTGTATTGAAAAAGAAAAGTTGTATACTTTTTAGAATGAAGGTTGTTGTTATGCAGTACGCCTAAAGTGCATAGTCTTGTAAATTTATAAGTTTATAATGATGAATTGTGAGTTGTGATTTATTTGCATTGGTTGTGTAAATTATCTCATACTTTTATGAAGGAGATGGAAGTTCTATCTTGTTGATATTCTTCATATTATATTATGCTTATCTTTTTATCCTTTGATAAGATGGATAAAGGGAATTAGTTCAATTTCCCTTATAATGATGCAGCTTGTTAAGTTGCATAAGATGATGTGTATTATCTAAACAATTTAACATAGTAATGTGATGTGTAATGAACATGCAGTAAGAACTATGGATATTGTGAATGATAAACCCTAACACTTAATCATGTAGAGGAAGACTCTTCCTCTCTCAAATGAATGTAAACCAAAAAGGATTGGAGATATGATTATTAATCATTAGACTTCATTTTGTATGAAGTCTACTTTAGTTGGACCTATGTGGTTGTTAAACCTTCTGAATGTTAAAATACATTTTATTGAAAACTTATGATATTGCTGTCCTATTTTGGTTAACTACTACTTAGACTAAGTAAACAAACATTAAAAGCAATCATAATTTAAGGAAGTTCTTCAATGACTAAATGAATCAAATTTAGAAAATAAATTATGGAGTGTTGGATTAGGGTTTAGCAGGGTTGCTGTAATCAAGACATAATCCAAATTAACAATGTATTAATAACCTCCTAGGGGTATGTACATCTCGATGAGGTAGTTTTTGTAGGATGTTGGCACACGCCAACTATAGGGATGTACTTTTGAGAAGACTTGGGTCTTCTCGAGAATACATCGTTGTAGTTGACATGTGGCAATACCCTTATACATTTATCATCTAGATCTACACACAAATGAGAACTTGAACTTAGCTTCTCTCTAGGTCAAGTTAGTGGCATGCTAGGATATGTAATAGCTTTTAATGGCTCAGGGTAGCTTGGCACACCCGGTTGAATTAGGTCAACCGAGTATGCCCATATACCCTAAGTCATTGTGAGCATCTTCTTATAATAATTTATGTTTCTAACCAAGGCTAGGGTTAAACCTTGGGCAAGTGGGTTGACGGTAGTCAGTAAAGACCATTCTTGATAACAGAGGAGTGAGGTGAAGGATGTATTTTGAAATGACGAGTATGCCATCTAGGAATAGTGACATACACAGTATGTTAGAAATCTTTGGCCAATGTATCGCAAGTTGCTAGTTATGTTGTCCCATGTCACCAAGTTTGAAGCAACGTGATATCAGATGAATATTGGTAACAAATATTCAGATATGTTATTTAAATAGATCACTCGAGTACCGGTTTAGGGTAGGAAAAACCAAGTATATGAAGTAAACGATAAGTATTCAATACTTAAAGTTAACATAAATAGATCGGTAGATCACCGAGTTATGAAATAAATAGATCGGTAGATCACCGAGTTATGAAATAAATAGATTGGTAGATCACTGAGTTATGAAATGAATAGATCGGTGGATCACAGAGTCATTTACAGCTGCATATGGTTGTTTGTTTGAGATTGATTGGCATGGAATGTTTGTTCTAAATAATGCTTTATTTAGAATAGTGAACATCATGTAAAAAAACTAAAAATTTCCCTTGTTTCTAAAGTCTTAAAATGGTAATGTTACACTGGTAACAATGCGGAGTTGATGAGAGATATCACAAGTGAATAGAGATTGGCTATATAATTTCCGAGAAAGAATGAGGTAGCTCAATAATGAAAGAATACACAAAATGATCTTTGGCCATTTGTTTGAGAATAAGTGATGAATTTATAGAATGGTGGATGGGTTGTGTTATAACACATGTGGATGCCATGGGGTGTTATATGAACACATGAAAAGGTAGTTAACAAGTCAATCTTAAATCACAATTGAAAGAGGATATTTCCATAAGGAAATCAAGATTGAAATTAGGTAAAAGCGGTTCAAAAAAAAGTGTGTTCAAAGTGAACTAGAGTGGAGTAACACGTATCTTGAATAATGTTGGAAGATTTTGGAAATTTTTCACAAGACTTCCACCCTACACGGGAAGCAATTACAAGATTATCACCCCTGCCAGGGGTAGCGGTTGCGGGACTACTCCCCTACCTAGGCGGTAGTTACTGGACCGCTCCAAAGGTAGGATGGCGGTCATAACACTAAGGGTCAAAACTAAGATGAAATGAAGCAAGAAGCTACATAAATGTAGTAAATGGCTAAGTAGGATGAACTAGGCTAAAAATATAAGCTACAAGGAGGTTTAAGATCTCAAACACCTTTGAAAAAGACATGAATCATCATTGGGGACCTTTTGTAACCATTTTTCGACAATGTAGCACATGAAATTTTGGGTTCGTACATATTTCCCCCTTAGAGAAGCGCTTTAGCCATGAAGAGGCATAAAACATAGAGTATGCATATGGCATTCCTGAAATGGGGAGTTAGAAGCTATCACGACACGCTCGTGTGTTAAGATTTTGTCATCCAATCTCCCATTACCTATAAGACAAAAGTGAGACTCAAGTGCAAATAGATATAATATTGATAAATAAAAACTAAATCAAAATGACAAGAGGAATTACCATTTTCATGGGGATAGAAGTATACCTACTCCAACACTCTAGCGCTATGGGAACATACACTCAAAATGAAGTTAAAACAAAGCATATATATATCAAAAAAACTCATTTTCAATTCATTTGCACATGTCCTATTGGTAATTTTTGAGATTTGGGCCCACAAAGACCATTTCGAGTGAGATTATATTCAAAATGATGAGGGTAATGAGCTAATCATGGCTCCATGAATTGGAAACCTAGTAGTGAAGACAAAGGTTAGTATTTCTCAGTTTTTTTTTTTTTGAACCTAAAATGTAAAATGTTAAAAATCTAATCCTAGGATGGGAGATTTTTGAAATTTCTTGTTTTAAAATTATCCATAGGTGGTAACGCAAGTAGGTTAGCTCTTTTTTCTATTAAAAATGAGCTATTTTTGTATTTTTTCAAGCTTTTAGGGTCAAAGGGTGTCACGTCCATTCTCGGACATGACCGCCACCTTGCATAGGGCGGCATTTACAAGACTACCACCATGACGGGGTGGAAATTACAAAACAACCACCCTAGAAAGGTGGCGGTTAAAAAATTACCACTCTGCATAGGGTGATAGTTTTTTTATTTTTGGGGAAGAGAGTTAATTTTACCTGTTTAGACAATTTTTTTGGATTTTATGTTGTTTTGTACTTTTTTATTAGCTTACATATTGATATGTGTTACTAACTTTATATTTTTCATGTTTTGGTGGATTTAGAATGAGTTATACATCCACTAGATCCAAGAGAAAGAGTGTGATTGGATTCCTAAAATCCTTGATCAATTGAAATAGGATGAGATATATATATTACACCGGGCTGGGATATGGAGGATTGCACAGTCCGCACATAGCCCAATTTAGCCAAATATTATATGATCTATCATATTATTGAGATGCAGACTATAACACTTTCCAATTGCTAGGAGTGAGGGAGACTAGATTATCACTCTGGAGGATGTCTACATTATTCTTGTTGTACCTATGATTGGGAGATAGTTGACTCTAGAGACCACGGGAGCACCGGGAGATCTAGGCGGTGACTACCTATATGGGAGATGATGGGGGGTTAGAGGATGCCTAAGCAGTATGAGGCTTCTTTCTATGTCCTTTGTACCTATCCCCACCCTACGCAAGGCCATCATTGGTATTTTGGCTTTGCGTTTGGTGGGAGACAAGGGTGGGGACAAGCTCTTGTATTATTGGGCTCCCATCATCATGCAGATTGAGAAACATGGGAGGATATTTTCCTGGGGTGTAGATATCTTGGGGTCTACATACCATGACTTATACCGAGTGGTGAGGCTCTAGGGGAAATAATTGAGCCATCCTACATTAATGATGAGTTGAACATACCATGGATTATCCCCTACAAGAGGGGAGTTTTTGTATAGGATCAAGGGGTGGTTAGGGTTCTTTAGATGGATAGGTTTGTTAGTTCTCAGGGGGCCACATCATCCTATATCTACAATGACTATAGATGAATTTATTACCAGACCCTACCAAGATATGGTTGGATTGTGGGGTAAGAAGATGACTATCTTGATTTCTTGTGTAACCACTTCACGTTAGTGGAGACATCCACGTGGTTTAAGGCCCACCCTCCCCCGCCAGTACCCCAGCAATTTGGGTTGGCCTATGATGATGTTCTTCCTACCGTGACCATTATTTACAAGAGTGTTATGGAGGCATGAGATGACCCTAATAAAGATAATGGATGGATAATAGTTACACCAAGAGTACCTATCTCTGTGGAGAAGGTATGAGTTCTTAGGGCATGCAAGGAACCCATGGCCCTTCTCTAGATTAAGGTCACACCTGCTCATAGTAGGGAGGAGTAGGAGATACCAATTGATGTGGATAAAGAGACCGAGGTAGAGATAGGGAAGGAGAGAGGTGAGGAGACAGGTGAGGATACTCATGTAGAGGAGGAGGAGAGTGACCCAAAGTGGAGGGTCACTGAGGATATCTCCATGGTAGAGAGAGAGAGGAGATAGAAATGGAGAAGGTGACTCTAGTTTATGAGGAGAAACTTTCTCCTGAGAAAGGTGAGGATGAGGAGTCCGTCACGAGGTAGCATGTTTCTTTAGGAGTCAAGGAGGCACAAAAGGTTCCCACAAAGTAGCACCAACATCACCAAAGTGGCACCAGCCGATCCTACATGGATGCCCAAAGATCCGAGTATTTGAACACTCTTTTCTCAACCTTATTAGCTATAAATGTTAATAACTATGTATTATCCTTTTTTTTGTTTTTATGGTTTTCTAACTCATTGTTGTTTTCTCTATTTTGCAGCCACTAGTAATGGTTGATTTGAGATATCATTTGTTAGGTTTTTGTTGAAAATATTCTGATCCCTATGGGAAGACTTGTGTAGATTTACTAGAGGATCTAGGAAAACCATTGTAGGTTCGACGATATCCGACATGTTTGCACCTCTTTGGAAGGCCGTAAAGATCTTGATTTCCTAGGAAAATAATATCACCACATACGAGATGGCAAAGAGATTGGTGAGGGGGATCCATTCACTTAGTGATGCCACTACTAGTGTTTGTTCTCATGGTCACTCTCACCACTCAATGTATTCACACCACCATAGCCACAACATGACTCCCAACTACAGTGCACACCATCTTGAGTTCTGGATAGAGGGATAGGCCATTGATCATTTATTGATTCGATGCCATTTTGTGAGGCATATATGATGTATTTTTTTCGTGCTCATTGTGAGCATTTTGAACACACCTGGTGTGTGATGGAATTGTACACAAAAACCATGATTCACAATGATATATATAGATATCTCTTTTTGGCTCGGTTATCCTTTGCATAGAGTTGACTTCATTTATGGTTCTCTTCACATGTGTACTCTTAGATGTTTGGAATTTCCAAATTTTAGATGCTTTTAGAATGCATGCAAAGTGGAGAATGACTTCTAAAAGAGTGGATAATGACCACTTTGAAAGAATTATTTATTTTTGTTTTTTTGTAATGCTGATATGTGATGATTATGTAAGCACAATGTAATGTTGAAATTTAGTTTTTCAAGTAATGTTTGGTACTTATTTTTGTATTGGAAATGTGTGATGAATAATGATATGATAATAAAATGAACTCACTCCACTCCTAACCCCATGCAACTAGTAAGATTCGAGGCTCAACATTGAGAGATATAAGGGACATGAATTGTATCACTTTGATAGATTAAAATGGTGAGATAAAGACAAGATTTTGACATAAATCCACTTAGGAACCTACAACCTAATTCTGCACATAGTTTACTACATAGCCTACAATTTTATTTGCTTGCAATTTTATCTAGACTTAGATCCATAGGTGGCCTCTTGATTGACAAAATCTGGTTTTAATGATTTAATTCTCTTGGAACTTACATATCTAGTTCACTTTTCTTGGGATTTTAATATTTTTAAATCACTCTTTATTGATTGAAATTTCCTTTAACTTACTAAGGGCAAGGCATATGTGAGTAAGGGCACTTCCCTCCTTTCCCAACCTCATGCCACTAGTAAGAGGCACGGGCTCAACACCGAAGGTTGGTAGGGCAAGGAAGTGTGTAAATGAAAATTTTGTATTGATTTTGACTTGAGATATATACCTTTTTTATTTTTAAGTTTCTAAGTTGTGATTTTGGGAAGGAGAGCTTGCCCCTAGCCTCAACCCCACACAACCAGTAAGATGTGAGGGCTCAACACCGAAGGCTAAAATAGGCGAGCAAGTATCTAGGGTGAAATTTTTAGAATTCTTTTTGACCAAAGAGGTTTTTTTGGGAAATGTATGTCATAATGAAGCTTCATAATAGACTATCGGAAAAGAAAATTATGCTAGAAGGAAACTATAGGAAAAACCATGTATACGAGACCTTGGTATTAGAATTAGTGTAAAAATTTATTCTTTTCTTGTCAAACTGATGAAGAGATAGGAAATCTTGATGAAAATATTACGAATGTTTGAAGAGATTTGATTTGAATGATTTTCAATGTTTTTAGAATTTTTTGAGAGTTACTTGAAAATAAGTTCCTTGATTACAAATTTTATAGAATGAGCTAATAGATGATAATGCAATGAGGATGCAATAGTATACATATGGAAATGCAAATGGATCATGCGTAATATCTCTTTAGGTGAAGAGAGTTGACGGATTCACCAAATTCCTCACCTTCTAGTGTACACAGGTGATATGCCCCATTCTTATAGTCCTATATGACTCAATATGGGCCCAACCACTTGGGCTTGAATTTTTCACCTTTGCATCGGTTTTCTTGTCTATCTAGTTGTCAAGTCTTAATATGAAATCTTCATCACATATTTTACATTCGTAGACCTTATTGTTATACTAACGGCACATCCAGTCAGCATAAGCTCTAAGTCATTGCTCAACATTAATCCAAGATTCATCGAGGCCTCGAGAGTTGTGCCTCACGATAACCTTCTTCTCCTAAAATTTCTTGTAGTGAAATCTAGAGACTGGGTATTTCAAATTCAAGTCGGTAAAACTGCTTCCGAACCGAATACCAAAGAATAGGGGTTTCCCCATCGGTGTTCTTATTGATGTTCTATAGGTGCACAAGGTTGGAATTAACTTTAAGTGTCGGTTCCACTTATTTTGCTTTAGATTTTAAGGATGGACTTTAACATCTTATTAGTTACCTCGGCCTGTCCATTGGCCTAAGGGTAATAAAGAGAAGCTATGTGGTGATTTATTTTGAACTTTTCACATAGTTCATGTACTTCTTCATTCTTGAAAGATGTACCATTATCAAAGATAATGACTTGTGGGACCCCGTACCTATAGATAATTTGGTTCAAAATGAACTTTGTAATTACACATCCTAGTACAATGGTAAGAGGCATGACATCTACCCACTTGGTGAAGTATTCAGTGGTGTGATTACGAAATTATGGCCATTTGTTGTCAAGGAGAGAAATTTGCTATCGAATCCAAGCCCTGTGTGGAAAAGGGCCATGGTGTTGCGATTGGTTACGTGAGCCTTGGCGCAAGGTATATGGATCTCGTGGGAGAACTCTTGGCACTTGTGAAACCCGCATGCATATCCTACGCAACATGTTCTAATGTAGGCCAAAAATAGCCCATCTGATGTATCTTTCTAGAGGTGGTGTGACCTCTAAGTGACCTCCACATACTCCGCTATGGGATTCATAGAGGATCTTTTCATATTCTTCCTTGTCAACACATCTTAGTAACATTCCATCAAAGGCTCTGTGATAGAGCACTTGTTCTATGATTATGTATTTGGTGGCTATGACGCATAGCCATCTTCTTTGTTGTGAAGTTTCCCCTTTAGGGTACACATGGTCCATAATAAAATTAATGATATCAGAATACCATGGGCACACAGAAATGGGAGGCTTGGTTTCAACATAGTATATGCATTCGTTGGGGAAATCCAAGTTAACTAGATCCCCTCCATCTAATGGGTTTTCAGCTAACCATTCTGAAATGATTTTTCTGTGATGAATTTTAGTTAACAAACATTAATTAAAACTCACCCATCAGAGTCGTGAAATGTCAATCTTTCTTAGATAATGAACCGTGTTATAAATACCCGTAAATGATATGTCTTGAAAATGACCCTCATTTCTTAGGTAAGCATGTAATGCCTTAACTACTTTTTTTTTTGAAAACTATAACAAGAAATTCTCTCTCTTCATGTGTATAGCGTGTCTCATAGTCGAGCAATGTACAATGATGAATTAGACCGCATGCTCCCTTTTTCATTGTCTTCTTGAGATAACATGTAGGATAATGAGACATATATAGCCCATGAATACAAAATGAGAGGGTGATCTGATTTGGAAGGTGATAGTAGGAATAATTTGATCAATTCAAATTTCTCATGACACTCACCCATCCAGGATGTTAGAATAATCCTTATTTAATAAATTGTTTATTAGATGAATAGAAAAGGTCAAATCAGGAATAAACCTTTGGATTACACTGAGATTTCCAAGAAAATATCTAATGCCAAACTTGTTTGATGGTGGGATCATTTCTAAAATTACATGGATTTTTAATGGATCTACATCGATCCCTCATGAAGAGATGATGTACCCTAGTAACTTCCCTCCTGTCACACCAAACACACATTTTTGGGATTTAATGTAATGTCACATTTTATTAGATGAGAGAGGATAATGTAAAGCACCTCAGGGTGATCATAGCACTTCCTAGTCTTAGCTAAAAAGTCTTCAACATAATATTACATAATCTCATGAATGAGATAAGGAAATATGTAAGTCATTTCCGTTGGTAAGTGACACCAACATTCTTGAGACCAAACGACATGACTGGGTAATAATAGGTTCCCAAGGATTGATAAAGATTGTCTTTATTTGATCTTCCTCAGAGATCCTAATTTTATTGTACCCAAAAAATCCATCCATTAGGGACAACATCTCATAACCATTTGTTGTGTCAATGATAACATCAATGGATGGTAGTGGGAAATCATCCTTGGGACATGCTTTGTTGATATCCCAAAATTCAATGCAGATTCAAAATTTTCCATTCTTTTTGAGAATGGGGATGATGTTGGATACCCACATTGAGTAATTGATAGGTTTGATAAACCCCACCTATAGGAGTTTCATAACTTCCTCTTTGACCATTAGCGCCACCTTGGGTTTCATAGGTCTATATTTTTGCTTGATGGGCTTAGCGTCAGAGCTTGGTCACTAGGTTGTGGATTACCACATGAGGAGAAATCCCCATCATCTCTTTATAATTAAATGCAAAGGATTTTGAATGTTCCTTAATAATTTTTGTGTGTATCTCCACTTCTTCAGGAGTAAGTGAATAACCTAACTTCAAAATTTTCGGGTCCTCCTCCGTCTCGATATTGATATCAATCATCCCTTCGATTAAAGAGGCATTACCATCTTCAAAATCAGGTGGGGCTAGAGGTAGTTCTAATTCCCCTTCCTCTTCTATCTCACAAATCTCAAGGTCCTCTGAGGAAGAAGGATCCATCGTGTGATCTCCAAAATAGGAGGAAGAGTGAGGAATGAGATAAAATCCTCTCTTATGATGTTGGGGATGTAAATCCGTATAAGTGTTAAGGTACCCTAAGATAGCTTCATCATTCTCTACATAATCTAGGGTAACATGCTCATTCTTAGCCTCAACATATGCCAAGACTGGATTCATTGGCATTTTTAATTTAGTGCTCAACATGAACCGACACTGTGAAGTTAGTATCTTCTAACTCTTTTCTCAGATAGAAGTAGGAAAAGTAGTTATCAATTCGGTGAGAAGGCTTTTCTCACTTAGAATGGCTTTGATTTAAATGATGTCAAAAAAATTTCTTAAATTGAGTACAACAACTTTATAGAGTTTTAGGTTTTCCTCCTAGTCTCATAAACCTCGAAACTTGATTAGAAATTAGCTGCAAACCACCTAACACTCTAATGTTACAAGCACTAATCCTTTTGGCTACTATGAGACCAAGAAGGAGAGCCTTGTATTTTGCACCATTGTTTGTGCATTCAAAATCCAACTTAAAGGAAAAGGCATGACCTTCAGTCAAGAGAAGTGAGAATCACAACTGCCCTAGTGCTAAAGAGACATTTAGCTCCGTCAAAATTAAGATTCCAATAGTTGCTTAGGAAGATTGACATTAAATCGATCTTTGTATCTCCTTCCCTTGCTTTTAAGACTTCAACCATACAAAATTCATTAGCCGAAGAGAAATGAGTCCCAGAGCATGTCCTATGCCCATGGAATCAAATGGAAGGAGAATGGGTAAATCATTCTCCAACAACTTGAAAATATTCACCATGGTTTATGTTGATACTATCTCTATGATAGTAGTTTCATCCTTGACCACTAGAATTCCTTTGATCAAGCTAGTAGTTTCTAATTCATTTGTGGGAATTCATTTTTTCTCTGGTGTTGAACTTTTTGGTTTGTTCAATTGGTTTGTGAGGAGATCAAACTCAGCATGTACCTGGTTTCCTTTTTAGGTTAGCTAGGTGAATGAAAATGGATTTGGGTCACCATGTGTAATGAAACAAAGAATCTTACTTCCGCAAATGTAGGAATCATATTATAGTTGGTCTCCTGATCTATAATATAAAACTCTATGAGCATCATCTTGGGCCCCAGGGTAACTAGTAGCACTATGGTTCCAATCGATGTTTCCTTGAGGATATAATACCCTCTCAAAGCATATTTCTTGTATAAGAAAATTTAGTGTCTCCATAGCCTAACTTCTAGAGAAAAGAAAAGGGGACAATGTTGAATTTTTCCCTGTCATCAATCATTACATGTTTTATGTAGTTATTGTAAATCCAAACCTATAAATAAAGAGTTGGATCACCTCTATGTGTTAATTTGGCATAAGTGGGCATCTTACTGATGTCAAATACAAATTCAACATCTCTTTCTAGCTTCCCAGGAGGATATACATTGAATTCTATGTGATTTTTTTATGCTTCGAAGGAGGAGTGACATTGATAAAATTTCCAAGACCCAATGCTTCTAATAAAGTAGCTCTATGAGAAAGGGGAGTTCTTTAATGGATCTAAGAGAGAGATGTGAGAAAAGGTCTTTGTTAAATCATTAATTAAGTCATAGGCCCCACCGGCTTCAAAATAATTTGATGAATATCATCTGATATAGATGGGTAAATAGGAATGGGTTGAGAAGAGTCGTAGTAGCAGTGTTTATTTGGGGTTTAGTTTATAATTCTACTAGACCCACTATCTTAGTCTATTGGTGGTAATCCAATGGAGGTGCTACTAATGGGTTTGACAAATTCAAATCTTCATGATCATTGTTTCCCACTGGGATACCCTTGTTTGAGTCGTTTGGGTACAACTTACCATTGTTAGGATGTGTTAGAAAGGGATCATTAAAGATCCTAAGTGGTGTGTTCTGAGGGGATATAGGCCCCATGCAATTATTTTGATTCGGCACGTAGGCTTTTCCAAAAACATCTTGATAAAGATCTTCTTTGGTCATACGGAAAGTATTGTAAGAAATTATTACAGTCTCATCATGTTCTAGCATCATGCCCTTAAACCCTATGGAAACCACAATACAAGTCAAGATCATAATCCGAGGTCTTTGGTTTGTGTTTTGTTGTGGTCCAAATTTCTGATTGTTATTGTTCAATTACTAGCTATTATAATTGAAGTTTGGAGGTTATTTCCTTGATTTTTATATTGGTTTTGTACCCATTTTGGTATTAGTTAGGGCCTTGGGCCTAAACTTGTTGTTGTTATTGATGGGGTGGGGGATGATTGAAGTCCATCGCATTAATCCCAGGAAAAAATTTGTTACTCCTTTGATTATTACCATTTATGTTGTTGTTAACGTTATTTGTACTTGAAGTGTTAATGAAATTTGGTTCTTCACTTGGTCTGTAACACTATCAATTGTAAATAACACATTTTTGTTGAGGACCTTTGGCCCTTGGGTTTTTTTACATTATTTGGGTAACTTGAATTACCCTGATTAGGAGTGATCAATCTCCCATTTGAACCATAGGTCTTGCAACCACTGTCTATTGTTGTTTGATCTATATGGAGAACACCCTCTAACACCTCTTCATAGCTCCTAAGTGGGAACTTCTAGACTTCCTCCTTCATTTCCTAGTTAAGAGAGTGAAGGAATAGATCATAGAGCTCTGTCTGATCCATGTTGGGAGCACTTGTTGAAGAGTAGAGGACTTTCCACCATCTCTAGATGAAATACGTAATAGACTCATTGTGCTCTTATTTTATGTGTAGGAACTCCTTGATTCATGTCCTTAGCAACTTGTTCATGTCAAAAGCTTTGATGAATTTAGACACGAGTTATTTAAAAGAATGTATCAAAGCCTCAGGTATCCTATAATACCAATCGAGAGAAATACCTTCTAAATTATTAGGGAATATATTTTCTATGACTACATCCCATGGGAGTAGCTCTCGAATGGCGGTGATATATGCCTTGATATGCACATTTGGATCTCCCTCCCCTTTGAATTTTGGAAGGTCTAGTAGAGGTCTTGGGAGAATAACACTCCGTATGGTGAAGTTAAGGGGATCTTTAAGATATTTAGAGTAGGTCCCCATTGCGTAAGACTTGACCATGGATGGCCCCTATTGGGAGGCTAGAGGTGGAATGGGTTATTGATATGGTGCAACGTAAACATTTGTGGAGGCATATGGAATCCCCTATGGATAACCATATGGACTAGGGAAAGAGTACATGTCCCCTTGTGGTAATTTAGAATACATGTGTATATAAGGGGGAACATTACTCTGGTATAGATTTGGAGGCAAAAAGCCAGGGAACGTTGCATTTCTAGTTGGGATGGCATTTGAGAATGCACTTCTACCTAGTTCCATATGTCAGGTATGAGGGGGAATACCTAAGGTTCTAGACCCAGTGAGGAGATCCCTAGGGCTAGAAACACCCATGTAAACTGGAGGATTTGGCGTAGTTGGCACTTGACCAAAGTTTTGCGAGTTGATGAAGAATCCTTCCTTATCCGAAAAATATGAAGCATGAGTAGCTTGGGCAAGTTCCAATTCTCTAACCTTGTCCACCAATGTTGAGATGGCCTCTCTTGGTGACAACATGGAATTTTTTTAGTGCACATTGTTGAACTTTGTTAGGTGGAAAAAGAGTGTGATATCTCGCTATAAATTGTTGTTAATTTTCCACCCTCATAGGAATAATTTCTATTGTGAGAGGGGTAGAGATGATATTCTGAAGTAAGACATCACTATGACCTTGCACCCTATCTAAAGGTTTACTCATGTTTTGGAAACATTGTTCTCTTGGGCATAATGCACTAAGTTCTCCTCATCTAATAATGGGAGTTGATTAGATCGCACAGTCGATTTGTAATTTGAATAAAACCCAAGGAGATGAGCTTGACTCTCTAGTAAATGTCATATTATTAGAAATTGAAATTTTGGGCTATTATTTGTTATGTAAGTTGATCAATCTCCTTAATCCTGACCAAGGATCCATTGTTTTTCCCTTGAGGAGGAGGAGTTTGAGAGACATGAATATTGGTTGAGTAGTTTTCGACCCACATAGATAGTGATGGAAACTATTTTTTCCTACCCATTTGAGAGTAATATGCCTTAAGACCCAAAATGGGTCATCCGTATTCGTCTTTTCCAAAAATATTCAGGGGGTATATGAATACCCATAGAATAATGGGATAGAGGAAATATGTATGAAAGAAATGGAAATTAAAAGAGACTAGTTCTTCATCTCGGGTTCACCAATTTCTATGGATGAAAATCAACACGTGACATTCAACTACACTTGACTCCCTGAGTCCATGCTAAGTTAGCTAATGTGGAAATGTGGTGTGCTAAATGATAGAAAAATGTGGTATGTGGGCGAGAGTGGTCGTAAATGGGATGAGTAAATTTTCAAGGAAAAATAATGTCCTTAACACTCAATAACAGGATTTTCTCATCAAGTGCAAGGAAATCCCTTCTAACTTGAATGGGTCTGATGGATGGATCTGAAAGAATAGCTACACGGAGACTCTAGTCAATATCAATCTCTATGGATATCCTTTCAAGTGGTTGTGGGATTCATGGAAAACCAATGGGGGCCTCGTAAATATGTCCAGACAGGGTCATGAAATGAGTGAGAGAGGTGTGGTTTCACAAAATCTATATTCGTTTGGCAGGAGCGGTCCAAAATGTGAGGGATTGATGAGCTTCCTCATTCAGAATTTTTAATTATGATATGATGTTAGGTGGTAATGGAGACATGTGGAAAACTAATGTGCACAAACTTGTGTCAATATCTATGAGAAGCTCAAGCGTGTTTGGTTTGGTAACCCTAGGATAAATTTTGTATGTTCCTTGTTTTTGAGGTCCTTATATGGTCATGTGTAATTAAACTCTGTTGTCAGGGTGGTCTAGTACTCATAGGCTTTATCAGCCGCAATATTCAAAACATTTAATTTTTGAATCTTCTTGGCGTATTGAGTCGGTGTTTTGAGGACAAGAAGATGGATTCCCATATCTATGTCCGTAATTAACTCGGGACCGTTTAGTTTTGGTACCCATGGATCACTTCCATATGTACATTCTTGTTGAGGACCATTGATGGTCATGTATTTGCAATGATCTAATTTAATTAAGTAAATAACAACTAATTTAATTGAATTGAAACTATTCTATGTTTTTGGTATTTTCAAGATATAAATGGAACAATACAATACTAAGAAACTACTCTAATGAAATAAATATTTTTTTTTTCTAGAATTCAAAGAAGAAATGAGGAAATAAAAGCTTCTACTCTAATTAATAAATCCTAAAACAAATAAACAATCTGGATGTAGTTGTTTATATGTGCAGAAGAAATCTATTCTATTTTAAATAATGAAAGCTTCACTAAACTATGGATGCAAATCTAACCCTTATTTTTCCTTCGAACATAGGAAGAAATCAAGAGATTCTCATAACCTTTTCATCCCTACAACTTCCTTGGTAAAAGTAAAGAATATTTCTATGGAGGATTTCCTATTTGAATTGATCTACTGTAATTATTGAATGATTACAACAATGGAAATGCTTCTTTTCTACTCTATTTAATATGTGGGTATGTGTGTGATGATTCAAGAATAATAATATGAATAAATGAAGAAAAATAACATCACCCCAAACCAAATATATAGCAATGGAAAATCATGTGGTTTTATACTTTGTCCCCTCAACTTGTCTTTTTAATCTCTTGTGTTCACATGAGTCCAAGGGATTGGGAATTCAATAGAAGCAGTAGTGAGAAGGTGCTAGAGAAATGACAATGTGAATAAAAGTTTGGTAATAATGCAGGTGGAAGAGAGATAGAACATGTGAACAGAGCTTGGCTATGAAATTTTTAGTAAGAATGAGACAGTTCAATAATGAAAGAATACACAAAATGATCTCCGGACATTTTATTAAGAACATGAGATGAATTTATAGAATGGTGGGTAGGCTATGCACTAACACACTTGGAAATCATGGGGTGCGACATCAACACATGAAGATATAGTTAACAAGTCAATCACAAATCAAAAGTGGAAGAGGAGATTGCCACAAGGCAATCAACCTTGAAATCAGATAAAATGGTTCACAAACCTGCGTTCAAAATGAACTGGAGTGGAGTAACACACGTCTTAAATCACATCGGAAGATTTTAGAAAATTTTCACATGACCACCGCCCTACTACACGGGGTGGCGGTTATAGAACCACCTCCCTACATGCACAGAGGTCCTAATACTAAAGGTCAAAACTAAGCTAAGAAGAAGTGGGAAGCTACGGAAAATAGGTAAATGGCTAAGTAGGATGAACTATGCTATAGATATAAGATGTAAGGAGGTTTAAGAGCTCGAACACATTTTGAAAAGACATGAATCATCATTTGGTACCTTTTGTATCCATTTTTCGACAATGTAACACATACAATTTTGGGTGCATAAAATACCTATAGACACCTAAAATATGCTTACACTTAGCATTTCATCCAATCCATTCAATTAATGACACTTTGTTAATTCCTCATTCTTCGCTCCATTCTTGTATTCCCATTCATGACACTCTTTTGGTATTATTCTTCCCTTATTCAACTTATTTGGCTAATATCTCTCATATTAGCTAAACTTTCCTCCTTTCGACCATTCGAGAACCTCCCTAGTTCTCTCTAGACCACTTCTATTGGCTTCGTAGGCTATCTATCAGTCACAATTGGTTATCCAGACCCTCTCAACTCTCAATGAGTCTCTAATCACTTTTTAATCAAGTTTAACTAGCCTAAACCCTAGTTAACTAGCCTAAACCAAGCTTAACTAAGTCTAAAACATGTTTAGCCTAATCTAATCTAAAAAAATTAGTCCCACATTCACCCAAAATCCAAACTCTTCCATTTGGAAAACTATAAATAGAAGGGTCACCCATACCATTCAGACTTACAACTTTACATAACCCAAAGCCGAGAACAAGCTTAAGAAAGCTTAAGAGCTCATTTGCATTAGCCAAGCTAATAAGGCATTTGATCTTGGGTCATCCACCATTAAAATAACTTCATCTTGCATCCATGATAGGTTAGTAATGGAATAGCTAAACTTGGCCATGTAGCCATTTAGTGAGATTCATTCACCCTCATAGAGTAAACAACAAAATTGATTGCTTAGATCCTTATTAGGCTCATTTTATTAAGCTTTCAAGAATAGAGGTTAGTTATATTTGCTAGATTTCTTGTTTATTTCAAGTTTGAATACATGCAAAGTAGGTTTCCTTGCTCATTTCTTATCTAATGGTCCATTGAGGGACTTTGCACAAAGCTTTGGGGTCTTGCCCCATATCCATAGCTCTTTTAAAATCTTTCATTGAACACATTGGAACTCCTTCTCTTTGAAGGAGTTCCATCACACTATTTAGGTCTAGACATTTGTGCTTAAATGATGCTAACAATGACTTACTATCACGCGGTTTCTCACACTTACTATAATACGGAACCTAGGTTTAGGAATTCAAATAAAAAGATTCCCATTACAACTAAACCTTGTTTGGTTCTTCGTGCTAGAGGGCCCACTCGGGTACCCTGTTCCCCACCTTTATCTCATAGTTAGTGGTATGGTTTGGATGCTTCTAATCCAAATTATTATTCAGGTTCCCCCCACTCTTCTTTTGATTCAGATCCAAACTACCACTCGGCTTCCCCCTGTTCTTCTAAAGATTCAGATCTTAACTATTATTCAGATACCCCTAGATCAAATATTGAATCACGGTCCTCCCTTCCTTCAAAGGACCTTTATTCCAAATCACCTCAACGATGTCTTCCTCCTTTGAAGACTCGTGTGACTCCAAGTTCCATCGATCGAACATCTAATTCGGTTCTTGAGTCACGGTCCTCCCTTTCTTTCAGGACCTCCTTCATCGGTCATCTCAACAACCTCTTTCTCTGCCAAAGAGTTTCATGACTCATATTCCCTCTAGTCAATCATCCAATTTGACTCCTATGTCATAAATTAATGAATGGATATGACATCCTACTTTCCAATCTACATTGTACCATCTTCTAGAACAACGACATAGGTCCAAATCCAAATTGTCAATTCATGAGACACCTACCATCAATCCTACTTCCTCTCTTGAGTCATCTTCTTCGCCAATCAATCTTCCCTCCTTATCGACTGTTTCTTCTATTCAACCTTCTATGGTAAAATAACAACAACCTCTAATGATTGATTTCTCTCAGAATGAAGGAACAATAAGAGTACACAATGATACGCTCATGTATTGGTGAAAAGAAGTTTATCCCTTTTTTCATAATATAGATGAGGAGCCTAAGGTTGTGGAACTTGATTCTTCTTGTATTCCATCTTAACCTTCTTCTGAGCATGACGAGATGTCAGGGTCTAACATTGATCCATGGCCTATCTTCTCATTACTAAATCATTCATTATCTATCACCATTCCTCAATAAAAATCTCTCCTTGGGTCACCATTGGGTATCCCATCATCTTCTTCTATCCTGGGGCCACATCCTAGTAGCCCTCCATTTTCTACTTATGGGTCACCTCCTGGTAGCCCATTCCCTTCTATTCTTGGGCCACATCCTAGTAGCCCTTCATCCTCTTCTATCTATGGGATACCTCCGAGTAGTCCCTCCTCATCTATCCTAGGGCCACATCCTAGTAGCCCTCCATCTTCTAGCCATGGCTCACCTCCGAGTAGCCTAATTTATTCCATCTTAGGGCCATATTATAGCAGCCCTTCATCATCTTCTATTAGTGGCTCACCTCCTCATAGCCCATCCTCTTCAATTCTTGGACCGTATCCTTTTCATCCATCACATCTTTCTTCTATCAATGGTTATGGAAATCCCACATTCATTTCTCACATCAATTATAAACGTCAATGTTCTCTTTCTTCTCCTTCTGGGTCAAAAAAGTCACACGTCAGCTTATAAGAAACCCAAACAGGTTCATTATCAAGCTCAGTTCAAAACTTCCAAGAGCTCTATAGCTCCCAACAAATCAAAGGACCTTAGGGTTCAAAATCAAACATGATTCAAGAACACACATCAATGTAACCATCAAGTATGGTGCAAAGTGCATAAACCTATGGATCAGAGCTCAATATTCCGCATATGAAATCCATGTTTGGGATAAATTACAGTCATTTTTTGAGTACGAGCTCACCACGATCATCGAGATTGGAGATAACATGACTCTTGATAAAAACACGCCTAGTCTCCCTTATCAAGGAAGTTGCAAACATTGTTGTTGGATCTTACCCCACAAAGTGACTCGGTGTTCCTAATTTTCCAAAACTATCAAAAAAGATAAAAAAATAAAAACAATGCAAAAATACAAAAAAACACGAGAAAACACAATAAAAATCAAAGGTACACATATCAAACATTGTAATCAGGTATTGCATACACATGTATGTTTCTTTCTTCCCTTCCTTGCTATTCTTTTAAAAGTCTTCCTACCATTTTCATCCCTTTGGTGATATTTTGGTTAGCCTATTCGCAAGCATTTTGTGACATTTATCTCTATGGTATCCGTTTGACCGTGGTCTTTTATTACCTTGGTAAATCAAAGAACGATTGACCTCTTAGAGATCTTATCACATTCAACATCTAATAAACTTGTTGCGAAGAACTTTTGGACATATTATTTGACACTATCCAATGTCTTCATCACAATCACTTCCATATCCTTGATCAATCCATCGGTGGTTCTTAACCCCTTGTCAAACAAGAGAGCTGAAATAAGTTTTCATAAAGAAAAAAGAAACAAAATCAATCAATCAAAAGCTAAAAGCTAAAATCAAATGTAAATTGATATATTTTAAATAATTAAAGCTTCACTAAGCTATGGAGGTAAATCCAACCCTTATTTTTCCTCATAAGCATAGGAATAAATCAAGATATTCTCATAATCTTTTCTTCCTGCAACTTTCTGGTAAAAGTAAAGATTTTTTTATGGAGGATTTCCTATATGAATTAATCTAATGTAGTTATTGAATGATTACAACAAAGGAAATGCTTATTTTCTACTCTATTTAATATGTGGGTATGTGTGTGATTCGATAACAATAATATGAATAAATGAAGAAAAATAACATCAGCCCCAACACGGAAATATATAGCAATGGAAAATCAAGTGGTTTTATGCTTTGTCCCCTCGAAAAAACTTGTCTTTTCAATCTCTTGTGTTCACACGAGTTAAAGGGATTGGGAATGCAATAGAAGCAGTAGTGAGAAGGCACTAGAGAAATGAGAACTTGAATAAAATTACAGTAACAATGCGGTGGAAGAGAGATATCACACGTGAATAGAGCTTGGCTATGTAATTTCTAGTACGAATGAGACAGTTCAACAATGCAAGAATACACAAAATGGTCTCCAGACATTTTATTGAGAACATGTGATGAATTCATAGAATGTTGGCTGGGTTGTGTACTAACACACTTGGTAGCCATGGGGTGCCACATCAACACATGAAGAGACAGTTAACAATTCAATCACAAATCAAAAGTGGAAGAGGAGATTGCCACAAGGCAATCAAGCTTGAAATCAGATAAAATGGTTCACAAACGTGTGTTCAAAGTGAACCGGAGTGGATTAACACATGTCCGAAATCACATCGAAGATTCTAGAAATTTTTCACGGGACCTTTGCCCTACACAGCGGGCGGCGGTTGTAGAACCACCTCCCTATATGGGTGGAGGTCCTAACACTAAAGGTAAAAACTAAGCTAAAAAGAAGTGGGAAGTTGTAGAAAAGTGGTAAATGGCTAAGTAGGATGAACTAGGCTACAAATATAAGATGCAAGGAGGTTTATGAGCTTGAACACCTTTGGAAAAGACATGAATCATCATTTGGTACCTTTTGTAACCATTTTTCGACAATGTAACACATACATTTTTGGGTGCATAAAATACTGTAAACACCTAAAATATGCTTACACTTAGCATTTTATCCAATCCATTAAAATAATGACACTTCGTTAATTCCCCATTCTTCACTCCATTCTCGGATGCCCATTCACAACACTCTTTTGGTCTTATTCTTCCCATATTCAACTTATTTGGCTAATATCTCTCTTATTAGCTAAAATTTCCTCCTTTTGACCATTCGAACCTCCCTAGTTCTCTCTAGACCACTTCTATTGGCTTTTTAGGCTATCTATCAGTCACAATTGGTTATCCATACCCCTCTCAACTATCAAAGAGTCTCTAATCACTTTTTAATCAAGTTTAACTAGCCTAAACCCTAGTTAACTAGCCTAAACCAAGCTTAACTAAGTCTAAAACATGTTTAGCCTAATTTAATCTAAAAAAATTAGTCCCGCATTCACCCAAAATCCAAACTCTTCCATTTGGAAAACTATAAATAGAAGGGTCACCCATACCATTCAGACTTACAACTTTACATAACCCAAAGCCAGAACAAGCCTAAGAAAGCTTAAGAGCTCATTTGCATTAGCCAAGCTAATAAGGCATTTGATCTTAGGTCATCCACCATTAAAACAGCTTCATCTTACACCCATGATAGGTTACTAATGAAATATCTAAGCTTGGCCATGTAGCCATTTAGTGAGATTCATTCACCCTCATGGAGTAAACAACAAACCGATTGCTTAGATCCTTATTATGCTCAATTTATTAATCTTTCAAGAATAGAGGTTAGTTATATTTTCTAGATTTCTTGTTTATTTCAAGTTTCAATACATGAAAATTAGGTTTTCCTTGCTCATTTCTTAGTTGATGGTCCATTAAGGGACTTTGCACAAAGCTTTAGGTCTTGCCCCATATCCATAGCTCTTTGTAAAATCTTTTATTGAACACAATACTTATTAGCTAATTGGTCTCACATATTTTTCAAAATGAGATATGGAGCTAAGGATACGATCATATCATAACCTATTTCCAACTTTCACATTGAGCCCCATGTGCTAAGGCTGTAAATGGCAAATGTGTAGTTTTTGATTAAGAAGATTTTTTAGAGGTCCAAGAAATGGACACTAAGATTGGGAATATTCCAGAATCGACACTTGATGAGTGGACTCATAAAAGGCATGTCTATGATCCATATAAGGAAATGGAGAAAGCATAGTTAGGAATTTATTGTTTACATGAATAAAACCCACCCATTCCCATCCTCACCAAGCTAGAAGATAAGGAAGATAATTAAGTATGGAAGTTGTTCTTTTATGGTTCAAGGAGTAAACAAGGTGATAGAGGAGTTGCGGTGCTTGTTTCACCACAGAAGTCAAATACTACTTTGCTTTCCATTTCCATTTCACTTTTTCAAACAATACAATAGAGTATGAGGCTTTGGCAGTGTAACAAGTGCCCCGATGATGATACAGGTCTCCTCGCAAGGTGTTCGGGATCCGGAAAATCCCTTAGAGTATGCGTTAACATCCCGCATGCCCCACTTAGCCCCTACACCCTTTGTTTTCCCTTTTTCCCTCTTTCCTTGCCCTCTTGACCTTCAGTGATAAAACCACCGCCTCTACAGGCAGGCGGCGAGACGCCCTCTGAATGCGGTCTGCCGCCTGCTCCCCAGGCGGCGGTCTGTGCGCATTTTTCCAGAACGCTCTTTTGACACGAATCGCGTGAAATATCATGATTCACCAGCTTTTATTTACCGACTTGAGCATGCATTTATGTTCTTGGTCCCCTGGAATAGTTTTTTTCCTTTGTTTATTGTTTAGGAGTTCAATTTGGTTTTGGTTTTTGAGTGTTGGAATTCTTATAAATACATGGCTTGTGCTCAAGCAAATGGCCTCTCTCAAGTTTTGTTTTCTGGGTTCCTCTTTGTAATTCCTTTAGTTTTCCTTTGCTTAGAATACTTAGTTTTCTTCATTGCGTGTTTTGGTTAGTATTGTGTTGTTTTAAGCCACATATCCATCTTGTGCAAGTGTGAAGCCACATATCATTTTGCAAGGTCATTTTGAGCCACCATTTTCCTAGTTAGAGTCTTCTGATTTTCAGTGGTTTGGTTTGTTAGCTTGCTTAGGATTGATAGCATAGTTCATTTCATACTTGGTTAGTATTATTCAGTTGTTGGTAAGCCACAAACCCATCTTGTGCGAGGAAGTCTTTGTTATCTCATCCCAATCAGTTAGAAGCTTGCCTCACGAATTTCTCTTTCTTTGTAGATTTGTTTTTATTGTGTCTTGGAGTTCTTAGTTCAATCCATTATATGCCTGGTTAGCTTTATTCAGCTGTTGGTAAGCCACATATCCAACTTGTGCAAGCAGTGTCTTTATTTTATCCAATCCATTGGAACAGAATAGCTTAGGAAGCCATTAAAGTTGCAGGTTTTGCTCTTCGTATAGGATAGTTACAGGTTCTGGTCACTTCATGTTGCATGACTCGCAGTAAAATCCCGCTAGGAATCGCATAAGCCAAGCTCTGTACTCTTGCGCTATCCCTCTCCTACTCGCATTCTCGGTCTGCATTCTGAGCTGTCCTTGTCCCAAAATCTACTCTTATCGGTGCTAGCATTACACGCTTTTCTGGATCCACGTGAACACGAAAGAACGAGGAGATCATACTGAGGGGACGAGATCACATACACCATCGGATTCACCACTGTTCTGCGGAGTCCAGGTTTTAAATTTCAAAGTTCTAGTCAGATTCATATCAAATAGAGTAGTTAATCACTTTATTTCATTTCATTCTATTCTCGACATTGCCAGGGAAGCTGTGGGGATTGATAGTTTCTGAGAAACTATGATTCACTCCTCACTTACGAGGTAGGATCGAGAATCTTTTTAATAGATTAGACAAATTGTTTTATTTAGAATAATTCTACAAATTGCACGAGCGGCAAATAACTACACTCGGTTATCTTTATGCATTTTAAATTATTGTTTAGTTATTATTTCTAGATACGCTTAAAATAGTTTGCTTTCCTTAAAATTGTTAGAATATTTCTTAGAAGAATAAAAGTTATATATGTTAGATTTATTTCACGTAGTTAGAATTTGTTTCATTACAGTTAGATTTGCATTTTGTTTTGTATGACAATCACGGGACCTAGAGAGCCCAGGGAATACATATGACCTCTATCGGAGAAATACACGAAACTATCCCAGGTCATTTCCACGTATTCCCATGACCCATAGATCGAATCACGAGAGCTCGATATTGATTGGAGCCTTCGAGAAGTCATCCTTGTTGATCGATCTATCACACCAGTCCAAGTTAGAAGGGCCTTCTTTGCCTTAGATTCACAAATTCCACTAGTGCGTGTCGAAGACATTAGATTGCCTAACTAGTTTTTTGCATATTCTACCCCCACCAGCTGTCTCGGCACGACCTCGGGAGGTCGGGTACGCGGAAGAGTTACTTGTTGATTCTCACGCTCGCCTGTCGCTTTTCCGACGTACAAAATTGGTGAACCCGACGTGAAACAAACAATTGTTTCACCTTCTCTTTGAGAAGTTTCAAATCTTCTCTCATCCACCTTCGCTCCTTCCCATTATTCTGCGGGTATTCATATACCCCCCGAATATGTCGGGATTCGATGCATATGGCAGACCCCTCTTGGGTCTTGAGGCATACTACGCCCAACAGAATAGGAAATCATCACCCTCGCTCTCAGTATGGGGTGACAACTATTCAACTAATCAGTTGTCAACACAAACCCCAAGAATCAGATATAGTTCGTCTTTTCAAACTGAGGAGTTAGATCAACCCCCTCGAACCCAACAAACAGAACCTTCAGGTTCAAACAATATGACGTTTACCGGAGAATCTGGTTCGTCTCCTCAAATGCTACTCAGACCACAAGTTAGTAGGCAATCGGATCCATACCTGGTCTTAGATGATGGACAATCAATACGTTATCCTAGGAGTGAACAACGCTCCCGGGGAATGTACCCACCTGTAGGAGGTTTACAAATACAACCCGAAATCTCTTTTCAAGAAAATACCTCTATGCCACTGCATACAGGAAATATTCTTGGAGAAACTTGGCAAGATAGCGATCAGTTTATGACAGGATATCACGTACCTTTACAACACCAAGGTATACAACCAACGCCGCTCAGGAAAAGTACCGTGACTTCACCAAATGAAGTCATTTCAACGTTAGTAGAAAGAGTGAGAGGGTTAGAGCTGGCTCAAGCAAGTCAAAATTCTCCGTTCATACAAACAGGAAGTTCCAATCCTCCATACCACTCTGGCCAAGTAGATCTCCTTACGGGAATAGGCACGTTAGGCATGCCTCCTCAATATCCACAACAAACGCCAACAAGGCCCACCATCTCTAACACTATTCCTCCAGGTCTAGTGTTAAACAATCCATTCCTTGACAATACCCCGTCCTACTTAAACATATACTCTAAATCACCACAAGGAGATATGTTCTCCTCTCCGGCATGTTTGCTCAAACGCGGGGACCTCCTATGCCCCTACTGCCAACACATCGTTGCACCGTATCAACAACCTATCCCACCACCACTCCCTCAGCAAACACCATCAATGGTCGAAAGCTATGCGATAGGGACTTATTCAGAATACCTAAAGGAACCCTTAGATTTCACCATACGAAGCGTCATGCTTCAGAGACCTCTCCCTGATTTGCCTAAGTTCAAGGGTGAGGGAGATCAAACGCATATCAAAGCTTACGCTACTGACCATACGAGAATTACTCCCTTGGGATGGGGTTGTTGCTTAAAATATTCCCAAAACCTTGGAAGGCATTGCTCTCGATTGGTATTATAGAATACGAGGCTTCCATACATTCATTCAAACAACTTGTGTCGAGTTCATCAAGGCCTTGACATGAACAAACTAAGAACAGGAATCGGGAGTTCTTACACATCAAACAAGAAGCAATGAATCATCGCCCACTTCATCCAAAGGTGGCGTACAGTCCTTTATTCATCAGCAAGTGCTCCAAACATGGATCAGATGGAACTATGTGATTTATTCCTTCATTCTCTCAGTAGAGAAGTGAAGGAAGAAGTCCAGAAGTTCCCACTAGGACTTATGATGAAGTACTGAGAGCGCGCTCTGTGAATAGATCAAGCGGTGATAGATAGTGGTCGTAAGACATATGGAACAAGCGGGAGGTTAATCACCTCCACTCAAAACTACTACAACTACCACAAATGTCAATCAAGGACCCAAAATCCTTAACAAAAATCGTGGGGTAACAACGGATGGGGTAACCGACCAGCCCAAGAGGGTAAATGTTGTTAATACTCCGTCACAAACAAACAACCAACGAAACAACAACTTTACCCCGATGGTCAATACGGTGGATTTTAACCATCCACAACAAAACAACAACAACGGTGAAATCCCATACAAGGGCCAAGCCAAAACTCATTTGGTTACCAAAACCAAAGTCAAAACCAGAAACAACAATTCCAAAACTTTGGTCCTAATAGGCAACAGTTTGATCGGAATTTTAGGCCACAATACACACCAAACCAACAAAACGGGAATTATAACCCCAATTCTTATTGTGGTTTCCATAAAATTCAGGGTCACGATACTAGAACGTGCCGTGACTACAATAAATTTATGCAACGCTTGCCAGAAGAACAAAGACAGTTCTTCACAGACCTATTTTTGGCGGATCCCGTCTCATCATCACCAAATACTCTCGCAGGGGCAGTTTCTCCTCAGAATGCTCCCCTCAAGATCTTTAATGATCCGCTCCCAAATCATGATAGCAATAGGCTGAATCCAACCGGAACAAACAAAGGTGCAGTGACGGGAAACAATGATCATGAAGCCTCGACTTCATTAAATCCGTCAGTTGCGCCACAGTTGGGAGCTCAACCGAGACCTAAGATAGTCAGTTTGGTAGAATTAGACGTTGAACTACCTATCGAAGCTATAACAAGAACACGAGAGTATTTCTCTCAACCGAGCCCAAGTCATCTGCCAGAGACAGATAAGAGTCATCAAATAGTTGAAAAACCCATCGGTGCCTATGATTTAATTAGTGACCTAACAAAGACCTTCTCACACATTTCATTTTTGGACTTACTAAAGAACTCTCCCCCTCACAGAGCTGCTCTTTTAGAAGCATTAGGTCTAGGCCATCTAATTAACATCACTCCACCTCCCGAAACACAAGTAAATCACGTAGATTTTGATATCCACCCTCAGGGGCAGCAGCCGGACAAGGATGTCGAATTCATTTTGAAATAAGTAAAATGCCCACAGAGATCTTTGAGATCGCACGCAGCGAGGTGACCTGACCTTACACTTGCAAGTGTGGGTTTATAATAACTATGTAAAAGCGGGCAATGGTTGTGATGGGGCCGTAGTTAACATAGTCCCTTTCTCTTTCCTCCAAAAACTTGGATATGGAGAAACAAACTGTTCCCTACTACGAAATACCTTGAGAGGCTATGATAGCCTTAAAGCCACTTTGATAGGAACTATATACTGCCGGTCACCTTAGGGCCCAAAACCATCTTGGTGAGTTTTATATTATAGATCGGGAAACTAACTATAATATGATCCTCGGCCGACCTTGGATACATCGAATGAAGGCAATCCCTTCCACGCTATTTCAAGAAGTAAGATTCTTGCATCTGGGAAAGGTGTTTGTAGCCAAAGGCGATCCAAAACCTTTCGATTTGCACCTAGCTGATTTAAAGAAAAGACCAGGGGTGCACTCAGAATTTGAACTGCCAACAAACCAACTTAATAAACCCTCTGACCCAAAGCCAGAGGAAAAGTTGATACCTACGACGGATCTTGAAACTACCAGCATATCCAAAACAATTCCAACCCCTAAAGGTAAAACTAAAGAAACAGTATCATTAGGGACTACTGCGAAAATCGTTGAGTTGATAGAACAAGATTCACCAATGTTCTTACCATTCGATTCAGTAGGCATAGGATTTTCCCTAGGTGTTGGTTCCTTGCCAGCAGAGGATCTCTGTATGGTAGAAGTAGAGTGCGCAAACGCAGCAGATGCCCCAACATCTACACTCCCGGCTAAGTATTGGACTCTCCATTTCGATGGAGCTAAATGTCGTTATGGAGCGGGGGCAGGTATAATTCTTACTTCGCCCGAGGAGAAGGTCCTCCCATTCTCTTTTAAGTTAAACTTTGAATGCACAAACAATGGCGCTGAGTACGAAGCCCTCCTCCTTGGCCTCACCTTAGCCAGAAGAATTGGTATTGATAACATCAGAGTCTTGGGAGACTCACAATTAGTAACAAACCAAGTTTCTGAAGTATATGAAACTAAAGCCGAACATTTACAACTCTACAAAAACGCTGTATTAGATTTAAGCAAGGCGTTTAGCTTTATATCCATTGAAGCAATCCCTCGAGAGAAAAATCTTCTCGCCGATTCAATAGCAACCTCAGCATCACGTTTTACTCCAAGCAATGAGCTAGAAGATACTCACTTCACAGTATCCATTCGTGACAAACCATTGATAAAAACAATGACAAATCCTCTTTCAAGCGGAAGTGAGTCTACCATCCTAGACCATGTTGGAAATGATGCGGCTACTTTGGATTACTTAAATGCCTATGCAGCAGCACTACATCTCTCTATCACATGCTAGATTTATCCCTGATTCCACATTCGTCTTCCTACTTCGGAAATCCCGTAACGGATCTTCCCTCACAAATGGAACCTAGCATATACGCAATAGAAAATGGGGATGATCTAGATTTACCTCCAGCACCACCTGAGTTCGAAGAGGGTAACGCCTCTTTGATTGAAGAAACAATCGATGTCAACATCGGGACTAGAAGATGAACCAAGAATATTGAAACTAGGTTCTTCGTTAACCCAGGAAGAAGTGGAAATACATACTCGAGATTCTCAAAGAACATCGGGGAAGGTGTTTGCATTTAATTATGAGAGATGACGGGAGTCGCACCCCACATTGCGGTGCACAACCTCGTCACTAAATCGATGCGCAAAGCCAATTAAACAAAAATCAAGACCCATGAAGCCCAAAGTAGCTCTCATGGTAAAAGGAAGTAATAAAACTCCTTGGGTAGGATTCATCAAGCCGGTTGACTACTCCCAATGGGTATCTAATATCGTTCCCGTTCTCAAAAAGAATGGAAAGATACGCATTTGCATAGATTTCTGAGACATCAACAAAGCACGTCCTAAGGACGACTTCCCATTACCATCCATAGATGAAGACGCTTACAGAGAAGCACGTCTTTCCCAACTAGAAAGCCTAGATGAAACTAGGTTAGATCTTTGAGCAGTGGCATAGAGCTTATCTTTGACCGAATGTCTAGCGAGTATAACAGAGAAGGTCTATGAACGCGATATATACGAAGGTGATCTAGTTCTAAGACTAGACAGCCGGATCGACAAGAAGACCGGCGAAGGAAGGAAATTCCGGCCCAAATGGTTGGGCCCATACCGAGTCATGAAGGACTATGGAAATGGTGCATACCTCTTATGTACGTTAGAAGGTGAGGAGTTTGGCGAAACAGTCAATTCCCTGCACCTCAAACGTTTCTACGCATAAGCAGCTAACGCTACCTATATAGCTATCTACATTGCATTTTCATATAAATTAGGATCATTTTGTCCATTCGTTTCTTACACAAATTGTGATCAAGGAGTCTATTCTCAAAGCAATTCATTACAAACTCATGATGTTGTTGGCACAAAACTTTCTAATCATATCTCTCCATTTTCACGATATCATCAATCACTTCAGAATCTTTTATCAAATAAAATCAAACATGACGAAGTCTTAACGGTAACCATACCAAGATCTGCAAGTTTGTTCTCGCTTTGATTTCTTCTTAGGATAGGTGTCTTGCCTATAGTGCATTAGAAGCTTCATGGTGTCACATCTATCCCATATATACATCTCTTTGGAAATAAGCATATACTGACATCTTACTCAAAAAGACAAGTCAAAAAGTGATTAAACAGAAAATTTTATTTTTACACATTTCCTTGCCCACCTGACCTTCGGTGATGAGCTTGCGTCTCTTACTAGTGGCGTAGGGTTGGGAAAGGATGGAAATGCCCTTACTCACCTATGCCTTGCCCACGGTGATAAACCCACGCTTCTTACTAGTAGCATGGGGCAAAGTGTAGGGGGTCCTCTTGACAAAGTAAACGTTAAAAGGTCATAAACAAACTATTCAAACTTTGAGTCAAAAACGAATGAATCAGATGTCTAAAATTCCAAAAAGAGTTAAAAATCCTAAAACCCAGATTTTGTCTACTATGTGGCCATCTACGGGTCTAAGTCTGGATAAACCGCAAAGCAAGTTGCATCCGAAACTATGAAGTCATTCGGGTGGAGTAAGCTTGTAGTTTTCAATTTGGTTCCACCAAAGCTTAAATCATCTTTCATCACTATCATTTCACCATATTTCATAACTTGCGCCCTTCTTGGCTCTTGGTGATGAGCCCTCGCATCTTACTAGTTGCGTGGAGTTAGGAGTGGGGCAAGTTAATCTGTTCATCATATTGGTTATTTTCATCACTTTGCCAAAACAAACATGAGGTATCCAAATTGCTCACAGAAGCTAAGATTTAAGATCACAATATATCTACAATATCATGTATCAGCATCATGAAACACAAAAAGAAAGCAAGCATTTGCATCATCTGTTCTCCATTGCATACATATAAAAAAGCATATAAAACATACATCGTAGTATACAGAAAAAGTTGGAAACAGAAAGGGAAAACACCAGTGACAAGTTTTGATCCAAAAACGAATGCATATATATAAATAATCAATGTTTATATACAATGCCATCATGCTCTAGGCATGGTCAAAATGCTCAAAGAGCCCGTGATATACAAAAGAATCTACAAAATACATAGGGCAAGTGGTCTCTCGGCCCCTACGCGACCCCTCAGAAGGTGCGCCCCTCGCTAGGGCTCGGCTACGCCGGCGCTCACGAATGCACGGAGGGCTCGGGGTCTCGAGGGCAGCCGCGGTCTCGCCACGAGAATGGCTCCTCATAAGACGCTCGGCTGTCCTATAGCCTGCCAACTCTGTACGGAGAGTCGACACCATCCTGGCCACGTGCCAAACGGGAGCGAAGACGTCGGTATGCCTACCGGGCTGCTTTGAGGCTCCCGGCATCTACTGAGATAGCTCCGCACGGGTCCTATCCATAGGGATCATCAGGGAATCAGTGCATACCCTGCGGATTAGATCCCGCCACTCGTCAACAGTCTCTGCAAACAAAGAAGAAAAACGAATTAGAAACTAGACAAGAGGCTAAAAGATACAATATCAAAACACAAGGAGAAATAGCAATTAAAACAAATCCTAAACTAAACAAGCATTGAAAGGAAGAAAGGATAACTTACTCGGATCACCGGGCCTCCAAGATGGGTCATTTGCAGGGCCAGCACCCGCCGCGGATGCCCTTTGCCAGGCGAGGGGCTGCTCCTGTAGTAGGAGCAACATGACGCCCCACAACGGACTCATCCTCTCCACCATGGCCCTGGGAGAGTGGCTCTCTCGAAACTAGAGTCTCTCTCTCTGCACTCTGCTCGGCCCCTCTCTGCTGCAAAATATCATGAGTGTCATGCCACTCAGGATCGCTATCATCGTCTGCTCCTCGACCCTCCCTCTGTAAACTCCTCAGAATCGGAGTCAATATCTATGGGGTCATCGCTGCTGTGAGCAGGACCCATGGCAATCTGAAGCAAAGGTGCCAGGCGCACTAGCTCTCCCTCTAGCCCGAACTACCCCCCGGCTGCAATAGGAGTGCCGGGAGTGATCTTTGTCCGACCACGGCCTCTAGGCCCCCCCTCAGCCTCGCGGGTGATCTATGGCTGGTGCCTTTGGAGGAAGCATGCCCGTATATGGAAGGCCAAGCTCTTTGAGGAACCCTGCGAAAGGATGTACCTCCACTCATCCCACGCGATCGATAAGCTGCCTGTGGTGGAGCAAGAGATCAATGTAAGAGTCTCCTCTCCCCATATACCGGCCATAAGGCGAGTGCGGTGTCGCCTCCATATCTCTTTGTGGTAAGGAGGCATTGGCTGGGTGGTGAGGTGCTCTAAGCACCGACATATCGACCATCTGGCTGCCCTCACGCCCCAGGATCTGCCACCTCCACCCCTCCGCCATAAGGAATAAAATGCTCGTACACCCTGACTCATAACTAGAGTAGGGTGGCTCAAAGCTATCTGTGACGGACCACCTGTATAAGTCATGGTAGGTGGTCCCCAGAATATCTGCGCCCCGGGCATATATCCGGCCATGCCCCTCTATTGTGCGATGATGGGGGCCCGGCGGTATAGTAAAGTATCCCTCCCTTGTCCCGATCAGCCTCGAGGCAAGGATCCCCATGATAGCTTGTCGAAATACGGGGATGGGCAAAGAAGGAATGGATCGAACTCTCACTCCCTTCTTCGACCCAGTAGAGATTTGCATCCCCATGTAGCTTTGCCCTTTGTGCAATCGTGCTCGAGACCCTGCCGTCTCAGTGTGAGTCTCCTCCGATGATCGGGACCCCCAGGATACGGTAGACATCCTCCAAAGTGATGGTCCACTCACCGCGGACCCCTGGCAGTCGGAAAGTGTTCCGATCTGCATCCCAATATGAAAACAAGTCACAAAGTATGTGACTAGATGGTGTGACATGGGGCACGCGTGATATACGCAATATGCCGGCCCTCTGTAATGTATCCTCCTCATCCTGAGAAAGGGCATCCAATACCCCGAGAAAGCCAATCACACTCTCTCTCTCGGCTCCATCTGATATACTCCTCCCTCACCTGCATACACCCAAAAACACACAAAACAGAGCAAGTTAGTATCTAATCAATATCGAGAGAGTCATAAAAGCATATAGAAATGATAAAAGTACAAGTACAGTCTCCAAAATAGGTTCCTTTTGCATTCTGTGCAAAACCGCCGCCCTGAGCAGGGGGGCGGTTTTGTAACCGCCGCCTTAAAGGCGGCGGTCGTGTAACCGCCGCCTGAACAGGGCGGCGGTCATGTAACTGCCGCCCTGGCCAGGGCGGCGGTCGCGGTCCGAAAACCCGCGCGGGTTGTTAACCCCAAAAAGCCCAAAATGAGCAAAAATAGACCATTTAAACTAAAAATGGAGCCTACCCAGTAGGCGCCCCCCCTAGGTGGACCTTTTGAACCTAACATTTTCAAAAATAACCCCCCCATTATGACGAATTTAGCATTTCAATTTTAAAGGGGGAAAAACACAAAATGGAAGAAAACCAACCTGTGATCGCTGAGGTCGGTGTTCCGCTCGTGGAGGCATGATCACGATCTCGCTGCGAACGTTTCGACTCTACTCGCGTGAGAAACCGTCACCGTGGGTCCCAGAGCTCAAAATCAATCAAATCGACTCGCGCAAATGAATAGGAAAATGGGCCCACTTTCATATATATATCGTTCTATTTCGTTTTAAAATGACTTTTTCGCAGGTTTGGAGCGCTGATGGAGGTAAGTTTCTATCCCCGCACGAATGGTACGTTCTCCTTCCCTATTATTTTAGCGTTTATCTTCCAAGTTATTGTATCTATCTGCACTTGAGTTCTCTTTTCATTTTGCAGGTAGCGGGAATTTTGGATGGCGTCATTTCGACACACGGACGAGTAAGGTATAGCTTCTAACTCCCCATTTCGGGACTGCCATACTCGGACCCAACGTTTTATGCCTCTTCATGGCTAAAATGCTTCTCCGAGGGGGCAATATGTACGTACCCAAAATTGTAAGGTACTGTACTGCCAGAACAGTGTAACAAGTGCCCCGATGATGATACAGAGTCTCCTCATAAGGTGTTCGGGATCCGGAAAAGCCCTCGGAGTATGCGTTAACATCCCGCATGCCCCGCTTAGCCCCGTGCCCTTTGTTTTCCCCTTTTTCCCTCTTTCCTTGGCCTCTTGACCTTGGTGGTGAAACCGCCGCCACCTGCCCCGGGGCGGCGGTCTCGTGTTTGCCGCCACTGAGCGGGGCGGTGGTCTATATCTGCCGCCCTTTTTCGGGCGTTTTTGGTCTGTGCGCATTTTCCAGAACGCTCTTTTGTGACTCGCGTGAAATATCATGATTCACCAGCTTTTCTTTGCCGACTTGAGCATGCATTTATGTTTTTGGTCCCCTGGAATAGTGTTTTTCCTTTGTTTATTGTTTAGGAGTTCAATTTGGTTTTGGTTTTGAGTGTTGGAATTCCTATAAATGCATGGCTTGTGCTCAAGCAAATGGCCTCTCTCAAGTTTTGTTTTCTGGATTCCTCTTTGCAATTCCTTTAGTTTTCCTTTGCTTAGAATACTTAGTTTTCTTCATTGCGTGTTTTGGTTAGTATTGTGTTGCAGCTGGTAAGCCACATATCCATCTTGTGCAAGTGCAGTCATTACTTGGGGCCACCATTTTTTGTTAGAGTCTTCTGATTTTCAGTGGTTTGGTCTGTTAGCTTGCTTAGGATTGATAGCATAGTTCATTTCATACTTGGTTAGTATTATTCAGCTGTTGGTAAGCCACAGACCCATCTTGTGCTGGTAGTGTTGTTATCTCATCCCAATCCAGTTAGAAGCTTGCCTCTGAATTTCTCTTTGCTGTAGATTTGTTTTTATTGTGTCTTGGAGTTCTTAGTTCAATCCATTATATGCCTGGTTAGCTTTATTCAGCTGTTGGTAAGCCACATATCCAACTTGTGCAAGCAGTGTCTTTATTTTATCCAATCCATTGGAACAGAATAGCTTAGGAAGCCATTAAAGTTGTAGGTTTTGCTCTTCGTATAGGATAGTTACAGGTTCTGGTCGCTTCATGTTGCATGACTCGCAGTAAAATCCCACTAGGAATCGCATAAGCCAAGCTCTGTACTCTTGCGCTATCCCTCTCCTACTCGCATTCTCGGTTGCATTACAGAATTTGTCCTTGTCCCAAAATCTACTCTATATCGGTGCTAGCATTACACGCTTTTCGGATCCACGTGAACACGAAAGAGCGAAGAGATCATGCGGGGGCGAGATCACATACACCATCGGATTCGCCACATTGTTACTGCGGAGTCCGGGTTTTAAATTTCAAAGTTCTAGTCGATTCATATCAAATAGAGTAGTTAATCGCTTTATTTCATTTCATTCTATTCTCGACATTGCCGGGATTTGTGGGGATTGATAGTTTACGAGAAACTATGATTCACTCCTCACTTACGAGGTAGGATCGAGAATCTTGCCGGTAGATTAGAAAAGCTATTTTTTTATTTAGAATAATTCTACAAAATCACTTGGGCAAATAACTACACTCGGTTATCTTATCATTTTAAATTATTGTTTAGTTATTATTTCTAGATACGCTTAAAATAGTTTGCTTTCCTTAAAATTGTTAGAATATTTCTTATAAAGAATAAAAGTTATATATGTTAGATTTATTTCACGTAGTTAGAATTTGTTTCATTACGGTTAGATTGCATTTTGTTTTGTATGACAATCACGGGACCTAGAGAGCCCCGGGGAATACATATGACCTTAACAGGAGAATACGAAACAATCCCGAGGTCATTTCCACGTATTCGCATGACCCATAGATCGAATCACGCCGAGCTCGATATTGATTGGAGCCTTGAGCGATCATCCTTGCTGATCGATCTATCACACCGATCCAAGTTAGAAGGGCCTTCTTTGCCTTAGATTCACAAATTCCGCTAGTGCGTGTCGAAGACATTAGGCGCCTAACTAGTTTGTCTGCATATTCTACTCCCCACCGGCTATCTCGACACGACCTCGGGAGGTCGGGTACGCGGAAAGCGTTACTTGTTGATTCTAATGAAAAATTATCTTCTCAAAGGCTACAAAAATAGGGTATGGGACCTCATAGAAAATTTCAAAGCATTTAACATCGAGTCCATACCAAGAAATAAAAATGAAGCTGCAGATAAATTATCATCAATAGGGGCAAAATTAAAAGGGATAAAGCACAACCCCATATCTAGGTAATTGTGAGGCCGGTTGTTAGGATAAAAAAACAAGTTGGCGAGGGTTTTGAGAGTGATCAACAAATCATTAGTTTCTTACAAGAGGAGGCTGAATTCTCAGCTAGGAATTAGGATAAATTAGAGCAGCAATATGAGGATCAAGTAGTGCAGCTTCAGATGAACAAATTACCTAAGGGGATAGTGACTCTAGATTCAATATTCAACCCAAATGATTAGTTCAGAAAATAAAGGTAAACATCCAAGTCAAGGGTGAAGACTTGGAGTTGATTGCAATTGATGAAGGAAAAATACTCCAAATTAGAAATATGAGTACTGAACAAGAGAAGTCTAGTTTTGTACATCTTTTTCAAGAATTCCCATATGTCTTTTCTTAGAGCTATGAGGAATTAAGAGGATTTAACCCAAAGTTGGCACAAAACACTATTAAACTAGATATGAAAGCTAAGGCTTTTGGGTAGAAGAAAATACTAGTCAACCCTCATATTGAGCCTCTCATGAAGAAAGAATTGAACAAACTCATTGAGGCAAGCATCATCTTTCCAATCAAGCACTCAAGTTGGGTTGCAAATCTAATCTTGGTCTAGAAAAGAAACAAAGAAATCGGGTTGTGTGTAGACTTAAGAGACTTAAACATGGTATCTCTCAAAGACCACTACCCACTTCCTTCTATGGAGTAAATATTATAGGTGGTAGCCATCTCACAAAGGTTCTCTTCTTCGTAGATGGTTACTCTAACTATAATCAGATTATGGTGAAAGAAGAAGACCAATTCAAGACAACCTTCACTACCAAATGAGGCATTTATACCTATAGGAAAATGCCATTCAAGTTGTCAAACACACTGGAGCTACATTATAAAGAGCTATGGACACATGGTTTAAGGGGATGATAAATAAAATAGTTCTTGTGTACTTATATGACATTACTATATTATCTAAGAACATGGAAAGTCATATGTTTCACCTCGAGACAAGTGTTCTAAATATGTAGGAGATTCAGAGTGTCTCTAAATCTAAAAAAATGCATATTACTAGCTCATGTAGGAAAGATCCTATGCCACATTGTGTCTAAGGAGGTATTGAAAATTTATCTAGAAAGGTTTGAAGCTATTTAATCACTTCCATTACAAAGTCACAAAAAATCCCTCCATGGTTTCTTAGGAAGAATCAATTTTGTCCCTAGATTTATACCTAAATTTTGTACTCTTGTGAAGAAATTAACTATGATGTTGAAGAAGAATACATGTTTTAGATGGACATCGGAGGGAAAAGAGAGTTTTGAGGCCATCAAGCATGCAATATCTCAAGCCACGAAATTCATAAATATGGACTTCTCCAAGGACTTCATGCTCTACACCTTTAGTGGTTCAAACACAATTTCCACAATCTTAGTGCAACAAAATAAAGAGCAATCTAAAAACCTATTTCCTTCTTCAATCAAAGCTTGGAGGACTATGAAGTGAGGTATTATTTCATTGAGAAGCATGTCTTCACCTTTGTCGTTAGGAGCTTGAAGAAGTCCAAACACTTGGTCTCCAATAATAAAATTCAAATGTTTGTGTCCCATGCCACGAGTCAAGGATTTCCTCTTAAACAAATATTTGAACAAGAAACAGGAGGGTTGGATCACCCGTGTGATGGAATATGACATAGAGATAAAAGTCACCAAATTGGTGCATGGAAAGGGATTATACAAGTGACTAGCTTATAGTCAACATGTTGAGGAAAACCATGAAGAAGAAGAAGTTGTTTTGGTGCTACTGAGAAGAATCAAAAACAAGAAGATGATAGTGTGCCTACACCTTGTTGGACTTAGGACATAGTACATTTACTAAAAAAATGTTTATGTCCTCCAAAAATGAGAAAATTAAAGAGGAGGTTTTTATACTCTAAGCCATTCCTTATGCGTTTATCGACATTGTTTTATTAAGGATGTGAATGGAGTCCTCTTGAGGTGCATTGTGACATGATTAGATTCAAAAGGTACTACATGAGTTTCATGATGGAGATGTCGAGAGGTCACTTTTCACCTTTGGGTGACAACCCTCAAGATTATGAAAGGTGTGTATTATCGGCCCACATTGTTCAATGGCTGCTATGCATGGATAAAAAATGCAAGAAATGTGCATTCTTCATGGGAAAATAAAAGCTAGCATTATTTCCACTACATCCAATCTCGGTTGAACAACCATTCATGTAATGGCGATTGGACTTCATCGATGTCATTAATTTGAATTATAGCCGAGGCCACAAGTGTATCTTAAGCCGCAATGATTACTTCACCAAATGGACCGAGGCGGTATAACTGAAAGAAGCAAATGAGTCTAGCATACTATACTTCAATGAGGAGATAATGACAAGATTCGAGTCTGGATACTATAATAGAAGATACTTATCTAGCATTCTTAGGCACCAAAATCTTTGAATTGGCTATTAGGAATGGGATATATCGAGGACCTCTTTCAATTATTACCCTCACGGTAATGGACAAGTGGAGTCCACGAATAAGAATTTGTTGAGAATCATCGGGAAGACTCGGATAAAAATCGAGGACGTGATATACTAAGCTCAAATCATCCTTGTGGGATGATAGGATAACACCAAAAAGATCAACAGGTAGCTCTTCCTATAAGTTGATCTATATGATGGAATAAAGGCTGCACATATCACTTGAGTTGCACTGCATTGGAGCTCATGGAACAACTAGATTTTTTGAATTTGATCCCATGGAAGCTAGGTATGTGGATCTAATGGAATTAGAAGAAATAAGAGAGAATACAATGCAAACCATGGAGAAATATTAGGCCTTGATTAAGAGGTCATTTGACAAGAAATCCAAGGCAAGGACCTTCAGAGGGGGACTTGGTTCTAAAGTGGGATGTGGATCAACATAAGCTAGGAAAACATTCCAAGTTTGATGCCATTTGGAGTGGCCCCTAAATGGTCACCATACGTAAAGGAAAAAATTCCTTCCAGTTATCCAACATGGATAGATAAGAACTATAGATTCTTGTCAATGGAATCTATTTTAAACATTATTCTTGAAAAGAAAAATTCTCGACTTTTTACATATTAGTTTATATTTTTAATTCCTCCAAATATTTATACACATTGTCTTGTTGTAGTTTAGGTTTTAGTTTTCATAAGTAATTGCAGCACGGGGTTTATTGCTCCTAGTTGTGTCATTGCATAAATTCATATGTCACTCGAGGAAGGAATGTTGTAATAAGAAGCTCAAAGCTGCAAGAAACAGATTGTAGATCTCAAAATTCCAAATTTGGAGCAACTAAAATAAGATTAGGGGTTAAATTTAATAGTGATTATTTGTCAATCTCTAAGGATCAATTACAATTTGAGATTCTATCACCTCTACCAATTCACTCAAGCTCCATCCTTTAACATAATTCTAAGTAGGTTCAGAGGAACATTGAGATTAGTTTTTAATAGAGTTCCATGATGTCAAAATTTGGCAAGTATTTTACTCCTAAATTTGTGGTGTGCGGTACTTGGCCAAGGAATCATCATTTGATCATGCTTTATACTTGGTAGATATTTTGGTCCGAAACACATTCAGGTCTTCAATTTCTCCCAAGAAGATCAAACTTGCTAGAAGTGAAAGGAAAAGAAATTTTCAAATCAAAAAAATTTCCACTCACACAAACTTTGAGATTTTCTTACAAAACCGGGGAATGCAAAAATAGGGTTAATTTAGATTAATAGTGTTGCAAGTGGTTCCCTAAGGTCAAAATTTAATAGGCTTAGATCATTTTTAGGCTATCAATAGTGACCACGTGCCAAATGGAGGCTTCATGCTGCTGATCTATGAACATTTAGTAGACAGATGTCCCCATGAGTCACAAAATTATCATCTATTTTTCCCCAGGAAAAATGGACAACATGGTGTCACTAGACACGAGCACCGAGACAGGGAACTTAAAAGGTTAATTTGAGGTTGAACACAAAAAGAATTCAGTGATTTTGGGGACACATTCAACATTGTTAAGGGTGTTAGGGTTATAATATAATTTTTCCTTTTCTAGGTTTTCACCCTTAAGGTTCAAATTAAAGAATGAAGAATAGTGGGCCCAGATGGGCCCACATCTAGCCAAAATGGGAAAATATGGTAAGAGTTATAAAATATAGTATCTGGGCATTTGAATAGTTTTTCGTCGTTTTAGACATTGAGAAAATTTTAAAATCCTGAAGGAATTCAAAAATGGGTTAAAATGTCCAAAGGGGGCCTCTGTGGGGTTGGTGAGCCAAAATGGCTCACCTGAGCGGCAAACTCAAGCTTCTAAGTGAGTTTAGGTTTTCCTTGAGTGGGACGAGTCAAAAATGAGCTCGGTATATGAGGTAAAAATTACTTGAGTGAGCTAGTATATGAGCTTGAGAATTATGGTGGGATGCATGTTTGAGGCCGGGAGAATCGGGTGACTTATCAAGAGAGGTCAAGCTTGACTCGAGTCAATCCGGTTTGGACTAGAACAAGCTCACAGGTGGAACCAATGAAGCTCGACCAATGATGAAGGGGGAACTCAAGTTGGGAGGACAATGCATAGAGGGATGAGATGTGGGAAAACTCTTAGGATAATGAATTTGGGAGAATCGAGTCGAGCCACATGATATAAAGGTCATCTAGCTTGGTATAGGAGGTAGAGATACACAAAGCTCGGTCCATGCATGCATAGAGTCGAATCATAGAATGGAAAAGGGATAAGATCATGGGTTAGAATGAAGTGTAGTCAACTAAGGAGGATGATAGCTCGACCATTCACAAGTTTTCAAATTTAACACATAGGTGGGAAAACATACCATTGAGCTAGGGAAAGACATGATGAGATACAAAGAATGTTAGGATCGAGCTCAACCAAGGTGTTAATGGTGAGATAGAGCCCATGACCTGGTAGGTAGATACTTAGGTGAGGATTTCAAGGTAAAATCTTAGGACCGAGTTTGAGTGGGATAATGGTGAGCCATAAAGTAAATAATGAAGGTCAAAGCTTGAAGGGGTTAGCTAAGATATGAGTATCTTGGCTTTAATCTTACAAGATTGATCACTAAGAAATGCGATGGTGATTCTTGAAATACGTGTGAGGCTTGGTGAATTTGGTGAATAGCTCAACAATGTGAATGAACATGGGAGTCGAGGGGGTTTCAAAGTTTGAAAACTTCAAACTTTAGAATTTTTATGCATCGAGATTCAGTGAAAGCTACGCATCATATTGTTTTGGAAATCGAAACCCAAACACTAGATTTTGGAGTTCGAGATTTTTATATTTAAGATAAATGGGCTCGGGTGGCAAGTGAAGAGTGAAATACTGAGTTGAGGGAAATGTATGATCCAAAGTCCGAAAAATCGTCAGTCAAAGCACACCTTTTGGAGTCAACGCACTATATTTTTGTAACTCTATGAAGGGATGTGGGGGTAGGATGTCCAAAACACTTAACCTTGAAGTATGAATTTGAGACTTTGGAGGGGTAGAATTTGAGAATGTTTGTGTGATTTAAAATATGAATAGTAACTTCTTGGAGTAGCTAAAGTTTCCAAAAATATGATATATAAAATCCTCAAAAGGGTAGTTGGTAGGTAAGAGCAAGTCAAAAGGGTAGTTGGTAGGTAAGAGCAAGTCAAAATCTACGTAGACACAACTCAATAAATGATCGAAGATGTGTCCGTAGTTTGTGAGGTTGAGGGGATGTTTTGAGATCGTTGATGACGATCCAAAAAGAGATAAATAAGCTAATAGGGCCAATATTGTAAGGGATTTTAGTGGTACAATGCTCAAAGTGGTCATCAAGAATGGAATTTGGATTCAAAGTAGTAGAATTATGGCTTGGTCACATGAATCATATGGAGCTCGATAGTGACCGAAGAGGTGCATAACGATGATATCGGGCTATAGCATGGAGAATACATTTTTATACCCTGATAAAGATTGGTAATTCAACATAAAGGAATTTCTACCTCACCAAGTAGCTCGGTGATCTTCTCACCGAACTACTCGCCAACTCACCACATGTAAACCCCGAATGCCAAGAACCCCATTCTCACGCAAAGTGGCATAAATTTTTATAGGAATTTCATATTCTCACAAAAAACCATTCAATGGAAAGGGTATAAAGAGAGGTTCAATATGAGACCATGAAAAGTGCAATTTAGGAGGTTCTAGACCTCTGAGCTTAAGGAACACTAAATAGTGTTTGGGTAGGTGGAGAAGCATTAATGGATTATGGGCACTAATTTTTCTCACATGGGTGCCAAATACAAGAAACATGGGAAAAAAATGGGATGATATAAACAAAGATGGTCACCCATAATGCATAGGAACCCAAAATTTATTTCTCATGATCAAATTCCTTCTATAAATTTTAAGGGGGGGCACATTTCAAAAGTTTGGACACTTTACATATACCCCTCCAATATTTCTTATATGTAAGAAATTTGTGGTGTTTCAAACCTCCCCTTTGAGAACTGTAATACAAAAATCCATTCCTTTATCCCCTATTGTAATGTATTGTATCAACTTATTGGAGCAATAAAATCAAATATGTGGATGTTTCAACCCTCTTTTGTGTTTTATTGCATCTTATCTGGTATTTTATTACAGTTAGAGGTTCTTGTGTATTATCTGATTGTCATTATAGGGTCTTAATGGTGTTGTGTTTATTAGAAAATGGGTTTGTAACAAGTTTTTTTATTTATGGTGCTAGACCACCCTCCTCAAATTTACTTGTTTTCATTCCTATACAATGCAGATTGTTCAACATTCCTTCTTGTTACATCACCTCTCTTTAGAGTAGGTTTAATTTTCATGCAATCCTTTTATCCTTGTCTCCTTGGAAAGCATTAGAGTAGGATTTTTTTATGCACTTTGGAGTAGTTTAACACTAGATTAGGAATTATTTGTTTTATGCACTTTGGATTAGTTTATCACTAGATTAGGAAAGGAAGCCATATTTCTCTGGAGACTTATCCCATTTGTGAAGTCCCACACTTTAGGATAGCTCCATGTTACGCAATCACACCGAATTCCCGGTTTCACAAGCTATAAATTCGGGGTGTTATGATTTCATGATAACAAGTACTTGGTCAATAAGCCGAGTTTGCACAGCACATTTTTCGTTGGATACTTTTGTTTCAAGAATTTGAATTCACTCTCATAGTGAGAAACTTGGGACCTTACCACTTATCACGTATTAACACGGAGAGGACACATAGATCATAGAGGATGCTATGCCATATGTTAAAATATTTGGAATCAACCACACACCAGTTGATCTTGAAGATATTACATTATTCTTGTGGATTATACTTGCACTAGATGGAATGAATACCTTGGAGAAAATTTAGCTTGTTATCCATGTAGTGCCATATAAGATAATTGGAGGATATATTTGTAATATGGCTAGAGATGAGGTCTTGCATAGATGTATGCTAGATCATGAGTTTAAATATATCATGGAGGAAGTGCATGGAGGAATAGTTGGTGGAAATTATACATGTGAAGTGATGGTGTGTAAGTTATTACTAGAAGTATTATGGTGGGAAACATTTTATAAGGATACTAAGGAATTTTTCAAGGCTTGTGACCATTTTTAGAGAATAGGTAAGCCCGGGAGCAAGGATGAGATGTCATTTTGCACTATAGTGAGTGCAAATCCATTTGATAAGTGGGAAATTAAATTTGTAGGACCTATTACACCACATGTACGTAGGATAAGCACATGCTATATTATCACATGTACAAATTACTTGACAAGGTAGGAAGATACTTCTCCTACAAAGGATTATAATGCGAAACAACAGATAGATTATTATGGGAGAATATCACAAGTAGGTATGGATGTTCATTGATCCTTACAAGTGATAAAGGGACTCATTTTCTAAATGAGACTATTAGAATCCCACTAGAAGAATTTATGGTAGTACACAATAAGACCACACCTTATCACCCATATGCTAATGGTATTGTTGAGGATTTCACCAATATCTTGGGGCATACCTTAAAAAAATATGTGATGTTGGAAAGAAGGATTAGGATGATAAGGTATCAATCATCCTATGGGCATATAGGAAAACTTATAAAATATTAAATAATGCCACACAATTTCAATTGGTGTTTGGTGCAGAGGCTATTTTACCTGTTGAATTTATGTTACCCTCACTACCTATTATGACGCTTAGGAGATTTGGATGATGAGAAGGTAGTTGAAGAGAACATTGATAAAATGATGCAATTGAATGAAAGGTGCACCATTTTTTGTTGGATTCAAAAGATAGAGAAGGATAGACAGAAGGCTTTGCATGATAATCATATCGAGAACAAGTGCTTTACTATAATAAAGATGGTGCTTTTCTATGACTCCAAGTTTACACACCATATTTGGAAGTTTAGAGTGCATAGGTTGAACCCATTTTTAGTAACTAAGATATTGGAGTTAGAATCATAGCAATTGCAGGCACTAGATGGAACTATGTTGCATGTTTACTTCAATGGGAGTAGGCTTAATCCCTACTAGGATACTATAAATAAGCTACTTTATGGTTGTAAATAGGCAATGTTTTCATGTTAGATTAGATTTACCTTTCTTATTTTTTATTGTTTTATTTTAATAAGCATTTTTTCGTGTAGGATATTATTACCATATGTTAACTTGATGCACGAGAGGATCGTATATAGTTTTAGTGTGGGGATAAGTAGGTACAAGTGCAAAAATAGAATATGTGATGATGGCATGTCTTACGAAGATGGTTCAAAATTTCACATTAGTATGAGATAGGTATGTGGAAGAAAATATAGGTTGGCTCTAAATGAATGTATTGGTATGCATAAAAGTATGAAAGAATGGTGCTTGATGGACACATATGGGGTGTGTGAAAGGAAGTGTCACGGGCGCTCAAGGATGGTGGGTCCTGAAGGGTATGAAATTTATCATATGCGTAAGATATGGCCACATAGTGTAGCATGAGGGAGGTAACAACAAGATATAATAATTCACAATTAGTGTAGAGGAATATTGTGGGCAGCGCATGACGATGCATGCAGACATTAGGAGAGAAAACATTATTTTAAAGCAAGAGTCATTAAAATTATTTTAAAGGACAATGCATTCGAGACATTACCTAATGAATTGTGTAGAAAATTAATTATTACCCTTCTTTTATTCATCATAATATGGTACGAAATTGCAAGGATGATTGTTAGGTATGTAACTTTGGAAGGGATATATGTGATGGTCCCTCTTAAAATTTGGTTTTCCTAAATCATTTTAGAAGGAATTTACATGTTAGCTTTCTGCATTATCTTTTAAACTCCTTAGAACACTCTATTCTTGAGTTTCAAAACCACACTCATGCCACCCCCTTCACCAAGGACTCATCCTGCTACTTCATCAACATTGTCTTTCCCATCATCATTCAATCCCGCCGCCGCCTGCCCCTCCTTACCTTGACTTCACTTCCCCCACCATTGCTTCTAAACGTAGGAAAATCAGAACCAAAAATCCACTTTACCCCCTCAATCAACCCTTCCCCTCCCAAAGGGTCCTTCGTAGTAGCAAAGAAATTGAATCGACAAAAAATCTGCTTCATATTAGCAATCCTACTAATGCTTATGCTAAGGAAAGGGAGGAAGGACTACTTAACATAATTGTTAAGTTGGAAAAGGAGGTTGGAGACCTGAAAGAAGAGCTCAAGAAGATTTGTAAGAGAGAAGGAAAAAGGAAGATGCATAATGACCCTGACAAGGATAATGAGCAGACTTTACAAATATACAAGAAGCTTAATTCTATGGACAATAGACTAGGTAATGCAAAAGGTAGGCATGACTATACCATTTTGTAAATAGGCTATTTACAACTTCATGGAGCAACATGTCAAAAGTGTTTGTATACTCAAATGACATTCCTACTGCCATTTGGGAGTTGGATTCAGGAAGGGACTTGGTTCTCTCACAACTGGATAAGAATGATCTCTCTCATGTCACTTCCCTGACACTATTTAGGTCTCTACAAAAGATAAAGACAAAAAGATTGATAAAGAAGTCAAATAAAGATGAGTTTTCTTGCTTCCAGATTTCTATTTTGATGCTAAAAGGATGTTATTTTCATGTTGCTTTGTTTTAGATTTGACACTTTTTGTCCCTTTTTATAGTTCTTGTTTAAAATATTGCTATTCATCATTTATATCCTAGATTCTGATCCATTTTTATGCTTTTACTGCATTATCTGGCTATTGAGCCTTCTTGTAATAGGGTATAGTCCCTTCAAAACTATGGACTATTTTTGTTGTTATATATCGGCCCTGTGAGCACTATTTGTAACAGGGTATAGTCCCTTCAAAACTATTTACCCCTAATAAAAAAATTACTAGTTACTATTGTACAAAGTATCTATTTTACACATTGTCACCTTACCACTTTCGTTATTGGGACTAGGTTTAGTTTAACCATGTCATTATAATTTTATAACAATCCAATCTCATTTAGATTGTATTGAAATTTCACCATAACTTTAACAATTGTTAAGTACCTCTTTAAGAAAGAGATATTATATTTTTAAGTAATTAGAAAATCTTTAATATTAACGATAATTAAAAATGTATCATTCACATTTCATAATAATATCTTGTTTAAGATATATTACTTTTGCACTTTGACATCATTATGTTGTTTAATAATTTATTGTTAAAAGGTAAAACTCTCAACAATTTACTTTTTTAGAGTTGTACTATTTAATGAATTAATTATTTAATTAATCACTTTATGATCGAGTTAAGGAAATATCATTATTTCTTTACTCTTCTTCACTTTTCAAAACAACATAATTATTTAACTTAGTAATTAAAGATATAATTGAAGATGTCATTGATATATTTGTAATTACTATCATTCTATCAATTTATATAGTAACTTTCGTAAACTACAATTATTTAATCATGCATAAATTTCATAATCAATTTCAAATTACATACATCTATAAGTTAAAGACAATGTAAATAATCATTACAAATCATAAGAGGTAATCAAATAGTAAATATATTTATTGGAAATCATTAAGGATAAATCTTTAATTTATAAAGTATTACAATAATTTCATATTAATATAAATAGTTCAACTTCCATATAACTCAAATGAAATCATATTTTTCTTTACAATAAATACATAATCCAAAATCTAGATGTTCAAACAAATCAATATCTATAATAAGATAATTTATGAAGTGACAATGAGTATTATTTATTTTTATCCTACGGATAACAGGTTGGATTAGTTATTACGAGGCTTTAATTGGATTGATTACATACACGTTCTTTCATGCATGATGTTGTTTTTTTTAAAAAAAAAAAAAAAAAACAACATCATTGCATGAAGAACGTGTATGTAATCAATCCAATTAAAGCCTCGTAATAACTAATCCAACCTGTTATCTGTAGGATAAAAATAAATAATACTCATTGTCACTTCATCAAACCGGTATGGATTCACAACTCTTATTTATGTTAAATTATGAACCAAATGAACTTTGAAGTTTAACTTAGGTGTTAATACAAGTACTTCATTAAGTTATAAGTATAACTTCTTGTTAATGAAGTAAACAAAGATGCATAAATTATTTGATAATAATAACATTACAAATCATCATCAAATAATTACACCATCACAAACCGCAATCTTCACAAATTAAGCACAACATCTTCCTTTTTGGGAACTCATCAATTAATACAAATTAATATCAAAAATCATTGAACCAATCATAATCTATTTGCTTTGTAAAATCACTTAAGTTAAGAAAACAAGATTCCTTCCCAAAATAGTGGTTGACTTATAGCCAAATTATTTTAAATGTTTACAAAGATAAATAGACATCTCTTTCCTTTTTCCATAGTTCACATCATCAAAATTTATCATTGTTGAAACTAAAGAAGATATCTTAATGCCATAACTAGATTAAACAAGCATCAAAATTTTAAATCAATTAACACTCTAAAAAAGTAAAACCATTCATCAATAGATTCAGAATTTGTTGCTAGATTACCCATCCCAAGGAAACACTCATTATCAAGGTTCTTATTATTATCCCTTTTAGAATTTAGTAAACCACAAAAAAATACGTAGGGACCATTATTGCAGATAGGGTGCTTTAGTTTTCTCAAATTGGTTAGTTTTCCTAGTATCGAGATACATTAATCCCATAGCTATCAACTTAAGGAAGAATTTTATTCATTTTTATTCAAATATAACATGAGGTAACCTTATTAGAAACTAAAATTCTTGACCAAATTCAGCTAAGATTGCATGTGAAACAACAAGAGAACATAAATATTTACACTCCTTTCTCAATGATGTTTCCATAACTAAAATCAACAGAGATGATAACTAGGATTTCTCAAAGGAAAAAAGTAATTTCCCATATCGTTTCAACAAGATAAACCAGATTTCAAATTTTTATATATTATATATTTTTAACCAAGAATAATATATTCATATAAAACTAATCAAACAAGCACAATACCACAAAGTCTTAACATAATTCATTAAGCATTTGAGAGGAAATAGTTTAAACATAGAGTTTTAATAATAAGCCACCATGAATACCACTCAAATGGCGGGATTGATATATCTCAAGTCTATATTAATAACCAACATGGCTTGAATTTTCTAAAGTAATTCATTATAACAAAATAACACACAGTGAAACAACTAGGATCAATTTGAATACCCACTTCAAGGTATACGAAGTTATCCGAAAAAAAGGAAAATATTTTCCAATTTATTTCAAAAATACCCAGAGATAAGGAAAGAAGCTTTAGAATTATTTTCTAGTGCATCCTAAACATATTTCCACTTAAAATTGATTACACAGATCAAACAATAACCACATAAATTTTTTCAAATGATTCAGAATAAAACAAAAAAGTAAGGGTTTATAATCCATGCCTCGAGTGGAAGATACGCCGCAACTTTCCTTACAACTCCATTTGTTAAATCTTCACTTAGTCCATCATATAAATCAACCTAGATTTCTAAAATATACTAGCCAATAAACCTAATGAAACAATCCTCATATACTACTAATTTCGTAATCAATATTTCCATAAAAATCTTAGCAAAAATAGCTCACTAACCCTCATGGAAAATCTTACGAAATGGATATCGAACGACTAAATAAGGATTGCCAATTAAAAAACCATTTAAACCTTTAGGTCTATTACATGGGTTGACCAATTTGAACAATTTACTTATTTAAACAATCAAATACAATTTGAGTATGGTATAAGATAATATTATTGACAAAAAACAAAATTAAGTGGTGTATGTTCGAAGACCATACTACTCTCCATCAATAAAATGTCAAACCAATTAACATTCAAACATTTTAATTACCTAATGTCAATGGAGTATGATCAATAACCTTATCATTTTTAACAAAAAATGCCAATCACCACGGTCTTAGACAATACAAAAACCATAATCCTTTTTCTTTCTAATGTAATGATTAATCGATTTTAAAACAACTAACAATATTTTAATTTTTTTAAATTCTAAGACCAGTATAATCAATCACAAACAAAATTCACTTAACAGGAGCCATGATCGGTTGAACATGATATAAAACCAACTAATTTTTAATCCAAATAATGATTTGGTCAATTGACAATCAAATAAACATTATCCGAACTATAGTTTAAACCATTTACAACAATTTTAAAATATGCCAAGTATATAATCAAAGATCAATAAATTAATATAATTTTACCTTGTTATACTAAGCATTGTATTTACCTTATTGATAAAAAGATCGTTAAGTCAACCTTATAACTTTTACCTTGATGATTCCGAACTCTACTTCTCCATTACTAAAGACCATCATAATTGTTTATTGTCTATGACCATCGTAATGTCAAATGAAGGTTAGTATCATTTAAACCATCATCATTATTTCTAATTACCAAAATAATACATTACCATTATGTAAAAATTTCCATATTTAGGAAGCATTATTTCCACCAAGTAAGTTGAACTAGAATATCAATAACATGTACAAAAACCAAGTATTACACCAATGCATCAAAATCATCACACATAGAAAGGTAAATTAATATCATGTAACCTAGCAAAGAAAAAATAAGTTATAAATGTCAAGTACTCCATGAATGATTGGTGACAAGTGTTTTTATGTGGTTGAGCTATACAAATACACGTATGTATGTCCTTTTTAGGGGTATACATACACATGTTTAGCTATGCAACATCACCCGAGTAATAGTTCTTATCCCCTAGCCCTCATAACCTACTTCACATATCATAACTTAATATTGTGATAAAATAGAATGAAATTACGGGATGTGAAATACTTCCCCACTTAATGAATCATTGTCTCGACGATTTTCAATCATTAACAACAACAAAATAAACCACACACACATTTATATCATATAGCTAAGGAAAATAGTCAATCATTTTCATCTAAAACTTGAAAAATTTCTAGATTTTTAGTTTATCCGCAATCAATTTATTAGTGTAATAACCTTGAATCATCCAATTTTTCCCAACAATGTAAATCATGATAGAATATTTCCATTTCATCATCCAGAATATAAAATAATATAAATTATATCATCATAAATTGTCAACATAAATGTTTATGACTGAAACAGATAAGGAAATGTAGTTTTTATTTCCTTCAAATTCTCCCAAGTTCCAATTTCTTTTGAATGTTGGTCCTATTGGACCTTGCATTGTGTGATTTCTCTATTTTTCATGTACAATATTCGATTTTCTAACACTATGATAGGTTCAAATACCACAATTCCCAAATCATGAACCTATACAGAGTTCCAATTAAGTATATATGTTACATCTGAAACATATTTCTTAAGAAAGGAAACATGAAAACATCATGCATCTTAGACAATGCAAGAGGTAATGCCAAGTGATATGCTACCGGACTTATGATTTTAGAAAATTCAAATGGTCTAACATATCTTGGTATATTTTCTAAATTTTATTGAACTCTTTTTGGGCTTAACCCTCAAGAAAACATTATCTACAAGTTCATATTTCGCTTATTTATTGTAAATCTACATAAGTCTTTTGCCTATCTACATCTTCTTTCAATTTCTCATGAATGATCTTCACTTGATTTTCCATTTCGTTAACATTTCAGGCCCACTAACACTCTATATTTTATATTATCCCAATTGATGGGAGTTCTACACTTTCTCCCATACAACGCTTCAAATGGTGAAATTTTTAGCAATGAATGAAAAGTGTTGTTATAGGAAAATTCCACCAATGGAAGATATTATTCCCACTTGTATTGTTGATCCATGCAATACATCTTGAGCATATCTTCCATCACTTGGTTTACTCATTTAGTTTGACCATCGGTTTTTGGATGGTATGTTGAATTGAAATTCAATTTTGTTCCCAAAGCTAAATTTAAAGTTTTTCAGAATTTAGATGTCATCCTTGGATCCCTATCAAAAATTATTAACTCTAGAATTCTGTGCAATTTGAAAATTTTGTGCACAAACCATTTTGCAAGCACGGGTGAATCATCTTTCAGATTACCCGGTATAAAGTGAGATACTTTTGTTAACTTGTTAAAAACAACAAGAATCATGTCATGTTTATTTTTGACATTGGAAGCCCCTATAAAAATCCATGTTAATAATTTTCCATTTATAGTGTGGAACATTGTGAGCATAGAGTAGACTAGTAGGATGAATGTGCTTTGCTTTTACATGCTAAAATTTTAGACAATGAGAAACATAGTTTGTCATGTATTTTTTCATTCCCTTCTAGAAGTATTATTGTTTTATATTAGCAAGCATATTTTTCACTCTTGGATGTCTGCGTAAGGATCATCATGGAATTATTTCATGACTTTTATCCTTAATTCATTTCCCAAAGGTACGTAGACTCTACCTTCATATTTCAAGATTCCTTCATTGTAAAATTTAACTCCATACCTTTTATCATGAGGATATGTAACTAACACATCCTTAACATGTTGATAGCATGAATAAATTAACATTTGTTTCCTTACCTTATCCTTGAATTGAATCATAAGGGTTACAATCATGGAAACATGATTTCGACGACTTAGTGCATCTTCCACTCTATAATCTTTTTCTTTTCTCTAACTTATATCAAAACCATACTATGATAAGAATAAAATACACCTACATTATCTTGTGTTCAAGTTGGGTTGCATGAAGATATACTTAATCCCCAAGTGGTTTGTTTTTAGTTTGAAAGGATTTTGTAACAAATAATACCTCCAAAACTAGAATGTGTTCACTATGACAACAAGATCTAGATCATGGGGAGCATATTTCATCTCATGTACCTTTAATTTTTTGCTCTCGTATGCAATCACATGGTCATTTTGTAGAATTATTCCACCCAATATTTCACCAGAGGCATATATTGCCACGGTGAAGATTTCGTTAGGATTCAAAACCTTGAAAATAGTTGTTTTAGTTAATTTCACCTTCAAAAAATTAAATGTGTTCTCACATTTTTTAAACTAAACAAATTTCTTATCCTTTTTCTACAGTGATGTTATTGGAGCAACAAATCTAGAAATTTCTTTTACAAATTTTCTATAGTAACAAGCCAACCCCATGAAGATTCTAACTTCATAAACATTCCTTAGAGCTAGCCATTTTTTTATAGCCTTGACTTTTTATGGATATATAGATATTCCTTCTTTATTTATGATATGATTGAGGTATTGCACCTAATTATGATATAAAGAACACTTAGAAAGTTTTCCATACAATTTCCTTTTTCTAAGTATGTCCAACACTATTCTCAAGTGTTCGTTATGTTCTTCCATGTTTTTGGAATAGATTAATATTTCATCTAATAAAACCAACACAAACTTGTCTAAGTAATCTTGAAAAATGTTATTCATTAAATTCATGAATGCAAAGCATGTGCATTCATGAGTCCAAATGGTAATATTGTGAAATCAAAGTGACCATACCTTGTCCTGAAAGTAGTTTTCTGTATGTCTTCATCTTTTATTCTCAATTGATGAAGGCCTTAAATTGATCTTAAAATAGACTTATGCATCTTGCATATGATTAAAGAGATAATATATTCTTGGCAAAGGATATCTATTCTTGCTTTTTGATTTGTTAAGCATATCATAGTCAATACATAACCTTAACATGCCATATTTCTTTTTGACAAATATAATTGGTGCTCCCAAGGAGACACACTTAGTCTAATCAATCGTTTGGATAAAAACTCATGTAATTGTGTTGTAAGATCCTCTATTTCAGTTGTATTCATTCGGTAAGGATATCTAGAAATAAGTTTTTTCCAAGTTTGATATCTATTGTGAAATCAAATTCACATCTTGGAGGAAGTCTAGGTAACTCCTTTGGAAAGACATCATTGTACTCTTATAGCAATGGATAGTATTTCAAGGAAGTATTACCTTCTTTGCTAAAATTTGATATTTTTATTACGTAAACAATGCAACCTTTATTCTTATCCTTTTTGAGCTACATTGCATAAATTTTCCTTATGCCTTGAATGAATGTTGTTTTTTGCAAGTCATCCAAGCATCTAATCTATTTTTCGATATAGTTCATAGTTTCTTTATGTTTTGATAGCTATCTTACTCCTATTATCACATCATATGAACCTAAAGGAGCTACGTATAGATCTAATTCTATGGTAAAACTAGGAAAATTCAATGTTACACTAAAAACATTAGTTCACCATGTGGACAACATTGTTCCCGTATTGCATAGTCTATGATGTCTTCATTTAAGTATATTTTCTTTTTATTTTTTCAAATAACTTATAGAAATGAAACATTCAGTAGCACCAATAACAAATAGAATAGTTATAGTAAGTCCATATAACTTACCTGGTACTTCAATAGGTGTGGCCTACTTTTCAACTTGTCTATTTGCTACTGCAGCATGAATTATCTACTGTGGGTTGTTCTCTTTATTTCTCAAAGGAATTTTTTTGTGTAGTGATCACCACCACACTTAAAACATCATAAAAATGGTTGTTTTCTTTAAGATTTGTTCTCATTTTTGTTGTACTATTCTCGATGAGTTTTCTTAAAATTTGTAGCAAGATTTGCTATTGTATTTTTCTTTCCATTTTTGGATTTATTTCCAACATTTTTCCACCAAGTTTTCTTTGGTGCAAGTGGTGATGGTGAACTGAATTTTTTCTTTCTTTTCTCATCATGGTGAGTAGATATAGCATACAATTTTTTTCTCTTGGTGAATGGCATTTTCAAATATTTGCTTCATGGTCAAAGGACCATGTACATCCACTTCCTCACCTATAATTGGATTAAGTACCATGATGAACTTTTTTATGTGGAAATTATCATCATTCTAGTAATATTGAACATAATTCAATGGTTTTGTGAATTTTTCCCAAGTACTATGTTACAAAAATCTTTCCTTACACTAAGGTTTGGAATTCAGACATTTTTTTCATAATACAATTGTGGCAATCAATTTTGTGTAAAATAGAATTTGAACTAATCCTAGGTTATGTTGGATGAAATAACCCCTTGATTCTACCTTTCAGTTTTCCCACCATGATAAATCCTTGTTTTAGAGTTTATAGGCACCCCAAAAAACCTTAGTTCCTTTAGAAAATGTCTTGATTGTGAAATACTTATCCATCTCACTGAGCCAATTCTCAGACCCATCACCTAGATTTGCCCCATCAAATTTTTGTGGACTAATAAGCTTAATATCATTTGACATTTCTTCTTCAAAAGATCTCTTTTATTTTTAGGTAGGTCAGATTAACATTTTTAGGATTTTCGATATTAGCATTAGTAACATTAGCATCACGGTTTGTAGCATTTACATTTTCTTTACAACATTTACATTCTCGATTCATAATATTAGCATTATGATTTGAAGCTTTAACATTTTGATTTACAACATTATATTGACCATGAGATTGGGGGAACCTGCTACCACTATTAATACTAATCTCTTCAACTAAAATATGTTTTTCAAGGATAGTTATCCAATTGTGAGTTGCTTGCATTACAAAAAAGTATATCATCCAATTTTTAGGCTATTTATACCTCATCCCCAACAGGATGGTTATTCGCAACATTGCCTCTTGTCCTAACCATTTTGTTGGTATATATAAAAATAAAAATTAGTGTTAGTGTAAGGATCCATTATGGCCAAGAGATGTAAACCTTTAGGTCGATACCAAAATATAACACCCATGTTATAATAACTCCAAATTAAAGGAATTGTTTTCTTTTAAAATAAAGCCCTTAACCCCATTTCATGCCTTCAATGATTATATGATAGAAATAATAATCTAGCAAGAAATATAGTTTACAATCCATATGATAACATCATAACCATGTGCAATCAGTAAAGGCCGAGTTAGATCTACCGATCCCCTACATCATAACTATAATTGAGTATACATAAATTATATTTAATTGGTTAGTCTATTCATTTAGATTTCAAAATTGATGTAGTTCTAAGTGTCTACCTGAAAATCAGTTAACTAAGTTTCATCTGACATCTCACACCATTGTTTTAGAACTCGATGAACTTACAGTGTAATAAACTAGTACACTATTTAGGAAAAAGTTTTCAATTTATGCACTACATGATTGGTTTCGTGACCACACATAAGCCAAAAAAGATTATCCCATCACTGCACAATCATCTCTACATAGATATTTGGATCATGTATTGTTAAATTAAATTTTCAATTTCATGTATTAATAAGGTGTAGAATCTACATCTCACCTCTCGAATTGAGAGTATGCTATCATTTCCAGCTTAGGACACCTATGAGAAAGATAATTATTACTTAACAACTTCCGTCAAGAAGTAATTATTACCCTTCCCATAGCCATCATAAGATGGTGCTGATATATTTTAATCAATCAGATGGGTTGGACTTAGAGTCCATGCTTTCATAATACAATTATCTTATTATAAGGTAAAATTCATCATTAAGAGACTAAGTCAATTCTACGTTAACGACAAGGTCTACAAAGTAACTTACTAGTTACTAACGAATGAATTGTCTTATTCACATAGTGTCACCTTACCACTTTCATTGTTAAGACTAGGTTTAGTTTAACCATGTCATTACAATTTGATAGCAATCCAATCTCATTCAGATTATATCATAACTCTACCATAATGTTAACTATCGTTAAGTACCTCTTTAAGAAAGAGATATAATATTTTTAAGTAATAATATTGTTTAATATTAACAATAATCAGAAATGTATCATTCACATTTCATAATACTAACTTATTTAAGGTATAGTACTTTTACACTTTGACATCATTATGTCATTTAATAAGTTATTTTTGTAAAGGTACAACTATCAACAATGTACTTTTTAGAGTTGTACTAGTAATGAATTAATTATTTAATTAATCTCTTTACGATCGAGTTAAGGAAATATCATTATTTCATAACTCTACTTCATTGTCCAAAACAATGTTATTATTTAACTTATTAATTAAACATATAAATGATGATGTCATTGATATAGTTGTAATGATTGTCATTCAATAAATTAGAATAGTAATTGTCATAAAGTACAATTATTTAATCAAGTACAAATTTCATAATCATTTTCAAAGTACATACCATTGTTAAAAAGCATAAATAATCATTACAACTCATAAGAGATAATCAAATAATAAATGTATTTATTGAAACTCATTAAGGATAAATCCTTAATTTATAAAGTATTACAATAATTTTAGATTAATATTAATAGGTCAACTTCCGTATGAAACTCTTGAAATCAATTTTCTATTTACAATGAAGACATAATCCAAATTTTGGATGTTCAAACGAATCAATATCTGTAATTAGATAAAAAAACATTGAATGACAAGCATGCATGTAATCAATCCAATTAAATTATGGTAATAAGTAATCCAACTTGTTATCTGTAGGATAAAAATAAATAATATTCATGGTCAATTCATCGAATTGGCATGGAATAACAAATTTTATTTATGTTGTTAAATTAAAAATCAAATGAACTTTTGAGTTTAACTTAGGTGCTAGTATAATTATACAAGTACTTCATTAAGTAATAATTATAACTTCTGCTAATGAAGTAATCAAAAGATGCATACAATATTCAATAGTAATAACATTACAAATCATCATCAAATAATTACACCATCACAAACCGTAGTCTTCAAAAATTTAAAACCACATTCTCTTTTATGAGTACTTATCAATTTATACAAAATAATATTAAAATTCATTGAACCCGCCACATTATATTTTCTTTGTAAAATCACTTAAGTTCGAAAAAAATATTCCTTACGAGAATAGTGGTTGACTAATAACCAACTTATTTTAAAAGTTTACAATAATAAATAGACATCTCTTTCTTTTTCCATAGTTCACATCATCAAAACTAAATAAGATATCTTAATGTCATAAGTAACTTAAACAAGCATCAAAATTTTAAATCAATTAAAATTATCAAAATGTAAAACCCTTCATCAATAGATTTAGAACTTGTTTCTAGAAAACCCATCCCAAGGTAACACTTATTATCAAGGTTTTTTTATTACCCTTTTAGAATTTAGTAAACCAAACCAAAAATACGTAGGGATGGTTATTGCAGAGATATTTCCTTAGTTTTCACAAATTGGTTAGTCATGTCACTAATATCGATACGTCAATCCTATAGCTATCAACTCAAGGAATAATTTTATTCATTTTTATTCAAATAACACGAGGTAACCTTATTAGGACCTAAAACTTAACTCGAATTCGGATAATCTTGCAAGTGCAACAACAAGAGAACACAAATATTTAAACTCTTTTCTTAATGACCTTTCCTTAACTCAAATTGACATATGATAAATAGGCTTGATTAAAGGAGTAAAATAATTTCCCATATCATTTCAACAAGATAATCCAAAGTTCCAACTATTTACATATTATATATTTTCAACCTAGAAGAAGATAGTCATATAAAACTATTCAAACAAGCTCAAAGTCTTAACACGGAGCCTCTCATTAAGCATTTCAGAGGTAATATTCAAAACAATAGATTTTCAATAATAAGCCACCATAACTACCACTCAAATGGTGGGACTGATATTTCTCAATCCCTCATTAATAAACCACTACGACTTGAATGTACTAAATTAAGTCATTGTAACAAAATAACACACAGAAACAACTAGGATTGATTCAAATACCCACTTCAAAGGTATATGAAGTTACCCAATAAGAAAAAATATTTCCCAATTTATTCCCAAAATACCCGGATAAGGAAAGACTTTTAGAATAGATTTCCTCTTAAAAAGTGATTACACGATCAATTAATAACCACACAATATTTTTCAAATGATTGAGAATAGAACCAAAAATAAGGGTTTATAATCCTCTCCTAGAGTGGAAGATACACCTAAAAATTTCCTTACAACTCTATTTGTTAAATCTTCACATGATTTTATCATATAAATCAACCTAGATTTCCAAAATATAAAAGAAAATAAACCCAATGAAATAGTCCTCATATACCGTTGATTCCACAATCATAATTTCCAAAAAAATCTCAACAAAAATAACTCAATAACCCTCATGCACAAACATACAAAAATAGAGGTTCAAATGGCTAAAGGATAGCTCAAAGTAACCAAACAAAACAAAAAAATAATTTCCCAATACGTGGAAGGTATCTTCCTTGAGAAGATTCTGAGTTTCTCAAGATCAATTAATATTATTTAAGTTTTTAGATGCCACATACTTTGGCTTAACTACTCACCACCACCATATCCATTTTACCTCCTAAATTAGTTGGAGGTATTTATCGAGATGTAGAATATAAAATCAAACAAAAATTTAAAAATTTAGGTCTATTGCATGGGTTTACCAATTTGACCAATTTAATTATTTAAATAATCAAATGTAATTCGAGTATGGAAGAGGGCCACATTATTAACAAACAACAAAATTAAACGATGTATGGTTGAAGACCATAATACTCTCCATAAATAAAATGCCAAACTAATTAAACTTAAAATGTTTTAATTACCCAATGCAGATGGAGTATGTCAATGACCTTATAATTTTTAACAACAAAATTCCAATCAACACAGTCTTAGATTGTATAAAAACCATTATACTTTTTATTCCTCATGTCATAATTAATGGATTTTAAAACAACTAACAATATTTTAATTTGATTTGAAGTATAAGATCCGTATAATCAATCAAAAACAATATTCACTTAGTAGGAGCCACGATCGATTGAAGAAGATATAAAACCCTGTTAGTGCCTATATTTGTATTGCTAAATCCCAACAACACTTGTAGATATTTTTACTAGTTTTAGTTAGCTCTTGGTTTTAATCTATGTTATTTTCAAGATTCTTCTTCTTGTGAGGTTTTCAATTCTCTTCGTGGTTGTCCTTTTTATGTGTTCCTTGTGATATTCAATCGTATTTAGACCATCCTTGGTTTGGAAACATTAATTATAAATTGCAGTATACATTCCTATATTAACAAAGGAATGCTTAATTGTTGGTTGGACTAACAAATATTATGTAGAAGAAAGATGCAAGTCTCCCCAAATCCTGTAAGAGAAAGTGCTTGAAAAAAATATCGAAGGGTTGTGTCGAGAATACACATAACAAATTGCACCCTTTATTTGTTTGTGTTTTCTATAAGGTGTTTCCCAACCCCGAGATTCTGATATAAAGGGATATGTGGAAGATGATCGAGAAGAAGGGATGGTAAAATTAGATCACATATTGCATTTACTTTATTTATGTAACTTCCAGAATATTCTTAGTACTCGGAAATGATACATCGAGTCAATGAAGAACATGACGAGTAACTGGGAATGGAGAATGGATTGCAATTTACATTTTGTAAGGTTTACATATGTGCCCCCTTGGATTTTATTCACGAGGCCCATCAAATGGTTAGACCAGGCCATAAATGCACGAGTTGTACGAGCCTTGTGGCAAGAATGAGATAACAAGGTTTGCCACGCTTAATAAAATAAGAAAAGTGGTCAATTATGAAAAAGTTCCCATGAGCACAATCTCTCGGTAGTTAATGCAAGGATCCAGGTAATAAATATAATGAATTGATGTTTTAAAAATGCACTTTACATCCGGTAGATATAAATTTATAAGTTCTAAAGAATCCCTAAGGAGAGTCAAAGAAAAGGAATGTTTAAAGAAACTAAGAAAAGATTCTTGTGGTGTTCACAAGGAATTTGAGCCGTTTATGAAGTAGAAAGATAAAAATAGAGTCGACTCAAATGGGAAAGTGAATTAGTTCTCTTATCCACATAAATCTTTTGAAAGCATATTAAGTCTAAGTTCGAGAAAACTTGAGGATTTTTGTAAGATTCAGGGTAGCCATGAAGATCTTATTGAATTCCCAAAAGTTAACTTCTAGTATCAAATCCCTTGTAGACAAAATCATAGATTATGACCTCTTCAAGATTGGTCGAGAAGAATTTAAGCAGAGGTTGTATTCCTTGGAAATAAGTGTAGCCATGACCCATGTGGCTAATAGTTATATTGAACTTGAGGCCACCTTCCCCCACCACAATGCGCCTGAACATGTATGGGTATGTGCCAACAATTACAACCCCATAACCCAGGAGGTTCGGGATAGGAATGAAGCCTTATTTTGTATTTTCAAGAGGAAGCTTTTGACAGGATTTTGGGTTTCCCACTCAAATGGTAAGAAGGTAAAATATCCACATAATCTACATAGATGTATTGGGACACTCATGTAGGAAGATGGACTAAGTTTTTAAATGAAAATTGGTTGGTTAAACCTATGGTTTTTGTCACCAAGTTTCCTAAAAGAATAAGCAGATTCTGTGTTTATAGAAGAAATCAATGATTTGATTACTTTAATAAGTAGGTTGATGGGTTTAAAATCCACTAATTTATTTCATGATTGGATGTTCCAGTTTATCTAGATTATATAGTATAATTTTTCATGTCATTGAACTTTATTTACAATATTTCTTTCCATGGAAATTTCCCATGATTGCACAAAGAGGAGACCTCGGTAGTGCGGGGTGTATGATTTTTTCCTCTTTTGAACTCGGTGAGTTATACTATTTTTTTTAGAAATTTTTTAATGTATTCTTTACACCAATCATATGCATTTTATGCTCAGAAAAGGAAGTTGAAATATTTTCCAAAAATGCCAATCTAATCATTACCCAATATGGGTGTTAATTCATTCAATTCTACACTTTCTTTTATATCGGGGGCATTGGTTTTGAAGTGCATCCTTACTTGCTCCCGGGAATGTGGATGACAAGTGGGAATTAATGGATTTAGTGAGACAATTAATACCAGTGCATCAAATAATTTCCAATAAGAATCTCACATTCCCTATTAAGTTTCCCATGACCATTGGAAATTACACTTTCCCAAACATTTAAAAGGAAAAGTGCTAGAATAAAAAAATGGACAGGGTCATGTTAGATGTGATTTGAGGCTAGGCCTCAGTATGATATAAAATGAATTACATAAAATGTTTTTGCTACTATGATTGAATTTGATCCTTGTTATGAATACTTTTAGATGGATTATAGGGATGAGGAAGAGGTTAGAAAAAGGGACTACTCAAGGATTATACTTTCTTAGATGGATGATTTTAGAATCATCTAAGTTCCCAAAGGACTAGATGATGAAAACAATGTGGTCGAGTGAGGAGTATGTAAGGGATGGAATTTCCTCTCAACCATTACAAAAAGACAACCGGGAGAGATGAAGTCAATTGTAATCATTGCATGAAACCCAGCCCATCAAGAGGTATCTAAAATGGTTATTTTCACAAGGGGTAGATACCAATTATAAAAATACCTCTCGTGATAAGAGAATAAATAATTATAAAAAATAATTTATGATGTTCTTCCCCTGCATAGGCAAATTCATGTAAGTAGGTATGTTCTAGAAAGGTAGGGGACCGGGATCTATTTTAGAGGATTGTAGTAATCCCAAGAAAGGGATGATGTGAGTGACCAGATTAGATAAACTAGGACTTCCCTTACCTAGTTGACAAAAAGGATGAGGAGGTACTTAAAGGAAATATGAAAATATTCCTTGTTACCTCTGTTACTCCTCTACAAATTGTTCTCGACATCAAATCTAAAACCAAAAGGAAAGAAAATGTGGTGACCTATAATTTGAAGAAATCCAAGGAAACAGGTTAGCACTGGGATACCTCATGATGTACCCATGCCCATAACAATCTTGTAGGACTTGGAGGAGAAGGTGAAAATTAAACTCCTAAGAAGGAAGACAACCAAAGTATCTCGAATGGGTTAATATGGAGGAAGTAGGGATGGTCGAGGAAATAATGGTTCAAATTACTCCCTTATCTCCACCCACCCTTTCCCATTCCCTAGGATTCTATCTCTTGTATAATAAACCCTCCTCCACTAGGCCCCATTTCCCCCAGTTCCCCTACCAATGCAATTTACTTTTCCTAATATAGAGAAACAATTACAACTACTCTCTCACCCTGGATTGACTTCTCAACAAAGTAAGGAAGAATAGACATTAGGATGTGCTTCAAGAAGGAACATGTTAAGTTGGATAATGAGGTAAGAATTGATCTTATCTCAGAGGAAAATCTAAATGTTGTAGTATAGGAGAAGGGGAGAATAGCAAGAACATGATTCAACCCACCAAGTGGGCTTGTTAAAGAAATATTTGTAAATATTCATGCGAGAAGAGACGGGATAAGAGATACACAATAATAAGCTAAGTATGTCACTTGATACAATGGATCTTTAGGGAACCGAGGTGATTACAGAGGTCCCTAAGGTTTAATTTTAGATAGCTAGTGTAGCTCCCTAAGAATATCAAGTATACAATTTATCCTTTTAGGGAATAAATGATTGGAAATTGGAGCCGCTTATAAAGTAAGATTGGAACTCAAAATATTGAAGTGCGAAGGAAGGAGAGGTAAAGAATCATTCTAAGGTAATAAAGGAAGAAAGTGACCATGTTGAACTATCCACCAAGGTATTTGAGAAGATACAATGCACATGGAAATCGAAGCACTTTTGTAACTCTTTTATCCTGCAAGGCCTTGGAAATTTTCCCCATAACTTCAATGCCACAATTTCCTAAGAAATATGGGCCATCCACTGGGAATATGATTAGAGGGTTCTATACCAAAGTAGAATAATGTAGTAATTTAGATAGATGAAGATGATCTATAGAATATTGCCACAAATTAACCCTTTTATGACAACCAAGAAAGCTAGATTCATGTCCAAGACATGTCCAAATAAGACAGGAGAAATATTTTTTGAGATTGCAGCTCCCAAATCTAGTATTCTCAAGGTTGAGGAAACTCCATCTAATTACCATATTACATGGAGTCCCTTGGGAAATCTCTCCACTGATGAAATCAAGCATGATTTTTTGTTGTAGTGGAGGGATTTTCAAAAGATTAAAGAGTTCAAGGAAACCAATAAATACTTGAAGGAAAAATATATATGATTTGACCAATCTGCTCAAAATTTTCCAAAACTCCCTAAAAAGGGAAAATTAAAGCCCATGAGATCACTTATGCCAATATCAAGTGAGTGAATTATCTAGGTGTAATATCGATGTCACCATATAGTGGGAGAATGACCTGGTCATCATAGGAGAGGATATAATAAGACACTGTATGAAACATTACTCCTACATCAATACTAAGCTAAAATCAGCTAAATCATTGTTGGAAAAATGTGATGCTAAACATGAAATGTGGGAGGGTATGATGCCCAAATTGGAAGACCTTGTGAGATTAGGGGATTATGTAGTTATTAAGGAAGGATTTACCCCCCAGAGTCTATAAGAAAACAACTTGAGTATCATGATGATGTAAAACCAAGGCTTGAAAATTTAAAGGATTATATGAGTAATCTCATGGAAGCAAGAGGACACGTCGATTGAATATCTAGATTGAATTCATTCTCTTCTTGATAAATTATTGGGAGAAAGTATCGGGATAAGAATTAGAGTAGAATATGTAGAGGACATGGTTAAGCTCTTCGGGGTTACGCTATGGGAAATCCTGGAAGAACCTAGAGCTTTTGATTTTCTTGTTGTACAACAATTTTTCCAAATTGAGAGGGTGACCACAACATTGCTAAAGAGGATAAAAATGGGGGAAAGTGTTTTGTAGAATTTGATAAAATCAATGCCGTAGGAAATAATATTTGAATATAACTAGGGTCTAATGAAGAGTGTGTCCTTTAATTATTTGAGAAATTTAATGTTTACTTAGACAGGGAAAAGGGATAGGTTGCAAAGACAATATGTGGATGTGAACCTTGAGGATTGAGAAGACATTCGTCAGTAAACCATTCAAGTGCATGATCCATCTCCATTGAATATGATTTTTCTAAAAGACAATTTTTTTAAAGGATAAAAGGATATCCATATGTTATCCTCATACATCATCATGTTGTATCTTCCACCCAACTCACAACAATGGGAATGAATCTTGTCGGTTAGAAAAAGTCCGCTCCTTTTGCAAAATTTTGACCCTCTTAGGGAATTTTTGGGGAGAATTTGGAAGATATTATGAGGGAATAAATTTTATAAGAATGGAAGCATGTCTTCATTCTATGGGTCTATACTTGTGGTATTTTTTTGATAAGTTTTCATTAGCTCCAGTTGTTAGTTTACGGTGCCTCTTATATAATTGTCTATATCTAGGAGAACATGCTAAGGTGGTTACTTATGTACAACCATTAGTAGGTTTTGAGCTCATTTGTTTATGTCCCTTTACCAAAACTTATATAAATGGATATCTTTGTTTCACATCACATTTTCTTGTTGTATGTTTGAATTTATGATCAAGGAAATATAATCGTTGTTGCTTGATCTTATGTTAGTTTCATTTGTGGATTACACAAAGGATACTCCTAGATGTTTCATTCCTTTGGTTATTACGTGAGTATTGTGAGAGTATGATATATCTTACGTTGTTCTATTTCAGTTATAAAATCCTAGTATCAACATTAATTTGGAGGATTTTGGCATCTCTTAAGGTTATTATGGGTGTACAAAACAAATGTGATAAGCATTTGATCAAATTTCTTGGCTTAAAGATTTGAGTCTAGGATCTTGAAGATTGTGAAGTAACATATGTATTTGTTGAGTATCAATGAATGAAAAATTTATCTCAAGCATCATATTAAGTTGATTTTATGTTCTAAATAATTCAAGTAAATAGTGGTTATATTCCTATGGAAATATTAACATACCAAGGTCACAAAAGAAACTACCCTTCATCCTTATGTTTTAGCTAAAATATCCAACCATCCCTACACCAAGTAAGAATGTCATACTTATATACCATATATGTGTTTACCTTATAAAGTCACACCACAATTTTTTACCACGAGTGTGTATTATAAATATTTGAAACTTAATGTTCAAACAACATCAAAAGCTCCCTCAACTAATATCTTACATAGATATGGTGTATGGAAATCATCCATTTTTTTCTTTAATGATTTGTGTTTGATATGTTAAGTGTGTACAATAATTGGTTATCTATGGTTACACTTACCTCAAATTAATCCACGCACATCTTGAAGGAAACAAATATATAATAATTGTTCAATCATTCAAGTCATCCATGGGTCCTCTCACCTTGGTTAGGGAAGATTCGAAGTACCATGGTTAAACCATCTCCTTAATTGAGGTTCTTCCTCATTGTTTACTTTGAAATTGATTCATTATATGAAATATTGAATAGATCCTAAGCTATTAACAATTTTTTTAATTCAAAATTCTCCAAAGGTTGTTCCAACTCTCAATTACTACTCAATCCTGAAGTGAAATTTCAGAGCCAACACTTGAGTGACACCATTTTCGGGGAAATTTTATTGTCTCATTTCTATTTTTAGACTTGTAACTTGTGTCTTCTCAAAATGAATACTTATTTTTATGGTGTTAGCTTAGATTAAGTTGGTCCTATGTGTGTTTTCAACAAATCTCTTCCCACATTTGTATTTTTAGTTATTTTTGAGGTAATAAGCAATATTCCTCTCAATTTTGGTTCTAAATATTTCTAGAATTTAATATTCTAGTGGTGAATCCTCAAGATAAAGTTGGGATATACTAGTTTCATCTAACTATATTAATTGATTTACTCTCCATTTTTCAAATTTGGAAGTACTTTGGTCTTCTTTCAAATCTAATCCCACGAAGAAGTTTCTTCTAAAGTTAGAAGGGGCACAAAAATAAGAAAGTAGATCTAGAATCATGTAATAGGTCAAATTTTGAAGGAAAATTGTGCTCAATATTTAAGATTGATACCCCATTAGTTGAGGATTACTCTAGCACATCCGATGCTACCTATGAATTTGTTAGCCATAATTTTCATTTACATTCCTTGTATAGACAAGACATCGATCTCAAGATTATACAAAGTAATTATAATCCTATTCCTTTATTCACCAATGAGAATAGGAGATTCAGTTTAGAATATATCCCTCCCGGAGGTTCTTATCAAGACGATTAAACTCATTTGATCTAGCAACCTCCCGCTCAACATTGGTTTAATCATCCTCCATTTGAAGAACCTATGAAAAATAACATGGTTTCCCCTCTCCTAGGGAGCCATTTAGAGTCCGCACGTATGGACCCACCAATTTCAATGGCATGGAATGTTATCCTAATGATTTCCCTCATGAGATTAGGATGAGGTTGCCTAATTTCCAAGGTAATAATGCTATTAGCAGTGATCGCCATTTAAAATTGTTTCAAAACAAATGGATGATTATGAAATTGAATTTGAGGATGTGCATGTAAATTTATTTGTACATAATCTAGAAGAAGATGCTTCGAATGGTTTGGTGATATACCTCATAAATCAATTAACTCATGGAAAGAAATCAAAAATGCATTTAGGGTTCTGTATGGTGACATAATAGATCCAAGGTTTATGTTGTTTGAATTTGAAAATATTAAGAAGAATCCCAACAAGTGTGTACAAGAATTCAACGCTAGATTCATCAAAACCCACACAATGTTTCCCAATAATACAAGGACCAGTGATGAGTCTTTCTTTATTAAGTATTCAGATGCATTTGATAAGAAGGAAACATACTATTAAAGGGATAATAATCCTTGGAATCTTAGGCACGATTTCACCATAGTTATCCAGATTCATAATAATATTAAAGTCGTTGGGAAGCCACCAAAGAGAGAGGGTGTAAAGTTGGTTAACACTAAAAATCCCCTGCACCAACAAGACTATTGAGCTTGGATAAGTTTTCGAGACTTTGGCAGGTGTTGTTAAGGAAATTTCTTACAAACTAGAATGAGCTGAAAATTTTACGAGATGGCGAGATCATAAAACCTACTTGGTATTCCTCATGGGTAGCTAATTTAGTCCGGTAAGGAAAACAAATGGGGATATAAGGATCTGCGTGGATTTTAGAAACCTCAATAGGACTTCACTCAAATATAATTATCCTCTACCAAATATGGATAATCTCTTACAAATATTAATGGTGTCTAAAATGATGTCTACTTTGGATGGTTTGTAACGGTACAACCAGGTTATGGTTAAGGAATTGGAGTAGTACAAAATTACGTTCACCACTCCATGGGGTACTTATATATATGTCATAATTCCATTGAGATTGATGAATACAAGAGACACATTTCAAACAACCATGGATGTTATTTTTTTAGGATTCATCAATAAGTTCATCATTGTATATCAAGATGACATTACAAACTTCTAAAACGAAGCGGTGATCATTTAATGCATCTAGAAAATATCTTAATTAGATTTGGGGAATATGGAATTTCAATAAATCCTAAGAAGTTCCATTTTTGGTGTGAAGAAGGCAAAATTGCTCAGAAACATCATATCCCATGAGGGGGTCATGATTGATATGGAGATATTGGAAAGTATTGACAAAGTCCCCATCCCCTCGTCTAAGAAAGGTATCCGATCTTTCTTCGAGAAATTAATTTTGTAAGAAGGTTCATCTAAACATTTTCTAAAATCTCTTTGCCAATTACTAGCATAATGAAGAAGGATCAGGTAATCAAATAGAGTGACAAGGTGACTCAAGCCTTTAAAGGAGTAAAGGATGCACTCAATATTGCCCCTATCCTAGCCACTCCCAATTATAAAAAATATTTTTAGATGTTTTATTTTTCTTTTGATTTCACTATTGTTTATGTGTTCCTACAAAAGAATGAAGAAGGCCATCGAAGCCTATTTCATTTTTTAGCAAGGCTCTGCAAGGATATGAATTAAAGTACTCTATCATGTAAAAGTAATATTTTTATCTAGTCAAAGTGGCCAAAATATCTAGATATTATATTCTCAATTCAAATATTATAACTTATGTGCCTCACATTATGGTGAAGAACATCTTGTCTTAGATGGAAATGTCCAAAGTAAAAGGTGCAGATGGGTTTAAAAACTACAAGAATATGACATGGATATTCAATAACTAATCTTGTGTGTGGTCCGGGTATTACAAGATTGATGGTAGAAAGAAAATTGCACCTTTTTGAAATTCACATTGTTGAGAACAATGAACAATGTCCGCATGTAAAGGTAAGTATTTCAGCCTGGTGTAAACACATTGTCTACTATCTCAAAAAATTGAATTGTCCTGATGGTCTAGACAAAAATAATATAAGAACACTCAAATTGGTGTCTCATAAGTACAACCTAATAGACCGTGGACTTCCTTGGAAAATTCTAGAGGGAGTCCTATTAAGATGCATTACTGAGAGGAAGAAGCCCCAAAGTTGGTTCATGAATTTCATGGAGGGCTGTGTGGGGTCATTTTGTTGGAAGGGTTATTATGCATAATATATTGAGAATTGGCTACTAATGGCCATCCTTGTTCAAAGATGTTTCTTTAATGGTTAGAAGGTGCGAAAGTTGTCAAATGTTTATCCGGGAGATTAAAAGCTTCGGGTCTCTCCCTTTATAGCTTATTTCAATATAGCCCCCTTTAAGAAATGGGGATTAGACTTCATTGGTGATATTTTAGAACCTTTAAGTGCAGTACACTAGTATACATTAGTGGCTAATGATTATTTCACTAAATGGGTTGAGGTTGTCCCTATTAGAAAAGTGACTCATTAGGTGGTCATGGATTTTATCCTTAATCACATAATCTACATGTTTGGTGTTCTGTTATCTTTAGTTCTTGAAAAAGTCATGAAATTTATGGATAAACCTTTGGTTACAATGTTTCATGAATTTTGAATAACCCTTACTTATTCTTCTAATTAAAACCCACAAAGAAACGGGTAGGCGTAATCTAGTAATAAGAATTTTCTCAAGATACTCCAAAGAACATTAGAGGTAAATAAGAGGAAATGGGGGAGAAACTCAAATTCACATTATGGGATGACATATTTATGACTAAGATATCCACCGGTTAAATACCATTTGAGCTAGTTTATGGTGTTCAAGATATTTTCCCCCTTCATTTGCAGTTTTTTTCTTACCATTTTATGCAGAAATTGGAGGATGGGGATGGTGTTAACTGTATGAGGCAAGAATAAATAAAAGTATCTATTTGGATGAAATAAGGAGAGAATCTTATTTGAAGAATACAAAATTTAGAAAAGACTCAAGAAAATATTTGATAAAAAGGTCACTCCTCAAACTTTCCATGTGGGGATCTAGTACTCTTATGTGATAGCAGACACGAGGATAAGGGAAAACAAGGAAAATTTTATGCCCTTTGGATGGGCCCCTACTCCATAGATATTAGAATCAGTAAATATAACTTGTTCTGAGAGATTTGGATGGAGAAATGATGGAGTTACTGTCAATGGTAGGCATTTGAAACATTTCCTTGATTAAATGGTATGTATTTGTATTATTGTAAAGTGTACAGTTTCCCTTGTTCTTTTCTATTTCGTTGTGTTGTTTTTTCTATTGTTTTGTTCATTTCTAGAATTCTGATGTATGTTTTTATAGGGATGACTCATGTGGTGTTGATTTGTGTGTGAAACGGGTTGTGTTTTGAGACTTTGTTGCCTAATAGATAGGCGTATGGTCCTTACCTTCCATAAGTAATTATGTGGTTCTTTGGACACCCACAAGGGGGATCCATCCTTGATTCAAATCCATTGTTGTTGCATGTATTTTTATTGTTAAATCCCAACACCGTTTATGGATCTTTTTCCTAGTTTTGATCAGTTCCTTGTTTTACTCTATGTTGTTTTCAAGATTTAACTTGTGGGATTTTTGTTTCTCTTAATGGTTGTTCTTTTTATGTGTGTTCCTTGTGATCTTTGACAGTATTTGGACCTTCCCTAGTTCGTAACTATAAAATAAATGGTGATATAGATTCCTAGATTAACAAAGGAATGCTTAATTGTATGTTAGACTAACAAATCTTATGTAGTAGAAAAATGTAGGTTCCCCAAAGCCCATAAGAGAAAGTGATTGAAAAAAATCTTGGAGGGTTGGATGGAGAATTCACATAAAAACTTGTACCCTTTATATGTTTGTGTCTCTTATAAGGTGTTTCCCAACCCCAAGATTATGATATAAAGTGATACATAGTAGATTATAAAAAGAAGGGATGGTAAAAGTATATTACATATTGCATATCCTTTATGGATGTAACTTGAAATAATGTTCTTGGTACTGACAAGGATACAGAAGTTAGTGAATCACGTGGCATGTACTTGGGAATGGAAAAGGGGTGCAAATTGCATTTTGCAAGGTTTACATATATGCCCCTTGCATTTTATTCATGATGCTCATCAAAGGGTTGCAGCAAGCCATAAATGCACAATTTGTATAACCCATGCAATAGGATTGCGTAAAGGATGGGAGAATAAGGCTTGCAACGGTTAAGAAAATAATAAAATATGAAAATTATGAAAAATTTCCCCTGAGCGTAATCTCTAGAAATTAATGCAAGGATCCAAGGGTAATAAATACAAATACTTGATGTTTAAAAAATTAGACTTTGAATATATATAATCGAACTTTTAAATTATGAAGAATCCCTAAGGAGAGTGAGAGAAAAGGCATGTTTAAAGAATCCAAGAAAAGATTGTGGTGGTATTCACAAAAAAATTGAGCCAGTTTATGAAGTAGAAATCTAAAACCAGAGTTTGAATCAAATGGGTGAGTAAATTAGTTCCCTCATCCCCATAAATAATTTTTAAACAGGTTCAAGTATGAGTTTTGAGAAAATTTGAGTTTTTTTAAGATTTAGGGTAGTCATGAAGATCCTATTGAATTCCTAGAAGTTAACTTCCAGTACCAAATCCCCTCTGGATAAAGTTACAAATTATGACCTCTTCAAGTACCTACTTATAAGAATTTAAGAAGAGGTTGCATACCTCATAAATAAGTGTACCCATGACCCATGCGAGATAATATTTATATTTACCTTGTTTCTACCTTTCCTCCCACCACACAGTTCGCATAACTTATATGGGTATGTTCCCAAAATTACAACCCTATAACCCATGAGGTTCAAGATAGGAATGGAGCCTTGGTTTTATCTTTCCAAGAGGATTATTTTGAGAGAATGTTTGGTTTCTCACCATAATGAGAACAAGGTAATATATCCATGCAATCTACACAATTTTATTTGGACGCTCATGTAGGAAGATGGAATAATTTTTTGAATGAAAATTGGTTGGTTAAACCTAAGGATTATATAACCAAGTTTCCTAAATTATTATGTAGATCTATGTTTACAAAAGAAATCAGTGATTTGACTACTTTTCTAAGTAGGTTGATGGGTTTAGAATCCAATAATTTCATTCATAAGTAGATGTAAATACGAAACCTCTCTAGTTTATCCAAATTATATTGGTAAATAAGAAACCTCTCCCCGGGATGAGTTGATAAGTCACCAAATTCATGAATAGATGGTAGAGGTTTCCCAAATTTATAAGGAGATAAGGACAATATAAAATAATTTTTCATTTCATTATGCCATGTTTATATTATTTCTTTCCGTGGAAATTTTCCAAACTTTCACAAAGAGAGAGACCTAGTAGTGTTAGGGTGTACGATGTTTTTACTCATTTGAACTGGTGAGTTAAGATATGTTTTTCAAAAAGGTTTTTAATGTATTATTTACGCTAGTTCTATGCCTTTTCTTCTACGATAGGAAGTTGAAATATTTTCTTGAGATTTCAATTGAATCATTACCCAATATGGGTGTTACTTCATTCAGTTCTAGACTTTCTCTATATATCAAGGTCAATGGTTTTGAAGGGCATCCTTAGTTGCTCCCAAGTATGTTGAATAAAAGTGGGCACTAATGGATTTAGTGAGGCTTAATACTAGTACATCAAATAATTTCCAATAAGCATCTCACATACCCTATTAAGTTTACCATGACCATTGGAAATTACACTTCCCAAAACATCTGGAAGGAAAAGTGCTAGAACCCGAACTAGGCGGGGTCATGTTGGAAAAATTTGAGGCTAAGCCTTAGTATGATATAAAAAATTACATAGAAATTTTATGCCACTTTGATTGAATGTGAGCCTCATTATGAAGACTTCTTGATTGATTGTAGGGATGAGGTGGAGGTCGAAAGAGGGAATACTTAAGGATGCCACTTTCCTAGATGAATAATTTCATAATCATCCAAGTTCACGAGGGCATGGAGGATGAAAAAATGTGGCTAGTGAGGAGTATATAAAGGACGACATTTCCTCTCAAGCTATTACAAGAAATCAAGTAGGAGATAAATGAAGTGATTTTTAATCATAACAAGATAACCAATGTCATCAGTGTATCTAAAATGATTATTTTTGTAAGGGGTAGATATTAGTTATAAAAATAACTTTGTGCTAAGAGAATACAAAATCATCAAAATATTTGATGATGTTCTTTCCCCGCATGTGAAAATTCATGTAAGTAGGGATGTTCGGGAAGGTAGGAGACCCAAATCTCTTTTAGAGGATTGCAATCAACCTAAGTAAGGGATGATGTGAGCTCCCATATTAGAAAAATTGGACATACCTTACCCATTTGATGAATAAGGATGAGCAAGTACTTAGAGGAAGTATGATCGAGTCCCCGATGTCTACGTTACTCCTCTACAAATATTTCTAACATCATCTCCGTAACCAAAAGGGAAAGAATAGGTGACAACCTATACTTTGAAGAAAACTAGAGAAATAGGTCATCCTAGGATACCTCATGAAGTACCCATGCCCATAACAAGCCTACATGAGTTAGAGGAGGAAAAAATTCACCTCTGGAGAAGGAAGAGAACCAAAATATCTAAATGGGATAACTGGATGAAGTAGGGATAGTCAAGGAAACAACGGTTCCAAGTACTCCTTTTCGTCCACCCACCATTTCTCGACCCCCAAGGATTCTATCTCTTGTATAATCAACTAGGCCCCAATTCCCCCACTAATGCAAGTTTTTTTTCCTAGTATAGTGTATCCAATTACAACTACTCATGTGCCCCCCGACTTGACTTCTCAATGAATTAAGGAAGAAAAAACATTAGGATGTGCTTCCATCAAGGAACATATTAATTTGGATATTGAGGTAAGAATTGATCTTACCCTAGATGAAACTCCAAATTTTCAGGCAGTAGTAGGAGAAGGGGAGACTATTAATAACATGATTCAACCCACCGGTGGGCTTGTTGAATAAATAATAGTGCGATTTCATGTAGAAGGTACTAGAGGTTCAATTTCATAGAGGTGATGCAGCTCCCTAAGAATCCTAGTATACAATTTATCCTTGTAGGGAAGAAATGGTTGGAAATTTGACGCAAAGAAGAAAGTAATATTGACACTCAATAATATTCAAGTGTAAAGGGAGGAGAGGTAAATAATTAGCCTAAGGTATTAAAGGAATCAAGTGAACATGTTGAACCTATCCAATGGGTATTCTAGAAGATACGATGCATATGGTAATCGAAATCACTTATGTAACTCATTCATCCTCCAAATCCCTAGAATTTTTCACCATAACTTCAATGGCATAATCACCTAAAAAAAGTGCCACTAATGGGAATCTTGGAAGAGGGTTCTCTCCCAAAGAATAAGAAGGTGGTAATTATGTTATATGAATATGATCTATAAAATATTACCACAATTAACCCTTCTAGGCCACCCAAGAAAGACAGAGTCATGTCTTAGATGGGTCTAAACAAGAAGGGAGATTTTTTTGAGATTTTAGCTCCCAAATCTAGTATTCTCAAGGCCGAGGAAACTCCATCCTATTACCAAGCTACAAGGATTCCCTTGGATGATCCCTTCACCTGATGAAATAAATCATGATTTTTTTGTTGTAGTGGAGGGAGTATTCCAAAAGATTTTCCAGTTCAAGGAAAGAAATAAATACTTAAAGGCCAAAAACAAGGTCAAGAAATTGGCCAAGACTCCTCAACTTGGTCAGAAAATTGACCAAGACTCCTTAAACAAGGAAAATTGGCTAAGACTCCCCAAACAGGTAAAATTGAATCCCCTAAGATCACCTATGCTAATATCAAGTGATTGAATGATCTCTAGGTGAAATATGAGAGGTCACCATACAATGGGAGAATGAATTGATCAGTAGAGGATAGGAAACAATAAGAACTTGTGTGAAAAATTACTCCCACATCAATACTAGGCTAGAATCAGCTAAATAATTGTTGGACAAGTGTGATGTTGAACATGTGAAATGTGGGAGGGTATGATGCCCAAATTGGAAGCCCTTGTGAGCTTAGTGGATGATGTAGTTATTAAGGAAGGTATTTCCCCCTAAGTCTATAATAAATAAATGTGAGTAGCATGATGCTACAAAAGTAAGGCTTGAAAAATTAAATTATTGTATGAGTAATCTCATGGAAACAACGGACAAGGTGGAATATATATTTGGAATTCATTATCTTATTGATAAATTTTTTTGAGCAAGTAGTGGATAATACTCGAGTAGAATATGTAGAGGACCTACTTAATCTCTTGGGGCTATGCCCTGGGAAATATGGAAGAACCTAAATCTTTTTAATTACTTGTTGCATAAATTTTTTCAAAATTGAGAGGAAGAATACAAAGTTTCTAAAGAGGATAGAAAATGGGAAGAGTGTTTCCGTAGCATTTGATAAAATCACTACCAAATAGGAGATACTTTTCCACTATCACTAGGGGCCTGATGAAGAGTTTGTCCTTAAATTATTTGATAAATTTAATGCTTACCTGGAAAATAAAGGTAATAGGTTGGAAATGCAATATAGGATGTGAACCTTGAGGATTGAGAGTACATTATGTACCATTCAAGTACATCATCCATCTCAATAAAATATAGTTTTGTTAAAAGACAAATTTTCTTGAAAGGATAAAAGGATATCCTTCTTTTCTCCTCATGTATCATCATTTTATATCATCCAACCAACTCACAAAAATGAGAAGGAATATTTTCAGTTAGAATATTTCCTCTCTTTTTGGGAAATTTTGATCCTCTTAGGGATGTTTTGGTGGGAATTCAAAAGATATTTTTGGGGATGAAATTATTTAAGAATGGAGCCGTGTCTTCATTATAGGGGTCTATAGTTGTGGTATGTTGTTGATAAATTTTCTTTAGCTCCATTTTTAGTTTACAATGCCTTTTTGTAATTGTCTATATTTGTGTGAATATGCTAAGCTGGTTGCTCTATACAACCATTAGTAGGTTTTAAGGTCATTTTTTAATGTCCCCCTTACCAAAACTCATATGAATGAACTATCTTTGTTTTACATCACATTTTACTATTGTACATTTGAATGTATGATCAAGGAAATATAATCTTTGTTGCAATCTTATGCTAGTTTCATTTATGGAATACATAAAGGTTAATCCTATATGTTGCATTTATCTAGTTACTATGTTAGTATTGTGAGAGTAGAGTATAACTTGCAATATTTTAGTGCAATTATAAATCCTAGTAGTAGAATTAATTCAGAGGATTTTTATAATCTCTTGTGGTATTATGGGTGTATAAAGAAAATGTGATAAATATTTGATCAAATTTCTTGGCTCGAGGATTTGTGTCTGGGATCTTGAAGATTGTGAAGCAACATATGTATGCATTGAGTATCCATGAAAGAAAATGTTATCTCAAGCATTGTATGAAATTGATTTCACATTCTAAATATTACATGTAAATAACGGTTATATTCCCTATGGAAATATTAGCATACCAAGGTCATGAAAGAAACTACCCTCTATCCTTTTGTTTTATCTATAATAGCGCACCATCCCTACACCGAGTAAGCACATCAAACCTATATACCATAAATGTACTAACCTTGCATAGTCACGTAATTATTTACCATGAGTGTGTTTTGTAAATATTTGAAAATTACTGTTCAAACATAGTCAAAATCTCCCTTAGCTAATCTCTTACGTAGAGATGAGGTGTAGAAATCATCAATTATGTGTCTTTAATGATCTACGTTTGATGTGTTAAGTGCGTACAATACTTTGGGGACAACTCTTGCAAGTATGTATTGTATCCATGGTACTTCTTACTTTAAATAGATCCATGCCCATCTTGAAGGGAAAAAGTCTATAATAATCATTCACTCATTCAGGTCATCCCTAGGTCCTCTCACCTTGGTTTAGGAAGATCCAAAAGTAGCAGGTTAAGCTATCCCCTTAGTTAAGATGCCTCCTAATTTTTTATTTCAGAATTGAGTCATTGGATGAATATTGAATAGATCCCCGATTGCTAATGAAAATATTTTCATATTCACAATTCTCCAAAGGTTGTTCCAACTCGAATTACTACTCAATCCGTGAAGTGCAATTCAGTGAGCAAACAAAACCAACTAATTTTTAATCTAAAGAATGATGTGGTCAATTTACCATCAAATAAACATTATGTGAACTATGGTTTAAACCATTTACAAAAATTATAAATATGTCAATTATAAAATAAAAAATAATAATATAATAATATAATTTTACATATTTATAATAAGCATTGTATTTACCATATTCATAAAAAGATCGTTAAGACAACCTTAAACTTTTACCTTAACTATTCCAAAATTTACATGTCCATTGCTGAAGACCATCATGATTTTTACACGATCTATGGGCATCGTAGTGTCAAATGAAGGTTAGTATATTTTAAACCATCATTATTATTTGTAATTAGTGAAATAATATATTACTGTTATGTACAAATTTAAGATATTTAGCAAGTCATTATTTCAAGAAAACAATTTGAACTAGAATATCAATAATAGGTACATCAACAAAGTAGTACACCAATGCATCAAAATCATCACACACAAAAAGGTAAAGTAATATCATACAACCTAGCAAAGAAAAAATAATTTATTGATGTCAATACTTATGAATGCTTGGTAACAAGCATTGTTACAAAGTTGATCTTACAACTACGTGTAAGTATGTATATACTTTTTGGGGTATGTTGGTTACTCAAACATACACCCATGTCTCGAGATCTCGGAAGGGCCGACGTGTTTGAGACCAAAATGGAACCGTCCCCAACTTGTGGGAACCTCTGCACACTTGGGATGGATCTTAGGATAAGGTCGGTTCCTCTATCTATTTATCTGCACTGCTACTCCTAGTGTTGGAAAGGAAAACTAATCTAATGATGCCAAGGAGTAGGGATAGAAGGATAACATGAAAGAAACTACACTAAAAGGTGATAACACTAGACAAGATGGATGAACACTATTTGTTCTAAGTGAGAATGAAAGTAAATATGTGAAATGAGGCTAGGCATGAGTGGCAAAGTGAAACATGTATTCACTAGATTGTTCTCATAGAGAACAACTAAATATGGAACTGCATGGACCTGAAATAGCACAACCAACACACAATGCAAAAGAAAAGGAAAGAATAAGAAATGCAAACACATTAGGATAGAGAATAGTCACAAAATGATGCTTCTATTACTTCCAGAAATGCACATAATTATTACAATGATGAAGGAGGCTGATATCCACATGCGAGAGCTAGATCTAGAGGTCTACAACTCAAAATATAGAAAATATGAAGTCCTTAGCAGAATGTGTAAGGATCCAAAGTGTCCAACATAACAAATGAGCCTTACTCTTACATTTATAGATGAATCCATGGAGGAAGAAGGGAAGAAGGAGGAAAACCCAAATTTGAAACACAACCACCAATAAGAAGCATTCAATGCTTGTAAATCCTCCTAAATATCTATGAAATATGCTTCCCCATGCCTTTGGCATACTAAATAAGAAAGGAGGGAAGATCATATCAAATCAGGTGGTTAGAGCAATCAGATCTACTCATCAATGCTCAGAAATATATTTTCCCATTTCTCACCTATAAAAACTACTAAATATTTAAATTTGAATTTCTAGCACTGTAGATGATATCAAAATATTTTTTACAAGTCCAGGCATGCGCGATCCGAGCTCAGTAGCAAAATATACGGTTTTCGTAAGATGTCAAAGTTGTCGGTGCACATAAAACACATGGCATGCACTGATTGGTTGAAATGATGGCCAACTATGCAAATACTTGTCATTTCTACCATGTTTCACTTGTTGATTTGCTTGTAATGATTGAGTTCCTTGTTGGCGTGCTTTGACTAGTTACACACAACACACTCAAACATGTCAAAAGATGACCTGACATAGAGGGGCACGAGGGAAGGGCACATGGAGAAAATAGATGAAGGTGCAAAGGGGGAAATGCGCGATGTGCTCAAGGAAATGAGGAAAAATGGTGAGTAGAGAACACATGGTGAAGGAGCAACTATTACAAAGTAATGGGTGTAGCACGCGAGAGGGCCAGGGACTTAGCCAATTGAAGCAAGTGTGAGGTGCGTGGGAAGGGAAGAAACTGATTAGGAAGAAGGTGAATGCATGGAAGGTGGGCGCAAGGGAGGAGTGGAAGGAGAGAAAGGAAAGGGGCGTATAGGGAAACTACGACCAAGGGAATGTGCCAAGTGACCTTGATCACACATAACACTGCAATAAATAACTTAGAGCCAGAATGTGTATGCAAGTTATCCAAATTTCTAGGAGAGATATTTGGATAACAATTTTGGTAAAATTTGAGGCCATCTACCTACTAGATGAAGGAGATTAGTAGCCTAGAGAATCTATTGGGCATGGAGTCTACTTATGCAATCATGAAATTTCCCTTGTTACCAATTTAAGGATCATTTCTTGACTGCATTCGAATCTTACAAGCTCATTTGAAAGAAGCTCTACATTCTAGAAGCAACAAAAGAGTGTGTAGGAAGCACATGAGAGGAAATAACTATGTACAAACAAACAATGTGCACATAGTGCACTTACAGGAATTAAAACTACTCTAATATATACAACATGATGTAACAAAATTAATGAAATGGTTTGAGATAGATCCCATTTACTGGGATTTTTAGTGTGTCTCCATCAAGATGAGTTAACTTGAAATAGTTAGCCTCTTTGCAAGAATTGATGATGTATGGGACACTCCAAAGTGCATCATACTTTGAATTTTCCCCTGGTTTAGCTCTCGTTAACATCTCATTTTAGAACCAAGACCCCAATTTTGAAATATTTAGGCCTATCCTTTTTGTCAAACCATTTCTTTGTTGCTTGTTGATGTTGTTCTAGCTTGATCATGGCAGAGTTCCTGAGTTCTTCAAGATTAACCAGCTCTTCCATTATGATTTCTCTGGTCTGCGCCTTCAAATTCAAGCTGTTGGGAAAGTGCCAATGAGTTTTGTTCTAGTGTTAAAGGAAGGGTAGCTTCCTTGCCATAGATAAGCTTGTAAGGTGAAGTTCCTATTGCCCTTTTGACTATAATTCTATCTTCCTAGAGCGTGTGTGAGACCTTTATATGCCACTGTCTTTGGTTGATGTTCATTATGCACTTCATGATTTTGATCAAGTTCTTGTTTGTTGATTCTACCGGACTGTTTCCTTGAGGGTAATATTTCAAACAATTCTTCAGGTAAATGCCCAAACTTAGAGCCCAATCAGTGATTATAGTGCCAAGGAAGGATTTTCCATTATCAGAGATAATGATTTGAGGAACGCCAAACCTTATGGCTATACCTTCGAGAAATTTAATGATGACTAAATTGGTTTATTTGTGAAGTGTGACATCTTCTATCCATCTGGTGAAGTAATATGTAGGTTTCAACACCCATTTATGTCCAACAATTGAAGGTGGATTGATCATGCCTATGGAGTTTAGACCCCATTGCGCAAAATGTTGATCCACTTGGATTGATCAGAGGGGAAGTGTGGCCAATCTTTTATTTCTTGTAAAGAAAGCACAATCCTTGCATTTTGTGACCCACATGTGTGCATCTGCAAACATGGTAGGCCAAAAGACACCTGCCATTATGATATTCATTATTGTAGTCTTGGCAGAGAAGTTTCCACCAGAGAATTCATCGTGAAATTCTACAAAAACTTTTCAATTTTTGCGCCATTAATACATCTTAACAGCATGCCATCAAGATTCCTTTTGAAGATAAGTCCATCAATTAACACATAAGGGATAGATTGTAACCTCAGATGTCTTCTTTTTTCTTTATTTAAACCAGGAGGGTATGCACCCTCGAAAATGAATGTGATCATGTCCTTCATCTAATCACATGCATCGTGGTCTTTATTCTTCTCAACCTATGTGTGTGGAAGACCTTCATCTAGAAATAATGAAGCCTCGGGTTCACTTTCTACATCCTCAACAATCTGCCTATAGAGTGCACTACCTCTTACCAGCTTTGTGGCCTTGATAGTCACATCATATTCCATGATTTTGGTCACCCATCGTGCTCTTTTCTCACTGATTTCTACTCCCATGATGAAGTCTCTGACAGAAGAGTGGGAGACTAACACCTTGATATGATTGGTGGTGAGCATACTCTTGAATTTCTTGAGCGTGTGCATGATGGTGAAGACCTACTTCTCTATGTGACTATATTTTAGTTCATAATCCTTCAACGTCTGGCTAAAGAAGGATATTGGTTGTTCCAACCCTTATTCATTTTCTTGTGTTAGGACAACATCCACACTCACATCAACACCATAAGCATAAAGGATGAAATCCTTTGAATAATCCATATTGATGAGTGTTGGTGCAAGCAAGTAATTTCCTAATTGATTTTGTTGAAGATTTCCTTTCCTTCTATTATCTATCTAAAGGCTATGTCCTTCTTAAGCATCAAGGTGATGGGCCAAACTAGTCCTGCAAAGTTAGCGATAAAAAGCCTAAAAAATTGATCTTGCCAAGGAAGGACTGTAGAGCCTTTTTGTGCACCGGAAGGGAAAGATCTAGGATGGTTGAAACATGCTCATGATCAATAGCGATGTCATCCTTTGAAACCACATGGCCCAAGATATTTATCTCGTGCCACCAAAAAATTACAATTCTTGGGGTTAAGAGACACCCTAAATTCTCTACATCTCTTAAAGACCTTTTCCAGGTGCACCATGTGATTCGTGATTTGCTTTGAGAAGATAGTTATATCATCAAGGTAAACCAAGATGAACTCATTAACGTATCCTTTGAAGGCAACATCCATAGCACGTTGAAATGTGGCATCTCGCATTTGAAAAACCAAAGGGCATTTTTGATATGCATATATTCCCCACTTGGTTGTAAATGTTGTTTTGAATTGACCCTCTTCCTTAACCATGATCTCGGTTGAAACACCGAGTACCCATCTAGAACAGAGAATGTATGCGCACTAGCCACAGTTTACAGGATCTGCTCCAATGAAGGAAAAGTATAATGATCCTTTAGAGATGCCTTATTCAAATCTCTGAAATCAACAGAGTCTGATTTCACCATTCTTCTTGTGTACTGAAACCAGATTTGTGACCCAGGTGGAGTATTTGATAGGTAAAATAATTTTTACCTTAATGATTTTTGATAATTCCTTTCTCATGAGGGGCTCTATCTTTGGATTGAATGGTCGTTACTTATGTCTGATGGGCTTGATACTAGGATCGAGGTCAATGGAGTCTTGAGAAACACTTGGATCAAAACCTTTGAGGTCTTCATACTCTCATGAGAAGATATCATTGTATTTTTGACAGAGAGAGATGAATCCCTATTTTTCTTCATGTGCACAAGTCTTGCTTTGAGTAGCAGCTCTTTCCCGCGCACAATAATGACGGAGAAGTAGTCTTCTTATGTGGAGCACATGTACCTTTCTTCACCCTTGAACTCCATCGAGCTAAAAATTTCTCTAAGGTGACCAGCCCTTTAGGAAACTTATTTTTCTTCATCTATATCACTTGGTCATCATAGTTGTCATGCAATTCAACTTCCATACTTGATGAAAATTTATCTTCATTTCGGATAAACTAGATGATCTACACATCACAATCAAAAAACTTCCAATTGGTGTTATTCTTTAGAATGGATGGTCTGGTCACCATCTTAATGTCTTTGAGTGTTTCTTTTGACAAAGTCCTCAAGAAGAGAAAATTGTGAACCGAGTACGGCCATCTAGTCGCCTTCCTTATTTATTATGTGTGACACCACCTGGGCGATTGAGCATTAAACTCTCAAGGAGGTCCCAAACTCTGTGTTTATAAGCTTTGAGAAGCTTATTCTGTGTCTAGCATTGGTTAGTGACTTGGTGGATAACCAATTTTGTGTCCCCAAAGATCTGCAGTGCCTTAATTTTCTTCTTCTCAGCAATGAGCAAGCCATGCACCAGCACTTCATACTCTGCCACATTGTTAGAACATGTAAACTACATCCTGTGCACAAAGAATAATTTCTCATCCTTAGGGGAAATGAGAACCACTCCTGCTCCCATGCCATTTTTGCTTTTGGATCCATCAAAGTACAACTTCCATAGACTAGGTTGAACTTTGTCTTTCTTGAATGCACGTGGAAGCATAGCGTCTTCTTCTAGAATGCAATAAGTACCAAGCCCAGTTTCATAAGCTTCTAGTTATTCATCATAGTGATAAAATTTATGGTGTCTTTTCACCCATTCATCAAGTAACAGAGGGTAGAAGAGACTATTCTTCAAGAATTGATGCTTCTTCTTGGATTATACATTTAGCTTGGAGAGGGGATAGGACATATAACTCTACATGATAGGAAAATATAGGTTCATCTTGCATGGTAAACCGGGTACCATACCTTGTCTTGAGTAACATATGAGACCAATTAGAAGACAAGTAACCACCCACTTTAGTAGTGAAATCTCTTGATAGACATAGGGAAAATAAAGGAGGTAGGTCAATGATTGACACATCTTGAGCAATAGTTAGGCTTGGGCATGTATGGAGGGTTAACTCAAGATCTTTGATGACTCCTAAGACTGTGAAAATTGATCCATCAAGTTACATGACTCCTTTAGACAAGGGGCTATAACTAAGGCCTAGGACATCAGCTATATTCTTAAGCATAACACAAGTACTAGCACCTAATTCAATCATGAAATTATGCACTAGGTGTGTGCCTATGATCAAGGACATATAAAAGGGTGTGGTTTTAACAATTTAACTTACTTTTTTCCCCTCTTCTCTCGAGAAATTGATAGATTTACGTGGCTTCTGCATAGCTAGGTCAAACACAGGAGTTATGCCAGAGCTTCATGTAATAGATCACATTGGGATGGAATGGTCATAGCATCCCAAATTCTAACATTTATGTTTGTTCTCTTCATTTAGTCCACAATTCTAAATGGAAGGCACCTAGTTTTGTGCATTTGGGGAACACCCCTTCTTAAGTGTTCAGGTGTGAAAACCCAAAATTTAGCTAGAGCAGAGGCTTAACCTATCAAAAGAAGGGCACGAGATGCTTCAGAAGTAGCTTTTCTCAGGGCCTCCTGCATAGGGACTTTAGTGCTTTTACTGCAAGATGCCTTGTTTACATCTTTCTACTTCTGAGAATCTGCTTGTGTTGTTGGGGTTATGATCTATGCCCCTGAATGTAACATTCTTTTTGTGTATCTTGTGTTTTCTACAACTTAGGCACACCATCTATTTTTATCTTCTCGTAGCTTGATTGATTGCACAAAAGTCCTCCACACCAAATAACATCAAATTTATCTCTAGAGGATATTATAATATTTCTATGTTATATGCTTCAGGGGAACTTGTTCAAGGCTTGCAAGGTGAAGCATTTTGGATCATGAAGGCTTGGGCATGTGCAACATTGGTATAATGATATTGACTATAAGGTATGTTGCATTGTAAGCACCATTCGAATCTTGTGCCAAATTGTTTTGAACTAGAGAAAAAGTGCTTGACTCATACTAGGTGGGAAGAGTAGGTGTAGGAGAAACAACTTGCAAGGGAATATGTGCATTGGGATGCCATCTATCATTCTACTAGTTGGGTGCATATATTTGATTTCCATATTGATTATACCAAGGCTGATTTATTTTCCCATGTGCATGTTTCTTTTCTAACGATATGACCTTGTTTGATAAGTTTATAATCAATTCCTTCATGTCTTCATCTTCCTTCTGTTGTCTTTGGGGAGTAGGATGTTGAGGCAACTAGTTGTGTCCTTTTTTAGGAATGGGAATAGAGGATGTATAAGACTGGGGTGCTTTTGAAATCTCTTGGAATAAGGGAATAGGTGGTCTAGGAGCCAACTTTCACACTGAATAAGACTCTTTTTGCCCTTCTTGCTATACTATAAGTAAGTAGCTGGTAAGGTCCTACCTCCCATAGATTGGATCATGAATGAGATATCACTATTGAGTTCCTTTAGATAATACAAGAAATCATGTTGATATATAGGTCTTACCACAAGAGGGATCCTATCCCAAGTCTTCTAAAATCTTATGTTGAAATCATTCATTGCTCGTTGGGCACTCTCTTTGTTGTTGTCAGTTGCTCCACCAGGGATAGGTGATCTGACTTGTTTTCAAAGTAGTTGCAAAGAGTTGTTCACAACTCATCCCAAGTGGTGATGGATCCAAGTCTTAAGCCTCGGTACCATTGAAGTGCTTTCCCTTTGAAAGAGGTTGCAAGTATCTGATTGCTACATCATCATGTGTGATCAAGATAGAGTGAACACACATTTGCTATATCCTGGATATGCTCTTGAGGGGTGACTTGATTCTCACCAGTAAAGTATGGAATACTCTTAAGCATGCCATTTGGCATATCATGTTACACAACCAGCAACAAGGGAATCCCTCTAGAAAAGTTTACAAAGTTTCTTAATGGAGGAGGTTGCTGATACACCATTGTAGGGTGCACAGGTTGTCTGTTTTAAGGAGGAGTTGAATGGGCGTGGTGTGATAGAGATAGAGATGCGTGCATAGACTTTCTCTGGAATGAAATCTTCTCAAAGATAGCTGGAGGTATTCAAAATAGTCTTCAACTTTTGTACTTCTTCTTGTGTGTAATCTTCTCATGAAAGGTGCTCAGGATTTCTGAAATAGAGATCTTAAAAATATTGGGAGATGCCAAATGTGTTAAATGAACCTCCAAAGGATGAAACACTAATTCCACACACCAAAAATTAGAGATATGAAATTTGATATTTCAATGCTTGTCCCACCGGGCATGCCATAAATTTTGTGTTGCTTAAACATGCACCGCGTCTCGAGATCTTGGAAGGGCCGAGGGTTTTGAGACCACATTGGAACCTGTCCCCAAGTTGTGGGACCTTATGCACTTGGGACGGATATCCATAGAAGGCCGTTCCTCTATCTATTTCTATTGATATTGATACTCCTATTATTGGAAGGAAAACTAATCTAATGATGCTAAGGGACAAGGGATAGAAGGATAACATGAAAGAAACTACACTAAAAGGTGATAGCACCGAGAAAATAGGGACAAACACTATGTTTTTGAGTGAAAATGAAATTAAATATGTGAAATGAGGCTAGGAATGAGTAGCACACAACACACATATTCAACAGATAATTCTTATGGAACACAACTAAATATGGAACTGCAAGGGACCTAAAATAACACAACCAACACACAACACAAAAGAAAAGTAAAAAATAAGGAATACAAACACGTTAGGTAAGAGAATAGTCACAAAATGATGCTTCTATTACTTCCAAAAATGTACGTAACTATTACAATGATGAAGGAGGGTGATATCCACATGTGAGATCCAAATCTAAGGTCTACAACTCAAAATATAGAAAATATGAAGTCCTTAGTAGAATGTGTAAGGATCCAAAGTGTCCAACATAAAAAATGAGCCTTTCTCTTACATTTATAGATGAATCCATGGAGGAAGAAGGGAAGAAGGAGGAAAACCTGAATTTGAAACACAACCACCAACAAGAAGCATTCAATGCCTACAAATCCTCCCTGTAGATCTGTGAAATATGCTTGCCCATGCTTGTTTGGTGTGTTGAATAAGAAAGGTGGGTGGATCATATCAAATCGAGTAGTTGAATGAATCAAATCTTCTCATCAATACTCAGAAAGATGTTTTCCCATTTCTCACCTACTAAACCTGCCAAGAATTTGAATTTGAATTTTTAGCACTATAGCTGATGTCAGAATATTTATGACAAGTCTAGGCACATGCTGATCTAAGATTTTTAGCAAAAGATACGGCTATCGAATATGTCGAGTTGTCAATGCATGCAAAACATGTGACGCACACGGATATCCTAAAATGATGGCCAACTATGCAAATACTTGTCATTTCTGCCACATGTCACTTGTTGATTTGTTTACAAGGATTGGGTGCCCTGTTGGCGCACTTTGAATGGTTGTATGTGCCACACTCAAACATGTCAAAAGATGACATGACATAGAGGGGCACGAGGGAAGGGTGCACAGAGAAAATAGGGGAAGGTGAAAAGGGGGCACGTGCGATGCGCTTAGGAAAATGAGGAAAACTAGTGAGAAGAGAATGCATGGTGAAGGAAAAATATTACAAAGTAATGGGCGCGGTGCATGAGAGGGCTAGGGACTTAGCAAATTGAAGAAAGCGCAAGGTGCGTGGGAAGGGAAAAAATTGATTAAGAATAAGGTGAATGTGTGGAAGGTGGGCACAAGGGAGGAGTGGAAGGAGAGAAAGAAAAGGGGCGCGTAGGGAAACTATAACCAAGGGAATGTGCCAAGTGACCTTGAACACATGTAACACTGCAATGAATAACTTAGAGCTAGAATGTGTATGCAAGTTATCCAAATTGCTAGGAGAGATATTTGGATAATAGGGTATACATATGTACGTTAAGCTACAATATCAACTAAGTAAAAATTCTTATCCCTAGCCCTCGCAACATACTTTACATATCATAACTTAATATTTCAAAAAATAGAATGAATTTGTGGGATGTGACACATGAAATTGAGAAAACTAGAGTAGGAGAGACGAGAGAAAGGGAATGAGAAACTAGAATAGTTGATCAAAGTACTTGGACATTCACCACAATAATTGAGTAAGAAAGTAAGTTCATTCAACACCTAGGGCACTTTTTTCTATAAATTTGAGGGTTGGGAATTTAAGAATTTAAACATGGCACCAAAGAAGGCTCCCACAATGAAAAGGTCACCTATGGGAAAAACCACAAATAATTTTGTTGAGGATGCACCAGGAGGACCAATTCTTAGAAAAGAAATACCCACAAGATATGTTAATAGGGAAGCTGTGGGTATCAAACTTAACTAAATGAAAAATTAGTGATTACAACCTGAGACAAAGGCCCACGAAGGAGAGATAAGGAAGGATGTCATGAAATAAATTACCTAGAGGATGGCGAAAGGACAACTAGTTATTGGTGATATAGTGAAAAAGGACCTCAAGAACACAAGGGTTCTACAACTATATGAGTTCTCATGCTTTTGGAATTTGGAGAACCTCTACCAATGGTTAATTTACAAGGTGCATGAATATTTCTTCTAATTTACAAGAAGGAAAATAAACATTACCATGTAATTGATTACAAGGGTTCCTATCTTGCATAGTTTAAGAGCTGAAATTGGGCAAGACTTCGAGGATGATGAGGTAGTAGAGGCCACAACCACATTGTATAACTATCAATGGGGAAAGAGTGCGTTCACACTCAAAAGAATCAATGATCTAGGCACAAGGGTAGAAGTGTGCCTTGTGAGTTATAAATTGAACATGTCGACCGATGGTCACAGGTGAATAAGAAATGGTTACATGTCATGCAAAAGATGGTGCGAAGACCCTCTATAATAGCATGATTTATATTATGGAAGGTATAGTTAAAGAGGAAAGTTTCTAAGAAATTAAAGGAGAAAATATAACTTGGGGTGTAATTCTAATATTCATAGTGTTTTGGGAAATTGGGTACTAAATGGCCTAGAGAATAAAACATGGATTTATTTAGTAGAAAACAATTTGCCCAAGGAAATGTTTGCATAATTCACATGTGATAGGAAATAACAAGCCCCTAAAAGATGTTTGTGGATAAGTGGTATAAATAAATGCACAAAGCATTCAAAAATTAATGACACGTAGCTAGGAGCTTCCTTCACTACTTAATGGAAAAGTAGAATTTTTGGTACACTCCTTGGACAATTTGTACTTAGTAATGGAGAAATGGGCATGTGGTGCAAGTTTCCTTTTTCCTTCACGCAAAATTACTTCCAAGCTACAATAAACATGATAAAGGACATGCACAAGTTGAATTTCAATGCGAGATACTATTGACCTTGACTATCATACCTTGTGTCATACCTATGTATACCCATCCAAGATGGCATATGTGGAGATAATGGAATAAGAAAATATGGACCTTAGCCCCACAACTATAATAGTGGGTAACCATGCATTCAAAGTATACATCTACCTTAAGCCTAAGTTAAAGGGTGGGATGTACCTCAATGCGTTGATATTCATCTTCTAAAACCCCTACAAAAGAAGCATAATGTTGGAGTGTAAAAAGAAGGTGGTGGGAGACTCCCACGAAAGAAGGGGAAGAATAAGAACCAGATGAAGGGGAAGAATAAACTTCCTAGAAAAAATCATAAGGAAATGTAAAGGTGGCGAAGGGAAGAGAGAAAGGAAACAAGAACATCGAAGTGCCTAAGGGGTCACCTATAGTCAATCCAATCAAGCTAAGACTGGTGAAGAGAAATAAAATATTAGTGAAGAATAATCCTTGAGTGATTTATATTGATGAAGATGAAGAGGACTTGAAGAAGAAGGTGGCTCAGGAGATAGTGTGTGAGCGGGAGAAACAACAAGAAGATATACCAAGTACTCCAATAAGAATCCCGAGAGAGGATGAAGACATTGCTAAGGATGAATGAAAATAAGATATGAATAATTTGTATGATAAAGGCTCTAAGAGTGATGAAAAATGAGAGGAATAATGAAAAAAAGATGAGGAAAAGGAATAAGGTGATGGGGAGCCAACCTCGGGAAAGATACGGGTGTGCGAGGGATGATGGGATTAGTGTGCCCCTGAACATTATGCATGATATGTTGAGGGGAAAGTGAGGATATATAAAAAGAAAGAATAACCTCTATAAGAACCCCAGATGAGCTACATCCATTATCCCTCTAAGTTTCTAAGGGTGAGATTTCGAGAGAATATTTCCATCCAATGACCTCTTTATATAGGAGTTAATCAATCAAGTTGGGGCTTTCTCATGCACAAATAAGATGTTGTCATGGAGCATGTAGAAACATATGGAGGAGTAAAATTTTTAAATAAATAAAGAATCATAATCCAAGATGTGGTGAATAGAGATCCAAGTGTAGTCGACACTACCATTGATCCAATAATGTTATCGACAAACAAGATTACAATGCCCTAAATAATATGGTATCCAAAGTTTCTCGGAGACATAGACAAAGGAGTTGTAATACGAGTAATGTAGGGTGCTAATGAAAAAAAGAGAATCAGATACATAAGCTTGTAGAGGATTTGAGATACTAGAATAAATGCACGAGAGACACTATAGTGAAGAACATCATGAGAACGTGCCCAAATTTAGTAGATCAATCCTAGGATGTGTATCCAACAAAGGTCAACTATTTAGAAGACCTAGTGTGAATGATATTGATGGAGAGTAAGAGTGGGAAAACACCAATAGTTGAAGAAATGGCTCGTTAAAGAAAAATAATATAAATGAAGTAGTGGAGTAGAAGATAACATAATATTAATTTCTAATAATGAAGGTGAAGTTGGAAACGAAGAAGGTAGAGAGCACATTTGACAATTGCCATGATTTTGATCCAATCCTTAGAGGACATACCACCGAGGAAGAGGTATAACCGAGACAATTATATTCCATGATGAAGTACAATAAGGCCATGTGCAAGAAGGTCATGTAAGAGGTCACAGAGAAACGAGAATTACTAAAGACCATACATGACACTTTTGTTAAAAGGATCAAGGAGATTATCCTGAAATTATTGTATAAGATGGATGCACTAGAGGGTGTGACCAAAGACAGATTTGGTGGTAAAAGAGTTAAAGGAGAAAGTTGATGAGTTGGCCCTTGAGAAAAGTATTTGGTATTGTTGCGACCATGCCGAGATAAAGCTACTAAGGAGATCATATGGTGTAAATAGCTAAAAAATATATTAAACAAGGATTTTCCAGAGCTTCTCAAACCACCCAAGGCCTAAGTTTAGATGCAAAATCCTAGGGAAGATTCTTATTCTTTGATTCATTAGATAATTTCCCCTCATTGTTCTTTATTCTTTCATTCTTCAGTAATTCTTTGGAGGAACATGCTTTCTTATACTATTGTTTAGGACATACAATACTCCTATTGTGGGGTAATGTTGGTTGGGTAAAATAGCTAAGTACTAGCCATGTGCAAGAATTGGAAGACATGTGTGGAAGTACTTGTAAGAAGGAACACATAAGAAAGACACAGAGAGGTGCACCCATCACAAGGAAATGAGTTAGTGTGCAAGGGTTCCTTGATCATGCAGAACATTTAGGACTTTTCGATTTTTGTGATGTAGTTAAAAATAGGAAAGAAATCAAGGTGACTTAGCATGTAAGAAAGGTCTATAAATAGGAAATCACATGCAGAAAGAGACATAAACAACGCATGGAGATAACCTATTTATAGGGGTAAAACATGTTAACGTGAGATATTTGTAGAACAACATCTAGTTAAGAAAAAGTTGTAAAAAGCATGCAGGTAAAGAATATCATGTCTTTTATTAGGAAAGGATGTATGTAACTAGTGAAGGAAAGCCCACATCATATATAAATAGGTGTATCATTATGGTAGTTAGAGGCTATCTTCGTATATAGAAGACCACATGTTCATGTGTATTAGAGAGTTTGAGAGCTATTATGTATGCAGGCATGGTCCAACACACGTCGTAAGAAGTTTGTAATGTAATCAACATGCTTGTTATGTAATACATTGAGGTTTACGATGGATAATTGTGTTTGGGTAGAAAATATCACCATGCCTGAATGTGGTATTTTGGGAGTACAAGTGTTGTTGATTATTCTATATTTTGAATGAAATTCCTTATTATATGTGTTTTCAATTTCTTATGATATGTTTTATTTTCTTACAAGTATGTTATAAGTGATGATGATGATTATGCATGTTCTAACATCTTACCGAGAGAACCAAGGAGGGACCTCATGGCTGCGTGCACTTCGGATGAGCATTCAAACCCTATTTGGATGAAGTACCGGTGTGCGGCTAACTTAGCATTGGGTAAAATAAAGACTACAAAGTGGAAGAGGAGGAATACTGTAAGGATATGATAATAAAGGTATGTAAATAATGTTTATTGCATTTTTTCATGCTTTAAAGATTTATTTTATAGGAAAATATAAAATTTATTAAAGAGAAAATCATAGCTTAAAAAATAGGAAAAAAACACTTGCCCAAAATAAAATAAATCATAACCCCAAATTAAAAAAACCTAATAAAAATGAAGTAAACAAATAGAAAAGTTTAGTAAAATTAGCAAACCCTATCCCTAAAAAAATAAATTCTAGCCCAAAAATAGCTAACCCTAACTAAATATACTATGAAAACAAGCAAGAAATACTAGAAAACTAGGAAAACCTTATCATAAACACAAAGAAATAGATTTTTATGAAAAGTAGCAAAAACAATTACTCTACCTTAAATATTAAAAATCCTAGTAATAAATATAAATAGTAAATTAACCTAGAAAAACAAACAAAACACATTAAAAACAACAAATCCTTACAAAAAAACCTATGGAAATAAACAAAAAAGCCTCACAAAAAATAACAAACCATAGCATTTTTAGTACAAGAAACGTCATGGTTTTTTATATTTAATAAATTATTTTTATTTGTTTGTTTTTTAATATTAGAGTGTAGGCACTCAAATTTGGCAATTTATCCTTTTCACATGATTTATTGTAATTTTTCTACTTTTCTAAGAAAAACACTAATATTCTATCTCCACTTAATTTATGTTTCCTTCTTTTACTTAACTTCCTTAATTTCATATACCCATGTGTTAAAAAAACTGAATATTACTACACAAGAGTGATGCTAAAAACCTATGTTCTAGGATTTAACTATCAAATTTAATTTTCTACATCCATGTCTCGAAACCATACACTTAGGTTAGGATATATACTATAGTTTTCACTGACCTATATGGTCTTGACCTCACATAGTTTCTAACCCTTATTCGATGAACTATCGGTTATTGGATCCTTTTATCCTCTTAGGATGGCTTTTTCATTACATTTTACCTTTGATCCTTATATAAGTAAGTTAACACTACCTCATTTACTCACTTGGAAATCATATTGCATTCTATTGACATACTCACTTCTAACACTTTCAAAAGGAACTTGAGGCTAGCTAAATATTCCTAAATCCAATCCACATCCATTAGGGTAGCCATTACTATTAGTGTAGGATTTACTTTCCTCAATTTATTTCCATTATCCTCCTTTCGGGATATTCCACCTCACTTGGAGTTTTCCTACAACTAAGGGATATGATTTCTTAGGTGTGCACTTGAATAAAATATTCTAGGTGTTGCTTACCACTTGAAAACACCATTCTAGGCAGATAATTCCATGATTCTAGGAGGAGGTTACGCATTCACCTCCTATATGTACATCTATTGCATTATTTTATTTGATCATATTGAGTTGGAGTTATTTTTGTGTTATTTCAATTATCTCTCTTTTATTTTCATAATTTTAAGTCTTGTATGCTTTCTTTGTTTTATCTTATAATAATTAACGTTTTGCATTATTCACTTGTGCATTCTTCAAACCAGTAGATCTGTGGCACTTCTCGATAATTACTATAGTTATGAAGCACACAACTAGGTGGATTCTATATTCCCTCACATCCAATTACTCCAACTTATTATTTCTAATTATTATAAAGATCAAAATCCAATCAAGCATAATAAAATGGGTTCATTTTGCTAACTATTTTCATCCATATATATTACATGTTACATGGATAACTACGTGTGGTTTAAGACCTCTTTATAGTAATGTTGATATAGGAAGTACATGGAGTGTACCACAACCCAAATTATGACCTTCTTATAGGGTATTCTACCAATTGTTTAGGGTTTTGTATGATTCACATGATTACAAATAATATTTAGTTTGTGTGATAGATAGGGTTTGATAACAAAGTGCATTTATATGCTAGTAAAGGACCTAGAAAGTTATAAAGATCAATTTCAAAGTCATTTAAAATCATACGAAGGTTCGGTACAAGATTTTATTTAAAGAAATTTAAATTTTTATCATAGTCTTGATATCAAATGAATATGACAATATTAAGAAATATCCAACATGAAAATTATAAAAAAGTATCCTAGATAGGATATAAGAGTGACTTGGCTTCTATTGGCACATATGGGCTGATTTTAGGATGAAAACTTACTTGGAATGTGCTACATATAGAATGTTTAATATCTTCTTGGAAAAATTATATTTGGAACCTTTTTTAACAAATTAACCCATAAAAGGATAATATTGGTTGGGTATTTGTGACTGAAATTGGTGCTAGTGTCCGGGTAGTAGCTCTACTTCGATCTTTCCAAACTATGAAATTATCTTCTTCATTTCATTCTTTGTTTCATCCACTTTATTGTAAGGTTCTTGTGTCACACTTGTACCTAAAAAAATAACCCTAGATGCCTACACAAAGCTCAATAAAACATTATATGGAATAAATAATGCATATGCTTGAGTTATCTGACCTTGGTAGTCACCCCAATGTGATTTTCACCAAGCGTTGCACTACATTTTAGAATTTATGTAGTTCTTGTGTGTGTGTGATTTGAATTTTGTCCCTTGAAGATAGGTTTCCTTTATCCGAGTTGCACCAAGATAGCATGCTACAACTACTTTTCCCCCAAGATGAATGTGTGAGATGGAATGCATAAATAGTCCTTCCTATACGAGTGAATAGTGCAACCCAAATGTAATCTTTGAATGTTTCTCCTTTCCGGCTAGTAGATAATAAGTATTAGCCCTAAATTTTCCATCCCCGATGATAATAATTAATGTATCTATATGAATCCCTTTTTTTTAATTTTATCATTAAAAATAAGAAAAATTGACCCAAAGTAATAAGAAATACTTTAGAAAATGTACCAAATGATGTGACATTGGAAAAGCAAAAAAAGGAGAGAAAAGGACAAAATATCCCATAGGCAATAATATTTCTGGGTACTCCTATACCTAATGGGTGGTACTAGTTGGGATGCTCATAGGATATAATGGTAAATATAAATTTGTTTCATATGGTATCTAATGTACAAAATTAAAATAGTCATTCCGAAAATTACATAAGAAGATTTTGTAAGAGGATAAAGTAATGTAAAAGGAAAACAAATTTTGTTAATGTTTAGTTTTCTCACTTGAAAATCATGCATATGATGACATACTTATAGGCTTGAAGTAAATATAAATTGTGAGTTTTCATGACTACATTTTCCCCACTTTGTGTAGGTGAATGAGTATTTCATATCATAAAGTAGATAAGAAGAGTGTACCTTGTGGAGAATTAAAAGGAGTTGAATCGATAGCATGCCAAATTAGGAATGTGATTGATACCACATCGAATGGATATTGTGAAGTGAGTGTCATGGAATATAGAATATTATAAGGATCCTAAGGGTTAGGGAAAATTTTAGTGGCTAGTATTCATAATTTGGCTAAAAGTACAAATTATGGAATATGAATTTGGCTATTTTTACGACCATGGCAATGACCATGTTTCACCCAAAAATACACAAAAGAAATATCCCATGTGAATAGCCAATGGATCTCCAATCCCAACATATATTTTTATTGAATCGCCATGTGATAGATGGGTTGGGGTTTTAAAACATTCTTGGATTGCCAAGAAATATATGGAACCTTCCTATTCATTTGGTCTCATTCACCGACATGTTTAGTATTTTTAAAATTTGATTAAATTTTTCATATATATATGTATGTATGTATATATAGATATTATAAGACACACACATAGATCTATATTGGAAGTCGTTAAACCTTTAGAAGACCCACCAAATTTAAAATACTCCGTTAACTACCTAGGAAGCCACTAAAACTTTTGATAAGCCTTGGCGCATGAGGAACAACCAAGTGTCACCCATTCGGGAACCTAAGTATAAAGGTATGAAAAAGTTCCCAACACTTGAAATTTGATATCAGGAAGACATGTGGCGGGATTATGGGCATCCTCAAGGAAAATGCATTATGTGGACTCCAAGCCCATGAAATGAACCAATTCAATAAAGTTTTAGGTCTGCGGTTAGGTGAGGTAGAGTGACAGTCAAGGGAACATGTGGAAGACCTCCATTTGGAATTAAAATGTGTTTTGTGCAAGAAATATCCTTCATTCTCCACTCCATCTACAATTTCCTTAAAAAATATAATTTTTGCCAATGTCATGAACGTTGATTTCAGATAATTTGCTAACATAGTGAAGCTGGTTTCGACCATATTCACCATGATTTCTATAAAAAAATTCAGGTGGGTTCCATAAAAGTTTCCCTACAAGGGGTCACCTTTGTGTGCATAGTAGAAGTGATGTATGTGTGTGGTTCTTAGATATTGCCTTTTCAGAACATCTTGTGCTTGATTTAGTTCCTTATTCCATTTGTTTTTGACCTTTTGTTGGACGAGGGTGGGACCTTTAATGGAAAATAAGTGTAGTCAATTTTTATTATAAATCAAATTAAATTTTAACTTAGTACATGTCAAAATAAAAGCATGTGTTCAAAAACAAGTGAATCAAGGATAGGATGCTCTTGTGTATCATGAGAGAAGAGATAGAAATGTTCCTATATGTTTGTGTCTTGGCTTTGGTTTGAATAGTACAAAGGATTCGGGTGTCATGTTGCCAAACTATGGATTTGGGTGTCCTGTCACCAAACTAAGGATTTGAACGTCTTCTTGCTAAACTAAGGATTTGATATTCTTGTCATTAAAGTAAGGATTTGAACATCCTTCTACCAAGGGAAGATTATTGGGAAATTTGAAATCTTTTCCCTTCAACCTTTAATGCTTTCCCATGGATAACTTCCACTATTTATTTTCACAAACCCAATAGAAACTATTTCTTGAGAAAAGCAAAGTAATTATTTCCATTGTGTAAACTGTAAAATGTGTCATTGATTTTGTTCATGTTATTCCTAATAGTATTATGTAATTGAGCATGTGTTATTGGAAATTGGAAGATATTGTCACTGAGAACCTATTGATTCTATATTTTAGCTATTTCTTCCTCCAAGATAGGAATTCCTAGGTGGGACACTAGCGCCCCTCATTCTTGTTTATGTTGGGTGCTTCTATCCTACATTGATTTTAGGCCTGATTTTGATTCTAAACTTGTGTATTAGTTCTTGTTTATCCTAATTTTTTTGTTTACCATTTTCTGTCTAGTCTATGAATTTGTGAGATGTTGAATAGTCACCCAATTATTTCCCCCACTCATTTAAGGTGAATGAGATGAAAAAGAAAGGCATGGCCCAAACAAGGAAAGTTAAAACTGATGTGCACATCTAAAAAAAAAACCATACGGGGGAATATCTAATACATATGGTAACAACCATGGTGTGTGCAAACAATGGGAAAAGGCTAGCCAGAAGTGTTAGTCACAAACAAGTATACATTATGCAATAGGAACAAGTCAAAACACACATTAACATGGATAAATACATAACGGGTAGTTGGTTAAATATATGATACACCACTAAGGATGTTGTAAGACACTCAAATCCTTAAAAGTTATAGAATAAAATAAATAATGAATCATATGGCATATCCCGCAAATAATGGCAATTAAGATACAAGAAAATAAGACAAGATATAAGTAAATTAGAGAATCATGGGTTGAATTAGGCTTTAATACAAATTTACACATGAAGAACCCATTATCATGTTAGGAAAAATTGGTAGTATTCCAAAATGTATACAAATTTAAATAGGAATGAAAGTAGTAGATATTACAATGATAAACCTAAATATAGATGAATAGGAAGGGTAAATTCCCCTAGGAGCCTCAATGGAACTAGTATGAAATAATGTTAAGCATCGTAGTGTAGAAACATGTAAGTGATTTACATTAACCTCAAATAGTACCATGTAAATGTCCATGTATGTATAGAAAAATGATAGAGCATATACTATGAATTCAAGTAATGTACAACATAAAATATAATGAGTAAGAAACGATACATCCTATCAAAATATAAGCTAGTATTTTTGAATTTTTATCAATATGTGAACATAAAATATAACATATAGGGGAGGGGAGTAAGGTTTCCCCTAGTGTATGTGTGTTTCACCAAATTTTTGTGCGATAAAAAGATAAGGTAAAAGTTCAAGGAGGAATACCTATTATTATGTAGTTGGTAGGTTGAGTGCGTGTGTTACTGATTTTATCCAAGCTGATTGTAGAGAACTCATTTTGTCTGGGAAGGACTACCTATAGATACAAAACAAGACCACCAAATGATATTAAATAACAAGAGTCATAGGACTACCTAGCAAGGCTAGATCTGGGAAGCATGATGCTTCCTCAAATGGTTGTCAATCCTCTATTTTTATCAACTTAATGAAAGTAAATGTGAGAAATAAAGGTCCTATTGCTAACACTTTGATTTAGGTATCTCAAAATGTTACTAACAAACTATATTAAGCAAGGTATTAAAATATAAACTAATATAGCATCAAGTAAGGTATGTTTCTAGTTGGGACAAGTCACAAGGGTGTTAGGTAAGGTCATAGAGGTATCTGGTAAGGTCTAGGTGGAATTTAGGTGATGTTAGAGGTAGTTTAGTGAAGGTAAACGATGTTGGTAGGGGCAATTTGATAGAAAATTATTAAACATAAGCTTTTAGGCTCTCTATGATTGCATAAAGAGTGAGGGTAGTATGGTTTGGGTTATAATATGACTAAGAAGACTCAAGGATACTAAGAAGGAGGTTTAAAATAGTGAAAAGGCTTGGGATGATTGAATAGTGGGTTGGTGGGAGGAAGGTGATGTACATGAAACAAAGGAAATAAACTACTGAAAGAAACCAGAGATCTACAAAGGGAATAAGAAAAATGATTAGGATCACAATACTTACTTGATGTCTTGTAGATCTTGGGAGTTGGGATGGTTGATGGTTGATCGGAGAAGAAATTCTTGAGTCCAGTGCCATGGAAATATGGCCTCTTTTCTCTGTGATTTTTCTAATGCTTTGGAAAGATGAACTAGATGTTTTTCTTGCACTGTGGTTGTGTGTGTTCGTCATCTAGATGGAGGGCTTGAGGATTCACACTTGAATGTAATAAGGATCTAATAACTAAATGACCAACCTAGGTAAAGAGTTTTGAAAGTGTATATAAGGTAACCAATGATAGTTAAGGTGACCGACATCGGTTGAGGGATAATCGATGTCGGTTAGGGTAGAAAGTCTAGGTTTACCAAAAATAGGTAGATCTTTACTATTTTTGGCATGATTTTGATCGAGTACACTTAGGTAATCAAAGTTCACGAGAAGGTATGAAGGTCATAGAATAATTCCAATTAGGTTTTAGGAAGAAGTCTCAGTTAGTTAGGTCAAGTGGTGATTCAACACTGGGAGTGATGACTCAGTGCTTAGAGTGATGACTTAGTCACTGTGAGTTAAATTACCCTGGAATAGGTCCAAGGTGAGGTGTCTAGGTGATGTGTAAATTAATTTAATTAAAGTAATTAAATTAATTAATAATGTGACGATGAACATTAATACGAATCTAGGGTAAAGGGTTCATGGTTAGGTGAACACATTACATTAATTGATTAAAAGGGGACCAAGGGGAGTGTGTCTCAAATTTGGTGTCTAAATTTTCCCCATTTTGTCACATAGTTTTTATGGATAAGAAATGCCAACAAAAACAAGAATTTGGTGCTCCGGTATGAGTGAACATTAGGTTGCCCCATATAGGACTGAAGTTGATCCCCCTTAAACTATGAACTGATGAAGTTGTAAAAGTATTCAGGAGTGGTTTTATAAATAGATGATTGATGAAAGTGAGGGTCAGTAGGTAGGGGTATGTGTAATGGGTAATGGGTAATGGGTAATAGGTAATGGGTAATGGAAATTGAAGCGCATGTATATGTATAGATTTTGATACGTTACAAGTGAAAGAACATACAAACTATACATTGTCAAAAGGGAAATAGGTTTATCCAAATGAGGTTGAAGTGATTAAGGTATCCAAGGTATAAGATATGGTCATGAAGCACAATGAGGTCAGGTGTAGGAATGGGTAATAGGTTTTGTTCCATGGCGCCAAAGGTTTGGTCAAGATTTAAAAAATGTCATTAGGCAAGGCAAGGTCATTAGGCTAAACAACACAGGTAACAACATTGCAAGGTATAGTGAGTACACAAATTCAAATGTCACAAAAGGTGATTCAGGTCAGGGTATATAGGTCAGGGCATAGGTAAGGCCAAGGTATAGGTAAATAACATGTCCTTAAACATAGTTAAGGAAATGTATAAGTAATGTAGGCTTGTGGGTAGGGTGTAATAGGTGTTGGTAAGGTCAAATTTTTTGGATAAATAATGGTTTTAGGAACGACTAAGTCGGGTATAGCATGGTGGAGTGTAGGTGAGTTAGGAATTCAAGGTCATGTAGGCATGATTAATTTTTAGGTCATTTAGGCATGGTTGAGTCAGGTATAGGCATGGTGGAGTTTAGGTGAGTTAGGTAGTTGAGGTCATGTAGGCATGATGGAGGTAAGGTAATTTAGGCATGATGGAGTCAGGTATAGGCATGGTGGAGTCTAGATGATTTAGGAAGTTGAGGCCATGTAGGCATGATGGAGTTAGATATAGGCATGGTGCGGTATAGGTGATTTAGGAATTCGAGGTCAAGTAAGCATGAGGGATTTAGGTATAGGTATGGTGGAGTCTAGGTGATTTAGGCAGTCGAGGTCATGTAGGCATGATGGAGTTAGGTATAGGCATGGTGGAGTCTAGGTGATTTAGGTAGTCAAGGTCATGTAGGCATGATGGAGTCAGGTATAGGCATGGTGGAGTCTAGGTGATTTAGGTAGTCAAGGTCATGTAGGCATGATGGAGTCAGGTATAGGAAGTTGAGGTCAAGTTTTTTGCATTTGATTTAATTTCCAAGTTATTAGTAGTATGGAAAATAAATGATGATGTATATGTATGTTGGGGTGTGAATTTCCAAATATTTGATATCATGGAAATGTGAAATGATTGATGTATGATATGGTGATGTTATAAAATGGTAAATATGTATGTTTTTATGATTTTTAATTTCCAAGTTTTGTGTGAAATGGAAAATAACTAGGGTAAAATGAGAATATAAAAAGGGAAATTTTTGTTAGGGAAAGAATGGTCGAGCTAACCTCTAAGGGCACCATGCTCTCTCGAGTGTTACTTACATAGCCCTAGAGAAAAGGGGCATCAAGACAATGTAGTTAGATTAGGTAAGGTAGATGACGAAGGTCCGGTTTGGAGGATAAGTGAAAATAGAAGAAAAGGGAATGTCAAGTCACCCATAGGGTAACGTAGGATAAAGTGATGATAAGTAACGTTGTGTAATATTGGGAAACATTTAGGAAAAGTTTAGGTAGATGGGTCATAAGCCTTAGTTAGGAAAATGACATCATTGGTAGATTGATGAAGCTATTAAAACATGGATTAGTGTGTGACTCTATCGAAATAGGATAGGTCTACCCATGGAATGTTACCTTGGGGCGAGTGGAGGTTGGATAGCGGGTAAAGGTGAATTGGATGGGCTAGTGATTTTCTATTTTCCTTTGTCTTTTTGGGCTCAAGTGGCAATGTTAACCATATTAATATGTGGTAAAGGAATAAGTGAGTCATGATAGGTGTAGCGATAGAATGAGAAAAAATATGGTGAATGCATATGTTGGTTTTGTGAGGAAAATGTAGCGCATTGACATTTTTGTGGAGGTTTGGCTAGTTCTCTTATGTGGACTATATTGATCTAAACTATTGGAGGGGGATAAAAATGTTTTGGAGGTGAAGATGAAGGTTCTTGAATAGGTAAGGGATGAGGAGGTTTGGGTGATAGATAGAGATGGAATAGGGTCCTCATCTAAAATATCATCATCATCAAAGTTTTTTTGGGAGGACATAGTCTGGGGAAGAACATTCTTAAGATCCTTATAATTTTCCACATCATGCCCTAGCACACGATGGTAAGCACAAATTTTTGTATCGTCAAACCCTTCTGGTTTAGGTTTGAGTGGGTTGTAAGGTCTAAGTGGTGGCAATGTGATGACAGAGGTTTCCAAAATGTTAGCTAAGATGTTGGCATAAGACCCTGCCAATGGATCACAATGTGAAGTAAGTGTGGATCTAGATGGAAATTTGGGTGATTTTGGTGGGAGAGGTTCCATGAGAGGTGGAATCAAAGGGTGAGTCAGTTTGACCACTGTTTAGTAGGTAGTATGGTTTTAGGTTTGGATTGCACCTTCTTGGGTAAAGATGTGGCAGTTGAACTAGTTTGTTGAAGGTTTTGTAGGTTTAACTACCTCTTTGGATGGTAGTATATTTTTAAAATTCAGTTGGAAATTCTTGGGTAAAAGTGAAGGAGAAGTACATGATGTAGAAGGAAAAGCAGATGGCAGAAGGGGATGGGTTAGCCAAGGCAATAATGTAGGTGTGGAGAAGGTTATAGAAAGAGGCAAGGTGGAAGGTACTAGTTGAAGATAAGGGAATATCATAGGTATTGATGAGGTTATTGGAAGTGGTGTAGGTATAGGCAAGTAAAAAGGATGCGGTGATGGTGAAGGTGTAAGCTACATAGGTAATTTGGGTGTAATAGAGGATTGTGATGAGGAGGTGGGCTGTTGGGATTTTAGTTTACCCAAGGTAGGAGGATCCTTGGATAAGGTTGATGGGTGGGGCCCTAGGATAGATGAAATTGGTGAAGGTGAAAGAATGGTAGTATGCAAAGCTAGTGTATGTAGCTTAAAAGGTTGGGTCTTCCTCTTGGGTGGGGGAATAGTAATCACACTAGGTTCTCGATGGCATTGCTAAATCCATTTTGACAAGGGAATTGACTAGGCTTAATGTCGGCATGAATCCCAATGTGGAAATGGATTTGGACATAGAGGGATATATATATATATATATATATAGGTAAGGCTTTAGGCATTGAAAAAATTTAGTTGATGGTAAAGGTTTAGGTGTGGGTGAGGGTGATGAAGAAGAGGTTGCTAAAACGGCATGGGAATGGTGGGTTTGGTTATCTGAAACACCTTTGGATAGATTGTGGAAGTATCATGAGACAACATTTACGTATGAGTGGATAAATGTAGCGAAGGCATCCCAAAGCATGGAATTGTTGACATAATAAAAGTGGTCAACCAAACGTGAAAACAACATTGTCGGAAGGGGGTGATGTTGATTTGGCAATAATCCCTGTAAATAATGTTTGTGAGACATAGAAATAGTTGGCTTCAGATTATGTGGGTAAAAGAGCCGAGAGAAAATCAACATGATCCTTGAAAGCCAATAGAGAATTATCCTCAATAGGAAGGGGTGATGCTAATGGATCAATTATGGGTATGGGAGATGACAAGTAGGATGAGGTAGGTTCATATTTTGGTGAAGAGGAAGGTAACAATGAATCTCTCATGGGTAGGAGAGTTAATACTACGGGTTGTTCATCAGTTTGAGGGGTGCGTGGGGGAATTACATCAGCATGTATAATGGAATCATTCATGGGTGAAAGGGGAGATAAGGGAGACTCCTTTGTGGGTAAAGGAGAAGATGAAATAGGTTTCTCCATGGATGAAGGATCTCATGCAAGAATATCCTCAATAGATAGAGTAGGAGGAAATTTAGGAAGAGCTAGTATGATATCAAAAATAGCATGAACCTCACGAACATTACTATCATTGGTATAAGGTTCATTCATTTGGTTAGATGACGCGGTGTGATTTAGGAATGGATTCTTGAAGATGTGAAGGTTCTAATTAGTTTGTGCATTAGGGTAATCCACCATTAGATCTCCTCTATCTATCACTTCTTGGATGATTATTTTTAAATTTATACAATTACTATCATTGTGACCCTTAACGTGATGATAATTAGAGTAATCATTTTATTTGTACCACACGGAAGAATAGGGCGAGAGGGGTCAAAACTAGTATGTGGTTTGACAGGTGGAAGAGTGATGGATCTGGCTTTTATAAGTTTTTCTAAAACCAAAGAATAGGGTTATCCTATGGGAGTGTATTTTTGTTGCTCCCGCTTGAACTCAAAATCCTAAATAGGAGAAAGGTTGGAAGAAGGCTTTGATTGGTTAGATGGATGAGACATACCAGATTTTTAAAATCCCACGTGGGTAGATCCTTTTGCTTTAGAGTAATTATTTTGTGGTTTGGAAGAAGAAGAGGTATCATTGGATTTAAATGCAACATTCTTGTTACACAATTATATATTCTTCTCTTTAATGGCACGAATTTCAAGTTTTCAGACCATGGTGAATACCTCGTCAAATGTGTAGAAGGTTTAAACTTGGAGATTCGGTGAGATGTGCCTAGCACAAGCCCTGGTGAAAAATTCTATTAACTCAGTTTGAGGAAGTTGAAATGTGATATTTTTATTAGGCTTAACCAACAAGTGACAAAATATGTGATAGATTTGTCTTCGTATTGTCATGTTGAGTACAAGTCGTTCATGGTGACCTTCTTGATGATATTGATAGAAAAGTGGTCTAGGAAAGCTTGAGCCACTTGGTTGAATGAGTAAATGGAGTTCCTAGGTAGACCACTATACCAATCCAACACAGGTCTTGTCAAGGACATTGGGAATGTTCGCAAGAGCAAAGCATCATCATGAGCGATCAGATAACACCCATGTTTAAAATACCACAAGTATTATTCAGGTATTATTTGATGTTTAATCGATATAATATAGGTTTTTCCCAATGCGGAGGGTATAAAAAAATCAGAATGGACAGTGAATGGGCTCATAGTAAATGTCGTCGTATGTCAAATAATTACTTAAGTCGAGACCGATGTTTCCAATGTCTACATTTTTTCCATCATCATTTTGATAAGATCGTTAGTAGGTTGTGATGACTGGGCACCCCTTGTAGTATAAGGGGGTAGATGATGAAGGTATGACATGGGAGGCATCCCAAGTATATGGTGGTTTCGAGTACAAAAATTGTGAGGGAGGAATAGATGCAAGTGGAAAGTATCCTGAATAAGTGATAGATGAGATAGGGGTTGTTGGTGATAAGTGTAGGTAGGTGGAGTGGATGTAACGACTCTTGTAGAAATTGGAGGAAGAGACTGCGGGATGGAGAGGACAATGTTTTGGAAGGGAGTATGGGTTACCGACACCATGGGTGGCTGAGATGCAATAGGTATATGAGAGGTGGTGGGTGCAGATAGACCTACACTCAAGGAGGTTGATAAAGGAATGGTTGATACCACAGAGGAGAAAATGACATAAAAGGCATGATAGATGTTGTGGGTGTAGCATATATAGATGATGTAGGGTCCAATTGGGACACCACAGGAGGTAAGGTGGAAGAGGGTAATGTCAAGCTAGTAGTAGTTTATTCATAAGTGGGTGCAAGGGTAGGAGGAATGGACACAATCATGTCATATACAAGCTACCCTGATGAATCCCAAGTGGATGAATGGGATAAATAATATTGTAGAGTAGTAAGGTTTTGATTCAAGGTTCTTGAAAACTCCTCATCATCACATTACTAATGATAATAGGATGACTTGGATCCATAGGTGATAGAATGGAAGTAGGTGATGGGATAGGCGGGAGCCACCGAAGGTTAGCGTAGAATACAAAGGCGTTGGCTTGGCTACGAGTCAAAACCATGTGACTTATAGTAGACTTGGTAATCTGATCTTTGTAGATGACATAGGGGCATAGAAGGAATGGAGAAAATAGTTCCGAAAGGTGAAAACTAGTCATTGTTTTAATAGAAAGATTAAAACACAAAAATTGTGGTTAGTTGTGTAACCGATGTCGGTAACAAAGGGTAATTGATGACAGTTAAGGTGACCAATATCAGTTATTGTGGAAAATCAAAATATTTGTAAATGTGGCAATAAATGATGAAAATGAAGTAAAATCTAGATTTTGATAATGACTTCAAAGACCCAGAGATATGGTGAAGTATTTGAGGAACCCTAGAAAGAATATAAATGTGATGAGTGCTACTTTGGTTAAAATGACCAAAACAATAGGAAACCAACAATGGTCAGTAAACCGATGATGGTCAAATGAGTAAACCAATTATGGTCATTGGACCAACACCGTCCTTTGTGAAATTTGTGAAAAGATGGAAAAAAGTGAATTTAGTAACTTAGATCAAATAAAAGACCAACCCAGAAACCTAAGTATGGCAATGATGGATCCTAACACACTCAGAAAGATTCATAATACACCAACTATGATTATGGAGTGTGAAAGGAAAGAAGAATGGAGAATATGATCTCACACCTCAAAACACAAATCAAGAAAAAACTAGTAAACACGAAATCCTATGTGGTGGATTTTATGTTCGACTTATGCCATTTAGGACTGACTTCTAAATAGAGTAGATTTTTTGGTGTTTTAAAATGTGCCCTATGAAAATCCAAGAACTAAGGATATTTTTAGGTAAATTTTTTGCGAGGGGGTCATTTCTCTAAGATAATGAGTGGACAAAGAAACTAGTTTGGTGCCCACTATCAATCCTCTGATCATGTGATCATTGACAACTTCTTCCGGGTAGGATGTTGTTTAAGAAAATGAGTAATTTATTTTGTGTGGTTTGGTGTAGAGAAGAGAGTGTGCACTACGATTCAATTAGTCAACCATTAGCTGGGCATGACTTCCAGCGTATAGGTTTCCCACAATATTTAAATGAGCTAAAGATGCAACAATAAAAATGATATGCAAATATTTTAAACCCAAATCCACAATGACATTCAATGAAAGCAATAATGAATAGGAAAGAGTATGTCTTTCACTAATGCAATACAAAAATGAAAAGAATGGTTATTTTTAGTCCAAATAATGAGTGTCATTGAGACAAATAGAAGATAGAGAATGTTCCAGAGGAATAAATTTAATGTGAACTGCTTTCAAAAGGAAATAGACACACAATCTTTCACCTAGAAATGAAAAATGCAAAAGAACCCCTTATGGGTCCCCCAGGCGTGCGAAATGTTTCATTAAATTGTTGTATGATAGAATAGATAGGGTAAAAGGTCAAGGAGGAATACTTGTTATTATGTAGTTGGTAGGTTGAGTGTGTGCATTACTGATTTTATCCAAGATGATTGTAGAGAACTCCTTTTTTTCTGGGAAGGACTACCTATAGATACAAAACAAGACCACTAAATGATATTAAATAACAAGAGTCAGAGGACTTCCTAGCAAGGCTAGATCTGGGAAGTGTGATGCTTCCTCGAATGGCTGTCAATCCTCTATTTTTATCAACTTAATGAAAGTAAATGTGAGAAATAAAGGTCCTATTGCTAACACTTTGATTTAGGTATCTCAAAATGTTACTAACAAACTAGATTAAGCAAGGTATTGAAATATAAACTAATCTAGCATCGAAAAGGTATGTTTCTAGTTAGGACAGGTCATAGGGGTATTAGGTAAGGTCACAGAGGTATCTAGTAAGGTCTAGGTGGAATTTAGGTGATGTTAGAGGAATTTTGGTGAAGGTTAGCATAAAACACAAAAGAATGTATGTCAAGAGAGAGGGAGACCGACAATGGTTAAGGTAACCGGCGTCGGCGAGGACAATTTGTTGGCAAATTATTAAATAGAAGCTTTTAAGATCTCTCGTGATTACATAGAGAGTGAGGTTTGTATGGTTTGGGTCATGATATGACTGAGAAGAATCGGGGATACTAAGAAGGAGGTTTAGAATGGTGAAAAGGCTTGCGATGGTTGAATAGTGGGTTAGTGGGAGGAAGGTGATGTACAAGAAACAAAGGAAATAAACTATTGAAAGAAAATAAATATCTACAAAAGGAATAAGTAAAATGATTAGGATCACAATACTTACTTGATGTCTTACAGATCTTGGGAGTTGGGATGGTTGATGGTTGATCGGAGAAGAAATTATTAAGTCTAGTGTCATGGAAATACTGACCTCTCGTGCTCCGTAATTTTTCCAATGCTTTGGAAAGATGAACTGGATGTTTTTCTTGCACTATGGTTGTGTGTGTTCATCATCTAGATGTAGGAGGGCTTGAGGATTCATGCTTGAATGTAATAAGGATCCAATAATTGAATGACCAACCAGGTAAAGAGTTTTGAAAGTGTATATAAGGTAATTGATGACGGTTAAGGTGACCGGCGTATCGGTTGAGGGATAACCAACGTCGATTAGGGTGGGAAAGTCTAGGTTTACCAAAAATAGGTAGATCTTTACTATTTTTGGTGTGATTTTGATTGAGTCCACTTAGGGAAGTGGAGTTCATGTGAGAGAAGGTAGGAAGGTCATAGAATAAGTCCAATTAGGTTTTAGGAAGAAGTCTTAGTTAGTTAGGTCAAGTGGTGACTCAACACTAGGAGTGATGACTCAATGCTGAGAGTGATGACTTGGTCACTGTGAGTTAAATTCCCCTAGAATAGGTCCAGGGTGAGGTTTCTATGTGATGTGTAAATTAACTTAATTAAATTAATTAATAATGTGAGGATGAACATTAATATGAATGTGGGGTAAAGGCGTCAAGGTTAGGTGAACATGTTACATTAATTGATTGAAAGGGGACCAAGGGAGTGTGACCCAAATTTGGTCTCTAAAATGTGTGAAAATTAAGTTCTGTGTAAGTAAATTTTCCCTCAACAATATTATTTGAACCTAGAACAAGAGTGCAACATCAGGTAGCTAGGGTAGAAGCATTATGCAGCCAAATTTGAATTCCATGGTGATCTATCTAATAAGGATATGGTTGAGGTCCCACTATCTAGTAGTGTGAAGGTAGTACACATGTTATCATTATTAAAAACTTTATTTCCACGAGGGGGTTCATGTGGAGAAAGAGAACATGAAATGGTCATATATGTACTATGAGTAGTTTGTGTCCTATAGTGATACCATTCCGTTCTAGGTGGACTATGAGACTAGTGTATCTATCATGAGTGAGAATTATAAGCCACATGTGGATTATTTCTAGTTTTATGTATAACAATAGAAGTAGGAATTATAAGGGATCTATATTCAAAAGGAGTATGTGCCAAAGTCATGGGGCCATAATGATAATATGTTGAAGTAGGTGCACTAGTGATAAAAGTAACAAAAATTTTGGTTGTTAAAGGAGGAAAAGATAAAGGAATTTATGGTGGGATGTCTCAAATAGTAATAAGGTGACTCTCGTATATGAACTTAAGGAATATGTGAACTATTGATAGTACATATTTCTCAACCCTAAGCCAAGAAAGTTCTAAGGCCATGTCAAAATGCACAACTATATATTCAATAGTGAAAGGTATGGAGATAGTGAGCGGCCTAAAAGTGATGGGTATAGTGGCATTCCCATAAGAAGCAGGTGATCTACGGGTCATATGAGATAATGGAAAACTAATAGCTTACAAGAAAGATAATGCACATGCATTGTTCTTGTAAGTGGGATGCGCCATAACATTGTTGATACCATGAGAACCAATAGAAGCATGAAAATGCATGTGATAAAAATGCATGAAAATATGCATCAATGGAATAAATGATAGGTGAAGTTAGATAAATATTACCACAAGAAATAAAAAGGATGATATGAAGATAAAGGAGGAGGTATAGAATTATAAACATTATTTAAATAAGATTCAGGATCTGATTTTTCATGCTTAGGTAGTGGATCATTGAATATTTTAAGCTTTCCATTTTCATTAGTATATTTAGGAATATAAATAGTAGATTTAGGAAAATCAATGTCATGATTATCAATCAGATATTGAATGATATGTCTAAGATTGAAACACTTATCAATATAAAGTCCATTGTATCTATGATAATCATAATGTGTATGTTCATCAAATTTGTTTCCACAAGGTCTATTAGGATCTAGTTCAAGAGGAGGTGGAAGAGAAATCAGATTTATTTTAAGGAGTTGATAAATAAAAATATGGTGGGTATGGAAATGGATTAAAATTGTGGCATGTAGCACACAATTATAACTTTGTAGGTTGAGATATAGCATTGATAGTAGGCTTAGGGTCACTAGGCTTTCCCTTAAAGGAATATTTTCTTGGGAACTTGTTAGTAGAAGCATCAAAACATTAGCACCATATTTAAGTTTTCCCAAAGAAAGTAACTTGATCTCATGAATTTTCAAAGTATGACATAGCTGATCAAAAGAGTGAAAAGAATCAAAGAGTACACACTCTTGTAAAGGAGGTAATAGGATTTTGAGGAAAATATCTTGCAATTCAGATTCATCCAAGACATTTTTCATTTTATAAAGATTAGTCTTATAACACAACACATATTCACTAAGATGCTCATTATTTCCTTTCTTCATTTTGGCCATTTGTGCATATGATATATTGTGTCAATATTTATAGAAAAGTGAGCTAAAAACATATTTTCAAGAGTAAAATATTTAATAGAATGCAAAGGTAAATCATAAAACCATCATAAGGCATAGTCCTGTAAAATTGTAGGAAACAACTTAGTCAAGAGTGTGTCATCACAAGCATAATCAAGCATGAAATGATTGAAGGTGTTATTGGGGATATCTATGGACATAAAAGAAAGGAAATTTAGGTGAGGAAATTTTTTTAGGAAGTGCATAAAAAGAAACTTTGGGTACAAGAGGAATATGAATAAGAAGTGAAGAATCAAGGGATGGAGAAGAAGAAGAGGCATGTTGCAATTGATAAATTTTAGCTTGCAAATCATGATACAAAGACTCTAAGGCATGGGTGCCTAAATAAGTGCTAGGTTGGATGTGAGAAATGAGAGGAGAATAAATATGAGTGTTAGGTGAAGAAATAGGAATATGGCTAGTGGAATCCCCTACATTGATAAGAGGGAGGAGAGTGGAATAGAATATGTGATGTTTGTAATCGGGATAATGGTGGTATCAAAGGAGTAGAGGAAAATATCCATTGGAATTATTTGTGAGTATCAAAGAGAAATAGATCAACATTTATAGAATTATTACAAGATTTTTCAAAGTGGTAAACTCGTGAGGGGTACTAGCCATGATAGAATATAGAAAGATCCAAGGATGGGCATGTTAGGATCAGGTTCACTAAATTAATTAAGACAATTTAAAAACTTATTAGATGACTGAGATCAAATGAATTTACTTGAAAGTAATAATAAATATCTAGCATGAAAAATATAAGCAAGTGTTTAATATATGATATAGGAGTGACTCATCTTATATCGAGAAAATTTGATCTAACTTTGTGATTAAAACTAAATGGATCATGGTAGATCTAGAATTTGTAAGATCTTCCTAGAAAAATGAGACTTGGAACCTCTTCAGACAAGACCACCCATATGAGGATAGGATGACTTAGATATTGGTGTCTAAAATGCGCACTAATGTCCAAGTAGTTTTTCTACATCTAATATTTTCAAGGTCCGAACTTAGAATCTTCCTTTCATTGTTTATCGCATCCACTTCATTGTAATGTTACTATGCCAAACATTTATCCACAAAACAAACCCTAGATACATACATAATGCTTAATAAAACATTATATGGAATAAATAATTCATATGTTTGAGTCATACTAACATCGACAGTCACCCATTGTGATTGTCACCAAGTATTGCACTACATTTCATACTCTATGTAGTTCTTGTGTGCATGTGATTTGAACTGTATCCCTTGAATCTATGTTTCCCTTGTTCTAGTTGTACCAAGATAGTGGGATACAACTAAATTTCCCCCAAGATGAATGTGTGATATGGAATTCAAAAATAACCCTTCTTATGCACTAAATAATGCAACCTAAACGTATCCTTTGGATAATACTCCTTTCCCAGGTAGTAGATAGTAAGTTTTAGCTCCAAATTGTACAGACCCTAATGATATTAAGTAATTATGTATATATAATACTCCATTATTAGAATTTAATCATTAAAAACATGAAAATATGACCCAAAGTAAGAAGAAATATTTTAGAAAAGGTACCAAATGACTCGACATTTGAAAATTAGGAAAACAAGGGAAAAGGATAGAGGTGTATCCTAGGTGATCTTATCTCTAATATGTGGTAATTTCTAGGATGCTCGAAGGATATAATGGTAAATAAAAATTTGGGTCATATATTGTCTCATATCCCAAACTAAAGCTGGTCATTCAGAAAATTACATAAGAAGAGTATGTAAGATGATAAAGCAATCTATTAGTAAAACACATGTTGGTAATGTCTAGTTTTCTCACTTAGGAATCATGCATATAACATCATACTTAGAGGCTTTATGTAGATAGAAAGTGTCTAATTTCATGACTAATAGATTATACATCCCGAGTAAATTATACGATTCTACACCAAGTGCATTTTCATATCACGTTTTTAGTAGTGAATTTTTCTAGGCTCCACACTTCCGATTTCTTTAGTCAAGTATTCCCATATTCTTCTTGTACTTTTTGTATAGATAAGTCTATCTATCTCTTACATATTTTGATATTCTATTCATTTATCAAAATAACCAATATGTTATTTTGATTTTGTAAAATTAATTGTGTAAGTTAAATTATCATAATAGTTCATAATCTCCATACCGTACATTCGTTTTTATTGTTGTATATTGCATTAAAAACTTAATTATATTTAAAATTTTGTAAAACATTTGGTGAACCTATTTTTTGAACTGAATATTTGTTATTTAAAAATCTAGTTGTCTTATGGCCTCGGATCTTATTAGTACATGATTATTTTATTTTCATAGGGCTTATTCTCCTCATGGCTTCTCCTACTAATCCTACCATATCCTTTCTAGATTATATGCAACATAGTCTTGATTTCAATGACATATTTTATAAATCCCTCCCACATGCTCAAATTCTTCCTGAAACCTCTATTTCTTACATGTGAGAAGAAATATATACAACTTTTATTTAGATGAACTCGGTTTTGTTACCTATGTTGGCTTACCCTCATATGATATCATTGATAAAGGAATCCCATTATACATCCAAGTCACAATGTAAATTATCATGATTAAGTGAGTTCTCATTAACAATGGCTTAGGCCTTAACAATTTTAATATATCTTTACAAAATATGGTGGGTATCCATGTTATGGATGTATCTTCTCCTACCATAAGTATTTGTGGTTTTGAAAAGATTCATCACCAACCATTGAGCCAAATTACATTACTTAACACACTCAGGTATTACATACTACCTACTACTAATCATGTTAATCTAAGTCACCTTAGTTGTAATATATCCATAGGTCATCCTTGGATACATTCCATGTATGTTTCCCATTCTAATATGCATACTTGTCTCAAATACTCCAACCAAGGAACTATGTATTTTGTTCATGTCGATACCACCCATTTCAAATATTGTGTCTATGTTTCTTCAAATTATCATTTCATTCCTCATATGCAATCCTATTTTATCACTTATCATGATTACATAAAGTATTATCAATATAAATTGCAATATTATTTCAATGGATAAGGTCTTGGCCTTTTTCTAAGGAATTCAAAACCTTATTACAATTCCATCACATCTCATGCTAAATAAGGCATTGGTTATAAATTATTACCTTTTTGCAAGCCCTCATAGGCACCAATGTTTCTTCCAATCTCTTGCAAGCATTCACCGAAAGTTATTTTAATGCACACAAACACAAACTTGAAACTAGTAATGATAGACCTTTTTATGACATTGAATCCCATGATATTCCTTATTTAGATAAATTTACCAATGAGGAATCTCTACTCTAATATTTAGGGCCATATGAGGATATTCCTTTATTATTTTAGAAGAAAAGGTTTCCTCATAAATTAAATATCCATACTTAATTTGGGAAGAGGATTTCCTCTAATATTATAGTTGATTCCCTAATACTATTCCTACCCACATATTGCGAGACTACTCCACATTTCCCAACAAAGAAACCATTTCTATCAATTTTGGCTCATTTGATGAGCCTCGATTAGTACTTCTTTTTGGTGCCCTTAGTGATATTGAGAGGATGGATATCCAAAAAGTGTTGTAGTTTTTTTATCTTTTCACCAAAATGTATAGTGACATTTGTAACATTGATCCATCTTTTTCTATGCATAATATTATTTTTCATGAAAATTTTAAACTATTACAAGAAATAATCTACAAGATGCAGCCACATGTTAATTTGATGGTCAAAACATAAATCCATAATTTCCTTGATGTAATTTTTATTCGTTTAGTAGATCACCCAAAATGGGTGTTTAATATTGTCACTTTGAATAAACCTAATGGTAAAATTCATTGGTGTACTAACTTGAGATATATCAATAAAGCTTTCACTAAAGATAGTTTTATATTTCGTACATTGATATGATTATAGATTTTACCACTTGATATTATATGTTATCATTTATGCATGGGTCTATCAAGTATAATCAAATCAAAATAAACCCTTTTGATCAAGTAAAAACCTCCTTTATCACCACATGGGTACCTTTTGTTACACTTTTGTACACTTTTGGTTCAATAATGTTGATGCCACATACCGATGCACTATGACAGAGATATTTTCTACGACTATATCCACAATATTATTGAATCTTGCATTGATGATTTACTATCCAAATTCACACAAAATCTTAATCACACCCATGATCTTCAACTCATATTTGAATACTTGCAACATTATAATTTCTTTTTGAACCCAAGGAAGTGTGTATTTTATATCACATCGAGTAAGCTCCTTAGATGTATCATCTCACATCACAAATTTGAGGTCGACCTTAATAAAATCCAAGCCATTTGTTGATTTTCCCCCACCACATAACTTAAAATAATTATAGTTTCTTCAAGGAAAAAAACAAGTTATCTACTTCTTTATATCCCAATTGGCTAATAAAACTCAACCCTTCACACACCTATTGAAAAAATATTCTACATTCAAATTAGGTGCAATATGTTAATATACATTTGATGATATCAAGATATACTTTCTCAATCCTCCCATCCATGTGCCTATTATACTTGACCAACCACTCTTTTGTTAAACATTTTTAACATTGATCACCTGATTGGCACCATGTTAGCACAATGTGATGATAATCACCACAAGTGAATTATTTACTATATCAACCATACGGTGATACCTTATTAGACTTATTATAGTACAATTGAAAATATTTACCTATCCTTGGTATTTATTATTAATAATATGCGACACTATATGTTGAATATTGAAATACACGTTATCAATCTGATAGATCCCTTCTCGTACTTATTATCCCACGCACACCTTTTGGGATGCATTACACGATGGGTAATGTTGTTAATTGAATTTTATCTTAATTTCCTATCTCAAAAATATATTAAAGGACAAGTCATTGCTAACTAGCTTGTTGTGGCCCTACATTTTAACTCATCTCTAATCAATGATGCCTTTCAAGATAAATTCATTTTATATAATATTAATATGTAGCTTTGGACTATGTACTTCAATGATTTTAAGCATTTCATTGGTACTAGACTAGACATTTTATTTATTACTCCACATGGTAAAATAATTCCCTTCTCCTACCAAATCATATTTTCATGTACTAACAATATTTTTGAGTATGAATCCTTAATAATCAGAATTCCTAGAGTAAAAGCACTACAAATACAAAATATATAAATATTTAGTAATAAAAAACTCATCATTCATCAAGTAAAATATACATATCACACTAATGAAGGAATTTTAATACCATAGAACACACTTGCAAAATTATTGATGTCAACATTTTCTTCATATTCCATCACTATTATCCCTCATAAGGATAACCTCCTACCAATGACATGGTTAGTGCATCTTTACTTATTGCACTTGATATACCTAATGATTGTGATACCTTCACTATTTACCATTTTTATAAATCATCTATCAATGATAATATCCTATATTTTTCTAACATTTTATTCATAACAAGAAGTGTTGGCAATCTTGAATGGTATTTAAATATTTACTTATTTCTCTATTGATAAGTCCTAGTTGCCAATGCTTCGCCTTCTAAAGGCCACTTCTTCCATTGTGAGGCTACTCGTTATGATCTTAGGGGTGTCACACTATTTAAGTTATCATTTTATTGATTTATCTTATGTTGTTTAGTGTCGGACAAGGGATATTTATCCCTTACCCAAATATATGATAGTGAAAATGGTGGCCATTTTAGTGGGAAGTTGTGTCTCAAAAATTATAACAAGTATATTATTTTCCAATGATGGAACAATATTATCATGAATAGGAAAAATGTTATGATCAATATCAACAACACAACAATTTAAACCATGCCCATCTAATTTTTTTGTATCCCCTTGTATTGTCATGGTCCTTTTCCATTTGGGGTTATGACCTCATTGGTAAACTTAACCCTTAATCAACCTAGGGACATAATTTTATCATAACTATTATTGAATATTTTATGATTTGGGTTGAATAAATAATCATTGAATATAATCTTGATAAACATATCTACCATTTCTTACACACATTATTACTCATTTTGGAGTTTCCTCTACCATTGTTTTAGACAATGGGCCTTCTTTACAAAATACACATTACAAAATTTTGTGTCAATTTTTATATTAAGAATGCCTTCTCTACCCATTACTATCTACAAGGAAATGGCCAAGTTGAGAGTACCAAAAAAAAATTCAAAATCTTGTGAAACTCCATTGTTAAACATGGACTAATTAGCAAAATCAAATCATTTATACTCTTTAGGATTACCATACCAATGTTTATACCCCAACCAAGTACTACCCATTTCTCTTTAGTATATGCAACATGATCCATTCTACCATTAGAATTGGAAATCCATTCACTTTGGGTATCACTAAAAGACATTATTATCATTAAAAATAAATATATGAACCCAAAATGCTTGACCATAAATATGTACAAAGCCTTGGAACATTTGTGTATGTATCAAGAGCACATCAATCATACTTACAATAAGAAGTTCCATACTTGTGAATTTCATGTCAGTGATATATTTCTCAATGAAAATAAAAATTTCAATACAAATAAAACATTAAAATGAAAATTTGAACCTAATTTTTTAGCTCCATATACTTTTCTTGAATGAGTTGGTCCTAGTGTCTATCATTTGACTATACTTTTCCTAAGCCCTTAGCCCTAGGTCATAAATTTGGATATGGATATTTTACATATGGATAACATAATATATTTTTATGTCATATCATATTTATTTATGCTTTCATATGCTTAATGTGTCATCACAGGTTCTTTGCATACTTTGTAGTAGGGTATATGTAGGAGTTAGAGAGTAGGATATTATTATCACATTAAATACTTGAGTCTTATTGTATGGTTTGGAGGTTTCCCCCTCCAAGTGGCTAAGTCATATTTTTTTGATATTCATATCTATCTAGGTAATTTCATTACAAGTGGTATCAAAGTGTTCATCTTGAAAAATTGGGTCAAAACCTAAATTTTGAGGATTCATCTATATCTCCAAAATGGTGGCTAATTTTTTTGCAATTTTTCAACTAAAGTGGTGAAATAAATCAAATAAGTTTCTCCAAAAAAATTCAATATTTTTTGAATTATTTCACACAAGTTATAATCATTTCAAGTTTTTTTCATAAAACTACTCCCTAGGCCATTATTTTGGGATTTTTCTCGAGTTTCTTATTTTTTTTGGAAATCTTTCCAATAATTAGATAGGGCTTGTTCTCAATGTTTCTCTCTATTTGGAAGATAATCATATGAAAACCCAAACCCTAAATTATTAATCCTTGTACCCAAAGATCAAAACCCTACATCATGATAGGGAGATCAACTAGAGGCCAAGTGAAAGGTCAAGACACTCCGAGAATTACTCCAAATAAGGAATATATAGATTTGGAATATTCATTTTCTAGATTATTGGAGGTATTTAAAAAAAATTCATGTAATGGTTAATAATATGGTGAATAAGGAGGACTTCCACCATGATCTTCAAACACTGAAAAATAAAATGGAAGATAAGCTTCAAGAACTTGGAGGTAACATTCAAAACATGAAGAGTGAAATGTAGCTAGGGTTGAAATAAATGAGAAAGGAGATAGTGAGAACTCTTTCAAGCATGTGTATGGACATTAATTCCCACTCAAGTCACATGAGTTTCTTAAGAAATGTGTATATAGATCCAAATCACACAATCCAAGGAGGATCCTCGGCACAACCTATTATATCATTTAGCTAATAGAATAACATTATTCCAAAGTGGAAATGCACAAGTTTAATTGATATGATCTGATCACTTAGATCAACTAAATAGAGAAAAACATTATCTTCTTAAGTTTCAGTTGGTTGAAGGTGGTAATAACATACTTATATATTAAACCATAGAAATTCACTTGGTATAATTAGTTGTGCACTCAAAAAATAAGGCTCTTAATGTCATATTATCATTTTTTATAGTAAATTATCTTAGAGGATATGTAAATGCACTATATTAGTAGTTTTTTTGAGAACTACTTTGTCCAATTTGTAAAGATATAGAAAATAATATCAAAAATGATTATATTTAGCAGCTCTAAATCTTTTCATTACATGTGGATATAATTTTAGATGAAATTCTAAAGGATATGTCCTGATGTGGTCTAAAGTATCACATCCAACATGAGTTATAAATGTTTTATCCACCCTCTAATTCAAATTATATTATCATGGAATGTAGGGAAGAGGTAAAATTCCTTACCGTGAAAAAAATAACTTCGCTAACATTAGAGAACATAGTACCTCTATACCATCATTACCTCAACCTACCCAATTTACTCCACACAAAAAAATTTAATAGAAACAAGTAAAATGAATATGTTATAGTTGTCAAAGAAAACGGAGTAAGGGGCATAAATGTGATGAGAATAAATTATTTTATATTGAGGGACCAAGTGATGAAGAATAAGGGGATGAAAAATATGGCGAGAGAGGAAGAGGTTCTTGATATCATGACTAAGGAATATCAACCAACTATATTTTACAATACAATTTTTGGCATTATCATCCCAAAAACCCTAAAGATAGTTAGTTTCTTGAAGAAACAAAGGGTTATGGTATTGATTGAATTAGTAATTACTCATAACTTTATCAACCATAAGTTTGCTTTGTGGTTAATGTTTTTCTTATCTATCCCTAGAGTTTAAGGTCATGTTGGTATAAGGTTGTATAGTTATTTGTTTAGTGAAATACCATAAGATTAATATATCCATGTTATATTGAATGTTATATGGTCCTATATATGCCATTGTAATGGGGAAATTTTTTTATTAGGGATCCAATGGCTTACTACATTTGAAACCATGGATATAATCTTCCAAGAATTGTTCATACAATTCCACTATGAAGGAGGATTATTGGGTTGTGATGGGTGCAAGAAAAATATCTGCAATTGGTATGTTCTCATCAAATGTGGAAGTTACTTAAGAAGGGTACTTGATGGGTTTTAGGCAAAATTATTTTCACCAAAATCTCAATCATCAAAATGAACAATACTATCAAATCTACAAAAATATATTGATAAGAAATCGGTTGTTTTTTGGTATATATTGAAAGGGTTACCTCCCAAAAGTGATCATGATTATGTTATCCAGCTATAACCAGGGAATACAACAACCCAAAATTTGACATTATAGGTACCCCTATCCGTAAAAGAGTAAGATTGAAAAAATGTTACAAGTGATAATGAAGCAAGTATTATTCACCATATTCATGGTTTTATTCTTCTCCAGTGGTGATGGTAATAAATAAGGACAAAGGTTGGTGCATGTGTTTAAACTAGATAAATCTCAATAAATACACAATGAAAGATAAGAATCTTATTATTGTCATTAAAGATTTGTTAGATGAAGTACATAATGTTTTTTATTTTTAAAAATTAGATCTTTAGTCGAAATACTATCAAATAAAATTTTGTGATGAATATATTCATAAAAAACATTTATATCACATGAATGCCACTATGAATTTCTAGTAATGCCTTTTTTCCTTATAAATGCACCATCTACTATTGAGAGTTTTATTAATTCAATCTTTCGGCCATTTTTGGGAAGTTTTTCCTTGTATTGTTTATTGATATATTAATCTAAAATAATAGTTGGTAGGAAAATGTACATCATATCAATAAGGTATTTAACACTCTTAAACAACACCTTTATGCCAACACCTATAATTTTTCTTTTGGGTTAAGGGAGGTAGAATAATTGGGTCATATAGTGTCTCATGAAGGGGTAAAATTGGATCCTCATAAGATCCAATCCATGGTGGATTAGTAGGTTCCTAAAATCATCAAAAACATTAGGGGTTCTTAGAGGTTATGGCTTATTATCACATATTTTAAAATAATTTTGGTATAATTTCAGCACCACTCATAGTGTTATTTAAGAAATACTTTTTTCATTAGAATTAGGAAACAATATAGGAATTTGAATCATTGAAGAAGGACATGTATACTAATCCATTTTTGGCTACCCAAGATTTCCCAGAACCTTCATTTTGAATGTGATGTTTAATGGTGTGGAATAGGTGTAGTATTTTTTCAAGAGGGTCACTCCATTACATTTTAGAGTTTTCAACTCAAAGATAAGAAACTATAAAAACCAGCTTATGAGAAGAAAATGATGTCTATTGCAGTGTGCAAATCAAACAATGGAAATTGTATCTCATGGGTGGTCACTTTAAGGTAAAGACACATCATGACATATTGAAATACTTCTTAGGAAAATACTATCATTTAAAGAACAACAAAAATGGGTCACTAAGATTTTGGGAAATGAAATTGACATCATTTACGAAAAAGGAATAGAAAATGTGATAGTTCTAACATTATTTAGAAGAAATGAGTCCAAAGTGAGGCATTATTATATGTCATGTCTATATTATAAGAAGATTGGGAAAATCACGCAAGATCAAAATGGAAAAATGAAAAAGATACCCACCCTCACATTCATAATCTCCAATAGGATCCGATAAAACTATAAAATTTTATATGGAAGGGGATGCTTTATGGTACCAAAGCATTAGTTGTACTTAAGAAAAACTCTACCCTTAAAATATTGGTTCTCACGAAAGATCCATGCTTCTCTAGTGGGTGGTCACTCAAGATTCCTAAAATATTATCACATAGTTAAGAAATATTTATTTTTAGAAGTTTTTCAAGGATATGTCTAGAAATTTATCGTAAAATGCTTGATATTCTAGTGTGACAAGGGTGAAACTATCAATTCTTCACACCTTTTTCAGCCTCTATCTATTCCTAGTGGACGGTGGGCGAGATATTTTCATGGCTTTCATCACGGGTTTAGTGGAATATGAAGGGTTATTTTTAATTATGGTGGTGGTTATTTTTCCTTGTCTCATCCATTTACAATGAGTATAATTAACATATATTTTATGGATACCGTTCAGAAACTATGTGGAAAAAAAAAAAAGATTATAGTTAGTTATCATGATCATATATTTACTAGATTTTTTTGGATTTATTTATTCTCATGTGTAGGTACTTAATTGGATCATAGTTCACTATATCCTCCCAAATATGATGGATAGACTGAGGTAGTAAACAAATATTTTGAGGGATATCTATAATTTTTTTCTTCGATAAGAAAGATAGATGGGTCAAAAGGACACCACTTAAAGAATTGTGGTATAACACTTCATTTCATACTTCTTCAAAAATATCACCATTCTTGGCATTTTATGGTTACCATCCACCATCCTTCACTTCCAAATTATGTTGCATGGCTGAATTGACTAAGCATATTCCGCAAGTGAGGATCTAGGGTGCACACAAGGCAAGCTCGAAGGGGCATGTGCGGGTAATCTATGGTAGTGCGTGAAGGTTCATGCTTGAGGAGGATAATCGGGACTTAGCCAATTTTTTAAAACATAAGATAATAATAGAATAATGGTGGAAGATTGAAATCCAAGAAAGGGTTAATTATAGATAGCATCGGGATGTCTTGGGATGCATGCAAAGGAGTGAAATATGGAAAAATAACATGCACGAATTACAGGATGATCATGAACAAGGTGATCTAATACTAGGATTAATTGGGAGCTATATTTAGGATAATATATTATTAGGATCGATGTAAAATCATGCACGCATTGTGGCTATTTTTAGATGTAATGTATGTTGTCTATTTCTAGCATGCCTATTATTAGGATAGTGCCTATGTGGTGAAGGGCAAGTCCCCACCCATATATATATATATAATTTTGTAGGCCATTGTTTTGGTACTAATTATTATGTTCGAGTTCTTACAATATTTGGTATGAATTTTTGGTCTATGATTTAATGTTTTTGCATGTTCCATCATTTTGATATACATATGTATTCAACTTCTGTTATGTAAGAATTTAATATAATCGATTATGGAGGATGGATTATGATCATTGACATGTTTGAATAGGGTGAATTCATGGTGTAATTGGTATTGATTGTTATCTAAATTTTTATGTTCCTTATTACATGTGTTTCCAATTGAATGTATGCAAATGGGTTATTATGATTAAATGAGTACTTGGTTAATTAATCATCATTTATCTACATGCTAAGATATTAAAATGTAATATAAAGGAGGTACTTGGTAGCTACGCATGCTTGGTGAGCATTCAACCTTGTTGAATGAGGTGCCGACATGTTTAACGTTCTATTGGGAAATAAAATACTACTTTTGTTTCAGGACCTCTTTTCAATTTTTTCTTCAGGATGTTTCTTGTAGATGGCATATCGGTTATCTCGTGGAGAGCATTAAACATTGGGTAGAATATGAAGAAGATAAGTTTTCACAAAGGTATGATCTTGGACCTAATTTCAATGCACAATGGTGGGTGGAAGATAATATCTATCATGAACTATATGAGATGTTTTTCAAATTCTTTCCAGGATAATTTTACTATTGGTTGGCATCAAACACATCATAGATACCTCATTGGATTCCTAGACTGAGATTTTGGATGCAAAAATATTACCACATTGTTGTCTTTGATGTAGATGAAGAATGGACTATAGTTGTAGATCAATGGTGGGATGGTGTGGTACATAATTATACGGAGCACTATTTTTACTTATTTGTGTCTAGAAGAGGCTGAGTTTAGGTTCTTACATGAGCCCAAAGTATCTTACTTTCTGATATACCTTTAGTGATTAAGATCTTTATGATATAAGTGGAATTAGTAAAATTACATATGACTAGTTAAATGCATGTCATGCACGGGAGGGGCGATCACAGGTGTGGAGAAGGATGGTGGACCTAGTAGTGAAAATTAAGAGAGAGGAATAAAAACTCAGGTTTAATGAAGTGTAAGAGAGGGACATGACACGTGAACAAAATATGGAGGAGGCACTCACATTATCAGGAATGATATATCACGAAGTTTTTGAAGCTCTCGTGGAAGACAAAGAGCTACAACATAAGGTACTCCTAACATTGGGAAAGAAAAATATATAATCCCCTTTGGTTTTAGATGAGAGTTCATCAAAGGAAAGAGTGAAAACCACACGTGTACATATGATCCAACCTAGCCACCTAGGTATTACGCATGTTGTTCTAGATCTAGAGTTATTTATTGAGAACAAAGCTAGTGCAAGTAAGCAATAAGATACATATACATACATACATACATATATATATATATATATATATATATAATCTTATAGTGAATTCATAAGTACATCATATAAAAAATATACCTATGGTAGCACAATAGGCGCCATTATTTGGAAGTACACTTGGAGGGTTGTTTCTAGAAACATCACGGGACAAAGTGTTTTTACACATACCATTAGAAATACTTTAGTAGGAGATATGACCTCATAGATAGTATGTGTCCATTTTAGTACTACAAGTGGGACATAAGGAAGTTATTCAAGTAGACCGTATCCTGCAACACGGGCGCGAGAGGATCAACATGATCAATTCATTAGCGAGTTGGGGAAATCATGGAGGGATTTACGGGTATGGATCGGTGGATAGGATCCACATCCCAAGAAACCCCCACATCAACATCACCAACAACAACAGACACCTCATGTGTACTTTGAGATGTCACTCCGCTTACCAGTATAGAGTGATTGAATATGTAGAGAACATGTGCATGAATTGAATTACTCATAGGGGTTCATTGGCTAGGCAATATCCTAGCACGTGAGTTCATATTAAGTAATTAAAATTAATAAAAGTAAATCACATATACTTGGTAGACATAAGGGGGTGAAAGGGTTTAATTTAATAACATTTTGAATCAGGTATTGGGGGTAGGTTAGATAGGTGGTCTAAAGGAAAGGGAGGTTTAATTGTAATATAAAACTAAAACATTTGAACCCTAGTTTTTAAAACTAAATACCTTAAAATTGCAAAAGGAGTGTGGTCATAAAGTTAAATTATAATATATTTTTGAATAAAGAAATCTCAATTAAGAGATTCTTAACCAAGAAATAATAAGATGGTAGAAAACTAGGATTGAGTATGTTTTTCAACACAAGTGATATTATTTCACCATCTTAATTATTTGAAGAACTATTGATAAATGATTAAATATTAGCATTTATAAGGTAATTGGTAATAGGTCTTGAATGGATTCAAACTATCTTTTAAGAGGAAATGCATATTAAAAATTTTTGAGTGAGAATTCGCTATATTTTTTTAGTCTATTAGGGTAGAAATAAAAAGGGGTAAATAAAATTGTAATGGAAAAATGGGTAAGTAAGGTACATGGAAAAAATAGGGGGTATTTTCATTTTAATAATATAACGAGGAGGGGTATTATGAATTGAATAATTAGAGGTAAAAAATATAATTAAGGGTATTATTTAATACCCTTCAAATGCACGTGCTATACCATACTTTTACTAAGTGAACCCCTGTGGAATTACTATGGAACGCTAAAGTAATAATAGCTTTAGATACAAAGGCAAGCCAATTTTTCACTACACTTCAATGGCATGCACATAGCTTGTATAGGATGTATAACCCATATCATATTGTGGTGGATTACAATTCTTTGCACACTTTGCATTTTTAGTTGAGTATCACATTCCTTAGTTTGAGCAAAGTAGAGAATCAATGCACTCAAGGATATCAATAAGGGTTTGTCTGATAAAGACATGAGGTATTATGATGTGTATTTCAAGACATTACCATCCAAATTGTATTATGACATTCATCCAAGTTAGCATGCACAATGTTTTGTTGGAGATTTGTTGACTCCATTCTAAATAACATTATCTCATAAGAAATATGTGGATTCCGCAAGTCTTTGGAGAAATATATGCGAGATAAGGTAGTTGGAAGTGATGATACTAGGGTCAGCCTATTTTTAGAAGCATATATTGCAACCATGGAGAAATAGTTGGAGAGGCTCTCTACAAACTCAACACATGAGACATACGGTGGTATAGATATGGTGCATATATTATGAGGTTAGGGACATACTAAGGATAGCTTCCCATACAAGTTAGTACATGGATTGTTAGTGGATTGTGAAGTTTATCATTTAGACCATGATGTCTGAAATTTACCTCTTTTAAAGCACATAATTCAGAAGAACGTGTCCATGTATTGTGATATTTTTCATACCCATACCCATGACACCTCTAATTTCAGATTGATTGATCATATCCCGAAGCCATTAAGACAAGAGTGCGCCAAAATCATGTGGCAAGTGGAACAAAATAACATGAAGGAAAACATAATGATGTGTATAATAATGGGGATAATAGGAATGGAGGCTTTTGAGGATGATATTGAGGTCGAGGTTGTGATGGTGATAGAGGTAGGCTCACATGGGGAATTTTTATACTTGTAATTTCCTTATCATTACCAACATGAGTGTCCATAGAACATAGTTTTCATATGGTATGGAAAACAATGTAAGTTGGAAGATTGTCAAGAATTATATGAGCACATGTGTAAGAATTAAAAGAAGTATAAAGGTGCAAGGATGATCAAGGTGTAACACACAAATTCTAATCAAAGGATTCCTAAGAAAATGCCCGATCCAGAGTTACAACCTCTATTAGTCATAACGCATGTCGAGACAACACACGCGCATGATCCTTTGAAGTCCAAGCCACTCATAAAAATAAGGATGTGATACATACTAGGTATATAGATGATGTGCATCAGAAGGAGGTTTATCATTAAAATATATGGTTCATCGAGAGATATGCAAGTGGAGATATAATATCTTAAGGAAATGACACAAGAAAGGAAGCGCGTGAAGACTGTGGAGTTTCCATAGAAGGATTTGGATGATTCAAAATAATTATGTAATTTTTTTCTAGGAGAACATCATTCTTATGTTAGGGGAATGAATAAGAGAGAAGGTACCATGCGTTAGAGTTGAGCATGAGTGTCATAAACTTAATGCAAACTTTCCACCACAAGATCATGAATATGATAAGGAGATCACTCTGGATGCAATAATTGATGGGTGATTAGTAAGTAACATTCTAATTTATATTGGTGTCGAATTAAATGTGCTGAATTTAGATGTGTGGAATCATATAGGTTGACCGACATTACAACCATCTTCTAATGTGTTGTACATGGTGAAAAAAGGAATCTACCTACTAGCATATTAAAATATGCCTCAATTACCATATAGGGAACCAAGTTTACTAAGGAGTTTGAGGTATTAGATCTTTCTAAAGTAGATAAATTCCCAGCACTACTTAGGTGTCCCTAGTGCTACTCGAACAAGGTAGATCTATGTTTAATAAAAAGGTACATCAGTTTTGAGAATGGCGAGGAGTGCATGATCATACTTCTACATGATAAAAAAAAGAGGAGCCTTATGTTGATCCAATGAGCAAGGAATAGCTAAATAGGATATATGTATAGTGAGTGTGTGATAAAGATATTATAGAACCATCCAAGGAGGGCATGCTTCACTAGGAAGATTCCCATTCTATAAGTGACACTACAAGTATTTCTTGTGATAATTGGGCTCATGGCACATACGAGATGGTTAGGTGCAAGGTCAAAGGAAGGGTAACCAGGATGATCATGATGTTAATGGTTAGGTGCATGGAATAAACCTAGGTACTAAGGTATGTAGGTAATGAGAAGCCGATACACTTCTATGTACCATGGGGACACAATGGAGAAATGAAGGAGATAAAATAAATATGTTGGTCTATAATTTGCATGGGACAACAACATCTTGGTGGGCTACACATAGAGATAACCTCTTGGAATGGCGAGAAGTGATAATCTCCTTTTACTAAAGGTTTTCTTGGGCCAATATACCTACAACCATATGTGAGTTTCATGGTGAGACTCGGCTTCATTTCTCATCCATAATTGTGAGTGAATATGGGCACAAGGCTAAGAGGATTTACCACTATCCCTATGGGTACATAAGTTCTACTCCACATTGCATTGAGTCACACGTGTTTAGTATATCCATGCAAAATTAAAAATAGAGACATCTAAATGGAATACACTCATTGAAGGTATTATCCACACATTTGAGTATTCATCTAACAAACCACCTGTCCATGAGGCTCTACATATCATGAAGCACATTATTTTGAGGGATAGATTAAAAGAAGAAGATCTCATGCTTGGGATACTTGATGGACCAGACATAGATTCGTGTGATGATAAATTTGAGACAAAATAAGTTCAATTGGATGGTGCATGGAAAGAAAAATAAAATGGTAAATTGGTCTACCTCATTGATGAGGATGATGGAGAAAATTTAAAGTTGAGCCACATATAGGGTACCCCAAGGTCATGGATTTAGTAGATGAGAAGGCATACGCATACCATGTTTGTATGAAAACTAATAAGGTTAATATTAGTAATAAGGATGAGCCTAAAGAGCTAATCATGGGGATTACTAGAAAGAGTAAGAAGTAACCAAGATAATTGAGATCCTACGTGACATCTAGGATTTGTTCCCATGAGGTTACCATGATTTGAAATGGGTACACCCTTCTTTATGAGACATGAAAATTAATTTGAAAGAAGGTGTATGTCCTGTTCAAAAGAGGCCATACTAGATTAATACAAACATGTGTGTGAAGGTGAAGGAGGGGATCGATAAAATGATTGAATTTGCAATTATTAAGTCCATCGAAGAGTTCGAGTAGGTGATTCCTATGGTCATCGGTATCAAGAAAGATGGAAGGATTAGGATTTTTTTGTACTACATAGATTTAAACACATGATATGTAATTGACCCTTTTCCCACCCCATTTACTGGGGGAGATATTGGAGAGAGTAGTGGGCCATGAAATTTATTCATTCATGGAGGGTTTTAGAATATAATCATGTGCGTATTACACCTGAAGACTAAGAAAATACAACTTTTACTAATGAGTGGGGAATCTTTTCATGTACATTTATGCCTCTTGGATTAAAGAATGCGCCATCTATGTTCTCGCACATTGTTGTGTAAGATTTCTTGGATTTCATTTATAAATTCTTACAAGTATATTTGGATAACTAAATTATCTATGGGCTTATCAAGGATAACTATGATAATATTAGTATTATGTTTTAGAGGTGTAAGTAGTTGAGCATCTCTCTTAACATTAAAAAGTGTATATTTTCTACACCCTTTGGAAATTTCCTTGGGAACATCATTATAATGAAATTACTTGTATAATTTAGATTATGAGTAACAATAGAACACCAAATAACACAATATTTTAGAATAATGATCTCAATATGCAATTAGAATAGCTTCACCACTTTGAGGGGGCAACCTCTAAACCATATAATAAGACTCAAATGCTCAAATGATAATGAAATACTACCTAAAATCCCCTATATATACTATTTATATGATATGGCCATCACCAAGGCCGACCTATCAAGCATGAGAAATTATAAATGATAAAATAAAATGATATGGTAAGCCAAAATTCGGCTACTCATATCCTAATACAAGCAATAGGTTAAGGGCGTAGCATGCCCTTCCCCTTCAAACCAACGTTGTCCTCAATGTTGAATAATCTTGGATGTTTCTGGAGAAAACCCTCATCCTCCCAGGTGGTGTCTTCTATGCCTAGATTCTTCCACTTGATCAGATATTCCTCAATGTCTCTAGTTCTCACCTCTCAAGACGTGTTTGCAGAATATTCTCTGGCTCCAAAACGATCCTTCCTTCCTTGTCAAGTTCTAGTAACTCTATCTGGGCTTCAAATTTTTGTCCAATAACCTTCTTCAGGCATGAAACATGGAATATTAGGTGTATGTGTGAAGATGGAGGCAACTCTAGTTTATAAGCAACACTACCAATTTTCTATAGAACCTGATAAGGGCCATAATATTTAGGAGCAAGTTTGTTTTCCTTTTTCTATTGCTTTAGGGACATTTGTTTGTAAGGATGGAGATGTACAAAAACCCAATCACCAATTTCAAAATGTCTTTCACTACGGTGTTGATTTGCTTGTTGTTTCATCATGTTTTGTGCTAATGCTAAATTCTCCTTCAAACTAGCCAAAACATGTTGTTGATGTTGAATGTGTTCCTCAACATCTTTGACCTTAGTTTGCACCCTCAAGGAGGAAGTGATAGAAGGTGGATGGTAACCATATAATGCTAAAAATGGGGTCATTTGAGAAGAGGTATGAAAATATGTGTTATACCACCATTCTGCAAGTGGTAGCCATTTAATCCACCTTTCCTGCTTATCTGATACAAAACAATGTAAATACCCCTCTAAGCATTTGTTGACCACTTCTATTTTCCCATCAGTTTGAGGATGATAAGATGAACTGTGAGCTAGCTGAGTACCCAAACATAAAAATAATTTCATCCAAAAATTACTTGTGAAAATAGGATCACGATCACTTACAATTATCTTTGGGGTTCCATGTAGCCTTTGAACTGTCTCAAAAAAATAGCTGCGGCATGATCGGCTGCAAATGGATGTGATAGCGCACATAAATGGCCATATTTTGTGAGCCTATCCATAATCATGAAAATAACACTCTTACCCTCTGAACAAGGTAATCCGGTGATGAAATCTATGGAGACATCCTCCCATCTTTGGCTAGGAATTGGTAAGGGTTGCAACAGACCTGGTGTCTTAATTGTTTCCCCTTTATTCTGTTGGCACACTAAACACTCTGATACAAAATTTTATACATTCCCCTTGATTCCTTCCCAAAATAATTCTCTTTTTATTCTATGATATATCTTCAAAAACCCAGAGTGTCCTCCAACAAGTGAGGCATGTAGCTCTGCAAGAATCTTATGCTTCAACTCAGAATCTTTACTCAAGTATAACCTATCCTTGTACCAAAGGGAATTACCTTTCCACTCAAATTTGTTAGATGTCATAGATCCTTGCTTGATATCTTGTATTAGAGATTGTGTATCCTTATCTTGATTCCATTCCAATCTTGCTTCATACACCCAATCGGCCGTCAACATGGACATTCCAAATAGTAAGGCATCTACGGATGTATCCCTTCGGACAACGCATCGCTACTACATTTTATTTACCCTTTTTGTATATGATTTCAAAATCATAACCCAACATTTTGTTACCCACTTTTTTTTCCTCGAGATGATAACCTTTGCTCCAAAAAAGTATTTGAGACTATCATGATCAGTTTTTACCTTGAAGTGTCTACCCATGAGATAGGGCCTCCATTGCTTGACCGCATGAAGAGTAGCCATCATTTCTTTCTCATAGACAGTCCGAACAGATCTTTTCCTTTGAATTGGAAACTCTCAAATGCAATTGGTCTTCCTTCCTACATTAGAATCGCTCCCAATCCCGATCCGAAGTGTCACATTCAACAATGAAGGTTTCGAGAAGTTGGGAGTAGCCAAAACGGGGTTACGCACATGGCTTCCTTCAGCTACTCAAAGGATTTAGTGGCTATGTTTGTCCAATGGAAGGCATCCTTCTTTAGCAATGTAGTGAGTGGGGTTACTATTCTACCATATCCCCGCACAAATATTCTGTAGTACCCTATTAGTCCTAGGATCCAACGAAGATTTTTGAGATTTTTGGGCCTTGGCCATTCCACCATAGCTTTCTTCTGAGGATCAACTTTTACGCCTTCATGGGATACAATATGACCCAAGTACTCTACCTCTTATACACCAAAAGAACATTTGGATGGATTTTCATACATAGAGTATGTTTCTCCAAAACTTCCAACACGTTATTTACATGTTGTAAGTGTTCTTCCCATGTCTTATCAGTAAATCAATATGTCATCAAAGAAAAATAATACAAATTTCCTTAAAAATGACCTAAAAATAGTGTTCATCAAGCTTTGAAAGGTTGAGGAAAGCATTTGTCGAGACAAAAGGCATTACCAAAAACTCATAATGGCCCTCATGAGTCCTAAAAGATGTTTTATGAACATCTTCCTCTTTTATGCTAATTTGATGGTACCCTAACGAAGATCTAATTTTGTGAAATAAAAACAGCACCATGCAATTAATCAAGTAAATCATCAATTCTTGGAATAGGAAACTTATCTTTGATGGTGTACTTGTTGAGTTCTCGGTAATCTAGACACATCCTCCATGTTTCATCCTTCTTACGTATCATGACCACTTTGGAGAAGAATATGCACTGCGCTCTGCTTGATGATACCTGCCTTCAACATTTCCTCCACCATTTTCTTGATCTCACTTTTCTGGGAATATGGGTATCTGTATGGTCTGATGTTAGGTGTTTGGCTCCCTGGAATCAACTGAATGGCATGATCATGATCCCTAACTGGTGGTAGTCCCTTTGGAATTGCATCAAAAATAGATGAGTGAGCATCCACAATCTTCTGAAGATCGGGTGGCATTGAAGACTCTGTATTTTGTACTTCTATGGAAAATAGCTTTGCTATAAAGCCATCCACTCCTTTTATGAGAACCTTCTACATTTGATGAGAGCTAATAATCTATGGAGACTTAGCTACCATCCCATTAAATTGTATTGTCCTTCCATCTGAATGAAATCGCATGAACAATTCTTGGAAATTCATCTCTATAGTACCTAAGGTTGTGAACCATTGGACCCCCAAAACAATATCTGCCCCTTCCATAGAAATAGCAAACATAGGTGAGTCTAACATGTAGTCTCCCATAGAAATCTTGATACTATGGCACTTTCCTGTGCACTTGACTGTCCCACCATCTGTAATCATAACCTGCATTTCTGGAGCTAGGTAAATAAAACAATTGAGGTGGGCATCTAACTTACTATTTATGAAGTTATGAGTAGTCCCCAAGTCAATCAACACCTGAAACCTTTTTTTTTTTGAGATAGCCAATAATCTTGAGTGTTTGAGGAGTACTAATACCTGACAATGCATGGTAAGAAATTTTAGGTTGGTGATCCTCTACTTCATCTTCTATTGGTTCCTCAGCTTCTCCTATAATTTTAGCTTCCTCATCATCCTCATTACCTCCGTCAATATAGAACAACTTATTCTCAAAGCACATTTATGTCCCGGTCCATATTTACTATCATAGTTAAAACATAATCCTTTTGCTCTCTTTTCTTCCATTTTTTGAGGAGTCGGTCTAATTGGCCTAGCAAATGAAGGGGAAGAGATACTACAGTCTTTGGTGTTAATGAAAGGTGGCCTCCTACTACAAATAACTTTTTCCTCTGCATGACGTTCCATGATAATCGAAGCGAAAGCTTGATTGGATTAAACATACGTACCTCATGCTCAATGTGGTCCTTAAGACCCCCAAGAAATAGGTCATTCAGATTCTCTTCTGGAATATTCTCCACCCTTAAGGATAGGTTTTGGAATTGATGCACATAATATTTGACTAATCCTATTTTCCGTAACTTTGCTAATTGACTAAATTAGTTCTCTAAAACACTGGAACTATAGTGTAATTGCATCTCCTCGATAAAAAAATATCCAAGTGACACCTAGACCATTCTTCTACCTCTAAGCACATAACCAATGATACCAAACAAATTGGTCAGGTTCAAGATATAGGGATGCCAATGTCACCTTTTGTCCTGATGGTGTTTGATGTAACTCAAAGAAGTTCTCTGTTTGATTTATCCAATTTGGGATCCTTACCATCAAATTTGCGCATATCCACTTTTGGCATCATGTTCGTGGTTGTGAATAAGTTTGATTCTGATGGGACTGGAAAAGTGATCCAATATGGTTAGTTTGTCCATGATTTTGAACTGAAGGTCCTCCTTGGTTGATATGGGCTGGATTTGGGCCATACTAGTTACCCTTTACATGTTGCATGATATCATCCAACCGATGATTGATTTGGGCTATGTCTCCTTTAGAGGCCATCTCAGATTGTACATTTCACAACTCATACTCAAGTTGGCTCACCTTATGATCAACTAAGGTAAACCCTAGTGCTGAGGAATCTGTATTTACCCCTTCTGACTCCATCTCTTCAATCACTACCCCATCTTTATTTGGGGTTTTACCCGGAGTAACCGGATTCTTTTTGCTCTTGTGGAAGGCCTCACCATGATGTCAAACCTTAGGGTTTAGATTTTCGATACAATTTCAGCCAAACAGGAAAAAACATAGAGAAGATACTAATACAATTTTTTTAGATATTTTTGAAAATGTAAAGAACTTGAAAATTTTCCACAATTTTCACCCTAGGGAGTGATTTTATGAAAAACCCTAAATTTGTAATAACTTTTGCAAAATAAATTTAAAAAGTCTGAAATTTTCAGGGAACCTTACTTGAAATGCTTTGCAACTCTGGTAAAAATATCTCACACCAATTCACTATGGTTCGCAATATGTGGTGTCAAAATTTTTTTAGCGTTTTTACCCTAATTTCAGCCCAAATCATAGCTCTCGATACCACTTCTAATGAAATTACTTATATAATTCAGATTAAGAGCAACAATAGAACACAATATTTCATAATAATGATCTCATTATGCAATTAGAATAGCTTCGCCACTTCGAGGGGGCAACCTCAAAACCATATAATAAGACTCAAATGCTCAAATGATAATGAAATACTACCTATAATACCCTATATATACTATTCATATGCTATGACCATCACCAAGGCCGACCTATTAAGCATGAGAAATTATAAATGATATAATAAAATTATATGGTAAGCCACAATTCGGTTAATCATATCCTAATACAAACAATAGGTTAAGGGCATAGAAATCATCTACAAATAAGGATTGTTGGTAGATATTACTAAGATAGTTGTAATCTTGGGCCTAGAAGAACCTAAAAATCAAAGTGAGGTGTGCGGAATTATAGGGAACATAGAATATTATATGAAATTCATCAATGGTTATGTAAATATTATCATGTCCTTTGAAGAATTGTTGAAGGCTAAGGGAAGTGTTTTTGGGAGATGCACAACAACAAGAGTTTGAGATCTTGAAGGAGATACTAACTACCACACCAATTTTGTGTTTTCCTTCATGGGACAAACCTTTTATTGTTTTTGTTGATGCCTTTGGCATGGATATTAGCATAGTATTGGCATAGCCTGGGGAATGAATTGTGGACCATCCTATTTTATTTTCAAGTAATAAGTTGACACCACACCCACAAAGAGTAGAATTATACCACCAATGAGAAGAGTGCATTAGCTAGGATCTACATATTGCATAAGTTCGAGAAAACACTTATTGGAAAATTTGTTTATATTTTATACGAGATCATATGGAACTGAATTACTTAGTTAACAAGATTCTTTTCGCAAGGGAACATCCGTAGGTGGATCCTTATTTTTCAAGATTTTTATTTCACGATTGTTGTCAAACTAGGTAAGAGTAATTCAGGGCCTGACCAATTATCAAGGATCAATTCTAGAGAGGATGAGTAGATAATTGAGTATATAATGTCGGATGCACAATTTTTTAATTTGAATCACACACCCATAGATTTGGAATACATCACTATGTTTCTACGTAATAAATAGGTTCCCTGAAGGCATGAAGACATTGGAGAAAAATCAACTTTCCATTCGAGTTGTACCCTATCAATTGATTGGAGGTGACTTATACAAAATGGGAAGAGATGAGATCTTATATTGTTATGTCCTTGAGCATAAGCATGAAGCTATTATGGAGGAGGCTCATGATGATATAATAGGAGGACACTATGTAGGTGATGTTATAACGTGCAATATTCTTAAGGCTGGACTTTAGTGGAAGACATTGTACAAGGATGTTAAGGATTTTTTGAAATATTTTGATCATTGTAAACACATTGGAAATCCTGGACATAGATGAAATGTCACATAGACTAATTGCAAGTGAGGAACCTTTTGAAAAGTGGTCTATTGACTTTGTAGAACCTATTGCACCACCCACACTCATATCTAGAAAGTTTTATATTATTACTTGCACAAACTATCATACAAGATGGGAAGAGGTTGCACCTACAAAGGATTGTACTTGTAGCTACATAAACATGGTTCTTGTGGGAGAACATAATTAGCAGGTATGGCTACCCATTAATCTTGAAAAATGATAGAGGAACTAATTTCTTGAATGAGACAATAAGAATCCTATTAGAATATTTGATGGTATCACACCATAAAACCACCCCTTATCACCCTCAACCTAATGGTATAGTAGAATCTTTCAATAAAATCTTGGGCCAAACATTGAAAAAAATCTATGATGTTGGAAGATAGGACTAGGATGATAAAGTGTTTGTTGTACTTTGAGCCTACATGACCACTTATAAAAGATTGAACAAATCCACGCCATTCTAGTTGAATTTTTGGCATAGATGTTATGCTCCTAATTGAATTCATGTTACCATCCCTACGTATTGCTCGTGAAGGTGGAATAGATCATGAACAGGTTGTAGAGGAGCACATTGAAAAACTAATACAATTAAACGAGTGGCACGCCATTACATATTAGAGTAAGAATATTGAGAAGGAAATACAAAATGCTTGGCATGATAGGCACATTAAGAACAATACATTTGTAGTTGTCAAGATGGTATTTCTCTATGACTCCAATTTTACGTGCCACTGAGGAAATTGAAAGTGAATTGGTTGGGACTTTATGTAGTAACTAAGATACTTGAATCATGTTCATGTTAGTTGTAGGCGCTAGACGGAACCATGTTTCCCAATTACTTTAATGGAAGTAGGTTGAAGCCCTACTATAAATAAATCTTCTTGGTGTTTGTAATAAGGTAGTATTTCCACTTAGATTAGGTTTCCTTTCCATGTCTTTCTTTTGATTTGTTTCTTTATTTTGTTTTTTTATTTCTTATTTTGATGCAATAAGTGTGTTTGCATTCAAGAAGTTGATTACTACCTATTGAGTTCATGCATAGAGGACCGCATATACATTTAGTGTGGAGTGAACCAGGTACAAGTGTGAAAGATAAATCCATAGGCATTAAGAGATATATACAAGTTGGCATGTTTGGGAGGCTTGAAATAGGTAAAAATATGAGGGTGTGAAGTAAGGATGCTCTCGAATGATGCATGAAAGATAAATGTGTTACATATGCTAAGGATGACAAAGACTCATAAGAAAATTACTCGGGATAAAGACCACAACTAGAAAAAGGAATTACAAGTGTAACGTGAAGTAGGTAGCATGATGATGAACTATTTCATATATGGTGTAGAGGGTTATGTACTATGGTGTAGTGAGGCACGCGTGAGGAGGTATACGACACCGGAAATTAGTGAGTGTTCCATATGGTTATGACTACAACACGCGAAAGGAAGTCGAGTGATGAAGAATAAATTTGGAAAAGATGCTTTAAAGTTTTTTAAAAGGTGGCAATATTAAGGCATCGGAGTTTTAAATCACGGAAGAGTTATAAAGGGGTAAAATCAAGTCATTTTCTACTCTTGCATCTAAGAAGCTTTGAGAAATTGAGCTACCAAGAGACTTATTGTGATAGAGTGGGAGAAACAACAAGAAAACCAAAGCAAGTGAGTGTGGATTCTTTGTGAAAAGAAATAATTTTGAGCTAAGGATTGAGTACAAGACTAGGGAACACGTGGATAGGGTTTGTAGATTTGAAAGGTAAGAAGTTGGGGCTCGTAACACTCGTAAATTTCTTGAAAGTCAAAGTTTGTGGAGCAGGATATCTAGGGCACAATCTTGTAGGAAGAATAGAACCAAAAAGAGTGATTAATTCATCATGAAGAGGGAGAAATAATGATTAGATGAAGAGGGTTGAGGTTGAGAAGCCCTTTGGATGAAATATATGTAGAGATGCAGACCTCCGGTGTAATTAGGGCACAGACGTGGAAATCCTAGTTCCCAAAATGTAAGATCAACAAGTTTAATCATAAGCCATCGGGAATGAGGTGACCCTAAAGGCGGACATGCTATAAGATCTTCCAGATAAAAATGAAGAGGAGCATGTATGGTTGACGACTAAATGAGGATACTTTTTGAGAAAGTAGGGTTCCACCAATTATTTGAATGACTCTTATTCAAAAACCCACACATCTTTTCCAATGGCTTGTGTCTAGGGTACATGAGGATTAATTCTACTTCATGGGTTACAAAATGAGGATTAAAACCCGTCTCATTGGGTAGGTTATAGGGCTACATGATACAGGAGAAGATATAGAACTAGACCCATGTGTCAATGTGTAGATTGAGGAGTTGGCCATTAAGTTATAATATGATAAGGGAGGAAGGGCCATGAGTATTGATAAACTCACATACCCCATGAATAGGGTTATAATAATGTTTGTAAGCTATAAATTAGGTGGTTTACATAGATGGATCGATGTAAATAAGAATTTTTTATACTTTGCACACATAATGAACCACAAAACACAGTATAACATAGCACCGTATCTTTCCAATGGAATTATTGAGGAGGAAAGGGCACAAAATGAAGAAGGGGTGAAGATTACATGGGACTCCATCCTCTTGCTCATTATATTTTGGGAAATTGGCATTCTAGATGGACCGGATGAGGATCTGTGGGTTCACCCACTAGCTAGAAAATCCCCTATAGTGTAGTTTACATGATACATAAGTGACGGTGTAATAAAAACTATGTAAAATTCCAAGATAGATAGGTGGTATGCACGGATGCACGTGAGCTTTGAAAATAAATGGAGCATTCCATGAGAATTTCTTGAGGTTGTTGGACAATAGGAATATTTCACAAGAATGCAACATTAAAATCTTGCACAATTTAAAATGGAAAATGTAGAGATGAGCCCTTGGTGTAATCTACCATTCGCATTCACTACTAAATATTTTAATTGCGTGGTGAACAGGATCAAGGATGAGTAAAAGATGATATTTTATACAGACAAGATGGACTCAAATTGGCATACTCTATGTGTAACATACGGGTGTGAATCTAGGCCAACGTACTTAAAAAATCGAGCTAGACTCGCTAGACTTGAATCCATAGTTGATTTTCATGATCAAAGGCATGATATGCGAAGTATTTTTAGTTCTGCAACCAAAGGCTCAAGATGGGATGGAGATGGAGGTGACAAATACTTATCTCCCACAACCAAAGAAGACTATTATTCCATCACCAAAGACTACGTGCGAGGAGTCTCATGAAGAGAGAGAGAGAGGACTATATCACACGCACCAAAAGGATATTACTACAAGAGAAGAAGACATAGTAATGGTGTGGGACCTTCTCAACCACCAAATGAAGGAGAGCTCAAAGAATACCATGATCAAGGGAGGGGGATCCAAGGTAGTCTCAAGTGATGAGGAAGGAGATGAGGAAGAAGAATGAAATTTTATCAAGTATTTGGAGCACAAGTGGGCCAAGAAAGAGGAAAGGAATGAAACAAAGACACAAGAAGGATCCGACCCAATGAAGGAAACACCTAGCTAGAAATAAAAGGATTATTTTAAAATCCCATGGAAGGATAATTCACCTATGCATGAGGAGGCATGAGAGGAAGAGAAAGAGGCGTATGATGCTTATGTCATAAGAGAAGATAAGGGCGTGGAAGGTGGAACGAGCACATGTTCCTTCACTCTAAAGAAACAACGAATGAAGAGGAAAAGGTAGTGAGGAAATGATGGACTCGAGATCACCACATATAGAATTTGTTGATGATCCTAAAATTACCGAGGGCATGATTCTAGAGTGTAGTAACTACATATAAACTATACATTTGGTATTTAATGGATAAACGGGAGGGGTCTCATGTACGGGAAGATGTTATCCTAGAATATACATATAAATGTGGAGGATTTTGAATTTGAAGTAACTAATAATTCTATTAGTGTGATTGAGTGAAGAAAGATCCGGGAAGAAAAATAAATAATTAGACTTCATGTATCTATCATATGACCACGTATGCAATGCTTTAAATAAAATGTCCATGGATGTTACACATAGGATTTTAGATGTAGGAGCTACCTTAAGGGTAATGGTAATAGATAAGACAAGTAAAGAGCATGAGATTGAGAACCTTAACAAGGATATTTAGAGGGAGAAGAAGCACACCTAGGAAGCATGTGCATTGGTAAATTAGATTTTAGGTCAATGCCTAACCTTGGTCATCTAGGCTAGGAGTGAGTATAATGACAAGATGGAATATCTCGAGGACCTAGTAGGGATGCTCCCTGGTAAACATTAAAAGTGGCATGAGGCCTATAACTAAAGAAATGGATAAGGAAAATAAGGTAGTTATTGAGGCCAAAATAACTAAACTTGAGGATCTATTTGCACACTGACTCAAGGAGGAAAGTAGTAAAGCTGACTTATATTTTAACATGTGTAAAAAATATGACCCTATCCTTAGTGCAAGGGTAATTAATGAATAAGGGTAAGTATTTAATGGATAAATGGGGAGGGGTCTCACACAACGGGAAGATGTTATCCTAGGATATACATATAAATGTGGAGGATCCCAAATTTGAAGTAACTAATAATTCCCTTAGTGTGATTGAGCTGAAGAAAGAGATTGGGAAGAAAAACAAATAATTAGACCCCATATATCTATCATATGACCACATATGCAATTCTTTAAATAAAATGTATGTGGATGTTATGCATAGGAATTTAGATGTAGGAGCTACCTTAAGGGTAATGGTAACAGATAAGAAAAATAAAGAGCATGAGATTGAGAAATTGAAGAAGGATATTTAGGGGGAGAAGAAGCACACCTATGAAGGATATGATAGAGCATGTGCATTGGTAAATCAGATTTTAGGTCAATGCCTAACCTTGGTAATATAGGATAGGGGTGACTATAATGATGAAATGGAATATCTCGAGGACCTTGTAGGGATGCTCTTGGTAAACATTAAAAGTGGCATGGGACCTATAGCTAAAGAAGTGACTAAGGAAAAGGAAGAAAATAATGTAGTTATTGAGGCTAGAATAACTAAACTTGAGGATTTGTTTGCATAGCTCAAGGAGGAAAGTAGTAAATCTGACTTAGATTTTAATAGGTTTCAAAAGTTTGACCCTATTCTTAGTGCAAGGGTAAGTAATGAATAAGCATAACTCAGGGTTATACAGGAAAAGACACCGACCAACAAGATAGAGCACATTAAGGTTATGGCTAAGGTGTTAGAATAGAAAGATTTAATTAAGGCCAAAAAGGATAAGCTAGAGATCTGGATCAAATAATTTCATAACATTGTGATGGAGTGCATGGATATGATAAAAGGAGTGTTTTCATAGTTAACTAGGATTATCCAATAACTCAAGGGTAGATTTGAAGAGTTGGAGCATGAACAATTACCGTGTATTGTAGATGTGGTGCCTAGGAAAGCATTAGAATAACTCAATGAGTGGAAGAAATAGGAGGGTGAGTTAAATGATGACTTTTTCTAACTTCTTCAACAACATGAGTCCTAATATGATAGGTGATATGATTCATTTTGACATTAAATTATTTATTATTTCATTGTATTTCATATACATTCTTTGAAGGAACAAGTTTAGAAAACCATATCCAAGGAGGCAATCTAATTTAGTGTGGGGGTAATGTTGCATGGCTGAATTGACTAAGTATTTGTCGCACACAAGGATCTAGGGTGCACGTGAAGCATGCACTAAGGTGCACATGCAAGAAGTCTAGGGTAGTACCACGAAGATTCGTGCCTAAGGAGGATAACTGGGACTCATCGATTTTACTAAACACGGGGTAAAAATATAAGAATGGCGGAAGAGTGGCATCCAAGAAAGGGTTAATTATAGATAGCATCGGGATGGATTAGGACACATTTAAAGGAGTGAAAACTGGAAAAGCACAGCAAGAATTACATTATGATCATGCACAAGGTGATCTAATAATAGGATTAACACATGAGCTATATTTAGGATAATCTATTATTAGGATTGATGTAAAAGCATGCATTCCTTATGGCCATTTTTGGATGTAATGCATGTTGTCTATTTTGGCATACATATTATTACGAGAGTGCCTAAGTGGTGAAGGGAAATCCCCACCCCTATGTGTGTGTGTGTGTGTGTTTAATATTATTATTTTGGTACCAGTTATTATGTTTGAGTTATGAGAGTATTTGGTATGCATTTGTGGTTTAGGGTTTGATGTATGTGCATGTTCCAACATTTTGATATACATATGTACTCATCTTCTATTATGTAAGACTTTAATATAATGGATTATGGAGGATAGATTATGATCATTGATGTGTCTGAATATGTTGAATTCATGGTGCAATTCGTATTGATTATTATTTGAATTTTTATGTTCCTTATTACATGTGTTTTCAATTGAATGTATGAAAAGGGGTTATTATGTTTGAATAAGTACTTGGTTAATTTATAATATATCTACATGCTAAAATATTGAAAAGAAACACAAAGGAGGGACTTGATAGTTTCACATTCTTTGGGTGATAATTTAGCCTTGTTGAATGAGGTGTCGGTGTGTTTAGAATTATATTGGGAAATAAAATACTAAAACTTATGAGTCTAACATAAAACAAGAATAGTTGAAGATCAATTTTAACACCAATAACAAGTGTTCTCAATCCTTAAATAGATTTTGGTATTTATACAAAACCACACAAAGAAAGAAATGGATTAAAAGCAAGGTGAGAGAAGATTTCAATTTGGAGACTTTTTTTTGTATGATTGTATCCATAGAGCCAAATATATTTAAAATAAGATAAAAAAGTTAACAATATTTCACCCAAATATTATGGCTTTTATCAGCGTTACAAAAAATTGGTAGTGTGGCATACAAACTAAAGTTTCCTTTCTCAACTAAAATACATCCAATTTTTCACATTTATTTCTTGAAGAAGTTCATTGAGAAGAAGTTGTCTTCTCATTTATTATGACAGGACGTTGATGAGGAGGAACACATCATCTTGGATCCTGAAGGAATCCTATTAATACATATTAAGGAATTAACGACAAGGTTCATCAATGAGTATATGATCGAATGGAATAATTTGGACCTTGAAGATGCAATATGGGAAGATGAATCATTTCAAGAGTAGCATCTAGAGATTACCAATATTAGATAAAAACAATTTTGAAGTGGAGGGGCATGTTACACCATTAACCCTAGGTCATATATCACAATATGGATACCCGAAATGTGGATCACATAATCTCTTATCATGTCATATCATATTTATGTATGCTTTCATATATTTAATGCGTTGGCCTTGATATTTTGCATAGTGTAGTAGGGTATATCTAGGATTTTGAGAGTATGATATAATTATCACATTAAGAACTTGATTCTTATTGTATGGTTTGGATTTTTCCCCCTTGAAGTGGCTAAGTGATTCTACTTGCATATTATGATCATTTATTTATATTTTGTGTTCTTGGTGTCATATTGTTTTTGATATTCATATCTAATTAATTTCATTAAAACTTGAGCATAAACCTTTCAATAATTCCATGAATATCTTGCACTTATGCTAGTATTATACTTAATCTTAACTCTTCTTTTCTTTAATCACATAGATTTATTCAAGTAATACAAAAGTATTTATATATTTGTAAACATACAAATCTAGGACCTATACACACAACTTGTATTGTTAGGACTTCACATTATAGATTGTCAGTCACTTTTGTTTTATTGATAGTATATATTTTCTACTCTTTACACATATGTGTTCACGTGGTATAGTGAGGTTGATGTAGGACACATAGATCATTATATACTAATAAGAGGTACCAAGGTTATTTTCATTCTTCTCCTTGAGGAATCCTTTCACACTATATAGGTTCCATTATTTCAATATATTTCTTTTCTAATTACTCATTGTGCTTGACTACATATATATTTTATATGTTATTTATCAAACTAACAAGACTAATATGTGTGTATTATACAACATTGACACATCTTGCTTTATATGATCTCCTAACGATTATTTCTCTTATCACTATTTGACATTATTACTTGTTAGACATTTAATTTTTTCTCATGTTGCTAACTATTTTCTTAATTACATGTAGCCTAAGCTCCTTGATTTTATTTTGACACCGTGGGTGTCCCATGTTTATGGTTTTATGCCTTCTTGTATAAAATTACTTTATCTTATATGTGGCCCTAAGTTCCTTTTTTATCATGTGAAACTATGGGTATCCTGCTTTTATGGATATATGCCTTGATTGATTCTATTTTATATGTTCTTGTGTGTGTTAACTCCTTTGATTTTTCTTTAGCTTTGTTTTAGGTCTCATACATATGTGTTGATGTTACTACTATTTTCATAGTTGTTATTACTTTTATTTCTCTTGTTTCTATGGTTGTTTTATTCTTTGCACACCATGGTTTCCACCACGTGTAACCCATTTTTTTGTAGGTTCACGTTATCAAAATATGGTCACCTATTCAACATCATATTCCCTTTTAAAATTTCTTAGACATAAAATGCATGGGCACACATCTTTTCTTTTGAACTGCATGCTTAAATGGTTTTTCAAATACACCTCATAAGAGGGTTCATTAATCAAAGTTATTTTCTATACTTAAAATCATAATCACATGCTCAAACATAGGAATTCATGGGGAAAAGTACTCAAAAAAATTCCATATATCAAATTTTGGTAGAAAATACATGGGTCAAAATTGTAATAAGGGTCAATGATGTACATATGGTTCGACCACACCATACATTTTTTCTTTGGGGAAAAAACATCAAATTTATCTATAGTTTCATATTTTTAGCATAAAGATGGCACAATCTCATACTCAAATGATACAATTTAAATGAGTTTCCATGGGGAATGAAATAATTCACTCTTCTTCTTTAGTACTCAGTTCTAGTTATAAATTACAATTTTTTAGAGGCATAGGTATCCTTCTCCATCAATATTTTATTATCTTGCATTTTTACTTAGTAGTAAAACACACTAAAAACCCATGGAGGAACTCATTATCTTTATACCTTGATTTTATATACTCAAAAAAATTAGGCCTAGATATGTTTGCATCAGCCTAGTTCACGGGTTTATGAAAAGTATCAAAGCAACTAAGTTCTTCATAGGAATTATTTCCTCACTTCATATTAAATGGGAAGATATCAGATTATTGTCATGCAAATGTGCAACAGGAAGTAGAAGTTTCAAGCTCGACAATTATACCACTGTGTCAAAATTTTCATGTTTTATCATTCCTAGGTACCCCACCCAAATATGTCACTCGATCATGCGTAATTTGATGTAAAATTGGTCCCCTAGGTGATTTAGGAAATTCTACTCATTCCCCCTAGGTGATTTTAGGGAGTTTTGAAAAGATGCTATCTTCTAGCAGTATCGGGAAGGGCTATCGTCGGCCTTCCCAGGACTAGATCAAACCCCCTAGAGTGGAATAGAAGGGCCTAATTCAACATGGAGGTGAATGGAGGACCTTATAACATCATGGAAATAATTTTTGGCAGCCTTGGGGAAGTTCTGAAAGACTTGGAGCAGTATGAGTAAAAAATAGGGTTCACAAGCCTAAGCAGTTCACATGCCTAAAACAGTTGTTGGGCTTTAGAAGAAGATTCAAGGAGCTCCAAATGGATTTATAAGTAAAAAAAAATCAACGGAAATATAATTCCAAGCCCTACATGATGGTGAAATAATATTTTTCACAACACCTTAGAGCATAGGATTGGCGGGCGCTTTTCTCGGGGCATAAGTAGAGCCTCGAATCAAAAATATGATTTTTAGGGATTATAAGGCTGAATCAAGAAATTATACCACAAACATTGGATCCAAAATTCCATTTCCATTCATGATCATATAACATTTTACCAATAAATTCCACCGGGAGCTCTAGTTATCATCACTCTAAGTTACCCTCTCAAAGGCGCTTCAGACTTAATCATTTTTTGGGAGGACACGTGTCAAGATACCAAGAGCCTGGTAGGCTTTCATGTCCCTGAGGTCAGGTAAACCAACCATTGAAAATTTATCCCAGCCCCCATGTGACCTCTTTGACCCTCATGTGACATCCAGACTTAATAGTTCAACCCCCGAGTGCATTTTTGAAGCATCCATTCCCCTGCGTCGCCGATCAAGCGCCATGTGTCAGCTCCAAGACCACCATGGAAACTGATGTCCCTTATTTCCCTAAGGTAAGGGACATCAGAACTTGAAAAAATCACCCTTCCCCATATGGGGACCCTTTTGGACATCCATGTGATGACTTTCAGCCCCTGTGTGCATTTTGGAGCATTCATTCCTCGCCATCGGATCAAGCGCCAAGTGTCACCCAGACCATCTGTGGAAACTGATGTCCCTTATTTTCTTGAAGTGAGGGACATAATACAGCAAAAAAATCTCCTATACCTCTATGGGGAGCCTTTTGGACATCCATGTAACCTTCTTTCAGCTCTTAGTGCTTTAAAGCAATCTGTTCTCACCTTCATTCCCTGTCAGTCAGATCGCCACCATGTGTCGTCCTCTTGACCACCATGGAATTTGATGTCCCTAACATCCTTGATGCTAGGGACATAAAGTATGGAACATTTTTCCAAAGCTTCTCCTCTCATAATTTTAAAAATTCAAAAATCTAACTATCGCCCAAAGGCATCTAGTGCTTCCAATCGCTTCCACTCCCTGCATAGTTTTCCTCCATTCTTCCTCTGTAACTTCTCACCTCCATTACTCCATTGATGAATCTCATACCATTAATTCCATAGAGGTACTCCTCTTCCACCCCAAAAATTCACGTAGGTCCTTGTTGGTTGTCAAATAGGACTTCACGAAGAGCAATAGCTAGGGGACAAGAAGTCCCTCCTCTTTAATGGGAGAGGTTCCCTTATTCAGAAACGAACCTATTTACACATATACAAAACATGATTTTCTTGTGGAACTTGGATATTTACGAAAGTGTTTTCTATAAGGATCATCAATTACAAAAGGACTGAGAAATGAGAAAACGAGAACGAGCAGAAAGGCACCATTTAGAATTATAGATGACAGAGTAATTCTTTATGCATGTGAAGGTACAGTGAATTGAAACAAGATCATTTGTATCATACTAATAAGATGAAATTTGAAAGACACAAAGTTCTATCAATAACATCTACAAGAATACAAAGCTTCTTAATATAATATAGACAAATGATCTTAACAAGATTAAATGAAAATCTTAGGGATAAAAGAGATCAGATAGATGAAGAATGAAAAGCCCTTATGTATTGATTTCTTTATGATTTATTTACACTTTCAGAAAATAAGCCAAGTTCTTCCTCCTTCAAAATGGTGAGGAGAGGCCATTATATAGTTTACAATTCAGTTACTCTCAAGAACTACTTCTTTTAACTAAAGATTAGGTAAGGATTGCCAATCGTAATACCTCAACTTATTACAATAAATCCGAGAAAAGAATTGGAAGAGAAGAGAGAAATAAGAGAAGAAGACAGGTGCTTATGACCGGGAGGGACCCATGACTTCAAAATCTGCTGCTTGAATCATCCGTACTATTGGCGTAGGGTTTCGCTCTGTCATCCTCGACCAAAATCACTAAAGTCAAGATGACGAACTTCACCTGTCCCCGATATCGGGAACGGTAGACTCTAGTGGTGAGATTTGTTCTTGTCCCTAAAATTTGATCTTCATGTTGGTAGTAATTTGAGGGCGAAGCTGCAAGCTAGAATTGGGAAGGAATTGCAGAGGAAAATGGATACGCACATAGGAATTTAGATTACAAAGGTTTGAGAAAAAGATTACGGGAAAGCAAAGTGTGCAAAATGAATAGGGGTTCGCTCGTTATATAGATGTTTAGAGAGAGAAAGGCAATGAATGCGTATTTAATACATACCTACCAAATTGAATAAGCAAGATATTCAGGTAGAGTGGGAAAAATTAGCACGAATGGCACTTGGTTCATTTGGGACATGTGGGACGTGAAAGTGCGAAGTACGCGGCTTGGCCGATTCGGGCGAAGTGGGGAAAAGACGCACAAATGCTCTTGGAACATGCAAGACAAAAGTACGTGAAGTACGTGGCTTGGCCGATTCGGGTGAAGCGGGGAAAAGACGCACAAATGCTCTTGGAACACGCGGGACAAAAGTATGTGGAGTACGCGGCTCTACGAACCTCGGACGAAAATGGAACAATTGGTCCAGATGAACTTGGGACATTTGGGACAAAAATTTCTGACGGGCCTGAAAAGAACAGACTTCTGGTGAATTGGACGATCGGGGAACAAAGGGCCCAATTGAATTTGGGACACACGGGACAAAAATGTCTGACAGGCCCGAAAAACACACAAAATGACCCAAAAACGCAGATTTCTCAATTTCTTTGGCATTTCACATTATCGCACAACAAGAGAAAACACTTAAACTCAAAATTTTAAATTTTCACTTTCTTAAGAGCAAGGGAATTTTTAGTGGACAACAGTCCTAAAGTAAAATTGGAGCAAACACAAAAGGAGAAGAACATAACAAAGAAGGAAAAGCACAGAGAAAACTCCATGGCCATGAAACGAAAATTTGAAGAAATATCCCAAATGGATACGTGAAACAAAAAGCTATATTTTTATGTTCATTAATATACCCAAGGCCATCAATAAAACACCGTCAAAATTTCCCTCGTGCTACAGAGAATCCACAGTGAAGAAATCCCACTTTTGGCTCAACGAAGAAAAAATCCAATTTCCGTCAAACCGTTGGGTGAAATGAAATAGAATTTCATGAAAAGAATAAAAAGAAGATACCTATCACAATGAAATTTATTTTTTCATAAATGGAGGAGAAAAATAGACCTACAATTTTGAGGTTCATTAATGGTTTTCGCATCCAAGCAATCGTCGATCTAAAAACTAAAACTAAAAATTTCTTGGACTATTAAGTGGTCGGCCCAAATTTTCAGAGGGTTGATATTGGGAAAAAACCCATATCAAAAACTTCATTCCATGTCAATCCGACTCCCAAAACCAACTTTCTAAAAAATAGTAGGCCTACTACATAAGAACCGCTATTTCAGAAAGTCGTCGATGTAATAACTGCGAAGGAGACGAAGTCATTGGAGGTGCACTACAATTGAGAATTCACTAGACAGAAATTTTTGAAACTTACTAAAAATATTAAGTGGTCCCTCAAGCACTTGCTAAAAATAGAAATTTTATCCAGAAGGAATGAGGAATGCAGGAGAAAGAGGAAAATTGAGCCGCAACATCCAATTGAAGAGTGGGGACTTGATTTTTCACACTTACTAAAAATAGTAAGTTGATTTTTCTAAGGGAGACATGAAGCCAAAATGGATGGGTCAGAAGCCAACAAAACCCTTCACCTATGAGTATGATGTGGAAGAGAATGATGTCTCGTACATGTTCCTGAATGAACTTAAGACTTGCATGGCCTCTAAGGACTGAAGGATGATTGAAGACCAAATATTCACAAGTAGTTTTTTCTCCATTATAGGACACCCAATGCCTATGCAAAGTCTCGAGCTAGTCCTATCTTGATCTTTCCACTACAGACTCCAAGACATGAACCATCCAATATGAAAATGGTACCACAATTGCGATCATCGTTGAGTAACATTTCACTCAACTTGGAGATTGATTTGTGAGCCAATTTGAAAGAGTTTCATAGTGTGTAAATAATTCAAAGATTTAGAGTTTCACTACATTTGAAGCTTTCCATCAGTGAGGATCGATGAAATTCATTAGGAATGACGTCTCCTCTTCTCTCTCTCTCTCTCTCTCTCTCTCCTCTTCTCCCCCCAACTTTATCTCACTTTCCAATATTCTAATTTTTAATTGGGGTTGCACTTTTCACATGTCTTAATGTTCCTAATGTAATAAGTCACCTTTATGTTATAAAAAGGGACTTAATATTCTCCTAGGAATTCGAAAAGTTTCAAGTTGCACAAGGACATATGAAAAGCCATTGTGAGGTAGATGATAAGTCACCTCTCACTCTATAAATTGTAACACCATTCCCATTTTAAAGGGTTGGCGATTGATATTGTAAACTCAAGAGTGTATTACACCTAGAGAAAGCAAATGAGACAACCATTTTTGTCTACTATCCTCTACTCTCAAATTTCTTCCATTCCCACATTATGTATAACTTTTATTTGAGAAATCAATACAATAAGGAGTTTTTAGCTTTCTTTAACTATCAGGTTTCTTACTAGTGCATGATCATTGAATTCTATTTGGTTTTGCTACTATTCGTAGAGTTTTTCTTCCCATAAATGCATGTGTTGAAGTTTCTAACTAGTGTGTATGCGCAGAATCTAATTTTCAACTTGTAGCATTAGTTGTCCTACCTATTTTCTCACTCCCCTTTCCCACTCTTTAGACAAAGTATTCTCTATTAATAGATTTCTAGATTTGTCACATGGTTAGTGGAGTCCCCCTGTTGGATCCCCAGCTGAAAGTCCACCACAAAAATCCACATTTTCTCGTGCATGCATATACGTGAAGTTACACCAATTAAGTAGAGGGAATTAGATTCTCAGAGCATTGGCAAGAAATCCATAAGATTTTCCACCCAATTTTTTTTCTCACCAACAGTTTTTGGTGCCCACCATGGGGAAAATTTAGCAACATTTACACCCAAAATAGGACTGCAAGGTCCAAAATTCAAAAAAAACTCAAATATTGACAAAACAAAAAAAGAGTTCATGAAAATCCATTTATGAAAGATACACTCTCGATTTTTGCAAGTGACCTTTCATATTCCACAGTGTCTTTTCATATTCCCACTTCAAGAATTTCCAAAAGTTGGTTGAAGGAAGCTAAACCAGGTTGAGCATGTCAAGAGGCATTGTTGATTCCAATTTGAGCATTTGCAAAATCAGCAAGAAAAAATTAGAGATAATCCATACTTGTTCTCTCAAGACTCCTCTCCATCCGCGCATTGATCACTCACCTGGAAATACTTTCAAAATCCTGTTGATACTTCTCCTTCAAATCCTCCCATTTTTCAACCACCATTGAACATCAAGTTCACGAAAGAAGAAGAATTTATAGAAACAAGGGCTGAAGCAAAATAAAAAACAATAATGGAAGAAAAATAAGAAATACCTCAACCCATTATTCCATGGGGAAGGAATATAGGCCCGCTTGCTCTTGAACCACCTCTCCAAGATCTACTAACAAGTTCCCATAAGAACTTTCCAAAGTTCAATGGTGACGAAACACAACATTCGTAAGAACACATCACTGCTTTCACGACATCATGTGGAATTCTTGGTGTGAGTGTTATGGAGGTTATGAAGAAGACAAAGAAGATGCACCCAGTTTCTCATGCGTGGTATTCACTCGTTCTCATTCCAAGAAAGGAGCACCCCCTCCACTGATGTAAAGAAAAATAAGATTGATGATCCTCCTATGATGACTTCGTAAAAAGAAATAATTAGTCGAGGATCACCACTTCCTCCTTACATGAAGTCTACATTGTTGAAACTTGATCCTGTAGTAAGTAAAAAGGCTCCCACTAATCCAAGTAAGTCTTCTAATACCTCTTCCAATTCTAAACCCAAATCTGCTCCTATAAAATCTAATTCCTTGAAAGCTCCTAGTGTTCCATTCAAAATACCTTCCATTCCTAAAACATCAAATCCTTCTCCTAAGCCTATCTAGACTCCAAACTCAGTCCATTCACCCCCCCTTGTACGCATCTTATCCCTTTGACTTCATAGAATATGAAAACAAGGACAAAGTGTAGATTATGAAACTAAATATTTGTAGACTCGTCTTGAACAATTTGAGAGGTTCATCCGATATATCGGGAGTGGTGGTCTAACACCTAATGATGTAGCATCTAGTTCCAAAGGCATGCTACCAAACTCACCTACACCTCCCTCACTTAACATACATTCTCCGAGTGCATCAAAGACTGATAAATTTGAACCTTTCTATGTCTCATTTCTTGTTGGAGAATATGTAGTGAATAATTGCATAATAGATTTTTTTGCCTCGAGACAACATGAGGCCTTTGAAGGTCACCAAGGCTCTCAAAATTACCATGACTACACCTATTGGCTCTTGTTACTCTTTGGAATAAAAAAAGGTCTCACTTGTAAGGAAGGTAAAACATGCATAGGTGGCTCTCGCTAGATTTCCAGAGAAGAAATTTTTAGCCATGATTTTGGTAGTAGACGTCCCAACTTCATTCGGAATGTTGCTAAGTAGACATTTCTGCCAAGACTTGGGAAGGAAAATTTAGATGAATTGGTATTCTGCAACCATACCAGTGAAGGGAGACATGGAGAAATTGCTTCCCAAGAAGAATATGAGGTACACGGTACGAAATTCTGGAATCCTGGAAGCTAAAATCTTGTATCAAGATAGCAGGTAGATGAATCACTTGGTGGAAATTGAGGAGGAAGAGGATATTCCCATCTTGATAGGTCCAAACTTTCCTTCCCGAGATGAATTTGGACTTTGAAGAAGCATTGAGGAGATTTGAGTTAGAAGAGGGAAGCTTTGAATTGTCAGATGACACAAACCATGAAGAAGAGGAAATGGTTCTTGACGATTTTCAAACAGAAAAATCAGCTTATGTGTTTATCCGTGATGAAGAAATTTTCTCTTTCCCATTCGAAGATGAGGACTCCCTTGATCATGTCACCCAGGAAGAGACCAATCTAGTCTATAATGAACCCTCAAATAGTGGGGAAGAACCATCTGTAAAATTTAGGGGTCTCATTTTTATTGTTTTTATATAAAACCAACATCACTGGCATTGGAAAATGTACTATTATTATTTTTCTTGTTTTTAAACATTGTTTCTTCACTCGACGAATACAAAGGGTGAGGGCCGGGTTTGTAGGAGGATAATTCCCCTCAAAGATAAACCATTGTGTTATTCATTCTTTTCTAGTTCCAACGAGTATACACACAACCCCCTTTCCTCTCATTTCTAGTGTTTTCAATCAATTTGTAAAATTTTAATTAAATAAGCCATTATTTTCATGAAATTGTATTTGCTATAACTTTTGATCGGTGGCTCAAATTTGAGCACTGTTTTGGTCAAAATTGAATGTTTTCTTGTTCTCTACATGATGGCTTGATTTAATTTTATAAACGCGCTACTTTATAAAGGACCACATTCTAGGGGGTTCTTGTAAAACTCACTGGGGACTTGTACTTGAACGCACTGAGTTATAAAGTGCCACATTTTGGGATGATTTTTGCAATTGATAATGAAGAATACGATGATCACTAGGTTAATTTTCTATAAATATATTTTGAATACGAGAGGATGGGGCCCATTTTGGTAGGAGACCAAATCCCCCCATTACGACTTGTTTGTTTCATTTCTCCTTTCTACAATAAGAACATTTACTACATATGTTTCTCTTGAGAAGAATTTTGTACATGAATTGTAAATGGGTATCTTAAAAGGCACCTATTTGATCCAAAAATAGTACTTAAATTTTTAAAAGTACTTAGAAAATTTTCGATTAAAAACTTGACAACCGATTAAAAGTATTAAGCCAATTTTGGGAGCTCTTATATCTCAAATACTTAAAATATTATAAATAAACCAATTATAATTTATTATCAAATTAAGTGAATAAACTAAATCTTAGTACAAATCCATTTTAAAATTCACAAGTTGAATTCAAATCATACACTCAAAGTGAATTTTTGAAACCAAATTTGATAAGTGCATTCAGATTCTTTTATTGGTTATGGATACATAAATGTTCTTAAAATCCAATTACCAATTAATTTTTTGATTCACCAAATAAATTATTTAATCTAATTAGCTTTTTTATTTGATCAAAAGCTTCACAAACTAAAATAAAATCCACACAACAAGATTGTTAACAGAGTTCACCCGAAGGCTATGTCTCTAGATTCTCGAAAAGAGAATTGATCTATTAAATGACCAATGAAGTACAATAACCCTTAAATAATGTCTAAACAGATAAAAACCTACAAATGAGCTGATCAAATATATTGGAAACTCTGCAATTTACCGAAAATGTTCCCAAAATGATCCATGGCTCCTATAGTGCTTCCACAGTGTGATCCCCTTGCAAATGCGATTGAAAAATACCTACAAATAGAGATTTATAAAAAATACATGAAAAAAATTATATATCTGGAAATATTATAAAAATATGAACAACTTCCCTTTTTACTCCATGGCCTAGTTCAGACTAGAAGTACTTGGAAAAATCATATCTCTGTTTACTCCTCGTGCTTGTTCTATGAAACTGTGATGGAAAATAACCTACACATGAAAATATACAGAAATTCATATAAAAAAATTTACATTTCTAGAAATATCTTGGAATTATGAACAACTTTCATATATAACTCAAGATCTGGTTTTGCGTCGAAAGGCCTCACAAATTAGGTTTCTTGCAAGTAGGTCTATCTTGCCCTCTCATAGACCTGTCACTTCTCTTATACAAAACCCTGTGAGATGTTTTTATATCACTTATCGAAAGGTGGTGTGTTGGTAAGTCTACCTATTACTTTGGCTTGGGTCAATGGTTCAAATCCCTTTGATTTCATTATCCACTATAAATAGCAAATGGAAATCTTTTATCCTTATATGGGAATCAATCCCATAGTCCATAGGAGATAATTTTATCCAAACCTTTTAATAAGGCTAAACCATCCTATTTTCATGTGGAATAGATATGCATATCATTTTTATACCAAAATTGGAGGTCCATGTGCTCAAATGGAGTGTTTCCATGTGTCATCATGTGATTGGTTCACCTTTTTCCATGTCACTTTTTCCTGCAAGTTTGACCCAAACTTTGACTAACCATATCTTTCGCATACGGACTCAGATTTGGTCCGTTTAAAATGTGTCAAAAATATCATGACAAGATATACGCAATAGAAGTGATTTTTTGAGATTCCAAGACAATTAATTTTTTAGTTTGACCAAATTTGACCACACGTTGACCAAACTTTGACCAACTTTGACCAGACGTATCTGGAGCTTAGAGTGTCTATTTTTCACGTTCTTATAGTCGTCGGAAATATATCTAAAGGATATAATGAATTTTAATGGTTTAAGGAAGTTTAGGGAACATTTGACACTAAAATTGATCCCCTGATCACTCCTCCCTACTGAGAAGGCTTTTTGTCCACAAAAAGTTGTGTATCAACCCACAAAACATGTTATCTCTTCCTGCATTGCACAAAAAAATACAAGAACCCAAAATAACATTATATGTTAATAAAATGAAACTATTGGACTAGATAACTACATAAGCTATCAGATAATAACACCAATTAAGATAGTGTTCAATGAAACACCGCAATCCTCGTCAACTCGCACACAACCGTGAACTTTCATACCCCACTATAATGTCATCACAAATAAGCGGCCAATTAATAACACCCATTCTAATACGTAATGCTATTGTCCAACTACCACTTTGTGATATGGCTGATTACCAAAAATTACAATTTTTAAACAAAAATCAAAAGTATACTAGACATCTAAATCGCCACAATTAGGCTAGCGCCCACTATCCATCTAAAACTACAACTACAAATATTCACTATCTAGAATAAACTAGACTATCAATGCCCAAAAAAAGATATAGTCAACAAACTGAATCCACATGAATTTTCCAATTCTACCCATACACCGAATCATGTAACAGATAGATGATAAACTATAGGCTTACCCAAATCGGTGAGCTTCCATAATCAGAAACTAATCACTTGGTGCAACTTTGCAAACCAATTTGTTAGTGTAATAAATTTACACCCTAATTGCAACCACATCTAATAGTTACAAAAATTAAATTTTCCCAAAAATGAGGGTCTTAAAAATTAGTGCAAATAACACATGTGGATACAACAAGTTTATCTATTTATTATAATATCAAACAGGTGCCCAAATGGGTCTTATAAGCATATCCATAAATTTGCACAAATGAAAACATTATAAAATTGCAAGTTTCAAAATTAGACATTCTGATGATGCCCATATCTCTACATATTGTTGTCAGAAATGGAATTTGTCTACCTTGACCATGAGAAAATAACTTGAGTATTTTAAACCTGTCACTCAATTTCTCTACAGGTGACTTCCATAAAAATTTCAAAGTTGAATATATACATAGGAAAAATCCTTTCAACAAACATCAGGAATCCCTATAGCTCTGAAAAATTTGCATGCTATCAACAATCAATGCTATGCAAACATAAAACTAAGGAACATTTTACCAACCCTTTTAACAACATTTTCCTGTTCATGTGGTTTTACTTCCTTAGTACAAATTTGGGCTGCATGAGTTGAATTTAATTTTGTTGGTTTCCTAACAACTTTCCATTGTTGCATTGGATGCATTTTCCAACATTTTACAACATCATGTCCTTTCTTATTACAATGGGTACAAAATTGTATGTCCTTGTTTTTAGGAAACTTACCCAAAATTTTCCTCTATTTAGGAGAGGTAACCTTTTTTCCTTTTCTCACCTCATCAGGGTGAGATTGGTCTTTAGCACCTACCTCATCATTCACAAAAGGCATTAACTTCTTTAACATAGTTTTCCTCTTCCAACAATATGTTGCAGAATGATTAGTACCTTCACAAAACATGTAAGGAAAAGCATATTTCTATCTACCAAAGCTATATTGTTCAAATTGAAAAAGTCTTCTAAGAGTTTTAGGATTCAATTTCCTTGGTGTTATTTTTAGTGTAAGTAGGAGGAGGTGGAATTTCAGTACCTCATTTACCTATTTTCTTACACATGTCATTATTCCTTCGATGGCGAGAATCTTGAAATTCTAGTGGCATAGATCCTTGGTTGTTGGAAACTTTTTTCCTTCAGCTGCTCTGGAACTTTCTTCAATCTCCATTTTCCCACTAGAATAACTCAAACTTGAAAATTGAGGTTGATCCTCTACCCTGTATTGGGTTTGAATCACCTTGTTCATTTTTACCAAGTAATTTTCCATTTTAACCATTATCTTAAACCCAATTCCCTTAGTGTATTTTTCAAATTCACCCAATGAAATGTCTAAAACTAAACGAGAGGAACTATTTTTATGTGAATAACTTACAATGCATTTTTTGTCATAATACCTACATCAGCTTTGAAAGGCATTTCCTTCTTATGTTCACCTTGTTGCATCTTTTCCAAGAGGGCATCCTTGGTTTGTATTTCTTCGCACAACTCTTTGAAAAAAAACCATCAACTTCTTGCATCTCGTTGGCACATTCCTCTTTCTTGGTTATAGAGTATTGTGCCTCTTATTTTAACCATACTATTTCCCATTCTAAGGATTAGAAATTGTATCTCAAGGAAGATTTTTCTTCCGGAGTTAATGGTTACTAGCTTCCAGCTCATCAAGCTTGTCTTGTTTAGATAGATTTCCCATGTTTCCATTGTTCTTATAAACACAACTTTACTTCCCAACAATGTAGTGCACAATATAAGTAAGCCCAAAATGTTTACAAGTTTTGAAAACTGAAACTGAAATCAAAAGTCTCCGCACACAATCGAAGCTATTCAAGCTATCTAATTTCTTTGATACCAAACTTGATCCAAAAATGGTACTTAAATTTTTCAAAAGTACTTAGAAAATTTTCAGATTTAAAACTTGACAACTGATTAAGAGTATTAAGCCAATTTTGGGAGCTCTTGTATCCGAATCCTTAAACTCTTCCAAATAAACCAATTATCCTTTATTTTCAACTTAAGTGAATAAACTGAATCTTAGTACAAATCCATTTTAAAATTCACAAGTTGAATTCAAATCATACACTCAAACTGAATTCTTGAAACCAAATTTGATAAGTGTATTCAGATTCTGTTGTGGGTTATGGATACTGAAATGTTCCTAAAATCTAATTACCAGTTAAGTGTTTGCTTCACCAAATCAATTAGTTAATCCAATTAACTATTTTTTTATCTGATCAAAATCTTCACAAACTGAAATAAAATCCACACAATATTGTTAATGGAGTTCACCTAAAGGCTACGTCTCTCGGATTCTTGAAAAGAGAATTGATCTATTAAATGAAAAATGAAGTACAATAACCCTTAAATAATGTCTAAATAGATCAAAACCTACAAATGAGTTGATCAAAGATATTGGAAACTCTGTAATTTACCATAAATTGTTCCCAAAATGATCCATGGCTCCTATAGTGCTTCCACAATGTGATCCCCTTGCAAATGTGACTGAAAAACACCTAAAACTGGAGATTTATAAACACTACATGAAAAAAATTATATATTTAGAAATATTATAAAAATATGAACAAATTTCCTTTTACTCCATGGCCTGGTTGGGACAAGAACTACTTAGAAAAATCAAATCTCTTTTTGGTCCTCATGCTCGTTCTATGAAAATAAGATGAAAAATAACCTACATAGGAAAAATATACAAAAATTCATGTAACAAAAGTTATATTTATAGAAATATCTTAGAATTCGAACAAATTTCATATATAACTCGAGATCTGGTTTTGAGTGGAAGTGCCTCAAAAATCAGGTTTTCTGCAAGTAGGTCTATTCTACCCTCTCATAGACTTGTCACTTCTCTTCTACAAAACCCTGTGAGCTCCTTTTTATACCACTTATACAATGGTGGTAGGTTGGTAAGTCTGCCTATTACTTTTTCTCAAGTCAAGGGTTCGAATCCTTTGATTGCATTATCCACTATAAATAGCAAATGGAAATCTTTTATCCTTATATGGGAATCAATCCCATAGTCCATGGGAGATAATTTTATCCAAACCTTTTAATAAGGCTAAACCATCCTATTTTCATGTGGAATAGCTACACATAGCATTTTTCTACCAAAATTGGAGGTCCACGTGCTCAAATGGAGTGGTGCCACGTGTCAACATGTGATTGGTTCACCTTTTGCCACGTCACTTTTTCCCGCAAGTTTGACCCAAACTTTGACTGACCATATCTTTCGCATAAGGACTCAGATTCAGTTCGTTCAAAATCTGTCAGAAAGATCATGAAAATATCTACGCAATAGGAGTGATTTTGTGAGATTACGACATAATTAATTTTCTAGTTTGACCAACTTTGACCGAGACGTATCTGGAGCTTAGAGTGTCTGCATTTTTCACGTTCTTATAGTCGTCGAAAGCTCTCTGAAGGATCTACTACATTTTAATGGTTTAGGGAAGTTTAGGGAATATTTGACACTAAAATTGATCCCCTTATCAATATTACTAGAACCCATATTGAGGATCATTGTGTCTTCCTTGTAGTAGTAAATTCTCATAGTACTCTTTGAGCATGGCATGTTCACACAACTTGTTCATTACTTTGTAGTTCGAATTTTTCCTCTTTTATTTTGAGCCGCCTTTACCAACCTATGGTTTTGAAAACATTATTGGACATATTTTTTGTGCAAATTCTTATTATTCGAGGGTAATCTTTAGAGAAAGATCTACTTGTTGGAGATTATTTTTAGTGTTTCATAAAATTTTGGATTCCTATTGGGTTTTCTTAGTTATTCCCATTTCATCTTTTTATGTACTAATGGGTACCTAACATGACCATTTTTCCAGACACAATTATTCTATCCACATCAGCAACTTCATCATCTTAGGGGGCTTCTAGCCTTCTTCACTTCTTCATTTCTCTCTTTTAGGGGGGTTTTTTCCCACTGGGTTTTCTCCTTTTCTCCAATTTATGAGATATTTTCATTATATGTGGGTACCTCAACAGCCTTTTTCCGAGACCCACTTTCCTTTTTTTCACTTCCCCCTAAGTTTTTCTTATGGGGGTGTTAGTATGGTATATTTATTTTCCTTGTATTTGTTTATTTACTTAGATATTTCCTACACTCATGGTATATGTTTGCTTAGGTGTACCAGTTTTGTTGAGTTAGCTTACTAGTTGTGTGGAGTCAACCCTACTTCTATTATTAGTTATTGAGATTTATTCCCACTCGATCTAGGAAGAGGTTACACATTCACCTCCTATATGTACATGACTTTCATCATTCTATCTCGAAGGAGCATATTGAGAATTAAGTTGATTTGGATCCATTCTTTCCTTGTGATTTATTTATCATATTGCATCTTAATTTTAGTTATTTTGATTTATGTAATTACTCGTACATTCATTTTTCATCGAATATTATAGTCAAGTGGTAACCAACACGTAGAATAGTGTAGTCAAGTGTACACTTAAGCAATCATATTCCATAAGTGTAGATAAACTCCAAGTGAGGTGGAATATCTCGAGTATGATAATACAAATAAATCGAGGAAAATAAATCCGACACTAACAAGCTCAAAATACTCATATCCATTGCCTATTTTCCTTGGCCACTACGTGTTTGGCGATTTATCCTCTGCTACACCTTGTATTCACTTTTTCCTTCAGGGTTGATTTTTACTTGCTCATGGGTTAAGATGTTGTCATGCTAGATAGTTTTCCATTGGTTGTTGCTTTTGTTTTTCCTAAGGACAAGTCCTCCCTTATTTTTCAAGATATTTGTTCTTATGGATACTCTACACTACTTTGAGAAAATATTTTGCATCATTGAGCCCTTTGTTTTGGGTTGCATGCATTTAAATCACATCTCTTTACCCCCAGCGATGAGACATTCTTTCTTCCTTGCGTTAGCTCACAAGGGTTAGCTTCCCATGTTGGACCATGTTCTCTATCTACATTGGGTGTGTTTTAGCCTCGTAGGGTCTACCATGTCTCCTAGTCACTGAAACCTTGCATGTTTGCACCTTGTTGAGCCTATGTGGTGGGTTCTATTCTTCGTTGTGTCATTTCACAAGTTGTCGAGTTTATCCATTTCGATCCCCACTAATGTGCCTATGCCCATCTCGACCAACATCTCGCCAATTTCTTGATTGCTTTTACCACCTTATTCCCTCTTGAACGAGTCTCTTGATTCTACTAACCCTCAAGCCACTAGTTGTTGACCGAGTCATTTCCCTTTACCACCTTTTTGGCCTTTAGAAAATATCATTGTTTTTATTAAATTTACTAAGTGTTGGTTTTTTTAAAATCAAAAGAGGTGTTTTTTTAATAAATTAAGGGGTTTTTTTTTCAAGTGGTTGATCTTTGACTAAGTGAGGGGTTTATATTATAAAGGGAATTTATTAAATTTGGGTTCTATATTAAAAGGTGGGTGTTTCTAAGTAGGTGAAGCTTTTTTCATAAGTTAGGATCTATTTTTTTAACTTTATAAGTGGTTAATATATTATTAGATCTTAAGCATTAGTTTTAGGATCTAATAATCTAATAAGGTTATTAATTAATTAATCCTTAAGATTTTTAGTATTTAAATCGAGGCATATAAATTTAAAAATAAGCTCTTTTATTTTGATTAGTAGTTAAAATTTAACCATTTTTAGCACTTATTGTCGAGATTTTAGTTCTTTTAGACTTTACAATTAGTCTTACTAGATATCCCAAAAAGTTTGATTTTAAGCGCTATTGGTGTTTTTTTCTGCTAATCCGTTCTAGAGTGTGTTGTAGCATTTCTAGCCATTTTTTCCTTTCAGAGCGTTTTCAAAGCATCCTGGAGGTCCCTGGGACATGTCTTGAGCCCATTTCTGCATTGTAATAGCCCTTATTATTGTTTATGGACTTGTCAAGACATCCACCAAAATTTTACAACAAGGGGGTTTTTTCTCGCGACTCGAGACACTTTCTCTCACAACAAATTTTTTCACCCCTTCTATTACTTTTTATCTCATTGTGTTTGTTTACGATGTCTCCTTACCGCATTCAACAAAAGTTGATTGTGGTATCCTCTCTTACACGTTATTACATTGATTGCAAGGTGAGTCAAGAATTATTTCACAACACACATTCACACCTAATTGTATCCAAAGTACCAAACTTCAAAGTGCTAAAATCAAGGGGGTTATAATATTGTCTGGTAGTTATGTTGTTTGTTTTTATTTTTACATTCCTTCTTTCTATCTCTTTGTTATGGATGCACTTTCAATTCCTATGCTTACATCATTCAACTTATTCAAATGGATATCGGAAATGGTAATGGAACTAAGGGGTAAATGGTTATTTTTCATCGCCATGGGACTTAAGAATGAACTTGATAATGAGCCCAAAAATCTAAGTGGTTAAACCAAAGTGAAAAATCCTTAGGTTTTCTCTGTATGTATGTTTTTTCTGAAGTACTCTTCCACATTGATTCGTCCAAAACACCCAATTTTACATGGAAAATTTTAGATGATATGTTTGGATAACAAGATGACATGAGAGTGTATGATTTGGAAAACGTACTACTATGATTAAATCCTAGTGACTTTGAAAACCTATAGGCATTCTTCTCAAAGTTTGTTCACACTAGATTGTTGTTAAAGGAATGTAAAGTGGAGAAGAAATATTCTCATTTGATCTTGTCAATTCTTTCTAAGTTAGGTCCTGAATACTCTATCTTCATGTCAACTTTTCACGCTATGAAATCCACTTTAGGTAGTACTTGGAATATGCCCTCATTTGACAATTTTTCATCCCAACTCATTTGAGAATAGGACAAAATCATTCAAATGGGGTATCTCAAGTCCAAGTCACATGCCCTTGTAGAAATTATTGGTAAGGGAAAGAAGACTAAAAATAAGAAAGAGAAAAAGGACCAACCTAAGAAGGAAACCAAGACAAACTAATCCAAAACCAAAAGTAACATAAATTCTTCAAATTTTGTGCCAAAAATGAAGAGAGAAAAGTGTAAGTGTTACTATTACAATAATACTGGTCATGAAGAAAATCAATGTATAAGAAAATAAATTGATCACCTTACTTATTTACTTGAGAAAATTCATATAGATGTTCTTGAGTCTATACAAAAATGCTCCAAAACTGATTCTTCCACTGCAGTCTAAATATGATAAGAAGAAAGAAAAGGCCTTTTTAGCTAGATTTGTTCCTTCATTGACATGGATTATGTATTTTGGTGCCTCGCACCACATGGCTATGCACATGTTGAGTTCTCCAACATCGAACCATGTTACATGTTGAGTTTCCAAAGATCTTGGATCGGTAGAGATAGATGGGGGATCATCTAGCCAAGTGTTGAGTGTTCCTAATCTCTCTACCAATATCCTATCGATTTACCAAATCACTCACATTGGTGAAGGAATCCAAGTGGAATTTTCTCCTAACTTAGTGATTATACATGAGCTTCAAAATAACACTATGATGGCTGAGGGAAAGGTAGATCACCATTCATGGTTATATACCTTCTCCCACTTTACTTCTAATTTAATGCCCACTTCCTTTCTCACTCATGCAAATGAGGTTAGTAAGCTATGACATGATTGGTTTGGCCATATAAATTTCGTTATTTTCAACAATTGCTCCAAAATGAAATGGTCAACGGCTTAACCCACATCATATTTTCTAAGGGTCTTTGTGAGGGATGTGCCCTTGTGAATCACCCTAAAAAGAGTATTGACAAAGGAAAATCCTAGAGGGCTACTCATCTTTTGGACCTTGTTCATAGTGACATTTCTTGCCATTTATCATCTCCTTTGTTTACTAGAGCTCTTTATATACTAACCTTTATTGATTAATTTTGATGTTATACTTGGGCATATTTTTTTAAGCTTAAGTCTAAAGTTTTTGATCAATTTCAAGACTTTGAGGATCTTGTCAAGAAACAAGTGGAATGGTTTATAAAGGTTCTTCAAACTGACAATAGAGGTTATTATGTGAGCAATAAGTTCAAGGATTTATGTACTTTTGAAGGGATTTAATTATAAAATATAGTTCCTTACAACCCTTTGGAAAGTTGAGTTGTAGAAAGAAAGAATCGAACACTTAAGGAGATAGTCACTTTTATGGTTCACTTGAAGTCCCTTCCTCCACAATATTGGGTCTAAGTAGTGAATTTTTCTTGTTATTTTTATAATCGTGTTCCACACAAGGGAGTAAGATGGATGACACCATTTGAATCCTAGTTTGGACACAAGCCCGATGTTAAGAACTTTCAAGTGTTCAAATCCGTGTTATGGCTTGGGTCCCAAAAAGAAATGTAAGGCTTTAGAACCACAATCCAAACCTTGTATCTTTATAGGTATCTCAGACGCACTCAATTTTACACGTGTTGCATTGTCATAATGGTTCAAAGTCCCCTATGATGATTAATATATTTTCCAATGGTGTTCAAGACATGTTTCCTATTTCAATGTATATTAATATCTTAGAATGCTTGATTAACCATTTCCATGCTTTTGTGCTTTCGTTTATCCTTTTTGCATATTTTTCCTTAGCTTTTGGTCTCAAGTTACAAAAATGTTGTGGCGAGTTATGTAACCACCAGTCTTCCTCAATGGTGGTTGTGTAACCTCATCGATGGTTACGCAACCACCCATCCGTGTAGCTTTGCGGTTGCGTGTGCTTTTTCTCGAGCTTCCTTTGGTGCATTTTGAATGCATGTCATTATTCCAACATGATTTTAGTGCATGTTTCTTAGTAAAATTGGTTTTTCTTGGATTAATTTAATACTTACCAACTTCCCCTTCTTTCCCTAATGAATAATTGAAATTAATTCCCCCCTTGCTTGTTGTGATGTGGCATCCTTTGGCTGCCAAATGGCTTAGACCATTTCCCCACCATTTTTCTATAAGAACCAGGATTCTTCCCAAACCATCAGTTGCATTTTTTTAATTACTTCATTATGCTTCTGTAATATTGTTAGGAAATACACAATAAATCCAATTCTCTTGCATTGTTATTCTCCCTACCGCATTGCTACTAGATTGCTTGTAAGCCACCGCTTCTCTAGCACTTCTTCTTTGTTTCTCCTATATTACCCAAAGACATCTCCCTGGATTCATCTGAGAACTAAGTTGGAATAGAATCTAAGGGGATATCATAGTAAACCACTAATGGATTTGTCACAATTCTACAAATTCCAAGTTGGGGATGTACTTGGTTTTCCTTAAGCTTTCTTGATTTATTTATTTCATTTGTATGCATAATTTGACTAGAGTAGTTAAGTCATTTCCATAGTTAATTCATTGTTGTAATTTCTATTTTGTTTTAATAAAGCTTCATGGTGATAGATTGCTTCCCTATCTATCCTTATGGGTTTCGAGGAATTTTGTTTGGAGGAAGGTTTCTACATTATTGTAAAAAAATCAATTCCATTTTAATCTGCAATCTTCATTTAGGTCCTTGTTCACTTCTACCGGGAAGTTGTAGGGGAAGAAGAGCTTCTTAGAATATTTTATTTCTTCCCATGTCTCTGAGGTAGGATAGAGGAATTTTTATATCCACAATTATAAATTAGAAAAATCTTTGTTTTGATAGAATAGGTTAGGTTCACTCATCACAAATGAGTAGTTACATCCAATTATTTATTTGTTAATAGTATTATAGAAGCATTTGTATTTCTTTGTATTTCTTCACAATTTCCTATATTGTTTTCAAGAAAACACGAACCCAAAAATATTAGATTGTATTAGTTAGCTTGATTTTATTTATTTTTATTTCCTTTATTTAATTAATTTACCTTCAAGTAAGTAGATAAAATCAAATAAAAAATAGATAATTTACGCTACCCATATATAGCCTCCAATATCCTTTTGGACAATTCAACTACTAGGAACTCACACTACCCGATCTTAGTCCTTAATTCTCCTATAGTTTCCTATCAACATTATTTCCATCTTCTGCATTGACTTTCCCAACAAGACCTCGGGAGGTCGAGTGCATTTGAAATCATGTGTTGATTTTAAGGCGTATAAAATTGGTGAACCTGATGTGAAGGACTAGTTTCTTCTTATTTCCTTTTCTTTCATTGTTGTTACCTCACCTTTCCATTTATTCCCCTATTTTGGTAAGTATTTTATACTTTCTAAAATATGTCCAGTAGAGTGTTTAGTGGTCCATTTGGATCTCGATAGATATTACACCAATGTTCAACCCCAACAATCACCTTCCCTTTCCAGTGATGGGATGCTAATTACACAAACAACATGTAAACCTCCCCTAGTTATGTCTCAAACTCCAATAGTCATGTGAGAATAAAGGAGGTTGATTAACCTTTGAACATACGATCTAGCCAATCCAATTTAAATAACATTGTTTTTACAAGTGGTACAAGTCCTTACCCTGGATTTTTTCAAGACCTCACATTGGCCTACAATCAACGAGAAGATAACATATTTGCACGTATTACCAATCCTCTTTTATAAATAAATGAGTCCTTGTATAGGATGAAGATCCATGCATCTAAAATGTCCAACAATAATGTATTGAATACCTATCTTGAAATTCCAATTTTCAAGTAAGACAAGAATGACAATGTTGAATAATTCATAAGAGGATATCTTGTGCCCACTCAACAAAGTCCTACATAGCAGCCACAAAAATAAGAAACTCAATCCTAACCCCATGATGTTATTTCAACTTTAGTAGGGAGGATTAGAGAGCTAGAGAGTGCACAACCTTCACAACTGACCTATGTAGTAGGGAAGAACATGGGGCATCCCATCAACAATAAAGGGTACATCCCTATCAACTCATAACCAATGTAGCATCCTTGTAACAAGGTTATCCTATCCAATCAAATTCAGGAAATCTTCTTATAGGATATAATACCTTAGGAATGAGCCCTCATCATTCTCACACTTATCCTACATAAGGGATGGCCATAAGTGTGTTCTCAAATTCCACTCCATCAAAAATGTGACATTCCCTGGTTTTATGCCCACTAGCCCATTTTTTGGTGTTGTTCCACCATACTTGCATATGTATGAAAAGTCTCCCAGATGGACCCATATGCCTTCCCTACTCTTTATATGCCATATCAAGGAGCTTCATATGTTCCACTAATGCGTATGTGATAGGATTACCCAACTCCTCCTCCTCCACCTCCTCATCAGGGAGATTTAATGGTGAAATACTATGTGATTGGTACTTATCTTTCGAGTATTTGAAATAACCCCTAGACTTTACCATACGGGGTGTCATGCTTCCACATCCATTTCCATATCTTCCTAAGTTTAAGGGAGAAGGAGATCCAAACACTCATATCAAGTCCTACATTCTTGCTTTATCATGGAATTGCTTCCTTGGGATGTTATGGTGACTACGATATTTTCAAAAACCCTTGAGGGAATCACTTTAGATTGGTACTATTAGGTTCCAAAAGCTTTTATAAATTCTTTTAAACATCTTGTCTTTGATTTTGTTAGATAATTTGACATGATAAAGTTTCTTGAACAAGAATTAGGGAGTTTTTACATATTAGGCAGGAGAAAAATGAGTCTTCCACTCATTTCATCCAAAGATGGAGTCAAGTTATTTAATCCTCTACAAGGGCAACCAACATGGAATAGATGGAACTTCGCGATATTTTTCTTCACTTGCTTAATTGAGAGACCAAGGATGACGTCCAAAATTTTCGTTTTTGTAGTTATGAAGAAGTGTTGGAAGGTGCACTTGAATAGACCAAGACACTATCCATAGTGGGTGTAAAAATTATGGTCTTAATGGGAAATTGGTTTCGCTAATAAAAATAATTCAAACCATAAAAAAATAGAGCCAATAACCAAGGATCCAAGATCTTGAATTGCAATCATGGTGTTACCACGGACAATATTAATGATCAATCAAAAATGTTGGTTTTATGAATAATGGTAAGACTAAAAATAACAATAATGATAGCAATGAGGAAATAAAAGAGGCCCTAATATTTTTCCTCTATTAACATGATTGATGTAAATCATCTCCCTCCCTAACAAAGCTCAACCAATGGCCTCGAACTAGTATTAAAAATTTTCCAAGGGGAAATGAACCACGGTTATAACAACCGGTTTCAAAACTAAAATTGGGGTTCGCAATAAACAAAAATCTCAAACAAAAGGCCAAAGGACTATTATCCTAATCTCTATTGTAGTTTTTATCATGTTATTGGTCATGATTCTAGAAATCATAGGGATTATAAACATTTTATACAAATACTCCCCAAGAATCTAATGCATCTCTCTGTGGACATGTTCTTAGAAAATCCTAATGGAACCTTTCAACTGGTAATGCATGACCTATCACACCTCGAATGCCAGCCTAGGCATCTATCATAACCCATTTCTAAATGTCCCAAAGATATTAAATTCAATCCTAAAAACATAAACAAGGGTATTCTTGTATGGAATAACGACCACGAGGCCTCGACTTTTGATAACTCTTGAGTTCCTCCTAACCTTGTCTTAAGCAATAATACAAAGATTTTGGGATTAGTTGGGCTAAAGGTTGAACTAGAAATTAAAGCAACAAATCAAATAAGGGAATACATTTCGCAACCCCCCTCCCCACTCATTTCTTCTCACAGGATGGTGTTTCTACAATAACAAAATCGACAGAGCCGATGATTTGATATCGGATTTGAAAAAGACATTTTCTCACATATCGTTTCTATATTTTTGAAAATTTCTCCTGTGCATCATTATGTATTACTCAATGCATTGGTTCATGGTCATCTAGTCGGTGTTATGCCTCCTCCTAGAGATCAAATAAATCATATTTACTTTGATATATATCCTCTAGACAAAGTGATAGGATATTGGGTTTTTTTAATATAAACAAGATGCCTTCTCATGTTGAAATAATTTGAAGAGGTGATCTTGTGTTATATCTAAAGTTTTGGGTTTATAATAATTACATCAAGAGAGCCATGATTGATGATGGGGCTCTCGTGAATGTGGTTCCCTTCTCTTTATTGTAAAAGTTGGATATGGGGAGACTAACTAATCCTCTATGAGAAACACATTGCGAGGTTATGAAAGTATCAAGGTTACCTCAATTTGAACTATAGTTCTTCATGTTTCCCTTGGGTCAAAAATCATCTTGACAGAATTTTACATTATTGAAAAGGAAATAAATTTTAGCATGATCCTTGGTAGACCTTGGATTCACCAAATGAAGGATATTCATTCCACTTTGTTCCATGAAGTTAGATTTCTCCATTTGGGAAAGGTCCTCATTGCTTAGGGGATCCTAAACATTTTGACATACATCCTGGATAATATTAGGAAGAAACTAGGGGTCCATTCGAATATGAGCTCCTTGTGAATCATTTAAACAAACCATTTCCATCAAAATAATTTGTCATGACCACCCTAAGTGTTCTAAAAGTTAAATTCGATGACCCAAAAACATTTGAGGTGGCAAAAACTAACAAGGGTAAGCTAGTATCTATAAAATTCATGTCTACTAAAACCATGGAAGATATTGTGAAACTCTTAGAAAGTGACAATCAAATCTTCCTCCCTTTTGAACCACAAGGAATAGGTATCCTCCTTGGTATGGCCTCTCTTCCGTTAATGATCATGGTCAGGCATAAACATGATTGAAACAAGAGAAGAAGAGGATTTACGAACAAATTGATACCCATCAAATTCATTTCTAGGGCTTCCTCCATTTTTAGCCTTGGTCTAGACACAAAGATGTCAAAAACCAAGATCATTGTGTCCACGAGACATAATCCCATAGTCTTACAAATGCCAAATGTAACCACTACTTCTACGTAGGGAACAAATTTGAGTAGTACTAGACCCTTGTTAAGAAAATGGAAACTTCAAAGACCATGTGAATCATTTGTGTACGTTAGGAGGTGAGGAATTTTACATTCTTCAACTCACTTCACCTTAAACGTCTCTATACATATTTCATTTTCATTTCCACCTATGCATTACTACATCAATTAAATTTCATTTGCTAGATCATAATATAAAATTGTACTCAAGAAACTTATTTTTCAAACAAATTCAAAAACTTCAAAATATTGGAAAAAACACTCAATCATACTTCTTTAAATATCCACAATATTATCGTCAACCATTCTAATCATTTTATCATTTCAGCAAGTTAAGATGGAATTTTGACATTAATCCTACCAAGGCATGCATACTTGGTTTTTCCCATAGTTCTCTTCTAGCATAGGTGTCTTTTCCCATGGTCCATTCTAGAAGCTTCCTGATGTTATATCTTTCCCAAGAAACCTCTTTGGTATCAAAAGTACTCTAAACACTTTACCCACATCATTTTTTTGCCTATCTCATCCTTTGGTGGTGAGCCTCACATCTTACTAGTTGTATGGGGTTGAGGCTAGGGGAAAGCTATCCCTCCCAAAGGCACAACTCAAATTCTTAAAAAAATGATATAAGTTAATCAATAAATACAAAACCTTTCATTCACAAATAAAACTACACTTCCTTTCCCTACCAATATTTAGTGATGAACCCATGCCTCATACTTAGTGGCGTGAGGTTGGGAAAGGAGGAAGTGCCCTTACACACCTATATCTTGTCTGGTGATGAGACCATGCTTCTCTATCGGTAGCATTGGGTAAGGTGTAGGGATCTCTTCATAATAAGTTAGTAAGGTATAATAAATTTAGATGATAAAAGAGATTTAAAAATTCAAGTACCAAAAAAGTGAATTAGATGTATATGTTCCAAGAGAGTCAAAACCTTAAAACCAGATTTTGTCAATCAAGAGGCCATTTACGGATCTAAGTCTAGATAAACTTGCAAGAAAATCACATTCTAGACTATGTAGTAAACTATGTGTAGAGTTAGGTTGTAGGTTCCTAATTGGATTTTTGTCAAAATCTTGTCTTCCTTTCATCATTTCCATTCATCAAAACCATATAACTCATGTCCCTTCGTATTGTGGTGTTGAGCTCTCACATCTTATTAGTTGCATGGAGTTAGAAGAGGAGTGGGTTCATTCTCTTATTTTATCACATTCATCTCATTTTCACAACAAAATAAGTACTAAATATTTTTTGAAGACAAAAGTTTTAGGTTACATTGTGTTTGCATATGGATAATATAAAATAAATAAAAAGAGATCATTCTGCATTAGCATATCACCATTCATGGCATGCATTGAAAGTATATAAAACATCATAATTTTTCAGCATCTAAGATTACACAAGTGAATCAAGCCATCAATGAGATAAACTCTTACACAAAATTTCCAAACCAACAAGAATAATATATGTATATATACGTAAATAATCAAGTTTGCATACAACGTCATCGGACTCTAAGTGTAGTCAAAATGCATGAAATGAGGTCATAATCCCAAACAAAAGGATATATGTGTACAAAATTATAACAAAGAAATAAAGGATGATAGTTTATCCCTCTTTATGTGATATAGAGGAAGATGTGTGGTCGGGGCTCATTTTGAGATCTATGGTGGAGTGAGAGCCTTTGTACCTTGATCTATGAGAGTGACCATGAGATGATGAACTAGGTCATCTTCCGATGGTGCCCTTAGTGCAAGAATGCTCTCATCGCTACCTCCTCTTGGCTATCTAATACTCGGATGCTCAGTCTAATCTTGGTCACTTATCTTGCCTGATCCATGATTTAGCAAATATGTCGATTTACCTCCCCACCACGATCGGATTCACGAGTCCATGAGTAACTCATATTGTTTCATGCAAATGGGGTGTGTAAAGGTATCAACAAGAATGCTTTGAATGAGATCTTTCTAGCCATCATCACTAATCGCAAAACAATAGAAAACAACGGCGAGTTAGAAATCTTTATAAAAATCGTATATGTGTGTATGCATATGTGTGATGCATAATTCACTAACACTTCTAGTATAAGTAGTAGAGTTAAGAGATTAATTTTCATAAATTAGATCTCCAGCCATTAGGATGGATCTACGGGGTTGGTTGTGGTAGTAGTGCCGTTGCAGTATTTCGCTCGGCTATTATCTCCTTTGAAGCCACTTGTCACCTAACAATCGACTCTTTGTCCCTCTTCTATGGAAGGGAGAGTTTCCTTTTCTATAAATTATCCTCCTTAGCCTCACCCTCGGCCCTCGCCGTCGTGGAATCCTCTCTAGTGGTCTTCCACTCAATATTAGTTTCCTCTCGTGTACCTCCTTCTCGGCCTCTTCCTCCTCCTCTCCACCATGATCTAGAATGGCCTTGATCGAATAATCACTCAAGTCTATTTACATTTGGGATGGCTTGTGATGTGCCAGTGGGACCCAATTATGACGATAGTCCATGGGACCTTTCCTTATTGGGCAGCTCTAGCCTCTCTAATCTTCGTATCTCGATTGGGGCTGAATCGGAGGGCGTCATGTAAGGTAACCCAAGCTGCTTAGGCACCCTCTTAAGCTGGATGGACCTCCACCCAGTTAGTCTTGTCCTTCAATTATGTAGTAGTGTTGTATGCCTGCCCAATAACAACATTCTCACCCCATAAGCCAGCCATGTCTCCCGCACGTCGCCGTAATCATATCATATGTAGTAAGTATAATAACAAGTTGACGATGCCCCTTCAGCTTTAGGGGGGCACATAATTATTCATCTAACTACTTGATAGACCCAAGATATACTATCCACGACACCCCTCGTTCGGGGATCATGAGATCAAATACCTAGCTAGTCACTAAAGTAGGATGACTAAGGGCCTTGCCCTTTAGTCAAATAACCCTATATAGATCATGATAGGTAGTACTAAGTATGGAAATTCCTAGGCACGAATGTTACCATGCTCCTCATGCTCCGAATAATTGGGGACTAGAAATAAAGTAAAGCTTGTCCCAACCCTTTTCCCCAACTGAAGCGTGAAGCCAAAATTCCAATGATGGCCTTTCGAGGTAGGAATAGGGGCAAAGTGAACATACTGATAATTGCATGCCATGTTTGCAACTAGTGTCGAGGTTTTAATGTATCTCCCATATAAGTAGCCTAACTACAAGACCGCAAAGGCTACTTATATGGGAGATGCATTGGCACGTGACACTAGTTGCAAAACATGGCATGCGATTATATGTTCACTTTGCCCCTATTCCTACCTTGTGCAAGGCCATCATTGGAATTTTGGCTTCACGCTTGGTTGGGGAAAAGGGTGGGACAAGCTACTTTATTTCTAGGCCCCAATTATTCGAGAGCATAGAGGAGCATGGTAACATTCATGCCTAGGAATTGCCATACTTAGTACTACCTATCATTATCTATATAGGGTTATTTGACTAAAGGGCAAGGCCCATAGTCATCCTACTTTAGTGACTAGCTAGGTATTTGATCTCATGATCCCCTAACAAAGGAGTGTCAAGATAGTAGATCTTGGGTCTATCGAAGTAGTTAGATGAATAATTATGTGCCCCCTGTCTGAGCTGAAGGGGCATCGTCAACTTGCTATTATACTTACTACATATGATATGAATACATGACCGTCTTGGACATGGCGGCTTATGGGGTGAGAATGTTGTTATTGTGGTAGCATACAACACTACTACATAATGAAGGAAAAGACTAATGGTGGAGGTCCATCCGGTTCAGAGGGTGCCCCAGTAGTTTGGGTTACCTTACATTGATGCCCTCCTAACAGCTCCAATCGTATACTAGAAGGATTAGAGAGGCTAGAGCTGCCCAATAAGGAAAGGTCCCATGGACTATCGTCATAATTGGGGTCCCAATTGGCACATCACAAGCCATCCCAAATGTAAATAGACTTGGAGTGATTATTCAGATCAAGGCCATTCTAGATCATGGTGGAGAGGAGGAGGAAGAGGCCGAGGAGGAGGTACACGAGGAGGAAACTAATATTGAGTGGAAGACCACTAGAGAGGATTCCACGGCGGAGAGGTCCAAGGGTGAGGCTAAGGAGGATAATTTATAGAAAAAGGAAACTCTCCCTTCCATAGGAAGAGGGGACAAAGAGTCGATTGTTAGGTGACAAGTGGCTTCAAAGGAGATAATAGCCGAGCAGCCACCGCAACGGCACTACTACCACAACCAACCCCAAAGAGATCCATCCTAATGGCTAGGAGATCTAATTTATGAAAATTAATCTCTTAACTCTACTACTTATACTAGAAGTGTTAGTGAATTATGCATTGTATATATGCATACACACATATACGCTTTTATAAAGATTTCTAACTCGCCGTTGTTTTCTATTGTTTTGCGATTAGTGATGATGGCTAGAAAGATCTCATTCAAAGCATTCTTGTTGATACCTTTACACACCCCATTTGCATGAAACAATATGAGTTACTCATGGACTCAGGGAATCCGATCAGGGTGGGGAGGTAAACTGACATATTTGCTAAATCATGGATTGTGGCAAGATAAGTGACCAAGATTAGACCGAGCATGCTGAGTATTAGATAGCCAAGAGGAGGTAGCGATGAGAGCATTCTTGCACTAAGGGCACCATCGGAAGATGACCTAGTTCATCATCTCATGGTCACTCTCATAGATCAAGGTACAAAGGCTCTCACTCCCACCATAGGATCCGTAAAATGAGCCCCAGCCACACATCTTCCTCTATATCACATAAAGAGGGATAAACTATCATCCTTTATTTCTTTGTTATAATTTTGTACACATATATCCTTTTGTTTGGGATTATGACCTCATTTCATGCATTTTGACCACACTTAGAGTCTGATGACGTTGTATACAAACTCGATTATTTACAGATATATACATATATTATTCTTTTTGGTTTGGAAATTTTGTGTAAGAGTTTATCTCATTGATGGCTTGATTCACTTGTGTAATCTTAGATGCTGAAAATTTCTGATGTTTTATATACTTTCGAATGCATGCCATGAATGGTGATATGCTATGTAATGATCTCTTTTTGTTTTGTTTTATACTATCCATATACAAACACAATGTAACCTAAAACTTTGGTTTTTCAAAAATATTTAGTACTTCTTATTTTGTTGGAAAAATGTGATGAATGTGATAAAATAAGAGAATGAACCCACTCCTCTTCTAACTCCATGCAACTAGTAAGATGCGAGGGCTCAACACCAAGATACAGAAGGGACATGAGTTATATGGTTTTGATGAATGGAAATGATGAAAGGAAGACAATATTTTGACAAAAATCCAATTAGGAACCTACAACCTAACTCTACACATAGTTTACTACATAGTATAGAATGTGATTTTCTTGCAAGTTTATCTAGACTTAGATCCGTAGATGGCCTCTTGATTGACAAAATCTGGTTTTAAGGTTTTGACTCTCTTGGAACATATACATCTAATTCACTTTTTTGGTACTTGAATTTTTAAATCTCTCTTTTATCATCTAAATTTATTATACCTTACTAAATTATTATGAAGAGATCCCTACACTTACCCAATGCTACCAAAGAGGGAAGCATGGTCTCATCACCAAGGACAAGATATAGGTGAGTAAGGGCACTTCCCTCCTTTCCCAACCTCACGCCACTAGTATGAGGCATGGGCTCATCACCAAATATTGGTAGGGAAAGGAAGTGTAGTTTTATTTGTGAATGAAAGGTTTTTGTATTTATTGATTAACTTATATCATTTTTTCAAAAATTTGAGTTGTGCCTTTGGGAGGGAGAGCTTTCCCTAGCCTCAACCCCATACAACTAGTAAGATGTGAGGGCTCATCACCAAAGGCTGAGATAGGCAAAAAAGTGATCTGGGTAAAGTGTTTAGAGTACTTTTGTTACCAAAGAGGTTTCTTGGGAAAGATGTGACATCAGGAAGCTTCTAGAATAGACCATGGGAAAAGACACCTATGCTAGAAGAAAACTATGGGAAAACCAAGTATGCAGGCCTTGGTAGGATTAATGTCAAAATTCTATCTTAACTTGCTGAAATGATGAAATGATTAGAATTGTTGATGATAATATGGTGGATATTTGAAGAAGTATGATTGAGTGTTTTTTCCAATGTTTAGAAGTTTTGGAATTTGTTTGAAAAATAAGTTTCTTGACTACAATTTTACAATATGATCTAGCAAATGAAATTTAATTGATGTAGTAATGCATAGGTGGAAATGAAAATGAAATATGTATAGAGACGTTTAAGGTGAAGTGAGTGAAGAATGTAAAATTCCTCACCTCCTAACGTACACAAATGATTCACATGGTCTTTGAAGTTTCCATTTTCTTAACAAGGGTCTAGTACTACTCAAATTTGTTCCCTACGTAGAGAGTAGTGGTTACATTTGGCATTTGTAGCACTATGGGATTATGTCTCGTGGACACAATGATCTTGGTTTTTGACATCTTTGTGTCTAGACCAAGGCTAAAAATGGAGGAAGCCCTAGAAATGGATTTGATGGGTATCAATTTGTTCTTAAATCCCTCTTCTCTTACTGTTTCAATCATGTTTATGCCTAGACCAGGATCATTAACGGGAAGAGAGGCCATACCAAGGAGGATACCTATTCCTTGTGGTTCAAAAGGGAGGAAGATTCGATTGTCACTTTCTAAGAGTTTCACAATATCTTCGATGGTTTTAGTAGACATGAATTTTATAGATACTAGGTTACCCTTGTCAGTTTTGGCCACCTCAAATGTTTTTGGGTCATCGAATTTAACTTTTAGAACACTTAGGTGGTCATGACAAATTGTTTTGATGGAAATGGTTTGTTTAAATGATTCACAAGGAGCTCATATTTAGAATGGACCCTTGGTTTCTTCATGAGATTATCTAGATGTATGTCAAAATGTTTATGATCCCTTGAGCAATGAAGACCTTTCCCAAATGGAAAAATCTTAGTTCATGGAACAAAGTGGAATGAATATCCTTCATTCGGTGAATCCAAGGTCTACCAAGGATCATGCTAAAATTTATTTCCTTTTCAATAATGTAAAATTCCATCAAGATGATTTTTGACCCAAGGGAAACATGAAGAACTATAGTTCAAATTGAGGTAGCCTTGATACTTTCATAACCTCGCAATGTGTTTCTCATAGAGGATTAGTTAGTCTCCATATATCCAACTTTTAAAATAAAGAGAAGGGAACCACATTCACAGTAGCCCCATCATCAATCATGGCTCTCTTGATGTAATTATTATAAACCCAAAACTTTAGATATAACACAAGATCACATCTTCAAATTATTTCAACATGAGAAGGCATCTTGTTTATATTGAAAACAAACCCAATATCCCTATCACTTTGTCCTAGAGGATATATGTCAAAGTAAATATGATTTATTTGATCTCTAGGAGGAGGCATAACATTGACTAGATGACCATGAACCAATGCATTGACTAATGTAGAATGATGCACAAGAGAATTTTTCAAAAAATATAGAAACGATATGTGAGAAAATGTCTTTTTTAAATCCGATATCAAATCATCGACTCCTGTCGATTTTGATATTGTAGGAACACCATCCTGTGAGAAGAAATGTGTGAGGGGGTTGCAAAATGTATTCCCTTATCTGAGTTGTTGCTTTAATTTCTAGTTCAACCTTAGCCCAACTAATCCCAAAATCTTTGTATTATTGCTTAAGACAAGGTTAGGAGGAACTCAAGAGTTATCAAAAGTTGAGGCCTCGTGGTCGTTATTCCATACAAGAATACCCTTGTTTATGTTTTTAGGATTGAATTTAATATCTTTGGGACATTTAGGAAATGGGTTCTCGATAGATGCCTAGGCTGGCATTCCGAGGTGTGATAGGTCATGCATTACCAGTTGAAAGATTCCATTAGGATTTTCTAAGAACACGTCCACAGAGAGATGCATTAGATTCTTGGGGAGTATTTGTATAATTTTTTGCAATCCCTATAATTTCTAGCATCATGACCAATAACATGATAAAAACCACAATAGAGATTAGGATAATAGTCCTTTGGCCTTTTGTTTGAGCTTTTTTGTTTATTGCAACCCCAATTTTAGTTTTGAAACTGGTTGTTATAACCGTGGTTCATTTCCCCTTGGACAAATTTTTAATACTGGTTCAGGCCTTTGGTTTGAGCCTATTAGGGAGGGAGATGATTTATGTCAACCGTGTTAATAGAGGAAAAATATTAGGGCCTCTTTTATTTCCCTCATTGTTATCATTATTGTTATTTGTAGTGTTATCATTATTCATAAAACCAACAGCTTTTGATTGATCATTAATATTGTCCGTGGTAACACCATGATTGCAATTCAAGATCTTGGATCCTTGGTTGTTGGCTCTATTTTTTTATGGTTTGAATTATTTTTGTTAGGCGAAACCAATTTCCCATTAAGACCATAATTTTTACACCCACTATGGATAGCGTCTTGGTCTATTCGAAGTGCACCTTCCAACACTTCTTCATAACAATGAAATGAAAATTTTGGACATCATCCTTGGTCTCTCAATTAAGCAAGTGAAGAAAAATATCGCGAAGTTCCATCTATTCCATGTTGGTTGCCCTGTAGAGGATTAAATAACTTGACTCCATCTTTGGATGAAATGAGTGGAAGACTCGTTTTCTCCCGCCTAATATGTAAAAACTCCCTAATTCTTGTTCAAAGAAACTTTATCATGTCAAATTATCTAACAAAATCAAAGACAAGATGTTTAAAAGAATGTATAGAAGCTTTTGGAACCTAATAGTACCAATCTAAAGTGATTCCCTCAAGGGTTTTTGAAAATATCTTAGTCACCATAACATCCCAAGGAAGAAATTCCATGATAGCAGTAACGTAGGACTTGATATGAGTGTTTGGATCTCCTTCTCCCTTAAACTTAGGAAGATATGGAAATGGATGTGGAAGCATGACACCCCGTATGGTAAATTCTATTGGTTATTTCAAATACTCAAAGCATAAGTACCAATTACATAGTATTTCACCATTAAATCTCCCGATGAGGAGGTGGAGGAGGAGGAGTTGGGTAATCCGCCGCATACGCATTAACCGGAACATATGAAGCTCTTTGATATGGCATATAAAGAGTAGGGAAGGCATATGGGTCCATCTGGGAGACTTTTCATACATATGCAAGTATGGTGGAACAACACCAAAAAATGGGCTAGTGGGCATAAAACCAGGGAATGTCGAATTGTTTGATGGAGTGGAATTTGAGAACACACTTATGGCCATCCCTTAGGTAGGATAAGTGTGAGAATGACGAGGCTCATTCCTAAGGTATTATCTCCTATAAGAAGATTTCTGAATTTGATGGATAGGATAACCTTATTATAAGGGATGCTACATTGGTTATGAGTTGATAGGGATGTACCCTTTATTGTCGATGGGATGCCCCATGTTCTTCCCTACTACATAGGTCAGGATTGCGAAGGTTGTGCACTCTCTAGCTCTCTAATCCTCCCTACTAAAGTTGAAATAACATCATGGGGTTAGGATTGAGTTTCTTATTTTTGTGTCTGTGTAGGAATTTGTTGAGTGGGCACAAGATATCCTCTTATGAATTATTCAACATTGTCATTCTTTTCTTACTTGAAAATTGGAATTTCAAGATAGGTATTCGATACATTATTGTTGGACATTTTAGATGCAAGTATCATCATCCTATACAAGGACTCGTTTATTTATAAAAGAGGATTGGTAATACGTGCAAATATGTCATCTCTCATTCTGATTGATTGTAGGCCAATGTGAGGTCTTGAAAAAAATCTAGGGTAAGGACTTGTACCACTCGTAAAAAAATGTTATTTAAATTGGATTGGCTAGATCATATGTTCAAAGGTTAATCAACCTCCCTCTGTTCTCCAATACATCTCCCATATAAGTAGCCTAAGCTGCGAGACTCGCACCACCGATGTAACACTCTCCAAAATCAACTTTCTTCCTTTAACATGAACACCCAAAATCTTGTATACATCCTGTTGGGACCCTAATGTAGCTACCAAATCTTAAAGGTGCATAGGCGTGCATGGCCAAAGGAAGTGTACGAGTAAAGGCATGCAAGGTAGAATTCAAAAGGCTTCTTGAAGAACCAAGGACACACGTGCTATGCAAAGCACAATTCAGGACTTAGCCATTTTTGGCCTTTTAGGAAGGACACATGAAGAACGTGTTCTGTTTGGATAAGGTTCCAACCTAGAAACAGGGTATCCAGGAAGGAATATACCTTGCGATAGGAAGATCCAAAAATATAATCATGACATGGAGAGGCATGCACTCAAGATGACCCACACCTTGACACTTGGGGCTAGATCTGAGGTTTCATAAGAGTTTGTTAGAGCTCAGATGCTTATTTATACGCACACCCTTAGCAAAGAACAGACACAAGTGAGGTAGCGGAGCTCTACAAAATTACTATGAGAAATATGGGATGAAAGGGGTAGATGATTGTAGGAAGAATGTAATGGAGTGGGGAATGAAAATTTTATCTTGTGATTATACATGTATGGATCCAGATATGGCGTATGACTATGGTCTGCCTCTCTGTGATGCTTTGTAGTAAGACTATGAATGAATATGATAAGGTTACCACTATGTTTATATTAATATCTCCTTCCTATATTATCTTCATGTTTCCACTATGCTTTTGATCTCATATAATCATGAATCTTACTTGAATGTTAATTCTTATTATGGATTTACAACTTCCTAGTTCTAGTTAATTTTGTTGCGTGCTTTGTTTCTATTATGACTGAAGGGGTGTAGAAGCCATCTTGAGCTCTATAACTTCTTCATGTCTATTAAATCACTAAGTCAAGATCATGAAGTATGCCTTCCACTGAACTCACATAAAAGAGAGACTCGGCTCCCTCTCGCACGCCTCGGGTGAGTTCCCAGTTCCTGCTGGGTGATAGGCCAGTGCGCATGAGGTTCCCTTGTTCTTAGTGGGGTGTAAAAATGACTACATCTTGGTTTCATTGCTGGGACCTCTTTTCAAATTTGTAGTGGAACATGGCATACATCATGATCTGTGCAAAAAGTGATGGAAGAGCACTTAACACTTGAATGTGTTGAAGATTGGTTTAAAAGCATGGAGGATGAGTTCACTCGAGATTCAATCTGGACTGGGTTTAACACACAAAGATGGGTGGATGACACTATTTATCATGAGTTGTACAAAACCTTCTTCGTTGTTTCCCAGTAGAGTTATTTGAATGGCTCTCAACTTATACATCTAGATTGGGGTGGTATTATAAGTCACACCCTTGGACCCAAGAAACATATCAGAACTTACAAGATGCTGATCTAACATGGACCCATGCTATAGATCATTGGTGGAAGGGAGTATTGACTAGATACACTCTGGAATATGCCATTTCCATGTATTCCTATCCGAAGTTGCTTGAGTTTGAGTTTTTACGGGAGCCCAGAGGATCATTTCTACGTGTTATTCCCCTGGCAATCAAAATCTTGATGGTAACCATGGGTTTAGAGGAATTTCCTATGGCCGACTAAACCACTGTGAGTGCTTGGTGAGGAAGCCAAGTTGGTGAAATATGGCTTATATAATGACTGAGAAGGAAAGGGAGGAGAGATGGCTCAAGTATAATGAAGCACGTGAAAAGGAGATCGATAGATAGTGCATGATTACAAGTGGGTTATGGAGCCAGACATGGTGGAAAGGAGTTGAGGTTCACGCGGAGGATGTGGAACCTAAACAATCTGTGATACCCCATCTTGGTAAGCATAGGAGAGAAAACCTTGCGGCTTCTGATGAGAGTCAGTCACGTAAAGAGAGAAGAGTCGTTGGTGTGCATCTAACCCCACCTAGCAACCAAACCTTGGCGCTTGGTTTGTTTGAACTAGGGAAAAGTATAGTTGATCCATTTGATATCAGTAGAAATAACTGATCGACACCCAGGAGATATAATTTCTCATTTAGGACTTCTATGGATTCACACACTATTTTAGTATTTGGTGGAATGTTTGGACTAGGCACATATACATTTGGTTTTGGAATCACGTTAGGAAGTGGTGGAGGAAATAAAACTGGGAGTGGTTCTAGTTCACAAAATGTTAGCGCACAATTTTGTGGGACAACAGGAGCATTTGACAAGACAAACAAATGCCCTATACCTAACACAGGAGGATTTGGAGGTGGAAGTGGTGGAGCTGGTGGCTCAGGATCTAGTGGGTCCGGTGGAGGACGAAACACTAGAGGAAACCAAGGGACTGAATCGGGAGGACAAGGACCTCATCCACCTCCACAAGTCTTTTTGAGATGTCTCTACACTTACTAGATTACAGTGGGATAGAAGATGCCACAAATTATGTGTATAAGTGCGAGCTGCTATGGCACATGAAGGGGATCACGACCCAGGATCGAAAGGCCAGTTAATTTGTGACAACTTTACAAGGATGTGCACATAGTTGGTATAGAAAGTATGACCCTCATCAGACTGTTGTGGATTATACCATGCATTGAGAAATGTGTTCTTGGCAGAATTCCACATACCTGAGTTTGAACAGAAGAGCATCATCTCTCTCAAAGAAATCTAGTAGGGAATGGTAGAGAGCATGCGGGAATATGATGCGCACTTTAAAACTCTATTGTCTAAATTGTCTTATGATATCCACCCTTCACAACATGCTCAATGGTTTGTTAGAGGGTTGATCACACCCTTTAGGAGGGATTTATCTCATAAAACATTCATGGACCCGCGAAGTGTTGGAATCGCTTTGCATGCTGAGGCAGTTGGTAGTGTTGACACTGGTGTTAGCCCATTTCTACGAGGATCGATCATCGCCATGGCTAAGCAATTGGAGAAATTATTTACCAACACAATTCTAGATTTCATGGTGGGATGTGGTGCACATATTGTAATGTAGAAGGTCACACAAAGGATAATTGCGGGATATGTACTCGAAAGGTGGTGCACGCCGTAGCGATAAATTATGAAATATGTCATGAGGACCATGATGCAAGTAGGTGCCCCCTACTATAGTGCACGATCTATAAAAACATATCTTGTTATTATAAGATATGTACCTCAACCACACATGACACCAAGGATTGTAGATTGATTGACTAGATTCATGAGGTAATTGATCTTGGTGTGTGCCAGATTGGCATTGCAGTAGTTCCAAAGGAGATGAATGTCAATATGAAGAGCGCAGAGATGGATATGTGTGTGAAGAGGGTTTCATGGAGGATTCCATGGTCATGGTAACTACGGGGGAAGAAGTGAGTTCCCGCGTGGAACATGCTTTAATTGTGGAGCCACAGACCATTATAAGCGCGAATGTCTAGATCTTATACAATACTCATGGTGTGGAAAAAAACATAAGTATGAAGAGTGCCTAGAGTTATATGAACATATGATTCAGCAATACCGAAGGATAAGGACACGCCATAATGAGTATTAAGAAGGTTAGCATGCAATGGCTCCCTCGAGTAATACGTGAATCGAACTAGAACCCGTTATGGTAACAACAAGGGTGGAGTCCACATGTGTAAGGGAAGCATCTAGGTGAGACCTCTACTTTCGAGGGAAGAAGTAGTGCATGGGAAGTATCCGGACCCCGCGCACTGCAGAAAGAAGTCTACTAGGAAACCATGGACATAATTCAAAGCTTACAAGGGAAGATCTAGTGCTTTAAAGAACAAGCTAGAAAAGATGAGCAAAGAAGACCAGTAGAAGCACCAAGGGATGACTTGCATGAGGTTAAGGAGGAGCAAAAACTGATAAGGTAGGAGAATGTTATTCCCCTCCTAGGAGCATGGTTGAGAGAAAAGGTACCACGTGTCGGGGAAGTGCACAAAAGGTAGATATTGCATGCAAACCTTCCACCTCACAACCCTGATTATGAAAAAGAGATTACCTTGAATGCACTAGTGGATGGATGGTTTCTTAGCAACATCCTCATTGACATAGGCACAGAGGTTAATGTTCTCACTCTCGATGCCTGGCATCAAATGGGAAGACTTGCATTACATGACCATCTTCAAATGTGTTGTATATGGAAAATAAGACAGTGCAATGCCCATATGTGTCTTGAAGGATGCGACCATTACCATTCGGGGACTAGGTTTACTGGGGATTTTGAAGTCTTGGTGCTTGCCGAGGTAGATAATTTCCTAGCTTCACTTGGGTGCCCATGGTGTTATAAGAATAATCTGATCTCTCGGTTTAACAACGGGTACATAAGCTTTGAAAATAAGGAAGAGAGGGTGATTACACCGCTTGTTGATGGGAAGTCCACCCTCTATACCGAACCCCTTGGAGAGGAGGTCCTTGATGAATATATGTGCACTACACAAGAGATCCAGAGACCATCCACCCTACGAAGGAGTCATCCAATTTGATGATGCTCAATCATCGGTGATACTACTAATATAGCATGTGATAATTGGGCACATGGGACTTACGAATTGGTGGGTGACATCCGAAGGATCGGTGAACTAGGATAACCATGGTGCATATAGTTCAAAGTGCCTCAGGAGGAAAGGAAATAACTAACTATTCTAGGGATGTATACCCCGAGATATATTTGAGAGAAATGGAAGCTTAATGGAGGGAAGAAGAGCGATGGGGTATGCTTTGGGATATGTTCTGCTAGGCACAACAACGAGGTGGTGGCTTGCACATAGTGAAAACTTGTTGGAATGGTATGAAGTTAGGATTGCTCTCACTATCTGATTCTCAAAGAGCAAAATACCCACCGCTATCAAGGATTACAATGGCAATGACCCGCCTCTTTCCACATTCAGGCTTGTGAGAGGGTCTGGGGAGGCACAAAAGCTTTACCACCCTCCCTTTGGGTGCACAAGTTGTATTCAACACTATAAGGATGTGTGTATGCCTGGTACATCCATTCTGAAACTCACTGCTAGATGGGAAATTGGCAGGAGTTAGTGGTTGACCTGGTTCACACATTCGAGTACCACAACCAAGCAACTAGTTGATGAGGTGTTGCAGACTATCAAGTGCCTCACTCTGGGGGATTGTGCCATGGCAGAAGATAGATTAGTAAACTTACTTGGTGGACCTAGCTTGGAAGCGTGGTTCAAAGAGGAGGAACCGGAATACCTATAATTCAAGCGTGCGCGTGCTGAAAAGGAGAAAGGAAAGATGGTATGCGTTATTGATGGAGAGGAGATGGAAAGCTTAAATGTTGACCATTCGGTTGAAGCACGTGAAGTAGTTGATAGTGCGGATGCATGTGCACGTGCATATCATGAACCACTCAACACCAAGAAAGTTAACATCGACTTGGAGAAGGAGCCCAAGGAAGCTATCATTGGGGACTACTGGTCAGACAAGGAAGTATCAAAGATCATTGATCTCTTGTGTGAATTCGAGGATTTATTCCCATGCGGATACCATGAGTTGAAAGGCATCCACCATTCATTAGGGTAAATGAGGATAAATTTGAAGGATGGTGCGTACCTAGTCAAGAAGAGGCCTTACAAGATGAATCCCAACATGCGCGTAAGGGTTAAAGAAGAGCTAGACAAAATGATAACATCCAGTATCATTGAGGTTGTGGAGGAATCAGAATGGATAAGTCCAATGGTGATCAACATAAAGAAGGATGGGTGGATTAGGATATGTGTGGATTACAGGGAATTGAACGTTGTTTGTATCATAGATCCTTTTCCCACCCCCTTCACTAAAGATTTTTGGAAGGATTTGCTAGGTGCGAGGTCTATTCCTTTACGGATGGATTCTCGGGATATCACCAAGTAAGGATTGCCAAGGAAGACCAAGAAAAGACAAATTTCACCACCGAGTGGGGAATCTTTGCATACATGGTCATGCCCTTTGGATTGAGGAATGCACCCACTGTATTTTTGCACATAGTGGTACAAGCATTTAAGGACTTCATCCACAAGTTCCTTCAAGTGTATTTAGATGATTGGACAGTGTATGGATTAGTAAGGGACCATTGTGATAACTTGAGATTGATGTTTGAAAGATGTCGACAGTTGAGGATTTCCCTCAACATCAAGAAATGTATCTTTGCAACTCCTTTTGGAACGTTGTTGGGGCATATCATATGCAAAGAGCGCTTATTGGTGGATCCCGTGAAAGTTACAGTTATTGTGGGGTTAGGGGAGCCTATCGCCTAAAGTGCCATGTGTGGATTTCTTGGACACATTGTGTACTACAGAAAGTTCATTAAGGGATATGCCAAGATCGTTGCACCTTTAGAAATATTGCTCAGACATAAGAGTACCTTTTAGTGGGGAGAGGTGCAATAGAGGGCATTTGACACTCTAAAATAAAGGCTTGTCACCGCACCTATTCTATGATTCTCATCATGGGATAAACCTTTCCATGTCAATGTGGATGCCTCACGGTAAGCAATGGGAGCCATTCTTTCTCAACCAGGAGAGGGGATTGTTGATCATCCCTTGTGTTTTGTAAGTAGAAAGTTGACACCGGTGAGAATGCAATTATACAACGACCAAGCACGAGGTATTGCCAATCATCTATGTGCTCCAAAAATTTAGACAATATCTCGCTTGCAACTCCTTCATATTCTACACTAACCATATGGCCTTGAAGTATCTAGTAAAAAAAGTAGTATTACAAGGGCGCATATGCCGTTAGGTACTTTTATTTCAGGAATTTGAATTCAAAGTGGTGGTAAAACTAGGAAAGAGAAATTGTGGGCCTGATCATTTATCCGTAATTGATTTGAGAGAGGATGTGCAAAGTATTGAAGAAACAATGTTGGATGCACAATTATTCAAAGTTGTGGAATGTGCCCTCGAATTAGAAGACATTGTTGTTTTTCTCAAAGAAGGTGTGGTGCCCGAAGGGATGAATGCTCTGGAGAGGAAAAGGTTAGCCATACACACCACACCCTTCATGTTGATCAATGGGGATTTGTATAAAATGGGCCACGATGAGGTTTTGCACTGGTGTGTATTAGAACATGAACGCATAGCCATAATAGAAGAAGCCCATGGTGGGATTGTTGGAGGACACTATGCGCGGGGAATGTAACCGCATGCAAGATCTTAGTCATCGACTATCTATGCCGGGAGATAATTAACTAGGATTGTATTGATTTTTGCAAGGCTTGTGACCACTACCAGTGCCTTGGAAAACCTGGAAGAAGGGATGAGATGCCCTTGTACCCCATCTCTAGTGCGAGAACCTTTTGAAAAATGGGCAATATATTTTTCAGACCAATCTCACCAGCTGCGCGAAGGAATAATTCACAGTATATCATTACCGTGACCGATTATCGACAAGGTGGGTAGAGGCCACGCCCACTAAGGATTACACCACAGCCACGACTGCTAGATTTTTATGGGAGAACATTATAAGCAGGTATGGGTGCCCATTAAGTTTAACAAGTGATAGGGGCACTCACTTCTTAAATGAAACCATCAGGATTCTATTGGAAGAATTCATGGTAGCCCATCATAAGAATACCGCTTATCACCCTCGAGACAAATGGAATTGCAGAGGCATTGAACAAAATCCTTAGTTACACATTGACTAATATATATGATGTGGGTAGGCGGGATTGGGATTACAAGGTATCGCAGTTCTTTGGGAATAACGAACAATGTATAAAAGATTGAACAAGGCCACACCATTTCAACTGGTGTTTGGCATGGAAGCAGTTTTACCGGTGGAATTCATGCTACCATCTCTACATATAGCATGCGTATGAGGGTTGGATGATGAGAAAGTGCTAGAAGAAAGAATTGATGAATTGATAAAGTTGGATGAAAGGCGCTCACTAGCAAGATGGAGCCAAACAACTGAAAAAGCTAAGCAAAAGGCATGGCATGACTGCCACATTAAGAACAAACAGTTTGAGGTTGGCCAAATGGTATTGCTATATGATTCAAAATTTCTACGCCATCCTGGAAAGTTGAAGGTGCATTGGTTGGGTCCTTATGTAATTTCATACATCCTTGATTCAGGTGCGTGCCAGTTACAAGCGTTGGATGGAACAAAATTACCTGGAAACTTCAATGGGAGTAGGCTAAAGCCCTACTATAAATAATGCTTCTTGGTGTTTGTAAATAAGGTAGTTTTGCTAGTTAGCTTAGAATTTCCTTTTATGCTTTTCCTTTCTTGTATTTCCCTTTCATGTTTTTGTTTGGTTTTGCGCCTTAAGCGCCAAGAACTATATTACTTTTGACTTATGAATGCACAGAGGACCGCACCTCATTTTAGTGTGGGGTAAGGTACTAAAGGGAGGCATGGAGTTATTCTGCAGGAGGATTGGATTTGTAGACCGTTTGAATTGACCCGGTTAAAAAGATGCATTAGGAGAAAAGAAGGCAAGTTGGTGGCAAGATAAGGTTACACTGGAAATACACATACAAAGGAGAAAAAGCGTAAAAACATGAGGTAGGTGAAAGCAAGAATCATGAGGATAGAAGAGGTGCCTTTGGCGGTGGTAACATGCACACAAGATTCTTCTATCAAGATGGATTATTTGCGTGCCAAAAGGTTGGAAACAATTTTTGTGCAAGGATTGGGCGCGGGTGGAAAAATTTTCGCGCAAGGATTTGGCGTGTAAGGAAAAGTGCTGAAGTCGGGTTTGTTTGAAAAATGCCACATTAAATATTGTCATACGGTGGTAGGTAGCCTAGCCTTTAATGCGTAAAAGTGGGAAAATCTATAAATACAAGAGTGAGCATTTCATTATTTTACTTTGCAAAAACAAGAAGAGTGATTTTCTTTCAAGAGCTAGGGTTTTAAAGACTGACTCATGCGAAGGAAAATCCCAAAAACTTAAGTGCAACCGGTCCGTTAGATCTACAAACTAGTGCAGAAGTGATTCACGGGTGTGAGGAATGTTGTGAAAAGCACCGTGATTGAAGGAGAAACATCTGAGATTAGGGTTTGTGTTTTAGGGCATGAGGCATGTGGGAAAATGTTTTAAAAATCACAAGTTAACCTTGGAATGAAAGCAAGGGGTAAAATGATGGCCACAAAACTAGTTGATAAACCTACAGTACAATCCAAGAGGGGAAAGGGTAAGGGAAAAGGAAAGAAGAAAGAAGAAGAAATCCCCTTGGATACCAATGAAGAATGGTACTCGAAATGCAATACCCGGATGGGGTTTTGCTGGGGCAAGAGTGGGAGTCCCACATCAGACAGATGCCCGTGATTGACTATAATCACCGATCAAGCACAATCACGAAGGAAATGGCACTGGAGCTAGTGTGCCCTACAAATAAATGAACACCTGATGGGATGCCAATCTACAGCAACGTAGTCAAGGTGAAAATGGAGAAGGTAGGGCTTCTCCAGCTTTACGAGTTACCATATTTTGGGAAGCCTGAGCGCTTGTACCAGTGGCTGATGACATGTGTGCATGAAGACTTCTTTCGCTGCAAGGTGCAAAATGTGCATAACTCCCCAACTAATTTCACACTTCACAAGCCTCAACTACATAGGGGACGCGCTCCTAGATGACCTCCTAGATGAGGAGGCAATTAAATAAATCATTACATCCCAGGAATATAAGAAGGGATCAAGGTACTACGACATCGTGGATATTAGTGATCCGGTGATGAAGATGGCCGCGTACCTTGTTTCCAAGCTGAATGGACAAGAGAGGTGGACCCAGGTGAGAAATCCTTGGTGAATGTCTGTAGGAAGGTCGCAGAAGGCACCGTGTACAACATCTCCCAGTACATAGTAGATGAGATCATAAGCAGTGCAGAGAAGGGAGGAAAGATATTATTTGGGAACATCCTGTTAACAATTGTGTTCTCAGAAGTCGAGTGCTGGATGCATCTGACAAGTTCATATGGGAGTACCCGATGAAGACCCTTCACCTGAGAAGAGGTTCCAGAAGTATACATGTGAATCAATGATAGGGGTGCACAAGGCGTGCTTGGATAAATGGTATACGTGCCTCAGGAACACATTCGGGGCTGAATGGCGGATCCTAGAACAACTCCCCACTTTGTAACTAAAGGAGAAACAGAGTTCGTGGTATACCAGCACTTCTACATTGGTAGGTTCACGGTATACCAAAGCACTTCTGCATTGGAAGATTCATCTTGGTGGATGGCAGTTGGAGTCCATGGTGTAAACTCTCCTTCTCATTTACTGCCCAATTTTTCCAGGTGGGAGTGAACAGGTACAAGGAGTTGAAGAAATTAAAACTTGACCTATCTAGCATTGAAAGTGAACACAGGGAAATGAGAAAGAAGTTGGTCTACCCAAGGAAGCGCGTGTATGTTGAAAGATATGTATCATAAGATGTGCACATTTTAAGGCCCATGACCTTACCTATTGCTAAGAGTGATGCTGCCAGGATCTACCTACGCATAAGGCCAAAGTTTGAAAAGGGCACATACATGGAGAATGAGATATCCATCCCAAACGACCCTATTGGCAGAAAGAAGCCCATGCCAAAGCATAAGGAGAGAGAAGAGAAAGAGGAACAGAGGGCGGTGGGGGAGCAGGATGTAGGTACCATGGGGCCAAGCACCTATGTCCGGAAGAAGAAGAGGATGGTAGTTAGGGAGAAAACCCCAGAACTAGTAAAGCCACCATCTCCGAGGAGCCCTCAGATGAAGAGAAGACCGCATCTCCTGAGCTGGAGTCTTCAGTGGAAGAAGAAGAAGAGAAGGTAGAGAAGACCGAAGGCACAAGCACCTTTTTAGGCAAGAAGAATGTTGGCGAAGGAGAAGAGCTGGAGGTGACCCAAGGGAGGATAAGTATAGATGACTCAGGGGAGGGAGGAGAGGAAGACCTTGATGCATTCATCTTTGCATGGAGGAAGAGTGCCTAGGGGGAGGAGGAGGACTTACAGAGTGAAGAAAGGAGCGAAGGGGCAAGCACCAAGGAGCAAGAAATGCCCAAGCTCACCCAGGAGGAGATAGATGAAAAAGTGACAAGGGAGGTGGAAAAGATGATTGATGCCTTGGTCGATGAGGAGTTGGGGCACAACGTGGAGCTCATGCTCAGTGAGTTCAATAAAGAACAAAGGGAGAAGAGTGGAAGTAGCAAAAAAGGCCCAACTCTTTCAGTGACTGTTCCAAAGGGCATGCGCATGGGAAGTAAATGTGCAGAGGAAGGAAGATTAGTGATGGGGTATATTAATGACCCTAACAAATTTTTATGCACGTGCTTCCAGAGTACCGTGCCCACCAAGGAGCTCACTACCATGGAGTACTTTCAATCCTAAGGGTGGATACCCACGCAGGAGGAAAATGTTATCGTGGGCATTTGACTCCCACATTGATGAGCCCGAATTCAAAGTTAACCAAGAGGCAATACTGGAGCTCTCCGAGACAAAGGGGGTCAACCCCCTCATAAACACACAACACTTATCAGATGAGAAAGTGTGTAATGCACTCAACAAGGTCTCTGTGGAGGTAGAGGTAAGGCTCTTCTGCAGAAATGACAAGATTAAAGCCTTGGAGGACTTGTTGGAAAAGAGGAAGGAAGAAGTAGTTAAGCTGACAAAGGAACTCAACCTTGAAAATATGATCAGCGCTCAACTACAACGGGAGTTACATGAAGAGAAAGCTAGAGTATGTGAAGTCTCCAAGAAGGTGGAGCTCATCTCCTAGGCTATTATCATGAAGCACCCTAGACCTTAACCCTCCCGCGCAAAAGTATGGTTCCTCCTTGGAATGTCTTGAGGACTTGACTCAGATCCTCACCATGGAAAGGTAGCCTTTGGCCTTGGATTTGGCTGAGGATATAGCTACATGTTTGGAGGAGGATAATCTGAAGGTAATCATACTCATAGCTGAATATAATAGGGTCCTGGCTGATGTAAGAGTAGTTGCACAAACCGCAGGGGTCACCTATGACCACTGCGTGGATTAGGACAAGGTGATAGGCATGCTACTTGCAGACAACGAGGCTGAGCTAAAAGACTTCGGGAGAAGAACAATGGCAATAGAGAAAAACAAGAAAATATTTTAGCCAAGGTAGAAAGAAAATTTGAAGCTATTGAGGCCCTTTGGGTCTCAATCAAAGCACGGCTCAAAGAACTCTACAAGACCATTACAAGGAAGATGGATGCCTTGAGGATCTTGAAGGAACTGGAAACCATGGTGGAGAAAATCACCACAAAGGGGGAAGGTTTAACCTTCGATGAGATGAGTGCATTGGTCAGCAACATTTGTAAAAGGGCGCAGGATGAGGTTAGTGCATGGGATACGTTGGAGGCCGACCTATGGCAGAATTTTCCCCTTCTTCTTCTTTAAACAATTTTTCCTTCTATTATTTCTCTTCCTCCCCCCCCATTCTTTATTCTTTCCCTCCATTCTTTTCCAAGGCAAGGCCTTGCATTTTTTACTTGCATTATTTGAAAAGGTTCCCAAGGGCGGAGAACAGGTGAAGTGTGGGGTAATGTTAGGACCCTAATGTAGCTACCAAATCTTAAAGGTGCATAGGCACACATGGACGGAGGAAGCGCGAGGTAGAATTCAAAAGGATTCTTAGAGAAACAAGGATGCACGCTGTGCGAAACATAATTCAAGACTTAGCCGTTTTCGGCCTTTTGGGCAGGACACATGAAGAATGTGTTCTGTTTGGATAAGGTTCTAGCCTGGCAATAGATAGGGTGTCCTGGAAGGAATATACCTTACAATAGGAAGATCCAAAAGCTAATCATTACATGGAGAGGAATGCACGTGGGGTGACCCACACCTTGACACTGGGGGCAGATCTAAGGTTGCAGAAGAGTTTGTTAGAGCTCGATGCCTATTTATACGCGCGCCTTGACAAACAATAGAGACACAAGTGAGGTAGCGGAGCTCTGCAAAATTACTACGAGAACTATGGGATGAAATGGGTAGATGATTGTAGGAAGAATGTAATGAGGGAATGGGGAATGAAAAATTTATCTTGTGAGTATACATGTATGGATTCAGATATGGCGTATGACTATGGTCTACCTCTCTGTGATGCTTTATAGTAAGACTATGAATGAATATGATAAGGTTACCACTATGTTTATATTAATATCTCCTTCATGTATTATCTGCATGTTTCCACTATGCTTTTGATCTCATATAATCATGGATCTTACTTGAATGTTAAGTCTTATTATGGATTTACAACTTCCTAGTTCTAGTTAATTTTGTTGCGCGCTTTGTTTCTATTATGACCGAAGGGGTGTAGAATCCGATCTCGAGCTCTATAATTTCTTCATGTCTGTTAAATAACTAAGTTAAGATCATGAAGCATGCCTTCCACTCGAACTCACATAAAATATAGACTCGGCTCCTCTCGCGCGCATTGGGTGAGCGCCCAAAGCACCCGCCAGGTGATAGGGACGGTGCGCATGAGGTTCCCTTGTTCTTGGTGGGGTGAAAAATGACTACACATCCTTGAGAGTGGTATTCCACTCTCCTCTAACTCCGGGAACTAAGAAGTAATCTATTCTACACCGCAATAACTCAATAAATCAAATAACAAATAACTAGGTGGTGCAAACAAAGAATGTCGGGATATCCTCAATATTACGGCTCTATGTAAGATCTCTCTCTCATCCTAAGTGAGTGAATCTAATATGGGAGGAATCCAATCACACTCTCTAGCTCTACTCCATTTGATATATGGGGCATGCACTCACCAAAACACCAAAAAGAGCAAGTTATAAACATATCATACATAATAAGCTCATCAAAAACATCATAAAACAATACAAAAACTAAAAAATTCTTCACACTTGGTCAAAATTAGCCTCTTCCTAAAAATTATGCAACCACCCCTTTGTGAAGAGTTACGATTACATAATCACCATAGTGATTGCACAACCGCCCCCTCTCTAAAAATTGTGGTTGCATAACCACCATCTACATAGAGTGGTGACTCTGTCCAAATAGGATGGGCCATACCCTAAGACCTAAAAGGCTCAAAAATACAAAAATTGGCCATTTTGATGAAATAAAACACAAATGCACCTAGGTGCCCCTCTTGTGAACATTTTGACTACAAAATTATCAAAAATATCCTCCCTAGGTAAAATTTTTCAAGTTTTTCACATTATAGGTTAAAAACTAATACATATAACTTACCCGTCTTTGAGTCGTTGGTGGGGCCACCATCACATAAAAATGCTATTTGAATTGATTTGTAATCATGTGCAAAACCGTCATAGGTTGTCTAGAGTTCAAACTTTCTAAATGTGTGAGTGAAAATGATTTCTAGAAATAGTGGTTTTGGTTATATATAGTATGTTTTAATTTTGTTTGGAGTGTTCATGTTTTCCAAGGTTGGAGCGCTAGAATAGGTAAGCTTTTATCCCCACGGACATGGTAAGTCTTCTTGTCATTTTATTTTAATGAATTTTTCAATTTCACATTATATGTGAACTTGATTATTGTTTCCTTTTGTAGGTGGTGAGAAGCTTAGATTAGCATCACTTCATACATAGGCATGTTAGGTATAATTTATAACCCCCAATTTTGGGAATGTCATACTCGGACTCTACATTTTACGCCTCTTCATGGCTAAAATGCTTCTCCAAGGGGGTAATATGTACGCACCCAATTTTTCATGTGCTACACTGTCTGAATAATTCAAAGTCCCCTATGATGATTAATATCTTTTCCAACAAGTGTTTAAGTTATGTTTCTTATTTGTAGTGTATATTTGTATCTTAGAATGCTTCCCTTAACCATTTACATGCTTTTCATGCTTTCATTTATCCTTTTTCACAAAATTTTCCTTATATTTTAGTCTCAAGTTATGGAAATGTCATGGTGGTTATGTAACCACCGGTCTACACTTCACGGCGGTTGTCAGGCAACCGTCCTCTCTGCAGACCCGATCGACAATTGTGTGCGGTTTTTCGAGCTTCCTTTGACACATTATGAACACGTGTAATTTATTTAAATGTGATTTTAGCATATGTTTATTTCTCAAATTGTTTTTCTTTGGATCATTTCATATAGAACAACTTCCCCTTCTTTACCTAATGAATAATTGAAGCTAACTCCCCCTTCTTATTGTGATATGGCATCCTTTGGCTGCCAAATGTCTTAGAAAATTTCCCCACCATTTTTCTATAAGAACCAAGATTCTTTCCAAAACATTGGTTGGAGATTTTTGTTGTGAATTGCATCATTATGATGCCATCATATTGCTAGGATAACACAATTAAGCCAGTTCTCTTACATTTTTTTCTCCTATCCGCATTCGCTACTAGACTTCATGTAATCCACCACCGCTCCAACACTTCTTCATTTTTTCTCCCACATTACCCAGTAAAATTCCTTGGATTCATTTGAGCACTAAGTTGGAAAAGAAGCTGAGGGGACATCAGAGTAAACCATCACTGGCTTTGTCACAGTTCTAAAAATTCTAGGTTGGGGATGTACTTGGTTTTCCTTAAGATTTCTTGATTTCTTTATTCCATTTGTATGCACAATTTAAATGGATGAGTTAAATAATTTATATAGTTAATTCATTATTATAATTTATATTTTGTCTGCAAAAAGCTTCTAGAGATAGATTGCTTCCTTGAATATCCTTGTGGTTTTACAAGGGAATTATGTTTGGAGGAAGGCGTCTGCATTAATTTAAAGTAATTAAAATTCTATTTCAATTTGTAATCTTCATTTAGGTCCTTGTTCACTTCTACCTGTGGAATTTGGGGAAGAGGGGCTTCTCAAAATATTTTATTCCTTCCCATGTCTCCGAGGTAAAGGCAGAGGAAGTTTTAGATCCATAATTTTAAATTGGAAAAAGATTTGTTTTAATAGAATTGTCTAGGTTCACTCGGCACAAATAAGTAGTCACATCCGATTATTTATTTGTTTAGATTTGTTAATAGTATTGTAGAAGCAGTTGTATTCCTTTGTATTTTTTCTATCAATTTCCTTAGTTTTTTTTCCAGAAAGTGTAAAACCCCAAAATATTAGATTAGATTAGTTAGTTTTCTTTTATTTGTTTTATTTTCTTTATTTAATGAATTTCCCTTCAAGTAAATAGATAAAATTAAATAAACAATAGGAATTTACGGTACCCATATATAGCCTATAATCCCCTTTGACCAATTTAACTACTAGGAACTCAAACTTCCCGATCTTAGTCCATGATTCTCCTATAGTTTCCAATCAGCATTCTTGTGATCTTCCATTTCCGTTGTCCTAGCACAACCTCGGGAGGTCGAGTGCATCTCAAATCATATGTTGATTTTCAAGAATACAATATACTAATGACATGAAGGGATATTGATTATTTAACCCTACTACTCATGATATTTATATCGAGAGAAGTGTGAAATTCAATGAGTCTTCTTTGAATTCTACTTCTCTACCCTCCGAGGTCCTTTTTCTCTCTCGATTCTAAATTTGAATCTTTGGATGATGATGTTGTTGAGAATTCTCCTCCTCCACTTGATCCTCATGCACATCCCAACCCTCATGCTTTAGATTCTAATGGTTAGTGTTGATTGGAACCTTAACTTGAGTCATGAATCTTCAAACTCGAGCCTAATCATCCTAGTCCTCATAGGGCTAGGAAAACTTTTCAGATTTTTTGAGATTGGATGGGAGATCCTTCAAACAAGAGGTAGACTCGATAATATTGTTTTATACCTCACTCCTACGCATCTGCTTCTGACCCTTAGTATTTACGGGAGGATTCTGGTATTCCTAAGTGGGATTCTTCCATAGATGAGGAGTATTCCTTGCTCATGAAGAATGATACTTGGGATCTCACCCCTCTTCTGAAAGGAAGAAAAAATGTTCAATGTAAGTGGGTATTCTAAACAAAGTATGGTGCTCATGGTGACGTCAATAAGTTTAAAGCATGACTAGTAGCTAAGGGTTTCTCCCAAGTAGCTTGGGTTGATTACTCAAAAAAATTCTCCAGTTGTGAAGATAACTTCTATTTGACCGACCTCACCATTGATGCTACAAAAATATGGGAAGAACATCATATGGACATTAAGAGCAACTTCCTTCATAGGGACCTAGAGGAAGAGATCCACATGGAATAACCTTCGGGTTATGTCCATGATCCCTCCATCATGATTAGTATGCCAAGATGGAATCCTTTTACTTACATCAGCATTCACTCCGTGTCACTCTTACCCAAATGTTTACATTAAGTGGTAGGATGACTCCATACTCATCCTTGTTCGTATGTTGATGACTTGTATATCATGGACAACTCTTCCTCTATCATCGATTATGTGAAGATTTCCTTATCCAAAAATTTATATGTTTGACTTATGATTTCTTCATTACTTACTTGGGATTAAGATTTTTCAATATGACTCAGAATTGTGATTTCACAACCTAAGTAATTCTTTGAATTGTTTTCTCAATTTCATATGTCGATTGTAATCCTTCTCCTACTCCCTTCCTTGGTGGGGTTAATTTGGTTTCTAATTGTTTTACTCCCTTGGTTGATGGTACCCTTTATTGTGAGTTGGTGGGGAGATGTATTTACCTTACTCACACATGTCGAGGTCTATCGTATGTTGTTGAGGTTGTGTCCAAATTCGTGTAGGAGATACATGAGTTGCATGGGAAAGTAGTGGATACTATCCTTTATTATGTTCATGGTACTTATGTAGATGACATTCACCATTTAGGAGTAGATATTGAAATTGATTGTGCTAGTGATCTAGATCATCGAAATATACTTGAGAATATAACTTTTCTCTTAGTTTGAGTCTTGTTAGTTGGTCTAGCAAGAAGCGAGAATGCAATTGTGATATCTTCTGCAGAGGAGTAGTAAACACTTCCACAAAAAAATGGTTACGGGGTATCTTAATAAAGTTTGGTATTCACTATCGGTGGCCTACTATCATCGATGCGACAAAATAACCACCATCTTGATTTTCCAAAATCTAGTTTATCATCGATAGATGAAGCACATTGAGATAGATAGTTACTTCATTTGAGAATTTATTCACAACAACATCATTGATGTGCGATCTTGGCATACTTCTAATATGGTTACAAAAATTTTCTTCACATTGCAGTCTCTTCTTGGGGTTATTTTTTTAGCCCCCATCTTCATCAGGGTTTCTAGTCCTCATTTCCTCTTCTTCTCTTCTAGAGATATTTTTACTATACAAGGGTACCTCATCAGGCCTAGTTTTTAGGACCCATATGATGCATATTTCTTATGTTACTTTTGGGATTATTTTATCTCTTGTAAGTGGATGTTTTGCATTAGGGGTTTTTCCTCCATTACATGAGATCCTTATTGTACATGGGTACCTTATTAGGCCTATTTTCCCGGACCCATTATTCTACTCTTCCTCTTTTCTATAGATTTGTTGTTTGTACATGGGTACCTTATTAGGCATTTAGTTATTGGGTCCCATTGACACGTATTTCTTAGTTATCTAGGGAATTCTATTCCATTTTTGACTTTCCATGACCTCTACTTCAACTTCAATGAGGGGAGGTGTTGGTGTATATGACTTGTCTCATCATCACTTGATGTCTTGTCCACCTCATGTGGTTAGTCATCTCACTTAGTGAGAATAGGTCAATAGGGTTAGTTAGGGTTGTGTATAGGTTTCATGCACAGGAGTTACACATCATTACTATATGTACCTCTTATTTTTTATCTATGAGCATGTTAGACACCCTATGTATTTCTCTACTTGATTTTCCTTTGTGATTCATTCTCTTGCTGATTACGTGAAGCATTCTCATCACCATTGGAAAACACATATGAATATAAAAATATGATTAAAGATGAAGTGTGTCTACACACTCATGTATATTTTCCTTTAAGAATGTAATTTTCATTTCATGCTTAAAAGGCGGTAAATGTAAACACTCAAATCTAGAAATTTACCATTTTGATACTCGATTATTATAATTGTAAGTATTAGCTAAGATAAACAACTATATCTTATCTCCACTTAGTTCATATTTCCTTCTCTTACTTACCTTTTTCATTTTCATAAACCCATGTGTCAAAAAGATATGAATATTACTACATAAGACCTGATACTAAAAACTTTTGTTCTAGGATGCAACTCTCATATTTCATTTTCTACATCAATTTCCAAACCCTTATAGTTATTTCATGATGTATAGTACAATCCTAACCAACTTGTACAGTTGTTACCTAACTCAATTCATAACACTATTTTTAATGTGATATCAATTATTAGGTCCTTTTATTCTCTTAGGTCATCCTTTTCATGACATTATACCTTCATATCCCTATATAAGAAAGTTAACACTACCTCATTTACTCACCTAGAAATCATATGGCATTTTATTGACATACTCACTTCTAACACTTGTAAAATGCACTCAAGACTCCATAAATATTCCTAGAGTTGATGTACATCAGTTAGGAGAGCCACCACCACAATTATAAAGCACTCAACCATGTCAACTAGTATATATTATCTCACATCCAAGCACACCAAGTTATTATTTCCAATTCTAAGAAATATTGAAATCCAATCAAGAATGATCGAATGGGTTTGAGTTGCCAACTAGTTGCATGCAAATGCACACACACACACACACACACACACACACACACACACATTTTAAGATGGATAAATATGTGTGGTTTGAGGACTCTTTAAAGTAGTAATGATGTAGGTCATAGATAGGGTACACCAAAACCAAGAAATAACCTTCTTATAGGTTATTATACATGTGGTTAGGGTTTTGGAGTGATTCAACTGATTACAAATAATATTGTGATTGTGCATCAGCTAGGGTTTAACAACAAAGTGAATTTATAAGTTACGAAAAGGACCCGAGATAGTTATAGATCTCCATTCTAAAGGTATCTAAGACCATACGGAAGGGTCAAGACCAGATCATACATCATAGCTGAATAGTATGGTTATGCACTAGGGAATTTTCATATAAAAATTTTAGTAGTGAATCTTTTCCGTGCTCCACACTTCCTATTTCTCTAGCATGTCTTCCCATATTATTCCTATACTTCTTTATATTTCTAACTCTCTCTCTCTCTCTCTCTCTCTCTCGTATGTAATTTGATCTTGTATCCATTTATCAAATGAACCAATATGTTATTATGATTTTGTATAATTAATGTTGGAAGTTAATTTATTATAATAACTCCTAGTCTCCAAACCTTACATTCATTTTTATTGTTGTGTATTGCATAAAAACCTAATTTTATTAAAAGGGGTGTAAACATTATGCATGTAAAAATAAGAAACCTTGTGATCATCGAGTTAATTTTTTTGAAAAGGGCATTACATGGTATGGGGTGTGGTGGAAACAATGTGTGTGAGCACACGAGATATAGAGGATTATTCTCCTTGATATAAAACTCATGACATGCATTAGAATTCATATCATGAACATTGATATTCAAATGTGTACCATATTCTGATATGCATCATTGATACTCAATTGATAAGATTATATATCTTGAAATTCTTATTTCACATGATATAATATAACTAAGGAGGTAATATTTGTATTCATGATTAGAAATTTATTTTATAATTTATTAAGTTTTTTAAATTTTTCACCGCTATAAATAATCATATCATTGCAGATCCTCCTCTTTAGTGAAAATGTATTCACAGCCCCTACATCTCATGATCAATGATGCGAAGGAATGAAATTTTTGAGGTGGTCTGTCATATTTAACATGCTTTAAAGAAGGAAATAAGGTAAAATTTTATTTTTCTATATTATTTAGAGTTATATTCTGAAATTATTTTTAAAATTTATTTTATCTATTTAATTTATTGGAATTTTGTATTTAACGTATAATTTCATATCATATTTAGTGTCAATGTTATCATGTAATTCCCCAAATGAAAATTTTCACATTAACCTATGTGTACAATAAAATTTTGGAATAATTTTTTAGAAATAATTAATGAGAAAATGTGGTAAATTTACATTATCCTATTCATTGTGTCACATTTTCAAGTGGCATCATTGAATTACATTGTAGAAAATTCTCACGCTTACATCTGCATTGTATGGAATTATTTTAAGTTACATTGGAAAATCTAATAACCTTAGGGATGGTTAAAAAAATTAATCAATTTATGAATAACAAGTCGTGGGCTTAAGGTAACATTTATTTGACTCCGGTAGAAAAAGGGAAAGCTCATAGATTAAGGATGGAAAATGTAACTTCCTCATTGGGTAAGGGCCTCCATATTTATTTTAATGATATAATTTTGTTAATAAATTTTATGAAAGGAAAAATGGCTTAAGGTCATTGTTTATCAAGTCTTCACTTATCTCCTTATAGAATTTTGACTTTCATAATTTTAATAAGAGACTCAATATTTAACTTGTGATATTCATCCCCTAAAACTTCCTCTAAATCCACTTAATACGAACTAAAATTTATAGGTTCTTTACAATACAATTTCAAAGAAAAAGGGTGCTTCCTAACTATATATTACTTAAATTGAACTGGTACATTAACTAAAATCAAACCCTTCAAGACATAATGCATAATTAAATGGAGATTCAAGTTCAAGTATAAATGTAGGATTTAATTTTGGCCTTAGGATCAGGATGATCTCCACTGTTAGATTTTCAAGGTTAGTCTCAACCTGTAATGCCCACTTCCCTTTGGCACCTTTTATTACCGATCATGGTACTATATACTATATGACAAACATTTTAATAGTTTTTATTTAGTATGGTGTTAGATGTCAGATCCTGGATTATTGTTGAATCTGATTATATATAATGCATGGTGATTGTTGTTGCAAATCAAGAAGACCCCACGGATGTTGATCAGATTTCTAGTTTGATCATACTAGCATCCAGTGTGATTGCACAACATTGAATCCTTTCCCCAAGTGTGAGACTTACAAAATGACAAAGGAATCTCAAGTTTAGAGGCTGGTTCCTCGGTTCCTTTGGTCGATTCATCACTTAAAAGTTGCAGAGGTCTATATTCCTAACCCTACCCTAAATTCCAAAGGAGACAGAGATAGAGAATGCAAAAAAGCTAAAACTAATGCTAATAGGTGATGCACCAAAGGAGTGGTGAGAATTTTTACTTCGCAAATTGATACGAGTCCATAAAAATGCAACAAAGAACCTCATGCACAAACTGATAATTGTAATGAAGGATTATAAATTAACCAAACAACACAAAAGAGGATGAAAACTAATCACGGAGAGGTCGTATTGTTATTTTAATCATCAAAATCACTTGCATTACAACACCCGAGAGGAAAAATAAATTTTTAGCTCTTAGAAAATGTCGATATTCCACCAAAATAACTTCCAAGGTGAGAAAGGGGACTGCAATACACAAAAATGTTCAACCCTTTGAAAATGAGCCAAATCTAGCTTTTTACGGTGAAAGGGACGAGCCTGTGAGAGAGAAACGTGGGAAAATGTGGAAGGGATTCAACCATTGACCAAAACATATTCAAAACAACATGGGTATCCTTACAAACCCATCCCCTAACATTTTTAGCCATGGGGAGAGAATGCGAGCCATTCTTCATTAAGGTTCAAACGTCATTTCGCCCATAACCACGTGCGAGGCATTTTTCAATTTTCTCTCCAAAATCCATCAAAATGCAAAAATTACCTTGGAATCTTGTAGAAAATTTCACCAGCTTTCTATTTATATAAAGAACGTGAAAACCGAGCTCTGGATCGAAAGATATGGCCATTTGAAGTTTTAGGCGTATCAACGGGGCAATTCGGGTTGGTGGGCAAAAATTCAATTTTTGCACCTTTTTGGTCATTTGGAAAATTTTCCAAAAATTTCCCCGCGCTCCATTACTCTAGGTGCCACATGGTGGAATCTCATTGGTCGTGGGCCTTTTAGGGGAATTTTTTTCCAAAATAACTCACGAGCCATAACTTCAAAAAATACATGAAGTTAGGAGGAAAACTTTACCTTTCTCGGAAAGGTGAGAAAGATCTCTATCCAATGGTGTCATTTCTAGAAGGTTTTGAGTGCCTAAAAAGCAAAATATTATGTGAGGCACAAGAGAGGAAAAAATGAGCAGGGGCACATTTTGGATAACAATTTTGGCGACTCAGAGGGGTCATCTGCCTACTGGATGAAGTTACTAGTTGCCTAAAGCAATCCATTGGGTATGGAGTCATTGAGTTCTCTGTTTGATACCCCAACCGACTAGAACACTACAAGGAGGAAGATGGAATATCACCTGATGGAGTAAGGCCTGCAAACACATCTCCAGGAACAACAAACTTGTGCCAAGCACTTAGGGAAAGAAAAACTAATCTACAGCAAAAAAATGTGCACAAGCACTTGGAGGAATGAAAAACCTAAACTAATATGTACAGGGTGAAGCATTTCCTTCAGTAGCAATGCTTCATATGGATTCCATTGATTGGAATCTGCAGTTCTTCACCATCCAATGAAGACAACTGGAGAGCATTGCTGTCCTTACACTTTGTGACCATGTATGGGCCACTCCGAATGGCATCAAATTTTGAATGCCTTCTCGGTTTTGCTCTATCCGCATCCCATTTTAACACTAGATCTCCAACTTGGAAGGATCTGTTTCTTGGCCTTTCTATCAAAGGTCTTCTTTATCAAAGTTTGATCATTCTCCATTGCTTGGGATGCTTGATTTCTGATTTCTTGGAGCTCCATCAATTATGCATATCTCGACTTCCATGGGCTCAAAATCCAACAACTCAATTGTTTCATGAGTTCCAATGTTGGAAACTCAAGTGATATGGGAAAAATTTCCTGTCTTCCATAAACAAGCTTGAATGGAGAGTTACTTGTAGATCTTTTAGGAGTTATCCTATCGACCATAAGGCTGATTTCAATTTGGTATGCCAAGACCTCGATTCTCATCAAGAGTCCTAATGATCCTCAACAAGTTCTTGTTTATAGATTCACCTGGCCATTACCCCGGGGTAATAGTTTGATGAATTACTTAGGTAGATCCCGTTCTTGACGGACCTTTAGTCACCTTGGATCCAATGAATGCCAATGCATTATCTGATATTATTGTAGCTGGTATGCCAAATCTAGTTATTATTCCCTCATAGATGTCTAGGATGCTAGATTCATTTGCTTCCTTGAGTGCTACTACTTTAGTCCATTTGGTGAAGTAATCTGTGGCTGTTAAAATCCACTTGTGCCCTTGGCTCAAATTGGGATTAATAACTCCAATGAAGTCTAAACCCCATTGCATGAATGGCTGGTCAACTGAAATTGGATGCAATGGGAGGGCAGCTAGCCTCTCTTTACCTGTGAAAATGCACAATTCTTGAACCTCTCGATCTATGCATAACAATCATTGAAAATCTTGGGCCAATAATAACCAGCCCTCATGATCTTTAGAGCTGTCACTCTTGGTGCAAAATGGCCAATAGCTGGTCCACCATGGAACTCTTCTAGCACCTATGAATCTGATTTGTACCAATGCATCTCAGCAGTACTCCATTCACATCTCTTTTGAATAAAACACCAAGAATAAGGGCATATGGGACACTTGCAACTGAAGTGTCTTCTTTGGGTCTTGTTCATCTCTAGATAACATAGAACTGTGCTTAGGAATTGCATTATACCTTGGGTCCAGCAAGGAGTGGGGACACCATCATTCTCCTCTTGAGTGCTTCCTTGCTCATGGTTGTCTTGCAACGCCAAAACATCCTCCTTCTCGTTGCATGATTCCTCTTGTTTGCTCAAGATCAGCTACTCACACAATCCTTTTCCTCTTACCAACTTGGTGACTTTGATCTCAATGTCATACTCCATGACACGAGTAATCCAACTTGCCCTTTTTCATTCAAGTCTTTGTTGAGGAGGAAGTCTTTAACCCCCGCATGAGAAACCAGCAATTGGACCTTATTGTTTGAAACTAGATGCTTGAATTTCTTCAAGCTCCTGATTACTGCAAGAACGTGCTTCTTAATGAAAGAATATCTCACCTCATAGTCCTCCAGGATTTGGCTGAAGAAAGAAATTGGCTACTCATCATTGTCTTTATTCTACTGTACCAAAATTGCAGAAATAGTATCATCACCTCCAAACGCATAGAGGATGAAATCCTTGGAGAAATCTGGGTTGATGAGAGTTGGGGCTTGAGAGATGGCTTCTTTGATTGCTTCAAAAATTTCCTTTCCTTCTGTTGTCCATTTGAAAGCCATTCTTTTCTTTAGCATCTTGGTGATAGGTCTGACAAGGGCTGCAAAATTTGGGACAAACCTCCGAACAAAATTTATTCTTCCCAAGAAACTTTGAAGGGCCTTCTTGTGGCTTGGAAATGGTAGTGCTCTTATGGCTTCGACTCTTTTTGGATCAATTGCTAATCCTTCTTTGGAGACAATGTGGCCAAGGAGCTTTCCTTCATGGGCTAGAAAAACACACTTTTTAGGATTCAAGGAGACTCCAAATCTTCTACACCTTTAGAACACTTGTCTCAAATGAAAGAGGTGGTCTGCTGTATTTTTTGAAAAAATAGTGATATCATCAAGATATATCAGTACAATGTTGTTAATCAAACCTTTGAACGCCATGTCCATTGCTCTTTGGAAGGTAGCTCCAGCGTTGGACAACCCAAATGGCATTTTCCTGTATGCATAAGTTCCCCATTTAGTTGTAAAGGTTGTCTTGAACTGATCTTCTTCCTTCACCATAATCTGATTATACCCTGAATAGCCATCAAGTAGTGAAAACCTCTCGGAGCCAGCAATAACTTGTAAAATCTGCTCCATGGAAGGAAGTGGATAATGATCCTTGAGAGATGCTCTATTCAAATCTCTGAAGTCAACACACAATCTGATTTCCCCACTCTTCTTTCTGATTGGAACCAAGTTGGCAACCCAACTAGAATGCTTGATAGGGAATATGATTCTTGATTCTATCAACTTATTCAATTATTTTCTCATGAGAGGCTCCATGTGGGGGTTGACTGGCCTTTGTTTCTACCTGATGGGATTAGTATTTGGATCCAATTCAATGGTGTGTTGAGCTAACTCAGGATTGAAACCTTTCAAATCTTCATAGCTCCAAGCAAACACATCAGGGAATTCTTGACAAAGTTGTATGAACTCATACCTTTCTTGCTCAGTTGTCATCTTACCAATTTGGAGTGATTTGCCTCTTTCTACTGAGATGGACACTGAATCTTCTCCCTTCACTTGGATGTTTTCTTTCTCCTTCCTAAACTAATCATTAGGATTGAAAATGGACTCCAAAGTAATAAGTCCCTTTGGTAGTTTTTTGGTTCTCAGCTGCACCACTTGGTCACCATACTGCTGCTCTAACTTTTCCTGATTTTTGGCTGAGAATTTAGCCTCTTCTTGCAAGAAATGGATGATTTATTGATCATTTTCAAACACTTGCCAACTTACATTGTTATCTCGGCACTTTCAAGGCCTCACAATCACATGGATGTTTGGTTGTACCTTATCTTTTGAATGCTCTCCACAACGTTAAAAAGGCTTCCCAACCGCTGCAAGCACAGCCAATGACTTGGTTCTCTTTCCTAGGAATGGATTTGATGCCAAAACCCTCAAAATCTTCAATGAGGTCCCACACCCTATTCTTGTAGCACTTGAGTAGATCATTCTTGACAACATGCTGCCCCTTGACTTGGTTGACAATCAACTCACTGTCACCAAAGACTTGCAAGTTCTTTATTCCTCTCTTGATTGCCCAATGTAGTCCTTGCACCAAGGCTTCATATTCAGCAGTGTTGTTAGAGCATGCAAACTGAAATATAAAAGCTGAATAATACTTAACTCCTTGAGGTGAAACCAGCATGGCTCCCCCTCCTACACCTTGTCTACTCCTTGATCCATCAAAAAATAACTGCCATACCTCATTTTCATCCTTGTGGTTTGGCTTGGTGATGCTAGGAATAGGCTGATTTTCTTCATGCATGCAATAGACTCCTAACTCAAATTCTTCTATTTCTTGATAAGGATCAAAAGCATGCACCTTGCTTGCCCATTCATCAAGAGTCAAATATGGGATGCTTCCTACCTTGGTGTCAGCTTCATCAGTGCTTGGATAATCTTCTTGATCAAATGTTGAACAATTGGTATTGATCTGACTTGGAGTGTAAGGCTCAATGTGAAAGTTTGCAATAGGTTCAGACCGGATTGTGGCTTTCGTTCCATATCTTATTCTGAACAGCATGTGTGACTAATCAGCAGACAAGTAACCTCCAATCTTAGTGTGAAATCCCTTGACAAACATAGGGCAAAGAGTGGTGGAAGGTCTATTACTGAGACATCTTGCAAAACAACCACATTGGGACAGGCATGCAAAGTAAGACTCAAGTTTTTAATCACCCTGACTGTTGTTACTGCTGTCCCATCCAACTACACCACTCCTTTGGATATGTTTCATCTTGAATTCCCAACCGATCAACTATTTTCTTGGGCATTACTGAACTACTTACCCCGGAATCAATCATGCAATTGTGTACTAATTGGTTCCCAATGATCAATGAAACATAGAATGGAGGGGGCTTCATTATTTTACCTTGCTGTCCTCCATGATTCCCCTCAGGCTGGGCAACATTTGTGAGCACCTTCTCTTGCATTTGGACTTGCTAATTTGAAGTTGACCAGTCCTTCATGGCAGCTTGTACCAAATCTATTTGGCCTGGGATAGATAGTGATTCCCACATTGATATGTTTACATTTTTCTTCTTCATCTGATCAATGATAATGAATGGAGATGAAGTATCCCTCTGCTGTCCCTTGGCCTGCACATTCATTCCTTGCACATGGGCAGCAACAATTGGCATTTGGGTTGGCCTAGGGGCTGTTTTAGGCAATCCTTGCGTGCTTGGGATTGCATTTTGTTTGCCAATAGTTTGTGGAGTGACAGAAGGTCGTGAATTACTTGGGGCCAATGGTTTTTCTTCACCCAAATTTCTTCTCTTTGACCTTGTGTTGGCTGCAACACTTTGGGAAATCATTTGATTCATGCCACAAAAATCTTCTGCCTACAGTTTACAAGTGTGGTATCATTTGGAGCTGATTGCTGCTGGAATGTTTCTTGTTGCTGGTTATTTCCTTGACTACCTTCACCCTCCACACTAGTTGTTGTCACCATTAATGCTTGATTCAAGGCACCGTTGAAGCACATGGACTGGTTATGAGGTTCATTGCATGGGAAACACCAATCATACTCTTGAGCTATATTGTTTTGTACTGGCACTAATGCTTTAGATGCAGATGTAGCATTGGGATTATAGGGCTGAAATGGTCTGTTGGCAGGAGGCCTTGCTTGATTTAGATTTGCAGCTGGATTGGGTGGTCTATGAGGTTGATATGGCTTCCTGTTAGGCTGAGCTTGAGGCTGGAAGGAAGGTCTAAAACCTTGAGCTTGCTGCCTTTTGAGTGTAACCAGCTCATTACCTAGATTTTGCAATTGCTTCATGACTTCTTGAAGTTCATTTGAGGTACTAGAAGATGAAGTGGAATATTCACTTGAATTCGATTTCTAGGAGTGGGAATAGAAGCTAAATTAGGCACTTGGCTAGTACTTGGGCTCTCTAAACTTGGAAATAATGGCATTGGAGGCCTAGGAGCCAGCTTGCCAGCTTGAATCAAACAATTTTCAGCTCTAATGGCAATGCTATAAGCAATGGGGATAGTTGTGCCTCCCATGGACTAAATTAACATAGAAATATTAGAATTTAAAGCTTTAAGGTAATAAAGAAAAGCACCTTCTACTGTTGGCTTTGATCGCCACTTTGGAATTCTCTTCCAAGTCCTTTGAAATCTAAAATTAAAATCACCATTACTCATTGGGAGCTCTTTTGATAGTTGTATGTCACTGCTCCAAAAGGGACAAGTTGTCTCCCTTTTCCCCAAACTGCTCATGGAGGGCTATACATAGCTGATTCCAATTTTGAATAGAACCTGAGGCAAGACTCTTGAACCATTGCAAAGCTTTCCCTTTGAATGAAGATGCCAGCAGTTTGACAGCAACTTACATCTCATTGATCTCATGGATTGCACAAATGTTAGCAATATCCTTAACATGATCACCAGGTGAGGTCTGATTTTCTCCAGTGAAGTATGGAATGTTCTTTAATGCTTGCAATTGGGATTGGATTTTGTGCATTGAGAGCAAGTGGGCTGCTACCAGTGAAATTGACATAGGGGTTGTTTTGTGCCATTCTGATTGGCCTTAGAACCCTTGTTGATTGAATGAAAGGCCTACTAGGTGGAGGAGTTGAGAGAGTTTTGTTTGGTGGAGATGGAGACCTTTGGATTCTCCTCCCACTTTGCCTTATTCTTGGAGATAACTAAAGATATTCAAACAAAGCACCTCTTCCTATCCAAAGCTCTTGACCTTGTGTTGATTCTTCTCATGAGTTTTCAGTGTCTCAGCACCGCTAAAACCATCGATTCTTCTTCCTTGGAGTCACAGGATGTGCAATTTATAACTCTTTTAAAGTAAGAAACTTGCAACAAATGCACATCAATTTTTTTGCAATGAAGATGAAGACCTCTAAGGTCCCACCGAGGCGTGCCAAAACTGTTGTAGCAAATCAGCAGCACCCCCTGGATGTTGATCAGATTTCTAGTTTCATCATACTAGCATCCAGTGTGATTACACAACATTGAATCCTTTCCCCAAGTGTGGGACTTGCAAAATGAGAAAGGAATCTCTAGTTTAGAGGATTGTTCCTCAGTTCCTCTGGTCAGATTTATCACTTACAAGTTGCAGAGGTCTATATTCCTAACCCTACCCTAAATTCCAAAGGAGACAGAGATAGAAAATGCAAAAAGCTAAAACTAATTCTAATAGGTGATGCACCAAAGGAGTGGTGAGCATTTTTACTTCTGCAGATTGACGTGATCCATAAAAATGCAACAAATAACCTCATGCACAAACTAATAATTATAATGAAGGATCATAAATCAACCAAACAACACAGGAAGAGGATGAAAACTAATCACAAAGGTTGTATTGTTATTTTAATCATCAAAATCACTTGCATTACAACACCTGAGAGGAAAAATAAAGTTACATCTCTAAGAAAAGGTCTGATATTCCACCAAAATCACTTCCAAGGTGAGAAAGGGAACCTGCAATACACAAAAAATGTTCAACCCTTTGAAAATGAGCCAAATCTGGCTTTTACAGTGCAAGGGACGAGCCCAAGAGAGAGAAACGCGGGAAAATGTGGAAGGGATTCAACCATTGACCAAAACATATTCAAAACAACATGGGTATCCTTACAAACCCATCCCCTAACATTTTTAGCCATGCTGGGAGAGAATGCGAGCCATTCTTCATTAAAAACGGTGGTTGAAACGTCATTTCGCCCATAACCACGTGCGAGGAGGAATTTTTCAATTTTCTCTCCAAAATCCATCAAAATTCAAAAATTACCTTGGAATCTTGTAGAAAATTTCACTAGCTTTCCATTGATATAAAGAACGTGAAAAACCGAGCTCTGGATCAAAAGATATGGCCATTTGAAGTTTTAGGGCAAAACAGGGCCAAATCGGGTTGGCGTGCAAAAATTTGAATTTTTGCACCTTTTTAGTCATTTGGAAAATTTTCCAAAATTTCCCCATGCTCCACCACTCTAGGTGCCACGTGGCGGCATCTCATTGGCCGCAGCATTTTAGGGAAATTTTTTCCAAAAAAACTCCATGAGCCATAACTTCAAAAATACATGGAGTTAGGAGGAAAACTTTACCTTCTCGGAAAGCTGAGAAAGAGCTCTATCCAATGGTGTCATTTCTAGAAGGTTTTGAGTGCCTTAAAAAGCAAAATATTATGACTGAGGCACAAGAGAGGAAAAAATGAGAGGAGTTAGCCACAAAAATGAGCGGGGGCACATTTTGGATAACAATGATTATTAGAGACACTCACATGTGGATGATGATATACTATTGACATGGATGTTTAATGGAAGTTATTCAAACATGTGATTTTTGAGATTATGAGTAAACATAGAAAAGGAAAATTATTTGATGATGATATAGTTATCGATATAAATTGTAAATGATTTCGTTGATTGCTTTGGTGATTGTTGTGATTCATATGTATAGATGATTTTGTGATTTTGTTATATATTCATTTTAGACGTTCGATATGGTCACGAGGATGAAGAAGATATTTTTGTTTTTCAGGTTTAAAATATCATAACAAACATCGGGTATTGGAGACTAACCAAAGTGGAATTCTAGGTGAATTCGACAAGGTCACCATGGCAACTTGTTTTATTGTGTGTGTGTGTTGTAATTTTGTTAGAGATTCCCATGGGGGATCATCTTTACATGTGACCATGGGTTTTTGTATTTTATTAATGTGGTAAAATGTTTATTTATTGTTGTATGTATTTTATTAGTAATGTATTCCTTCCTTTAATTGATTAAAGTTATGGTGGATTAATGTGAGAATCATATGACTAAAATTTAAATAAATCAAATGGGGATATGGGAAAATAATAATGGAAGTTGTTGGTTTGTGTAAGAAGTATGTTTAAGTTTGTTTTGGAGTATGAAACACTCCACCTCCATGAAAAATTTGAATTTGTCCTTTGGGGCTGTTTTTGGAGGCTTGTGGGACAAGAAAAAACTTGTCCCATACCTCTAAATTCAATATACCAACCATACTTATGGATGGAGATGTGATTTGTGACTTTTAAAATGCATTTTATTCATCGTGTTGCTTATTTTGGATTGCACTCTCTGACATTTTATTAAATTTTTTTCCCTTGAGGTGTGGGCTCTTTTTGGAGTGTGCAAGTAACCTATCATATTTTCACCCACCTCTTTATTGTGCTTGGGAGAATGGATTTATGTCTTTTGTGTTTGAATTGGTGGATTTTTGATGTGGCATCCTACATGGATCCACATTATCCTCTTCTCTCCCTCTTCTATTTAATTCAAACTCTCTTCTTGTTTTGGGGGTTGAAATTTTTTTGCAAGCATCCTTGGGCGCATTTTTTACGGGAGCTCTTACTTTGGAGAAGATTTGGTGAAGACTATTTGTTGGTTATGGAACCTCTTTGCATTCATCCTTGGGGGCACATTTTTCTATGATTAGAGCTCTTGTTGATTTGGAGGAAACTTGAGAGCATTTGATACTTCGGCATTGTTGTTTTGGACTATATTTTCTTGGTATTTTAAGCTTGTTATTGGAAGCAAAGTTACCATGGAGAGATAGGAGTTTATTCCTTATTTTATTGCTGTTATTTTCTTTTTGTGTTGTGTGTATGGAGAATGTTTTATTGCTTTTGTTGGCTGGTTGGGTAGACTGCCTTAGGGAAGGTGTATGAGAAGGCTATGGGGAATCCATGTGGGGGCATAAGGGAATGCCAGTGGCATCAGTTTCATTGTGGAGGGATTTTTGGGTTTTGGATCCACCATGGAAAATAAATAGCTTACATTTCTTACTTGTGGGGGCATAAGGGAAAATTTGTGGGGGCATAAGGAGGGGTTGGGAGGCATAAGGTTTATGGGATATGATAAGTTATATCGATGGTATGATTATAGGTGGATGCCCAATTCCCAATTGGGAGGCATAAGTAGCTTCCCCCATAGTCCTTGCTCCTTTGGCTTGCATGATCAAGCTTGATTTGTGATTTGATGTTTATAATTGCAGTAGTAAACTATTATTTTGTATTGAATTATGTTTTATATTAAAATGTGTATGTGAAAGAATGAGGTGTTGTGTAAGCCAATTGTTGCCATGGTTGAATTACACCTTTGATTGTACTTTGGTTGGGGCTCGGGGGCCAATGATGAAGGAAGGCTTCTCCTTTCATTGGATGTCTTGGTTGGGTGTATAGCATTGCCTTTCGCCCTCTTTTGTTATGATCAACTTGGAGAAAAAGAAATTAACATGTTGTTGTCTGGAGTAAAAGAAAATATAGTTTGACAGTCCCTTCTTTGAGCAAGTTCATTGTAACCCTTCCCACTTTGAAGTGGATGAATTGTATAGCAATTTGTAATGTGAAGATACTTGTATTGATGATGGAAGATTGAAATTGGAATGTGAAATGTAAAGAAGTTATATTCTACTCTCTGTTTTGAAAAGAAATGTGAAAGAATGTTGTATATTTTGTAAACTGTATTTGAAACCAAATGGAAAAGAGAAGTTGTAAAGTTGTAATTTTTGAATTCAATAAAGGAATGCACTACTTTTCTCAAACTTGCATTGTTGCTTGGAATTGAATTGCTATTGTGAATTAAAATCTCTGTTTGAAAGAAGAATGAGTATGAAGGAAAAAGGAAGTGCTTTGTTCTCTTTGAAATGAGTTGAAATTTGGAAATCAGACTTTGCTTATTGACTGTTAAATGTTGTGTGAATTTTATGGAATGTAATAGAATTGCATGGAATGAACTCACACACTTGGAGAATGGAAAAATGTTTAAGAACCTTTAACATTTGATATCTGTTTTATTTTCTAAATCTGGCAATCAAATTTATCAAATAAATGAGCATCTCAAACTTGCACCAAGAAATAAGATATGAGACATTTAATTTGAGACTTAACAAGTCCTAAGGAACTCAATTTGACAATAAAACTTAAGAAATACCTTTCAGTACTTTGTAAAATCAAAATCAAAGCTTGTGCAGTCATCCTATTGTCAAGTGATGCAAAATTTCAATTGCAACTCTCCTAAACAAATTGAATCTTGGAACCTTCCTAAATTCATCTAAAAACAAGTCTCCATGTCTGTTTGACATGTTGAGAAAGTAGGAATTCAAAATTGAACAAAAAAATTATAAGTTAGAAATTTCTAGTTTGCTTTGCAAAACCCTGCAGATTTGTTTCTCAAAATTGACCTCAAAACTTCATCAAATTCCAAAATTGATGACTCCGTGTAAAGAGGGCTTTGAGATATTTCTAGAAAGTCCAAGTTTTCCCAAATCTGAGCTTCCTATCAAAAGTTATGGCCATTTGAAGTTTTACTTCAAATTGGCATTCAAAAATAATAATAAATAAATCTAACTATTAAAAATTTAATTTTTTAACTTTGGAAAAATCTCCACAAAAAGTCTACAGCCCCTACCTTCCCACAACCAATCAAGACCTACCACGTGGCACCTGGAGGGGCGGACCAAATTTAAACTTGTCTTTTTGAAAATTTTACCTTGGGAAAATTTTCCCACTTTTCCCTGCATCCCTGCGCCGGCCGCAGCCAATCACGTGGCCGACACGTGGCACGACGAAGAGGTGGACCCCTTTTGAACTTAACCCTTTTAAGTTTTGGACCTCAGAAATTTTTCCAAATTTTTCCCACATCCCCATTAACCCACGGCCAATCATGTCTTTGACACATGGCTAGGTGGAAGTGTAGAAGATTTTTGGACTTAGCACCTATGTTCCCTTTTTGAAGAAAATTCCCCTTTGTCCCGCAGCCCCACTCCACTCCCCCGTGCCTTGGAATTTATCCTTTCATGGACACGCAGGCCCGCGCGTGGGTTTTGATCTTTTTTCCCTTCCGGCTAAATGCCTTAAGTTCCTCTACCACCCCGCCTCCCATGTTCAACCTGGGCGTGACACGTGTCTCCCCACTAGGCTCACCATCACGCGAATGCAAATTGTGCTTTGAGCTCAAGTAGGAAAATGCCTCTAAATTCCCCATCACTCCGCCATTCCTCGCCCCTTTCCCGCTTGAACTAGGGCTCGACATGTGTCCACCGGGGACCTATGGAGGCACAAGATAAAATTGGAAATTGCGCCTTGCAATGGGAAAAAATTCTAGAGCCGACCCGCCAACCCACCAAAAAGGTTTTCCCCTCCTCTTGACACGTGTCCCCTTGGGGAAAATTTGACCTAAGAACTCCACCGGTCATATCTTGAGTTCTACAAGGAGTTAGGAGGACTTATTTATATCACCAGAAAGGTGAGAAAATTTCCTATCCAATGGGAATGGTTTAGGGAAATTTTGGAAGTATTAAGTAGGAGAAAATCTAGTTGAAAATTTGGGCCTGTTAGAGAGTGGGTATGGGGGTAAATTACTCCCTGAACCTAACTAAAACTTCTAGCCCTAAGTTTTGGACCTTGTGACCTCTGTGAATTGTTAATAAAAGAGAAGTTTGTTCTTTTGGATTTGAGTTGTTCTAGAATCTGTTAGTGGTAGTTGTTTCCTAGCAACCTGGTTGTAGACACTCCTAATCAAGTTATGGGAGTGGGTAAGTGAGACCTTACTCTGTTGATTTTAAATATGTATTCCCTTCTCACTGCAATTAAACCCTGCTCTTGTCTTGATCTTGTGGAATTAAATACCTTGGGTATTTAATTGTTTTGGGTCCCTTAACCCTAATATTTCTAATTAGGAAATATTTAGTTAAAATGTCAATGTAATCAGTAATTAAATTAATCCCTAGGGAGATTTGAGCTAGGTGTGGACTTATTGCTCTTATTGCTTTTTAATGTGGAATTAGTAATTATTATAATGGGAAAATTTATCAGTTGAATTTAACTGTCTTTGAGACTTTGGTCGTTAACTCCTAATCAAAAAAAAAATTATTCCATAATTTTCTAACTAAACCTAGGTTGTTCATGGTTCTCAAGTGGGTTGTTTTGAACGGGTATCACACAACCCTTAAATTTTGTTTATGACTTATTCTTGGCAAGATATTTTTTTATTTCCTCTCTTTTTTATCCTCGTTTTCATGTGCATGCGAGGTGTAGGTTTGGCCATGGAGCTTCCTTAAGTTCTTATTCTTAAATATTTATATTTGTTTATGCTCATTCATTCATATGTGTGTGTGCACACATCATATCTACACACCCTAGCCACCATGTTTTGTATGATTTTTTTATAATTTCATACATATATAGAGTTGTGTGGGGGATGGAAAACATTAAACGAATGTAATGATTATGCATGCTCCATAGGGTCATTCCCGAGTTGGGTGCATTGGGGAAGGTTTTTGAGTGTGGCATCGATGGTCATGGGTAAGGTTAGTGTTGGTGACGGGCGTTAAAGTTAGGGTGTTGCAGGAGTGGCCCAAGGCCAAAGGATTTTGTTTGGAGTCATGGCTAGGCCATGACACCCTAATTTATTTGTAATTTTTTATATTTATAAATTCCTTGCATTATACAAAAATGCATATATGTATATATGTATGTATGCATGCATGTATGTAACTCTTTTTGTAGGATATATATATATATATATATATATAACTAATACTTTACTAATATTAGTAATGCATCTTCTTGTATGAAATGAAAATATTACCCAAGATACAAGATATATGTTTAGACCTCTAATAAAACAGTTTAAAAATTAGTTACCGTGTTAAAAGAGATTCATATACACCTATAAAAGTACATTTTGATCTATTGTGAAATGTATAGTAGTTGGTTAAACAAAGTAATGTGTGTTTGTGTGTGTGTGTGTGTGTGTGTGTGTGTGTGTGTGTGTGTGTGTGTGTGTGTGTAATATGTAATTGTAGTAATATTAGTAAAGTATTAGTTATATATATATATATATATATATATATATATATATATATATATATATATATATATATATATATATTGTGTGTGTGTGTGTATAATATGTAATTGTCGTAATATTAGTGAAGTATTATTTTTATATATATATATATATATATAACTAATACTTTACTAATATTACGACAATTACATATTATACACACACACACACACACACATTACTTTGTTTAACCAACTACTATACATTTCACAATAGATCAAAATGTACCTTTATAGGTGTATATGAATCTCTTTTAACACGGTAACTAATTTTTAAACTGTTTTATTAGAGGTCTAAACATATATCTTGTATCTTGGGTAATATTTTCATTTCATACAAAATATGCATTACGATAGTTTTACATTGGTTAAACTATGATCATTTGGTATGACAAGGTGTAAATCAGAATTGCTTATTTCTATCCATCTAAATACTTTAAGAAATTAAATAAGGATTATCTTCATGAGTGGATATCACAATAAAATTTATCTTCCCTCCACTCCAATATTCAATTCTCAAATGATTAAAAAAAAAAAAAAACAAGACTTGCATCCAATTATATTTAGAAATATACCATAATTGATTCACTTGTTCTCACATTACAATGTTGGTCTAATATATACATGGATGTAATTATTACCTAAAGGCTAACCATAAGCATGAAAATAATATTTTTCATCCATTTCAATGAAGTAGAGTAAAAATAAAATAAATATATATATATATATATATATATATGCGCATGTACTCAACCGATAATAAACTCAATCTCATTTACAATAATGAGGATAAATTACAATATTTACTCTCATCTAAAATGATGCAAAATAAAATCATTGTTTCATAACTTTCCCAAACAAAAATAGAACTCATTTTCTCTATCCAATAATGAACTTCTAATTTCATAAGAAGAAAAAGAGAACACTTTCTCATATAAAACAAATCTTACGTTTATAATATTACATCTTCAACTTTTGTTACATTTTATTTTTTCAATTGATTCCCAAATGCATTTGATCAAACAAAACTTGATAAACATGAAATGCATAACCATTTTCAACTTGTTCCCAACACAAAATAGGATTTCCAAAAGTAAAATACAGCAAAAAGTCTTCTCCAATGCTTCTACTTTCCATCCACCCATCCAAACACACAAAAAGGAGGTGAAGGTAACATTCACCTCCCAACCATGCAATGGGGGAAGGTATCTTCCCCATTTCCCCAAAAATCCCCCAACTCTCGAGAATAATCCAAGGCCAACACCAAGATTGGAACAAAAAATTAAACTCCCAACACAACATACTCACATGCATAATGAAAAATCTCATCAACAATCAAGTGGATAAGATAGGGACATGAGAGAGAGAGAGAGAGAGATGTTACTTTCCGATATCACAATATACGCACTACCAAGCCACCAATGGCTTTCAAGAGGTAAATATGTTCATTCCAAACCACTTATTTCCCCACTAAGGGATTAGGCATAAGGTCTTAGTTTTCCACATATAACAAAAAAATCATGCAATTAAAAACTTATCCCTCCACTTGGTTTTTAATCCACTTATCTCTCCACTAGAACAAATCTCACATCCCTCTTTTTCACACATTAGATTATACAAGGTTTACTTAAAGTTATTTATCCATTTAGAGGGGTAATACACATGAGGAGAGTCTATCACACTGACCTGTTGGCATGAATGCATCTTCATTGAAAATAAAACGTGAAAAGTGAATCAAATGCAACATATAATGAGCTTTTAGTAATTTGGAAAAACAACAATATTAAATTTTAAAAATGATTTCATCAAATTTATTAATTCAATTTTTTTCATATTGTTTTGATTTTAATATAGGGGTCAAAAGTATCCATGAAAAATCCCACCAAGAAATAATGAGTTAGGGAATTTAGTGACTCATCATTTAGGATAAATGAACATAGATGAGGTTGCCTACAAATTTGTAATTTTATTTCAAAAATATAGCATATAACATTTATTTATTCATATCGAATTATGTTTGTGACTTTACATAAGATGATGTTTGACTTCAAAGCTACTAAACAAGTATGGGAAAAACTCAAATCTCTTAGATGTAACATCAATGAATTAAATGAAAGGGTACATTCTTGTGATTTTGTGTCAGTAGAAATTCATTACTTTCTTAAATAAGTATTAAAATCAAGCAGGTAAAAAATGTTGAATTTCAAATATTTTATTCACAAAATTTGAATATGAAATATTCTAATTATTATTAAGTATGTTATTTTAGGTGAGTAAAAATTCACTTTTAGTTGATGGACCTAAATTTAGATAGGGTATTTATGATGGTGATGATGATCCTAACTATGACTATGGCAGCCCATCATTTCATGAAATTGATCATAGTTCAAATAATACGGATAATGAGCACATAGATGATGATGATGATGATGATGACTAGTAGTTGATGATTTAGATAGTTCATAGTACTAGTATTTTTGTATATAAATTATAATTTTAATTAATTTTATTGTATTGTACATGAGAAATTAACTATTTTATCATATTCTTAATTACATTTCTATATTTACCATTAACTTACATATAACGAATTTATGTTTGAAAAATGCAATACATTATTTTAGTAATGTTAAGTTTATTTAGAAAAATATGTAAAAATTGATGTATGATGTTTTATTTTAACATTGTGACTTACATTATATATATATATATATATATATATATATATATATATATATATATATATATATATATATATATATACATATATATATATATATATACATGTGTGTGTGTGTGTGTGTGTGTGTGTGTGTGTGTGTGTGTGTGTGTGTGTGTGTGTGTGTATGTCCTCATTAATTTCTGAAAATGTCAATATGATCTTATTGATTATGTTAAGTTCATTTAGAAAATATCTAAAAAATAATGATGTATGATGTTTTTTCAATAAAATATGGTTAGTGGGCACCTCACCTTTTATTGATATAGAAAAATGGATTTATAGATTATCATTGGTGTTTTCTTGCTAAATTTATATCATGAAAAATTGAAAATTTTGGTCATGGAAACTAAGCCCGCCATTTAAATGCCCATTCCCCGGTCATTGTGAACCCTTCCTCTAGCCAACCCATCAACTCATGCAACCCCTCTAGGTCTATTTCATCCTCATTCTGGATGAGAGTAACATACTAACATGGTTTTCAATTTTGTTTCATGTGCAAGGGAATTGATCCAATTTTATTTCACAATGAGACTAAGCTTTGAGGTAGAATAGTGCTCTCTGAAGCACTAAATTGGCTATTTTTAGCCATATTATGCATAAGGATATCCTATAGGAGATTATTGGAAAGACTCAGCCCATTTGGGATCTTTTTAGGAGATAAATAAATATATCCATTATAGTTTAGGGAAAATTTATGGAGGCAAGTGATGTTGGGAATAGTTCAAGAAAAATCGGGTCATTGCAGGCACATGGAATGAAAGCTTCAATGGAGAAAGTGACCTTGTTTTGATGTTTTAGGAGCTTAAAGATGATTTAGGATATCATTAAGTACAAAGTGAAATATTTTATATTATGTTTGGGTTAGCACAAGGTTGTACAAATAATATATCATATTTAAGCATACACATGCAATAAAATGGATATTATACTAGAAGAAATATACAAAACAAGAGATATTTAAATCAACACCATATTTAACATGGTTCACCCGATTGTGGGATAAATCTACCAAGAAAAAATCTAAGATATTATCCAAATATTTCATAAGATATACAATAAATATTTACAATCTTCCACACCTCTCATGATGTACAATGCTTTATTTCTCTCAAGCTTCTCCTTCTTCTCCAATAATTCTCTCTCTCACAATTAATTCACAATAACCATCAATACTTAATTCTAACCCTAGCTTCGCATGTTATAAATCCGTTATACAAACTTATGGCACTTAGCCATGCAATTACAATAAATAGATTTGCTTTAATACTAAAATAAAATCTCATTCCTGTGAGTTAAATAAAACACTCATGCACAAGTAACCGAAGCCCATTATCCCTAAGCGATGTCGGCTCCTACTTTCCGACCAATATTGGTCATAGGTGATTGATGTCGGTCCCTTCATAACCAATGTCGGTTACTATGTTTTCCAGCAAGTTTAATATAACATGCTAAACTAAAATAATTGAGCTCCACAACTCAAAAATCTCCCACTTGGAGATAAATTATTGCACTATACTTGTACAACGTCATTCTTGGATCCTTTCCTTAGATTTGTTTCTTCCTCTTCAAGTCTCAAACTCGAAGACCAACAGAAGTGGAGTGTAGCTCCAACTTATCTTTTGCTAATGGCTTCATTAGCATATCCGCAGGGTTTTCACTCATATGAATCTTCTCCAGTTTCAGCTTCCCATCCTCAATACCTACTTTGTATGAAGTGATATCTCAACTGAATGTGTTTTTTTCTAGAATTAAACATTGAGTTCTTTTCTAAATGAATTGTACTTTTACTTTCACTTTGAACAATTTTTAATCATCTTTCTCCTATCCCAAATCTTCCATGAACCTTCTCATCCATATCATATCTTTGCTAACCTCTGTAGCTACAACATACTCTTCCTCTATATTAGAAAAAGCCACAACCTTAGGTAATCTTGATATCTAGCTAAGCTGTCGTCCGCCTACTATGAAAATATATCCAGAGTGTTCCTTCTACCATCTATATATCCAGTCATATCTAAATCAACATAGCCACATAAATAAATATCCAAACCTCCATAGCATAAATGCATGCTAGTTGTCCCCGTTAAATACCTGAGTATCCATTGGACTTATTTCCAATTCTCTTTACCTAGATTATCCATAAATCTACTCACAACTCCCACTGCTTGTGCAATGTATGGTCTGGTACAAACCATAGCATACATGAAATTCCCAATTGCTGAAGCATATGGTACTTTTGTCATGCATTTGACCTCCTCATGTGATGAAGGACACGATATTGTCTTAATTTGAAGTGTCTAGCCATAGGTGTACTTATAGATTTTGAATTCAGCATTTTAAACCTTTCTAACACCTTATAGATATAATCCTCTTGAGACAAATACAATTTCTTATTCTTCCTGTCTCTATGTATTTACATGCCAAGGATAATTTTTTAATCTCCTAAACCCTTCATATAAAATGTGTGATATAGCTTTCCCTTAAGCTCACCAATGTCCTACATACTAGATCCTGCAATAAGCATATCATCCACATACAGTAACAAAATAATATAGCTCCCATTTTCAAGCTTATTGAAATAAACACAATGATAATATTCACATCTCAAGTAACCATGCTCATGCATGAAACTATCAAACCTCATGTACCATTTCCGTGGAGCTTGGTTGAGTCCATATAGGCTCTTTTTCAACCCGCACACTAATTTCTCCTTACCCTTGAATTCATACCCATGTGACTACTAAATATAATTTTTTCATCCAAATCAACATGAAGGAAAGTTGTCTTCACATATATTTTCTCTAAATTAAAATCATCTACTACAACTATACTTAATACGAGACGTATGGAAGTCATTTTAACAACAAGAAAAAATATTTCACCAAAGTCGATACTTGTTTTTGTGTAAATCCTATTACTACAACCCTTTTCTTGTACCTTTTCAGTCCACCTTCTTCTTCCTTAATCTTGTAAACCCATTTGTTCTGCAATGTCCTCTTACATGCTAGTAACTTAACTAAATCCCAAGTCTGGTTTTGTTCAAAGGAGTCTATCTCCTCATCCATTCCATGCTCCGACCGAACGTGGGTCTTAACATACATTGCTTGTTCAAAACATTATGGTTCACCATTATCATCAATAATAAATAAGATAGAGAAGGTGTACATCTTTCTCGGAGGTTTACTTACCCTTTGTGACTTTCTCACATGAGTTTGGGGTACTAGAGGTTCATTCTGGACCTCTTGGACATTTGTTTTCTAATTATGATAGTGAATGACGACAATCACCTATAGCCGATGTTGGTTACGCTAACCGATGTCAGTTTGGATATTTTGTAATAATCGATGTTGGTCGTGGGTCAACCGACATCAGTTACTATGTAACCCTGTAGGTATGAGTTTTAAATCCGAGAGTTCATTTTCATTCACAAACTTCTCAACTTGTTCGTCCTTGGGTACTAAAATTTTATCCATGTACATTCTTTTTCATTTCATTCAATGTCACAACTTCTCATAATTTTAGAATTCTCTAAATCCCAAAAATGGACTCCAAAATCACCAGACCCATAACCAGCGAAAGTGCATCTCTTGTATTTTGCATCCAACTTTTTTCTATTTTCCTTATCAATATGCAAAAAAGCTTCTGAACCAAAAACTTAAAAAAAGTAATATCTACCTCTTTTCGGTCCAGTTTCTCCTGGTATTCCTTCATCTAGTGAACTTGAAAGTCCTGATTAATCAAATAAACCACTTTATTAACTACATATTCCCAAAACTACAAGGGTGATCCAACATGTATCCTAATACTTCTTGCACATTCTATGATTATCTTGTTCATTATTTCTACAACACCATTATCATGTGGTGTTATTAGAACCATCCTTTCTCTACTTATTCCAATCACTAAACAATAATCATTTAAATCCTTGTTACATTATTCGCCACCATTGTCGGATCTAAGGCACTTTAAATTTGAATTTGATTCATTCTAAAAAGGTCTTTCTAACTTTTACAAGTCTCAAAAACATCAGATTTATGTTTAATACATTAAACCCATAACTTTCTTGTAGCATCATCAATGAAAGTAACATAATACAAGGATCCTCCATGAGAAGCTACATGGGCTGGTCCCCACACATATGAGTGTACAATCTCAAATTTCTACTCCTTCCTAGTTTCCCCTACTTTGAAAAATCTCACTCTCTTTTGTTTTCCCCAAAGACACAATGCTCTCACGAAATCACGATCTAAATCTTTCAAATCTGATAACTTACCTTTAGCCTTTAATATTTTCATTCCTTTTTGACTCATATGGCCCAACTGATTATGCCACATGCATGCATATGAATCTAAAGTAGATAACACAAAAAGGAATCATGAACACAAGTAGATAAATATAGTGTTCCTACATTATTGCCTCTTACCACAACAAAGGAACCCTTGGTGACTATCTAAGAGTCTCGATGTGAATGTAACCATGTAACCAACTTCACTTAGTCACCCTACAAAAATAAGACTCTCTCTGAGGACGCTTGGCATATGCCTCATATCTTTCAATACCCATATATTTCCATTCTATAATTTTATATGAACTTCTCCTTTACCAAAGTAATACTACAAAGTTCATTGTGACCCAAATAAACATGCCCAAAATTACCCTGGACATAATTTCTAGAATAACCCTTATTAGGGGTTACATGGAAATAGGTTCTTGAATCTAAAACCCATGATTCTATTCTATTATCCAATGAAATAATAATATCATCTTGCATTACCTTTCTACAATATTTACCTCTTCACCTTTTCTAGGTGTTGGTTCTCTTTATCCTTTGATCAACAATATTTCTTTGCATGTACTTTATTTCCACAATTCCAACAGGTAATTCCCTTACCTCTGGAATTAGATATTCCATTCCATGAATTTGATTTCTCGTTATTCTTACTCTTGGATCTGTCCTTCTGTCTACCTCGATTTCTACACTCAAAGAATTCCCAAATGATGATTTCTATATACTTTTCCCTGCAAATTTCTTCATTCAAGGTTATATTAACCACATCATCAAACTTCAAAAATTATTAGCATATGTTTTTACTAATAGACATTACCAAGTTATCCTAACTATCATGTAAAGAACATAAGAATAATAGTTCTTTCACTTTATCATCAAACAGAATATCAACCGATTTTAACTAATTTACAATATATCGAAATAATTCAAATGACTAGATGCAAATCCACCATCATACATCTTAGAACTAAATAATTTCTTCATTAAATAAACTTTATTTGAATCACTAGGTTTTTCATGTAAAGTAGAAAGAGATTTCATTAACTCTATCGTAGAAGTCATTTATGTAATATTGGAAGCCACAGATCTTTGCTGAGCTCAATCTTATAGATCCCGAAGCCTTTCTGTCAAGAGTATTCCATTCTCCATCAGTCATCTTTATAGGTCAAGACTTCTCATCCAAAAGTAAGTACAAATATCTTTGATACAGATAATCCTCAATCTGCATCTTCCATAATTGATCATTTCGGTCATCAAACTTCTCTACCTTGTATTTTTTTCTTCTTCCATTATTGTAGCTCCCACTCAATCAGAAAACCCTCTGTGAGTAAATATGTCAACACATAAAACCCTCAAACAAATATCTGATACCAGTTGTTGGGGTTAGCACAAGGTTGTACAGATAATATATCAGATCTAAGCATACATACAATAAAATGAATATTTTACTAGAAGAAATATACAAAACAAGAGATATAAATCAACACCATATTTAACGTGGTTCACCTAGTGTGGGATACATCCACCAAGAAACAAGCCAATCTATTATCCAAATCTTTCAAAAGATTTACAATCTTCCACACCTCTCACGATGTACAATACTTTCTTTCTCTCAAGCTTCTCCTTCTTCTCCAAGAATTCTCTCTCTCACAATTATTTCACAATAATTATCAATACTTACTTCTAACCCTAGCTTCCCATATTATAAATACCTTATACAAACTTAGGGCACTTAGCCATGCAATTGTAATCAATAGATCTTCTTTAATACTAAAATTAGATGTAACTCCTATGAGTTAAATAAAACAATCATGCATAGGTAACCGACATTGATTAGCCCTAACCGATGTTGGTTCCTACTTTCCTAATCGATGTCACTCATAGGTAACCAATGTCATTCCCTTCATACCGATGTCAGTTACTTTTTTTTCCAGCAAGTTTAATATAACATGCTAGATTAAAGTAATTGAGCTCCACAACTCAACTCATATTACTACATGATGACATCCTCTAGGAGATTATTGGAAAGACTCAACCCATTTGGGAGTTTTTCAGGATAGCAATAAATATATCCATTATAGTGTAGGGAACATTTGTGGAAGCAAGTGATGTTGGGAATAGTTCAAGCAAAACTGATGAGAAAGTGAGCTTGTTCGAATGTTTTAGGAGCTTCAAGATGATTTAGGAGCTCATTAAGTAGTAAAGTTGAATATCTTAGATTCCACTACATGATTGATGTATTAATTTGGATCCATGAGCTCACCACTCTCTGTGGCGGTTAGGGACATTATTGTTGCTCCTTCCGCCCAAAAGGGTGACTAGTGTCATAACTCAAGATGCAAGTTGAATCAAGTCATGCAAGTGGTTGGAATAAACTCATTGGATCCTTTAGAGTTAAAATCATATAAGTTTTCACCTTTGAACTCTAATTTTTGTCCCGGGATAGAAGATCCAAACTTTGTGTTCTAATTTTACATTAAGATGATGACATCATCATAAATTAAATCCACGAGCATGTTTTTTCACCATGTATTTCCCTTCTCCTTTGTCCCATGGTGTAAGGGGATAGTGAGGACATAAAAATTTTCTCCCCATGCATGTGCTTCAGTAATCGTTAAAACTTATGACTTGGGATGTTAGTTAAGCATAACTTAAAATTAGACCGCTTCTTCATGATGTAGACCCCCTTGGTACATTTTTCAAGGATTTGTGCTTTTCCCCTTGTCTTATTGTGAAATGGGATAAGAGGGAAATAAAATTGTTCTCCCCTATGATGGATTTATTTTTTTAGTTTAATGTCAAAACTTGAAGTGTTGGGAGTTTTAGAACATGCAAACTTGCGTTTTAGTCAAATTTGGCCCCCTCCTCATTAAAGTTACACCCATGTCACATTTTTCAATAGTATGTATCCCCTTTCCCTCATCCTAACATATAAGGGGACATAGGGAACAAAAATTTCACTCTACCTCCTTTGTGTGGCCCCTTGACACATACAAAACTATAGTGAGCCCCGAGAACTTGGTTTTAACCCCTTCATCTCACTCTCATGAAAACCCTTGCTAACACTTGTCCTAATATAGTGAAAATCACATTTAGGCTACCATATTTTATCCTTTATTCATTTTTGCCCTATTTTTAGGGTGTAACTCCACTTCAACCCCCATATAACCCTGGTTAAGCTTAAATGGGTTAAAATTGAGTTTACGTGTGCAAATAAGGTAGAAAGGATTCTTATTCAAACACTTAACAATTTTTTTAGTTTTTAAGGTTTTATTTTTTCCTCCAATCTCTCCTCCATGTTGTTATGCTACTAAAAATATGTCAAGGACCTACTTTATTTTTCCAAAAATGGAAATTTGTTCGCATCTCCCAAACCCCTTGTTCATTTTCCATGAAATTTCAACAAAAATCCTTATCAAAAATTCCATTGGGAATCTACATTATTGTTAATATCTAGATAAATTTTCTAGTTATTGCAACTAATTTTTTAAATCTATGGAGTTCTTGCAGTTGAAATCCTCTAAAAACTGGAGCAAAGCATCCTTATGAAATAATAAATTTTTTTGAGACAAATATCATTTCATTTTGACACACTGGAAGACCCACTCATAAAAATAATAATTCCTATTAGGTCCACTATCTATATATAGTAATCCTTGAAAAGTGTTCATTCTCCAAGTTTCCATTTATCCTTTCATATCAATAATATTCGAAAGTGTGAAATTGAGGCACTTACTAAAAATAGACATCCTATAATTGGACTTAATAAAAATAGTGGGTATTGGGATTGTGGTCAAACTTTCCATCCTAAGTCATCTCCTGTTCATCTCACTATCCTTTGTCACAATGGATCTCAAACTCTCAAGTTTGGAACCAATTTTAACTTTAAACATTGAGTATCCTAATAATACCGACAACGATGTAACAAGTATAGAGCTTCAAGACTTGAAAACAATAATGTTGACTCAACAAGTAAGAATATGTAGAGTGGAATACATTCTTAGTGGGATATTAAGAGTTCACGGGGTCACAATTATAAGGTTGGAGAATTTTATCATGGCTCAAATAGGAAATGAAGCCCTCACAGACTCTCAAAAACTTAGTCTCGAGCTGAATTCCATATAGCAATCTCGAAGGAAAATTATTTCCAAGACATTGTGTTTTAGTTCATCCTAATAGACACAAAAAGGGGTCATAATGTTTAAGTGATTAGGGAAGTGATCTTAAGCTCATAATATTACATATGTAGTGCTGGTATTTTTGAACACTCAATCAAGGATTTAGAGTTTGAAGGTTGCAATCAAAGTATCTCGTGTCAATAGGAGGTCAAAGGAAAATAAATGCCTTCTCAGAGCATTCTCTTAAGATCTATTAGAAGAAGGATTTTCATCAAGAGAAGCTTCATCATCTCCATATTTCATGTCTATTTTATTCTCTCTCATTTTCTATCTACATTATATTTCTTCATTAAGAATGTAATTTTTGGCTCTTTCATCTTATTCACTTAAGTGGCCCTTATTTTACATTGTAAAATTTCCTTTTCAAAAATAATAAAAGGACTTAATTTCATTCCTAGGGAATATGAAAGGTCATAAGTGGTGGTGAGATGAAAAGTCACATGGGGAGGTGAAGAGACATCATTGTAAAGCTATAAATTGGGATGGCCTCTCCATTCCAAAGGGTTGGATTTTGTTTCCCTACTACTACAAGAAATAAGCTACATTATTCTATCTCCTTGTATATGTTTTCTACACCCTCTACTTCCCAACTTTGCAAGCATTGTAATCTTGTACAACCAAGAAAGAACTTTGTGTCTTTGATTAATGAATCCATATAACTTTATGTCTCTGATTTTTTAGTCTTGTTATTGCTTACATTTTTGTTCTTATTACTATTGAATGTGGACCTACTATGGTTAATGTTGGTGAGAATATGCAAGTTCCTACTCACAATCTTAACCCTCTCTCTCTATTTTCCTACCTCCCTTCACCTCTCTCCAAGAAATGTGTTACCTTGTACATTGTACAAAAACTTTTCATAGGTTTAGTGAAGTAATCTTGTGTGATCCTCACCTAATAGCCACCCACAGTTTCATTTATTCCTTGCATTCAATAAATGGGAGCCTCCCATACCTAAGAAGGAGGGACCTAGTCCTAGATATTTGATGAAAAACCACTAATTTGTCCTACAACAATTTATATCACCATCAATTTTTGATGAATTTTCTAAGGAATGTTTTTCCCTTATGCACCCTATAACAATCTCTAAAATCCAAAAATATATATAGATTCTAAGAATCCATAAAAATAAAAATATATAAAAATATCGAAAATACTATCGAATGTTAGGAATTAGTGAACAAATATGCAGAAATAATTCCTCAAACCACAACAGGAGGAAACTATATAGCAAAAGTATACTTGTAAAAATATAACAACATAAATAAATAATGCACAAAAGAAGACAAGACAAGATTTTTTTGGTTCACCCCATGTGGGATACATCCACCAAGAACTTTCTCATATTGTATTATCGACAAGAATAAAAAAACTCTCACAGTCTTCTCTCAGTTATGAACTCACAATAGAATTCCAAAGATGTTAAACCACATCTAAACCACAATTGACACCCAATTTCTTAACCTTGATCACTCTTGATCACCTCTTGATCACTAAGACTCAAGACCTCTTGAACACTTAAGATATCGTCAAGATACCCTAACACCTCTATTTATAGGATTAAAATCCTTTTAATAAGTCCTTAAGATAACCCTAGAAGTATGAAATTGATAACCTTTCAAATTCCCACGATGGAAAAGCTGTCATGACGTTGACAAGCAACCAATTAACAACAAATTCACATCGACGACCGCATAATACTCGTGAAGTCTCTAAACTTAATCGTTTAAACTCCAACACTTCAATATTGATTCCAGAAGACCAAAATGTGGCTCCACACCCCAACAATCTCCCACTTGGAGATTATTTATCTGATCAAAGTTCTCAACCCTTCATTATCAACCATGAAGGCTAATCAAAGTTGAACAAAACTTCAAATTATCCCTTATGACCACCTTGGTCATCATATCCATAGGATTCTAATTGGTATGAATATTTTCTAGCTTCAACTTATCTTCTTCCAAAGCTTCCTTGATGAAATGATATCTCAGTTGAATGTGCTTCATCCTAGAGTGGAAAACAGAGTTTTTCACCAAATGAATAGCACTCTGACTATCACTATGTAGTCTCCCAACTTCCTGCTTATGACCCAACTCATCAAGAAACTGTTATAGCCAAATCATCTCCTTGCTTGCCTCTATGGTAGCAACATACTCAGCCTTTGTGGTTGACAAAGCCACAACCTTTTGTAACCATGAAATCCAACTCACCATTGTATCACCAACCATAAATACATAACCTTTCATGCTCCTCTTGCTATCCAAATATCTTGTCATGTCTAAATCTACATGGCCACGTAATTTAGTATCAATCCACTTTGAAACACAATGTTTCTCCCATGGTCCCTCTCAAATCATGAAGGATCCACTTCACCATCTGTCGTTAGTGGTCTCAACCTAGATCACTCATAAACCCTATCACCACTCCCACCTTTGCATGGGAAATATCATGCCTAGTGCATACCATAGCATACATCAAGCTACCAAATGCTGATGAGTATGGTACCCTATACATATGGATTTTACCCTTCTCGGTCTTGGTAATCTGTTCCTTTGATAATTTAAAGTGACCTATTAAAGGAGTACAAACTTATTTAGCATCTTACATACTAAACCACTCCAAGACCTTCTTTATGTACTCTTCTTGAGATAATACCAACTTCGTCTCCTTATTCCAAGTTATTCTCATACCAAGGATTTTTTTACTACCCCCAAATCCTTCATAGGAAAGGAGTCACCATGATGCTTCTTAAGTACCTTTATTTCCTACACATTATTCCTGTAACAATCATATCATCCACATACAGGCACAGAATAATATAACTACCATCAAGAAAATTCTTGATGTACATGCAATGGTTTGAGTGACACCTAGAGTAACCCTATTTCGCATAAAACTTTCAAACTTCTTGTACCCACCGTCATGGATATTGTTTGGGCTATACAATCTCTTATTCGATTTGCACACTAACCTCTCCTTCCCTTTGACCTCATAACCCTGTGGTTGTTGCATATACAATTCCTCCTCCAACTCACCATGAAGGAATTCCATATTCACACCCAACTGCTCTAAGTGTAGGTCTTGTACTGCTACTAAACGAAGAACAATCCTAATAGAAGTCATTTTACCAATAGGAGAAAAAATTTCATCAAAGTCTATACCTGTCTTCTATGCAAATCCCTTGACCACCAACCAAGCATTGTATTTTTTCCTGCCTCCATCTTCCTCTTTTATTATATACACCCACTTGTTCTCGCAATGATCTCTTACCCTCGAGTAGCTCCACTAGATCCCAAGTCCATTTCTCCGTAAGAGATCTATTCTCTTCATTCATGGCTTGCTCCCACTTCTTCCTAGCATCTCGCATGCACCGCTTCATCAAAGCACTGGATCTCCACTATAAGTGAGCAATAAATAATTCAAATATAGAGTAAATCATTCAGGTTCCCTTTTTACCCTAGAAGACCTTCTCACCTCAAGAGTTTAGGGTTCTGATGAGTAGGTTCCCAAACTAGCCGTGTGTTGGAACATGTTGCACCTAAACTAGCCCCTTCAACACCTTTTGTCTACAATGTCCTCTAACACCGTATTATTTCTTCAATTCATCTTTCTATTCCTGCAACTAATCTTTATATGAGAATTTTTCATTAAAGATAATATAGCTAGACCAAAATATTTTCTTGTCCTTAATACTCCAAACAAAAGGAAACCAAAGTCATCCTCACCATATCCAACAAAGGTACATCTCTCAAACTTAGCCTCTAACTTGGTCCTATCATCTTTATCAATGTGAACAAATACCTCACATCCAAATACTCTAAGAAATGAGTAATCATTTTTCTTACCAAACTAATCCTTCTCAAGTTATATCTCCATCCAAGGCCATAGAGGGTCCTATTTTAATCGGATAGACAATTGTGCTTACCGCTTTCACCAAAAACATGAGTGGCAACCACACATGTAACCTCATGCACCTAGCACAATCCATGATTGTCTTGTTCATCCTCTCTGACACTCCATTTTCCTGTGGAGTATTTGGAACCATCCTTTGCCTATGGATTCCATTTACCAAACAAGTAATCAAGAAATTCATTGCTGTAATACTCCCCTCCATTATCCAACCTGAGACATTTCAACTTGAGACATGTTTCATTCTCAACCAAGGCTTTCCATCTTTTGAAAGTTTCAAACATGTCAAATTTATTTCTAATGCAATATACCCAAAATTTTCTAGTTGCATCATCAATGAAAGTGACATAATAACATGAACCACCAATAGAGTTTACCTTAGCTGGCCCCCATACATTTGTATGCACTAACTCCAACTTACCCTCCTTCTTGGTAGGTCCAACCTTGAGGAATATCACCCACTTCTATTTCCCATAAACACAATCCTCACGTAAATCAAAATCTAACTCCTTTAATCCAAGAAATTTATCCTTTATAATATGCATGTCCTTATGACTCATATGACCAAGTCTCTGGTGCCACAAAGTTACATCTCCATCTGCAGCAACTAAATTACAATAATCAGCACCACTGGTTAAATACAAAGTACCATTTTTCTTACCTCTTACAACCACAAGAGCTCCCTTGGTAACCTTCCAAGAATCCAATGTAAAACTATTTGTATGAACATCACTACTCAATTGACCCATTGATATCAAGTTCTACCTCAACTTAGGCACATTCTTGGCATCCTTAAGTAGCCATGTGTTCCCATTCTACATTTTCACATGAACACAACCTTTCCCTACTATGTTGCATGGTTCATCATCACCAAGATATACATGTCCAAAATCTCTTTGAAAAAAATTAGTAAATTAATGTCTATGTGGGGTGGCATGGAAAGAAGCCCCTGAATCTAACACCCAAGACTCAACAATATTATCTAAAGAAAGAATTAAGGCATCCTGACAAACATCACTGCTTCCACATTTACCTCCTTAGTTTCCTCCTTATTTTTCTTCTTATCCTGAAGAGCCCAACAATATTTCTTAGCATGACCAACCTTCCCACAATGCCAAAATTCTAACTTTCTCTTGGAATTTTACCTTTCGTGATCATTTGACTTCCCACAGTTACCTTTCCCTCTGTTATTTTGTCTCTCTCTACTCTCCACCATCAAATCATTTCCAGAAGTAGAAGAATCTCTGGTGATCTTCCTTTGCATTTCCTCACTTAAGATCACACCGATTACATCCTCAAACTTCAGCTTTGAATTATTAGAGACTAAATTACTTATATACATAACCAAAATTTCTTAGCTATCTAGAAAGGAGAACAAAATCAATAAATCCCGACCTCGTCATCAAAGTCAATTGTTCTTGAGTTTAACAAACTCAAAATTGTATTAAATTCATTTAAATGATCAGCAAAAGAACCATTCTCGGACATCTTCATATTAAATAAATTTTTCATTAAAATTATTTTATTAGAGGAAGAGGTTTTTTCATATAACTTCCCAATGCACTCAAGAGACCTTACGTGGTATTCTCCTACGATATGTTGAAAGCAACTAAAGATGCAAGGCATAACTGAATTTCCTCGAGTGCCTTTATATCCAAAGAACTCCCAATCCTCATCCGACATGGTTGTAGGTTTCTTTTCTTTTATATCCAAAGGAACATGGGGTCCTTCGATATAAATAATCCTCCATTTACATCTTCCACAAACCAAAGTTATGCCCATTGAACTTCTCAACCCTCAATCTGCCCTCATCCAACATAGCTCCCACTCAAGCTACGCTTTCCCGTGATTTATCACTGCAGAAAAAAAAACCACCAAATCTCTTATACAAGATGTTAGGAATTAGTGAAAAAATATGTGGAAACAATTCCTCAAACCACAACAGTAGGAAACTATATAGCAAAAGTATACTTGCATAAATATAACAACATAAATAAATAATGCACAAAAGAAGACAAGACAAGATTTAATGTGGTTCACCCAATGTGGGCTATGTCCACCAAGAACTTTCTCATATTTTATTATCAACAAGAGTAAAACAAATCTCACAGTCTTCTCTTAGTTATGAACTCACAACAGAATTCCAAATATGCTAAACCACAATTAACACCCAAATACTTAACGTTGATCACTCTTGGTCTCCTCTTGATCACTAAGACTCAATACCTATTTAACACTCAATATATCTTCAAGATACCCTAACACCTCTATTTATAGGATTCCAATAATTTTAAGAAGTCCTAAAGCTGACCTTAGAAGTATGAAAGTCATAACCTTTCAACTTCCCACAACTGGAAAAAATTTCACGGAGGTGACAACCAATTAACAACAACTTAACAACAATGTCACAACAACGTCACATCAGATGACTACAGAATTCTCCTAAAGTCTCCAAACTTAACTGTTCAAACTTCAACACTTCAATACTGATTCTAGAAGACCAAAAATAGTCTCCACATCTAAACATCTAAATGTTTGAAATATTAATTTAACCAAATATTTAATTATATGCTAAACAGTAGATATTGTAGAGTCACGTATGGTAAATAAGCACTAAAGAACATATTTTATGGAAGCAATAAGCTAATAAAAGTTGAAACCCTAAGTGTAAGAGATAGAATAAAAGACTTACTTAGCTGATTTCGTAATAAATCCCAAATTTTTATTCATTGGAAAACCACTAAACAGGAGGATATTGTCGTAACCACACTCGAGAAAATTCTATAACTTCTAGATGAGACTAGACTAGGGCTCCTAGATCTGGGGTGAGGGCATTTAGGCACTAGATACCTCTGTTAGGTGCCTATGACTACGCAGAATCTCAAAAACAAGTATTTGATGTGTCACAAGGTGGTCGCTAACCTTAGTTTATTGGTCATCGTATGTCATTGTATGATCATTGTATTCTCTTGTAACTTGTAAAAAAATTATATCCTATAAATCCCCAAACTACATCGTATCCTAAAAAATAAATATGTAAATGGGGAGTTGGGATTACCCCCAACATCACCTAAAAAAAAGTAAAATTACGACCAAGCATTGCACTACATCTCATAATTTGTGTAGTTCTTCTAACGTGTGTGTGAAATCATGCCCTAGGAAGCTCTTGTGCAAGATTCACTTTATATCGAGTGATATCTAGATGTAGCAATGTAGATATATGTGTAGATGATAAAATGAACTTCCCCTCCTATGCGTGTATATATAAAATATAGTCCCTTGTCCCTTGAATGAAATCTAGTTGGCTTGCTTTGATGCTCTTACAATGCCTTTGGATGCAACCTTAGGTGATGATAATAGATGCTTAGAGTTTGGTCCTTTATCATGGTCAGATAGATTTGTATTTATATGATTCCCTTAGTTGAATTTCATAATTGGAAAGTAAGAGGCCGACCCATAAGAAAACAAGATTCCCTAAAGATAAAAAGAGGAACAAAAGAGGGGAATAAGATATAAAGAGGTCGGGGAGCCTGAAGGACAAGGGCACTTGGGGTTGGCATCTTGACTAGGCATAGGTGTTTAGAGTCAAGAAAGATAAGAAAGTGAAATATCTGTCCAAGATGTAGGGTGTGAAAGACCGTAAAGAAGACCAAAGACAAAGAAAAATGGCCAAAGATAGTTTTCAATTGCTAGTTTTCTTGCTAAGGAATTATATGAAAGAAAATATGTGTTTAGGACATAGAAATGTACCCAAGTGTGTGATTTTTTGTTTACATTTACCCCCACTTTATTTTTGAGTGAATACTTGCAAACATAAACTAGATAAGAGATGTGTACCTAATAACCATGTAGAGTGTGATGGTGAAAGCATGCCAAGAGATAAGGGAAATCCTGGAGTGACAAAAATGAAGCATGGAATATAAGAATGAAGAAGTGACCCTATGGGTGAAGTGTATGAGTTGTACCATGTTGTACATGATGTTGTAACTTGATGAATGGTTGCTTCTTATCGCGTATTAAGGATAGTCCTGCAAAATAGGAGTGAAAGAGTAGTCAAAGTCGTGTGTTATGAAAACTCTGTAAAAGTATGTAAAATGTGAAAAAGTATTAAAAGGAAAGTGTGCACCTAATCAGAATTGAGTAAAATGGATTAAAAATCCTGAACTACTATAGAAGAGTGAGTTTTTGGCGATCACACGCCAAGAATTATTTTTGGGCGATCTCACACCAAGTTTGAGTTTTTTGGGCGATCTCATGTCATGGAAAAAGAGTGTTGGGGAGATAGATCTAGTTTATTACTCTCTATTCATGGATGCTTCCCAAATTTATACACCCATGTAGATGGTTTGATCCTTCTTTATTTTGTGTTGTTCAGTTCAATCAAGGAAATAGAAAAAGGAGATAGAATGCATTATGATTGTTGGAGGATTGTGTAAACTACTTTGTGAAGTATTGAAAAATGTGTTGATCTGAAAAAGTAATTGTAACTTTCCCTAGTCATAAGCACCTAGGAAAGGTCAAGAGCACTCAGCGCTAGTGTCTCGTATCTGGGACTCGGTGTATATGTTCAACTAATGACCTAAGTCGAGAATCGGGTCATTCTATGATGGTAACATTATTCTTTCCATGTATTGTGTAGGCATGTAATAAAGCTCGAGTTGTTGTATGGGGTGACTGATTCACCCAATGTATGCCCCCTTCGTTTGGGGTGCATGAGGTGTCACTAAGAGAATGTGGCCAAAAGGAGAGGACTGGATAATGATCTGATATTGATAACTTGTAGGGGAGAGAATGTGCATGGTAGAAACCAAGGAACATGAAAAAAGTGGTTACAAACATGTGTTAGTAGAAAAAGTGACAAACATGTAATAAAAGACAATATAAATAAGAAATAGCACAAACAAAGTAGACCGCAAAAAGTGGGTTTCAAACATGGGGCATTGCTCAAAATGTTTCAATATAATCAAGTCCGAAGAGGCCAAAATATTACAAGCAATGATAAAACAAGACATAAGGAAAAGCCTACAAACAACGACAGAAAATGGGGGAAATGGAAAATAGTATTAATAAAAGTATCGATAACCATGGTGGAAAATAGTTCCTACAAAGAAAATATTACACATGAAGCACTCACAAAGCATGTTAGAAATATAAATGGTATGTCAAAGCTGTATGATCAATATAACAAGTAGTGTTCTAGTAAGAATAGGAAGTAGTATAAAATGAAACAATAGCACACATAGTGTGTATGGAAGTAAGCCCACATGAGCCTCGGTGGTACTTGGTAAGAAGTACACTACCAAGCATCAATGTTGCATGAGAATAAATATAGGAATTTTGAATTCAAAAATAGGGATCAAGTGAACATGCATGTGTATATAGAAAATATAATGACATACTAGATATCCAGCTAACATAGTAAGAAAAGTGTAACATGTGAGTATAAGCAAACAAGAGTAAGTGCAACCAAGATATGTAACATGTTGTGAATGAGTGAGATGGAGATTTATTTATAAAATATCCCTTGATAATAAAGAATTAACCATAGAATAAGATTGTTTCATCAAGAAATGGTTTGAAATATGCACTAGATAGATAGATCAATGAAGCATAGAGCATAAAGAGTGTGAATTTGGTGAGGTTCATTTCAGATGTAGACCCTTAATATTCAAGTATAGATGTAGAAATAGAGTGCATCATAGGGTAAGTTGGTGTATGAGAATAGGATGCTAGAAAGATGTATTGTGAAGTGTGGAGCATGCAATGTGTAGTGTGTGAGGTTCATGAATGTAGTATTCCCTCAACAGTTAAGTGTGAACCTTAGCACAAGAGTGTTTCATATGGTAGTGATGATACAAATTGTGTGTATCAATGTGTGTACGATGAATGAGAAATACTAGATTCGGAGCATGAAGTGTAATAGTAGAAATGTGAGAAACCTGATAATGTTAAGGCGAGGAAGTAAGCAGGATGCCCCTAAGTGTATAATGTGAAGAAGAATAAAGTAACATTGTCTATGAGATCATCATTATCATGCACGAAGCAAAATGGAGATGCATTAGAGACTTGGTAAGCGATAATATGTGGTTTATCATGTAAGTATCCAATGTGGCGTAAATTATAAATTATTTTGCATATTCCTCATTAGTGAAAGGTGGTAGTGGACAATCATGTGCATACTAGTGAGTAAGATTTTGTGTATAGCTGAGAAATGAATCATTGCAAATAGAAACATAGACGAAAGGTATGGGAAATGTGATATCAATATGATTAGGATCCAAAGTGCCACCAATGTAGTCAATCCAAGACTTACCAAGAGTATGCGAAGAAGTGCAAGAAGTGCGTGAAATAAATACTAATAGATGGAAAATGCGAGGAGAGGCTATAAGCAAGTTAAAATGCGAACATATCTATGATAGAGATGAGGAGATTGAGGTGGATGGAGGAGATCATCTAGTGTGAATCCTAGTCGATCCAAGACATCATATGTGAAAATAGTATCAGAGAAAGTAGGATTGAATGGAACGTGAGGCCAATAAGAATTCTTGATGAAAAGAGTGCATGTAAAAGGAGGAAACACCAATGTAGTTTTTTCATGGGAAGATAAGGAAGTTGGTATGACATCCAATTTATGGAAATACCCCTAAAAAAGTACCATATCATTAATATAATGAGGGGGTGATGATTATACAAATGGGACGGTGTCCAATGCACAAATAGTTCCTTTGAGTGGAGGCAAGTTAACAGGTTAGTCTATGGGTTTTTGGTCATCAACGGGATGCATGTAAGTTATATAAGGTAGAGTAGGTAATGAAGTGATTGAGTATAGGCGGAAATATTTGAATGGTTCATGATCATCAATTATGGTATATTCAAAGCCTTCATGTAATAATTTAACACACCAGTGAATTATAGAAGGCACTTCCTACATGGTGTGAAGCCATGGCCTACCAAGTAAGCAATTGTACTAAACTGGGAAATTGATAACAAAGAATACCGTAAGAAACATTTTTTGGCCCGAATTGTGATAGGTAAAGTAATAGTGCCTATGTATGGACACGTAGAAGAATCATATGCATGAAGAGAAATGGATGATGGGCTAACATTAGCTAAGGAAAGGTTGAGGTTATGAAGGAGTGATAAAGTAAAAATATTGATCTTAGATCCATTATTAATTATTATCTACTTAATACCCATGCTATAGATGTGAGCCGATATATATAGAAGAGGATCATTGTCACAAATAGAGAGATTGTTAGTTATATTAGATGGAAAATTAATATGTTGAGAAAATGCATCTACACATGACTGATATACTATGTCCGGATGAGTAGTAGAAGGAATGTGAGTATTAGCCAAGAGATAAATGATTTTAGCTCTATAATCAGGATTTTCTAGTAATAAATCATGGATAAAGATATCTATAATGAGAATATCTTAGGAAAATTAAATAAAAGAAGACCCAAGAGTTTTTGAATGAGATGGGTTCACCAAATGATTTACCAAAATACTAAATTAAATACTAAACCCTAGATATTTTACAATCGCCTATGGTAAATAAGCATTAAACCACATATTTTACATAAGCAATAAACTAATTAAATTTGAAACCCTAAGTGTAAGAGAGGGAATATAAGACTTAGTTAATTTTTCAATAAATATCGAAGTGTTTTGATTGGAAATCCAATGAACGGGAGGAGGATACTATCAAAATTGCACTCATAAAATTTTGTAACTTCCAGATGACTTGGACTAGGGCACTTGGATCTGGGACAATGGTGCCTATGCACTAGATACCTCATATGGGCACATGTGAGTGTGTAGAAGATCAAAAATATTTTTTGTTGTGTTGTAAGGTGGTCGTTAACCTTCATTATTGGTCATTTTTATGTCACTGGATTATTGTTGTATTTACTTGTAACCTGAAAAAAAATGATATCTTGTAAAACCCCAAACTACATTAAATCCTAAAAAGGGAAGATGCAAATGGGGAGTCAGAATGACCCCAGAGGTCACCCGATAGAGTGGACATATGACCGATCACTGCACTACATTTCAAACTCCATGTAGTTCTTGTTAAGTGTGTTTGAAACCATTCCCTAGAAGATCTTGTGCAAGATGCACTTGATAGTATGAAATATCTCAATGTAACAATGTATGCACATGTGTGGATGGAAAAATGAGCTTTCCCTCCTATGTATTTATGCAGAAAATGTAGTCCTTTTTCCCTTGAGTGAACAATAGATGGATTCCTTTAATGTCTTAGAATGTCTTTGGATGTAACCTTAGGCGATGATAATAGATGCTTAGAGCTTGGTCCTTTATTATGGTCACATAGCTTTGTATTTATATAATTCCTTGGATGAATTTCATAATTGACATCTAAACAACTGACCCATAAGAAAAAAATATTCCCAAAAGATAAAAGAGGCCCAAAAGATTTGAATAAGATATAAAGAGGTCGATGGTGCCCGGAAGGATGATGGCACCTAGGCACTAGTATCCAGAGTCAAGAAATATAAGCAAGTGAAATATTGATCGGGATATAGGGTGTGAAAGGCAAAAAAAGACCAGAGATAAAGCAAAAAGGCCAAAGATAGTTATCAATTACTTTTTTCTCACTTAGGAATCATATGAATGTAAGTACATGTTTAGGACCTAGAAATGTACCCAAGTCATGATTTTGTGTCTACAAATACTTGTTGTAATCCTATTGAAAATATACACTTTTCATGGTTGCATTCCTATTTCAAATCTCTGAATAAAATTGGTACAAAAAAGGTATACCTGAGATGATCGTGTAAGTGGATTTGTTGACCCTAAATTTGAATAGCAAAAACTAGTAAAGTTCATAATTTCTATTGTCTAGGTAGCAAGACAATTTGGGCAAGAATTCCTCCTTGGATTTGATCCTATCTTCCCTCTTGAAAATTTGATTGGAGAACCAATTGTAGCACCACCAAAATAGTAATAAGAAGAAATGGTTGCACATATACCTTAGGGTTGAAACATAGATCCACTAATTTTGACTCCTCCACTTCATGAATTAGCAAAGGGATCAAGAAATAACTTTTCCAGGTTCTTTAGAGATGGAAATAAACATCCAGATGATCATATCACATTTTTTATCATGGCATGTGTTATTGGAGTGGAACATGAATATATTTTTGTTGGACTATTTGTGGATTCATTACAAGATGCTTCTACGGAATGGTTTTACTACTTTCCACCTAGTTCCATTATTGACTAGGAAGACATGAAAACCAAGTTTGAAGCAATATTAAGGATTACATAAGATTCCCATGCCATACTTACTCAATTATCTCATATTAAGAAAGAAACACAAGATCTAATGAGATAATTTGACGTAAATTTTAAATTTTTGATTAACAAAATTCCTACTAGTGTTTTTCCTACTATAGATAATCAAAAGAGGTTCTTCATAAATGCTCAATTTCTTAAAGTTGGGTTCATATTATAGAGAGCTCAACCGAACACTTTAGACAATGCTCAAGAAATTTCCATTGAAGTGGAAGATGATCTTATCATGTCAAGGAATATTAATAACTAATCAATGAAGATTAAAATCCGAGCTCCAAAGATGAAGGTGTTGATCCATTGCTGCAAAAATTGGTCAATGATCTGACTACATTGAAGAATCAAATTACTCAACATGCCTCATATCAAAATCAAAATAGGAATCAAATTTTTGGAGCACCTCGAAGGCTTTCCTTGGAAGATCCACTAGTTAATGCAAGTATGTGGAACCTATGAAGATGAAGGAGATGAAATTGTTAAATCATAATTTGAAGGAGAAGAGGAATCCATATATGTAAATATTGGGTATTTTGAATACTCATCGATGAATATCCAAAGATATCCCATGGATGATATGAATAATTACTCTTGTGTAGTGTTCACCCACTCACAAACAGAGAAAGAGGCCTCTTCTTTTGATTCCCAAAAAAGCACTTGATTTATCAAATAGATAATATAGTGAAAACAAAAACAAAAGGAGGATCATCATTTCCCACTTCCATCAGGTCATCCAAGAAGAATCCCAAGACTGCCTCAACCAAGGCTCCATCTATATATTTGATTAAGTCTCTTTTATCTCCTCTTGTCAAACTATTTTCTTCTTCTAATGTTCCTAATATTGCAACTCCTACTCATGTTAAGGTTGTCATTACTCCCGATGTGTGTACAAGTTCCTCATATTTTGACATCATTAACCATGTCAATAAATCCAAAGCAGAAATGTCTATGTCGGAGTACTTGAGAACCCACCACAAGCAACTTAATAAAATTTTCCAATTTATCAAAAGAGGTAATTCAAACTCATATTCCAAAACTTCACTTCTAAAGAGCCACTTCTTACTCCTCATACTACTCCTCAAAACATATTTGCATCAATATCCTCCTCTTCTAAGAAGGTGGAAACCTTGTATATATTTTTCTTGATTAATGGGTATAAACTAGGTGACTACATTTTTTACTATGGTGCCTCTAACAATGTCATCCCCACAAAAGTTGCAAAATCCCCGGGTCTCACTCTCACCCATAAATTTGGCCATTGTTACACCATGGAAACCAAAGGCATTCCTCTCATTGGTCAATTCAAATATGCTCAGTGTACCATTTACATATTTTCCTAACAAGAAATGTTTTTGGACATTGTGTGTTTGTGTTGTAATTAATGACAACTCCATTGATGGAAAATGGTGTCATGGCATAATGTTAGTCCTCATATGATGTTATTTAGGTTTCAAGCATGAAGACTAAGTGGTTTTGTGAATTCTTAAGAGGTCTTGGTGCATGGTCAAGCTAGTATAGACATTATTTCAGATCTCTTGTGTTCTTTGGAGTGTTTCATGATGTCATTAATGGTCCATGATGTTTTTTTCATGTGTCTATGGGTCTGCATGAGGTCAACATGGTCATTTCATGTGAATTCATATTTGAGTCAAAGTTATTCCATGTTTGCTTCTAACCCTGGAGTATGAAAAATGAGGTATAGATATGATATTTAGATTTGATGAGTGTTGTTGAAACATGGAAACAATTTTATGATAGTGTACCTGAGGTGTATGGTGAGTTTTAGGTCAGAAATCAGAGGTATGATGCACATTTGAGGTCATTGGGCAAGCAAGTTGAGTTGAGAAAAACAATTTAGCATAGGTAAATGAAATTGGATGGAGTATTTGATATCTATTTGAGCTATGTGGTGAATATTGATAGGTATAGAAGGGTTTCATAGTGCTTCATGCCCAATTTCAAGTAATTCTAAAGAATAATTTTGAATTTATCCAAGTGTTTGCAAAACCGAGTAAGTTGTAGTATGATTGTATAGAAAAGTTGGACCTCTTGATGCTTGTTGTTAATTACATGATTTTCATGGGAACCTGAGATATTTTTCATAGCTTCTTAGGTCAGTTATGCAGCTCTAAAAAAAATGATGTGGTTTTATTGTCACATTTTTATAAACAAACGTTAAGAATATAAAGTGGTTTGAAACCCTAGCTAGGAGCATCTTGGAGAAACTTTATTTTACCAGCCAATTTTTTATTGGTTCCTCAAAATTGGTGATTTTATGTTGTATAGGACTCTTCCATATTTCTAGTAAAGTATGTAAGAGTTTGTGACCATAGTTGGGCCCCACATGAAAATGCTAGTTTCTGAAGAGTTCCAATTTAAGGAGAATTTATCCAAACAAGGTAATATATAATTTGGAACTTGTGATATCTCAGGATTTTTATTTATTTTCATAAAGGTTTCAAATAATTTTTTTGATGAAAAATTACAAGTTATACCCTATTTAGGAGGAGTGCTTTTGGGGCAGTTTGGAGCAGCCTTTAGTAAAATTGAGATTACGCAGGAGCTACATGGGGAGTTAGGACTCAATTAAAGTTTTTTTCTGAATATGGTTCAAATATATTTCCATTTTTATATCAAAATTGAAAATTTGACATGGTATGTAGAAGTTATGACATAATATTTGAAGGTCAAGTTTGGAGGATGCTCATTCTAGCAAGGTGCAAGTGACTACATGAGGTAAGATGTTGATTCTAATTTGATCAAGCTTGATGAAGGTTGTTTATGGATTATATATAATTTCTATGTATGTTACATGATCTTTTTAATCTTGGAAGTGTTTTTGGTGTGATGGAGTATGTTTGTCTAGCTATTAGTTATTAACTCCAAGAAAGGTAAAAAGTAGTTTACAAAGATGGACCTAGTTGAAGGCCTTCCACTTGGATTTGGAAGGATTTATTATATTATATGGAAATATTATTAAGATATATTTCCAATGAGGTATGGCTTGTCTCATGATGAGGTTATTTGGTTAGTCATTTAGGTCAATTTGTGAAGAAGTTTGTAGTTGCATTTTCAGGACAATCTTGTTCTTTCAAGTATTGAGTTGTTTGAGGCATGAGATGGATGATTCTCTTATTTATATAACCTGGAAAGTTAATAGGGGTGAATTTTTCATATATTTAATTCATTTTTATTATTTAAAGTATAATAAAGGGTTCGTATTAATTGATTTCAAAAATAAGTTTTTGGGCAACTTGATTTGGTGAAGACAAAATTTGTTGTGGTTTGAACCAAGGGATGTTTCATGAGATATAAATTTCTTATATTTTTTTACATGTATTTAAATTTCCATTGAGTTGTCACATACCATACTTTATGTATTCTAGGTTGGTCTTGAGGGTAAAAGGTGAAATCAGGTTGTTGATAGCGAGTTATTCGCCAAGGTAATGAGCTAGTGGTCCCATTAAATGAAATAATCTAATTGGTTCAGGTAAAATTCAACCATGGTTGATGTTTAAATGATATATTACTCATTTTTGGTGAATATGGGATCTTTAATAAGCATTAGTTTTGCATGAGGATATTTTTCTCATCCTTGTGATGGGATTTTGAGGATTGTTGGTGCATGAAAAGTGGTTTTGTCTAGGCCGGCCTACTTGGGTCATATGATATTGTTTTAGTGATTTAAATGGGATTAAATTAAGTTTATTTAGACTTTCAAGAAGTATAGGACCAACTTATGTTGATTTTGTGAGGAACATAAGCCTATAAAGGTTATGTTTGAGTTTATTTTTGAGCTAATAATCTTGGAGGGAAACGTGTGACCTAGAGGAGAGTGATTTATAGGTATATGTGCATGATTTGAAGGTTGAGGAAGAGCATTATAGGTTTATTACTGATTGAAGACATGAGAGAAATATTTTAGAAAAAATACAAGTTTATAAAGAAGAATATTTTATACATAGGGTTTGTGAGATGAGTATGTGATCTCCATCAATTGTCACAACAGAAAAATTAGCGATAAAAATCTTCAAGAGGATAAGTTGGTGATTAGTCATCCTAGGGATTTGTAGCCTACTTTTGGATTTGGTTCTTCACTAAAACTAGTTTCTTTGTGTAATATAAGAATATTTTTGGTGGATTTTCTTCCCCATGAGTTTTTACCACTTACATATGGTTTTCTTGTGTTGTTTACTTTGTTTTACTCTCATGTGATTGATGTTGCACATCTTAATAAGAACACATCATTATGAACATTGAATGGACAATATAATTGATGAATGTATGGTTTGGTTAATGAAATAAAAATAATTTTAGGATTAATTCTCCTCCCCTTCTCATTTCATTTTGCTTCCAAAAAAATCAAGGTGAAAATACTTTTGGCAGACATGGTTGCTTTGTATGGGATGTTTTTGAGCCAGAGTTTCTATTAGGATCTTGGTAGAGATAGATAGATTTATTGTTCGTATGTCACCATACTAGTCAATGGTAAAATGAAGAAAATATTCCTAATAATAAAAATGAAATATACAGTTCAAAAATGAAATGACCCAAGGGCGGACATCCTATACCAAGATTCAAGGTATGAATTTTTTTATAACTTTAGAGAAATATTCCAACCTATCCATATTGATGGAGGAGTATCTATGTTTGATTGAGATAGTGGAAAAACATCATGATGATTTTATGGAGACATAATTTTCTATTTTGTATCTCCTATTGGATATGGATTCGAATATTTTCTTTGTGATCATGAGGATAATGGGTATCTTAACTTACAACAAAACACTCTCAAGATGATAATCAATGTCAGTCATGAAGGAAAAATGACACAAATAAATTTTTGGTAGTTGAGTCCCAAGTTTCCCATCATTTTCTTAAAATATAACATGAACATTTGTTTGATGAGTATGAATGTGAATTCGAAGTGCTCTCCTTCCCATTGGGAGAAGATGAATTTTTAAATAAAGAATGCATAAATGATAAGGTGTTTGACTCTCATAAGTTTGACTCTACTTAAGAAAGAGGTATCTCCATCATGGAGTTGGATTTCAAAGCTCAAGATGGTCAAAACTATTGGCCATTGTATGGTTTTATTTCCACTTATGTGAATTCCATTTATTGAAAAGGGTGTCATGATGTCATGTGTGTCTCCATGATTTTTCAATCAATGGTCAAACATGAAGTTTGATTGGTAGTGCCCAAGTTTGGTATGTTCTATGAGGTCCTATAGCTTGATTTGCTAGGCATAGTCATAGTATGGATCCTCCCAATTTATTTGAATGTTTTCATGAGTTCAAACAAGGTTTGTATGAGGTTTTATAGGTGTATATGATTTTTATGGGGTCTACATGGTTTGTTCGAGGTGTCATGGTTGAGTCGGGTAATTTCTAGCATATTCGTAATCCTAAAGCATGTTAAATGAGTTGAAGGTATGATAAATGAAGTTGATAATTATTGTTGAATTATGGTAAAATCATGGTGGAAGTGTATGTAAGGTGTATGATGAGTTTTAGGTCAGTTTTCATATGTTTTATGGATGTGTGAGGTCCTTAGGAAGAAAGTAGGTGAGAACCGGGCATGTTATCATAGGTAAGTCATTGTGTCCGGAGAGTTTCAAACCTATTAAAGCTATATGACCTATGTATGAATAGTTAGAGCATGTTTTCATGATGCTTCATGAAAATTTTCAGGTCAAAGTGAATAATTGTTTGAAGATATGTCATATTTGGTGAAACACGGTATTCTAGAGTATGTGTTTTTAAGAAAAAGTTAACCTTATAATGATCATTGTGAGTTGTGTGATTTGAATGGGGACCTCATCAATTTTTCATAGCTTCTTAGGTCAGTTATGAAGGTTTTGTAAAAATAATGATGTGGTTTGATTGCCATTTTTTTATGAACGATCGTTAAGAAGACAAGTTTCTTTGAAACACTAGATAATCTCTAGATAAAAGTGACTTAGAAGAAAGTTAGTATACTTAACTTGTTTTGATTCCTTATAAAAATATATGATTAGATGTTGTATAGTTTTATTTCATCTTTCCGAGAAAGGTATATTAGAGCATGTGACAGTATGTGGGCCCCACCTGAAAATGTAAGTTTATGAAGAATTTTGATTTGTGGAAAAGTTCTCTAAAGGAGTTCCAAAATAAATTGACAATTTTTTAGTACGGGAGTTTTTATTAATGTACATGATGGTTTTAGATCAAGGTGATTCTTCTAAATGGAAAAGTGTTCCCTAATTATGATGATTGGTCATAAGGCAATTTTGGGGTAGTTTCATGAAGTTTTCATAAATGGTCATGGTTGAAGGAATTCCACTTCGAATCATAAGGAAATATAATATGTTATGGAAATATGATTCAAATTTATTTTTATTGGTATATGGTTTGTCTCATGATGATGAGATTTGATGGGTCATCTAGTATGATTTGTATATAAGATGGTTTGTTATTTCTCGGGACATAATTTCTTTTGCTAAAATAATGAGGTGAGGCATGAGATGAATGATTTGATGCTTTCTATTAGTTGGAGAGTGAAGAGGGATTAATTTTTTTCTTATTTAAGGAATTTTTAGGTCTTGGAAGTGGTAGAAATGGTAAAAACTAGTTGAGTTTGTAAAACTACTTTCTAGGAAGCTTGATTTAGTGAAGAGTAAGGTTTCGTGGTTTTCACATATGGATGTTTCAAGAGATATAAATTATATGAATGTGATATAAAATTATTTAGGATTCCATATAGTGGATAAATTTCATAGTTTATTTTTTCTTGGGTGGTCTTGAGGTCTAAAGGTGAAGATAGGGTGCTGGAGAGAGTTGTTTGGTGAAGAATATGATCCTTTTGAGTTGTGTTATGAATTATTTGATTAGTAAAAGGTAATTAAAGACCATGGATGATGTTTTTATGTTATATTAAACATGTGTGATGAATTTTTGAGCTTGAATAATCATGGTTTTGGTGTTAGTGGTTTTAGCTCATCCAAGTGATGGGGTTTTGAGCTAGTTTTGTGCATGTTTGGTGGTTTTGGGCATGAATGACCTATATGGGTCAAATGTGAACATTGTAATAAAATTTTTGGGATTTTTTTAATATTTATTAGTTGAAAAAAATCATGAGGACCATCATCCCTTCTGTTTTTGAGTTGAGAAGGGTATAAAACAAGGGTTTGGTTTTAAATTTGAGTTAGTTACTTGAGAGGGAAAAAGTGTGACGTATGTGAGTGTGTGTAACAAGTATGAAGGTATTGTTTCAGAGATGAGATAGTTTTCACAATGTTGAGTAATGTTAGAGAGATTTTTGCAAGTGTTTTATGTAAATGCAAGTGAAGAAAGTGTGAGATATAGTGAGAGAAGTAAGGGTTTGAACAAAGGTTTGAAGGTGTGTGATCTGAATTACTAATCTCCATCATTTTTGGAAGAAATGATAATTAAAACATATTCATATAAATTTGGTTGAGTGGGTTCTTGATCATATTAAGGGTGTTTTACCTCCTTATGGAGTTGGTTCTTCACTAAACTAGGGGTTGGTACTCTTGTAGGGTTGGTGCTCTACTAAACTAGGGGTTGGTGTTCCTTGTGACGTTAGTGCTCCTTGTGAAGTTTTTGCTTCACTAAATACTTTTGATTTGAGTAATATAATCAGAATTTTCAGTGGGTTTTCTTCCCCTTGAGGGTTTCCCACTTATATCTTGTGTTATGGTGTTCTCTCTCTTGTTCATGGTTATTTGAATATATGTTGTATGATTATTTTCACACAATAATGAATGGATGAATGGTTTATGGTTTAATAAGAAAATATGATATTCACTAAATTTTTGTAAGGATTTATTCACCCCCTCTCATTCCATTGTGCTTCTAACAATTGGTATCAAATCAGGTCCTTTTGGAGAATTTTGATCACTTGAAAGGATATCCTTGAAGCACTAAAATGGTAAGTTAGCAGAGTGGTTATTCAACCAATAAGTGACCATTTTTGATGACGTGAACTATGATTTTTTTAGTTTGAGGATGAGGACTAATATCATGTCCCTAGGGTTTGATATTTATAAATTTGTAGAAGATGGTTATATTTTTCCTATTACTCCTCCAACTAGTAATGCAAACAAGAAGCCATGTAGTGACAACTCAAAGGATATAAATGCTATCATGTTTGGTATAGGAGAATATGAGATTATAAAGGTGATGCATTGAAAATCAACCAAGGATATGTGGGATAAGATTCAATTCTTATATGAAGGACACTCTAAGGTAAGAATTGCTAAGATCTAAACTTACATAAATCAATTTTAAGGTCTTAAGATGAGTGATGATGAATCCACTAATGCATATTTTCTTAGGGTTGACAAGGTTTTCAACACTATGAAATATTTAAGAGAATATGTGAAGGAATAAGTGGTAGTTCAAGAGGTTTTAAAATCCCTAACACCTAAGTTTGAATCTAAGGTGTGTACTATTGAAGTGTCCAATGATTTGACTACTTTGAAGATGGATGACTTACATGGAACCCTAACTGCATATGAATGAGATTTCAAAATGATAAACTAGTCAAGAAGGATATATACTTCAAGGTTGATAAGAAGAAAAAGGTCAAGAAGGCTAAGGTTGATGATAAGTTGTTTTCCATGGTTACTCAAAGATTAAATGTTGGATTTGGTAAGTACAAAGGAAAAATTCCTTTTAAATTTTTAATCATGTTAAAGTAGGTAAATTTTCTAGTAATTTTCCTCATTATAATGAAAAGGAAGGTGATGATGATCATGAAGGTGGTCATGAAAATAAAAATCAGAAGTATAGTAAAGATAAGAAGGATTTCAAGAAGTTTGACCAAAAGAAGAAGGGTAAGAAGAGTTTTTACACAAAAGAAGAGGTGTATTATTCTAAAGTAAGTAGTGAGAATGATGTTTCAAACTCTGAGTCTAAATATAATCATGAAGATGTAAGATATGAGGTATTGTTCATGAAAAAAGATGTTATGAGATCTACTAATGGTGGTTCTACAATATTAGGTGATTTCATATATCATATTCTTGCAAAGATTTTAAAGAAGAAGAATAGGACTATGAAACTGAATTATTATGTGTCCAAGATGAGCTAAAGCATGTTGAGAAGAATGTCAAGAAGATAAAGACTCAAGTCAAAGAGTATGAAGACAAAATCAATGAGCTTGAGGAGAAGCATTAGGCTGTTACAGAGAATCTTGATGAAACTATGAGAAAGCTTGAGATGCAAATGAGTACTATGAATCTTAATTTGTAATATAAGGAAGAATAAGTGATTATCCTTGAGAGAGAGATATCTGATACAACTATCAAAGCAAAATCATTTCAGAAATTTGAGAAAATTTCAAAGGCTCTTAACGATATCTTAAGAAATTAGAAATATACAAGTGATAAGATTGGTTTTGGGTTTAGTGATGATGTCAAAGGAAAAGTAGAAATGATATAAGACCTTGTTCCAAGCAAGGATTTTTTTAACCAATAATCAAAGAAGAAAAAAAGGATACTCTCATCAAAGACAATGTGAAGAAAAAGCCAATTAGGAAGCATGCTGCCTCAAGGTATGAAAGATCCTTCAGTGATTATTGTTTTACATGTAATGGCTTTGGTCATAGGGCTAAGGATTGTAATAGGTCTACTATATATGATCATCCATTGAGAGATAGTATGAGTAAGCAAGTTAAGAGTGTGGTATGCTATAATTTCAATGATAAATGTCATGTTACTAGATATTGTTTGTGTGATCCACCAAGTCAAGTTGAAGGATATAAAGGTAAGAGTTTAATTGTGTGTTTTAGTTGCAATGAAGTTTTCCATGTTGCTAGAGAGTGTTACTATGGTTTCTCAAGGAAATAAAAAAGATATCAAAGTCCTAGAATTCAAGAAAGAGGATTTTAGGGATATAGATTGCATACTAGTACTCAAGGTAGGACATAAGAGCCAAAAGGAAGACAGTAATTGCCCACAAAGAGTTGATGTGAATGATAGACAAAGTGTTTCTAAGAGTACTAATAAGAATCAAGGAGGTGAAGGTGAATTTCAAGTGTCTAAGAGGGCTTGGGACCTCTTCAAGTCATTTTTAGGTGTTCATGATGTTTATGCCTCTACTAGGCTTCTTAGAGGTGTATTGATCCATATGAAGAATTGAGAAGAGGGGGAGCTGAATGTTTGAAGTATGCCGCTTTATAGGTGGTATGTCAAGGTATATATCATGTTTTTAATTAATTTTTGTATGGTTGATCATGTTAAGAAAATTATGATTTATTTTCTTGATGAATTATAAAGTCATAAATTGTGGTAATTGAGTCAAAAAAGGGTGTGTTTTGTTCATGAAAACATATTGAGTGGCTATAGTATGGTCTACAAAATCAAATGATATATGCTTTTCATGTGTGAAAAGATGGCCTTGAGTTTGTGTCTACCAAAATGTGTTGTTATTGGTGGTATCCATTAGATTTATTTTGTTGATATTTCAGTGTATTGTTGAGTTCAAGCCATGTTGGCATATAAAAGGTTTTGGTATGAGGTGTTGATGGCTTGGTATAAGATGATGGACAAGGTCTGAGTTTCAAGGTGACATAAAGTAAAGTTCATGATTTTCACTATTGAGAACTGAATTAAGTTACTCTTGATCCTAGTAAGAGCCATGTTATAAAGTCTATGGTTTATGAGACCTAGGTAAGTATATGAATAATGTTTAAAGTCTAATATAAAAAAATTGTGCTTGAGAGAATTTAAGTTTCTTGGTCCTGAGTATGGAGTGTTTTCAATGTTTCAAAGATCAATTCTTTGTAAGTGTCCTTGGTGTAAGATAATTTCTAAGTTTATACACAGGTTGGTGTTCATGAGACAAATTACATGAAGCATGGACTATGTAAAGTATGGTTTTTAGATATGCTCTCCATGTGGTTAAAGGTATGAACATGTGTTAACTATTCTTACAAGTGTTGATGATGATCCAAGAAGTGTGTCAGAGTGTTTATGCTTCATAAGAGTTTGATTAGAGAAAGTCAAGGAAGTTAATTGAGTCCACAAGGTGCTCTTTCTCTAGTGCTACATTTTTGTTGCATTTCATGTTGTGTTTTTGCTATTTTTAACAAGTTATAGAACTAGGTTTCTAAGATGATGTGTAGTCTATCTAGCATGCATATGATTATTGGAGGTATTGCCAGCATGATGATATTTTCCTTGATGGTTGATGAATTTTTAAATTCATGTTACAGATGATCTAAGAGTATGAATATAGTACCAAGAATTCATGGAGGAAGACTAAGAACTGAAAAATGAAATAAGTGAGTTTCTAAGTAGATGAGGTCTGAGTTACAATCAAGGTATGTATTCTAAGGCATATTTTTGAAGTAATAATAGAGCTATGAAGGTATTTTATAGTTTGAGCTAGTGCATGGATAATTCATGATGTTTTACTCCTTGAGATGTGTATAAGGGAACATTGAAGTATTTCTTAGACTTGAATTATGGAGACAAATATGCTTGTAGAGTTAGTTTGTGTTTTCCTACAACTTGAATGATCAATTGCTTCATGTTAGGGTTCTGTAGGTGACTATTTTGGTATGACATGGGTTTTTGAATGCCTTTAAAGGAAGGAGAGTTGGTTTCTACCATGACATAAGCATAGAAGGTGTCCAAGTGATCTACATAACAAAATTAAAGGACTTTATGAGTATGATAGCTTGTGGAGTAGGTATTTCTTCCAAAGAGTATTATGGCATCCCAAAGAGGTAGAAAACATTAAAGAATCTTCTCAGGGTGGACTCAATATGATTGAGTCATCTCTATGAATCATATGCAAGGTATGTGGTCCTAATTTTGTGTCTTTATTTAGAGAATGATAGTATGGTTTCAGTGGGATCTATAAGGATTCAATTCATCATTATGTATTGGTTTTCATGGTTGGAAAAAGTTGGTCTAAATTGCTCTGAAGATGTGGTTTAGGGACAATGGTCCTAAAGGAGGTTTTACAAGTATTAGAGGAAGATTTTGTGATTTCTTGCATGGTTTAGACCTAGATGGATATGCTTAGCATGAATAAAGAAAAAATGAAGTGGATCATTAATTATTATTGTTAGGGTCAAACAAGAGAAACTACAGTCCAAGGGGGAGTCTTTTGAGCAAGTAAATTGAGTTTGTGCATTGTTTCCATTATATCATGTGTGTTTCCATTATCCATGTCTTGTTGTCATTATAGCCTTTTTAATAGATGTCAAAGGGGGAGAGAAACATCAAAAACATGTAAATAAGGCTATATAGGTGTGTAGGTCTTATTGGTTACCATCAATGTTTCTAGAGGTTGTTGTCATCAATGACAAAGGTAGAGATTGATGAGGGTCATCAATCCTCACCATTAAAAATGTCAATCCGGGTTGGTGTCCGAAGGTTGTATGCATTAAGAGAAGAAGATCTTGGAAAGAAACTCCTTTAAACACAAACCAAACTTGCATAAAATAAATCACACTTGCGGAAATTAAAAGGCACACTTGCAGAAATAAAGTTTGCATGAAAGAAACACACTTGCATGAATTGAAATGCACACTTGCAGAAATAAAGGCACACTTGCATAAATTGAAATTGATAAATTTAAAATAAAGGAAAGAGGAAAGGACACCTGCAGGTTCACAAAATAAATTACATAACATAAAAAAACAAAAATTTACAACAAAAGGAAAACTGCAGAAATAAAGAAATTACATAACATAAAAAACAGAAATTTAAAACAAAAGGAAAACTGCAGAAATAAAGAAATAAACATTAACACATTGATCCATCTTCCTTGGAATGAGTGGCCAAATCATTCATTGGAAGAGGATTTAATTCATACTTTTAATTCAGAACTTGTAGAAAAACTTTACTTCCAAAGATTGGAAAGAAAGAACAGATCTTGATTACTTGGGGAAAAGAAAATTACATATCTAAGTGTGGAAGGTTACATTTATAATTTATGCATCCAACCAACTCCTTATTTTAGGAAATACAATATGATCTTATCTTTATTCCAATCCTAACAACTAATATCTCCATCTCCACAAAATATGGAGAGAGATATATTATTGAAGTCAAATCTTATCTCACTTATTTTAGAAAGATTTGCTCCCAAATCTTCTCCTTGCTTTTCAAGTAACAAGAATCATAATTATTTTATTCCTCTACATTATTGGAAGAAGAATTTCCCTCAAAATATTATTTTGACCAAATACTTTTCTCGGATTTTCCATTTGACTTTGTTATTTTTATTGTGGAACTTTTGACGCCACAAATATGCTTTTTCCTGATTTCGCAATTCACTAAAAATTATATTTCTCTTGATTGGTAAAACTGTAGAAAATTTGAATGAAATTTTGTTAAAGACATTTATATGAACAAAAATTCTCTCATATTTTCCATTTGAATTTTTTGTTTCTATTTATGAAACTTTTAGTGCTTCTGTGATACACATTTCCTCGAACTGCAGCTCACTAAAAGTTAGATCTCTATTCATTGGTAAAACATGTAACAAATCTAAATGAGGTTTTTGTTAAACACATTTCTATGAAAAAAAAACCTCTCTCATATTTTCCATTTGAATTTTCTATTTCTGTTTATGGAACTTTTAGTGCTCGTCTGATACACGTTTCCTCAAACTGTAGCTCACTAAAAGTTAGATCTCTCTTCATTGGTAAAACCTATAACAAATATGAATGAGTTTTTTTAAAAAACATTTCTATGAACAAAAACCTCTCTCATATTTTCCATTTGACTTTTATGTTTTGTTTATGGAACTTTTAGTGCTCGTCTGATACACGTTTCCTCGAACTGCAGCTCACTAAAAGTTAGATATATCTTCATTGGTAAAACCTATAAAAAATCTGAATGAGATTTTTTTTAAACACATTGCTATGAACAAAAACCTCTCTCAGATTTTTCACTTGATTTTTTCTGTTTCTGTTTATGGAACTTTTAGTGCTCGTCTGATACACGTTTCCTCGAACTGCACTCATTAAAAGTCAGATCTCTCTTGATTGGTAAAACATGTAATAAATCTGAATGAGGTTTTTGTTAAAAAAATTCTATGAACAAAAATCTCTCTCAGATTTCCCATTGGAATCTCTAAGTTTTCACAATCCCTCAAAAATTGTCATTCCGTTGATGCAAGTTCGGAACTAAAGCTCTCAATCCTTTTATACAAGCTCCGGAACTAAATCTAATTTGTCCATGAATTAAAAGTTCTGGAACTAACTGTCATTCAATTGATATAAGTTTTGGAACTAAATCTGTGAGTTCCAGAACTAAAACCTCGCAAGTTCGGGACAAACTCGTGTGAGTTACACGGCTAACTCAAAACAACTATAACTTTTGCATGCAACCTCAGATTGAGATGATTATTTTTTTGAACTTGCATAATTTTTTGAGAGGAATATGAATATGAAATTAGATTTAATTTTAAATATACTATTCATGAGTAATTCTAGTTTTCCCAATACTAGCATTAGCTTTCCTTTATGGCTTGCATACATAAGACTTTGCATCTTTTCCCAAATAATCAATAGGATTAGTAAAAAAAATAGATGACAAAAGATTTATAAAGAATGAACAAGATATATATCTTATATTCTATCTTAAGAAAACTATAAGTTTCTAGATTACATTTAAATCCATTTTCAAAGGTAACTTAGAAGGATAAAATAATGGTAATTTATGGCCAATTTATGGCATCATCATTGCCCCACACTTAATCTTATACATGTCCTCATGTATTACATTATTATATCATATTCTTAGATTATTCTCTATATTGAGGACACTTTCTTATGGATCTCCTTTTGTTGCTTTTGATTTCTTTCTTTTACAACAAGTTCTTGTGTGGATCTCCTTTTGTTGCTTTTGATTTTCTTCTTCTACAATAGGTTCTTGTGTGGATCTCCTTTTGTTGCTTTTGATATTCTTTCTTTTACAACAGTTTTGTGTGGATCTCCTTTTGTTGCTTTTGATATTATTTCTTTTACAACAGGTTCTTGTGTGGATCTCCTTCTATTGCTTTTGAAATTATTTCTTTTACAACAAGTTCTTGTGTGGATCTCCTTTTGCTATTTTTGATTTCTTTTTTTTACAACAGGTTCTTGTGTGGATTTCCTTTTGTTGATTTTCATATTATTTTTTTTACAATAGGTTTTGTGTGGATATCCTTCATTACTTTTCATATTATTTTCTTTACAATTTCTTGTGTGGATCTCTTCGTTGCTTTTCATATTATTATTTTTACAACAAGTTCTTATGTGGATCTCCTTTTATTGTGTCTCATATCAAAATGCATAGCTCATGCTTCTCCTTCTCTCCCACACCTAAACTCATGCATGTCCTCATGCATGTTGTTTATTTATGGATGCCCATAAATTAGAATCAAAAATTTTGATTGCAAAGAGGTGCACATATTTTTCATATAAGTAGGGGAGATATGAATTTTATCTTATCTTCCTTGGAAATATTTAAAAGTGGATCTAGTTGTAATAAAAAAACTTACAAGAAAGCTTAAAAATAAAATAATAGAACAAAATAAATTGATCATACCTCTAGTTGTATTTTTCATCTTATTGTTAACATGTTCAAATAGTGCCAAGAAGAAAGCCATCAAGTAACTATTGATTTCCTTTAAAGAAGAGTTGTCTCCTTTTTTTTCTTTGATTGGCACAGCTAGACGCTTAGTTTTCCAATCATTTTTTTTTTTCCTTTGATTGGCAAGCAGTAAGTGGTTTTCCAATCAAATTTTTTTGATTTTTTTTTGAAATGATAGCATGAGAAAGATTAGAGAAAAATTTGATCCATCATCAGACTATATTCATCAAAGTACAACTTGTGTAAAATAGAAAGCAATGTTTGAGATCTCATAAAACATTTTTGCATACTTGGTAACTCTAAGAAGATTCTAAAAATTGTGTAGACAATTTTTAGGTCTTCAAAGCCCAACTTGAATTGTGTAATATCAGAATCACCATAGTAATCTTCAAATCCTAGACTAGTGATCTCAAGAGATGGAGAGTTGTTAAAAAGAAAGTGAATGTATCCGTGGGTCCCTCCAAAATCTACATGCTCCTTGGTTGATATTGTTGGTGCTCCAAAATCTGCATGCTGATATCAAGAACAACTCTAGAAATTCCTATAGATCTAGTCCTCAGATGTTAGTACGCAAAACTTTCTTGCCTTGATATTCACAGTAATTGCTTCTTAATGTTATACAAGCATATACAAAAATGAAAAAATTGAAAGACATGAAAACAAATTTTTCTAATGGATCTGGTTTAGGGATTGAATTTTATTATGGGATGAAAAATTGATTTGGATGGGTGGATTTATTATGAGTGGGTTTTTATTTTGGCTCTAATGAAATCCCTGAATATGGATGAAGTTAATTAGAAATGCTACCACTTCATTATTACAAACTAGATAAGCTAGTTTTTTATTAAGGTTATGTGTAATAAGATCATTAAACTATTAGTTGATACAAGGGGAAATGGTTGTGGTTATCAAAAATGGCATATGATATTTCATCAACTAGATCTACTTCCAGATTCAATATCATATTATACCATTTCTAGATCTGAATTATTTTTTCATACCATTATACCTCTTAATCAAACATCACAGTCATTTTTCTTATACACAGAGTTAGTTTATGGGGAGATATTTACAATCTAATATTCCTAATTGTAGAAATGAAATTTTAATCTACTTGTAGGAAATAAAAGTCTAAAGAAACTACTTACCAAATTATTCTCATCATCACGAGAATTGCTAAAAGGTATTTTTGTCACTAGAATATTCTTTTAGAGAACTCGAATCTCCCAATAACACCATGTTTCCCGGAAATGGCACCAAAATGATGAGGGTTGTCAATCCTTACAATTAAAATTTTCAATTTGGGTTAGTGTCTGAAGGTTGTATGCATTAAGAGAAGAATATATTGGAAAGAAACTTCTTTAAACACAAACCAAACTCACATAAAATAAATCACACTTGCGTAAATTAAAAGAAACACTTACATAAATAAAGTTTGCATGAAAGAAACACACTTGCGTGAACTGAAATGCACACTTGTAGAAATAAAGGCACACTTGTATAAATTTAAATTGCTAAATTAAAAATAAAGGAAAGAGGAAAAGACACCTGTAGGTTCACAAAATAAATTACATAACATAAAAAAATAGAAATTTAAAAAAAGAAAAGCTAGAAATAAAGAAATTACATAACTTAAAAAATAGAAATTTAAAACAAAAGGAAAACTGTAGAAATAAAGAAATAAACACTAACACATTGATCCATCTTCCTTTGAATGTGTGGCCAACTCATTCCTTGGAAGAGGATTTAATTCATAATTTTAATTCAAAACTTGCAGAAAAACTTTACTTCCAAAGAGTGGAAAGAAAGAACAGATCTTGATTACTTGGGGAAAAGAAATTACATATCTAAGTGTGGAAGGTTGCATTTATAATTTATGCATCTAACCAACTCCTTATTTTAGGAAATACAATCTGATATTATCTTTATTCCAATCCTAACAACTAATATCTCCATATCCACAAAATATGGAGAGATATATATTATTGAAGTCAAATCTTATCTCACTTATTTTAGGAAGATTTGCTCCCAAATCTCCTCCTTGATTTTCGGTAACAAGAATCATAATTATTTTATTCCTCTACATTATTGGAAGGACAATTTCCCTCAAAATATTATTTTTACCAAATACCTTTCTTTGATTTTCCATTGACTTTATTGTTTTTTCTTTGTGAAACTTTTAACGCTTATCAAATACATTTTTTCCTCAGATTGTAATTCACTAAAAGTTAGATTTCTCTTGATTGATAAAACCTGTAGCAAATTTGAATGAGGTTTTTATTAAAGACATTTATATGAACAAAAAAATTCTCTCATATTTTCCATTTGAATTTTTTATTTTGTTTATAGAACTTTAAGTGCTAGTGTGATACACATTTCCTCGAACCGCATCTCACTAAAAGTTAGATCTCTGTTCATTGGTAAAACTTGAAAAATATGAATGAGGTTTTTATTAAACAAATTTATATGAACAAAAACCTCTCTCATATTTTCCACTTGACTTTTTGTTTCTTTTACGGAACTTTTAGTGCTCGTATGATGCATGTTTCCTCAAACTGCAGCTCACTAAAAGTTAGATCTCTCTTCATTGATAAAACCTGTAACAAATCTGAATGAAGTTTTTGTTAAAAATATTTCCATGAAAAAAAACCTCTCTCATATTTTCCACTTGAATTTTTTGTTTTGTTTATGGAACTTTTAGTTTCTAACGATACACGTTTCCTCAAACTATGCACTCATTAAAATTCATATATCTCTTGATTGGTAAAACCTGTAACAAATATAAATGAAGTTTTTGTTAAACACATTTCTATGAACAAAAATATCTCTCATATTTTCCATTGGAATCTCTGAGTTTTCACAATCCCTCAAAGACTATCATTCAGTTGATGCAAGTTAGGAACTAAATACAGCAAGTCAGGAACTAAATCGATTTATCCACGAATAGAAAGTTCCAGAACTAACTTTCATTCAATTGATACAAGTTTTGGAACTAAATTTGTGAGTTCCAAAACTAAACCTGCAAGTTCTAGAACTAACTCTGTGAGTTCCACAACTAACTCAAAACAACTATAACTTTTACATGCGACCTCAGATTGAGATGATTCTTTTTTGAACTTACATAATTTTTTTAGAGGAATCTGAATATGAAATCATATTTGATTTTAAATGTACTGTTCATGATCAATTCTAGTTTTCCCAATACTAGCATTATCTTTCCTTTATGGCCTACATACACAAGACTTTGTATCTTTTCCCAAATAATCAATAGGATTAGTCAAAAAAATAGATAACAAAAGATTTATAAATAATGAACAAGATATATATCTTATATTCTATCTTAAGAAAACTATAAGTTCATAGACTACATTTAAATCAACTTTCAAAGGTAACTTAGAAGGACAAAATAATGGTAATTTATGGCCAATTTATGGCTTCATCGAGATATTATTAGCCATTGTATTTTGTGTTGTCATTCATTTAAATTAAATAAATGGAAAAGGGTGTTATGAGGTCATGTGTATCTCCATGAGGTGTTAGTCAATGCTCAAACATGAAGGTTGATTCCTAGTGCCCAAGTTTGGTATGTTATACGATGTCCTAGACGTTGATTTTCTAGGCATATTAGCAATATGATTCCTCCCAAGTGAGTTGAAGGTGTTCATGAGGTCAAACAAGGTTGGTATGATGTGTTATAGGTGTAAAATATTTTACATGTGGTATGCATGGTTAGTTCTAGAGGTGTCATGGTTGAGTCATGTCATTTCTAGCCTATTCCTAGCCCTGGGGCATGTCAAATGAGTTGGAGGTATGATAAATGAAGCTTATCATTCTTTTTGAAGCATGGTAGAAGCATGGTGGAAGTTTTTATGAGGTTTATGATGATTTTAGGTTGGTTCTCAGAGGTTTGATGCATGTTTGAGGTCTTTGGGAAGCAAACAGATGAGAAACAGGCATGTTGGCATAGGTAAATCATTGTCACTGGAGAGTTTAAGACCTATTAAAACTAGATGACATTAGTATGGACAGTTATATCATGTTCGTATCATGCTTCATGACAAGTTTCAAGTAAAAGTGAAGAATATTTTTAAAGATGTGTCATATTTGGTGAAACCAGGACATTCTAAAGTGTATGTTTTGAAGCAAAAGTGAAATTTCTGATACTCATTGTGAGTTGTGTGATTTACATGGAAAACTGATATATTTTTCATATATTCTTAGGTAATTTATTAAGGTTTCATAAAATTAATGAGCTGGTTTTATCATCACTTTTTTATGAATGATCGTTAAGAAGATAAGTTGCTTTAAAACCCTAGATAAACTCTACCTAAAAATGACTTGGAAGAAAGTGAGTATATAGAACTTGTTTTGATTCCTTATAAAAAAATTATGATTGCATGTTTTATAGTACTTTTCCATGTTTCCAAAAAGGCATATTAGAGCATGTGATGGTATGTGGGCTCCACTTGAAAATGTAAGTTTTTGAAGAATTTTGATTTATGGAAAAGTTATCAAAAGGAGTTGCAAAATAAATTGACATTGTTTTTAGTATGAGAGTTTTTATTAATTTCCATGATGGTTTCAGATCATGGTGATGCTTCTAAATGGTAAAGTGTTCCCTATTTATGATGATTGATCATAAGACAATTTTGGGGTAGTTTCAATCAGTTTTCAAAAATGGTCATGGTTGAAAACCTTCCACTTGGAATTAGATGGAAATATAATATGTTCTAGAAATATGATTCATAGGTATTTCCTAGTGGTATATTTTTTTCTCATGATGATGATATTTGATGGGCCATCCAACATGATTTCTAGAGAAGAAGGTTTTTTATTTCTCTGGACGATGAATTGATTTTGCAAAAAGAATGATCTAGATGAGGCATGACATGAATCATTTGATTATTTATATCAGTTTGAGATTGAGAGGGATGAAAATTTTTCCTATTGAAGGAATTTTTGGGTTTTGTAAGTGGCGAAAAGGGTACAAAATAGTTAATTTTTTAAAATTACTTTTGGTAGCGTGATTTGTTGAAGAGGAAAGTTGGTATGGTTTGAACATATGGATGTTTAAAGAGTTATAACTTTCATGCATGTGATATAAAATTAGTTATGATTCTATAGAATGGTTACATGCCATAGTTGAGTTTTTCTTGGGTAGTCTTGAGATCCAAAGGTGAAGACAGGTGCTAGAAAAAGCTATTTGGTGAAGAATATGAGCCTTATGAATTATTTGATTGGTGAAAGATAATTAATGACCATGTTTTTATTCTATATTACACATGTGTGATGAATTTTTGAGCTTTAATAATCATGGTTTTGGTGTTAGTTCTTTTCCTCATCCAAGTGATGGGGTTTTGAGTTAGTTTTGTACATGTTTGGTGGTTTTGGGCATGGAAGACCTATATGGGTCCAATGTGAACATTTTTAATGAATGTGTTGGGATGTTTTTAAGATTTATTGGTTTAACCAAATCATGAGGACCTTTCTCCCTTTTTTTGAGTTGAGAAGGGTATAAAGAAAGGGTTTGAGTTTAAATTTAAGTTAGTTTCTTGAGAGGGAAAAACTTTGAACTATGTGAGTGTGTGTAATAGGTATGAAGGTAGTGTTTCAGATCTAAGATAGTGTGAAAGATGTTGAGTAATGTTAGAGAGAGTGTGTGAAATATTTTTATGCAAAGATATGTGAAGAAAGTGTGAGATATAATGAGTTAGAGAAGAAAGGGTTTGAAGGTGTGTGAGATGAATTAGTGATCTCCATCAGTTGTGGAAGAAATAATAATTTAAATATTTTCTTCTTAATTTGGTTGAGTGGGTCTTTGTTACCCAAAATGTGCCCCCTGCTCATTTTCTAGCTAACTCCTTTCATCTTTCCTTCTCTTGTGCCTCAGACATAAAATTTTTCTTTTTAGGCACTCAAAATATTCTGGAAATGGCACCATTGGATAGAGCTCTTTCTCATCTTTCTAGAAAGGTAAAGTTTTCCTCCTAACTCCACATATTTTTCAAGTTATGGCTCGGTGGAGTTTTTGTGGGAAATTTTCCCCTAGAAGGCCCGCGGCCAATGAGATGCTGCCACGTGGCACCTAGAGTGGCGGAGTGTGGGGAAATTTTGGAAAATTTTCCAAATGACCAAAAAGGTGCAAAAATTTGAATATTTTCCCACCGACCCGATTTGGCCCTGTTTTGCCCTAAATTTTCAAATCACCATATCTTTCGATCCAGAGCTTGGATTTTCATGTTCTTTATATCAATGGAAAGCTGGTGAAATTCTCGACAAGATTACGTGGTCATTTTTAAATTTTGGTTTATTTTGGAGAGATAAAATCAAGAAATGTCTCTCGGCACGTGGTAATGGCGAAATGACATTTCAAAAGTCGTATTTTTAATGCATCTTCATTCAATGGGAATGGCTCCCATGTTTTTATCGTTTTCTCTCTCCCTGGGCTCGACCCATGCATTGTAAAAAGCCAGATTTGGCTCATTTTTTGGGGTTGAACATTTTTTGGATAGCAAGCTTCTTCTTTCACCTTCAACAAGTGATTTTTACAAGTATCATACCTTCTTCATGATTGTAATAGGTTTCTACCTCTTTGATGTTGCAAATGCAAGGATTTTGACAGTGAAAATGATAGTGCAGACTCTGTGATCAATTTTTAGTCCTTTGTTTGTATTGTCTTGCTTCATTTCAGACCTCTAATTGCATCTTATCAGCTTGTGTATGATGTTTCATGTTGCATTTCATGAAATTGTGTCAATTTGCATGAACAAGAAGTGTTCACCACTCCTTTGGTGTATCACCTATTAGTTTAGTTTCAATTTTTACACTTTCTATCTCTGTCTCCTTGGAATTTAGAGTAGGATTAGGATTCAAACCTCTGCAATTGTGCAAATAACAAATATGATCAGAGGAGCTTGAGGAACCAACCTCTAATCTAGAGATTCCTCTTGCATTTTTACAAGTCCCACACTTGGGAAGAGGATTCAATGTTGTGCAATCACACTGGATGTCTAAAATATCAAACTAGAAATTTGATCAACATCCGGGGGTGCTGCTGATTTGCAACAACAGTTTTGGCATGCCCAGTGGGACCTTAGAGGTCTTCATCTTCATTGCAACAAAATTTATGTGCATTTGTTGCAAGTTTCTTGCTTTAAAAGAGCTATAAATTACACATCTAGCGACTCCAAGGAAGAAGAATCCGCTAGTTTTAGCAGTGTAGACCTGAAAACTCATGAGAAGAATCAACACAAGGTCAAGAGCTGGAGAGGAAGAGGTGTTGTTTGAATATCTGCAGTTATCTCCAAGAATAAGGCAAAGTGGGAGGAGAATCCAAAGGTCTCCATCTCCACCAAACAGAACTCTCTCAACTCCACCTGGTAGGCCTTTCATTCAATCAACAAGGGTTCTAAGGCCAATCAAAATGGCACAAAACAACCCCTATGTTAATTTCACTGGTAGTAGCCCACTTGCTCTCAATGTAAAAAAATCTAATCCCAGTTGCTGCATTGAAGAACATTCCATACTTCACTAGAGAAAATGAGACCTCACCTGGTGATCATGTTAAGGATATTGCTAACATTTGTGCAATCCATGAGATCAATGAGATGCAAGTTGCTGTCAAAATATTGGCATCTTCATTCAAAGGGAAAGATTTGCAATGGTTCAAGAGTCTTACCTCAGGTTCTATTCAAAATTGGAATCAGCTATGTATAGCCCTCCATGAGCAGTTTGGGAAAAGGGAGACAACTGCCCTTTTGGAGGAGCTGACAACTATCAAAAGAGCTCCCAATGAGCAGCTGATTGATTTTAATTTCAGATTTCAAAGGACTTGGGAGAGAATTCCAGTGGCAGTCAGGCCAACAGCAAAAGGTGCTTTTCTTTATTACCTTAAAGCTTTAAATTCTGATATTTCTATGTTAATTCAGTCCATGGGAGGCACAACTATCCCCATTTCTTATAGCATTGCCATTAGAGCTGAAAATTGTTCGATTCAAGCTGGCAAGCTGGCTCCTAGACCCCCTATGCCATTGTTTCCAAGTTTAGAGAGCCCAAACACTAATCAAGCACCTAATTTGGCTCCTTCTACCACTCCTAGAAATCGAGTTCAAATGAAGCTTCTACTTCATCTCCAAGTGCCCCAAATGAGCTTCAAGAAGTCATGAAGCAATTGCAAAATTTAGGTAATGAGTTGGTTACTCTCAAGAGGCAACAAGCCCAAAGTTTTAGACCTTCCTTCCAACCTCAAGCTCAGCCTAACAGGTAGCCATATCAACCTCATAGACCACCCAATCCAGCTGCAAATCTAAATCAAGCAAGGCCTCCCCGCCAATGACCATTTCAGCCCTATAATCCAAATGCTATATCTGCCTCTAAGGCATTGGTGCCAACACAAAACAACATTGCTCAGGAGTATGATTGGTGTTTTCCATGCAATGAAACTCACAACCAATCATGTGCTTCAACAATGGTGCCTTGAATCAAGCATTAATGGTGACAACTATTGGTGTGGAGGGTGAGGGCAGTCAAGGAAACAACCAACAACAAGAAACATTCCAGCAGCAATCAGCTCCAAATGACACCACACTTGTGAACTGGCAGGCAAAAGATTTTTGTGGCATAAATCAAACAGTCTCTCAAGGTGTTGCAGCCAACACAAGGTCAAAAAGAAGGAATTTGGGTGAAGAACAACCATTAGCTCTAACCAATACACAACCTTTTATGGCTCCACAAATGGTTGGCAAACAAAATCCAATTGTAAATGCACAAGGGCAACTAAGAACAACTCCGACCAACTCAAATACCGGTTGTTGTTGCCCACATGCAAGGGATGAATATGAAAACCAAGGGACAGCAAAGAGATCCTTCATCACCATTTAGTATCATTGATCAGATGAAGAAAACAAATGTAAATATATCAATGTGGGAATCCCTATCTATCCCAGGCCAGAGAGATTTTCTACAAGCTGCCATGAAGGACTGGCCAACTTCGAATCAACAAATCCAAATGTAAGAGAAGGTGCTCACAAATGCTGCCCAGCTTGAAGGGAATCATGGAGGACAGCAAGGTAAAATGTTGAAGCCCCCTCCTTTTTATGTCTCATTAATCATTGGAAACCAATTGGTGCACAATTACATGATTGATTCTGGGGCAAGTAGCTTAGTGATGCCCAAGCAAATAGTTGATCAGCTAGGACTTCAATATGAAACCATATCCAAAGGGGTAGTGTAGTTGGATGGGACAGCAGTAACAATAGTTGGGGTGATTAGAAACTTGAGTCTTACCTTGCATGCATGTCCAAATGTTGTTGTTTTACAAGATGTATTAGTTATAGACCTTCCACCACTCTTTTCCCTATGTTTGTCAAGATATTTCATAGCCAAGATTAGAGGATATTTGTCTGTTGATTGGTCACACATGTTGTTCGAGAATGAGATGTGGAACCAAAGCTACAATCAGGTCTGAACCTATTGCAAACTTCCACATTGAGCCCTACACTCCAAGTCAGATCAATGCCAACTATTTGGCATTTGATCAAGAAGATCACCCAAGCACTGATGACGCTGACACCAAGGTTGGAAGCATCCTGGATCTAACTCTTGATGAATGGGCAAGCAAGGTGCATGCTTTTGATTCTTATCAAGAAATAGAAGAATCCGAGCTAGGAGTCTATTGCATACATGAAGAAAATTAGCCTATTCCCAAGCATCACCAAGCCAAACCACAAAGATGGCAATGAGGTATGGTAGTTGTTTTTGATGGATCAAGGAGTAGACAAGGTGTGGAGGGGGATCCATGCTGGTTTCACCTCAAGGAGTTAAGTATTATTCAACTTTTAGATTTCAGTTTGCATGCTCCAATAACACTGCTAAATATGAAGCCTTGGTGCAAGGGATGCATTGGGCAATAAAGAGAGGAATAAAGAACTTGCAAGTCTTTGGTGATAGTGAATTGATTGTAAATCAGGTCAAGGGACAACATGCTACCAAGAATGATCTACTCAAGTGCTACAAGAACAGGGTATGGGACCTCATTGAATATTTTGAGGGTTTTGGCATCAAATCCATTCCTAGGAAAGAAAACCAAGCTGCTGACAGGCTTGCAGCAGTTGGGGCAGCCTTTGATATTGTGGAAAGCATTCAACAGGACAAGGTACAGCCAAACATCCATGTGATTGTGAGGCCTTCAGTGCCGGATAACAATGTAAGTTGGCAAGTGTTTGAGAATGACCAGCAAATCATCCATTTCTTACAAGAAGAAGCTGAGTTCTCAGCTAAAAATCAGGAAAAATTGGAACAGCAGTATGGTGACCAAGTGGTATAGCTAAAAACTAACAAGCTGCCCAAGGGACTTATCACTTTGGAGTCCATTTTCAATCCCAATGATCAGTTAGGAAAGAGAAAGCAAACATTCAAAGTCAAGAGAGAAGATTCAAGATCCATCTTGGTGGAAGAGAACAAACCATTGCAAATTAGAAAGATGACAATCTGAACAAGAAAGGTATGAGTTCATACAACTATGTCAAGAGTTCCCGATGTGTTTACTTGGAGCTATGAAGATTTGAAAGGTTTCAATCCCAAGTTATCTCAAAGCACACCATTGAGTTGGATCCAAATACTAAGCCCATCAGGTAGAAACAAAGGCCAGTCAATCCACACATGGGACCTCTCATGAGGAAAGAATTGAATAAGTTGATTGAGTTAAGAATCATATTCCCAATCAAGCATTCTAGTTGGGTTGCCAACTTAGTTCCAAAGTAAAGAAGAGTGGAGAGATCAGATTGTGTGTTGACTTTAGAGACTTGAATAGAGCATCTCTCAAGGACCATTACCCACTCCCTTCTATGGAGAAAATTTTGCAAGTGGTGGCTGGCTCCGAGAGGTTTTCACTACTTGATGGCTACTCGGGATACAATCAGATTATGGTGAAGGAATAAGATCAGTTCAAGACAGCCTTCACAACCAAATGGGGAACTTATGCATATAGGAAAATGCCATTTGGGCTATCCAAAGGTTGGAGCTACCTTCCAAAGAGTAATGGACATGGTGTTCAAAGGTTTGATTAACAACATGGTGCTGATATACCTTGATGATATCACTATTTTTTCAAAGAATGCAGCAGACCACCTCTCTCATTTGAGACAAGTCTTCCAAAGGTGCAGGAGATTTGGAGTGTCTTTGAATCCTAAGAAGTGTATCTTCCTAGCACATGAAGGAAAGCTCCTTGGTCATATTGTCTCCAAATAAGGATCAACAATTGATCCAGAGAGGGTTGAAGCCATAAGATCACTACCATTACCAAGCCACAAGAAGGCCCTTCAAAGTTTCTTGGGGAGAATAAACTTTGTTTGGAGGTTTGTCCCATATTTTGCAGCCCTTGTCAAACCTATAACCAAAATGTTAAAGAAAAGCATGGCTTTCAAGTGGACAGCAGAAGGAAAGGAGAGTTTTAAAGCAATCAAAGAAGCCATCTCCCAAGCACCAACTCTCATCAACCCGGATTTCTCCAAGGATTTCATCCTCTATGCATTTGGAGGTAATGATACTATTTCTGCCATTTTGGTATAGTAGAACAAGGACAATGATGAGCAGCCAATTGCTTTCTTCAGCCAAAGCCTAGATGACTATGAGGTGAGATATTCTTTTATTGAGAAGCATGTACTTGCAGTAATCAGAAGCTTGAATAAATTCAAGTATCTAGTCTCAAACAACAAGGTTCAATTTTTGGTCTCTCATGCGGGAGTAAAGGACTTCCTCCTCAACAAGGATTTGAATGAGAAAAGGGTAGGTTGGATCACTCGTGTAATGGAGTATGACATTGAGATCAAGGTCACCAAGCTGGTAAGAGGAAAAGGATTGTGTGAGCAGCTGATTCTAGGCAAGCAAAAAGGAGTATGCAATAAAGAAGAGGTTGTTTTGACAGTTCAAGACAACCATGTGTAAGGTAGCACTCAAGAAGAGGATAATGTTGTCCCCACTCCTTGCTGGACCCAAGGTATAATACACTTCCTAAGCACAGGCCTATGCCCTTCGAAATGAACAAGACCCAAAGAAGACACTTCAGATTGCAGGCTGTCCCATATGCCCTTGTTGATGGTGTTTTGTTCAAGAGAGATGTGAATGGAGTGCTGCTGAGATGCATCAGTACAAATCAGGTTCAAAGGATGTTGGAAGAGTTCCATGGTGGACCAGCTGGTGGTCATTTTGCACCAAGAGTGACAGCTCTAAAGATCATGAGGGCTGGTTATTATTGGCCCAAGATTTTCAGTGATTGCTACGCATGGATCAAGAGGTGCAAGAATTGTGCATTCTTCACAGGTAAAGAAAGACTAGCTGTCCTTCCATTGCATCCAATTTCAGTTGACCAGCCATTCATGCAATGGGGTTTGGACTTCATTGGAGTCATTAATCCCAATTCAAGTCAAGGGCACAAATGGATTTTAACAGCCACAGATTACTTCACTAAATGGACTGAAGCAGTAGCTCTCAAGGAGGCAAATGAAGCTAGTATCCTAGACTTCTATGAGGGAATAGCAACCAGGTTTGGCATACCAGCTACAATAATATCAGATAATGCATTAGCATTCATTGGATCCAAGGTGACTGAATGGGCTGTCAAGAATGGGATCTACCTAAGTACTTCATCAAACTATTACCCTCAGGGTAATGGCCAGGCTGAATCTACAAACAAGAACTTGTTGAGGATCATTAGGAGGACTCTTGATGAGAATCAGAGGTCTTGGCATACCAAATTGAAATCAGCCTTATGGGCTGATAGGATAACTCCCAAGAGATCTACAGGTAACTCTCCATTCAAGCTTGTTTATGGAAGAGAGGCAATCTTGCCCATATCACTTGAGTTGCCAACATTGGAGCTCATGAAATAGTTGGAGTTGTTGGATTTTGAGCCCATGGAGGTTAGATATGCAGAATTGATGGAGCTCCAAGAGATCAGAGATCAGGCATCCCAAGCAATGGAGAAGGATCAAGCTTTGATCAAGAATACCTTTGATAAGAAGGCCAAGAGTAGATCTTTCCAAGTTGGAGATCTAGTGTTAAAATGGAATGCAGATAGAGAAAAACCAGGAAGGCATTCAAAATTTGATGCCATTTGGAGTGGCCCATACATGGTCACAAAGTGTAAGGACAACAATGCCTTCCAATTGTCTTCATTAGATGGAAAAGAACTGCAGATTCTAGTCAATGGAATCTATCTAAAGCATTACTACTAAAGGGAAATTCTCCACCTTGTAAATATTAGCTTAGGTTTTCATTCCTCCAAGTGCTTGTGCACATTGTTTTACTCTAGGTTAGTTTTACTTTCCCTAAGTGCTTTGGCACAACTTGTTGTTCCTGGGAATGTGTTTGCAGGCCTTGCTCCATCAGGTGATATTCCATCTTCCTCCTTGCAACGTTCTAGTCAGTTGGGGTATTAAACAAAGAATCAGGTGACTCCATGCCCAATGGATTGCTTCAGGTAACTGGTAACTTCATCCAGCAGGTAGATGACCCCTCTGAGTCGCCAAAATTGTTACCCAAAATGTGCCCCCTACTCATTTTCTGGCTAAATCCTTTCATCTTTCCTTATCTTTTGCCTCGGAAATAAAAAATTTCTTTTTAGGCACTCAAAATCTTCTAGAAATGGCACCATTGGATAGAGCTCTTTCTTATCTTTCCAGAAAGGTAAAGTTTTCCTCCTAACTCCACGTATTTTTCAAGTTATGGCTCGGCGGAGTTTTTGTGGGAAATTTTCCCCTAGAAGGCCCGCGCCCAATGAGATGCTACCACGTGGCACCTAGAGTGGCAGAGTGCGGGGAAATTTTGGAAAATTTTCCAAATGACCAAAAAGGTGCAAAAATTAAAATATTTTCCCACCGACCCGATTTGGCCCTGTTTTGCCCTAAATTTTCAAATCACCATATCTTTCGATCCAGAGCTCGGATTTTCACGTTCTTTATATCAATGGAAAGCTGGTGAAATTCTCTACAAGATTCCATGGTAATTTTTGCATTTTGGTTTAGTTTGGAGAGATAAAATCAAGAAACATCTCTGGCACGTGGTAATGGCCAGAAATGACGTTTCAACAACCAGTTTTAATGCAAAATGGGTTGCATTCTTCTTCAGCATGGCCAAAAATGTCAGGGCATGGGTCTATAAGGATGCCCATGTTGTTTTAATGCATCTTCATTCAATGGGGAATGGCTCCCACGTTTTTACACATTTTCTCTCTCCTGGGCTCGACCCATGCATTGTAAAAAGCCAGATTTGGCTCATTTTTGGGGGTTGAACATTTTTTGGATAGTAAGCTTCTTCTTTCACCTTCAACAATTGATTTTTGCAAGTATCAGACCTTCTTCATGATTGTAACATATTTCTACCTCTTTGATGTTGCAAATGCAAGGATTTCGATAGTGAAAATGACAAAGGCACTGGACTCGTGATCAATTTTCAGTCCTTTGTTTGTATTGTCTTGCTTCATTTCAGACCTCTAATTGCATCTTATCAGCCTGTGTATGATGTTTCATGTTTCATTTCATGAAATTGTGTCAATTTTCATGAACAAGAAGTGTTCACCACTCCTTTGGTGTATCACCTGTTAGTTTAGTTTCAATTTTTACACTTTCTATCTCTGTCTCCTTGGAATTTAGAGTAGGATTAGGATTCAAACCTCTACAATTGTGCAAATAACAGATCTGATCAAAGGAGCTTGAGGAACCAGCCTCTAATCTGGAGATTCCTCTTCCATTTTTACAAGTCCCACACTTGGGAAGAGGATTCAATGTTGTGCAATCACACTGTATGTCTAAAATATCAAACTAGAAATATGATCAACATCTAAGGGGTGCTGCTGATTTGCAACAACAGGTGCTTGATCATATTAGGGGGTTATATCCTCCTTATGGAGTTGGTGTTTCACTAAAATAGGGGTTGGTCCTCTATTAAGCCAGGGGGTGGTGCTCCTTGTGAAGTTGGTGCTTCACTAAATACTTTTTATTTGAGTAAAATAATCAAAATTTTAAGTGGGTTTTCTTCCCCTTAAGGGTTCCCCCTTATATATATTTTTATGGTGTTCTCTCTCTTGTACATGGTTTTTTTGAATGTATGTTGTATGATGTTTTGCACTCTAGACACAAAATCACACACTTTGGGTAATAATTTAGTCCTGATTGCATACTACTATTCATATGATTCCTAAGTAAGAATACTACTAATAAACCCATGTCTTTTTCCACCTTTCTTTTCTTTCTATTTCCACTTTTGGTCTTGCACCCTTACTTGCTTAATCTTCCTTTTTATACCCTGACATTTATCATCTTGTATGCTAGCACCTAGCCAAGACGTCGGCGCCAGTGCCCTCATCCTCTCTCTGGGTGCCCCTAACCCCTTTTTAATTTTTTCACATCTTTTGGGCCCTTTCTATTCATTTGAGAATCTTATATTTTTGGTAGTTGACCTTTTGGGGTTCATTATGAAATTCAAGAAAAGGAATCATATAAAGGACCAAGCACTAAGCATTATCTATCACCACCTAAGTTTACATCCATCAAACATCTAAAAGATCCATTGCATCTATCTAACACCATTCAAGGGACACAAGGGTTGGTTATTATGTGTAAACTTCATAGGATGGAAGTTAAATCTATTCCATGCACACATCTATTACATATATTTACATTTATCTTATTTTCTCATTATCAAGTGTGACATGCATAAAAGCCACCTAGGAAATAATTCCACACACACACGGATATAACTACATTGGGTATAAGATGTAGTGAAAAACTTAGTCGTAAGATAACCATTGTGACAGATGAGGATAATCTAACCCCTCATTTTAGCTCTTTCTTTTTAGGATTTGATGTCTCTTTGAAGGTTTTGTAGGATATCATTTGTTTTTTAGGTTACGGGTGGCAATCCTATTGCGAAATACAAGAAACTAAAAGTGAATATTTGTGACATCCTTCTAACCTATAAACATTTAGAACTCGATGAATTGTCAAGACACTAGTTGACAATGGATCTCGTAATTAACTTATGTCCTCATTCTCTTCTAAAATAACTTGGTATTAAGGACAATTTAATCTCTAAGAATTCTACTCTTATTTGTGGCTATGATTCAACTACCCACACATGCTTAGGAACCATCACATTACATCTCAAATTTGGGCCTAAGACTGTCCCTATGGAATTATTTGTTATCAATACTTCATTTCAATTCAATATTTTACTGGGTAGATCTTGGATTCATGTAATGCAATCAGTTCCATCCATTGTTCATCAATGTGTCAAACTTCTACATGATGGATATGAACATACCATTATCGGACCATGAACCATTCAAATTCTATCGCATAGACCCTATTACTACTATGCCTATTCCTCCATCACAACCTATTCCATATAATAGTATTGATACATATGACATTGGTAAATATAGTTTTTCCCAATCCTCTTCTTCCACTCTAATTATTTTGATTATTACTACTCAAACCATCTGTTATCATCTAACCTAAAATGTCTACTCCTATAAGCACTACTACTCGATCGTTGAGGCTAATCTCATTCCTAATCTAATGACCCACCTACCAACATACTTGACATAGCTACACAAAATGACAATGCCAACACAGATGATTCTAATGATTATGATGATGAAATTGACACTATTGAACTTATGTATTGTAAATTGTGCAATCTCAATTTCACTCCTATTGATATCGATGATTCTTATTTCAACGAAAATTTCATTATAACTGGTCCTAGTGAATACAAATTCAAAAATACTCCTTCTACTAATGCTATGGTGCTTTATTTAGGGTTTGTACATATGTTAGACTTCATTTCACCTTCTCAAGGGTAATCTATGTTTGTACCACTTCCTTTCACTTGCACGCTTTTCATCAATAACTCTTATTGGCATCATATTCCATTAGATCATACTTTCTCTGATACTATTTGCACATACAATGACTTGACTAGGCTTGGCTTGACACTTAATGATATCCTCCCACCGCCTCACTCACCTAATCTCTATCATGGATATTTTCACATTACGACCGCCTATGGTCTTCGTGTTTTCCATTTAACAATATTCATTTCGCGTACTCTGCATGTTACTCCATTGATGCTTGGGAAATATTGGCTTGATTATATTGGGGGAACTTTATACTCTAGTCACACTTCTATAACTTTTCCCACGTCATTCGGTAGTGTTTTTGTCAGGAATGACTTGTCTCCGATTATTCACCAAATATCACTCATTAGTATGCACATGGATTTCCACCACCACCATTCACTAATGAAGAATACACAATGACCATGTACAACTTATGTCACAATGGATCTTTATATGATCCACCTCACACTATTTCTTATCAAGTCTCCAATGCCTCTCTAGTCAGCTTTGATTAGGAAAATAATGATCTTTTAGAAAATATCACTCGATCATTCTTATTATCACACATTTGGGGAGAATTACACTTATTTCCCCCTCCTAACATCAAAACCCATCTTATATTCTCATATTTTCACATCCACTCACTCACATGCACCATACAAATTTTGATACATTAGTTTCATCATTCCCGATGACACACTCTCGTGTTATGGTTCACACTTGACTATTGAGGGAATATTATATGCATGAACCTCACACACCGCACATTATATACTTAAAATTACACACTAGATACTTTACATAATGAGTTATACACCTATGATATCCCTCTCACATCCTCCACTACACATTTTACATTTTATTGACCCTACACATTCACGACATATCTTTCTTGTATCTCCTACTATGTGCTATACTCAAGTACCCTATGACGCACTCATTACATGGTCTATACTCTACTATTGATGGTATACAACTCAAATGGACCTCACCACACTCATGTGCTACATCATTCACTTATTCATTTACACACTTTCACTCTATGCATTTCACTTTGACAATCACATTTTATTCATATACACATTTCAAACCATTTCCCAATGATGCAATCTCATTTACAGTTCATTCTTAACTGTTGAGGGGGCATATACAAATGAACCTCATCACATGATTACACATCCACTTAGGGGCACACGTCTCCTATCATTCACACCGCATTTCATTCAGCCTCATCCATAACATACCGCATATCTTGGTTGCATTTACTCTTGCTTATTTTTTCTTACATGTTCTCTTTATTACACATGCTAGATAGATATATTGCATGTAATTATTTTTATCATACACACATGTGTATTTACTTGACTTTATAGTTGTGATCTCAGATGCTACAAATCCACACATGCAAAGCATGGATGCTTGGTGAAGTACCTATTACCAGTCCACGGTGGCTCCCGGGGACATCCATTTTCATACATTATAGGTGTTATTGTTTTATTATTCATAACACATTATTATCCAATTATACACATTTTGAAATAATTTTTATATTTCTAACATGCTAATGTGTGCTTCATGTTCAACATTTATTATATAATTCTATTTGCTTCCATCGTTGTCTGCTCCATTGTTTGTCATTGTTTTCTCTTTGTATGATCTTGTTTGTGGGCTATTCCCTTTACTTTGTGCGCACATTGTCTTCTTATGGCTTTGTCATCCTTCATTGTCTTGTGACATCATGAGTGGTGTCCCATGTTTGCAACCCACTTTTTGGGGTCTACATTGTCTTCTTATGTGTTTACATTGTCTTCTTATGTATTAGCTTACACATTGTATGCTTATCTTACATTTTGTCTTCTACATGTGCATTTGTATTTGATTATACTAACATTTGTCTTCCAACCACTTTTTTGTGTGTGCCTTGGTTTCTACTAAGCACATTCCCCTCCCCCTATAGGGCACAGGTTCATCACAATGGTTAGTCCTCCTTTGGGCCATATACTCCTTCAGCAATGTTGCATACACCCTAAATGAGTGGGGCATCATTTGGGTGAATTAGTCACCCCATACAAGTGTCATACATTTATCACATATCCTAGCACAATATCGGTATAACATAGTATTTAGTATCATAAAGGACTCGAGAATCTAACTTGGGTCTTTAGCACAACATAGACACTAGTACCTAGACCAAGACAATAGCGCCTAAGTGCCCCTAACCCTTCCTAGATGCCTATGACCAGGGGAAGTTACAAAGTATTTGGAAGTTCAACATAGTCTACATAACTCCGCATAGTGTATTTTATAGGGAACACATTCCTTAGCACTCAACATGCATGCACTACACAACACTTTTTTAGTTTCACGTTGGATTGAATTTATTTAATTGTTTAAATCTTACACATCATTGCAATGGTGTTATACATTACGGGAAGTAGTTAAAGGTTGGAGGATAACACTATAATTTTCTCCCTACACTTCTTCCATGACTTGGCATGAGATTGCCCAAAATATTGTGGTTGGTGCACGTATGCATTTATTCTTTTATTAATATGATGATGTTAAATGATTCTTTGTATAATGTCACCCTTGTTTGCAAAAAGAACTTGTTATATAAAAATTTGACATGTAGTCAAAGGAACACATCCATAGCTAAGGCATCCATCCATGAACATCGACATGGAGTCAAAGGGACTCATCCACAAAAAAAGCATGTCTCAGCCAAAGGAGGTCACACACATAAATAAATCCATGATTCAGGAGTTTATACAATGTGGACATCACACCTAAGCTCGCACATGTTGATGGAAGAAACAATTATGAGAACTAGAGAAAATCAATGCCATCATCTTATTATGTGTTGCAACTTAACAAAGAACTAGCTGATTTAATTCATAATTTAATAACTTGGTTGATCAAATGATCGATTAGTTAAGTTATGTGATTGATATGTAAACATCTACTGAGTAGTTTTGTTGCATGCATGTAGTTTCTAGATTGTTTGGTTAAGATATTTTACTTAATCTAACTAGAACTCCTAGTAGAACTCTATCTCTTCACACCTCTCTGTTGTAATGAAGATATAAAAAGGAAATGATTAATGTTGTAGAATAGAGAGATACAGAGGGATCGATCCATAGATAGAGAATTTGTTGTATTTTCCAATTGTAATCTTCATGTTGATGAAATAAAAGTATGAGTTTTGTTTATTCATTATAGTCACATAGGCCTTAAGAGGGATTAACACCCAAGGCAGGGCCCACTTGTGTTTTCTAACCCTCTCCTTTTTTTGTTGATTTAATTCATTGCATGATTAGATTAGCAGCATATTCATTCCTTTATCTGTGTTCTATTTTTACATGCTTTTTCATTAGCCATAGTATTTACTTTTCAAGTTAGAATCTAGTTCATTTTCAAGCATTGTTATTTCTTAATTGTAGTGACAACAATTTACCTTTATACCTCCCAAATATCTGTAATCTATGCATACAACACTGGAAATATTGAAATTTTACGTCCCTTGGTTTGATAATTAAATGATTGTAGATTAATAAACAACATACTAATTGTTGCAAGTTAATTTACACCACCATTTTTGGCACCATTTTTTGAGGATACTACCAAGTTATAAGGTTTTTGAGAGGTTTTTCATTTCTTAGAAGTAGTTTAGGTTTTAGGAAATTCACCTCATTTACCAACCCCCACTAATTTTGTTGATTGAGTTGAGTTAGTTGATGCATGCACCACCCAAGGGATGCCCATGGTAGATTTTTACCTAATCCACAAGTAGCACATATCTCTTCATATACCTCTGAGGATTCTAAAGAAATATATCTTTCATCTATACAAGGTTTATTGTTTGAAGATCATCCTCCAAGTGAATTTTCGAATTTCTCTGAGAAACCAAAGAGATGAAGAAGAAGTAGATCAAAATGTTCAAAATGGGGCAACTACTTTTGAGTTTCCCATTACCAACAATGATGAACTATTTATTGCTATGAAGAATATTTCTCCCTCACCTTTCCTAATTTTCATGGATCCATAACTGAAGACCCAAACACCTTTCTATTTGAGTTTTGATGTTTTGTGCAGAGAGTTATGATTATACCACTGATGCACATAAATTGAAGCTATTTTTCTACACTCAAGGATGCAACCTTGAGATGGTTCATGGGTTTGGGAAGAAATTTGTAACCACTTGGGCAAAAAATGAAGGAGAAGTTCCTCAATAAGTATCAGGACTATTGCAGCCGAGTAGTAGAGGAGGTGATGAAATCTACAAAATGACAAAAGGAGGATGAACCATTAGAAGACTATTTAGAAATATTCTTGTTCTGTGTTCAAGAAGTCAAGGCACACAAGACTACCACCTGAATCTCTCAAATTACTCTTTTGAAGGGACTAGTGAGGAGGACATGGATGCCTCTAGATCTGATAGGAGAAGAGACATTTCAAAATCTTCCTTTGAAGAAATATATGAAGCCTGCAAAAATTACTCAAGAGCTACTATGAAGAGGATAAGAAATGTAAGATCAAGAGGTGGATCAACTACCAAAACAATTGGGGACATATCCAAGTTAGATATTGTTAGCATGTTCAAGAACATGAAGCAGGAGATTTCAATGACATGGCCACTCAATTAGATGCTCTACATGCCAAGAAGAAAAGGGAAGATGTAGAGGAAACACTCACAGAGTTTTTCATGCATGCAGAAGAAAGAAATATGACTGAGATGTAGAGGGTTAGCCAACATTGTAGAAGAAAAGGAGGCTTCACTGAATTTAGGATGATAGAAATAGAGGATGGACAAGTGTTCTATGTTTCTCAAAGAAAACCGTGGCCACCAAGACAAGGAGGTATGTCACAAGACCCTATGCAATCATTTCAAAATTGGTCTAATAATCAATATATGCCACCCCCACCTTGGGCTAATCAACAACAAGGTTGGGCTCCATATCCTAACCAATATCAACAACAATGGAAACCTCAATTTCAAGGCCAACAAAACAATGGAAACAACCCCCTCAATCATGGAAACAACCTTAGAGAGGAGGGAAATAGTGGAATAACCCACCTCCTAATTACCAAAAATCCTACAATCAACCTCCTTACCCTCAACAACAAGCTCTAATGCCAACCCCAAGAAAACTCTCAACCAAAGGCAACTCAACTACTAGCTCAACCAACCTAATACCTAACCTAAAATAAAGCTTCTCAACCTAGCCTATTACATTCCTGAACCAACTCAATACCCTACCTATTTATGTTGATGTACAATATCCATCTTCATGCTTAGAAGATCACTTCCTCCACCAACTGGACCCACCATTACTGAGATTGTTGATGAATCACAAATGTGCAAGCATATTTCAACAAAAAAAAAACATGTTGCAGATATATCCAAAAAGTAGAAGATGTTACAAGATGATCATACAACAACCTTGAGAAAAAATTAGCAAGGGTAAAATGTAGGCTAATGAGCCACCATTTCTAAAATATTACAAGAAAAGAAGAATGACCTCAAATCAGAATCTGATTCTGATTTTTTCAACCAACTAAAGATATTTGTGTCAAAATTCCATTGATTCAAGCCATCAAGGATGTGCCCATCTATAATAAATTGGTTAAAGATTTATGCATAAAGAAACTAGGAAGGAAGAGGAAAAGATCCATCTACTATACAAGTTATTAGACAACTAGCTGATATTATGCTTGGAAATTCAATTTTCCCAAGTACATAGATCTAGGAAGTCCATTGGTAAATGTTTCAATTAATGGCATAGTAATAAAAAACACTCTGATTGACTTGGGGAAAAAATTAATGTCATGAAAAAAAAAATCATGGATGATTTGAAGTTAGAAGGACTAAGACCAACAACCACAGTCTTTCACTTGTAGATAGATCAATAGTGAAACCCTTGAAGGAGTCCTTGAAGATGTAGTAGTAGTGGTAGACTCTTGGGAATACCCTATTGATTTTATTGTTCTTCACCAAAAGAAAGCTTAGGAGGATATCCTATCATCCTAGGAAGACCATGGTTGGCCACTGATGCATTCATAGGATGCATATATGGTAATATGATTATTTCTAATGGAAGTGGTACTAAAAATCTCATGCTTTATCCCCCACACAACCATTCAATGAAGAAGATCAAACCATTTGGGTTGAGGATCCAAGAAGAACCCAAAATTTCTGTGCAAAGCTCATGATGCTAGAGAAATTCATGCACAATTGAAGGACAAGAAGAAGATGTTGTTCTTTCCAACATCTTACAAAATAATTATGGGAGGAATGAAGAAGTAGATGGACATATTATGATGTATAAGTTGTCCTGTGAACCAAATTCTACCACAAAAAAGCACTATGAATGTTCTAGGTAAGAATTACATCCTTCACCAACTTCTCCCACATGATTGCATACTAAATTTTAAGTAAACAATGTATGTTCCATGATTGATCTCTCTAAGAAAGTGGAAATCACTGGGAAAGCCACTTAATGTTAAAAAAATGTTGAGCATGCAACAAGAGAAGTTGTTGATTTCTCTTCAAAAACAAAAAAAAACATTTTCATGGGACTATGGTGACATGCATGGATCCATCCTAAGCTCTATACACACAAGATATATATCAAAGACAACTTGCAAGCCAATAAGGCAGCCACAAAGAAGAATGAACCCAATAGTGAGAGACATTGTGAAAGAAGAATTAAAAAAATTATTGGATGTTGGATTCATATATCCAATTTCAGATAGTCAATGGGTGTCACCCCTTGTCATTGTACCCAAGAAGAATGGAAAATGGAGGATTACATAGATTATAGAGAGTTGAATGCAACAACAAAGAAGGATCATTTTCCTCTCCTTTCATTGATCAAGTACTTGACACTGGCTGGTAAGAAATATTTTTCTTTTCTTGATGGATATAGTGGCTACAATCAAATTCAGATTGCACCAGAGGACTAGGAAAAACCACATTCACATGCCCATGGGGAATGTTTTCATATTTTGTTCTTCCTTTTGGTTTTTGTGTAATGCACCTACTACATTCAGAGGGAAGTTTTGAGCATCTTCTCAGATCTAACCAATGACTACATGGAGGTATACATGGATGATTTTATAGTACATGGTAGTACTTTTGATGAAGCAATGAAGAATCTGGACAAAGTTTTGAAGAGATGCAAGGAGCATAATTTTCCTTAAGTAATGAAAAATGCTACATGATGATGTCTGAAGGAATAGTGTTGGGGCACTATATCTATCATCTGATGGAATTTAGTTGATCCAAAAAAGTATCTATGTAATTATAAATCTTCCAACACCAAAGAAACAAAAGGATGTGAGGAGATTTCCTAGGCCATGTTGGTTATTATAGAATATTTATATAGGATTTTAGTAAGATTGCAACACCATTATTTGTACTATTGGGAAAGGATGTTGCCTTTGAGTGGACTGAAAAATGTGAGACTGCATTCAAAATTTGAAGAAAATGTTGACTACTGCACCTGTGTAAGAGGACCTGATTGGAACTTTCCATTTCACATCCATATTGATGCATCAGACCATGCCATTGGAGTTTTTTTGGGACAGAAGGATGGAGTTCTAAACTATGTAATTTATTATGTAAGTAAGAACTGCAACATGTTGAACTTAACTATACAGTCACAGAGAAAGAGTTCTTAGCAGTTGTGTATGCCATCAATAAGTTTAGGCACTACATCACAGGTTACCCAAGTGTTTATTCACACTGATCACAGTAATTAAATACTTGATCAAAAACCAGTTGTAAGTAGTAGAATAATTAGATGGTTGCTACTCTTGCAAGATTTTGATGTCACCATTATGGATAAACCTGGTAAGGACAATGTTGTAGCAGACTTTCTTTCAAGAATGGAGAATAATAATGAAGAAAATGTAGTGGATGACTCTTTCTAGATGAGCACCTATTTTCCATTTCCACTAGAACACCTTGGTATGCTTGATATAGCTAATTATTTGGTCTTAGGTAAGACACCTCCACACTACTTATATTTTGAAAAGAAATACATAGTTGAGAAAAGTGTGAATTTTTCTTGGATAGCTGGATTTCTATTTCACATGGGGTAGGATAATGTTATGAGAAGATGCATAGATGATGAGGAAATATATGATGTCCTCAAATCCTACCATAGTGAACCATGTGGAGGACACTTTCTACAAAAAGAACAACACAAAAGGTGTTGACAATAGGATATTATTGCCAACACTGCATAAGGATGCAACATTATATACCAAGGAGGTGTGATAGATGCCAAAGAATGGGTAAGCCTACCAAGTCAAGATGAGATGCCATTGCACCTCTTAGTTAGTATTGCAACCATTTGAAAAATGGGGTTTAGACTTCATTGGTCCTATAGATCCTAAATCTCAAAGAAAAGGAATACATTTTGGTGTGCACATATTACCTCACTAAATGGATAGAAGTGAAAGCATTTCCAAATCAGAAGAGTGAGAAAGTTTCAAATTCTTATATGACCACATCTTCACAAGGTATGGAGTACCAAGAGAAATTTTTACTGATCAAGGTACACACTTTATTATTGAAGTTATTTCTAATCTAGCTAAGGAATATGAAATCAAACATAGGAATTCTACACCTTATCACCCCCAATCTAATGGCCAAGTTGAGGTGAAAAATAGGAAATAGAAGCCATCTTGACAAAAACTATGCACACTCACAAGAGAGATTGGGTAGATAGACTTCTAGAGGTAGTTTGGGAATTCAACACAACTTGGAAGACAACAACAATAGGCTTCACACCATTTGATATTTTTTATATGGTAAGACTATTGTTCTCCCTATTGAATTTGAGCATAAGACACTAAGGACTGCACTTGAACTAGGCATAGATTTTTGAAGCTCAGAGGTAGAGGATTCTCCAACTCAATGAGTTGGATGAAATGAGGAGACAAGTTGTGCATAATATAAAGGTAGTATAAAACAAAGGATCAAATGGCATGACAAGTTCATCAAGACAAGACAATTTCAAGAAGGTGATTGGGATCTCTTATTTGACTCAAAGTACAAAGACCACATGGGAAAACTTAGGACAAGGTGGCTAGGTCCATATGAGATTGAGAAAATATTTCCCAATGGAGTTGTAAAACTCACCACCATAGATCCTGTGAGATTCAAACTACTGGTGAATGGTCATAGATTGAGATTATACAAAAATCCAACTAGATAGGAGCACCTTCATGCAGTATAGTTAGAGGAGGTCAAAGCAGGATGGAGATGAGAACATCAGAGTTAAGATCAGAAGTTGAATCCTATTGGTTCATCTTCTAAAATTTTTAAAGATTGAGATGTTTCAAGTGGCCTTGGTATATTCATCTTGTTGAATACCAAGGTGAATAAAAGTGATGTGATCATCCCTCTTGGTGATCAACAACACTCAACTAACATTTTTTTTTCTTAGAATTTTTGTTTTTACAAGGATTTGGTGTATATGTTGCAAGAAGTGCATAGTCTTTGACATAGGGAGATAATGCAAAGACTACATGTTCCACTTGCAACAACATGCAACAAAGCTCTTCTTTGTTTTCATGTTTGGCAAGAACTTATGATTGCATGAAGAAAATAAGGAACAAATAATCTACATGTGTGAGTGGTGATAAAGATGACTGACACCAGAACAAGTCAGTATTCCCTCTCTAGGAATTATTTGATTTCACTAAGGATCCTTCAACATGATGTTGCATATATGCTTGCAACATTATAACAACATCACAACATCATGACGACTCAACATGCAACATCATGAAAAACCCAACATGCAAAAAGTGAATAATCACAACAATGCACATGCAATCATCATCCTATACATATCTCGAGATAAGTGCACTCATTTCACTTTAATAAAGTATCGATGGTATGATTATTTTTAATTAATGTTTATGCCATGTCATGAATGTCTTTAAATAGCTATTATATGCCATCACCTTTAAACCTATGATTTGTCACTCCATGTCACCCCACTTCATCACACCACTTCACCTCACATGTTTACAACACTCAAATCAATTTAATTCATTCCTTTTTTTTGTGTGTGAGTTGGTCACAAAATCAAAAAAACAAAGTACTCAAAACATTCCTCCTTACTCAAATTCTTGCATCATTGTTGCAAAATGTGTGATTTTCCTATCAAAGCTGAAGTAATTTTAGAATTCAAAATGGGGGAGATCTAATTCACCATGAGCCAACTGATCATTCTCATCCATAACCAACCACAAATATTTTAGTATTTTCATAATAGATGGATGGATGGACTACATCAGTAAGTTCTAGGGTTTCAATGAATCTATGGTAAAGGAATTTTCTACCACATTTAAGGATGGAGAGGCTACTATCAAGGGTTTAGTAGTGAGAGTGGATGATGACATTTTGGCTGTAGTTATAGGGCTTCCTGTAGAAGGTGAACTTTTCCTTGAGAAGGAAAATCTAGATGCAGCTAGACGAGATTTTGATGATGTAGATGATAACTTTCATAAATGATCACCAAGGTACATTTAGGACTTCTCTCAAACCTCTTTGGGCTGAAATTTCCAACTATATCATCAAATATTTTACTTGTGAAGGTAGATATTCTAGACTGAATATTGTCCATTTCAAGTTACTCAATCACTTGAAAAATGATAGGCATGTTAATGTACCAAATTTCTTAAATGAAAGCTTGAAAAGGATGAGTAGAGAGTCACAGAGAGGAGGTCATATTTGTCTCACCATTGTCTTATCACTCTAATTGTCAAACATACATTGGAAAGAGAACATCCTAAACTGAATTGGGGAGATTTTTCAAGGGTTAAGAATATTGATGAATTATTGGGGCATGGAAAAGAAGAAGAAGAAGAAGTACATGTAGTTCTTCCACTCATAAAGTTTGAACCATAGCTTCCACTTCTCAACTTGAACCCACAACTTCCACTTCTCATGCCCACAAAACCCCTATTTTTGAAAATACACCACCACCTTTGAAGAGAACCATGTTCATGTATCCCCTGAGAGGATTCTCATTACTGAAACCCTACTTGGATTTTCAACTCCTGAATCATCCACCTCAAGGAGTAAGAGAAAATATTCTAGGCCCACTCCTAAATCTTCCAATTCTACTCCTACATCTTCCAAATCCACTCCTACACCACCTAGGCACCACCTAATTCGAATCAACTAAAAACTAAAAATCCAAAAACATCAAAAGCCACAAATCCTCAAACCATATTACTTGATAGTGATAAAGCTACATAAGAGAATATTGAGGCCACATCAATGGACATAGATAAAGAAAGGTGTTTGATGTTGAAATTCATGAGAAACAAGGTCCTAGGAGCCATGGAGGGTATGGAAGAGAAGAAGGGAGAAGAAAGTGGAGAGAAAATGGTTCAAGAAGGCCCTATTAAACAAATGGAAGAACATTGCAGAGGGTAGTTCATTGGGAAACCCATGAGAAAAGCATGAAGGAGAAGGATTTGCAAAGGAAATTGAAGACAACTCATGTAGCCACAAATGATGAAGATAAGATAGAGGAAGCACATGACCACACAAGTGCTTGAACACAAATTGATGAGATGGAAATTGGGGATGATATGCCCCATGATGTTGAAGAAATATTGAAAACATTGTTCATAGAATTAAAATAGAACAACCACATGAGAAGATTGAGAAGGTATAAGGGAATGTTCCTACAATAATTGAGGAGATAGTTGAGACCATATTGAGAGCTGATCTCCATTTTTCCACAAGATAACATAACCACATGTTATCATTAGAGAAGTTTTCAAAGAGCCTGCAAAACCAGCTTGCAGGAACATGGCCACACAAACAACCTTGCTAACTACTGGGTCCAATAGTTTGAAAACTATGTTAATAAGTTTCATAAGGAAAATGGGAGAGGAAAAGGAAGAACTTATCTTCCAACACCAACAGAGACATGGAGGAAAAGGACAAGGAGCTTAAGGCCAAGGATAAGGAGATTGAAAGGCTCAAGAAAAAGTAGGAAGATATAATTTAGGTGACCAATGACATATTTAAATGCAGGCCACCTTCTAACATTTATGCCATTTTTTCTTAAAAGAACAATATGTTACAATTAAAGTTTACTTGTATCAACTCAGATATTCCATTTGATATTAGTGGAGCTAGAAATTTCTTTAGAATATACTGAAAATGCCTCATGAGATTCAATTGTTGTTATGTGAATTATATATGTACAATTATGCCCTTGAATATGATAGGGACTGGATCCCAAGTACTTTATATTGGAGATGTTCCAATTAGGGCACTGTGTTCTTATTTTAACAATGAATTATATAGAGAAAAATAGATGGAAGAATATATGCACTTGTCAAAAGTGTACCATTAATGATCAGAGGTGAAGCTACAAATACAAGGGGAAATTATTGAAGAGTATGGAAAATACATGGAACATAGGGAAATTAGACAATGAGTACACTAGATGAGAAATGAAGCTCATGAAGAAGCCAAGGACCACATTAAATTCAATGCATGAGAGATAACATATGCCTACAAGATGCACTTGGCAAGAGATGTCCCCTGAGATGCAAAGAAAATAAATGCACTCTTATCATAATATCATTCCAACTTTTAAGGAGGGTAAATGCATACATTGAAGTTTCTAAAGGATGTGGAAAAACTTGGTTTCCCATTGGTTATTATCCCCCAATATTCCACTATCCTATACCACATTGGTCTGGTGAAAAAGCAACTAGATGATGACATACATGATAGAGTCATGGAAAGATACAAAAGGAATGGAGGTTACTTCTTCATGGAGCCTAAAGGAACATCTACACCAAGTGGATTTCAAATGCTTATGCAACATCATTCAAGTGGACCCTAAGCCAGCTGAGGAACCTAAAGAATCTTGAATGAGGAACATTCAAGAAGTTAAGTCTGGGGTGTGATGAGTCATTTATTTTCCTTTCTAAAACACCTCATCTTTTGTATTTTATTGAGCCATTTGTATAGCCCTAAACTTGTATTTCCTTGTGATACTTGCTAGACATTTTCATCATAACTTGAACTCATGGCATGGATATTAGTTAATATAATTATTACTAGTTTACTTTATTTGTGGTATTATGAGTATGCATTTATTATTTTGATTGCAATATGATGTTAAATGATGCTTTGTATAATGTCAGCCTTGTTTACAAAAACTTGTTATATGCAACAACTGACATGCAGCCAAAGGAATCATCATCACAATGAAGGACATGCAAAATGACATGCAAAGCCAAAGGGACTCATCCATAAAAATTCTCACAACCAAAGGAGGTCACACACATAAATAAAGTCATGTGATTCTGAGGATTTTGTACAACATGGACATCACACCTAAGCTCACACGTGTCAATGGAAGAAGTAATTATGAGAACTAGGAGAGAACTCAATGCCATCATCTTATTATGCATTGCAACTTAACAAAGAACTAGCTGATTTAATTCATAATTTAATAATTGGTTGATCAATTGATCGATTAGTTAAGTTATGTGATTGATATGTAAACAACTACTAGTAAGTAGTTTTTTTGCATGCATGTAGTCTCCAGATTGTTTGGTTAATATATTTTACTTAATCTAACTAGAAACTCCTAGTAGAACTCTATCTCTCTTCGCCTCTGCTATAATGAAAGATATAAAAAGGAAAGATTAATGTTGTAGAGATATAGAGATATAAAGGGATCGATCCATAGATAGAGAATTTGTTGTATTTTTTTGTAATCTTCATGTTGATGAAATAAAATTTGAGTTCTATTTATTTGTTGTAGTCACAAGCCTTAGGAGGGATTAACACCCAAGGTAGGGCCCACTTGTTTTCTAACCCTCTCCTTTTGTTTGTTGATTTAGTTCATTGCATGATTAGATTAGCAATAGTTCATTCCTTTATTTGTGTTATTATTTTTACATGCTTTTTCATTAGCCATAGTATTTACTTTTAATTAGAATCTAGTTCATTTCAACATTATTATTTCTTAATTGTAGTGACAAAATTTACCTTTATACCTCCCAAGTGTATTTGACTACTTGTTTTTTCTTATCTTTTGCAGGTTCATCCTTATGGGAAGTGGAATTCACTTTACATTAACATCATCCTTCATCAACAACAACATCAATCACATCTACACATTTGTTTCCACCCTAGGATCATTTTCATCATCACTTTTTTGCACTTTTTCCTCCTTATCATCAAAGCTTCAAATTTTTATTACTCCATGCTTTTCCTTGTTCATCAACAAAGTTTCGGCATCAATCTACATGGTTATTAGGTACACAACTTTTATCTAATTTATTTTATTGAGCATTCTCTCACAAACCTAAAGTGGGGAAAATGTAGATATAAGACCACACACTTTGGGTAATTATTTATTGACGATTACATACTACTATTCATATAATTCCTAAGCAAGAAAACTACTAATTAACCCATGTCTTTGGCCACCTTTATTTACTTTGCCACTTTTGGTCTTGCACCCTTAATTACTCGCCTACCTTTTTATACCCCATCATTTATCATCCCGAATGCTAACTCCCAGCCTAGGATGCCAATGTCAAACACCCTCATCCCCTTTAGGCTCCCCTAACCCCTTTGTACTTTATTCACATATTTTAGGTCATTTCTATCCATTTTAGCATCTTATATTTTTGGTAGTTCACCTTTTCAAGGTTAATTATGAAATTGAATCAAAGGAATCATATAAATATAAAGTTATATGATCATAATAAAGGACCAAGCACAAATAATTAGCCATCACCACATAAGGTTGCATCCATCAAGCATCTATGAGCTCTATTGCATCCATCTAGCACCATTCAAGGAACACAAGGGCTGGCTATTCTACATGCACTTCATAGGATGGAATTTCATTCTATTCCATGTACACATCTATTACATTTATTTACATCTAGTTTAATTTCTCACTATCAAGTGCGACACACACAAGAGCCATCTAGGGCATAATTCCACACACACACACAAATATATCTACATTGGGTCTGAGATGTAGTACAGTACTCATTCATAAGATCACCATTGTGACGGTGAGGACATTTTGACCCCTCATTTTACATATTTCTTTTGAAGTATTTGAATTCTCTTTGAGGTTTTTACAAGATGTCATTTGTTTTATAGGTTACGGGTGAATTCAGTGATCATATTGTGACATACAGGTGGCTAAAAAAACATTTCGACATATTTCGACCAATAAAAATTCATAACTTGAATTTTCATATATATTCACACACAAATATTTGTCGCAAGTACACTAGTGCCCAGATTAGGTCAAGAGTGGCACGGGCTCCCGAGCTTCTTAGGCGTTGGTGTACTCCCTCATCCAACAATGCGATAATTTTTTGCGCATGGTTATGAAAATCTATACTTCCATGTTACCAATTTTCTAGCTCGTCATACCCTCAAAGCATCATTGTGAATCAGCTAAGTATTTTGTTTTGTTTATTTGTAACTAAGGGTTTCAAAATTAAATTGATTACTTTATTGGGTCATATTTGTACTTAATTACTTATTTATTAATGTTATGATAAAAATCATATTAGGCATATATTTCCACATTTAGCTTAATCATGAACACATTAATGAATGGATAAATGGTTTATGGTTTAATAAGAAAATCTAAGATTGATTAAAGTTTTGTAAGGATTGACTCACCTCCCCTCTCATTCCATTTTTCTTCCAAAAATGAGGAAAATGATGATTTCCATATTTCATGCCCAACCTTGTGCTCATTCTCCTTTCATGAGGATGAAGCATTATGCACATCACACCATAGTGTGAAGTAGATCAAAAATGATCCAATGTGTGTGAAGGATAATTGTTTAGAGAAATTGAGAAACATGGAGTACCAAGAATCTTGTGATGAGGTTCAAAATCTCAAAATATCTGCCAAGAACCAACTCATAGAGACCATGGTCATGAAGCAAATAAAAATAAAGGTAAAATTCCCATCAAATACCATAAGCCTTGGTGTGAAAATGGTAAGCTTGGTATGATCAAGAATCATTCTTGTAGCAATAATAGAAAATCAGAAATTGGAATAAATTTGAAAATAGATGAGAGATGGAAACAAAATGTCATAACAATAAAGGAAATGAGTTATCTAAGTGGACCCTCACATTAAATAACAATCATGTAAAATTTCCTAAGAAATTTAGAAAGAGGTCATATTTCGGTGAGTCGTTCAATGGGTTTTGCAGAGAAAAGGCATTCAAAGTGTTACCCGTGTACTAGTAAAATGTTTAGATAAGAATCATTGCTACAATGAAAGCAAGTTGTCCCCCACATGTACCATAGGTGATTTAGGAATTTTGTATCATGGTTTCCTTTTTGTTTATTTCCTTTCTATCGTGTGTTTCCTTTATTTTTATGTTCGTGTTATTTTTCTCTTGGTTGTGTTGATAGTTTTATCAGTTGTTCAATGTAGTGACTATATGGCCCAATAGATAAGGAACTAGTCTTCTCCTCCACAAGATGCCTAAGGTTCTTCATTACCCCTTACGGTATAATGTCCCCAAGATAGAGCCACCTATTTTCATGTTAAATGTATAGCATGTAAAATTGAAAATTTTGGTCATGACAACTAAGCCCACCATTTGAAAACCCCTTCCTCAGTCATTGTGAACCCTTCCTCTAGCCAACCCATCAGCTCACACAACCCCCTCTAGGTCTATGTCATCCTCATTTTGGCTGAGAGGAACATACTAACATGGTTTTCAAGTGTGTTTCCTATGTAAAGTAATTTATCCAAGTTTATTTTCCAATGAGACTAAGCTCGAGGTATGATAGTACTTTTGAAGCACCAAATTGGCTATTTTATCCATATTACAACATGAGGACATCCTCTGGAAGCTAATTGGAAAGGCTCAATCCATCTGGGAGTTGTGAATGAGAGAAATTAAGTGATCTATGATAGGTTAGGGAAAATATGTGGAGGAAATTTATGTCAGAAATGATCAAAAACCCGGTCACAAAGAGCATAGGGAATGAAGGCTTCAACAAAGAAAGTGAGCTTGTTCTAAAGATTCTAGGAGTTCCAAGAAGAGTGAGGAGATCATCAAGTAGTAAACGGGAAGCTCTTTGATTCCACTACATGATGAATGCATTAATTTTTATCCTTAATCTTTCCACTCTCTATGGTAGTCTAGGTAATGTTGTTTCTCCTTCGTTCCAAAAGGGTGAATTGTGTCATAACTCAAGATGAAATATGAATCAATTATTGTAATTAGTTGTAATGCACTCAGTGGATCATTTGGAGTCAAATTCATATAAGGTTTCACCTTTAAACTCTAATTTTGTCTCTTGTGGCAGAAAAGGAAAGCTTCGTGTTCTAATTTTGCATTAGGATGATGACATCAACATAACTTAAAGCCTTGAGCACACTTTTTCACCCTTTATATCCCTTTATCTGATTTCTCATGGTGCAAAGGGATATTGTGGACATAAAAGTGTGCTCCCCTATTCATTTTATTCTTTCATCACTTAAAACTTGTGACTTGGGTTGTTAGGTAAGCATAACTCAAAATTAGACCCCTTCCTCATGATATGGACCCCCTTAACACATTTTTCAAGGGTGATTATCGCTTTTCCATTATCCCTAGTGGGATAAAAAGGAAAAAAATTGTGTTTCCCCTTTGATGGATTTTTATCATCACTTAAAATTCACAACTTGAAGTGTTAGGAGTGTTAGAACATACAACTTTGCTTTTAGTCAAATTTTGCCCCCTCCTCATGACAGCTTACACCCATCGTACATTTTAGAATTCTCTCTATCCTCTATCCTTTTCCAAACACCTAAGGGGACATAGAGGACACAACATTGTTCTCCACCTCTTTTTCTTTGCCCCTGACACATGCGGGACCACAATTGCATCCTAAGAGCTTGTTTTCAGCCCCCTTCATCTCACTCTCATGAAACCCCTTGTTGACACTTATCATGATCTTGTGAAAATAAAATTTTAGATACCCTCTTGACCCCTTGATTCATTTTCCCCTATTTTTTAGGGTACAAACTTCACTTCAACCCCATATAACCTTGGTTAATCTTAAATGGGTTAAAAGTGGGATTAATTGTGAAAATGAGGTAGAAAGGCTTCTTATTCATACACTTAACCATTTTTGAGTTTTGAAAGATTTTTTTTTCCCTCACAATCTCTTTTCGATGCTATTATGCTATTGAAAATATGTTAAGGACCTCCATGTCCAAAAATGGAAATTTTCTCATATCTCTCAAACCCCTTGTCCATTTTCCATGGAATTTTAATAACGACTCTATAAAAACCCTTTAGATGATTCTAACCTTGTATCTAATGGTGGTATACATTATTTTTAATATCTAGATGAATTTTCTAGTTATAGAAACTTGTTTTTAGATCTACAGAGTTTTGGCGATTGAAATCCTCTAAAAATTGGATTAAAGCATCCTTGTGAAACAATTTTTTTAGACCACTCTAGTTTCATTCCAACACCCATAAGACCCACTTCTAAAAATAGAAATTATTAACAACTTCCACTATATATATATAGTAAGTCTTGAAAATAGTTCATTCTCTGAGTTTTCATTGCTCCTTGCATATCAAGAATACTCAAAAGTGCTAAATTGAGGCACTTAATAAATATATCCTAGAATTAGACTTACTAAAAATAGTAGGTGTTGGGATTGTGGTCAAACTTTGCATACTCAATCATCTCCAGTTCATCTCATTGGCCTTTATCACCATGGAGCTCAAACACTCAAGTTTGGAGCCAATTTCAACTTCAAACATTGAGTATCCTAATAAGAGTGACAATGATGTAACAAGTATAGAATTGGAAGACTTGAAAACAAGGATGTTGATTGAACACCGAGAAGATGCAAAGGGGAAGACATTCTTAGTGGGCTATTTAGAGTTGGCAGGGTCACAATTGTAAGGTTAGGAAATTGTCTCATGGTTCAAATAGGAAAGGAATCCCTCACAAAATCTCAAAAATAATTCTCGAGGTGAATTCCATATAGTAGGCTCAGAGGCAAATAATTTCCAATATTGTGTATTTTAGATCATCCTAAAAATCAAAGAAGGGATTCATCATGTTTAATTGATTCAAGTAATGATCTCAAGTTCACAATAGTGCATATCTAGTGTTGGTTTTTTAACACTTGATCAAGGCTTTAGAGTGTGAAGGTTACAATCACAATATCTCAATTCAATGGGAGGTAAAAGGAAAAAAACTACTCTCTTGGATAATTCTCTCAAGATCCATTGAAAGCAGGATCTTCATCAAGAAAAGCTTCCTCGTCTCCATATTTCACTTTCTCTCTTCTTCTCTCTCCTCCTTCTCTCTCTACATTCTATTTCTTCATTAAGAATGTACTTTTTTGATCTTTCATCTTATTCACTTAAGTGGCCCTATTTTTACATTGTAAAAGTTCCTTTTCAAAAATAAGAAAAGGACTTAATTTCATTCCTATGGAATGTGAAAGGTCGCAAGTGGTGGTGAGATGAAAATTCACATGGGGAGGTGAAGATACATCATTGTAAAGATATAAATTGGTATGGCCTCTCCATTCCAAAGGGTTGGATTTTGTTTCACTACTACTACAAATAATAAGCTACATTATTATATCTCCTTGTCTATATTTTTCAACACCCTTTACTTCCCAACTTTACAAGCATTGTAATCTTGTACAACCAAGAAAGAAATTTGTGTCTTTGATTAATGAATCCATAGAACTCTATGTCTCTGATTTGTTAGTATTTATATTTATTACACTATTGTTCTTATTACCATTGAATTTGGACCTACTATGGTTAATATTGGTGAGAATCTATAAGTACGTACTCATAATCATAACCCTCTCACCCTATTTTCCTACCTCCCTTCACCTCTCTCCAAGAAAAAATTTCCCTCGTACATTAAGCAAGAGATTTTCCACATGTTTATTGGAGTACTAATGTGTGAAACCCAACCTTGTGGAAACCCATAATTTCATTTAGTCCTTGCATTCAATAAATGAGAGCCTTCCCATACCCAAGAAGAAGGTACCTAGTCCCAGAGAATTGACGAAAAACCACTAATTTTTCCTACAAGAAATTATTTCACAAACAATTGGATACATACCATCAACCATCTTATTACATGTCTAAAAAAGGAAATCTATACAGAAAAATAAAAAAACCCGATTTGATCTTTTGCAAAGTATAGTTATCACTCAAAAAAACCTCACTAATGTTCTTGAAAAAATAAACTAATCCCTACAAACAGAAAAAGGATATACCTTGGTGGTTGACCAATATTCTAAAAAATTATACACTCCTAAGGATGTTATCAAGAATAAAATTAACCTTCTAATTCATGTTTTTCAATAAACCCAATCATATCTAAAGACATTTCTTGTAGGGTACAACCCATTGAATGCTTGTAATATATAGGTGTATGAATCACCCTCCATAGGTCACATTCTCTATAAAATACTTCTGTATGTAAGAGTTATTTGATTCCCATACATTAAGCTAGATAAGAGATAATTATTAAAGAAAGAGGATTGAAAATTGTTACCATCTTTACCACAAATCTAAAACCCCATTCACTTCTCAAAAATCATGTTAGAAGGAAATAGACTGGAAACCATTAGCTAGTACATGATCTCCCTAAATTTTTGTATTCATTTTCCAATTAGGTGTATCCCCTTTATTCATAACATTGCTTATAATCATAGACTCTCCTTCTACTAGTATCCCCCTATACCCTTTTGTAGCAAGCGCAAACCCTCCAAAAGGCTTATCACTTTTGCTTCATTTTTGTGGCATAAAGGATGAAAAAATATCCATCCCATATCATGTGACCATAATGGTCATGAATAATGCAACATATGCCTCCTCTTCCCATATTCCCTTTCGACGCACCATCAAAATTCAGCTTGATGATCCCACTATGTGGCGATTTTTAGTGGATACCTTGTCAATGTGGCTTAGCTAACTAAGTTGCTTGGGTTTGAGGAAGAGATATATGTGGCCAATTTTGTAGGATTTGTAGCTCATTAATTACAATATATCCTTCTTAATTTTAGTGGAAAAATACACATTTTCAAATATTTTCAATTCCATTTTGATACAACATCTTTCCCATGATAGTTCCTTATCTTCAAAGATTTTGTTATTGCATTATTTCCATACATTTCATATTACGTTTGTTGGAAAGGCATGCCAAATTCCATATAATTTATTTAAACCTCAACATCAAGAAAATAAAGTTTTTTTTGTGTGAGGGGTGACCCATATCATCTCTAAACACCGACACGAGATCGACCACATATTGCATGCATATGGAAAGTGTAGAAGTAGGTGCTCAATAGATTCCCCTACTTGTTTACATAATATACATATCGATGGTCCAAAAAAAATAATTTTTATAATCTATCCTAAGTAAGAATGCATTCAAGACATGACAACCAAGCAAAAGCATTTTCTCTTGGTAAACAAATAGGATTCTAGATTATTGAACTAGGACAATATGTGTCCCCCAATCGATATATGATGTTTTATTTTATCATTTTAATTTACATTTACAATATTGTAATTATATTTTAATCCTCATTAAGTTTTGTAAGTGTTATTGTGATCTTATTATTGTTATTCAATATTAGTTTTTAGTATGTGTACCACTAATTTAACATACAACAAATTTGTTTTACGTTTACAAATACACACACACACACACACACACACACACACACACACACACACACACACACACACACACACACACACACACACACACACACACACACACACACACACACACACACATACATATATATCATTTTTGAAATAATTATATTGCAATTTTTTTAAGGGAATTTATGTCACATTGGCATCACTTGTCATTGTGATAGTGGCTCAGTTGGTGTCATGACTAACTGATGCAAATGTGTGGAAAAAGCAACACAAAGTTGGTGCAAATATGATGTAAAAGTGGCACTAATTCAACACAACTAAAATTTTCTAGTCACATCATTTTTGTGTCCCTTTGCGTCGTAAAATTCAAACTGATTTATTGTAAGAAACACACTGAAAAACACCCACAAAGGTTAGTTTTGACACATAACAAAGCCAATATATGTAGTTATTTACAGATTGTGTCGTGGTGTATGCATGTTATGAGATGCCACATGACCGAGGAGATAAAAATCTATAATAGGATTGAAGAGGCATGTATGGTTGTGAGCTACGGTGAACCATGCCAAAGCTACACATGGATCAATTATGAGGAGGAATGTTATAAAAGGAAAACTCGAGAAATGACCAAATGAGAAGGTTAAAAATTTGTCTCAATAAATGTTTAATCATTTTTAGTAATGTAATTTTATTGTAAGTGGTATAGGTGTGATTTGGAATAATAGGCCTATTCATATATTTTTAACATTAATATTAGGATTGGACATATATTGTCTTTCTCAATATAATAGAAATTTCAGTTAGATGCTTCAAGAGATATTTTCTAGGATCAAGTAAGTATCAATAAATTTAGTTTGATCATCTATAGTAACCTATTTCTCTTTATACTTTGGCTTGTAATAGATAAATGAGCTTCTTTCATATTATTTTCATCCATAGGAACATTAAGATAAGTTAGTATAATTAATATGTAACCCAGAATCATTGAGGGAAACCATTTATTTCATGTGAACCCGAGATGAGTAACGGTGGTTTCGTAAGTTCAATGGAATTATAATTTAAACTAACACTCCATATGGTTGGATTCTTTGACCTAATTAGTTTTTACAAAGCATAAAATATTCAACATGTAAATGAACAATACATAGCCAATATAACATGTAAAATCTGGGCAATAAGATTGGCAAGAAGAATGAAAATCTTAGGATAGTTGATTTTATTAACAAGAGGAAAAATAAATCCCTAAAATGTAAATATTAATGCAAGCATTATTAAAATGATAAAATTAATGTATACATGGAAATTGTTGCACTAATAATTACACTACGCTAACCATATCATATGAATTCATATCTAAAAGAATATAAACTAGTAAATCATCCCTTTTCACATATATTGGTTGTCTAGATCCTAGGAAAATAAAAATACTAGTGTCAAGATGTAATAAGGACTTTTACAATAATAATTGATTTCATATAAACCTAGAGATAGTCATTAGTGGCGGTTGACGAATTTAACCTAGATAATAGGGACCTTCGCAACCAACCCGACCATTAACATAAAGGCCTTATAAATGGAAGACCAAATATATACTATATACATAAATGGATTCATTTGGTAAATTATAAATTCATCCAACAAATTAATCACTTGGTTTTGTTCATTGAAAAACTTCACTTGTTTTTCTTGAATTCATTATAGATCATAAGGAAACTAAGTACCTTTTTCCTCAAAACCCTAATTTTAGATTAACACTATAAAATGGTTAAATGGGGTTTAATTTAGTTTTATATCTAAATCAAACCCAATTTGAGAATAAAAAGGCCTTGGAATCACAACTCAATGAAAATCAATAAACAATCCATTGTATGTAAGTGTCCTAACCCTTTTATTTTCAAATAGATGCAACAATTTGAAAATTCTAGATGCTCTTTGAATTATCGAATTTGAATTTTAGCATGGGGATGCTCTTGGAAAAAATCAATTCTTATCACAACTTCAATATCACTTTTGTAATTGATCTCTATATGTGATATTCATGTGTCCCTAAATGTACAAATGCAATCATTTATACATAGATTCTTGAATTTAAAGTAGGTTGTATTGGTGTACAAACCAACACATAATGGGTAGGAAAGACAATAGAAAAAGACATAAACCCAAGGGAATTCAAAATCGAGGATATAATGGTGGTGACCTGTTTTATATAGTATAAAATATTCAATGCCCGAGACAATGATAAAATTGGGGGAGGAGAGAAATATGGGGAAGAAAGAGAAATATGGGAAAATGTGGAAGAATATAGAAAAACAAGGTTTAAAAAGGAGACAAACAAGATTTAAAATATCGAAAATCACATAAAACATAAAGGAAACAAATCAAAAATTAAACAACATAAAAACATGTATTAATAAGAACCTAACTTAAACCAATATTCAATAAACATTTTAATAGACTATTATCAAAATAATTAATTAATCTTGTCCCAAAATTATGTATTTACGCTTTCAAAAAATCATAAATGGACCAATTCGTAGAAGTTCTCCTTAATTTACATTTACAATAACACATGAGAAACATGTATTTTAAAATTGATTAATGGAAATGTAGCCAAAGTTGGTTCTAAGGTTAAAGGTGTAAAATTATCTTTGAGAATGAGAAATATTTTGGGTATCATGGTATGGGATAATCAATATGCAAAGTTGGATACTGCAACTTTAGGGAATTTAATAGTATTTCACACATTGCGCACATGGTAGTAAAACATCCTCAATCTACCACGCTTATTCATATAGTTTAGAAAACCCATAATTTTACAATGCATAAAGAAACTTTATTAATGAGACTTAAAAGTAATTGTTGGTTTAATATTAGAAAACAACTTGAGAAATGGTTAATTAAGTCTCCAAAAAGAACAATTTTACATGTTTGCACATAATATTGACATAATTATATGTTTGGTTTTAGAATTAGATATTGAATAAGTATATTTATTATTATTATTATTATTATTATTATTATTATTATTATTACTTTATTATTTATATTCGATGATTAGAAATTTGTATATTATAATTACAATGAAATATATATATATATATTTACTAAAACATGGATTTATATAAATATTTTGAATATTTATAGAAGTTCCCATTTTACATAAAGTATAATTTTACATTTCATGTTTATAAGAACACTTTCATATTTTATGATTTAATATTAAAACATTATATATGAACACTATATTCATATTTTTCAAATTAAAATAAGGTTTGGATTTATTAAAAAGATCTAGATACATTAATTAAAAATAAAACACAATTTGAAAATGAACTAGTGTTGGATGGTTATTGAGTATAAGGGATCGTACTAGTGGAAAATAGGTCAAAATCTATGACAATGTCTCTATTCAACATTTTGGCTCACTGTTTACACCCTTTTTAAGACTAACTTAAGATTTTTATAGAATCCACAACTAACAAGGAATGTGGGTTCGATACTAAGAGTTATTGTAATTAATTAACTTCAAACACTAACTATGCAATAGCATAATAACATATTGGTACTTACAACTAGTGATAAAAAAAATATGTTATTAGATCAAGATACACAAGAGGAGAGATGTACTTAGCTTTACATAGTGATGTAGCAGAGATCTAGATGTACAAACTAAACAAGCTAGGAGTACTTTGGATCTATAAGTGCTTCATTCTCGAAACTATGACTGAAACTACATTGGTACAAAACCATACAAAACTATCGAATCAATTGTATGGTCCTAAACATTTTGTATGGTATTTGACCTACTTAGAAGGAATTTTTACAACTTGATTTTCCCTTTCGATGGTCTAGAAATATGTCTCGTTGTCAAACCCTAAGTGTCACACAATCTTGAAACCATCTAAAATAAGTTTAATGGAGCTCAAACCTTAACCAAGGGTGGAAGAACCTACATGAAGGTTAATGTTTAGGTTGAAGTGAAAAATATGCACCGCTTACGTTAGTACTACCCCAAATATGCTTCAAACCATATGTATTTTTCCACCTATCATGTGATATCTAGATTAATATAGATAATTGATAGCTTGAATCACTTTGAACATTCTTGAGATGTTTATGCTCTTGCTAAAATGTTGAATATGGCTATTTTAGTGTTTAGAAATGAGGAAGATAAACAAGGTTCATTTTAAGACCCCTCCAAAAAATTATTATATAATGGGTGGTAAATCTTCAAAATGGAATTTGAAATGATGATGAATTTCTAAAAATTGTTTCACAACAAAGGTGATTTTGCAGGTTGTATTTTCAGTAGTTTCGTCCAAATGGACGGATGTTGGGCATCCGTCTCTTTTCTATGGAATCCAGACAAGCATCCTCTATTGGATGACATTTCTATTTTCTTGTTAGGAGTTCATAAAAATGTGTTGAACGGATGTCTCTTTTGATCATATGGATGTCTCTTTAGATTGGACGGACATCTCTTTTGATTGGACGGTCGTATATTTTGATTGGAAGGTCATTTATTTTGATTAGATGCTCATCTCTTTTGACTAGATGGTTGTCTCTTCCTGGTTGGATGAGATCACCGTAGACGCCCTGGTCTATTTTCCTTTTCTAGAAATTCATTTCTTTTGGTTGGTCATTTGTCTCTTTTGGTTGGTCATTTGTCTCTTGTGATTATTCATTTGTCTCTTGTGATTAGTCGTTTGTCTCTTGTAGTTGGTCATTTGTCTCTTGCGGTTGGTTTTCTCGATTGGACAAGTTGTGTTTCACACATGTCCTACCCATGTTAGATGCTACTTTGTATTCATAACCCCCCTTGCTACCAATTATACAAAAACAATACACACGAGTCCCCAAGAATATGTTGCCTTGAAATTATTCACCAATCATTTATCGCCATGTGTTTAGTTTCATTAACCAGATCCCTATATATACCCCTACGAGGTTCATTTCTTCACTTTTTCCATAAATTTTTACAAATATACAACACTCTGAGCTCTCCAATTTTCTATCGGGCCAATGTGTACCTACAATATTTCATTTTCCACTCCCTCTACTACAAATTTACACTACATCCAAATATTTCAATAATGGCAAGCACCACGGTTACTCCTGCCTCCAAATTCCAATACAAAATCTCATGTTCCCTCATATTACAACACTGATAAAACTCAAAGACACACCTAAGGAATGGATGTAAAAATCACAATTCATGGGGCTTGTCCATATGCCCCCCAATTTGAAACAGATTCTACCATCCCGGATTACCTACTCAATTCTTATAGTTAGGCAGCAAACAGCTTTTCCATTCCCCTGATGGATCATACATTTTCTTTCACCATGGAGCTCACAGATATCAATCAATTAACCAATTTACCTTTCCAAAACCATATTCCCATGACTACAAAGGTGGTCCTAACTGATGAAGAAAAAAATTGAAGTCTCATTACAATGTGTAGGTTGATGGTAAGTTCAATATTATTTTCAATTGTTTTTTATTAATATTCCTTAACTTCCTAAGCATCTACCTTTTCTTGCATCTTGTTATAGTTGCACTTAATAATTCCAAAAGAGGCCTTGTTATACAAGGTATTACATAAAAATCTTTCATGTTATGATATCACTATTTCAAGCCGAGGATTTTCTTGTAGGACATATCCATAGACATTTTGTTTTAGGTGGTTCAATATATATTGCAGACACTAGTAGGGTAACAATTTGATTAGTGCACATATTTGTCCAATCAAATAAAAACATATTTCAAGAATTCCCTTTCTAGTATGAATACATCTGATAAATCCAAGATTCTTTTCTTTTCTACCAATTATCTACTTGTTTTCTATCATGAAGCTTTCCACTAATTGTAGAATGAAAAAATTTCAACTGCAATAAATGAAAAAATGATTCAAATTGTTCTCTCGCTTTAAGAACAACAACTAACAATTAATTTTAACATTATAATGATTAATTATTTTTTAATGTAATAATAATATTAATTTTATCTTTTGTAGAGAATAATTATAGCTAGAATATCTCATAAGGAGGCTATTTCTCAAGGTAAAGCCCTCGAGAGGTCTCTGGTGATTCTAATATGCATTCAAGTGGAATCAACCCCGATGCAGCCTAGAATTTACTAGATAACACCTTAGTCGTGTCTTTGGCACATCACTCAGCCTAGACTAAGCACTTGCCCGAAGGGTATAGAGGTATCAAGTCCCTCTTTAGGGTTGTTATAGTAGGATGTTAGCGTGATGAAGGAAGAAACATATAGACCCATAACTAATCCATCATTCTATAATTTAGATCTATGAAAGAACAAGCTTTAAATAGTAATCATGATTGAATCAATAACATGCACTACTCAATTATACATAGGAATGACACTTAGATTCAGCCAATATCTTCCATCTATTAATAAACACAGTAAGCTTCTTACAATAATGTCAATCTATACCAATGCACACATGGATCTGATACAAGTAATTTAGTCATATGCGTATATCTCTATACCTTCATACATCCATCACACATATCTATATATCTTACTACTATGTGATTCATATCATATATATAGGGTGGGGACTTTCCCTTCACCGCTTATCTATTCCAAAAATAGGCCACATGCTATTAATAGCCATGTGCCATTTACAGGCATAGCCACACATGCAAGTGTGTTATCTATAGACCTCTTGTAGTTAATTGAAGTGTCAATCTTATTCTTAGCTTGTCTCCATGAAAAACACTTTGATCGATCCTCCTAAGATAGAAAATGTGTGGCATGCACGTCTCGCATCGTTGGTGTGGTCTATACACCATCTTCTAAAAATAGGTCATCATGCTCAAAATCGGCTAAGTCCTGAATACTAAACTTTCCCCTCCGTGCACGGGTTCTTCCTATCCCTCCGTGCCCTTGATCCTGGCCTTCTCTCCCCGTGTGGAATTCTTATGTTATCTCCGACAAGTATTCTCGATCAACATTACCCCACACTAATCTCATTGTCGTCCCGATAATGGGTATCTCCAAAAATTGAAGTAAAATTGAAGCTTGAGCACTTTCTTCTTTCCTTTTTCTCTGTTGTAGATGCCTTATTAGGTGCCATTTTTACCTTACAATACTTTTTAAATCCTTACCATTCAAATTATGTAATTTGCAAAGCAAACCCTAGCTCGATTCAATCATACCCTAGGTAGAAACTCCATGCCCTAACTCATCTATGTCTCCTCGTCTTCGCGCAAACCCTTCACAACCAGGACGTAATCTTCTTTTTGTATAGATTTGTTTGTCACGCTTGGTTCCACATCCTTTGCACCTTAACCCGATCACTTGGCTCTTTGCACTTAGCTCTTTTCTCAAATTATCTTTAGTCACAAAGGTAAAAATGAATATGCATCCCATCCTTATATAATTTTTCAAATTTTGATGCATTTATTGCTCCTTCACCTACCAAATATCCTCTCATTCATTGAGAAAATTCATTTGTTCCATGCGGTACATCTTCACACCCTAGTTATAACCTTCTAGCACACCTTCCTACCCTCTAGTCACAAACTTCTCTTAAGCGCGCGCCCCTGCACCCCAGTACCTTGTCACTGTACCTTCTCATGGTAGTTATCATGGCCTCCGTTGACCTCATGTTATACTGTCCTTTCATTCATCTCCATCCTTGGTCACTTTTGAGAAGGAATCTTCTTTTGACTTAAATCACACCCGTAGCAGCTTATTCCTTTCACTTTTTAATTCCCAGAGTCTTTTACTAGGATAACTACAACCATCACCCCACACTAAAAGTATGTGCAGTCCTCTACGCATAAACATTCTTCATATAGTAATTAGCTTTATGCGTGCAAGCATGCTTATTACATAAATAAAATAACTAAATTGAAAAAGCATAAAGACAATGAAGGAAATATATTAAGGAAATGTAGAATTGAAAACCTAAAGTAAATGACAATACTACCTTATTACAAACACCAAGAAGACTTATTTATAGTAGGGCTTCAGTCTACTCTTGTTAAAGTAACCAGGTAACCATGTTCCATCAAGTGCTTCTAATTAGTAAGAACCTGATTCAAGTATGTAAGTGATGACATATGGCCCTAACCAATGTACTTTAAGCTTGCCTGGATGGCACAAGAACTTAGAGTCATAAAGAAGTACCATTTGTCCAATCTCAAACTTCTTATCCCTTATTTTTATGTCATGTCATGCCTTCTGGGCCTTTTCCTACTTCTAACTCCATCATGCTATGGCTCATCACTCATCCAATTAAATCATCTTCTCGATACACTCTTTTAAAGCATGTTCATGCCTAAGTAGTCAAATTCGGATCATTCCTGCAGTCTGATTTTTCTAGTTCTTGGTCTCTCAATGTAGTTCTCGCATATACATACCTGTGTGTGCACATCCTTGTAGCGTAGAGTACAATCTATGCACCAGCAGTGAAAATGGTAATGCTTCTTGTCCTGTTGTCCAGATTCTCTCACACTGCTGAATGTGATGCTAAACAAGTTGATTACCATGATAAGTGCATATCTATGTAGGTGCATTTTTCCTTACAAACCTAATAGATAGGGCGATTCCAATCTCTTCCCATTCTATAATATTATCTTTATGGACTACCCACCAGCGTGCTACTATCCCGTGCAAGGTATATACTAACATAGCTCTTCTCTTAATTTGATTTTTCCACCGTGTTTCCATGGCTTTCAAAAATATAGGAAGATATTCTACCCCTATATACCAAGGTACTATGCTACCTATCTTCGAACTGAATGAATTCCATTCTTGCATGCAACCGCACTTTTTACCTCATGCCCTACTAGTTCATATGTACCATGAGCCCAATCGTCACAAGCAATACTTGTAGTATCACTAATAGAATGAGAATCCTCCCACTATAGGATTCCTTCTTTTGATGGCTCATTGACCTCTGGGTCCTGAATAGCACGTATATAAATTATGTTTAAGTCCTCCTCACTTAGAGGCTCAACATATGGTGTAGACTTCCCATCTGTTAGAGGTATCACAACTCTTTCTTCCTTGTTCTCAAATCTGATATACCCCTTATTAAATCTCAAGTCGAATTATTTGCATAACACCAAGGGCATCCAAGCAAGGATGGAAATTTTTTTGCTTCTACAAGTGCTAATACCTCAAAATCCCTAGTGAACTTGGCCCCTTGTATAGTTATAGATGCATCTTTCAAAACTCCTATGGGAGTGGCCTTAGTCCAATTTTCCATAAACAACACATTAGATGATGGCTGCAATGGAGGCCTCCCCATTTGTACCCATGCATATAATGTAAGCACATTTACTTCCACACCTATATCAATCAATATGTTACTCAACAGCCATCCATCCACAATAGCATTCAGAGTAATTTCCTTGTCATAGTCAATGCTATCAGGGGGAAGATTTGCATGTAGAATCTGGCTGCTCGGTCTCAAGACTTATGTGTGGAGTGTTCCCTTTTAACCAACTTCGTAATAGTGGAATAATGTTCTCCTGGTGCAACATTTTGCACACTTCTCTCAGATCATCAATATCAGTTTGGGCTATCTCTGATGCTTTCTTCTACTCCTTTAGGTATTGTATCTCACCCTAAAGATTCCTTAGCACTTCCATGCTATCCTGGTAAACTTATTTCTTATACGCAAAAACCTCCTCCTTATTGATCGTATGCTTTCGGTGAAATTCCTCTCTTGTGCGTGCTACTTCGGTGCGTGTAGTAATCTTCACTTTCAATGTCTCAGTCCTTCTCGCTATCTTGGGCATCCACTGATCTTCTACCACGCACTAGATTATAACTATCCCGATGCCTTTGTTTTCTTTCTTATGTTGCTTACTCAGATGCTCATATAAGTCCTGGGAACTCTTCATAGATATGGTTCTTTCCACAGAAAGAACATGTAATATTCTGAGGAAATTCACACCTATAGTGGTTAGGAGATCCACATGTATAACATGTTCCATGAGGGAACTCACCTCTTCCTCCACCATGGCCTCATCCTCCATATCCACCATGATATCCATGTCCTCTTCCATGACCTCCTTTAAAATTCCCCTCATTCCTATCATAGCGTGTTTGATTATGATCCCATCTCTGGTGCTCATTCTTACCCTTAGAATTATCTATTATACTTGTCTGTCATACCCCAATGTCTATAGCATCCTGGATCTAACCAATCAGCTGAAAATCCTTAGTATCATGGGTCATGGACCTGTAAATTTTGCAAAAGAAAGATACATTCTTCCTTATTACATGTTGTAATAAAGGACAAAGTGACTAGCATCATGATTCAAATGACAGATCTCACAATCCAACAATAATGAGCATACAGATCTGTGAGGACAACTATCCTTGGTGTGACCTTCCACTTCACAATCTGTATACCAAATTCCTGAGCGTGTTTCATGGGCTGAATTCTGATATCTTCTCTAACTTTTTTTCCATAGCTGCAATCTATGCCTCAAAGAATGGACTAACGCTAGTGTCAATACTCCTAACTACCTCAGCACGAAAATCTTCTTCCAAAGTGCTTCACGTGGATCAAAGTGTGTATGTCTTATGTGACAACGCTTCTTCTAAATGGTGTAATCAATCCTCTATAAGATAGCTTACACCATTTAGAAGTTTCTTAAAATAGGCATCATACTCACGTACACTCTCAGTAGTGCCCTAATTGATATCCTTGAGCACATTGATACTTTTTCTGCTCAAACTCAGGGATATGGAACTCTTTCAAGAAAGCATCCTTCAATGCTACATAATCCATGCAAGTTTGATCAAGGTCAAACTTCATGTACCAACCTGTGTAGATGTCCTGTAATGTAGTAGGAAATTGAATTGCCTTACGCTCGAAGTCATGATCCCTTTAGCGTGCCACAATATTTCACACATATGCACATGTTTAGTAGCATCCTCTATACCTCTATATTCGTAAGACAAAGAGACATCTCCATCTAAATATTTTGTGGTTATTGCTGGCCTTGACCACCTAATATACAACCTCCTGTGTTCCCTCTACCTCGTAACCACCGTGAGCCACTAGAACTAGAACAACCTATACCTCCTAATCCTCCACCTGTAGCTAGAATAGGACCTATATATGTACTTTCTGTGCTCTAATAGTATTATTATACTAAATCCCTACAGTTTGTGAGGTAGTTCCACTTCAGAGGTGAATCAAACATTCTACACGCTCACATTCTATGCGGATGATGTGCCTAAGAATGTTCCTCCAAATATCATTGAAGTCATCTATCCTGCCATTGATGTACTTACTCCCTGACTTACTCCTACTCTCCTACTTCCCAAGTTAGCTTGTTGGTTACTTGTCATACTAGATACTAGAAAACCAAGCGCAAGGGCTAGGTCACCAGGTGGATTAAGATGCGTTTCCACGGCCCAGGTAGTCTCTGCTAGCGCACTTCTGTGTGAGGCCAAGGGGGATCTCTGTCATGTTTTCCAAGATGGGGGATTTCTTGATGCTCTAGCTCCATGTCTTCTACGTGAGATATAAATCCTTCACGAGCCATCTCTCTCCTCAATGCCATACTTTTTGCAATGGAATGTTGCTTCTCTATCTCCCTCTCACGTGCCTCATTATACTTAAGCCACCTCTCCTCTCTCTACCTCTCTACCGCTAGGTCTGCCATCTTTCACCAAACATGTTCCTGCCCTTGTGCATGGTGAAGTTTAGTTAGCCATTGGTTTACTCTCCGAGTTCAAAGTTCTTGTTATCCAAAATGAGCCAATACTTATTTTGGCTAATTTTCCTTCATCCTTTCCTTCCTTGTGCTTCAACTTAAATTGTCATAGATTTTGAGCACTCAAAATATTTTGGAAATGGCTTCAACAAATAGATAATTTCTTCCCCTTTCCAGAAAGGTAAAGAAGTCCTCCTAACTCCTTGTAGTTTTTGAGTTATGGCTCGGTGGAGATTGGAGGGAAAATTTGCCAAGGCGGACCCATGAAATTTTTTGGCACTTAGCCCTTTTGGGAAAAAAACTCAAAGGAAAATTTTGGCCCGAAAGCCCGCAGAGTAAAATAAATTGTTTGAGGCCCATGCAACCAATCAAGATGCACCACGTGTCAAGGTGGAGTAGTGGGCACTAGAGAGAACTTCAAGTTTTTGGCTTTTGGTCAAAATGTGTCAAAGGAAAAAATAGAACCGCATCCCCGTGGCCAATCACAGGGTGCCACATGTCCACATCAACGGTGGGGAATTCACTAGTGGAAGACCTTGAAAAATTTTCCCCTTGCGGGCAAAATGGGCAGAATGTGATTTTGAGACCCGCGGACCAAATTTAAAGTACCACGTATCATCAAAGTACGGAGTATTTTTGGAAAATTTTCCAATTTCGTGAAAAGGGGAAAAGGTCAAATTTTTCTGGCAGACCCGATTTTTGCCCTAATTTTTCCCTATTTTTCCCTAAATCTTCAGAGGTCCATATCTTTCGATCCAGAGCTCATATTTTCGTGATTTTGGTATCAATGGAAAGCTGTCAAAATCCTCTACACGATGGACACTTCAATTTTGGATTTTGGTGAAGACTTAGGGAGAAATTTAGCAAAACACATTTTGGCGTGGAAAAGACAAAAAACTAGTTCCAACCACCATATTTAATGAAGTATGGGTCATTTTCTTTGGTCTACGAAGTAGATGCATGGAAATATGAGCTTTTGCATCGATCCCATCAATAGATGAAGAATTAAAATGCATTTTGAAAAGTGGTTGGAGAAAATCCCACATTTTCCCCTTCCCTTCTCACATTTTGCTATATAATGTAACAGAGGCATCATTTTTCAGGGTTGTTTTTTCATTCTTCTTCTTTGCCTCCCCTTTCTTTTCTTCCCTGGGGTCGAAATGGAGTTTGAATCTCCTCCCCTGCTCTATAAATGTCATTTTTTGCCTCTTTCTTGTGTATGATGTTCGTGCAAATTTATCATTTTTGTGTGATGCATTTGTCCACCCTTTGCTTATTTTCATTGCATACTCTTTCCTCTCATAGTTACGGAGTATTATGTGCATGTTTTGGATGTTTCATTTGTAGATCCGGGGAGCCGTGTTCATGGGGATTGAAAATGGAATTCTATGTGAATCTAACATTTGGTCTCATGATGTTGTTGTCCATCCTCTCCATTGTTCACCTCACCTCTCTTTGTTTCCATGGATGTTTTGGTGGATGATCAACATTTTCCTTCTCTAGTGTATCACCGTTTTAGTGTAGGCTCTATTTTTTCTAGTTTTCTTTCTCTCCTAGTCTCCTTGGAAGTTATATTAGGATTGGATTAGCTTGCCTCGCATTGGAATAGCTTGTGGTAGGTAGTTTAGGAAGAGGAACTAGTCTTCTCTCGGAGAGCTTTCCCACTTTTGCAAGGTCCCACACCTTGGGAAATTTCAATGTTATGCAATCACATCGATGATTCGCCTTAGAAAATTAGATTTTTAGAATTCATTTGGGGGTGCCATGATTTTGCACTAACAGCTACCATCAAGATCTTGATCGCGTGGAATACCTTTCGATATGCTCCTCTTGGCTACCGCAAAATTGGAATTCAGCTACTCTCCGGGCAAGAGTATGTCAAAATTGAATACTCTAGAATATAACATTTAGAACACCATAAAACAATGTATCCACGGTGTGAGTCCAAATCATATCAAGCATCATAAAGGGCCTGAAATTCTTCCTATGTCCAGACAAGTGTGTGATACCTCTAATTTCGTTGAGATGCATAAGCAGTAAGCCACTTGTATAGTTCTACTAGAAAGATGGCGAAAATTCTCTCATATAATCTATCATATAGATTCTCTTCTACCCAAGTGCGTGTGTTAAAATCAGATCCACTATTGAACCGCTATGCATATTATTCCTCCAGATCACATATCCATTCCTCAATACTTGCTAGAGTTAACCGGTACGTCTTTATCATGAACCATCCTGAAAACAACTGAAAAAGAGGTCCCGGCAATGGAACCAATGATGTAGCCTAGAATTTACTAGATAACACCCTAGTCGCGTTGGCACATCACTCAGCCTAGACTGAGTACTCACCCAAAGCGCACAAAGGTATCAGGTCCCTCTTTATGGTTGTTGTAGCAAGATGTTAGCGTGATGAAGGAAGAAACATATAGACCCATAACTAATCCATCATTCTACAATGCATGCTACATTCAGATCTATGAAATAACAAGCTTTAAATAGTAATCATGATTGAATCAATAACATGCACTACTCAATTATACACAATAATGAAACTTAGATTCAACCAATATCTTCCATCTATTAATAAACATAGAATCTTCTTATAATAATGTCAATCTATACCAATGCACACATGGATCTGATATAGTAATTTAGTCATATGTGTATATCTCTATACCTTCATACATCCATCACACATATCTATAACTTTAAGAGTCATTTTTACCCTTACCACAAAAAGAAAGGAACCCCATGTGCGTCACCCTATCACCCAGTGGGCACTCACCGAGGCACGCGCGGGTGCCGAGTCTCTCTTTATGTGATATTAGTGGGAAACATCATCTATGAGTCATGTTTAAGAGATTTGAAGGGAATTAAAAAATGCAAGCACCATAGAGCTTAGAACAGCTTCTAGGTCCTTGTAGTCATTCCGGAAAAAATGCTTATTATCTTGAATAACTTATACCAAAACAAAAGAGGTTGTACAAGCATCCATACTTAAATATAAACATAAATGAGGAATAACTATGAGAAATATGTATGCATTAGAATCATCAATGTTCATATTCATTATAAGTTGGTAACCTCATTACATTCATGGATCCATTACAAAATATTACAAAGAAGCAGACCGTAGTCATGCATTATATCTGGACTCATATGGCTAGGCTCTCAAAAGAAATTTATAAACCCCATACCCTTGATACATCCTTCCCTAAACATAATTACCCAAACTAACAAAGTTCTTGCAATATTTCTATAGAGCTCCACCTCTATCAATTATATTCTCTTTTTTTCCTTCTCGCAGTGGTTGTATATATAGGCTTTCTAGACTGCCAATTCATCCTCCAGTGGCCTTAGATACAATTCCAAGTGTTTGAAATGGTGGTCCGTGTGAGAATGCTCCTCAGGCCTAAGCTTTCCACTTTTTACCATGATGAGCTTTTCTAAGAAGCTTCTCTTGTAGGCATGCTTCTTCCTAGGCCAACCTATCGCCAGGCTGGCACCTTATCCACTTCGCATGTGCATTTGGGTCATGATTTTCACATGTTCTACCAAAATCTTCTAATATGGCTAAGTCCTAAACCCTTGGTTCTTTTCACGTGCGCAGTGCCATGGGTTTCCTTAAAGCCTCTCTTAAACCCTGCCTTGCGCGCTTTATCCTTGCGTGCTTTTTTTTAACTAGTCCTTACATGCTTATGTGCCTTTTTGTACTTAGCCAATATTTAAGGGGCCCAACATTACCCCACACTATGCATGTTCTCCATCTATGGGAACACTTCTCTAGTGAAAAGAAAGAATACAATAGACTTACACCGTGGGAAAAGAATAAGGGGATGAAAGAATATGGAAAGAAGAAAGAATGGGGAAGTGATGGAATCACTGTAATAGGCTAGGAAAATCCTTTTGCAAGTTGGCCTCCAACTTGTTCCAGAATCGACTTCATTTTATGCCCTCTGACAGAGGTCACCGACTGGGTGCTCACCTCATCAAAACTTAGCCCATTTCCTTGTGTGCTTATGGTGTTAGCAATTTTCTCTAACTCTTTGCCTACATCATCCAAGCGCATCCATTCTTTGTGTAATCTGTGGGTACAGTTCCTTCAACTGGTTTTTAATTGAACCCCTTAAGGCTTCAATGGCTTCAGATTTTCTTTCGACCTTGGCAAGGATTCTGTCCCTTTCACCCTATTTCCTTTATTCTTTCTTGGAACTCCTTGAGTTCTCGCTTCATGAGTGGTGACCAAGATGCCTGCCACTTTGTCTCTGTCCATGCAATTATCGTACGTGGCCTCAGTAGTCTGGGAAGAAACTTTTATATCAGCAAGAACCTTGTTGTACTTAGCTATGAATGCCATGACCTTCAACTTATCTTCTTTCTCCAAGCACGTGGCCACTTCTTCTGCAGATTCCAAGGCTAACGGCTACCTCTCCATGGTGAGGACTCTTGTTAAATCCTCCAGGCATCCCAAGGTAGATCCATACTTCTGCGTGGGGGCACTAGGTCCGGATGCTTCAATACTATAGCATTATTAATAGACTCCACCTTTTTATACACACGCACACCTTGGCCTTCTCATCTTTAACTCATGCTGCAACTGGGTGTTGATTAGTTTCTCTTGACTTAGCTCCTTTTCCCTTGCAACTAGCTCTTCCTCTTTCTTCTTCAAGTCCTCCTCCAGATCTTTGATTCTATCATTCCACCCAAAGAGTCTAGCTTTGATTTCAATGGAGACCTTGTTTAGCGTGTGCACAGTTGTTCATCCGAGAGCTGTTGAGTATTCACCACGAGGTTGTTTTTAATTTGGTCCCCTGGAAATGTTATTATTGCCCGTGGCTTACCTCAAATTTTGGCTCATCAAGATGGGACTCAATTTCCCATGAGAGCATCTTCCTCGACCATAGATATGTAGCCTCTTTTTCAAATGATGATGTAGCTACGATCTCTTCTGTCAGAATCGTGATTTGGAATCGTGCATGAAACACCTTGTTGGGGTCATCAATATAACCCATCCCTAGCCTCTCCTCCCCTACGTGCCTTCCTCCCATGCATGTGCCCTTAGGAATACTTACTATTAAAATGGGGCCTCGGGCCTACCATGTGTCCCTTTCTACTCTCTCCTCCTTCCTTCGTTTAACATCTGGCTCAAGAGTGTTATGTTCCAACTTCTCCTCCTCCAAGGTCTCGATGGCCTTTTTTCTTCTTCTTTCTCTACCACCTTGGTTCTATTTCCTATAAGGCTTGGAGCCTTCTGCATTCTGCGTGCCATCCTCCTCACTTCTCATGTCCTGGGTGCCTCTCCCTTCCTGGCTATCCTTGCGCACATGAAGAGGAACCCTTGCTCCTCTTCTCTCACCTTCTTCATTTGAATCATGTATGTTGAAAATAGGTGGCCCTTGATCTTTTTCAGGCTCATCTTCCCCACTAACATCTTCTTCACTATCTTCTTCTTCACCTATGCACTTGTCCAAACTTCTAGTTTCTTCCAAGGTGGTCTCCTCCTCTAGCCTCTACTTCTTCCTAACTAGGGATTCCAGTGTAGGTGACTTTGTTTCTTCTTCTCCCAAGGACTCCTTTTTTGATGGCTTTTCTGGCTCTGGAGTCTTTTCCTTGACTATGGGCCTCTTCTTGCATGAATACATGCTTGTCCTAGCACTTGTCCTAGGGAACCTATTACCTATGTATCCACCACACTTGGTATTTTCTTCTCTAGCTCCTTTTCCACCTGCTTGGGCGTGGGTCTCTTCCTACCAATTAGATCCTCAGCATAGACACCTCATTTTCCAGATATGTGCCCTTCTCATATTTGGGTCTTATGTAGAGGTACACGCATGTCGTGGATCCTCCTGCAATGGGAAAAGTCATGGGCCTTGTCATCTAAACTTCATGTGACACGTACCTCTCCATGTACGTGCACTTTCGAGGTAGACCAACCCTTTACGCATTTCCCTATGTTCCTGGTCCAGATTACCAAGGTCCAGTTTTAGCTTCTTGGACTCTTTAAACTTATTTACTCCCACTTGGAAGTATTGAGTTGTGAAGGCAAAGGGGAGCTTACACCATGGGCTCCATGTCTCATCCATTAGTTTGAACCTACCTGGTAGAAATGCTAGTACACAAAAATTCAGCTTCTCCTTTGGTGGCCACTAGTAGTTGTTTGGGAATTCTCCATTCTACCCCAAATGTGTTCCTTAGGCACATATACCATTTTTCTAGGTGCGTGCCTTGTGCACGGTTGTCATGGAGTCACATGCGTATTTTTCAAATATTTTTGTAGGTGAAGGGTCCTCACAGGGTACTCCCACATGAATTTTTGATGCATCAGGTACTCCAATTCGAGAACACAATTGTTAGCAGGACATTACTAAAAAGATCCTATCACCTTCCTTCGTGCAACTAACAATCTCATCCGTGATGAATGCATAGAAAGTTGTAGATGGTGCCTTTTGAGATTTTCCTACAAACATGCAACCATGGCTTATTGACCTGGGTCCATCTCTCTTGGCCATTTAACTTAGTCACTAGATGCGCGGCCATTTTCATTACTAGGTCCTCGATGTCTGTGATATCATAATACCTTGACCCCTTTTTGTATGCACGTAGGTGGCGATAGTCTCCTTAATTACCTCTTTATCACCTAGGTCATCTTCCAAACCATCTCCTTCATAGATGAGGCCTATGAAATGTGAGATGATTTGAGGGGTAATGCACATCTTGTGCCCTATGAAATGGAAGTAGTCCTCATGCATGCGTGACATCAGCCATTGATATAGGCACTCAAGCTTCCCGAAGTAGGGAAACTCAAAGAGTTGCAATAACCCTGCCTTCTCCAACTTGACCTTCACATCATCGTTATAGATGGGCAAGCCCTCTAGTGTCCTTTTATTTGTTGGGTACACTAACTCAGCAGTGCCATCTCCTTCTCGATTTTTCTCGTATGATGATTATAGTCATTTATAGACATGTTTCTTAGATGGGACTCCCACTCCTTCCCTAGCAACACTCCATCTAGGTACTGCATTTCTGCATACCACTCTTCATTTGTATGTGTGTTGGTTTCTTGTTGTTTTCCCTTTCCCTTGCCCTTCTTGGGTGTGCTAACTGGTTTCTTGGGTGCCATTGTCTAGGTTCTCTTCTTACTTCAATCACTTCTTGTAACTTTGTTCTTCCACTCTTTCCCACCTTAGATCTCGAATTTGTGAAGAAAATTCCTTAAACCCATGCCCTAGTTCTTCAAACCCTAGCTGGGATAATCCCTTCACAAGATGGTGCCTTCTCACAACTCTTTACACCATGAAATCCCTTTTTCTAGTTCACAAGATCCAAACTAGTTACCCATGCTCAAATCTCAAAAATTTTTTTCTTCACACGGATCAGTTTTGGAAGCCCTAGTTTACAAAGGTGCAAAAGTGCTTCTTTCTCCTTATACACAAAGTGAATAATGAAATTCCTCGACCCTTTATTTATAGTTTTTCCCTTTTTAAGCATTAAATGCTACTTCACCTACCACCATACTTTTCACATTTAATGCGGATTTTTCAAACAAAGTCCGACTTTAGCACTTTAACTCATGTGCCCGACCCTACATGGATAATCTTCCAACCTTATGGTGCACAACCAATCCATCTAGACAGGAGACTTTGCACGCATGTCACTCAGGCACCGAAGGCACTTCTTCTGTCCTGATTTTTCTCTCACCTACCTCGTGTTCCTTATGCACTTTTTCCTCCTTTGTATGTGGATCTAAAAGTAGCCTTATCTTGACACCAACCATCCTTTTCCATCTTTTCTTTCCATGCACCTCTTTTAATAGGGCCATTCAACTAGGATTTTCAACACAAAATTCCTTGGCACTTTACCCATGCTCTCCTTCACATTACTCCACCCCACACTAAAATGATGTGCGGTCCTCTACGCACTCAAAAATCCTCAAAAGTAATAAGGTTACTGTGCCCAAGGTGCAAAACAAACAACAACACAAAAGGAAACACAAGAAAAGAAATGCATAAAGGAAATTCTAAACTAACTAGAAAAACTACCTTATTTACAAACACCAAGAAGACTTATTTATAGTAGGGCTTCAGCCTACTCCCATTGAAGTGTCAGGAAATTTTGTTCCATCCAACGCTTGTAATTGGCATGTGCCTAAATCAAGGATGTATGAGATTTATAGGGACCTAACCAATGGACCTTCAACTTCCCAGGATGGTGTAGAAACTTAGAATCATACAAGTAAGACCATCTTCCCAACCTCAAACTTCTTGTTTCTGATGTGGTGATCATGCCATGCTTTTTGCTTTTCTTTTTTGTTGTTTGGCTCCACTGGTGAGTGATCGTATCTCATCCAACTTCATTAGTTCATCAATTCTCTCTTCCAACACTTGCTCATCACCAACCCCTCCGTGCATGTTATTCATAGAGAAGGTAACATGAATTCAACTAGCAGAAAAAATTCCACGCCAAACACCAATTGAAATGGTGTGGCTTTGTTAAGCCTTTTATAAGTTTTCTTGTAAGCCCATAATACGGTTGATACCTTGTCATCCCAATCTTGTCTTCTGACATCACAAATTTTGGTTAGGGTATGACTCAAGTATTTTGTTAAATGCTTATGTGGTTCCATTTTCTTGTGGGTGATAAGGGGTAGTCTTGTGATGAGCTACCATGAACTCTGCTAATAGGATCCTCATGGTCTCATTTAAGAAATGTGTACCCCTATCACTGGTTAAACTTAAAGGACATCCATACCTTGTGATAATGTTCTCCCACAAAAATATTGCCATTGTGTGGCCTGTGTAGTCTTTAGTTGGGGCTGCCTCTGCCCACCTTGTCAAATAGTCCATGCAAGTGATTACATAACATGATCTAGTCCTATGCGCTGTTGGTGTAATAGGGCCTACAAAGTCTATTGCCCATTTCTCAAAAGGTTCAGTGCTAGGGATAGGGTGCAAAGGCATTTCATCTCTCTTTCTTGCTTCCAATGCACTGACAATGGTCACATGCTTTACAATAGTCTTTGTAATCCTTATATAGAGTTTCCCACCACAATCCTACCATTAAAATTTTATGCATGGTGGTGTCACCTACATAATGTCCACCCGCACTTCCTCCATGTGCTTCCTCTATGATGGCAAGGCACTCATGCTCTAGTACACACCTACGTAAAACTTCATCACACCCTAACTTGTATAAGTCCCCACTGATCAACATGTAGGGCATGGACGCGTATGGCTAGTTTCTTTCTTTCTAATGCCTTCATCCCTTTCGAGTGCCACACCTTCCTTTAGGAATACTACAATCTCCTCCAAATCTAAGGGCGTGCCTGCAACCTAAACAGTTGCACGTCTGGCATAGTCTCTTCAATACTCTGCATCCTCCCCTGAATCAATTCTTGACAGATGATCAGGTCCACAATTACTCTTTCCAAGCTTCACAACTACCGTAAACTCAAACTCTTGAAATAATAGCACCCACCGACATATGTGCCCTTGTAGAATGGGCTTGTTCACCAAGTACTTTAATGCCATGTGGTCGGTGTAAAATACAAAGGGTGTTTCAAAGTAGATACTTTCTGAACTTGAAAAGTGTGTAGATCATTGACAATGCTTCATGCTTAGTCGTGGTGTAATTCTTCTCTACTGGTGTCAACTTCCTACTTACAAAACATAAGAGGATGATCAAAAATTCCTTCACTGCTATGCAAGCACTACTCCAATGGTGGTTCCTGAGGCATCTACATGAACATGGAAGGGCTTGTCCCAAGAGGGAAAACGTAATATAGGTGGTGACAAGCCTATCCTTTAATGTGTCAAATGCCCTTCTACTGCACCTTCCCCAATGGAAGGAACTTTTATGTCTGAGAAATTCTTCTAGAGGCATGGTGATCTTGGCATACCCCTTGATGAATTTCCTGTAATAACCCGTATGCCCAAGAAATCCACTGCACTACGCTCTAGCTAGTAGGCTCCCCAATCCCACAATAACTGCAACCTTGGCAGGATCTACTAGCAAGCCCTCCTTACATATGATATGCCCCAATAATGTCCCAAAGGGTGTAGCAAAGACACACTTTTTAATGTTGAGGGATATCCTTAACTACCGACACCTCTCAAACATCAGCCTCAAATTATCACAATGGTCTTTCACTAGCCCATACACTATCCAATCATCCAGATAAACCTGAAGAAATTTATGGATGAAGTCCTGGAACTGAACCACTATGCGTGAGAAAACAACAGGTGCATTCTTCAACCCAAAGGGCATGACCATGTATGTAAAACTTCCCCATTCAAGTGGTGGAAAAATTTGTCTTCTCCTGGTCTTCCTTTGTAATCCAGACTTGGTGGTACCCCAAAATCCATCCGTAAAGGAATAGATTTCGTGCCCAGTGACTCCCTCTAAAATTTCTTTAGTGAAGGGGGTTGGAAAAGGATCGATGACACAAACTACGTTTAGCTCCCTATAATCCATGTAGATCCTAATCCACCCATCCTTCTTGATGCTTATTACCATCAAACTTATCCATTTTGATTCTTCCATAGCTTCAATGATTCCTAGAAGCTATCATTTTCTATCTCTTCCTTTACCTTTACATGTAAATTGGGATTCATCTAGTAGGGTCTCTCCTGACCGGGTGCATGCACCATCCTTCAGCTTTATCCTCATCTCCCCAAGGAATGGTGGACACCTTTGAGCTCATGGTACCCACATGGGAATAAATCCTCAAATTCACAAAAGATCAATGATCTTAGAGACTTCCTTCTCTAACTAGTAATCTCCAATGATAGCTTCCTTAGGTTCTTCTCCGAGCCGATGTTAACCTTCTTTGTCTTAAAGCTCATGGTATGGTAGGTGCGTGCATGAGCATGCACATTGTCCACTACACTCGCGCATCCCTAAAAATGGTTAACATCCAAGCTTTCTACTTCCTCCCCATCGATAACATATACTAATTTCCTTTCTCCTTTTCCAAGCACAGCATGCGCACTCAAGTTGGATCTCTTCTTCTTCTACCTCTTCTTCAAAGCAGTGCACCTCCAAACCTAGTCCACCTAGCAGTTCCAACAACCTATCTTCTGCCATGGCACTATCCCCCATGGTAAGGCACTTAACAACCTGCAATGCCTTATCAACTGATGGCTTGGTACTTTGGTATTCAAACGTTTGAATGAGGTCAGCTGCTAGCTCTTGCCAATTTCCTATTTGGTGGCGTGTCTCAGAATGTATGTACCATGCATGTGCACAACCCTGTAGTGTAGAATACAACTTGTGCACCCAAAGGGATGGTGGTAAAGCTTTCATGCCTTCTCTCTAGACCTTCTCACAAGCTTGGATGTGGAAAGAGGTGGGTTCCTTACCATGGTAGTCCTTGATGGTGGTGGGCACGTTGCTTCTAGAAAACCTGATAGAGAGAGAAATTCTCACCTCGTGCCATTCCAAAAGGCTCTCCTGATGTGTAGCCCACCACCATGCCATTGTCTTTGAGTAGGACATAACTTAACATCCCTCTTCCATTCCTTCTCCTCCTTCCACTGAGCTTCCATCTCCTGTAAAAAGATCTCAGGGAAGGCCCCTCCTGAATACTTAGGTAGTTCTTTTCCTCCTAGGCACCGGACTATACGTGCCTTTGTTACTTTTGTTACCGATCCTCTCAACTGTTGTCCGATCAATTCATAAGTCCCATGCACCCAATTATCACATGTTAGGTTGGTGGTGTCACTTACTGACTGAGCATCCTCAAACTAGATAACTCATTGGTAGGATGGATTATCTCTGGATCCCTGATTGAGAGCACACATATATCCTATCCAGACTTCTTCCCCAAAGGTTTAGTATAGGGTGTTGAATTCCCATCAACCAAGGGTATAATAACCCGCTCCTCCTTATTTTCAAAGTTGATGTACCCCTTATTGAACCAAAGGTTAGCATTGTTCTTGTAACACCATGGGCACCCAAGTAGTGCTGGGAAATTGTCTACCTCGGTGAGTGCCAAGACTTGAAGTCCCCAGTAAACTTAGCTCCTGGATAGTGATAGTTGCATCCTTTAAGACACCAATGGGCATTACTTCTTTTTTTTTTCATATATACAACACATTCGAAGATGGATGTAATGCAGGCCTTCCCATATGATGCCAAGTATCCAATGTGAGAACATTGACCTCACGCCCTGTGTCAATGAGGATATTACTAAGGAGCCATCCATCTATGATTGCATCCAATGTGATCTCTTTTTCATAGTCAAGGTTGTGAGGGGGAAGGTTTACATGCAAGATCTATCTCTCGTGCTCTTCTTCTCAGCACGTGGTACCTTCTCCCTTAACCATGCTCCTAGCAAGGGAATAACATTCTCTTGCCTTATCATTTTACATACTTCCTTGACCTCATCCAAGTCATCCTTTGGCACCTCGACCTTCCTCCTTTCTCCTCCCTCCTGGACTACTCCTTTAGACACTAGATTTCTCCTTGTAAACTTTGAATGACATCCATGGTATCTTGATATACTTCCTTTTGATGCATGGGGTCTAGGTACTTCCCATGAACTACTTCCTCTCTTGAAACCAAGGTCCTCTGCCTTGGTATTTCCTTTTGCGCGTGGCCTCTACTCTTGTTGTTACTAAAACAAGTTCCAAGCCTGCATCACGTGTCACCGCGGCATCCATATGTGTGTTTTCTTCTTGATGCTTACCATTACAAGTGCCCTTGTCTTTCCATTGTTCTATTGATTCATGTGCTCAAACAACTCTAGGAATTCCTCATACTTGTGCTTCTTTCACACCATGAGCACTGCAATAGGTCTGGGCACTCTCATTTATAATGTTTATGTAGACCCACAATTAAAATAGGTTCCATGGGAACTCACTCCTTCCTCCCCCGTAGTTACCATGACCATGGAATCCTCCATGAAATCCCCTTCTGCACGTGCCACCATTTGCATGCTCCTCATAGCGGTGATCATCCCTTTAGAACTATTGGCAATGTTGGTTTGGTGCACCCCATGATCAATGGCCTCATGGATCTGATCAATGAGCCTATAGTCCTTAGTATCATGGGTTATAGAGGTACAGATCTTATAGTAACAAGACACATTCTTTTGAATTGTGCTACTATAACAAGGGGCATCTACTTGCATCATGGTCCCCATGAAAATTTCATAGTCTACTATCACGACGCGTACTGCTCTCCGGGGACAACTACCTTGACATGCCCCTCTACTTCACAATCTGTGCACCATAAACCACTGCGAGTCTCATGGGTTGAGTTTGGGAGACAATTTTTCCATCTGCTTAGCCATAGCAGTAATTTGAGCCTCCAGGAATGGGCTAACTCTAAGTATCAACACTACCAATAGCCTCGGCATGCGAGAGCAGCTTCCAACATGCCTCACACGGGTCTGTGAAAGTTTTATGAGATAAGGCCCTTCTAAAAGGTGTGATCAATCCTCCAACAAACCACTGAGCATGTTGTGAAGGGTGAATATCATATGATAACTTAGATAAGAGAGTTTTAAAGTGTGCATCATACTCCCCACACTCTCTTCCATTCCCTATTGAATCTCCTTTAGGGTGTTGATGCTCTTCTATTCAAACTCAAGGATGTGGAATTCTACCAAGAAGGCATTCTTTAAAGTAGTATAATCCACCACCATTTGATGAGGGTCATATTTCCTATACCACTATATGTGTGCCCCTACAATGTTGTTACAAATTGACTAGCCTTCCACTCCGAGGTTGTGATCCCCTTTGCGCACGCCATAACAGCTCACACTTGTGAACATGTTCTGTAGCATCTTCAATACCTCTATAATCTGGCAAGTGTAAAGACATCTCAAAGAAGACTGAGGGGGTGGTTGGGGCCCTTGTCCTCTCCTGAGCCAGAGCCTTGGTTTCCTCCGGTGTTTCCTCTACCATCCAAATCCACTAGGTCTTGTGCCTCCTAAGCCACTAGATCCACCAAAACCACTAGGTCCACTGGGTCCTATCCCTCCTGACCCACCAGATCCACCAGAACCACCAGTCTGTAGTAGTCATGCCAAGTGTCCCAAGGTTCCACTGAACTATGTGCCGATGGTCTGTGATAATGCCCCACTACCACTATTGTACCCCGCACCACTCCCAGACGTGAGACCAAAGGCTTGTATACTTTCTCCTTATCCAAAGACTCCTCGAATACTAGAATATGTGTAGCCATAGAAGTGGGAACTGAAAAATTGTACCTCCTAGGTGTAAATCTATCACTTCCACTAATACCAACTAGGTCAATGATACTCCTTCCTTGTTCTGGAAAACCAAGCACCAGGGTTTGGTCACTGGGTGGGTTCAGATACATGCCAATGACTCTTCTTTCTCCACATGATGAACTCTCATTAGAAGCCAAAGGGGTCTCTCTTACGTACTTTCCAAGATGGGGTAGCATAGACTACTCAGGTTCCACGTCCTCCACGTGAACCTCAACTCCTTCCCGCAATGTCTACCTCCATAGATCCATCACACTTACAGCCTTTGAGTCATCTAGTAATCTCCCTTTCACATGCACTTCACTATACTTGAGTCATCTCTCCTCCCTTTCCTTCTCGTCATAATATCTTCCATCTTCCTCCACCCTAGATCCCTCCCAAAGGCTCGAGAATGGTTTAGCCGCCATTGGAAATGCCTCTAAACCCAAAGTAACAATCAAGATCTTCATTTCTAGAGGGATAACATGTAGAAATGATCCTCTAGGCTCCTATAGAAATTCAAACTCAACAACTTCCGGGAAAGAATATGTGGAAATAGCATACTCCAAAGTGTAGCTAGCCAACACACCTTCCCACCAATGATCCACAGCATGAGTCCATGTCAGATCTACATCCTATAGCCTCTGGTATTCTTCTTGGGTCCATGTGCATGATCTAGAATACCATATTGATCTAGACACATATGCTTGAGAGCCATTCATACAGTTCTACTGGGAACAATAGAAAAATGTTTCATATAAATCATGGTAGAGGTTCTCTTCTACCCATCTACGTGCATCAAACTCAGGTCCAGTGTTGAATCTCTGAGAAAATTCATCCTCTCGTGCTCTTGAACCATGATTCAACACTTTCCAAAGTTAAATGTTCTATCATTACTCATTACCTAGATCATGATGTATTTCATTTCCCACTACAACTTTGAAAAGAGGTCCCAAAATGGAACCAAGATGTAGTCATTTTTACCCTTATCACAAAAGAAAGGAACCCCATGTGCGTTGGCCTATCACCCAAGTGGGCTTGGGTGCTCACCCGAGGCACGTGGGTTCCGAGTCTCTCTTTTATGTGAGTTTAGTGGGAAACATCATCTATGATTCATGTTTAAGAGATTTGAAGGAAGTAAAACATACAAGCACCATAGAGCTCAGAATGGCTTCTAGGTCCTTACAGTCATTCCAGAACAGAAAATGCTTTAATAGATTGAATAACTTATACCAAAACAGAAAGAAGTTGTACAAGCATCCATACTTAATCATAAACATAAATGAGAAATAACTATGAGAAATATGTATGCATTAGAATCATCAATGTTCATATTCATTGTAAGTTGGTAACCTCATTACATTCATGGAGCCATTACAAAATGTTACAGAGAAGCAGACCGTAGTCATGCATTATATCTAGACTCATATGCTAGGCTCTCAAAAGAAATTTATAAACCCCATACCCTTGATACATCCTTCCCTAAACATAATTACCCAAACTAACAGAGTTCTTGTAGTATTTTGTAGAGCTCGCCCTCTATCTATTATATTCTCTTTTTTTTTCCTTCTACAATTGGTTGTATATATAGGCTTTCTAGATGCGAACTCATCCTCAGCGGCCTCATCCTCTGGCGGCCTCGAGATCTGATGCCAAGTGTCTGAATGTGGTCCTCCATGTGAACATGCTCCTCTAGGCCTAAGCTTTCCACTTTTTACTATGATGAGCTTCTAGAAGCTTCTCTCGCATGCATGCTCCTTCTTGGGCCAACCTGTCTGCTAGGCTGACACCTTATCGACTCCACATGTGTAGTTGGGTCATGATTTTCACATGTTCTACCAAAAGATTCTAATATGGCTAAGTCCTGAACCCTAGGTTCTTTCTACATGCTCACCATGGGTTTCCTTAAAGCCTCTCTTAAAACCTTCCTGCATGTTTATGCACCTTTTCTATACTTAGCCAATATTTAAGGGGGCCCAACACCCTTCACCTCTTATCTATTCTAGAAATAGGTTGCATGCTATTAATACCCACGTGTCATTTACATGCATAGCCACACATGTAAGTGTGCTATCTATAGACCTCTTAGATTAATTGAAGTGTCAATCCTATTCTTAGCTTGTCTCCATGCAAAATGCTTCGATCCGATCCTCTAAAGATAAGAAATGCATGGCACGCATGTCTCTACATCATTGGTGTGTTCTACGCACACCATCTTCTAAAAATAGGTCATCATGCTTTAAATTGGCTAAGTCCTTAATACTGAACTTTCCCTTCACGCACCGGTTCTTCATTTCCCTCTACGGCCTTGATCCTGGCCTTCTCTCCCGCATGGACTTCTTGTGTGATGTCCGAGAAGTATTCTCTAATCAACAACCCCAATTTGAGTTCCTCCTCAAAATATACCTATGGGGTCGATAGCTCCACCACTACCACCACCTATCCCTTCACACTTTTCTATAGGTATGAATATTACTGTTTATAATTAAGCTACTAGGAGGAACCATAAATAATCTATCTATTTTTATGTAGTACATTTTTTTAATGTTTCTACTTTTTCATTTTAGAAAGTTCCAAGTTTGAAGGTGCGGATCAAACTCATTCTCAATCTCAAGGTCAAATGGTCATGTCTCCGAGCATGCAAGGTAATGTATAATGTTTAACATCTTTTGTTTACTTGCAAATATTTTATTTAGAATTTACAAGGGTATAATGATTAGTTTATTGATAATTTGCTGTTTTCTTCTTGCATTTATTATACCTTCATAGTAGATTCAAAGTATGCCTCTGCAGGGCTGCTAATGCGTACTATACAAAAAGTAAGGAAATTTGTAGGCAAGAATACGAGGTTTTCTGCAGCTCTGTAGGAAGCAGTTCATTCGAAACCTTAGAATTTCTTGGTTATTCACTAGGTGGTTTCTTTAGTACAACATGCACCCATAGGTTGAACCAAATCAAGCTCGACAATGAGTTTTTGGGCTTTGATAGTGGCGACGTCGATAAGATTAACTATTTCGACATGTATGGTATGATGATCTACTCCACCTCTTGACCACAAGCATAGCAATTTGTACATAAAATAATTGAATCTTCTCCTCCACCAACTAAAAATCCCCTCATAGATTATTAGAAGATATATTTTCCTTTGAAAAAATGATATCAAATAGTATGGAGGCCACAATTCAGGAAGTTGTTGTAGTATTTTATTGTTCGATTGAAATTAATGAGTTAGCTATTAAAGAAAGTACACAACTCAAAATTGTGGAGGGTTTATGGTACCTCTAATGTGATGTGATGGATACGGGTACAAATTAGATGATGGATCCTTGCTACTAAAAGATGATAACTTGCAACTCAAAGACACAAAATAAAATTGATTAGATAAGATATGTGGGGGTTTCCGACAAAGTGGATCCAAGAAGTGTTAACTTCCTTGGCAGATATCAACCCCTGTTTTTAAAGAAAAAAAGGATATAAATGACGGATTATCTGATAGCATGCAGAAACTGAAGTATAACTAAATCTGAAAATAATTAGATCTGATCTAGATACTGATTTGATTAAAATGGATGTAACTTAAATGTTACCTAGTCTAGGTCGATGGTGACCCAGGACTATGCAAAAGCAGCCGATGGTGACACTGGAAGGCTAGATCTATATTGTAACTTTGAATATACAAACTGTAAGGGTTTGAGTGAAAAAAATAGAAGGTGAAAAATACTGTGAATGCTATGAGTCACTGTAGAAGAGAACCAGAGGTAGAAATCTCTAGAAAGTAGTAGAAAATAGCAGTAGGGATGGTAGATTGGGAGTTAGGACCCTGGTCGAAGTGATAGTGATGTGGTGAAGCCAAAAATGAATGGGATGCAAATAGGTTGGTTTGAGATAACAAAGGAGTAGGATGATTTCTTTGAAATATTGGAACAGAGCAGAGGATAAAGAAGGATATAGAGATGGAAAACATAGTTACGAGAGAGTGAGTCGATGGTGACTCAAGATGGGCAATGGTGACTATAGTAGGGTAAGGTAAGGTCAAAGGTAGATTGGCTAAAAAGGTAACCTGCAAGAATAGAAACTAGAAGAATAGCTTGATATTATAGTGATGACGGCTAAAGAACATGAAAGATGTTAGTCTTAAAAAGATAATAGCAAAAATTATATAGATATCATAAAAAATAATGTAAAAATTCCTATAGTTACGCAGATGATCAAAATGGGCTTGCAAGAGGGTTTTCGAGATGCTCCAATTTGAACAAGAATTAGCATAGTAGAAGAAATTCATACAGAATTTGTTTCTCTTTGTTTTTTGTGTTGTGTGTTCTCCCTTTGGGAAAGGAAAGAATTCAGTTTAATACAGTCAACAGCAACCAATCTGGTTTGCCACCAACTATGGGGAAAGTTTCCCCAATGGGGCATACTTTTTTATTTTGATCAGGATTTGGTGTTTTTGATGAGAAGAAAATATTATTTAAAGCATGTAGGTGGGAATGGGTTGTTTAGGGCTGAGTTGGGGATAAATATAGGTTAGAAAAAGAATGGAGATGAAAATTTAGAATAAAAGCATCCCAAATGGAAAGTTGGTTAGGACATGTAGATATATATTGATTAATTAATTAATTAATGTTTATTAATGTGGATTAAAAGTGATAGGATAAATAAGGTGAGAATTTAATTAAATAAGGGGATGAATTAAATAAATATGTGCACGCGGTAAATTAAGGGTAGAGATACCGATTTTAGGTGTCTACATTTTGCCCCTTTTTATTGAGTGGTTTGGACTAGCAAGCCATGAGACAAAAACGATGAGATTTTGATGAGGATTGATGAAAGGTAGATGATGAGCTCCCCCTCAAATGGGGGATCGATGATGCCAAGGGAAATTGATGACTCATTTGAAAAAGTAGATGGATAAGGGCAAGTGGGTGAAGATCGGTGCAATATGGATGCAAAACCACGATGACCAATAGGTCATATGCAAACATAAAATCATGCACAAACAACTATGAAAGGTATATGAAATCCTTCGTACATGAGGAATCGAGCTAAAAGGTATTCATCCATAGAGGATGAGGATGAAAAGCTTATGATTCCCTAACATATAACACGAAAAATGGTGAGAAGGCAAAATGAAGAAAGCTGGTGGTGAGATAATATGCCCCAAAGGGAGGGGAGATGTATGGTCACGAGGTGGATTTTGTGCACAAATTAGATAGGATTGTAACATAAAATTCCCAAAGAGGGAAAAATTATGGCCCGGTAGGACTTTAAATTTATAAATTAATGATTTGAATGTAGAATTAAAATTCCTGGAGGGAAGATGAATATGGCCATAGATGTGGACTTCGAGATGATAAGGGGATGATGTGAAATAGTGAGACAAAATTCCCTAGAGGGAGAATAGAGATGGCCACAAGGGTGGACTTCAAATTAAAATTCCCTAATGGGGAATGGATATGGCCACAAAGGTGGAATTTGAGAGGAAAACAAGGATAGATAGATGAAATTAATGGTGCCCCAACAAAGGACACAAATATGGCCCAAAAGGTGAGATAAAAAAATGTGAGATATGGTTCCTTGAGAGGGAACACAAAGATGGCCAAAAAAGTGTACTTAAGATGAGATAAATTGGATAAGTTTTGATGAAATAGATGGACAAGATCAGATAGATTGATAATATTAGACAAAATTTCATATTGGATTTGGATGAGATAAGAGTTAGATGTGACTTAACAATGGTGATCTATGGGTATGAATGACACAAAGTCATATCAAGGAACGTGCATGAGGAAAATATACCACAAACTTCATTGGGGGTAAATAAGGAGGATATAGGTAATGTAAGGCACATGTGTCCAAAATTGATGTTAGCAGGTGACTAACGAAATTTGGTCATACCAAAGATCATAAGGACGATGGATGAAATGAACTCATAAACCTAGTATCGACTCGAAAAATGATTTTAAGATGTGCCTTGTATGCGGGAAGATGGTTCTCCAAAAGTGGTGTTCCCTAAAACTATGCCCCATCTCTAGGAAGGGAAAAGAGAAAATTGATCAATGCGGGAAGATTTCTTAGGATGCTAATAAAATGGAAGGTTGATCAATGTAGGAAGCCTTCAAATTCCATAAGTAGTAGCCATCCTTCGAGGGTATGTTCAACGTTATATATAATATATATGACAAGAGTAATATATGATATTCATCCTTCGAGGGATCAGTCTATTTCTTTTGATTTTGATTTGCATGCTTTTTTTACATGAACAATGGTCCTTCAAAGGATCAGTCTATTTTTTATAACATTGATTTTTATTTGAGCATCCATTAATTTTTAGTTTTACATGGGGAGAGTTGGGAATAACTAAGTATACCTCTTAAGAGGGGATAATTAATATATAGAGACACCTATGAAACCTTTGCATGGTTCCAATAGGTGAATAAGAGGGTGATGAGATGTGATGATCACGAAGTTCTCACCAAATGGGAGAACCTATCCATAAGGAATATGCTACGGGTAGATCCGTGGTACCCATATTTAAGGTCACATCTAGGAAGTGATGAAAGACCACATAATTCCAAATCATCATAATGAGAGATGAAAGGGGATAAGATGGAGGAATGATCTAAATATATGACTAATAGTACTAATAAATGTGATAACAATAGAATTGTCACAATTGCAATGTGTTAAGTAGTTCCACTTTTGGTTTACCATCAAGGGAGGCCAAACGATAGGCTCCTGACCCATACTTTTGTATAATAATGTATGGTCTAATCTAGTTAGGGGAAAAATTTCGTGTTGGATCCTTTCTAGAGTAGTGACATTCTGATTTTCTTTGAGGATGAGGTCACCAACATTAAATTCATGTTCGAGATAGAATGACAACTTGATAAGATGGGATATGATGAGATAGATGAGCGAAGATAAAATTATGTGCTACCCTTAAGGAAGCAAAAATATGCGTCCCTAACGAGATAAGTAGATGGCCTCAAGAGTGGGCTTGTGATGAAAAATGAGTGGTCTCCCAAGAGAGGGACAAACATGACCACAACGGTGGATTTTTTTAAGGTAAAATATTAGATAAGACGTCGTGAGATAGATAAGATGGAAACTATGCACTACCTTTCAAAAGTGAGGAAGTGAGAGAAAAATATGTGTCCTAGTGAGATGAAAAATGGCCACAAGAGTGGGCTTAGGATGAAAATATGGTGCTCCCAAAAGAGGCACAAACATGGCCACAAAGGTGGACTTTGAATGAAAAATATGGAAATATGGTGCCCCAAAGGAAACACAAGTATGGCCACAAAGGTGGACTTGACGAAGATGGTGCCCTAAGAGAGGCACGAATATGGCCACAAAGGTGGAATTTGATGAGATGAAATGGTCCCTCAACAAAAGGACAAATATGGCCACAATGGTGTACTTTAAAATAAAAATATGAAAATAGATGGTGCCTTTAAAAGAGGCACGAATATGACCACAAAGGTGGAATTTGATGAAGAAAATATATGAATGGTCCCTCGAAGAGAGGAAAAATATTTCCAAAAAGGTGGAATTAGATGAAAAGATGGAACTATGGTGCCCCAAAGGAAGCACGAGTATGGCCATAAAGGTGGACTTTGACAAAGATGGTGCCCAAGAGAGGCATGAATATGGCCAAAAAGGTGGAATTTGATGAGATAAAATGGTCCCTCAATGGAAGGAAAAATATGGCCACAACGGTGCACTTTTTAAATGAAAATATGAAAATAGATGGTGCCCCTAAAAGAGGCACGAATATGGCCATAAAGGTGGACATAGATAAAAAGATGGAAATATTGTGCGAAAGGAAGCACAAGCATGCCAAAGAGGTGGACTTTGGCGAATATGGTGCCTCAAGAAAGGCATGACTATGACCACAAATTTGCACTTTGATGAGATGAAATGGTCCCTCAATGGAAGGAAAAATATGGCCACAATGGTGGTCTGTGGACTTTAAAATGATAATATGAAAATAGATGGTGCCCCTGAAAGAGGCACAAATATGGCCATAAAGGTGGAATTTGATGAATAAAATATATGAATGGTCCCTCAAGAAGAGGAAAAAATATGGCCACAATGGTGGACTTAGGTGAAAATAAATGGTCCCCCAAGAGAGGGACGATTATGGCCACAAAAGTGGACTTAAAATGAGATGAAGATTTGGACAAAATCAATTCATATTTAAGATTGGATGAGATCAAATAAAGCAATGCCAAAATGGAAGTCCCCCAACATCAAGGGAGTTGTATGGGTGGATAAGAAGATGCATTGATAGGATACATGGATGAGAGGATAAAAAATTAAGGGAGGGTACTCCCCCAACGGAAGAGACTATGTCTCATTTGGGTGATTTGGATGTGGATGAATGCATATAAGCCATAGGGGATTGGATGGGATTGTTGATTATAACTTTAGATTTGGATTGGATAGATGATTGGGGACCATAGGGATGATTGGCAAGGAAAATAGTATCGATGAGTAAGGGAATACCTTCCTTAGGAGGAATGCCATGTGTAGGAGAGATGTGAAGGGATGGTGTGGATGAAGGAGGGGATTCGATGGATGAAAATGTAAAAAATTGAACTGGTTGTGTTAGATGGAGAAGGAAGATCTTCTTGTGAGAAAGATTCATCATTCTTAATAAGATCATCGGTGATGGTTTGGAGAGGGCCTTGAAATGCTCGGTTTGATGACTGGGGTATGATGATAAGTGAAAATTCTATTAGGTTTGAACCATGATGGATTCTTACTATGTGGATTAAATTATTTGATGGGAGGAAGTGTGATGGTAGATGTTTGGATTAAATGTCTAAAGATATTTGTGTAAGATTCGATAGAAGTGTTAGGAGGAAGGTGGATCTTGCAAATTTTGGTAGGATATTTGGATTTTGATTTAGAAGTAGGAGTGGATGTATATTGGATGGGTAAATTAGATGTCTTGAAATATGAATCAAATTTGAGATGAAGATATGATGGTTTAGATTTTTATTTATCGTTAGGAGATGTCTTAGATAGAGGGTGACCTGAAATAGATGTTGTAACATTGGGTTGTTAAGAAGAGGAAGACGACTTCTTACAAGGATGCGTAAGATACTTTTTGAGATGTTTATCATGAGTCCTAGATTTTAATAAGAATATGTAGAAATAGTTAATTTTGTAGAGGGAGAATGAATCCCCTTGTGTTTTTCTTAGGTGGAGGCACCTGCTCCATGAATGTCTCAAGAGGTGTCATTGACGTGTTTGTAAATGGAGGAGATGTGATTGGTGTGGTAGTGGTAATAGATGTAGATATGGTCGATGTTGAAGGGTTAAGTATAGGAGATTGGGATGAGATAGGTGGTGTGGCCATAGGCAAAGATGTAGGTACATGTGACAAAAATGCCAAGGTAGATGTAAGTGGGATTTTCGATGTAGTAGATGTGGATGTAGTTGGGATAGAAAGGGATGTAAGTGAGGTAGTGATGGATGTGTTTGGTGTAGATGTGGGTATAGTCAAATTCGGTGTGGTTTTGGTAAAGGTAAGGATAGATGTAGATGTAGAACAGGTGGTAGAAATTAATGGGATAGGTGTGATGATTGTAGACATGGTTGATATAGATATTGGGGCGGGTATTAATAGATATATAGGCATAATGTCTTTGATAGGGGAAGATGATGAGTGTTATCTCCCAAAAACCAAATTTTTTTCCAAGTTAAATTCGAAATTTCGAGCTCTCACCCTCCTAAAGTATTTAAGCCAATTTGAAAGTTCAAAGAGATATAGAAATCCATGCCCTAGAGTTATTTCAAATCCCCAGTCTGCTCGTTTTGATAAATTTTTCGTTTTCTTGTCTTGATGCATGCAAATTTTATTGGTGTCCTCATTTGAATGAAATTGACAATATTTCTATGCCCCTAGATCATCAAACCTTGTATTGTTTTCAATTCTTTGGCTCGTAAAAGAAATTTGAAAAGCTGGTCATGAAAATGGTGGAGTTTTCTTCTTATCTCGCATTTTTTCCATGATCGGGAATGACGGGCATTTTCTTCCCCATCAATTTTGGCCCCATCATCCATGGGTATATGGACATACCTAATTGGAAGTGGGTCAAGAGAGAAACTTTTGTTTTTGATTCTCTTTGTAAAAGGTGAAAAGTTAAAAAATGACCCGCGGCCGGATCGGAGCTTAAAGGAAAAATTCAAATCTTGAGCCCACCGTCAAAGGAGTCAAATTAGGGAGGTGGGCACTGTGAAGAATTTTTTTTTTTGAGCCTGCATTGAAAAAAAAGTTAAAATTATAAAAGTGACTGCGACTCCTTTGCTAATCAAGGAAGCCACGTGTCAAGCTTATATCAAAAGTGGGTGAGCAGGCCAAAATGTTCCAAAATGCCAAATCTCTATAAAGTCACAAAATGAAAAAGGAATCCTCCACACCTGCTCCAGTAAATTTCTCCCACGTGTATGACTCTGATTTAAAGTTTCAAAGGCAAGATGAATGGTTCAAATTTAAAGTTACAAAACAAGTGTAACGGTTGCATTATGAAAATTCTGGTTTTTCTGCCATTGGCATTTCTTCGTGAATCAAGAATCCAAATGGATGTAAATGATTGAAAAGAAATTGTAAACTGTTTCTTGCTAAAAAATAAGAAGTTGTAACTATTTCTTGGAGGATATTTAATGGCTTATTCACGCCATTGTAGAGCGTTGGCAATTGATCTTGGAAACTCAAGAGTATATTGTACTTTGAGAGAACAAAGGAGATAGCCATTTTCTTCCGTTTCCCCCTTCTTCTCAAATTCCTCCATTTCTCCACTATGTACAATTTCTATTTAAGCAACAATACAAGAAGAATTATTTTGTAGCCTCTTTGATGAGGATTTTTCAGAAACTTTGAGTTCACAATCTTATCTCGTCTTGTTTCCATTTACAGGGTTGTTTCTTCTCATGAATGCATGTGACAAATTTTCTAACTAGTGTGTGTAGGAATCTGATTTCCTACCTACAACATTAGTTCTCCTACCTCTTTTCTTACTCCCTTTCCCATTTTTAGACAAATTTCTCTCTTGCAAGTATCTGCAAGCTTTGCCACAGGGTCAGTGGAGTGCCCCTGTTGGATCCTTGGTGAAAGGCCACCACAAAAATCCACATTTTATCATGCATGCATATACGGTAGCTACACTGGTTAAGTAGAGGGACTTAGATTCCCATAGCATTGGCAAGGAATCCACAAGTTTGTCCACCTGACAAATTTCCTCACCAATAGTTTTGGCACCCATAATGGGGCAGATTTAGCAGACTTTTACACCCAATATACGACCGCAAGGTGTGAAAATTAAAAAAAAATCAAATATTGAAAAATAAAAAGAAAGAGTTCATGAAAATCCATTACTAAAAGATACACTGTTTATTTTTGCACGTGTATTTTCATATTCCCACTTCAAGAATTTCAAAAGGCTAATGGAAGGAAGATACACTAGGTTGAGTAGGTCGAGAGGTGTTGTTGATTCCAATTTCAAGGCTTTGCAAAATCAGCAAGAACGAATTAGAGATAATCCATACTTCTTCTCTCAAGCCTTCTCTCCATCCAGCTCTGCAAACAATTCACCTAGAAATCCTGTCAAGACTCCTGTTGATACTTCTCCTTCAAATTATCTATTTTTTCAACCATCATTACGCATTGATTTCTGAAAGAAGAAGAATTTGAAGAAGAATTTGTAGAAGAAAGATCTAAAATAGAAGAAGAAATGACAATGGAAGACGAATCGAAATACCCCAACCCATTGTTCCATGGGGAAGAAATACAGGTCCACTTTCTCTTGAACCTCCTCTTCATGATCTACCAACAAGTTCTCATAAGAACTTGCCAAAGTTCTAAGGTGACAAAACACAACATCCGGAAGAACACATCATTGCCTTCATGACATCATGTGGAATTCTTGGTGTCAAACATGAAGATGTTGTAGTGAGACTATTCGTGGAGTCCCTCCAAGAAAAAGTAGTAGAATGGTTTTACCTCCTTCTCACCGATCCATCACTAGTTGGCATGACATCCAGGTTGCCTTCGAGGAAAGATTTAAATCAACTGAATACTTTCAAGACCTCTTGGTGTAGTTAGCTCAATTTAGGAAAGGAGAAAGTGAAACAATGAGAGACTTTATGGCTTGTTTCGAACGGTTGCTTCATAGGATACCAAAAGAAGATTCACCCTCTCGAACAATATCAAAATATTCTTCATAAATGATCAATCACTGAGGTAGGCTTTCTCCTATGAAGATTTTAACCGAGGAAAATTGTAGAATCACAAAGGAGGGTTATTTAACTGGATGATGATCTCATCCCCTCTAGAAAGATCAATAATCCATCAAAGGGCAAGACCCAACGTCCTCAAGATGAGAGAACCAATCCATTGCTGCAAAAGTTTTCAAATGAGATGGCCACTTTGAAGAGGGAATTATTTGAACAAGTTTCTTCCCAAAGGAGAAATGGAAATTAGATTGCAGGAGCACCCCAAAGGTTTGCCTTGGAGGCCCCACCCATGAATGTAAAGCTGCAGATTTCAAGAAAGTGAAGGTGGTAATTGCCTAGAAAATGATGAGTTTGAAAATGATACACAAATCATATTATGTGAGTATCTTAGATGTGATGAAGAAGACAAAGAAGATGCACCCAATTTCTCATGTGCGGTATTCACTCGTTCTCAGTATGAGAAAGGATCCCCTTCCTCCACTTCTACTAAGAAAAAGAAGGTTGATGATCCTCCTGTGGCGACTCCGTAAAACAAAATAATTAGTCAAGGATCCCCACTTCCACCTTCCATGAAGTTTGCATTATTGGAACCTGATCCCATAGCAAGTAAGAAGGCCCCCACAATCCCAAGTAAGTCTTCAAATCCCTTTTCCATTTCTAAATCTAAAATTTCTCCTACAAAATCTAATACCTTGAAAGCTCCTAGTGTGCCATTCAAAGTACCCTCCATTCCTCAAACATAAAATCCTACTCCTAAGCCTATCTAGACTCCAAAATCAGTCCCTTCACCCCCTTATCCGCATCTACTCCCTTTGACTTCATAGAACATGAAAACAAATCCAAAGTGCAGATTACCAAAACCAAATATTTGCAAACCCATCCTGAACAATTCGAGAAGTTTTTTCAATACATCAGAAATGGTATTCTAACACCCAATGATGTAGTTCATCGACCTAAAGGAATACTACCAAACCTACCTACACCTCCCTCACATAACATGCTTTCTCTGAGAGCATCAAAGACCAATAAAGTTGAAGCTTTATACGTCTCCCTTCTTATTGGAGAATATGTACTGAACAATTGCATAATAGATTTTGGTGCTTCAGATAATGTGATGCCTTTGAAGGTTGTTAAAGCTCTCAAAATTACCATGACTCCACCTAGTGGCTCTTGTTACTCTTTGGAGTCAAAAGAGGTCCCACTTGTAGGGAAGGTAAAATATGTACAGTGGCTCTCACCATATTTCCAGAGACAAGAAAGTTTTAGCGGTGATATTGGTAGAGATGTCCCATCCTTGTTTGGAATGTTGCTAAGTAGAAATTTCTGCCGAGAGTTGGGAGGGAAAATTCAAATGAATTGGTCTTCTACAACCATACCAGTGAAGGGAGACATGGATAAATTACTTCCCAAGAAGAAGATGAGGTACACGGTATGAAAGTCTAGAAGCCCAGAAGCTAACATCTTGTATCAAGATAGTAGGTAGATGAATCACTTGGTGACAACCGAGGAGGAAGAAGATGTTCCCATCTTGATAGGGCCAGATATGCCTTCTCAAAGATATTTGGATTTTGAAGAAGCATTGAGGAGATTCGAGTTACAAGAGGGCAGCCCAGAATCACCAGATGATGTAGACCATGAGGAAGAGGAGATGGTTATCGATGATTTTCAAGAAGAAAAATCAGCCTATATGCTTTTCCAAGATGAGTAGTTATTCTCATTCCCATTTGGGGATGAATATGATCTCGATCAAAGGCTATCTATGGAGAGACAAAATCAGCTTGTGATGAGCCTTTGAAAGGCTTGAAATAAATATCCATACAAGGACAGCTAAGAGTTGCAAAAGAAATAGAAGACCCGAGATCAATCTTGATCTCCGATGCAAGCCACAAATCTACAAGACAAGTGTGAAGCTGATCTTGAAGCCTTAACCAATGTGAAGGTTGGACATATTGAAAAGTATGATGCCATTTTGATCTAATGATTGATGGATGTAATAATGAAATGGAGGTATTTTATTTCCCATTTGAAGAGGAAGAATGTTTCCATGTTGAAAAAACTAAAGTAAGAAGTTTTGAGGCCTTTGAATTTGAAGATCCTCTAGACAAAGAATTGATAAAATGCAGCGGTTCCTAAGATGATGAGGTAATCCCTCCAGATAGTTTCCTTGAGCTGAAAAATAAAGATCCTTCAAAGGTGTACAAAGAGGAGCTATAGGAAACAATGAAGCATAACTCCATGTAAAAAATATTAGATGCAGTAGAAGTTGTGGAAGATCCTAGGCTGATTCTTGATCTCTTCACTAGTGTCATAGACATACAAGACAAATATTATTTTCCCTCCTATTATCCCATCGTACTCAAATTTCTCACAGTGAAGTAGAGATAAGGGATTAATCAAATGTTTCTCATGGAGAGGATGTCAATGAGCATAGACCCAGAAAGAAAAGTAACTTTGAATATATAAGGAATTTGAATGAAAATAAGCCATGGGGAAGCAATGATATGTTTAATGGAGAATCAGCTATATGGATAAACATGGAAGCACCGAATTCTATAAATAATTGAGGAGGAGGGCACTTCCTAGAACCTGTCAACGGCTTTGTAGAACATCATCACTCAGTGTTTCCTACTCACACGTAACTTTTGAGAAACTCAAAGTGCTTCGGTGAAAGCGGGTTGTTCCCCCGCCTTGTCCCATAGGTTTTTTTCCCTTTCCGTTGTGTGGTTTTGTTTTCCCTTCTTGTTGCTGTTGTGTGTTTCCTTCCCATTTTTTGCTTGTGTGTTTCCTTCTTCTAATATTTCTTTCTTAGAATTTTACATGACTCTACAAGGCCCAATGGATAAGGCACTAGTCAATGTTATATGGTTTAAAAATTGAGATTCTAGATCCTCATACCACATCTTCGCCATGCTCAGTCCATGCCATGTCCCCAAGCTAGAGCCAGCTATTGTCTCTGAAAACCACTTTTCATTTTCCAAGTTAAATTCAAAATTTTGAGCTCTCACCCTCCTAAAGTATTTAAGCCAAGTTGAAAGTTCGAAGAGATAGAGAAATCCATGCCCTAGAGTTGTTTCAAATCCCCAGTCTGCTCGTTTTGATAAATTTTTTGTTTTCCTATCTAGACACATGAAAATTTTATTGTTGTCCTCATTTGAATGAAATTTTCAATCTTTCTATGCCCCTGGATCATCGAACCTTGTATTGTTTTCAATTCCTTGGCTCGCATGAAAGAAATTTGAAAATCGGGCGCGAAATGGTGGAGTTTTCTTCTTCTCTGCATTTTTTCCATAGTCGAGAACGATGGGCATTTTCTTCCCCATCAAATTTTGGCCCCATCATCCATAGGTATGTGGACATACCTAATTGGAAGCAGTCGGTAGAGAAATTTTTGTTTTTGAGCCTCTTTGTAAAAAGGTGAAAAGTTAAAAAGTGACCCGCAACCCCGATCAAGCTTAAAGGAAAAATTCAAATCTTGAGCCCATCATTGGAAAGTCAAAGTAGGGAAGTGGGCTGATGGGGAGATTTGATATTTTGAGCCTCTTTGTAAAAAAGGTGAAAAGTTAAAAAGTGACCCGCAGCCCCAATCGGGCTTAAAGGAAAAAGTCAAATCTTGAGCCTGCCATCAAAGGATTCAAAGCATGGAGGCGGGCCTATGGAGCAATTTGTGTTTTTGAGCACACATTGAAAAAAGGTAAAATTATAAAATTTACCCATGACTCCTTCACCAATCAAGTGAAGCCACATGTCAGGATTATATCAAAAGCGGGTGAGCGGACCAAAATTTTCCAAAATGCCAAATCCCTATAAAGTCACAAAATGTAAAAGGAATCCTCCATGCTCGCTCCAATAAATTTCTCCCATGTGTATGACTCTGATTTAAAGTTTCAAAGGAAAGATGAATGGTTCAAATTCAAAGTTACAAAACAAGTGTAATGGCACATTATGAGAATTTGGTTTTTCCACCATTGATTTTTCTTCATGAATCAAGAATCCGAACGGATGCGAATGATTGAAAAGAAATTGTAAACCATTTCTTCCTAAAAAAAAGAAGTTATAACCATTTATTGGAGGAGATTTAATGGCTTCTTCATGCCATTGTAGAGCATTAGCAATTGATCTTGGAAACTCAAGAGTATATTGTACTTTGAGAGAACAAAGGAGATAGCCATTTTCTTCCTTTCCCCCCCTTCTTCTCAAATTCCTCCATTTCTCCACTATGTACAATTTCTATTTAAGCAGCAATACAAGAAGAAGGATTTTGTAGCCTCTTTGATGAGGAGATTTCAAAAACTTTGAGTTTGCAATCTTATCTTGTCTTGTTGCCATTTTCAGGGTTGTTTCTTCTCATGAATGCATGTGATGAATTTTCTAACTAGTGTGTGTAGGAATATGATTTCCTACCTGCAACATTAGTTCTCCTACCTCTTTTCTTACTCCCTTTCTAATTTTTAGACAAAGTTCTCTCTTACAAGTATTTGTAAGCTTTGTTTGAGGTTCTACCGGAGTGCCCCTGTTGGATCCCCGGCCAAAAGGCCACCACAAAAATCCACATTTTCTCACACATGCATATACTATAGCTGCACCAATTAATTAGAGGGACTTCGATTCTCAGAGTGTTGGAAAGGAATCCACAAGTTTGTCAACCCGAAAAATTTCCTCACCAACAATGAGGTAGATGAGATAGGTAAGGATGAAGGTGTTTTTGTATCATATTGATTGAATAAGGATTGAATGTATAAGATGTGAAAGGTAGATATGGATTGGTCGATGGTGGATTTGGGAAGGGTTTTCTGAAGATACCCAGAGGTGGAGATTGAATTGGTTATGGGATTGTGTAATGTTGGAAAGCAAGTGACATAGTAGGATGGTTGAATCTGTTGAACCATATATGGAGTGGAAATGTCAAAATATGGTGATTTTGGATAGGCATGGTAGATGGAGTGGGGATGACATTGATATAAGATGATGGGGGTGAAGTAAGATTCACTGGTTGACACGATCGAGAGATGACTCTATGGTGAAAGTAGTCATAGATGGGGCTAGAAGGAGACAAGCATGAGATATCAATCGTGGTAGATGTTTGTGGAGTAGTAGCAATGGATGTGACCAGTATGGGTGTGGGTGTAGGATAAGTGTTGGATAGGTTTGGTTGTTTAATATAAGGGGTAGATGGATAAGGATGTAAGGAGGCTTGGTGTGTTAAATCCAAAGGGATGTTGGATAGGATAGTTGGGGTTGGATTGAAATATTTGATTGTTGATGCACACGAGAAGTGTGAATGTGGGTGGATTTGGGTGATTGAATGGGTATTCCATTGGTAATATTGATTGAAGTAGGGATAATGTTCATATGAGAAGATGTAGGTGGAATATAATCCTCCGATTGAGTGGATTGATAGGATTGAGATATTTTAGGGGGTCTACAAAGTAGAAATTCATAAATGGGGCTAGAGGGAGGCTCAGAGGCCTCTAAAGGAGCAGGAGGTGGTGGTGTGACTAGTCGAGGGGATATAGACTGAGGGGAAATAGGTGAATCCATTTTGAAAGGGGGATCTATTTGAATAATATGGTCTTTACATGGTTGAGAGATCCAATGTGGAATCTCAAGATTACTGGATGAAGTGGTAGCATCGTTAGATATATCACACTGTTGCATGGTCTGATTTTGAAGAAAGGAAATAGTACCAAGTGTAAAATAAGGAAATTTTTGTATGAAATGGGTTAAAAACAATTTAAATAGCAAAGTTTTCATTATCTGGATTTAAGAAATTATGAAAAATAAAAGGGAATGGATAATGGGGTATCTAGGAGAAGGCAGCCTAGATCTGGTTTTAGGATTTTTTTGGCTAGGGAAGTCTCAAGAAGCTTCTGTTGGGTGATGAAATCCCAATCAGTCAACCGAGTAAGGAGATGTTTAGATGTGTGATTTGATTTGTGTGAGTTTTAGGTTGTGTGAGAGGATTGTGAGATGCAGCAAGTTAACCTCCTACTTAAACTATGTGAGCAAGAAGGATGTAAAAATAAATGTTCTTTTTTAAAACCAAATCGAAGTGTGATTTTTTGATGAAAACACATGCCGGAAAGGGAAATACAATGCAAAAAGGAGAAAATAAGGGAAAAGAGGAAAACTTGGATATATCTTTTCCTTTTTATTTGAAATCTTGAGTGATGAGCGATCAAGCAGAAAAACCCACACGATTAAGAAAAACACAAGGCCTTATGGTGTAGTGTTAGTAGAAAAAAAGAAAAGCAAAATATAGAAAGAAATGTAAAGGATCACCTAAAGGGTGGTCCCACCAGTGCGTGCAAGAATGTTGTAGTATTTTCTCATTCGATTCAAATTAATGAGTTAGCTACTAAAGAAATTACATAACTTAGAAATGATGGAGGGTTTATGGTACCTCTAATGCGATGTGATGGATACGGGTGCAAAGTAGATGATGGATCCTTTCTACTAAAAGCTAATAACCTATAACTCAAAGACACTAAATAAAATTTATTAGTTAAGATATGTGATGTTTTCCCAACAAAGAAGATCCAAGAAGCGTTAACTTCCTTGGCAGATGTCAACCCCCATTTTAAAAGAGAAAGTGATATAAATGACATATAATCGATTGCATGCGTAAACAAAAGTGTAATCTGAATCTGAAATAATTAGATATGATCTAGATACTGATTTGATTGAAATGAATGTAACTTAAATGTTACCTAGTTTGGGTCGATGGTGACCCAGGTCATGCGAAGTGCAAAATTAGGCTTACGGCGCACTGGAAGGCTAGATCTAGACTCTAAGTTGAATATGTAGATTTGCAAGGGTCTAAGTGTAAAATAGAAGGTGACAATGACCTATGCATATTGTGAGTCACCTATAGAAGAGAACCAAAGGGAGAAATCTCTAGAAAGTAGCATAAAATAGCGAGGTAGGTATGGTAGGTTGGGAGTCAGGACCTTGGTCGACAACGATCGGGATGTAGATAGGATGGTTTGAGATAATAAAGGAGTAGGATGATGGATCCGAAAAGCCTCGAAACAAAATAGAACATGAGAAGAGGCTAAAGAAGGCTCTGGAGATGGAAAACTGATTATAGAGAGTTGAGTCAACGAAAACTCGAGATGGGCGATGGCAACTATAGTAGGGTAAGGTAAGGCCAAAGGTAGATTGGCTAAAAATGAAACCTATAAGAACAAAAAATAGAAGAATAGATTGATAATAGAGTGATGGGCCACAGTAACCTGCAATATGTTAGTCTTAATAAGATAATAGCAGAAATGATATAGATAGCATAAAAAAATGCAAAACTTCTCGTAGTTAAGCGAGATGATAAAAATGGGCTCATGCAAGAGGTTGCCAAGATGCTCTAGTTCAAAGAAGGATTAGAGAGTAGAATAAAGTTAGAAAGAATTTACATCTCTGTGTTTTCTATGTTGTGTTATCCCTTTAGGAAAGGAAAGAATTAGTTTAATAGGGTCGATAAACAATCGGAGCTAGAGTCACTACCAATTGCAGAGAAATTTTCCCCAATGGGGCATACTTTTTTATTTTGATCGGCATTTGGTGTTTTAGATGAGTATAAAATCTGCTTTAAATCATCTAGGCGTGATTGGGTTGTTTAGGGATAAGTTGGGGATAAAGATAGGTTAGAAAAATCATAGAAAAGCATGGAGATGTAAAATAAAAGCATCCCAAATGGAAAGCTGGTTAGGGCATGTGGATAGATATTGATTAATTAATTAATTAATGTTTATTAATGTGGATTAAAATTGATGGGATAAATAAGGTGGGAATTTAATTAAATAAGTGGATGAATTAAATAAATATGTGCACGTGGGCAATTAACGATAGAGATGCAGATTTTAGGTGTCTACAAACTGTTATGTTTGATGTGTAATTAGTGTGCACTTGGGAGAGAAGGGACAAAATTTTGATCAAAGAAATAAATACTTGATACCATAATCACGCTCAAAGGAATTCATTGTTCACTTCCGTAGAGAGCCAACCAACAAGGCTTAACATTTTGCTAAACAAATCTCAGTCAAGCACAATTTGGTATAACAATGATTATGATGATGATATTTTGGATATAATGTTAAGCAGTTGTTAGAATCTTCTTGTTAAAGCCCGGATGTACTACAAAAAATGGGCTAGAGAAAAAGTAATGTTTTAATTGCAAATGCAGAAAAAGAGAAAGTTGTGGTAGGTCATCTTTTACATGAAAAATCATGATATTATGAGCATTGCAATAAATTATTAAGACTTATATAAAACATGTCTATTTCTACTTTATGGAAAAATATGAAAATTTAAAGAAATAAGTAGTTGTATTTGATGTGCATTTGAAGAATTCCCACAAAAGCTTGAATGCATTTATACAATTAAAGCGGAAAACTTATTATTAAAGAAACAAAATAATACATTGAAAAGGATAATCAAGGAGCATAAGATGGATCCAAATATCTTATTGAAGGAAAAGAAAGATGTTGGTCCATCACTTTTGTCAGTAGGAGATGTTATTAGGGAGGAGAAAAATATTCTTCAAAATGTCACTAACACAACACAAGATTTGTAGGCATCAAGAGTTTTATCAGATATCACTATATAAACCGAGAAAACTTCATCTCTTGTGCAAAAAAAGATCAAGCTTCCCCGCAACAAAAAATGGAAAAAGGTAGTTAGTTTCACCATATGATAGTTGTTGTCAAAATTCGACATTAGCGTAAGAATTAAAAGATAGTGGCCAACCAATTTTTTATTTTATTTTGTGTGGCATACGTAAGGACAAATATGATTCAGAATCATAGGAAAAAAAGATGATTCCCTCGTAATGTGTTCTTATATGACATAATTTTCCCGAAGCTTTGAAAACAATTGACAACCCATCATTTTGTAATTGTATTGGCCAACAATGCTTTATGAAAACATGTCTTCATAAAGTAATCTGCCTCTTGATAGAATGAATACAAGACTAATTTTGAATTGGAACTATATTTACTGTTGTATCGCATTTATTAAAAGTTTTCAACAATTTAATATGCAAACTTGTAATTAGATTTTTTCTTACTATTAATTTTTTATGTTACTATTTGGAGATGTAAAGCATGGTTTAAGACGCTTAGTGTGTGTTTATTTGAAATTATTTATCATTTATGTTTCATGCAGAGATAAAACATTAATCAATAATCACACAGATGGATCCAAATAAATCATTGTCTTTATTTCAATAATAAAACAAAATTAAAAAAATGAATTTGTTACAAGTAAAATAATGATCTATTAATACCCATTCATTATCATTAATAAATATGAAATATATTAATATATAAAATCATTATCAATAGATTCAATAATGTATACAAGAAATTATAACTCTAGAAATTAAAAGCGTCACCGGAGCAACCCATTCATTTATCCTATAATTCTACTAAATTGGTAACGTGTTCGGTGGATGTGTTTGAATCCATGGGATCAGTCAAAATGTTACCAAATCCTATTCTTTCTACGAGTGAATTCCATAATGAAATTGCTCTCTCATAAGGAAAATTTTCCACAGAGTAACTAGATACATACAATCTCATACAACTTTCTAAATTTCTATCCAATTTGTTACAAACTTTTGATTTTACAAAGGAAAATGCATTGAATACCCTCTCATCTTCAACAAATCCCAAAATCATAGTTTGAAAAAGTTCATATAGTTGAATATACTTACTCAAATCCTCTCAAAAAATACTACTTGAATAAATATTCTTCCAAAGTCTTCTAATGGAACCATTTTCATTTGGCTCATCTAGAAACCAAAATTGCTCTAGCATAGTGGTGGAAAAATCTTGTGACTAAGAACTTAGTAACTTCTTTTGTAAAATACCTTCAACAACAACTTTGTTTATCTCTTCACACTTACAGAAATGTTCCATTAGACTAGTCATGTATTTGATAAATAAAGTATTGATGGATGTTTCAGGTATGTTTCCAGTTGTATTCCAAAATTGTGGATTGACAAATCCCATTGCTTCAAGTAATTTATCCTTTTTGAATCTTTCACGGATCTCTATAGATAAAGATTAAGAAATCTTTTTCAATTTATTTTGAGTGTCACTTAGTATTGTTTCATATAAATTGTGTGTCACTCTTACTTCTTCCATCTTTGACCCAGCCAAATCTTCTCTTCTCGAAAAGTATGAAGTGGTATCTCTTTCCCATGTGTTGTTATACATAGATGATCATGTATATTGAATTTTAAGAAGCAACTTGGATTCTTAAGGTCTGTTAATGCATTCCAACTTTCAAAAATAGGACCTTGAAAACTTCCATTTGACAAATATAAACTATCTAGACTCATGCACACACATTTTATGAGTCTTATGAAGTCTATTATGTAGATGCAATGCTCTTGCACATGCTTCATCAAAAATTTAGCTCCTTCAACATTGGAAAAATACCACATAGTGTAAGTAAAGTTTCAATATTTGTTAGACAATATAACAAATCTTTAGCTTTATCTACTTCCCTGTGGTATTTATACATAAAACCTGTCAATGAAGGATATTCTTCAAATATTCTACAAATAGGCTCATACATTGAAATCCATCTGGTATCTACATCTTTGAGAAGATTTTTCCCATCTGTCAATCCAATTGCAAATTTATGAAATTCTAAAAATCTCTTTGGACTACTTGAATAATATGCATGCAAATCATGGATCAACTCCTCCACTTTGGAAATAATGAATGTGCTCAAAATTTTATAGGCCAGATTCATTATGTGATTCATGCAATGAATTGTAACCATATAGGGGAAATAGTTATCTATAGTCGTATGTAGAGACATGTTTTGCCCCCTTGTATTACGGTTGCATCCTTAGTTCCAACACAAACTAACTTCATTGCAATGGAAAAATCATCCATACCTCGTAATATCCTTCAAACTTGACACCACCAATTTGTAAATGTTTTTAGAATTACAATTTTCACTCATTTTATGAACTGCTAAGAGATGGGGATTTCTTACTTCATTTACAAATGTGTATACATGAATACAAACCCATGAAGTATTGTCCACTATTGTAACCTCATCAATTGAAAGGGAAATAAACTTTGCATTTTTAATAGCCTCTTTCAGATCCTCCTTTTCTATTTCAGACATTTTTCTATTTCCCACCCACTATCATCGACCAATGTAATTTTGGAACGTTACGTAAGCCAATGACCTAATACAAAATTTTATTTTTGAGAAATCTAAAATGTGTCTTCCTTTTTCAATATATTGAATACAGTAGAAAATTGAATACTTTTGGCATGCATTTTAGTCTACACAGCTTTGCTCAATTTTGCTACAATTGTGCCACCTTTTTCTTTTAGATTTTTCAAATGTTTTTGTTCTTTTTCATATTATTCTTCATGTTTAACATGCAAGCAATATTTTACATTTTTCAATTTATGACATCTACCTATGCTTCCATCCTTTTGCTTTTAGGAAATATATATTTTTCCAAATCATTTTCTCAATGGTGTCTAGTTTCAGCTGCATTGTGTGATATTTCCCTTGTTTCCAACTACATATTTTACATCCAAATTGAGTTGGAATATCATTACCATTTTTGGATCCATAGGTTCAATAAAAGGATATTTGGCTGCCCAATCGAACTTGAAAGTCTTTCCTATTGTCTATTTTGTCCTCTTTCTTCTTATGGATTTGGTTTACTTCCTTCAACTTCAATTTGTGCATTTGGGTTCTCAACATGAATATCTAAATCCTCACGTCTCCTTTTTTTGGAAACATAAATTAGAGTATAATTTTCCTCTTTTGTTGGTGTTAGATGAAAAATTGATGAATCTTCTCCTAGTTTGATGTCATCAAGGGAATGAATGTTTTCATCAATCAAATCATCTCGAAAAATATTATTTTGATTAAAACCAAAAATATCATTGACATATGGAAACACATTAGTTTGTGAAGGTGATAGATAAATGTCTTCATATAAAAGTCTTGCACAAATAGTATTAATTATTTATATTATTAATAAAAACCTACAATGAACCGCTCTGCAATTTTGTAAATTTTGTTGTGACTAGTTTCTTCTTTGATGTTGAATCTGGATGGGCACTCCCTAACCCTCATCCTTACCTTAGTGATGGATTTTTGGGTGTATCGGTGGGTTCTTAGAAGAACGTTATTGTTGGCATGTCAATTTCCCCCTCCCGGGAAGCTACAACCTCTAAGTATTGATGGGACTTTCTCCTTACAAATTCTGCCTCGATCACTAAAGTGACACAAGTTTCAAGGATATGTCATTAATCGGTAAACTAATGGGTCCTAGACTACCTTTGGAGGAGATTCAAAAGTGGGTACATATCAAATGGTCCCTTTGTGGCCCGATTGACATTTTTGTGCTTCTCAATGGATTTATGCTCTTTACTTTTTCTCATAAAGAAGAATTTGCTAGAGATTTCTTTGGGGGTCCTTGGTTTTTTAGTAGAATGGGTTTTTATCTCCTCTAGTAGACTCCCATATTCAATTTTAAAACTGAATCTATGACCAGGTGTTGATTTGGGTTTGTCTCCCGAGCTCCCCTTGGAGATTTGGCACTCGACTATCATTGAAGGTTTTTCTCTGTTTATTGGTTCTTTGATAGTTGTTGATCAAGCAACAAAATCGGGGTCTAGATTTATCCATGCTAGATTTTGTGTCAATGTTGACATTATCTTGCCTCTTCCTTCTTCCATTAAACTCCAATCGATCTTGGTACCTAGGTTCAACCCATTGAGTATGAATATATTCCTCAGGCTTGCACAAACTGTAAAAGTATTGGGCATTGTGCTCAAGATTTCTCTTCCAATCCAAACCCTAAACCAAATGAGCAGTCTGTAATTTGAAGAAAAAGGAAATTTCATCCCCAAAGTCACATAGGATGTCAGCACTTTGAACCCTTTTGCAGTTCTTGTTGAGGAGGGTGAAATCATGACTTCCATTGTTCCACTCCCCCTCCTTTTTCCCCATTATCACATTCCTTGTCAACTTATGTTTCTTCTAAGCTAGCCATGTCCTCACTTGGAGACCCTTTACCTCCACCTTCTTCTCTAGTTTTTTCTCCTACTCACATCACTCCCTCTTCTTTCTTTCTAGACATTCCCCTTACCTTCCCTCTTTTTGGTTCCTCCCCGGTTGTCTCCTCTCCACCCTCTTCCCCTTCCCTTGACCTCTTAGGGTTGACTCTTTTCGTTTTCCTCTCATTTCTTCAATTGCTTCACCTTCTATGTCTCACTCCTATCCTAAGGAAAATTCCCTTTTCTCTTCCTCGCCTCTTAGCCGAGAGGACCTCGGTCCTACTAAGAATACTAGGAATTGTGCCAAGCTGAAATTGGATGTGGGCCTCAAGAAAGGAAAAGGTAGACACACCAATCAAGCCAAGCTTCAAGAGGAAACATTTCAAAATATATCTCGAGGTACGCAGGGTCTCCTTATTATGTTGGGTGGGAGTAAACCCAGATCGAAGAAATGAATATTTTCTCTTGGAATGCATGGGGACAAAAGACACCCCAGGAAAAAATAATCCTCAAAGACTTTAGACTTAGAAATAACCCCGATATTTTTTTGAAGGAAACCAAAGTAAAAGTGGAGAATCAGCTTAAATGGTTCTAGCCTATTTCCTCCTTTGTCTCGCAGGCCTCTGCTGGCAACTCTGTAAATATTTATGCCCCTAAACAGAAATTTTGAGGGAAAAAATTCGGAAGAGATATCTCTGAATTTAACACCACTTGCAAGCACCTCCAAAGGTAGAATAGTTGGTGATTTCAACACTCCTCTGTATCTTTCTAAGAAACAAGGTGAATCCAGTATCAGCACCAATAACACGGAAGCCTTAGTTGAGTTTATCAGGGCTTTATCCTCTGATTCAATCTAGGATCCTATAAGACATAAGCTGTCAAGGTTATGTGAGAAGTTTGTCAATAACTATATTGATCGTGCCTCCTACCAGAGTTAGTGTATTCTAGGATGGGAAGGGGAAATTCCAATCTAGGTAAAGCTGGTTAAAATTTTAAGTTCTTGTGGTCAACATAATATCTTCTATTTTCTTATATGGAGGATTCTAGGATATGGCCCCATTCAATATTTGGTAATTTTTCTAGCAAGGTAGTTTATCTTCCCCGCCCTTTTGCTTGAAGGGCCTGGAATTTTCTCAAACTTGGCTTTAGCAGGTTACTCCCCATCAGATTTTTACTTTAGTGGTGGCTAGCCTCCAAGAAAATTTAAATTGCTACATTTTGAAGCAGCAAAAATGTAGAATCTCTCTCAACTTGAAAGGGAAGTGGTTGCAGCAACTCCAAATCCCTTTACATCCCCAAAGTTTGGAACCTTTAAGAGCCAACACCTTCTGGTCCCCTCCGTCTTTAGGCTAGCTCAAGGTTAATACCTATGGTCAATGACGACGACCATCGCTATCAACTTTGGTAAGGGAGCTAATCACAGAGTAGAATCCCTCACCATTTAAAAAGGTGGGGATTTTCCACTAGCTTTAGTAGAATAAATCTCATTTTTGAGAGTGACTCACTCAATCTAATCAATATTTTAAAGAATAAGGGTGTGGCCAGCTAGAACATTAGTGACGTTATAACCAATTTCAGCAGACATAATCCCAATTCTGCAATATCCAAAATCAACATATATTCAAGGAATGTAATAGGGTTGCAGATCTGTTAGCTAACATTAGAAAATTTAATGTGATTAAGTAGAATTAGATTGGGAATTATTTTGAATTTATCCTAAAGTCCTTTACTGATGATTATCCTAAAAACCATTAAAAGGAGCATGTTTTTCTTTATCTTTTTATTCTTACTTATACTGGTAGCATCGTTACCCTTTCTAATTTCTATTCCAATGTTGGCGGTGATTGTTTTAATTATGATTTGATGGTGATCTTATTGAATCATAATCCTAGCACGTGGGAAGCCAAGATCTCATATGTAAAGTTTTTTATTATCATTTCTAATCATAAATGGGAGCATTCTTCATATCATGTGTCATATCGTAGAGTGGGTAAACGATATTTTATTAAGGCTTGTTTAATCTCTCATTTTCACATCATATTTTTCAAATCTATTTGAATCTATTATCAATGGGGGTGCATTGGTGAAAATTGAGCCTGCTAACTATGAAGAATTGAAGAAGGATGTGGAGGTTTGGAATCTACTTGAGGAGAAGGGGGTTACACCATTTATTGAATGGTTCTCTGGTTATTTGATGTTGGTTTCCAAAACATTATATGCTCGTGGAAAAGGGGTAATGTGAAAGTTGGCAAGATTCAATTCAAAATTTCCACTGAGAGCATTGCTGCTGCAACGGGTTTACTGCAGAAGGGAATATTTATCTCACATGGTCCTTGAAAGAGGAATTGGAGGACTTCCTAGAAAAGAGAAAAGAAATGGTATATATGTACCAGTCTGGCTATAAATGGGATTCTCTGAAAGCTCCCTAGGATTGTATTATTGATCAGGTCATGTGTTATTTTATGCTTGAAGTCATGTGATAATAAAGTGCATCTGGAGGATGCAGATGTTGATGACTTTGTTCACATCACTGAACACCTAGAGGATGAGGATTTAGAGGTGACCAACTCGATTCTTGCTGAGGATAACTTCATCCCTACCATTGATGATAATTATGGTATTGACATCTCTGAGCTATTTCAAAAGGTCCTTAGGAATATCAAGAAAAACTTTACCATCATTAAAAATTGGGAGTATAATTTTGGTACATGAGCTAGTCTTCACAATGGGTGCATTGAATTGATCATTGTTGTTGAAACTCTTTCTAAAAATTATATTGATAATGTTGTTATGGAAGTTGTTAATGTTCTCAAAAATATGATCGATATGTAGCCCTGTGTTTGGGAATTTTTGTTTTTTTTGGAATGTTGGTCTTTTGTGACTTTTTCTAGCTATACTTTTGTTGTATCTTGTTATATCTAGTTATATGGGATCATTGTAAAAGGATGTGGGTCCTTTCAACACCCTCTTCGTATACCAAATTCCAAATATATATATATATATATATATATATATATATATATAATACCACTAAATAAACATAAAACGAGTTTGCAAAGATTAAATACTTAATTCTATAAAGAGGAGCATTTGAAACATATAGTATCAATAATATAGTCATAAAATTTTGTAAATTAGTAAAAATTACATACTTATATTTTCCACAGATCCTGACACAACATTAATTTTTTGTGAGTTTCCAAAATAGCTAAACAATATCTTATTACTCTTTTTTGAATTGATAGTAACCTTCTTACCTTGCTTTCCAGAATCCATGGATATGTCATAGATACCACCTGTTGAAAGTCGGGTATAGGTGTAGACGGTAAATAGGGATATACGGGCTTGGGAATGAATGATTAAGATGGATGGTTAAGGTTGGACAACTTATAATTAGATGTCTTGGGGTTAGAAGACTTGGGGATGGACAAATACGTTGGACAGCTACTTACGGTTGGATGCTTACAATTAGATGGATTGTAGTTAGACGGACTGAAATAGGACGGAAGGTGATAGGCCGATTGCATTTGGATGGATTCATTTTGGCTAAAAATATTGGAGATTTAATGGTAAATGTTCGACAGTTTGGGGTTGGGAAGAAAATATTGCAAAAGGCCCAAGGTTTGGACAGGTTGTATATGTTTTATACCTAGGCATTGTAGTAATATATTTCGGTGAATATGTGCACAGGTTGATTCAAAACATTGGTGAATTACATGCATAAGTTCATTTATATGTGTAAATAATAGGTGAACTGACCCATACTAAGGACATGTCGGCTGAATTTTTTGGTGAACTAGGTGGCAAATGACTACTGAATATTTTCCCTTTCCAATTTCTAAAAAATTGAATATTCGTGAGTTTACGAAAATTCTCCACTAAAATTTTCCTTGAAGATAAACTCCTTGATTAGTGTAGACACTCATTTTGGTAATTCATGTCTTACAACAATACAAATTGTACAACACTTTTACACTAGCCCACACTCACTCAATTTGACCAATTATGCTATCCCTAGCTATATCTCACTCATTCTTGCTTACACACACAACCTATTTGTTTGCATAATGGTCACATTAATTCATCAAATCAAGCTATACCCTCGCATATGACAAATCCAATTTTTAAATTACTCACACATGTATATGGGACCATAGTGCTCAAAAAGGGCCACAACATCCATACACTATGGGTCAACTTGGAAACTTTCATCCTTTTCCCTCAAATGACAATTTCCTTAATTCGAACTTCTTTTTTACGATCCTAGTCAGTTTTTCCTAAGTTTTCCATATCCATAAAACATATATAAGTAAGTTTTTTTATCTCTCATTAAGTGAGAGGGGCATTTTATCTACTTGGCACCTAGCATTATAATGATCAAATAAAAAGATAATTCATAATCAAAGCTACTCCAAGACTCCCTTGATTTTTCACATACTTTGCATACTCATTTAGGACAATCCTCTAATTTTTTAAATACAAAGAGAAATATCAAAGAAGCTCCATGGATTTGGTGGTTTGAAGAATGCACATGTGAATGATGTGAGACATGAATCATTACAAGAAAAAAGAAAGTATACAATACTGTAAATTATGAAAAATATAAGAGAGATAATTATAATAATGTAGAAATATCTCCAACTCAATACCATCAAATAGAATAATGCAATAGATGTACGTATAAGATATAAATGTGTAACCTCCTCCTAGAATCATGGAAATCTCCACCTATAATAGTGGTAACCAGCACCTAGAATGGTGTAGTCAAGTGGTAATCAATACCTAGAATAGTATAGTCAAATGGAAACCACCAAAGCTAGAATAGTGTAGTCAATTTTACACCTAAGAAAGAATATCCCATAAGTGTAGGTAAACTCCAAGTGAGGTGGAATATCCTTAGTAGGATAGTGCAAATAAAGAAAGGAAAATAAACCCTACACTAACACCCCCTTATAAGCAAAACTTAGGTGGGTAGTGAAAAGGAAAGTGGGTCCTGGTAATAAGGCTTGATGAGGTAGCCACATACAATGCATCTTGCACAAAGATAGAGTAAAAGGAAAAAAACTAAGTGGGAATAAACTCCCCCAAAAGAGAGACAAATAAGAGAAGGTAGGACTAGAAATCCCCACTCGAAGCTACAGATATGTGTAGCCATCCGGTATCCTATAAAGTAACCTCTTAGAGTGATTGTGGCTCACAAGTAGATGCAGATTAATAGTAGATCACCATAGAAGAGTGAAGGTATTTGTTGATTGTCGATGGATCTCCAACCATGATATGGTTCATATCCAAGGAACTATGCTCCTCATGCAAGGTAGAAGTGCCAACTTCTCCATGAAGGAATGATGTATCCAATGTAGAAGTGAAGAAATAATGTGGAGGGTCCTATAATTGAGTAGAATATTTTATGATGTCTGATGAGTCCTAAATCAAGATGCCTGCTCCCTGAAAATTCGAGGTGGAATAGAAGTAGGTGGATCAAGAAATAAATCCTCTAAAATTGGAAGGTGACAAGGATATGGTGGAGGTGGGTCCCCATCACTATTGTAGTCATTTGTGCCAGAAGATAAGTTCTCATCAAAAATGTGCTCAAGCTCAAAAGTGTCATCAAGTACAGGTGAATTTGGTGAAGAATATGAAGGAGGGACAAAGTGAGAGAAGGAATATAGCTGAGTTTGATGATTGACTACACCCACTGCAATGATAGTGTCATTGTGTAGCTCTTTGACATAGACTGAATCTAGAGTGAACTCAACCCACATGCCCTGACTAAGGTGAGTAATCTGGTAGACTAATAAGAGATTAGTTGATAGTGAAGGAATATTAAGAACATTATTGAATGTTCCTCCATTCACTTCAACATACCCTCTCCCAAAAACCTATGTAGAACTATTGTCACCCAATCATATAGTAGACATGTCACATGGCTCTAATGAAGTGAAATCCACATGTGAAGAAGCCATATGATGTGAAGCACTAGAATCAATAACCCATATAGAGCTTGAGGTTTGGAGGACTTCAAGGTTCCCATTTGGATTAATTTGTGTTTCTCCTTAGTCAAATCAGTAATAAAGTCATTTAAGGATGGCATAGACCATGTGGTTCCAAGAGCTCTCTTGGTAGCATAAAATGTAGAGACAAAGATAGAATAGTCAGGACCAAGTTTGGAAAGAACAGGAGAGAACAAGTTGTTCATCCTTATTTTTGTTCCACATTCCTTCAACTAAAATCTCAAGGATTTGATTTTGGTAAAGAAATCTTCCAAATTGTTAAAGTTGCTAGGAATTGGGCTGATAAGTTCTATTTCTAGCTCATGACCCCTCATAGTGTCAAATTTTCCAAACAAGGTTTATAAGGTTTTCCATACTTGATTAGAAGATTTGGCCAACTCTATGTGAAAGAGGATTTTGAGAGACACTGAAAGACACAAGATACCAAAATTTACATCACACTTATTAAACCACTTAACTTTATCTCGCATCTTCACTAGGCTTAGTTTCTAACCCCATTGTGATATGGTACAACCCTTTACTCCTAAGTAAAATGGTGATTTTTGATTTCCATTCTTGGTAGTTAAAAGGTGTAAGTGGGTTAATTGTACTTAGATCCATTACTACAGTAAGTAAATTTGTGGTGGTTGTTGCAGAAAACAAAGAAATGTGCGGAAAGAAATAAGTTTTGAACAAAAGAGTAAACACACCTGTACACCCCCAAAAACTATATCAGGTAACCCCCCACAATTTTAACACTTTAAAAATTAGGGTGTTTTAAAAAATAAATAGGTTTAATACTTTGGGAAATGAAAAACATTTAACTTTTGTAAAAAAGATAATCAATATCGACCTACCAATCAAAATTTTTACAATAATAATTTCCCATAAAAATCCCTATTTTAAATGATTGTGCACTAAACTTAAAATGCACTTTTTTACTAAAAATATAGTTTTAGCAAAATAAGGATGTGGGTTTTGATGGTTTCCATACATAGGCTATGGCCACATTGAATCAAGAATACATGCATTACGTAGCGCTTAAATTTCCATGCATTTTTGTGTAGAAAATAACTCTACCATGGGACTTAAAATAGTAACTCAAGTTGGATCTTTAATGCATGTATGGGTTGTTGGAAACTCTATTGTAGGTATGAAACATCTCTTGATTAGAAAAATTCCATTTGAAAGTTTGAACATGCATGCAAAGCACTACCACAGGTGAAAATGCCCTTCACATGTCTGCAACTCAACCTCTAGATCTGGATAAATCTTCTAGGGAGCCTACAACAATGATTTATGGACTGCAAAATACCAATCTCTAGAACTGTGTATGCACTATGCGGGTATGTAAACCTCATAATCCTGAAAAATAGGCTATATACCCACAAACCAAGGAAAACCAACACCAAAAAACACCCAAATAATTACAAATAATGAAATCAAATGAAATTAAACTTGCAAAATAATAACTAGAAAATCTCAATACCAACCAGGCACGCGACACAATATCGAGAAGTGCCACGAGATCTCGTTAGTTCGAAGAATGCATAGGTGAATGATGCGAGACATGAATTTTTCCAATACAAAATAAAGAAATTGTATAAGACTACAAATTATGAAAAAACAAGAGAGATAATTGCAATAATGCAAAAATAACTCCAATTGAATACAATAAAATAGAATAATGCAAGTGATGTACATATAGGAGGTGAATGTGTAACCTCCTCCTAGAATCATGACAATATCCACCTATAATAGTAGTAACCAAAATCTAGGATGGTGTAGTCAAGTGGTAACCAACACCTACAATAGTGTAGTCAAGTGTACACCTAAGTAAGAATATCCCATAAGTGTAGGGAAACTCCAAGTGAGGTGGAATATCTTGAGTAGGATAATACAAATAAAGTGAGGAAAATAAATCCTACACTAACAAGAACATCATCTCAATTCAAGCTAGGGATAAGTTTAAGTATAATCACATTGTTGCAAGCTCATGATTACCAATTTGGTTTTATACATTCTTGATATCACATACTAGATAAGAAATACATGTGGTTTGAGCCCTCTATGGAGTAATGGAAACATCAATGATGCATGGGGGTTCCCACAACACAAGTAATTTGTTTTTGTAGGAATCCCTCACCATTTAGGGTTTTAAAGATTCAATCAACTACACAATGAGCATCACACAATTTTGAAGGTCCAAATTACATACATGAATAGATTAGGAAGTAATGCACAAACCAATAAAGTTTCATGAGCTAAAAGCATAACGGGACATAAATGTAAGGAAAATCCATAATGCCCATATGCCTTGGTCCTCTCCACATGCTTTGGTTCTAGCAGCTTTGCAAGACACAATTTTAGAGATGAAGATTTATCATATTAGTTCCAACCCTTTTTAGTCGTCAACCTAATCTAGATAAGCACACAGTCCTAAATATTAGCTAAGTCACTCTTTATATCCTATTTCTAATACTTTGTTTCATTATATATCACTATTTATCTTCATTCATGTATTACCTTGATATTTTTACAATTATCTTTAGAAACTAATTGATTAGGATAATATACCATCGGTTATCAACCCCTTAAATTTAACCATTTGGATTAAATCAATCAAGTTCAATCTATTGTTATATGTCACTCATGAAGAATCAAAACGACTCTAGGATTCTACTCCTCCCATTTCTAATCATTTTAGTGCCATGATTCTCACATCTTACATTCTATTTTCTTCTCCCCCACCTCCATATGGGCATCTAGTCTTAATGTCTCCATTCCTATGTTTACTACTCATTTTTCTTCTCCTCTTATCTCTCATATTCAACCTAATTCTTCTTTTTGCACCCATTCCTTAGAGTCCTTGGTGCACAATCTACAAGCCCAAGTTCTTCAATTACAACAAGGTACCACTACCTCCTCTTCTTCTATGGATTCCTCACTTCTTCTACACAGTCCTCTTGCACCTGAGGTTGCATCTTATCCTCTTCCTCCTAGTTTTGTTCCACCTAAAATTCCTTTTTCAATGGTAAGGAAGATCCATAAGAACATATTAGATCATTTCATGTTTCTTTCTTAGATTATGCTTTTGATGATACATTATTAAAAAAATTGTTTCCTAGAAGTTTACAAGATTATGCATTGCAATGGTTCTATGATTTTCATGTTCATTGTGTACAATCTTTTAATCCATTCCAAAATCAATTGTTGGCACATTTTTCTATTAATATTGGTAATAAAATATCCTATGGAAAAATGACTAATATGAAACAAGGACCTAATGAGAAACGTATTGACTATGTTTTGCGTTATAAGAAAAATATTACTAATATGAACAATGTCCTAGTTGATTCTAAATTACAAGTCATATGTTTATGAAGCCTTTTGTCTCCTATATAAGATTCAATCATATTCGATGCCTTTCTTTCCTTTGATCACTTGTGTCATATCTTTAAGGACCATGAAGGTGAGATAATTTCTATGGGAAAATTAAAATACAGTGACTGAGATTCTAGTCATTCTAATGCTAAATTCCAAAGTAAATCTACTTTTAATACTAGTGAGCCCCGAGTTGAGACTAAGGCCACTATTACTAAATTATCAATTCCACCTCGAGTGGTGTTACAACAACTACTTAACAGTAAGCTTATCTCTCTTCCTCCACTATTGGAGTTTGACTCTAGTTGTCCTCAAGGAAAGAAATTTGATGAAAACACATAATGTGACTATCACTAATGTAATGGGAACTCTGTCGATCAATGCTTCAAGATTAAACATGTGATTCAAGACTTAATTGATTATGATGCAATTGAATGGGTTGAGCATAGTATGTCTAAACCTACAAAAATAATGATAAGCTCAAAAATATTCAATGACCTACTTCCCAAACATAAAAAGGTTACATCCAAGGCAATCGCTAATCGTGATTATTAAATGATTCCACCTCCATAATCCTATCAATACTCTCATAGAATTTCTCATTGGTGTTACTACTACTTTACCACTAGTCATTACTTTTATTGATGCAAACTTCCATGCTTCTTTCAAATATTCTAGGCTTCACATTGTTGCATCTATTGACAATCAAGTTCTCAATAATGTAATGATTGATCCTAATTTTAGGCATAATACATATTCACTTCCCCTCTTGCATTCTATTGTATTTTCATTAATCCAAATCAAGCGTAAGTCACCTACCTTATATGGGAATTTTACTCTTCCCATTTGTTGGCAAGAAAAATTGTTGGGGATAAATTGGTGGGTTTCTTGCCAACGCTCTAGAGTCTAATTCCTCTACTTAAACCCATGCATTTTTCATATGTGAATGCACGAGTAAAAGTGGATTTCTATGGTGGCCTTTTGACCGGGGATCCAACAGTAACCCTATAGAAAAGCTAGCAATTTCTTGCTAGAGAGGAATTTTTTCTGCAAGGTGGGAAAGGGGAGTGAGAAATGAGATAGGAGAACTAATGTTATAGGTAGAAAATCATATTCCTACACACACTAGTTAGAAACTTCAACACATGCATTTATGAGAAGAAACAACTCTATAAATAACAACAAGACCAAATAGAATTTATGATCACAAAGTATCAAGAAATCCCTTAGTTAAAGAAAGCTAAAAATCCTTCTTCTTATATTGATTGCTTAAACAAAAGTTATACATAGTGTGGGTATGGAGGAAAACTAGTGAGGGGGGGAAATGGAATAAAATGTCTATCTCCTTTTTCTCTCAAAGTACAATATACTCTTTACTTTACAAAATCAATCACCAACCCTTTGAAATGGGAATGGCTTTATAATTTATAGAATGAGAGGTGACTCATCACCTACCCCCAAATGCCTTTTCATATGTCCTCACACAACTTAAAACTTTTCAACTTCCTAGGAAACTTGTAAGTCCCTTTTTATAACATAAAGGTGACTTGTTACATTAGAAACATTAAGAAATTTAAAAATTGTAACCCCAACTCAAAATTAGAACATTGAGAAGAGAGATAAATTTTGGGGTATGAAGAGAAGAGAGAGACAGAGAAAGAAGAGAAGATGTTTCCCCTAATGAATTCTGACGATCCTCGTTGTTGGAAATCCCCAATACGATAAAAATATGAATCTTCAAACTCATGTGAAACTCCTTCAAATTATCTCATTGATGCTTTAGAATCAGTGTTTAAAAACACTGATGAATGGTTCTACCGATGACCACAACTTCCACCCCACACAAGATACTCCTACAACCCGAGCAATGAAGTGAGTTTCGGGAGATACTATTGAATTATCTGAGATGAGTATCAAATTCCCTATGAGAAATGCCCATGGATGATCCCAAATGATGGTATTGACCTGAATGATCATCCTTATATGTCCCATTATTCCAAAACTACCCCTTTAGTATGACTTACCATTAATAGCAAGTACCCACATGGGAGACTTACTATTTCTAGTAAGAGGTGATTCTTGCTTCTTCTTGACCATCTTGATGTGATGAAGTTCTTCATTCAATCCTATGCACACTACTGTTATCCAAAATTCACCCCCGGGTTAATTTGATAACATACATCGAGTTCTCAAGTCCTAGGCAAATAGATTGAGTCAGGGAAAAAAGTCATGTTTCTAGGGTCCCCTTAGATTTTTCTAACTCCCCGTCCAAGAAGGAAAGAGCAAGCTCTAAGAAAATGCGAAAAGTTACAGAAAACAAGCTTGGGCCAGAAAAAATTGTGAAAATCGGCTAAGTCCTAGTCCTCGCAACAGTCGGGACATTTGGGACGCCGAGGCACGAATCGTCGAAAGGCCGCTGTAGTTCGCAGGACGAAGGAACATCCAGTCCGCCGAGATGCATGGGACGGTAAAGCCGGTTCGGCCAAAGGAGAAGAAAATCGACTAATCGCCTGGGACAAGTGGGACACATAGACGCAAAGGGCGGGAACCGGCCAATTCATCCGAAAAGGAGAACTTTCACACTAAGCGGTTGGGACATCGAGCTGCGAGGACACAAAGGACGTGAAAAGGCGGAAGCGCCGAGAGCAAAGGAAGCCCATTTCGGGTGGTTGGAAGAATTTGTCCTGCAGTCCGGGGACAGTTGGAATGAATAGACACGAAGGATGTGAACCTACCGGTTCGGCCGACACGGGAACTTCAGCACTAGGACGTCCTGCGGGACAAAGGGACGCGGAAGACGCGGATAGCCGAAAAAGCCGAGAGCCAATCAAATTACGCCACGTGTCATCGGTAGATAAGGGACAAGGAAGCCCATTTCGGGTGGATCGGAAGTTTTCATCCCAGACAGTTTGGGACATCCGGGACAAATGGACGCGGTGGATGCGAAAAGCCGGCAGACCCGCGGACCAACCAAATCATGACACGTGTCACAAGGGGAAAGGTCCAAAATTTCAAAGGGGCAAGGTTTAAAGCGCTGGCCCAAGCCAATCAGAAGAGGACACGTGTCCTATGGAGTAGGGAAGCTTGGAGCCAGGGAAATATTTGGCAAATTTCGCCAAGTTCAACCAAAGAGCTAAAAATAAAGGTCTGCCCCGCGCCCCTGTCCTCCAATCAATGCATGCCACGTGTCCCAAGTGGCGGGGTGCGGAGGAAGAGCAAAAATGTTCAAAAATCACAAAAAAGTCAAAAATTTCAAGGAAAACCCACGAGACAGGGAAGGAGAGAGAATTACGCATCCAATCAACACTTGACACGTGTCATCCAGGTGGCAGAGCGCAGGAAAATTTCAAATATCCGTTTTGGCCTATTTTTTGCCCTAAATCTTCAGATCGCCATATCTTTCGACCCAAAGCTCAGATTTGCGCGTTCTTTATATCAACGGAAAGCTAGTGAAATGCTCTACATGATTCCTAGGTCAATCTTACATTTTGGTTTAGTTTGAGAGAGAAAAATCAAGAAAATTCTATGACGCGTGTTCATGGCGAAGTGACATTTCGGCGACCAAATTAATGCGAGAATGGGTCGCATTCTCCCCAAATCGGTCAAAGATGGCAGGGTATGGGTTTGTAAGGTTCCCCATGCCGGTTTAATGCATCTACAGCCAATGAGGAATGGGCTTGCATGTTTTCCCACGTTTTCTCTCTCCTGGGCTTGACCCATCCAATGAAAAAGCCAGATTTGGCTCATTTTAAAAAAAATTACAAGTTGTTCATTTTTCGGCTCTGCCCTCCCTTCTTTTCTTCTCCAGGGTTGAAAATGGAGTTTGAACCTCCTCCCTACTCTGTAATGGCATTTTTTACCTTTTACTAATGAAATGATGTTCTGTACAAACTTCCGGAGCAACAAAAACATGTTTTGTGATGCATCTATCCATCCTTGCTCGTTCTTTTCTTGCTTTCTCCTTGCCTCTCTTCATTATAGGTATTTGTGCACTTTTGAATGTTCATTGCAGGTCCGGAGCTATGTTCATGGATTTTGGGACATTTTCTCGTGTGAAATCTATCCTTGGGCTCGTGATGCATCTCTGTCCATCCTTCCCATTGCTCACCTCTCTTTGTTCCATGGCAGTTTTGATAGATGTTCAACATTCTACTTCTCGGTGTATCACCGTTTTAGTGTAGGATTTAGTTTTTTTTCCTTTTTCTCTCTCTCTCTCTCTTTGTTTCCTTAGCATGGTTAGATTAGCATTAGATTAGCTTGCCTACACCGGAATAGCTTGTGGCAAGTATTTTAGAGCAGAACCAGCCTTCTCTCCGGAGATTCCTCTCTCATTTTCACAAGTCCCACGCTTGGAGAGAGGTTTCCATGTTATGTAATCACACTGGATGCTTAGAGTGATCAACCTAGAAGCTTGATCCGCATCCGGGGTGCCGTGAGTCTCGCAACAATAGTTTTGGCACGCCGGTGGGACCTTAGAAGTCTTCCACTTCATCTTTTGCAGTTGGTGTGTTCCCGTGAAAATTTTCAGCCTTTGGAGGCACTTGCAAACACATCTGGCGACTCCATCTGATTAGCAACCCATTTCTAAAGTTGCAGACTCCATTTTCCATCCATTTCTTTCCATCTCTTTCATTCTTTTCCATTCCATGAAGTTGTGCAATCATGACTTCATTTCCATCATGGATTTCACATTTTCAACAACAGCAGTATATTCCACCTCCAACATGTTTTACAAATCCTCCAAATCAACATTTTGAGCAGATTCAAGATCAGTATGCATACCCATATGAGCAGCAGTGCCAAAGTTAGTTTGGCTATGGAGCTTTCCAAGAGCAAGAGTATGCATATAATGAAGACCATCAGATCCAAGATGCTGGTCTATTGGAGAAAATCCAAAAGATGGAGGTAAAGATGGTGCAATCCAGAGCTCAAGCACAAATGAAAGCATTTGGAATCGATTGTAGGCACCCTGTCCATGGGGAGGCCCTTTTCCAAGACACTTCAGCCCTCAGGAGAAGCTGGACTTCATGATGAAGATGCTGCCCCAGCTTGCACAATGGACAGCAGAAATAGAGGCCTATACACTTGTTGTTGAACAACCTTGTCAATGGGTAAGTTCTACACCATCATCTGGTCTTTGTCTTCCCATTACTCAAGCAACACCATCTCATTTGGAATTGCAAATTCCAAATTCTCCATCTGCTGTCCCAAGTGTTGATCCCATGTCTCCACCTCTCAGTCTTCCACCACACCTCAATTCTTCTTTCCTTTTTCCTTCCAAACAGTCATCCCCTCCACAAGAGCTAAAAGAAATACCCCCTCCTCTAAAGAAACAAGAGGTTTCACCTCCTTTACCACCACAAAAAAATGCCAAATCAATTGAGTTACAACCCATCCCTCCTCTTGCATTCCCAATTCCATGTGGGGAAGAAGAAATTGCAAAAATCAGTCATCAAGGACAGCAAGAGGAAGAGCCAAGAAAAGAAGAAATGATTAAGAGCTTAGTAAGTTTGGCTCTTAAATTTGGGATGAAGAAGATCCCTTTACTGATGAAACCTTCAGATGAGGTTGGAGAACAACTGGTGGTTAAGACTGATTTTGTGGCAGCAGAAGAAGAGCAAAAGAAGAGGCAGATCAGCAATGGGCTTTTGCTCGTAAAGTAGTGTCCATGTTGGCACTCTATTTGAAGGAAATGCTGATTCAATTCAAGTTGCACAATCAGCCATAAAGGAAGAAAGCTCAGAAGAAGATCTTGCAGTCCCAACTTGTCCTCTAGAGCAGCAGATTGAAGAGCTTGACTTGACAAACTTTATGCTGGAGGAAGATTTCAATCAAGAGAAAGATTGTCTTCAAACATTGGAGGAAGGAGAAGCTGCTCCAAATCCAAAAGAAGAGGAGCACATTCTAGTTATGGAGGAGAAAAGTGCAGATCCAAGGGCTTTGAGCACAAAGCAGGCTACAGGAGAACCTTCAGTTCTTCTTTCTACTTCACCTCTCTCAAGTTCTAGTACTGAAGAAGAGTTTGATCTCTCAAACTCAATGTTGGAGGGAGAAAGAAACCATGGTGGTCAAGTTACAGATCAAGAAGACACCATGGAGGAAGTTGAGCATTTGCAGCAGGACAGCCATGAGGCAGTTTATCTGTCAGATTTGGAGGACTGTTTTGATGGAGAGGAGCCGGTTGAGTTTCCACCATTCTCTCTTTCATCATCCATCTTCCAAACACAAGAGCCTGCTGTCATGGAGGAGAACATTCATTTGCAATAGCCTACATCTTATAGCAGCTCTTTGGAATCAAGATTGGAAGATTTTAATCTTTCATGTTCTTCATTGGAGGAAGAGAAAGGACTAAGGAATTTCACCATTGCTTCCACACCATCCACCCAAGAGGGTCTACAAGAAGACTCCATTTTTGCAGTTTAAAATCAGAGCTATGGGCATACTCAATGGATCAGACCTTGCCCAATCAGGTATTTGGCTTCATTGGAGCCAAAGGAGAAGTCACAACTAGTCATGCTTGCTTCTGAGCATGAGGGTGAGCTACAAAGTACCAAGGATCAGCTGTCATACCTCTTCAATCCAAATGCAGAGCAACTAAAAGAGGTATTGGATTCACCTTCAGCTGATACCTTGATGATTTGGGTGGAAGACCAGCTTCTTGTTGATTTTCCACTCATCCTAACAGCCATGATCAGCTCCAAATCAATTGCATGGCTGCCAATTTTGAAGAAAGGAAGCTATTTCTCACAACCAATTGCAGGGTTTGTTTAGCTTGCCTTTGCTTCCAGTTAAAGTAGAGTAGGTAGGTTTGCTTTCAGTAGAAGAAGTGCTTGTGCACACTCTGCATGTTTCATTTGGAGCATGTATGATTTTCAGTTCTGTACATATTTTTTGGTGTTCCTGGGTTTGCTCTTGCACAATCCATTTCAGTGGCATTTTGGTGAGAACGACTCCATGTCCGGTGGGATTCAAGTGGTTCGAGAGGAGTTTTCAAAGTTCGATCGATCACGAGTTACAACCCATGACTCCATGCCCAATGGATGCTTTAGGTAACTGGTAACTTCATCTAGCAGGCAGATGACCCCACTGAGTCACCAAAATTGTTATCCAAAATTCACCCCCCAGGGTTAATTTGATAACATGCATCAGAATTCTCAAGTCCCGTGAAAATAGATTGAGTCAGGGCAAAATTCATGTTTCTAAGGTCCCCTTAGATTTTTCTAACTCCCTTGTCCAAGAAGGAAAGAGCAAGCTCGAGAAAATGTGAAAAGTTACAGAAAACAAGCTTGGGCGAAAAAATTGTGAAAATCGGCTAAGCCCTAGTCCTCGCAATCGGGACATTTGGGGGACGTCGGGACGTGAATCGGTGAAAAGCCGCTAGCAAGCGTCCGTAGGGTGAAGGAACATCTGGCCGGGCCGTCGACGCTGGGACGGTAAAGCCGGTTCGGCCAAGGAGAAGAAAATCGACTAACCGCTCTAGGACAAGTGGGGACGCGTAGACGCGAGGCGCGAATCGGCCGGTTTGGCCGAAAAGGAGAACTTTCGCACTAAGCAGTTGGGACATCTGGGCCGCGAGGACGCGAAGGACGTGAAAAGGAAAAGCAAGCCAAGAGCAAAGGAAGCCCATTTGAGGATAGTTCGGAAGAATTTGTCCTAGACGATCCGGGACAATTGGAACGAATAGGACGTGAAGGACGTGAACCGGTGGTTCGGCCGAAATGGGGAACTTCAAAGACTGGGGCGTCCGGGACAAAGGGACGCGGAAGACGCGGATAGTGGAAAAGCCGAGAGCCAATCAGATTACGCCACGTGTCATCGGTAGATAAGGGACAAGGAAGCCCATTTCGGGTGGATCGAAGTTTTCATCCCAAATAGTTTAGGACATCCGGATAAATGGACGCGGTGGACGCAAAAATCTAGCAGTACCTACACGCGGACCAACCAAATCATGACACGTGTCACAAGGGGAAAGGTCCAAAATTTCAAAGGGGCAAGGTTTAAATCGCTGGCCCGAGCCAATCAGAAGAGGACACGTGTCCTATGGAGCAGGGAAGCTCGGAGCTAGGGAAAGATTTGGAAAATTTGGCCAAGTTCAACCAAAGAGCTAAAAATAAAGGTCTGCCCCGCGCCCTGTCCTCCAATCAATGCATGCCACGTGTCCCAAGTGGCGGGGCACGGAGGAAGAGTAAAAAATGTTCCAAAATCACAAAAAAGTCAAAGTTTTCAAGGAAAACCCGGGACAGGGAAGGAGAGAGAATTACACATCCAATCAGTGCTTGACACGTGTCATCTAGGTGGCAGAGCGAGAAAATTTCAAATATCCGTTTTGGCCTATTTTTTGCCCTAAATCTTCAGATCGCCATATCTTTCGACCCAGAGCTCGATTTGTGTGTTATTTATATCAACAGAAAGCTGGTGAAATGCTCTACATGATTCGGGTCAATCTTGCATTTTGGTTTAGTTTGGAGAGAGAAAAATCAATAAAATTCTCTAACGCGTGTTCATGGCCAGAAGTGACATTTCAGCGACCAAATTAATGCAGAATGGGTCGCATTCTCCCCCAAATCGGTCAAAGATGGCAGGGTATGGGTTTGTAAGGTTCCCCATGCCGGTTTAATGCATCTACAGTCAATGAGGAATGGGCTTGCATGTTTTCCCATGTTTCTCTCTCCGGCTCGACCCATGTAATGAAAAAGCCAGATTTGGCTCATTTTAAAAAAAAATTACAAGTTGTTCATTTTTCGGCTCTGCCCTCCCTTCTTTTCTTCTCCAGGGTTGAAAATGGAGTTCAAACCTCCTCCCTACTCTGTAATGGCATTTTTGCCTTTTACTAATGAAATGGTGTTCTCAGGTAAACTTCCTGAGCAACAAAAACATGTTTTGTGATGCATCCGTCCATCCTTGCTCGTTCTTTTCTTGCTTTCTCCTCGCCTCTCTTCATTAAGGGTATTTGTGCACGTTTGAATGTTCATTGCAGGTCCTGAGCGTGTTCATGGAGTTTTGGGACATTTTCTATGTGAAATCTATCCTTGGGCTGTGATGCATCTCGTCCATCCTTCCCATTGCCACCTCTCTTTCTTTTCCATGGCAGTTTTGATAGATGTTCAACATTCTCCTTCTCTCGGTGTATCACCGTTTTAGTGCAGAGCTTTAGCTATTTTTCCCTTTTCTCTCTCTCTCTGTCTCCTTGGCATGGTTAGATTAGGATTAGATTAGCTTGCTCGCACTGGAATAGCTTGTGGCGGGTAGTTTAGAGCACGAACCAGCCTTCTCTCGGAGATTCCTCTCTCGCCACAAGTCCCACGCTTGGAGAGAGGTTTCCATGTTATGCAATCACACTGGATGCTTAGAGTGATCAACCTAGAAGCCTCGATCTACATCCGGGGGTCTTTGTGAGTCTACAACAACACTACCTTCGCCTTGTCCACTTCTTGGCTTGACTTACATTATTTTTAGTAAGCACTCCTATAGAGAGAGCTTACTATTTTTAGTAAATGGTCATTTTCACTATTTTATACTCCGAGAAATCATTTTGGCTTCTTGGTGATCTTCAATGCACACTACCTTTGCCATAGCCACTTTTGATGACAACTTTCCAAACATAGCGAGTATGTATAGGAAAAATTACTATTTTTAGAAAGTGGACTTCCACTGCTCATTTGTGATGGAACATATTTTTCCATACTCAAATCATCATCACGGTCATGTCCTCTCGAATTTCACTTGATTTCACCCACTAGAATGCTTGGAAATAAAATTTAAAATTTTTACCTAGCAGTGGCTTCGAGCACGGAGCTGCCATGGCGGCCATTAATGGAGCTCAAAATTTGTAGGTCTAGTTTTTATCTCTATTCATGATATATTTTCCATTTTGAGTCTATGTGCAAGTTTTTAGCTTGTTTCCATTACCGGATTGATGGGAAATCGACAAATGTGAGTCGATGCACGAAATGGGGATTTTGTTGGAACAAATGTTTTAGGGCACCATTCGACCTCCCATTTGTTACATCTTGGTCATCTTCAAAATTTTGGAAGTATGAAAAATGTGGCACCTCAATCGACTTGTATTTTACAAGATATGAGGATTTTTTGATTTGGTGACTTCATGGTTATCTAGTAAAAAATCTTTGTTTTTCTTCATTTCTTTGTCATTTCTCATTTTTCGACCCATTTTTTTCTTTGATACCTATGAATTTTCATGGAGTGTATGGTTTTTTTGTCCATGGTGGAGATTTTTAGAGCAATAATGGTGGACTGGGTGTCTAGACAATCATAAACAAATCCATGGCAAGGTATGAAGCTGTGAAGAAGAAATGGGGGGGGAAATGGCTAAGTGTCGGATTTAAATTATTCAAAAAGAATGCATAGCAAGGGTGGGGAATTTTTTTAATGTTTTATGTCCCTCACCTCAAAGGGATGTGAGGGACATCAAATTCCATGGCAAGCAAGGTAATGATACATGGTGGAGATCGACGGTTGAGATTAGAGGCTTGATAAGCACTGGGGTCATAAATTCACTCTTCAAGAGGTCACATGAGTGAATAGGAGTCTCCTTAAGGGATGGGTGATTTTTTCCATTTTTTATGTCCCTTTCCTCAAAGGGACATGAGGGACATCAAATTACATGGTTTTCCAGGTGATGAAACGTGGCAACGATCCAACGGTGAAGGCTTTGATCTCCCGCAAGCACCTGGGGGTTGAATTGGCGATCTTGGAGGTTGTATGAGAGTCCAGAGGCCTTACCGGGAACTAGGTAAATTTTTTCATGTGTGATTTCCTTACCTAAAGGTATATGAGGGATGTAAAATCCCACTAGGATTTTGGAGCTAACACATGTCCTCTCAAACTTTAACTAACTCCCAAACTCACTCCAAGAGGCTAACTTGAAATGACGATAACTTGAGCTCGATGGACTCTTTTCATGAAATTTTATATTATCGTGAATGAAAATAGACTTACTAATCCAATGGGTGGATTATAATGTCTTGATTCTTCCATTTGGTCCCTCAAAAATGGACTTTTTATTTAGTGCGCCACCGTTGCATGAGAAAAAACTACTTTCAAACCCATTTCTCCAAAGTGTTGAGAAAAAATGATTTCACCATCTTGTAGGTACTTGGAATTCCCTTTTTGGATTTTTTTACTCTTAGATCCATCTAGAACTCCTGGAATCACCTTCAAAAGCTCAGCGGTTGTTTTGGCCTGTACTTCCTAGGCCTATGAACCCTAATTTTGGTGAAACTGCCCCAAACTCTCCAAATATTTCCTGAATCTTCTTGAATCACTTCCATGATGTCCCAAGGCCTTTAACTCATCTCCATGTCAAGTTTGGATTTTCTTTTTCGATCCATGGGGTTGCTCTAATCCTAGGAAGGCCAATGATAGCCCTTCCCACAATTACCGAAGCTTGCAATTTTTAATGAACTCCTAAAATCACCTAGGGGGTTGATTTGACTTTCCTAAATCACCTAGGGGAATGAATTAACACCAATTGGGAGGTTATTGGACTGATTGGGTAGACCCGAGGTGCCTCGAATGATAAAACGTGAAAAATTTGGTACAGGGGTATCGTTGTCATGCTTAGAAATTGTCAATTTCCCTGTTACACATTTACATGAAAACATTTGGATCTATCTTGGGGACATGACATGGACTGAGCGCAACGAATACATGACATGAAGAATCCATAATCTCAACTTTAGACAATATGACTAGTGCCTTATCCATTAGGCCCTGCGGAGTCATGTACAACTTACAAGAGAGAAAGAGAGTGAAGAAGGAAACACGCACACACACAAAATGATAGAAAGGAAACACATGACACACAATGAGAAGGGAAACACATGCAATAGAAAGGGAAACACACCTAGTAATCACCTATGGTACAAGGTGGGGGACAACCCACTTTCACTGAAGTACTTTTCATTCCTTAAAAGTTACCCGTGAGTGGGCAACACTGAGTGATGTTGTTTTGCAAGGCTATTGACTAGTTCAAGAAAGTAGCATCCTCTCCTTAAATTTTTATGAAATCTAGGTACTTTCATGACCATCTTTGTTTTTAGTAGGAGTGAGTCCACATGAGCTTCTTGATGCTCAAGTCTTCGCTTGGGAATTACACTACCTTCATCCTCTTTGAAATTGGTTTCATAGTGCCAATTGCATTCCACATTTATCCACATAGTTGATTCCCATTGAGCATTGTACCACTTCCCTAGGGCTTCTTTTCCTTCAAATTACTTAAAAATTTAGATTCTTTTCTTTCCCAGTGTCCTGTACTTGTTGACCTCTTTTCCATGAGAAACCTCATACTTATCCTTTTTTGCTACTCTATTGTGAGGTTCTTGAGTACTGAAAAAAGGATTGGAAGAGACCTCATACTTTTCTTGTATGGCCATGACATGAGCTAAGAGATCAAGAATTATCTCGGGGTCTTTTGTAACTTCCACTTCATCCAATAGTTCTTATACATAGGTCTCCTTTGTTACTTCCTGCAGCTCATCTTTGTATGCCTTCAAAGGATGTTTATTTTGCAGCTCAAAGAAAATATCCTAAGGGATTACTTCATCATCTTAGGAATCAATGCATTCTATCAATCCTTCATCAAGAGGAGCTAGAGCTTCAAAGACCTCAAAACTCCTTGCTTCAATTTATTCATCATGAAAAGAATCGTCCTGTTCAAATGGGAAAGAAAATACCTCAATTTCATCTTTCTCATCTTTCTTTGTTTCAACATGGCCAACCTTCACATTGGTTAAGGATTTCAAATCAGATTCACACTTGTCTTTAAGATTCATGGCTTGCATTAGGAGTTCAAGACTGAGCTCAAGGTCTTATGTTTCTTCCGTGGCTCTTATCAGTTCTTGTACATATGGTTCTTTCCCATTGTTTGAGGGCTCATTGCAGAATGTCTTGATTTCTTCTGGGTGATGTGATCAAGGGAGACCTCATATTCATATGGTAATGAGAATATCTCTTCATCACGGATAAGCACATAAGCTGATTTTTTTGTTTGAAAATCGTCAAGAACCATTTCCTCTTCTTCATGGTTTGCATCATCCGGAAATTCGGGGCTTACCTCTTGTAACTCAAATCTCCTCAATGCTTATTCAAGTTCCATACCTCTCTAGGAAGACATGTCTGGCCCTATCAAGATGGGAATATCCTCTTCCTCCTCGATTGTCACAAAGTAATTCATCCACCTATTATCTTGATATAAGATATTGGTTTCTAGGCTTCCGAACTTTCATACTATGTACCTCATCTTCTTCTCTGGAAGAAATTTCTCCATATCTCCCTTCACTGGTATGGTTGCAGATGAACAATTCATCTGAATTTTCCCTCCCAAGTCTTGGCAGAAGCTTTAACTTAGTAACATTCCAAATGAAGTTGGAATGTCTGCTACCAAGATCATCACTGAAATTTTCTTGTCTAGAAATCTGGCAAGAGCCACTGTGCATCTTTGACCTTCCCTATAAGTGATACCTCTTATGACTCTAGGGAGTAACCAAATCCACCGGGTGGATTCATGGTGAGTTTGAGAGCCTTGGTAACCTTTATAGGAATTACATTATTGGAGGCACCAAAATCTATTATGTAGTTGTTCAATACATAATATCCAACAAGAAGAGAGACATAGAAAGGTTCAACCTTATCAGTCTTGGATGCACTCAATGAAATAATGTTTTGTGATGGAGGTGTAGGTGGGTTTGGTAGTATTCCTTTAGAACTAGGAGCTATAGTATTGGGTGTTAAACTACCAATCTTGATGTATTGAATAAATATCTTGAATTGTTTGTGGTGAGTCCACAAATATTTGGTTTTAGTAATTTACACTTTGGCTTTGTTCGTGTATTCTATGAAGTCAAAAGGAGAAGATGTGGGCAAGGGTGATGAAGGGATTGCTTTTGGATTTAGGATAGGTTTGGAAGCAGGAGTAGATTTTTGGGGAATAAAGGGGATCTTGAAAGGTACACTAGGAGCTTTCAAAGTACTAGATTTTATAGAAGAACATTTAGATTTAGAATTAGAAGAGGCATCGGAAGAATTACTTGGAATTGTTGGAAACTTCTTATTTTTTATACGATCGAGCTTCAACAATGTGGACTCCATAGAGGGTGGGAGTAGAGATCCTCAACTAATTATTTTGTTTTGTGGAGTCACCACAGGAGGATCTTCATCTTATTTTTCTTTGTAACAAGAAAGGAAGAGCCCCCTTTCTCAAATTGAGAACGAGTGAATACTACACATGAGAAGCTAGGTGTATCTTCTTCATCATCTTCATCGCCTCCAGAATATTCACATAATCTGATTTGTGTATCGTTCTCAAACTCATCACTTTCTACGAAATCAACACCTTCACTTTCTTGTTCAATCTCATCTTCATTTTCCTTACTCCTACAATTTGCATTGACAGGTGGGGCCTCTAAGGCAAGCCTTCGAGGTGCTCCTGTAATCCGATTTCCATTGCTTCTTTGATAAGAAACTCAGTCAAATATTTCCCTCCTCAATGACGTCATTTAATTTTCCATTTTCTATAGAAAAGGATAGGTTCTTTCATCTCCAAGACGTTGAGCTTTACCCTTTGAGGGATTCTCGATCTTTCCAAATAGGATGAGATCGTCATCAATTTTAATGGCCAATCTCTTTGCTTCTACAATATCCCTCGGTTGAAATCTTCGTATGAAAAATCCCACCTCCAGTGATTGAGCACTAATAAAGAATATCTTGACATTATTTTCAAATGGTGAATCTTCTTTCGGTATCCTATGAAGCAACCGGTTGAAACGGGCCACGAAGTCTCTCATAGTTTCACTTTCTCCTTTCTTCATTTGAGCCAATTGCACCAAGAGGTCTTGACAGTCTTCAATTGATTTAAATCTTTCCTTGAAGGCATTCTTGATGTCATTCCAACAAGTGATGGATCGAGAAGGCAGGAGATAGAACCATTCTATTGTTTTTCTTGGAGAGATTCCATGAATAGTCTTACAATGACATCTTCATGTTGGACACCAAGAATTCTGCATGATGTCATGAAAGTAGCGATGTGTTCTTCAAGATGTTGTGTGCCATCACCTTTGAAATTTGGAAAGTTCTTGTGGGAACCTATTGGTAGGTCGTGAAGAGGTGGTTCAAGAGCGATCGGGCTGTATTTCTTCCCCACGGGACAATGGGTTGAGGTCTTTCTGCTTCATCTTCCATTGTCATTTCTGCTTCTACTTCAGCTCTTGCTTCTACAAATTCTTCTTCTTCCAGGACTCAATGCCCAATGGGGTTGAAAAATTAGAGAATTTGAAGGCAGAGAGTATCAATAAAAGTTTGGATAGGATTTCCAGGTGAACTACTTGAATACCCATATGGGGAGGAGGATAGAGAGAAGAAGTATAGATTATCTCTAATTCGTTCTTGCTGATTTTACAAAGCCTCAAAGTTGGTATCAACAACACCCCTCGGCCTATTCAACCTAGTGTATCTTCCTTCATCTAGGGTTTGGAAACTTCTACAGTGAGAACACGAAAGGACATTGTGGAATATGAAGGGTCACATACAGGAATTGATAGTGTATCTTTCAACAATGGATTTCCATGAAGTTTTTTTTTTTTTACTTTTTAATATTTGATGTTTATTGTATTTTGGGACCTTGCATTCATATTTTGGGTGGAGATGCTACCAAGTCTGCTCCACAGTGGGCACCAAAAACTATTGGTGAGAAAAAATTTCAGGTGGATAAATTTGTGGGTTTCTTGCCAAAGCTCACGGGAGTCTAATTCCATCTACTTAACTTGGGTGTAGCTTCCGTGTGTGCATGCGTGAGTAAAATTGGATTTCTGTGGTGGCCTTTTGACAAGGGATCTAATAGGGGCACTCTATTGACCCTACGGAAAAGCTAGAAATTTCTTGCTAGAGAGGAATTTTTCTGTAAGGCGAGAAAGGGGAGTGAGAAATGAGATAGGAGAACTAATGTTATAGGTAGAAAATCATATTCCTGCACACACTAGTTAGAAACTTCAACACATGCATTTATGAGAAGAAACAACTCTACAAACAACAACAAGACCAAATAGAATTTATGATCACAAAGTATCAATAAATCCCTTAGTCAAAGAAAGCTAGAAACTCCTTCTTGTATTGATTGCTTAAACAAAAGTTGTACATAGTGTGGGAATGGAGGAAAACTAGTGAGGGGGAAAATGGAAGAAAATGGCTATCTCCTTTGTTCTCTTAAAGTATAATATACTCTTGAGTTTACAAAATCAATCACCAACCCTTTGAAATGGGAATTTCTTTACAATTTATAGAATGAGTGGTGACTCATCATCATCTACCCCCAATGCCTTTTCATATGTCCTCACACAACTTAAAACTTTTCAAATTCCTAGGAAACTTATAAGTCCCTTTTTATAACATAAAGGTGACTTATTACATTAGAAACATTAAGACATGAAAAGTGCAAAACCAACGCAAAATTAGAACATTGAGAAGAGAGAAAGTTAGGGGTATGAAGAGAATAGAGAGAGAAGAAGAAGAGAAGATGTTTCCCCTGATGATTTATGAGGATCCTCATTGATGGAAATCCCCAATGCAATGAAAATTTGAATCTTTAAACTTGTGTGAAACTCCTTCAAATTAGCTCATAGATGCTTTGGAATGATTGTTTAAAAACATTGCTGAATGGTTCTATCGATGACCGCAACTTCCACCCGCACAAGATACTCCTGCAACTCGAGCCATGAAGTGAGTGTCGGGAGATACTATTGAATTCTCGAGATGAGTCTTGAATTCCCTATGAGCAATGCCCATGGATGATCCCAAATGATGGTATTGACCTAAATGATCATCCCTTTATGTCCCATTGTTCCAAAACTACCCCTTGAGTATGACTTACCATTGATAGCAAGTACCCACATGGGAGACTTACTATTTATAGTAAGAGGTGATTCTTGCTTCTTCTTGACCATCTTGATGTGATGAAGTTCTTCATTCAATCTTGTGCACACTACCTTCACCTCAGCCACTTCTTGGGTTGAATTACTATTTTTAGTAAGCACCCATATAGAGAGATTACTATTTTTAGTAAGTGGTCATTTTCACTATTTTATGCTCTAGACAATCATTCTGGCTTCCTGGTGATCTTCAGTGTGCACTGACTTTGCCATAGCCATTTTTTATGACGGCTTTCCAAACATAGCAAGTATGTATAGTAAATCTTACTATTTTTAGAAAGTGAAATTCTGCTACTTGGTTTGCGACGGAATATATTTTTCTAGACTCGATTCATCATCGTGGTCATGTCCTCCGAATTTTACTTGATTTCGCCCACTAGAATGCTTAGAAATAAAATTTAAAATTTTCACCTGGCAGTGGCTTCGAGCACAGAGCTGTCGTGGCGGCCATTAATGGAGCTCAAAATTTGAAGGTCTAATTTTTGTCTCCATTTGTGAAGAAAACAACTCCATTATGATATGTTTTCCATTTGGAGTCCGTGTGTAATTTTTTAGCTTGTTTCCATTATCGGATTGATGGGAAATCCAACAAATGTGAGTCGGTGCATGAAATGGGGATTTTGTTGGAACAAATGTTTCAGGGCACCATTCAACCTCCCATTTGTTGCATCTTGATTATCTTGAAAAATTTGGAAGTTTGCAAAATACGGAACCTCAATCCGACTTGTATTTTGCAAGATATGAGGATTTTTCGATTCGGTGACTTCGTGGTTATTATCGGCGAAAAATCTTCGTTTTTCTTCATTTCTCTGTCATTTCTCATTTTTCAACCCATTTTTTCTATGAGACCTATGCATTTTCATGGAGTGGATGGTTTTTTTGGCCATGGTGGAGCTAGTTTGGAGAAAAAATGGTGGATTGGGTGTCTGGAAAATCATGAACAAAGCCATGGCAAGGTATGAAGTTGTGAAGAAGAAATGGGGAAAATGGCTAAGTGCTGAATTTAAATTATTAAAAAGAATGTAGAGAAAGGGTGGGAAAAATAATTTCTATGTCCCTCAACTCAAAGGGACATGAGTGACATAAAATTATACAAAGTGAGCAAGGTGATGACATGTGGCAGAGATCTAACGGTTGAGAATGGAGGCCTGACAAGCACCTGGGGGTTGGAAATTCACTCTTGAAGAGGTCACATGAGTGAATAGGAGTCTCCTTAGGGGATGGAAACATTTTACATGTTTTATGTCCCTCACGTCAAAGGTACATGAGGAATATAAAATTCCATGATGCTCCAGGTGATGACACATGGCATCGATCCAACAATGATGCTTTGAGCTCCTACAAGCACCTGGGGCTAAACCGCGATCATGGAGGTCGATGAGGGTCCAGAGGTCTTATGGGGGCTAGGTAAAATTTTCCATGTGTGATGTCCCTGAACTTGAGGGATGTGAGGGACACAAAATTCCATCAGGATCCTGGAGCTGACACGTGTCCTCCTAAAATTTGACTAACTCCCGAACTCACTCCAAGAGGGCAACTTGAAACAACGATAACTTGAGCTCCCGATGGAATTTTTTGATGAAATTTTATATTATATTGACTTTAAATATCATTCTAAATCCAATGGTGGGGGTTTCATGTCTTGATTATTCCATTTGATCCCTAAAAATTTGGATTTTTGATCTAGTGCTCCACTTGTATATGAGAAAAAAAAATCAAACCCATTGCATCAAATTTTTGAGAAAAAAATAATTTCACAATATTTTAGGTCTTATAATTCCCTTTCCAATGATTTTTTTCTCCTAAATCCATTTGTAGCTCTTGGAATCACCTTTGGAAGCTCTATAACTGTTTTGGCTTGTGAACCCTAATTTTGGTGAAACTGCCCAAACTTTCCAAATATTTCTTGAATCTTCCTGAATCACTTCTATTATGTCCCAAGGCCTTTGAATCACCTCGTGTCTAGTTTGGATTTTCTTTTCCACTCCATGGGGTTACTCCATTCCTAGGAAGGCCAATGATAACCCTTCCCACAAGCTGCCTAAAGCTTGCAATTTTTAGTGAACTCCTAAAATCACATAGGAGGGTTGATTTGATTTTCCTAAATCACCTAGGGGATTGAATTAACACCTATTAGGAGGTTACTAAATTGACTGGGTAAACCCGAGGTGCTTCAAAATGATAAAACATGAAATTTTGGTACAGGGGTATCGTTGTCATGCTTAGAAATTGTCAATTTCCTTGTTACACATTTGCATGACACCATCATAGTAGGGCCTTTTACTATCTGCATGCCATTTTTTATAGCATCAGGAATCAAACATTGTGACATGATCTTAGGTCTTCCTTGGCTTAATACTATTAGGGTTGTTCCATCAATTGTGCACCAATGTGACAAATTCATACATGAGCATTAATCATCATTATTCAAGGTATCCCACCTTGAACCCCTTTACCAATTATTTCTCAAGCTTCACAAGTCACTATAACTAGTGCACCCCCACTCAAATTAGCATTATTACCAATCTACCTACTATTACATTTACTTATACATTTAGCTATGATGATATAATGGCTTTTTCACACAATCCTATTATTAGTCCCACACTCACCATTGGCTATGTTGGCTAGATTTTCTACACAGCTGAAAACCTAGGTAGTCATGAGATAAATATCCCTCATTTACCGATGAGGCTCCAGTGTAATATTTTGTCAATTATATTTTCTAATATCTATCTGTTGGATTTAATTCAATGCATAGCTCATGCACCATAGCTAGGCAATTTGCAGCAAGTAAGCAACTGTAAGAAATGTATATATGCAGAAGAGGGAAATAATTGAATGTGAGCAAAAAAGAAAGAAGATGTCCAACCTAACCAATAGTTAATGATTTGGTTACATGCACACATAGATGAAACAAATAGATCTAGAAATGTAGTATTCAAAGCAAAGGAAACTTTCAGATCCAAATCTAAGATAACACAAATTTTATGCAAAGATCTAAAAATAAATAAGAAACAAATGCATCATTGACATGTAAAGTTCTCCGAAAATCTATCTCCTCTCTATTCCTTCGATTTCACAAAGATATCAAGGGTTTCACTCAAATTCTGGAATACAAGAATGTTGATTACAAATTTCGATCCTTTAACCCGTAGGTTTTTTCTCTATTTATAATGTATAGAGGGAAATTCCAAGTAGGAATTTTTAATGAATTCATGTATGTGGAAGCTATAGAAAAGGGTAAACAACTAGAAATCTTCCTCGTGGAATTCCTCTTTGCATGACATGCATAATTTTTAACTAAAAATAGAACCTTCTATTTTACATGTCTGCCACCTATTTTCAAGTAATTGACTTCTTCAAGTAACAACTTTTAAACCAATCACTTAACTTTTATAATTTAATTGATTTCTTAATTACTTTGTTGTAGAAAATAAGAGAAAGAAGAAGAAAGAGGAAATGAAATTAGAAGAAAGATGCAACACTTCCAGTCTTGTTCTTTTTCCATATTCTACATGCAATTGGCTCTTTTGCCTTTGATTCTCACCAAAATGGATCTAGAAGTAGCTGACTATGATTTTCTTGTGTATTTCCTTTGACTTGTCTTCCCTCTTATCCTTGAAGTTTTTGCAGTTCTTCTCTAGTACATGCACACCGCTATCGGTGCAATGTTTGCCGTAAATAATTCAGAAAAAACTCATCATCTTTATTTTTAATTGCATATGAGTAATTTTAAATTCTAGAAAGCACTCTAGGTGAATGCAAATACAAGTAAATTCAATAAAGGCTTCAACTAGAAGATTGGGAGCACATGCACAAGATCCTGGAAGGAATTTTCATGCACTAACTTCTACACAAGCTACATTAGAAACAAGAGGATGAATTTTTTCCAAAATCTTTGCAATTATGAGATCTGGATCTGTCAATTAAATCAGTGATAGGTTCAAGGCCTATGTCTGTATCATTAACTTCAGCAAATATGGAAGTTATGAATGATTTTTCTGATCCTTTTCTTTCATCATGCTTCATCATGGTTGGAACAATATTTGTCTAAGCTCTTTTTCTTTTAATTCTGTCATAATCCCTTGTAATTGGATCAATTTGTGCAGATATGGAAATTTCTTCTGGTTCAAAAGAGATATTCAATATATCTGACATTTATTTGAACTTCCTTTCACAAATATGAGCACTTATGATGAATACTTGGGCACTTATACCAACATGCAAACAATAAGAATAAAAAAATCAGGCTATTCCAACCGAATGTGCCAAAATGGAAGCTTCCTAACAATGGAAAACATTCTTTAATGCAAAATCATCATTCCTTGGCACCAAAACCCGTCGGGATGCAAACTTCATTAAAAATAATTAATTGCTTCTCAATTATGGCGTCCCATGCTTATATAGCCATCTGTATGCTATTTTTAATAATTTCCCTTTCTTATTTCTGGCAATCTAATTAATTAAAATCCATGCTTCTTCATCCAATTTGGGTGCCCAAGTCTGCATGCTTCTAGTTATTTTTTATGAATTTATTTTATTTATTTTTAGCATGCATCCTTGACTTCTCTTTAGCTCATCCACTTGCATTGACTTTCTTCCTATTTATGGCACCAAACTCAGCTAGAAATACCATTAATAAATACCATTAATCACATGCATTAATGCCAAGGTGGGTCACACTTTTTGGTAGGGGTATTTGTTAAAAATAGAAAGTCAAAGTGATGGGAATTTCCAACCTGCATTACAACTCCAAAAATATCATCTTTCACTTAAGTGATTTGACTTTCATAATGGTAATTTTCACCCTGCATTGTAGGTAAGAAATTCCCGCCGATGATTTAAGTGATTTTATTTTATAATGGGAATTTTCATCCTGCGTTGCAGGTAAGAAATTTCCCTGCCTTCTTGCCACCTCTGAAATTCCCATTGCAGCTTAAGTGACTTTGACTTGATGGGAAAAAGTAACCTGATATGTAGGCAAGAAATTCCCACATGTTTGCCACTACCAAAATTCCCACTGGGATCTTATACCCTTCCTTCCAAAAAGTGTGACTTGCATGAAAAATAGCTATTTTCCAAAAGTGTGACTTGCATTGTGACTTCTACATTAAAATTTGCGTGAAAATTCGTCACTTAAGGCAACATGGAAATTGGATATGGAAGATAGCCTTGAAAAATTGTGACTGGCATGAAGACAACATTTCTTTCCTTTTTGGATTTTTGGTGAAGAAAACAAGTATAGAATAAAATTTGCCATTTTTGGAAAGGGTCCAAGAAGATGTAGCAAAAAAAACTTACATGTGTCATAACTTTCATTTCGTGGCTCCGTTTTAGGTGTCATTTTCTCTAAAAGTGCATATTTTCTCAAGCTTTACACATTGATGGCAATATTTTTCTTATTTTCATAAAATCCATTTTTCACCTTTTTAGACCAAGCAACTTCTTGCAATCTTCTGAAAGAATCCTAAGCTCTGATCACCTTTAGAATAGATTAGTAATTAAAAATATTGGATAGCTTTTCAAAACCCTAGGCCTGGGGAAAGATTTGGTAGGAAGAATGAATAGGCTACAGGAATTGCCAGAGAAAACAAACCAAAACACAAACAAAAAGAAATAAAACAAAAAAAAAGAAGTTGTAGGCAATTGCTCAAAAAATTTCCAATTAGCTAATCTACAAAAATTCTTCCCCCGGGTGAATGTTCTATGGTAATAATGATGGGGTGAAGTGCTTTATATAACCTAAATCCTCCAATTTTAGCTCAATCTATTTTTAAAAGAACTTTATTTATTTAATAAATAAATAAATAAAATTCTCTTAAACAAAACCTGGTAAAGGGATAGAGTGAGTTTTAACATGTGGGTATTTGGTGAATTTGGATTTTATGAATCTTTGGGGATACCTTAGAGAAATGCAAACAACTACAAGAAAAACAAACACAAAATGACCGCTACTTTGAAAAGAACAATTTTTTTAAAAGGGTAGTCCCAAATTTCAGGGTGAAATCTGGGGACACCAATTGGCTCCATCTGTGGACATCTTTACCTCTATCAAAATGAAAGGAGTGAAGATGAGATCCCAACATCTCTGGTTTTGTGTCTTGTCCATTGGGTTCTGGGGTAGAGCCACAAAAACAAAACAAAACAAAAAGAAAAGGAAAGAAAACAACAAAAGTTTTATTTATATACAAATAGGTTTTACCTTGTATCTCAGTTCTTGAACAACTTCAGATGTTGCCCATTGAAAGGCAATGGTAACTCAATTCCATCCTAGTAGGAAAGGAAGAAAGTATCCATTCCAAATGCTCTCTTGATCATGAAGGGCCCTTTCTAGAGTGAATCAGATTTGTTATGCCCTTTGGTTCATGTCTCTTGTCCCACCAGAGTACCCAATCTCTGATTTTAAAATTCCTTTTACTGACCTTCTTTTCAAATAACTTGGGAAAGTCCTCATCAACTTCATCTTGTGGTGGCTCATCCTTTTTCTCTCTCTGTAGTGGATAAGTCTCGCATCAACTCCTCTGCATTCTCGATTTACTAGATGCATTTTGAGGAAGAACTATCACCATTTTCTTTGTTCTTGTTAGGTATTGATCATGCTTATCGAAAGTCTCCACTAAGGAAACTAAACCCTTGGGGATTTTGTTACCTTTTGGTTGGATTATTCCACTACTATCATCATAACCTGGATCAGTTTTTCCTATGACTATTTGTCATGGTGGTGATTTACTACCTTCAACACACAACCTGTCAAAGTTGTCTTATTCTAGACATGCGGATGTTTGTTTGTCATCATTGAAATTATTCCACTATTCAACATTATCAGGGACTTTAGGGCAGTAGACCATCTCCAATTTATAGTTTCCTTGTCTGAATATGGATGGTGGTCTATCTGGATTCAATAGTGTAGTTGTGACTACCAAAGATTCTACCTTAGAATTATGATTTATTGGAATGAATTCAATAGAGAAGGTTGCAAAATCAAGTGTGGCATAAAGCACTCTATCTTTGTAATGCTTCATCTTATCTCTTTGACTTTACTTTTCCTCGAACATGATTTACTAGAAGTTCAACATCTCCTTGGGATTTGAGGAGTTTTACTCTTTTCTTTCTAGCTTGCTCCATTCCTAGTAGAAATGCTTCATACTCCATTGTATGATTGGTGTTCTCGAACATCATCTTGTGGGAGTATGGGAATATCTCATGATCTATGGAGATATTAGTAGAATGTTGGCTCCTGATCCAAAAGAACAACAGGTGCCTTTAAAATCTAGATTCTAAAATTTTTCTTCTTCCTTCATTGGCTCTAGCTCTGATTGAAGTTTAGGCTCTAGTACATTTTGTCCATTTCCAAGAAATAGACCCCATGGTCAGATTCCTGAAAAATAATCTGAGATCTAGGATCCTTAGATTTTTTTAACCATGTACTAGAATTCATTTATGGCTCTAACTTTTGATTTATTCCTTTGATAGGAATATGAGCACAAGACCAATCCATCTTTACTTCTCCTCCCAGCTCTTTGCAGAAGTTTTTCTTAGCAACATCCCATAGGAGACATGAATATCTACAACTAAGATTGTCATCTTTAATCTTTTGTCAGGAAAAGTTTCCAAAACAGCTTGTGCATCTTTGATTTGTCCAATTAAAGGGACTTGTATCTCCATGGAATAACACCTTTTTATGGTCTTTATCAAGGTAAGCCCAAGAGAATCTACAACTTTAGCTGGCATGACATTGTTAGAAGCACCGAATCTAAAATGTAGTTGCTTAACTTGAAACCATTAAGCAATAGGAAACATAAAATAGTTCCACTCTTTCAGAAGATGGTGAGGATTTAACAATTGTAGTGTTGTTATGGGGAGGAGTATCTTGGGGCTTAGAAAAAATGCCTTTTGATGTAATGGATTGTCCCGTGATTATACATATTTGACTAGCCTATTTAACTTCTCAGGAAAGGCTCTCAAGTATTCATCTTCTGACATTTGAATCCTAGTTTTCTTGACATGATCAATAATGTCAAAAGAAGGAATAGATTCAAATACCTGAGTTGTTTTATGTGATTGAGATGAAGAACTCACATTATTATTTCTAGGAGCTAAGGAAGAAGGTAAAGGGATGCCCCTTCTTTTTCATCAACTAATGCCTCAGCTTGATGATTTTGTGATCTTGTAAATACTACATATGTATGACCATGATCATCTTCATGAAGTTTCTCATCATCATGTTTAGATTTGTAGTTTAGGTAATTAATGTTGGAGTCACAACATGACCTACAAAATCATCATTCTCGAGTTGATCAATGTCAGCTTCCTGGTCTTCTTCATTCATCTCCACATTGTTTATGGGAGTAACTTCAATTGCTAATCTTTGGGAACCAACAATGTGGTTTCGGTTCTTGTTGTTGTTGAAATTTCGAGTAGGGGCAATATTATTGCCTTGAGCCATTTAAGCCATTTGTTTCTTCATCTATGACATCTCATTTTCTAACTTTTGCAATAGTGAATCAGATGTAGTAGCAGAAGATGAACTTTCATCTCTAGAAGTGTTGCTCTTTATTTTTCCAGCCATGATGAATTCATCTTCAATTTCAACCACCATGTTTTGGGCTGCTAACAAATTAGTAGGACATGTTCTTCTCAATTGATAGCTTACATACAATGTGGACAAAGTAGATGAAGAATACTTTTATTGGCCAACATTGTGAGAAGAAAACGTAAGTGAACCCATTAAGGACATTGTCTTTGGAATTTTGTAATAAAATTGATGAAGAATACCTTTTGATTCTTCTTCAGAAGAAGTAGAAGTTGAAGTTATCAATAATCTTTGGAATTTGTAATAAAATTTGAATATTTTTGAATGCATCCTCATTCTTCAGTTGGTTAGGGTTGAGTTATCAAGGTACTGGAACCATTCTAGCAAGTTTAAGTCTTTCATGAAGATCTCTCATAGTACACATCTTCATGTTTATGCAAGCACTCATAGAGATAAAAAGAACCAAGTTCATCTAGCCAATTCATGCAAAGTCTTTCATCTCAAAAATTTTAGAAAACACATCATCCCTTTAGGTAGATCATGCATAGGAGGAGTCAGATTCAAAGGTCCAAAGGTGAACCCCATGGAACAAGTGTTGTAGGGGCAAGTGGTTGATTTTACATCATGAAAGGAGCACGTCTTCTTTGAGAATAGACTGGTGAATAATCCCAGCTGCTGGATTGTGTTGCACACAATCTGGATCTGGAGGAGTTTGCTCTCTTCTTCCTAGTGAAAGACTAGATCTGTGGCTTCTAACTTGAGGAGGATGATTGAAATTAAACTTCTCTGCAATCTATAAAAATGATCAATCCTTCCTTGAGCTCTGCTAGACCATGTGAATGGATGTTATAGAGTTGAACTTATAATATAAAAGGGAACTAACAAGAGAAATCTTTGGTCTACTAATTTGTGTTGTTCCCTAGTAGAGTCGCCAAAAATCGTTATTCCTGCACTAGAGTCACTAAAAATTTTGGCTACATTTTCTCGCACAATGAAAACCTACCAGTCATGAGATAAATCTCCCTCATTTATCGATGAGGCTCCCGTGTAATATTTTGTCAATTATATTTTCTAATATCTATCTGTTGGTTTTACTTTAACCACGTAGCTCATGCACCATAGCTAGGTAATTTTGCAGCAAGTAAGCAACTATAAGAAATGTATATATGCAGAAGAGGGAAATAATTGAATGTGAGTAGAAAAGAAAGAAGATGTGCAACCTAACCAATAGTTAATAGAGTTGGTCACATGCACATAGATGAAACAAATAGATCTAGAAATGCAGAATTCAAAGCAAAGGAAAGTTTCAGATCCAAATCTAAGATAACACAAAGTTTATGCAAAGATCTAAAAAGAAATAAGAAACAAATGCATCATTGACACAAAGTTCTCTAAAATTTTCCTCCTCTCTATTCCTTAGCTTTCATAAAGATATCAAGGGTTTCAGCTCAAAGTCTGGAACACAAGAATGCTGATTACAAATTTTGATCCTTTAACCCATAGGTTCTTCCTCTATTTATAGTGTATAGAGGGAAATTACAAATAGGAAGCTTTTAATGAATTCCACATGTGGAAGTTATAGAAAAGGGAAACAATTGACAATCTTCCTCTGAAATTCCTCTTTGCATGACATGCATAATTTATAACTGAAAATAGAACCTTCTATTTTGCATGTCTGCCACCTATTTCCAAGTAATTGACTTCTTGAAGTAACGACTTTTAAACCAATCACTTAAGTTTTATAATTTAATTGATTTCTCGATTACTTTATTAGAGAAAATAAGAGAAAGAAGAAGAAAGAGGAAAATAAATTAGAAGAAAGTTGCAACACTTCTAGTTTTGTTCTTTTTCCATATTCTGCATGCGGTTGACTCTTTTGCCTTTGATTCTCACCAAACTAGATCTGGAGGCAATTGACTGTGATTTGCTTGTGGGTATTACCTTTGACTTGTCTTTCCTCTTATCCTTGAATTTTTTGCAGTTCTTCTCCAATACATGCACCAGTGCAATATTTTCCATAAATAATTTAGACAAAACTCATCATTTTTATTTTTAATTGCATATGAGAAATTTTAATTTTGGAAAGCACTCTGGGTGAATGCAAATACAAGTAAATTCAATGAAGGCTTCAACTAAAAGATTGGGAGCACATGCACAAGATCCTGGAAGGAATTTTCCATGCACGACTTTCCACACGGGCTGCTTAGAAACAAGAGGATGAAATTTTTGCCGAAGCCTTTGCAATTATGAGATCTGGATCTGTCAATTAAATCGGTGATAGGTTTAGGGCCTACGTCTGTATCATTGACTTCAGCAAATCTGAAAGCTATGCATGATTTTTTTGATCCTTTTCTTTCATCATGCTTCATCATGGCTGGAACAACTTTTTCGAGATCTTTTTCTTTTAATTTTGTCCGAATCCTTGTAATTAGATAAATTTGTGTAGATATGGAAATTTTTCTCCGATTCGAAAGAGATATTCAATGTATCTGACATTGATTTGAACTTCCTTTCACTAATATGAGCACTGTGATGAATACCTAGGCACTTATACCAACATGCAAACAATCAAAATAACAAAAATTAGGCTATTCCAACCCAATGCGCCAAAACTAGAAGCTTCTCGGCAATGGAAAACACTCTTTAATGCAAAATCCTCCTTCCCTTGGTGCCAAAACTTGTCTAGGCTGCAAACTTCATAAAAAAGAATTAATTGCTTCTCAATTATGGCGTCCCATGCTTATATAGCCATCTACATGTTATTTTTAATAATTTCCCTTTCATATTTCTAGCAATTTAATTAATTAAAAGCCATGCTTCTTCATCCAATTTGGGCACCCAATTCTACATGCTTCTGATTGTTTTTTTATGAATTTATTTTATTTATTTTTAGCATGCATCCTTGACTTCTCTTTAGCTCATCCACTTGCATTGAATTTCTTCCTATTTATGGCGCCAAACTCAGCTAGAAATACCATTAATCACATGCATTAATGCCAAGGTGGGTCACACTTTTTGGTAGGGGTATTTGTTAAAAATAGAAAGTCAAAGTGATGGGAATTTCCAACCTGCATTGCAGCTCCAAAAATCCCATCTTTCACTTAAGTGATTTGACTTTCATAATGGGAATTTTCACCTGCGTTACAGGTAAGAAATTCCATCGTGCTTTAAGTGATTTTATTTTATAATGGGAATTTTCATCCTACATTGCAGGTAAGAAATTCCCGCCGCTTCACTGCCACCTTTGAAATTCCCATTGCAGCTTAAGTGACTTTGACTTGATGGGAAAAAGTAACCTGCTATGTAGGAAAGAAATTCTCATCTACCTGCCACTGCCAAAATTCCCATTGGTAGCTTAAACCCTTCCTTCCAAAAAGTGTGACTTGCATGGAAAATAGCTATTTTCCAAAAGTGTGACTTGTATTGTGACTTCTGCATTAAAAATTGCGTGAAAATTCGTCACTTAAGGCAACATGGAAATGGAGGTGGAAGGAAACCTTTGAAAATTTCGGAGTGGCATGAAGACAACATTTCTTTCCTTTTTTGGATTTTTGGTGAAGAAAACACAAGTATAGAATAAAAATTTCCATTTTTGGAAAGGGTCAGGAAGATGTAGTAGCAAAAACTTGCATGTGCCATAACTTTCATTATGTGGCTTCATTTTGGTGTCATTTTCTCTAAAAGGGTATATTTTCTCGAGCTCTACGCATTGATGGCAATTTTTTCTTATTTTCATAAAATCCATTTTTGCACCTTTTTGGACCAAGCAACTTCTTGCAATCTTCTGAAAGAATCCTAAGCTCTGATCACTTGTAAACATATTAGTAATTAAAAATATTGGATAGATTTTCAAAACCCTAGGTCCGGGAAAATATCTGGAAGGAAGAATGAATAGGCTACAGGAATTGCCAAGAAAACAAACCAAAACAAAGACAAAAGAAATAAAACAAAACAAAAGAAGTTCAGAGGCAATTTCTCAAAAATTTCTCCAATTAGTTGATCTGCAAAAATTCTTCCCCCCGGGTGAATGTTCTATGGTAATAATGATGGGGTGAAGTGCTTTATATAACCTAAATCCTCCAATTTTAGCTCAATCTATTTTTAAAAGAAATTTATTTATTTAATAAATAAATAAATAAAATTCTCTCAGACAAAACTTGGCGAAGGGATAGAGTGAGTTTTAACATGTGGGTATTTGGCGAATTTGGCTTTTATGACTCTCTGGGGTTACCTTAGAGTGATGCAAACAACTGCAGGAAAACAAACACAAAACAACCCATTACTTTGAAAAGAACAAAAATTTTAAAAAGGGGTAGTCCCAGATTTCGGATGAAATCTCGGGGTGAAATCTCGGGGACACCAAGCTACTAGCCCACATAGTTCTCCTCAACTTTCAATCCCCATCACTCACTCTTGGTGCATCTCTAGGTCTCATAGTCTATCACATAGGACTAGGCTATCACACATGGTTCATGGTACACACCACACATCTAGGTCTTCTCATAGGTCTATTTCACCTTATATATGACATAACTCTTAAGATGTAACTTTCCTACACACACAATCATGCATGCAGTCTCACATGACACTAGTCTCTTAATTCATGATCACATGCTTCCTTTATTCAAAATGGTAGATAATGGGCCTTCACTCAATGTACTCATTGGATAGTTCATACACTACTCACATGTCGGGGGCATCCGAATTCCCCCTTGTTTCTAATGACACATTCTATTTATAGGTTCAATTTGACTATTGAGGGAACAACTACACACACACGCGCGCACTGGGGAAATATTTCTTTCCCACCTATGGTTACATAGCCTATAATTCATCAAAAAACATTAAAAATCTAGATATTCCCCCTTGGGGCATTCTTGGATAACTTTTCCTTCTCTTGAGAGAACATGTTTTCATTTATGTTCTCGGGGGCCTAGCTAAAGTACAAATACAAAAATATGCTAAAATTTTAAAAACATTCAAATGTATATAAACATCCCAAAATATTTGCATCACTCTTTCTTGATTGTTTCTATTGCACAATTATAATATTCCTGTTGCACATTAATTATCATGTTAGCTTGATATATAGTACGCTTTATCCTTTTTCTATACACATGTGCATTCACATGGTACATTGAGTTGAATACAAGCTACACATATATTGTTACACTATGCATGATGTTTGACATTGCTCTCTACCAATTCTTCAACAACAAGTGGGGGAATCCACTTTATGCTTTCTCATGTTATTAGTCCAATATTTACTACTTTACTTTCTCTTACATCATTCACATAGTACATACATCGTGTCATACTATTTATTACTCTAACATGCTAATGGCTTCTTCGCACGTAGTATTTGTTTTGTAAGTTACTTTTAAACCGATATCATCTTCATCCTATTTCTTGTTTTATTTGTTTTGTTGTGTGCAAGTGTTGTTTTTAAACTAATGCTAATGTAAACAAAGACTAACACCTAAATAGTCTTAATTAACAAGAATTAAACAACATTATAAACACCATCATGATAAGAATTAATCAAGGGTTAGATGCTAACAATTATCAATACAAAACTATGAAATCAACTATGTTAAGCACCTAAATATCCTCTATTCTCTAACAACATATAAATGAAGGAACCTAGGTAGGTACCATGGCTATCAAAAATAGTTGTCCTTAATGTTCCAAGAACCTAGGAATGGGGGCTAATCAAAGTTGGGCTACAAGACCCTTTTGACACCTCCCATATGACCCAAGCACTTTAAGAAAGAGGCTTAACTCTTCAAGATGATGAACTCTCAAGAAAACAAGGTGCAAGCTCTTAGTCTCTTTGCTATATGCTTTGCATTTTCTCTCTAAGGAGTTTAGGTGTAAGTAAAAAGGTAGGTGGAGGGCTCTTTATATAGCCCAAAGGATAAAGGATTCAACACATTCTCATGAATGTGGGATAAAGGTAAAACATGATTAGGAATGGATAAGGTTGCTTTATTAAAGGTAACCTTACTTTAGCAAGGTTTAATACATGTTTAGCAAGTCATGGGAGTTGGGGGTATTTTAATTAATCAAAGGCGATTAATTAATAGGTAGGTGTAAGCTTATAGAAGCCATTTAGAAGAATATTAGTGTGATTCAAGCTATTAGAAAGGGATTAAATCAATTTAATATCGATTTACTAGTTTAAATGAAGGGGAAGACTAATTAATTAATAATAATTAATTAATCAAGATAGAGGAAGTGATAATTAACAGAAGGTCGTTAATTAGGCTATTAGCTGGGTAGGTGACTTAATCAATTAGCGTATTGTAATTAATTGACAAAAATTAGAGGGAATATGAGTGCTTTTGACGATATGTCGTCTATTTGTGGAAAAGGAGATAATTAGCACAATTTAAGTATTTAAATTTCTTGGGCGTAATTATAGGTGTCTACATTTTCCCCTCTTTGGGGTGGCGTAAGTGACGTCACTTCAAAGATAGTAGATGGAAGAAAAATTTTGAAGGGATAGGAGAAAAATTAGTAGGAGGGAGAAATGCCCCCTCGAGTGTCGATGGGGTGATGAAAGAAGTCAATCGACGATCGAAAAAGGTGAGATATAGGTAGAAGGATGGGAGGAGGCAAGATGCCCCGGTGAGAGAGAAAAGCAGGGGTGAAAAGGGAAGTGGTGTAGAAGAAATAAGGAAGAGGGGAGAGAAGAGCTTAGCCTCTAGCCGCTGTTTATGTGGAACAAATTTGATGTCATCATATTGCCATAGGAACTACATCATTGGCCCTTATTAAAAAAATACAACAAAGGTAGAATGACATGAAAAGCCATACTACGAACAATTGTCCATTGCTGAAAGTACCAAATCCACGCAACATACAAAATGCAATGCAATATGAGAAAGTGAAAGATGCCTAACTCCATGTAACATACAAAATGTAATGCAATATGAGAAAGTAAACAAGCTAAACTAACAGAGAAACATAATGTAATGTTTTTATTATCAAGCTTCAATTACGACCTGTGCGAATTAACAACAAGGGTTGATGATGGTGCCCCAAGAAAGGATACATGCAAAGGGAATAACAGAGGACACTTGGGTCTGATGGAAAAGCAATATGCACTACGAAACAAGATGTGCAACTCGTTGTGCACCAGAGTACTGAGACAAAGGAAGCGCCTAGCTTTTGTTGATGGAGGTAGATCAAGATACTTCCAACCGTAAAAGAAGGGAAGGAAATGAGGTGGGGAGATAGGAAAGATCTGAAGGGAGAAAAGAAATGAATTCCAAAGCAGAAAGGTCAGAGGGTCTATGTTTTGGGCTGGTAGTAAACAGAGCCGAACCTACTTGCATAGATGAATAAAGCAATACTGATGAATAAATGACAAAAAGTAGAGATAGATTCAACAGAATAAATGCATAAATCTGACATAAGAAAGATTAAATGCTCATAACACACATATTCAGCACAAAGTCTTAATATTTGTATTACTATTTTCTTCTATTACAAAAAGCTCAAAGTCTTTTCTTCTTACTTCTATTTTTCATCTGAAAAGTATCCACCCTTTTGAATACAACAAGTATCCAAGTATATATAGAAGAAGGAGAAGAAAGAAGGCAAAAGAGAACCAACAACTAATTACAAAATATCTAAAAGTCAATGTTGACTTTGGACAACTTGGTGGATGACAACATCCCATGGTGCAACATGGATGAGGTCATCGTTTGTACCAACATACTATTAGATATTTACAAAAAAGAAGCCAAGAGGAAGAAAGCTATTCATCATCGTCTCGCGGCTGGAAGGGGGTATCTTGCTTCGCTTTTTCTCAAGAGAGGTGATGTGGAACTCGAGTCCGATATTCCATGAATTTATCGATCATGGGCTGAAGTCGATCCTGGGCAGACCCTTCGTATGATCACCGATGACCTCACAGGTCTCCCGCTCATCTCTGAGTTTTTCAGGGAGTTTGAAATATTCATTTCCTGCCTCCATCAGGAACCCCACAAAATCACGGCAAGCCAGAAGGTTGTTGATGCATTCGGTGTCGAAAGTGGCTTCTAGCCCTAACCTCATGCGAGATGATCTCTTAAAGATCTGGATAGTTTTCATCGCCTTCCTCAAGGTGAAAGAAGGAGTAAGCAAGCCTGGAGACATCCTCAGAACAATTTGCTCCATTTGATGCATTGCATCCAGGGCTTCCTCCTTGACTTTATCAATCTTTTCCAGGATGAACTCCATCTGGTCGACCCGGTAATCCAACGCAGCAAGGATCTTGCTGGGTACCCTGGGGTGACTGAAAATGCCAAATTTCACTAGATCGTCATTGAGCAGTCGAGCATTTTCTGGAATGTTTCGTGTTGCAGCCTTGCATGGTCCAACTCCTCGAGATAGGTCCTGCAATCACCTGGAGATCTTTGTTCACCCGATTGATGTTTTGATACAATTCGGTGAACTTGACTATTACCTCCTCGCTGTCTTTGAGGATTTGATCCCTCAAGCGGAAACTGCCATACCTTGTTTTCGCAATTTTGCATACTCATTTATCTTGTCCCGACTTAGGACCTCAAGAGTTTCGTGGTGGCAGTTGTAGAGGGTGCACCGCCCATTTTCTCGCAGGGCATGGAGAAGATTTTTGTTTTGTTCCTTTAGCAACCTTTTCTCCTCCTTTCTTCTTGAAGTTTCTCGCAAAGGGCATCCACCGCAGAGATAGGGCCTCTCCTTGAAGACTTTCAAGACGTTCCTATTGTGACTTGGGTCACCGTATAATCTGCTCTGAGATAGATCTTTTTACCTTTCAAGGATCGGGATATGCAATCTCCATTACTCTTTCCCCGATGCACTCGAGAGAAGGGTTATAGGATTTTGCTTCTTAGCCCCTTTTTGCCGGGATGATGAGAAGTCCATCGGTGCGATAGGGACTTTCCTTTTGCTGGCTCAAGATGCCGGGAGATCCATGCTGGACTTAAGGGAATAGGGGAAGAGGTAGAAGAGGGAGCAATTGTGCAAGTGGATGAGGGGAAATGGGTAGAGACACTTAGTGGTGGCATCGAGAGGGAGGCCGAGAAAGTGCTCATGGGAGGAAGGGATATGCAGGGAGGTAGACATGGGAATGGAAGGGAGCGAGAGATGAGGGAAGAAATGGTGGGGACAGCTCCGTGAGAGAAGAGAAGATGGATGATGAGGAAGGGGAAAGTAGAAGATGGGGGAGAGGACACGACCAAAGGAATGGTCACTGGGTCACATGCGAGGAGGGAGGAGGAGAGGGAGAAGGGATAGGAAGGGACCTCAAAGGTCAGTTGTAGTAGTGGCGACACCCGAGTGGATGTGCCCGTCGAAACACCTTCCCACCGCTTCTTTTCTCGGGGATACCAAAGCTTACAACCTATTCTTCTTGCAGGCAAATGGAAGGAGGACTTTCAGAGCTCCTTCTTCGAGCAGAGCTTGATTCACCCTCTTTATCCTTGCCTTTGACCTTTGGCAGATGCTTTGGCCTGACAGGTGTGTTGCCCAATGGGGATGTAGTGAAATCTACCCCGAGGTAGATAAGGCCATTCATTCTGCACTAGTGTTCTGTCCTCCGCAATGTCTCCTTGACCCTTTCTTCAATGGTCCTGGGGGCTTTTGCTTTTGTTCTATGATCGCAAGCAAATGGCTAGTTGTCCCCATCTATATCTAGATATACCTGATCAACTTCTTGATCGGCAGTTTGATAACCCTTTGGAACAATGGCCACGCCGTATTGAATAATCTCTGCCAAGGCCAAGCGGGAGTGGTCCTTCCTTCTAAGTTCGACCTCATGGTACAGGTCGATATAGATGTCCTCGATCTGTGGAATATGGATTGGATCAATTTTTTCCTTGGGAAGGCAATTCCTTGGATCAAAAGTGGGCCTCGCCAGAAGTTGTGCTTTAGATTGAGTAGTTCTAGCTCTGCAACCATTTCCGGGCTTTGTGGTGAGAGATGCATGTGTATCTGCCCACTGTAAGGGGGAAAGGAGTTCCACCCTTCTTTCTCTTCAGGCACTTCTCATGGTATGTTACGAGCTGTCTGGATAGCTCCAACAGGACCAGCTTGGGGCCAGCATACCTTGGCAATTTAGTGGGCTCACCCAGGAAGTTAGCTGCCCTGAGATAGGTGAAGGTGGGAAATTGTGTAAATAAGGCCCCCCACTTCTCTGTTGCTGTGACAATGCTCTTGGTCATTCGACCGTGAGTCATGTTGGGCCTCAATAGGTAGATGATGCCATAGAAAAAGGCATCGTTGATTTTAGTAAACTATGGGATGTTGTTCTCCAGCTTCAACTCCGGGTAGTATTCATATATTTTTACTGGGGCCAAACCCCGCATCGGCTCAGTGCTGGATAATCCCTCTCCGAGGCTAGCAGCGTAGACTACGTAGGAGTTCATGTAGAACCTCCCTGTTGTGGTGAGTTGTTGGAGCTGCTCGGATATGGTGTTGCTTATGATCTCCGCCCACTCAAAGCGTTGATCTGGCACATTCTTGTTCATAGTTTCAAGGTACCTGAGCATCCATTTGTGAAAGTAATGGGCATCAGAAAGCCCAAAAACTCTACTAAGGAATGTGATGGTGTCGCTCAATTCCTCAGAGAAGTCACTGCGGTGAATAACCTGTGGCCATCTGGTTATTACCTTCTTGTTTTTCAAGTACACTTCGTTCATCAGCTGCATGCACTTGTCTTCGTTGTCCTCCCATGCCTTGGTGCAGTCCTCTTGGCTTACAGCCACAAAGTGTCGGTGGTGAGGGATGCCTAGCATGATTTTGAAGTGTCGGGCGGTGAGGTTGATTATGACCTCGCCCTTTTCATTTTCGACACACCTTGTGTCTTTGTTGTAACAACGGGCCACTACCATCATAAATTCATTGTTTACTGCACTGATGGGGATCCCCCCAGCAAAATGCAGTCCACTGCCCACCAACTTGTCCATCCAAGGACTTCCTGTGACTCTCCGGTTCTAGGCCCAGAAATCCTCCATGTCGATGTGACCGAGTTCAGAGTCTCTTATGTCCAGGTCACATTCTGCCTGGGACTCGGGCATCCTGACCCTCTGGTATTTATACTTCATCTCTTCTTCTGTAAGCTTAGCCTTACCCTTTGACTTGGTTGGCTTCTTGCTTGATGTAGACATATATGGATCTGAGTTCAGTTGCTGATCTGCAAGAAGAAGAAGAGAAGTCCAATGCCAAAGAGCCATATTAGCTGTCAGATCTTCCATTAAAGCACTATGAACAGAATGAGGAGTTAGCAATTTTAAGGCCTCAGGAGCAGGCGCAGGAACACTGCAGGCTGCAAAGCTATTAGAATGGCGCACTGAATCAGAGTGTTACAAGGAACAAATCAGCGCCAAAGGGCGTAGGGCGCAAGGATTTTGCATATGACATTATTTGTTATTGTAAGCGGGGATGCGCCTGCATTATGTAGTTTTATACTTGGCGCAAGTAATGTTGGTGTTGCATGGGGGCAGGGTGTGCCTATGGCACAAGTATTTGACCTGCAACATGGAAGTTTGGTGTGCCAAAGGGCGCAGGTTTATTACGTGTAGCACCAACTTTAGGCGCGCAAAGGGGACTTTGGCGTGGCAGCAGGAAAGCTTGCATGACATATTGTTGTGGTAAGCGGGGATGCACTGCGCCAGTTTTAGGATTTACTTGGTTTACACATGGTGCAGGGAGCTTATGTGTTGCAATCAATGTTGGTGTGCCATAGGCATGACTGTGTTTCCTGTTGCAAGGGTGGCGATTGCGCCAAGGGGAAAACGTAGCTTGGAAATGATTTTTCAAGTTTTCTATCTCTCTGATAGATTTGTGATCCTTTAGGCTTAACTCCACATCGATTCAAGCGGTGAAGGGGGCAAAGCAAAGAGGTTTGGATTTGTTTTTTGAGGCAGAGTCCTCTTGCCAAAAAGAGATCCGGGAAAGAGGAGGAAAACAACTTGGGGAGAAAGATTGCAAGAACAACAGGGGGGTTTTATGATTCATAGATCCATTGCTTCCTACCACACAAACAATCAAAACAAAACATAAGAGGAGTAAGAACCACCTACCCGGAATATATAGAATGTGAGAGATGAAATGGGGTCCACGAACGTGATACGAGGAGGATGGGTGTGCTGACAGGTGCAGAGGAATAAAGTTATCACGTGTTTTTTAATTGTGAAAGTGACAGGGCGGGTGCGCCTATATATAGGCAAAGGTGCAATAAATGTGCCAACCACTTTTTCAAGAGGCGCACCAAAACATGTGTCGACACGTAAAACTGTGCGCCCTTTGGCGTGGATAAACGCGTGTCAACATGGGAATATTTGTGCCTTTGGCGCAAATTTATGACTACTGTCAACACTTCATTCCTTGTGCCCTTTGGCGCACCAAAACACGGCGCAACAATTTAGTTGTTAACATGAAGGTGCATGCGCCTTGGCGCACGCAAGAAAGGCGCATCACGGGAAGGCGCAACAATTGATGTGTCGACACGTCAAACTGTGTGCCAAAGGAAATGAAGGGGGCACAAATTTATTTTATGTAACATAGATAAAAGGTGCGCCCAACCAAAAAGGGACCAAAATGGCTAAGTTCGGAGAACTAGATTTCCCAGAAAGGGATTTTGTAACATTTCTAAACGCAGAGGGGTCCCTGACGAGGGACCAGGACAAAATTTGGTATGGTTACCTATAAAATTGCCCTCGTCAATTTTACAGGATAACAACTGGCTCTTTCTGGGGACTATCTTTGAGTGAAACTCAAGGGTAGAGAACCTCAGATCAACATGTGCCTATCCATTGGGTAACAGGGTCAAAAACAAGGGCGAGGACGAAAGCAAACACACGACGAAAAGCAAACACAACAAAAGAAAACTATACAAAGAAGAGAGCAAGCTCTACTTCCTGAATATTTTGAGGTGCTGCCCGCTATAGGGAAGCGGGAGATCGGGGGGATTCATGTCTAGATACGAGAGATAGAAGCTATTTCTCCATTGAGCTGTTTGATGTTGAAAGGCCCTCTCCATAGAGAATCAAATTTCCCATGCATGCCCTTCGGCTCTCTCCATTTGTCCCACAAGAGGACGAGATCTCCCACTTGGAAATCTCTTTGCTTAGCCTTTTTATCGAACAATTTCTTAACTTGATTCTGATGTTCGGTGATCTTGTCGACCACTCTTATTCTTTTCTCTTCAAGCTCTGATAGATACATGATCCTCTTTTCAAGGGAATTTTGGAAAGTCTCATCTTCGATTGCTCGTGCCAAGCGCAGAGCAGGGAGTTCTGCAGAAATGGGAAGCTCGGCGTCGGTCCCATATAACACTTGAAAAGGTGACATACCGAGAGACCTCTTGGGAGTAATGCGGTCCGCCCACAAAGCGTCGTACAATGACTTGTGCCACGTCCACTGACTCTTATCAACTAGCTTCCGTATGATGGCCACTAGGTTTTTATTACTGGATTCTACCTGACCATTTCCCTGGGGGTAGTAATCCGAGGCGTGGGCCAAGGTTATCCCGTGTTCATAGCAAAAACCAACAACTTCTCGTGAGGAGAAGTTGGAAGCGTTATCAGCAACAATCTTGTTTGGAACGCCAAACCTGACAATGATATTCTCTTTGATGAAACTGCAAACAACCTCGGAAGTGGCATGCTTGATAGGTATGGCCTCTACCCATTTGGTGAAGTAATCTGTTGCTGTCAGGACATAACTATGTCCCGACACTCGATTGGGGATGGAGTGCTCCGATAAAGTCGATTCCCCACTGTCTGAATGGTTCATCAATAACGACCGCCTGAGGGGAAAAGCAGCCAATTTTGGTTTGCCGACAAATTGTTGGCAGAGCTCACATTTTGCTACCCAGGTGGCTGTATCCTGGAACAACGTCGACCAATAGTACCTAGCCCGATGATCTTGTGTGCCATCATGGAAGAGGAGAAGTGACCACCAAGCTGAATCATGAAAACTCTCCAGTAGTTTTATCTGTTGTGGCTTGTCAACACATCGCAAGAAGATGCCATCTATTCCACGTTTGTATAAATAGTCATCCCAGATGACATATCTGGCCACTCTGAGCTTTATAGCACATTTCTCCTTTGAAGTTAGATGAGCTGGACACTCACCATAAGTGAGAAAGAAAGTGATATCAGAATACCATTTCGTCGCTGGTGGTGACAAATAGAACCATGGGTAGAGAATTGGCTTTCTCCATGCTGGCTTTGGCTCCTCGTGCAATCATCCTTTTCCTCGTGGTCTTCTGAATCCTATTTTCAGCCATAAGTGACATAGGCCCTTGCCCTTACCAACTTGGTTGGTTTTATATCTAGATCATACTCTTGACTTTTGCAATCCAATTTCCTCGCAAACTCCCTAACTCCTGTTGAGTTAGGATTGACTTGACCGCCGTGTCGTGACCAACATGCTGTGTGAGAATTTAAAATGTAATACCTAAAGTTCTTGACTACTTTGACCATGGCGAAGGCATGCTTTTCCAACTGAGACATCTTTAATTCGTGAGGCTTGAGAGGAGAGCTCATGAATGCAATCAGGGATTCAACATCTTCAGAATTCTTTTGCATTAAGATAGCCGATACAGTATGCTCAGATGCATAGCTATACATGATAAAATCTTTGGAGAAATCAGACATACCAGGACTGGTGCGTGAGCGATGGAGGCTTTTATATCTTCGAACGACTTCTTTCCTTCTTCGCTCCACCGAAAGTTGGTGATCCTTTCATCATGTTTGATATGTGGCTAGTCTTTTCAGCAAAGTCGGGAACAAAGTGCCTGAGAAAATTCACTTTTCCAAGAAAGAGTGAACGCCGGTTTTGCTTGTAGGTAAAGTAAGGCTCTGAATAGCCTTAACCCTTTCACATCTATCTTCATCCCTTCCTTGCTTACAATGTGTCCCAAAGAACTTTCCTCTGTGACTCCAAAAATAGACTTTTTTGGATTTAGGGAGATTCCATGTTCCCGAGCATCTAATCAATACTTGCTCCAAATGATCGCAATGATCATTCCGCTATTTAGAGAACACAGTTAAGTCATCCAAGTAGACTACGATGACTTTTCCCATCATTCCTTTGAATGCAAAGTCCATGGCCCGCTGAAAAGTGGCGCCGGCATTGGTCAGACCAAAAGGCATCCTGCTATAAGCGAATGTACCCCAAGGGGTAGTGAATGTTGTTTTGAATTGGTCTTCAAAGTGAGACTTGATTTGATCAGAGCCTAAAAACCATCAAGCATGGACAACATTTCTGATCCAAGTACTGCTTGCAGAACCTGATCCATTATGGGAAGGGGGTAGTTGTCCTTCAAGGAGGCTTGATTCAAGTTACGAAAATCTACGCATATGCGTATCTCACCATTCTTCTTACATACTGGCACAATGTTTTCCACCTAGGTACTGTGATGGATAGGAAAAATGATCCTTGCATCCAACATTTTTTGAATTTCAGCCTGGATAGTACCTGAGATCTTAGGATTGTAGTGTCTCTGCTTTTGGCGAAAGGGTTTGACATCTTCTTTCAATGGGATGTCATGCTAGACGTCCTTCGCTTGAAAGACTTTAGATCGGCATAGGACCACGCCAATACATCCATGTATTTCTTCAGCAATTTGATGAATTTCCGCTTCTCTTCGGGTGTGCAACATTTTCCAATGTTTACAAACTGCGGATGTTCTACCGAACCTAAATTGACCGGTTCGGTTTCTGGGGAGGAGTTAGGATCATCTCACCTTTTCTTCTTGACAAAACGATCGTGCCTATCGAACAAACGCTCTAGAGAAACCAAACCTTTCGGAATTTTATTTCCTTTGAGCTGACATATGCCATCGCTTCCTTTTGATTTCCCATCCCGATCCAAGAATGATTCACTCAAATGTGGAAGTGGATCCTTCAAAATGAAGCTCACTAAAATTTTCCACTTTTTCAAGAAAGGCAATGAGTTGATTGTCATCGTTGAATACCTGCCAGTGCTGAGAATTGTCTCCAGCACGCTTGGGTGGAAAACCACCTCAATGGTATATGTGTCTATTTTCAAACCTGGGTGAGGGAGCATGAGGGATGCTGAGATGGCTAATGAGTCGGCCATGTCATTCTGAGCTCTCGGAATGGATTTTATTGAAAAAGCATCAAACTCCTCGATGTTGTCCCATACCATGTTGTGGTAATGTCTGAGCCTTTCATTCTTCACTTGGTATATCCTTTTAACTTGATTTACGACCAGCTCTGCATCACCCTGTACTTTCAGATTCTTGATTCCTCTTTCCTCGTGGCTTGCATGCCAAGTAGCAAAGATTCATACTCAGCAGTATTATTCGTATTGAAAAACTACAACTTGAAAGAGAGAGGGATAATCTCTTCCTCGGGAGATATTAGTACGGCTCCCAGCCGCATCCACTAGTCGCGCAACTGCCATCAAACTGTAATGTCCAGATCTTGTTAAGATCCTCTGCTTGGATGAGGACATCCATTTTTTCAGACTCAGTAGACAAGAAATAGTTTCCCATCCCTGATGATTCGAAGAGAATTTGGGCTTTGGGGTCATCGGAGTTAGTAACCAGGTACTTCTTTTGTGATTCCGGCTCCAACATTTACATTACACCTTTGACGGGAATCCTTGCCTTAGACCAGTCCATATGAATCTCTCCACCAACCTCACTGCAAAAACTCCTTCCTAATAGAATTTCGTATGCTGCCGGAATATCGGCAACAAGGATGGTCATCTTTACTCTTTTCTCTGGGAACGCCGCAAATGCAAACTGCGCGTCTTTGATTTGACCGATCAACGGAACCTGCTTGGTTTCCAAGGAATAACATCTGCCAAAAGGCTTGGTAAGGGTGAGGCCTAGGCATGGGTGACTTTTGCTAGCATGACGTTATCGGAAGCCCCATAATCAATTATGCAGTTGCTTAGTTTGTGGCCATTGATTAGGAGGGAGAGATAGAAAGGTTCTATCTTGCCTGACGCAGATGTCGAGGCAACATTTATGCGAGATGCAGGAGGAGTAGAAAGGATTCCTTTTGGGGAAACCTGAGTAGTTATGATAGCTTGGCTTTGGATGTATTCGGTCAACCTTACAAGCTGCTCAGATTTGACTGAAGATACTCGGCTTCAGACATTTGGATCTTGGTCTTTTTAGCGTGATCAATTATGTCAAACACGGCCAAGGGTTGCATTGATGAAGGAATGAGTCCCTCATTTCGCGATGGTAGGGTAGGATTACTGGTCTTGATAGGAACATGAGAGGGCTGATTTGGAGGGGAAATAGGGAAAAGATTTTTGAAAAAGATTTAATAACAGGTTGGGCAGGAAGGGGACTACCTCGTTTAGCGATGGTGGGAGGCGTGTGTGACATGCCTTCTCTTTTCGCATATGGCAGCCACTTCTCGCTTCTTTTCCTCATGAGTGGGTAAAAACAACATATGACTCGCCCACTTGCATATCCTGGGTACCCTCTTCTTCATCAGATTCTTCCTCATCAAATTCCATATACCCGATAGTAGAGTCGCCAGTCGGTTCACCGACATCTTGATCATCTTCACCTGGCGATGAAGGTTCTTCATAATTTTGCTCCTCTTCTTCGATTTCAGCTAAAGCATTGATCGGAGGGGCCTCAAGTGCCAACCGTGGAGCAAGCTGCGGGTAGGTGGGGCCTTTGTGAGACGTTGTTAGAAGTAAAGTTCCTCCGTGGAATATCCCGGTACAAAGTGCTAGGAGAAGCCTGAGCTAGCTACTTTTTTAATGCAAGCAAGTCATTTGCCATCTTTTGGAATGCCGGATCGGATGAAGTGGTGGAGAAGGAGCTGAAACTTTTGGCTTGGATGGCTCTCGCTTTAATTCACCAGATATTAGCAAGTTATCTTCAATCCGTATGGCAGCAGCTTGGGCAAGAACCAAAGTAGTGACCTGCTCTTGTAAGAGTAAGAAACTTACTTTTGAGCTCATGGCATTCACGAAGAAACATTTTGATTTTTCGGCAAGGCAAAGCATGGTAGGTGGAACCCAGTTGATTAGTGAATTGAAACGGGTGATGAAATCACACATGGTTTCATTGACCTCCTTCTTCAGGTGAGTGATCTTGGACAGTAACGTGAATGCATCCTCTGAAGGCTTATATCTTTCTTCGAATGTAGTTCGCAAGGTGGCCCAACTGGTAATAGATCCGGCCGGCAAATGCTGAAACCATTCCGCAGGTCCTTGCAAGGTCTCTAGAAAGAGGTGAACTGACACATCTTCATGGGTCACATCCAGGATACTGCATGACATGATGAATGCAGATATGTGTGAATCCATGCTTTGGTTCCCGCTACCATCAAATTTAGGAAAATTCTTCCAGTTTCCGTGAGGGAGTGCATGAACGGGGTGTGGCAAAGTGAGTGGGCCCATAGCATTTCCCCATGGTACTGCCATTTGAACGGCTGGAAAAAGGATGAGAATGGAAGCACAGTTCCACTGAGCAAGCAAGGCACTGCAAAGAGACGAGGATGTTCCTTGTGAGAGATGCTTCCTTCGTGGAGGTGAGACACTCTGATGACCGGCCAGCTGAACTTAGCGATGAGAAGCGTGTTAGTGTAACATGAAGTTGTGCCTTTGAAGTAGATCAAAAGTAGGATCGATTACTCCACGAGCTCTTCTGCTATGAGTAAATGGTTCACCCGCCAGTGTACCTTCCAGATCTGTAATATTTTGGAGCAAATTTAAAAACTCTTTTTGGTTGTACTTGCTGATTTTCTGATTTTTTTGACAAAAATCAGCAAAGCATGTACTTTTCTAAATATTTAATTTTATCCCTCTTTTGAAAACCGATTGCGGTTTAATGACAAATGTTAATGGGGATAAAATTACGGCCAACTTAGTAAGCTGATTTTCGGATCTTAGATTTGACTTTTTGCAAGGGTTTGAAATTTTTGTAAAACTGTCAAAATCTCAGATCTACGGAAATATACGGGTTTTTGTAAAAACTCAGTGAACTAAAGATCTCTAACTAGTCCCGATCTATGGATCCTCAAAAAAATTTTTTGGATCACTTTTGCAAAAATTTTGGATTTTGAACAAAAGTTAAAATTTGCAAACAGGTAGTGATTTTTCTGATTTTTACTGATTTTCTAACATACCACTATCATAGATCTATTAGATCTGTTCGATCCCCAGTAGAGTCGCCAAAAATTGTTGGTCCGAAAATCTGTCGGGTGGACAGATCTATGGATAGATGAGCCAACAGTGTGCAGGGCATAGCCCTCTTTGAGTCAAAAAGTGAAACTCGGTTTATTGCTATTCTACCAAACAGAATCATGCAAGTCTCACAATATTCTACCTTCAGGGGTTGGGATCTCATCCCAGTAGAGGTACTTCCAACTGTAAAGAAGGGAAAGAAACGAGGTGGGGAGATAGGAAAGATCTGAAGGGAGAAAAGAAATGAATTCCAAAGCAGAAAGGTCAGAGGGTCTATGTTTTGGGCTGGTAGTAAACAGAGCCGAACCTACTTGCATAGATAATAAAGCAATACTGATGAATAAATGACAAAAAGTAGAGATAGATTCAACAGAATAAACGCATAAATCTGACATAAGAAAGATTAAATGCTCATAACACACATATTCAACACAAAGTCTTAATATTTGTATTAATATTTTTTCTGTTACAAAAAGCTCAAAGTCTTTTCTTCTTACTTCTATTTTTCATCTAAAAAGTATCCACCCTTTGAATACAACAAGTATCCAAGTATATATAGAAGAAGGAGAAGAAAGAAGGAAAAAGGCAACCAACAACTAATTACAAAATATCTACAAAATATCTAAAAGTCAATGTTGACTTTGGACAACTTGGTGGATGACAACATCCCATGGTGCAACATGGATGAGGTCATCATTGTACCAACATACTATTAGATATTTACAAAAAAGAAGCCAAGAGGAAGAAAGCTATTCATCATCGTCTCGCGGCTGGAAGGGGGTATCTTGCTTCTACTGTTGTTCGAGAGAGGTGATGTGGAACTGAGTCTGATATTCCATGAATTTACTGATCATGGGCTGAAGTCGATCCCGGGCAGGACCCTTCGTATGATCACCGATGACCTCACAGTCTCCCCCGCTCATCTCTCGAGTTTTTCAGTGGAGTTTGAAATATTCATTTCTACCTCCATCAGAACCCCACAAAATCACGGAAAGCCGTAAGGTTGTTGATGCATTCGGTGTCAAAAGTGGCTTCGCCCTAACCCCTCATGAGACGATCTCCTTAAAGATCCGGATAGTTTCATCCGCCTTCCTCAAGGTGAAAGAAGGAGTAAGCAAGCCCGAGACATCCTCGTAACAATTTGCTCCATTTGATGCATTACATCCAGGCTTCCTCCGACTTTATCAATCTTTTCAGACGAACTCCATCCGTCGACCGGTAATCCAACGCAAAGCAAGGATCTCACTGGGTACCCTGGGGTGACTGAAAATGCCAAATTTCACTAGATCGTCGATCGAGCAATGAGCATTTTCTCGGAATGTTTCGTGTCAGCCTCGCATGGTCCAACTCCTCGAGATAGGTCCCGCAATCACCCGGAGATCTTTGTTCACCCGATTGATGTTCGATACAACTCGGTGAACTTGACTATTACCTCCTCGCTATCTTTGAGGATTTGATCCCTCCAGGTGGAAACCACCATACCTTGTTCACCAATTTTGGCGTACTCATTTATCTTGTCCCGACTTAGACCTCAAGAGTTTTTCAAGTGGCAGTTGTAGGAGGTGCACCGCCCATTTTTCTCGCAGGCATGGAGAAGATGTTTGTTTTGTTCTTTTAGTAACCTCTTCTCCTCCTTTGCTTCTTGAAGTTTCTTGCAAAGGGCATCCACCGCAGATAGGGCCTCTCCTTGAAGACTTTCAAGACGTTCCCATTGTGACTTGGGTCACTGTATAATCTATCGGAGACAGATCTTTTTTACCCTTTGAAGGATCGGGATATGCAATCTCCATTACTCTTTCCCCGATGCACTCTGAGAGAAGCGGGTTATAGGATTTTGCTTCTTAGCCCCCTTTGCCGGGATGACGGAGAAGTCCATCGGTGCGATAGGGACTTTCCTCTTTTGCTGGCTCAGATGCTGGGAGATCCATGCTGGACTTAAGGGAATGGGACCAGAGGTAGAAGAGGGAGCAGCTGCAGTGGATGAGGGGAAATGGGTAGAGACACTTGGTGGTGGCATCGAGAGGGAGGCCGAGAAAGTGCTCTGGAGGAGGAAGGGATACTGCAGGGGAGGTAGACATGGGAATGGAAGGGAGCTGAGAGATGAGAGAAGAAATGGTGGGGGACAACTCCGCGAGAGAAGAGAAGATGGATGACGAGGAAGGGGGAACAAGTAGAAGATGGGGGAGAGGACACGACCAAAGGAATGGTCGCTTGGGTCACGCGAGGAGGAGAAGGAGGAGAGGGAGAAGGGATAGAAGGGACCTCTTGTAGTAGTGGCGACACCCTGAGTGGATGTGCCCGTCGAAACACCTTCCGCCGCTTCTTTCTCTGGGGATACCAGCTTACAACCTGTTCTTGTGCAGTGGAAGGAGGACTTTCAGGAGCTCCTTCTTGAGCAGAGCTTGATTCACCCTCTTTATCCTTGCCTTTGACCTTTGGCAGATGCTTTGGCCTGACAGGTGCGTTGCCCAATGGGGATGTAGTGAAATCTACCCCGAGGTAGATAAGGCCATTCATTCTGCACCAGTGTTCTATCCTCCGCAATGTCTCTTTGACCCTTTCTTCAATGGTCTGGGGTGCTTTTGTTCTATCGATCGCAAAAAATGGCTAGTTGTCCCCATCTGTATCCAGATATACCTGATCAACTTCTTGATCGGTAGTTTGATAACCCTTTGGAACAATGGCCACGCCGTATTGAATAATCTCTGCCAAGGCCAAGTGGGAGTGGTCCTTCCTTCTAAGTTCGACCTCATGGTACAGGTCGATATAGATGTCCTCGATCTGTGGAATATGGATTGGATCGAGTTTTTCCTTGGGAAGGCAATTCCTTGGATCAAAAGTGGGCCTCACGGGAAGTTGTGCTTAGATTGAGCAGTTCTAGCTCGACAACCATTTCCCAAGCTTTGTGGTGAGAGATGCATGTGTATCTGCCCACTGTAAGGGGGAAAGGAGTTCCACCCTTCTTTCTCTTCAGGCACTTCTCATGGTATGTTACGAGTATGTCTGGATAGCTCCAACAGGACTAGCTTGGGGCCAGCGTACCTTGGCAATTTAGTGGGCTCACCCAGGAAGTTAGCTGCCCTGAGATAGGTGAAGGTGGGAAATTGTGTAAATAAGGCCCCCCACTTCTCTGTTGCTGTGACAATGCTCTTGGTCGTTCGACCGTGAGTCATGTTGGGCCTCAATAGGTAGATGATGCCGTAGAAAAAGGCATCGTTGATTTTAGTAAACCACGTGGGATGTTGTTCTCCAGCTTCAGCTCTGGGTAGTATTCATATATTTTTACCTGGGGCCAAACCCCACATCGGCTCAGTGCCGGATAATCCCTCTCCGAGGCTGCAGCAAGTGAGACTACGTAGGAGTTCATGTAGAACCTCCCCGTTGTGGTGAGTTGTTGGAGCTGCTCGGATATGGTGCTGCTTATGACCTCCACCCACTCAAAGCGTTGATCTGGCACATTCTTGTTCATAGTTTCAAGGTACCTGAGCATCCATTTGTGAAAGTAATGGGCATCAGAAAGCCCAAAAACTCTACTAAGGAATGTGATGGTGTCGCTCAATTCCTCGGAGAAGTCACTGCGGTGAATAACCTGTGGCCATCTGGTTATTACCTTCTTGTTTTTCAAGTACACTTCATTCATCAGCTGCATGCACTTGTCTTCATTGTCCTCCCATGCCTTGGTGTAGTCCTCTTGGCTTACAACCACAAAGTGTTGGTGGTGAGGGATGCCTAGCATGATTTCGAAGTGTCGGGTGGTGAGGTTGATTATGACCTCGCCCTTTTCATTTTCGACACACCTAGTGTCTTTGTTGTAACAGTGGGCCACTACCATCATAAATTCATTGTTTACTGCACTGACGGGGATCCCCCCAGCAAAATGTAGTCCACTACCCACCAGCTTGTCCATCCAAGGACTTCCTGTGACTCTCCTGGTTCTGGCCTAGAAATCCTCCATGTCGATGTGACCGAAGTTTAGTCTCTTATGTCCAGTCACATTTCGCCCGGGACTCTGCATCCCGACCCTCCGGTATTTATACTTCATCTCTTCTTCTCGTAAGCTTAGCCTTACCTTTGACTTGGTTGGCTTTTGCTTGATGTAGACATATATGGATCTGAGTTCAGTTGCTGATCTGCAAGAAGAAGAAGAGAAGTCCAACGCCAAAAGAGCCATATTAGTTGTCAGATCTTCCATTAAAGCACTACAGAATGAGGAGTTAGCAATTTTAAGGCCTCAGGGGCAGGCAGGCGCAGAACACCGCAGTCGCAAAGCTATTAGAATGGCGCACCGAATCGAGTGTTACAAGGAACAAATCAAGCGCCAAAGGGGCAGGGCGCAAGGATTTTGCATATGACATTATTTTATTAGTAAGATGGGGATGCCTCGCACCATTATGTAGTTTTATACTTGGCGCAAATAATTTTGGTGTTGCATGGGGTAGGTGCCCTATGGCGCAAGTATTTGACATGCAACATGGAAGTTTGGTGTGCCAAAGGGCGCAGGTTTATTGCATGTAGCACCAACTTTAGTGCACAAAGGGGACTTTGGCGCGGCGCAGGAAACTTGCATGACATATTGTTGTGGTAAGCGAGGGGATGCACCGCGCCGTTTTAGGACTTTTACTTGGTTTACACATGGCGCAGGGAGCTTATGTGTTGTAATCAATGTTGGTGTGCCATAGGTGACTATGTTTCCTATTGCAAGGGTGGTGATTGTGCCAAGGGGAAAAACATAGTTTGGAAACAATTTTTCAAGTTTTCCTTCTCTCTGATAGATTTGTGATCCTTTAGGCTTAACTCCACATCGATTCAAGTGGTGAAGGGGGCAAAGCAAAGAGGTTTGGATTTGTTTTTGAGGCAGAGCCCTCTTGGCCAACAGATCTGGAAAGAGGAGGAAAACAACTTTGGGGAGAAAGATTGCAAGAACAAACAAGGGGGGGTTTTATGATTCACAGATCCATTGTATCCTACCACACAAACAATCAAAACAAAACATAAGAGGAGTAAGAACCACCTACCCGGAATATATAGAATGTGAGAGACGAAATGGGGTCCACGAACGTGATACGAGGAGGATGGGTGTGCTGACAGGTGCAGAGGAATAAAGTTATCACGTGTTTTTTAATTGTGAAAGTGACAGGGTGGGTGCGCCTATATATAGGCAAAGGTGCAATAAATGTGCCAACCACTTTTTCAAGAGGTGCACCAAAACATGTGTCGACACGTCAAACTGTGTGCCCTTTGGCACGGATAAACGCATGTCAACACGGAATACTTGTGCCTTTGGCACAAATTTAAGACTGCCAACACTTCATTCCTGTGCCCTATGGCGCACCAAAACACGGCGCAACAATTTAGTTGTTAACATGAAGGCTGCATGCGCCTGGGAAGGCAAGAAAGGCGCATCACGGAAGGCGCAACAATTGATGTGTCAAATAAAACACACCAAGATGGCTAAAGGAGAACTAGATTTCCTTAAAGGGATTTTTGTGCCAAAGGAAATGAAGGGGGCACAAATTTCCCTCGTCATTTTTGTGTAACACAATGAATGGGAAGAAAAAGGTGCGTAAGTTTGCCTCACCAAAAGGGACCAAAATGGCTAAGTTCGAGACACTTGGTAACATACTAATCTGTTTACTCATAGAGATCCAGTGTGTGCACGTGGATTTTATTACCTCAAGTGAAGATTTAATAGACAACAAGTGAAGAGACCCTAGCCAATGTGTAGGAATGATTTATTTTTATAAGTGATTTTGTGAATGGAGGGTGAAAGGATAGCCGTACATTGCTCCGCTGCCAAACCAAGCGTCCATAGCCTCGATTTAAGATGTATTTGATTCTAATCACAACATTGCTTCATCGCTACGAGGCATCCATAGCCCGATAGAGATTATTGGAAATACCCCAAGAGAGAGTTATATATTAATTTGCTTTTACTTTGTAGCTTTTAGCTTTTAAGTTTTGATTGATTTTTTATTCTTTTTCTTTCGAAAACTTATTTCAGCTCTCTTGTTTGACAAGGGTTACGAACCACCGATGGCTTGATGGAAGGAGGTGGAAGTGATTATGATGATGACATTAGCTAGTGTCAACAAACATTTCCAAAATTTCTTCACCACAAGTTTATTAGATGTTTGAATGTGATAGGATCTCAATGAGGTCAGTCGTTCTTTAATTTACCAAGGTGATAAAAGACCAGGGGCAAACAAATACCATAGAGATAAATGTCACAAAAATGCGTGTGAATAAGCTAACCAAAATATCACCGAAGGGATGAAAATGGTAGGAAGACTTGCAGAAGAATAGCATGGAAGGGAAGAAAGAAATATCCATGTGTACACAACACCTGATTGCAATGTTTGATCTTTGTACCTTTAATTTTTGTTGTTTTTTTTTCTCATGTTATTTTGTATTTTTGTATTTTTGCATTGTTTTTTATTTTTAGATTTTTGATAAAAAAATTTTGAACCGTTGTTACTAAAAAAGTCACTTTGTGTGATAGGATCCAACAACGATGTTTGTGACTTCCTTGATAAGGGAGACTAAGCGTGTTTGTTTATCAAGAGTCATGTTTTCCCCAATCTCAATGATCGTGGTGAGTTCACACTTAATGAAGGACTGTGATTTATCCTGAAACATGGATTTTATATGTGGGAGCTTGAGTTCCCTATCTAGAGGTTTATGCACTTTGCGTCATACTTGATGGTTATGTTGATGTGCGATCTCTTTGAGATTGTTCCAGTTGTTGGGGGATTTTGAGCTCTTGGAAGTTTTGACCTGAGCTTGATAATGAACCTGTTTGGGTTTCTTATAAGTTGATGCTTGAATTTTATGACCTCAAGAAGGAGAAGAATGCGAACATTTACGATTGATGATAGGAACGATAGAAATGGTAGTGGGCTTACCACAACCATTGATAGAAGAAATATGTGATAGATGAAAAGGATACGGTCCAAGAATTGAAGAGGATGGGCTACCAAGAGGTGAGCCATGGATAGAAGGTGAAAGGCTACTAGGATGTGGCCCAAGAATAGAAGAAGAAGGGATACTAGGATGTGACCCATAAATAGAAGACGAAGGGCTACTAGGATGTGGCCCAAGAATAGAAGAAGAAGGGCTACTAGGATGTGACCCATAGATGTAAGATGATGGACTACCAAGATGTGGCCCAAGAATAGAAGATGATGGACTACTCGGGGTGATCCATACATAGAAGATAAGGGGCTAGTTAGACATGCCCCAATAATCAAAGATAGTGGGCTACTCAAAAATGTCCCACAAATAGAAGAGAGAGGGCTACTAGAAGGTGACCCACACCTAGATGAAGATGAAGGGCTACTTGGCGTTGACCCCACAAGAGATTGTGATTGAGGAATTATGATAGACGAAGAGTTATTGGGTGATGAGAAGATAGGCCATGGATCTATGCAAGACCAAGGAGTTTCATCACATAATGAAGAATGTGAAGATGGAAGAATAAGAGGAGGATCAAGTTGCATGATCTGAGGCTCTTCCTCTATTTCTTGATCAAAGGAATCAACCTTTTCCTCACAATATGTAGACGCATCAAAGTCTAAAGAGAATCCTTTTTGTAATCTACTAAAGGAATATCTTCATATGCCCCTATAAATGCCCTGATTATTTCTTCATTCTGGAAGAGATCAATTGGTATGAGTTTTTGATTGATCCCTAGGGGTTTATTAGAAGAAATAGGTTCACTTGGTGTGGAAGGCTTAGAAGATGTTTGATGATTATTGATAGAAGAAGATGATGTGGGGGACGAAGAATATGTGTAGCTAGATGTCTCAGGAGTAGAAGAAGGTGGTGTGGACCTACCTATACAATGGTATGTCATACATAAAATAGTAGGATTAAGTCCAAATTCGTAGATTCGCAACACATGGGTCGATTCAGATGTTTTTCTTGAAGGACTTTGAGTCACATGAATCTTCATAGAAGGAAGATTCCGTGGGGGTGATTGATGAAGAAGGTCCTGCAAAGAAGGGGAGGACTGTGATTCAAGCATCGCATTAGATGAATGATGACAAGGGTCCTACGAAGAAAGAGAGGACCGTGATTCAAGAATTGTATTATACTTCTGATTGGAGGGATTTGGAGTCACATGTATCTTCAAAGGAAGAAGACGTCGTTGGGGCGACTGATAAAAGGGGTCCTGCGAAGAAAGGGAGGACCGTGACATAAGAGTCACATTAGATGATTGATGAAGAGGATCCTGCAAAGAAAGGGAGGACTGTGATTCAAGCATCGCATTAGATGAATGATGACAAGGGTCCTACGAAGAAAGAGAGGACCGCGATTCAAGAATTGTATTATACTTCTGATTGGAGGGATTTGGAGTCGCGTGTATCTTCAAAGGAAGAAGACGTCATTGGGGCGAATGATAAAAGGGGTCCTGCGAAGAAAGGGAGGACCGTGACATAAGAGTCACATTAGATGATTGATGAAGAGGATCTTGTAAAGAAAGGGAGGACCATGACTTAGGAGTCATTAGATGACTTAGAGTCGAATTAGATGAATCTGAATAGTAGTTTGGATCTGAATCCTCATAAGAGTCAAAGGAAATATTTGGATTGGAATCCTCAGAAGAAGAGGAAATGTTTGGATTATAATTAGAATAAGAGTGGGGGGAACTCGAATAATAATTTGGATCAGATGTGTCCAAATCATACCACCGACTATGAGATGAAGGTGGGGAATGAGTTACCGGATGGGTTCTCTAGCGAAGAACCAATCGAGGTTTGGTCATGATGGGCGTCCTTTGATGTGAATGCCAAAAGTTGGATTCCTTATTGTCGTAAGCATGAGGAACCGCGTGATAATCAGTCATCTCTTGTGTCGTTTAAGCACAAATGTCTAGACCTAGATAGTGCAATCAAACTTCTTCAAAGTGAAGAAGGCTCCATGCCGATTTGGGCAGCACAATGGCAGCCAACTAGACATTCATTATGTACGGAGATGCGTGTGTGATTTTTCGAAGGGGGGCTAAGGAAAATAAACATCGTGATGACGCAATCTCGATGAGATCAAAAGGGATTGTCCTAGAAAACAAGTTTTCTAAATGAATAATCACGAAAGTGTGAAACACAAAGCCAATCAACAAGGAACTACTCCCTATGTAAAATGCATGTGCAAAGTGATAGTCTGATGCAAAAATGATCAACACAATGGAAATATTTACGTCAAGCTCAAAATGAACAAGGCGTAAATATTAACAAAGGGTAGATGTGACTCCCAATCAAAGGATACCATGACAAGTTTAACAACCAACCAGGCCTAAATGTTAAAGGGTGAGGATTACAAATGTAAGCCACGTAACCACACCAATTGGACACGTTAATCAAGCTTTACAAAGAAGCGAGATATTAGTGTCAAAGTGGTATCGAAACGACGCAAAAAACAAAGTAAGCGACACTCTTCAAGATTTTGGACAATGTTTGAAGCCAAACCAAGTCAAGGTATACTGAGGATGTGTTAAAATGTGCGCAGCATAACGCCACAATGCGAGATACTTAGATCACATTTATGAAAAACATGACATAAGTATCTTAATTGTGTCGAGACAATGCACACAAGGTAACACGTCAAAGGGAGATCAAATGATGAATTAATCTGAACTATGATGATGATCTTGACATGGGTATCAAGATCACAAAGGCTACCAATGATATAAATACACCTCTACACACTTTAGACGTTTAACTTACCCAGCCGCAAACATGGATGGGCATAAATAGACAAAAAAGTGGCAGAGACAATCGATTGGTAACACAAAGGTAGTCACTCTCCTTCTAATCAACAAAGTGTCAAAAGAATGTGAAGGAAACAAATCAAAAGAATGACGAAAAATGCTAGCTTCACTTCGGCAGAGTTTCGCCTCACCCTAAGGCAAGTAAAAACTAGGTAAAGTAATGCGCCACACGTTTCTCAATGAAAATATGATTCACAACTCAACACTATTTTAGATTGGTCAAAGTGGGCTCCTAGCCAAAGTATATTCTCCTAGGTGGTTCTCTCACCCTAGGTGTTACAAAGTTGCCACGAGCGAGTGTGATTTACCCAAAAAGTCACACTGACTAGTTTGGGAGTATCTCGGATTTACTTTACCCCCTTCAAGAATAATAGGCAACTAGTGCATCTACGTGTACTATCACTGGGGTCGCCACAACGGACAACCTGTAACGTTATCTCACAAAGGAATCACTAGTCAAGTAGGTAGTGCGGAGCACTTCCCATTTTGTCCATAAGGTTAACTCTTGCATGGACTACTTTGGGGTTCATGGAACCACCCCCATTGTTGTAGCTTAAGGCGTTATGTCAAACGGGTTATGTTCCAGTTGAGTGGAGAGGGACGTACCCTTTTTCGAAACCTGCAATATAATGTTTTGAATATGTTGTTCTTTTTATCTTGTTTAATTAAGTGTGGTTTGCTTGAACACCTTTTGGCAACCTGTTTAACAACTGTATTAGTAGTTTTTTATTTCGTTTTGATTCCTCCTTTCTTTGACAAGCGTTTTTAGGTCCTACACTCAAGCGTTAATAGCTCTCCAAGAAAATCACATTATTTAAAAGAGGATTAAGAGTTGCTTTTGATTCTCAAGATCATCTAAGGATGCAAGAGAAGAGCATACACAACAAATAATCCAACTAAAAATAAAGAGAATATTTTCAATCAATGAACCATACAAAATTCTTTATAAATGTTCATTCCCCTAAACCAAAAGTGAAAGATGAAGTTTCCAATTTACCAAATGTTATAAAATGAAGACTAAAGTTGCTTTTGATTCTCAAGATCACCCTAAGGTGCAAGAGAAGAGCATACACAAACTTTATCCCAACTATATAGAAATGAAAAACTTCAAATCAAAGGACCATTGAAAAATGCTTTGTAAAAGGATCATTCCCTTAAGAAAAATGAATAATCAAATTTCCAAGTTTAATCCTAATGTTAAAAAGATAGAGATAAAAGTTGTTTTTGATTCTCAAGATCACCAAAAGGTGCTATAGAAGAGCATACATACGCTTTGGTCTAAATTGAGTAAGCATAGAAATACAACATTCATCAAAACATTAGACATATTAGAAAATGACCAGTTTTAAACTAACAGAAAAACCTATAATTTTTGTAAGTATAAATCCCAAATTTATGTTTTCATTGCATAGTTAACTTCAATACCTTTCCAACTCAAAAAAATGGATTCATTTCAAGTTCGGGAGCAAAAGTTATGGCCTTCGGAAGATGGGTTACGTATATGCTCTTATGCTCACAGTATGCACTTGACATGCACTCAAAAAATGTAAAAAAACATCTCTTAATCTGTAAAATGGGAAAAATTTTCCAACCAAGATTCAATTTTGACAAAAACCCACCACATTAATATGTAAATAGAAGACTCAGCACTATCAAACACTAACCTACATGCTAAAGAATTTAAAATTTTCAAGAAATTGACAAAACTAGCATGTAGAATGTTGAAAAAGTAAGCTCTAAAAATGAAAACATGATGAAATCTTAAAATTTTCTCACCAAGATTAAATTTTGACAGCAACCCACCACATTAATATGTAAATAGAAGACTCAACACTATCAAACACTAACTTACATGCTCAAGAATTTAAAATTTTCAAGAAATTGACAAAACTAGCATGTAGAATGTTGAAAAAGTAAGCTCTAAAAATGAAAACATGGAGAAATCTTGAAATTTTCCCATCAATTCCAATTTTGACAGCACTTCACCTCCTTTATACCTACAAGGAAGACTCAACACATGCAAACTCAACAAAATAAGTTAAGAAAAACAAGTTAGATCAACATGTGTAAAAGAGGGTTAGTAACCAAAAATGAAACTTAACTACAAAAACTTGAAATTAAGTGCAAAGGACAATGGAGTAAGTCCCACCTGAGCATGCCAAATGTGTGCAAGTGTTGTTTTTAAACTAATGCTAATGTAAACAAAGACTAACACCTAAATAGTCTTAATTAACAAGAATTAAACAACATTATAAACACCATCATGATAAGAATTAATCAAGGGTTAGATGCTAACAATTATCAATACAAAACTATGAAATCAACTATGTTAAGCACCTAAATATCCTCTATTCTCTAACAACATATAAATGAAGGAACCTAGGTAGGTACCATGGCTATCAAAAATAGTTGTCCTTAATGTTCCAAGAACCTAGGAATGGGGGCTAATCAAAGTTGGGCTACAAGACCCTTTTGACACCTCCCATATGACCTAAGCACTTTAAGAAAGAGGCTTAACTCTTCAAGATGATGAACTCTCAAGAAAACAAGTGCAAGCTCTTAGTCTCTTTACTATATGCTTTGCATTTTTCTCTAAGGAGTTTAGATGTAAGTAAAAGGTAGGTAGAGGGCTCTTTATATAGCCCAAAGGATAATGATTCAACACATTCTCATGAATGTGGGATAAAGGTAAAACATGATTAGGAATGGATAAGGTTGCTTTATTAAAGGTAACCTTACTTTAGAAGGGTTTAATACATGTTTAGCAAGTCATGGGAGTTGGGGGGTATTTTAATTAATCAAAGGTGATTAATTAATAGGTAGGTGTAAGCTTATAGAAGCCATTTAGAAGAATATTAGTAGTGCGATTAGGCTATTAAAAAGGGATTAAATCAATTTAATATCGATTTACTAGTTTAAATGAAGGGGAAGACTAATTAATTAATAATAATTAATTAATCAAGATAGAGGAAGTGATAATTAATGGAAGGTCGTTAATTAGGCTATTAGTTGGGTAGGCGACTTAATCAATTAGTGTATTGTAATTAATTGATGACAATTAGAGGGAATATGAGTGCTTTTGACGATATGTCATCTATTTGCGGAAAAGGAGATAATTAGCGCAATTTAAGTATTTAAATTGCTTGGGCGTAATTATAGGTAGCGACTACTTTACTTTCTCTTACATCATTCACATAGTACATACATCACGTGTCATACTATTTATTACTCTAACATGCTAATGGCTTCTTCACACGTAGTATTTGTTTTGTAAGTTACTTTTAAACCGATATCATCTTCATCCTATTTCTTGTTTTATATGCTTTATCGATTGGTAGGATTATTTCACCGTATTTTCTCGACCTTTGTTGTCCCAATACTTTGGTCTTTCTTGTTTGTTTATTAGTTATAATTGGTTGAGTTGGTTGGTTATGTTGCTTTTATGGTTTTCGGGGATTTGACTCCCTTATTGTGTCTCATATCTAATTTGAAATTTTAATCTATGAAAAACTATAATCATCTAATCCATAACTTTGACAAAAATGTTTACCCCTAATTAAGAAAATAAATAAATTAGTGGTGTCCTAAAATGATTAAAAATCAAAATACACACATGAAATGAATGAAAAATAATTTATTAGAGAATTACATATAATCATTATAAGTTTACATATAGAATTGAAGCGACACATTAAAAGCAAATAAGCATCATCATCTTTTATTGGGATGTATACAAACATGGGTACAAGATTTGATCATTTAATCAATGGTTTACTATAGGAAGCTTCTTACAAATATAAAAGTGGTTATGAATGAGTGATGGATTGGTAGGATTATACTTTTTGTTGTCCCATCAGATGAGATGCTCTTAGGTCTTAGGTTGCAAATCACTTCAAAAAGATAAAAGGGTTCTTTCCTTTACCATGTAAAAGCATCATCGAAATATCTTAGCTATGATAATAAACATGAAAAAAGGCACCATGGAAATGTGAGAGATGGTAGGCAACAAGTGGTGTTTTGATTAAAAATGAAGAAAAAAAAACCACTTTATAAAATTTATAAGAAGTTGGAAAAAACACTTTGAAAACTGATTATTTTATAAGAAGTTGATGAAAAAAACACTTTGAAAATTGAATATTTTATAAGAAGAAGATGAATAAAATTAAAATTAAAATATTTTAAAATAAAAATAAAAAACAATGCAATACACAACAAAATGACGGTATTGTTAAACTTATTTTAATAAGAGAAATAGTAAACAAAAAACAAGAAAAAGGATTATGGAGGCGAGGCTCACATATATGCAAAGGACATGGAGAGGAACATTCAATTATTAATTTGAAAGCAATTCGTAACGAACAAGTTCATAAGAAACAAGTCGTGGGGATATTTAGGGAAGACTTTGCCAAATACGTGTCTCCACATTCATATTTTTATAAGTTAAAAAGCACCTCAGCCTCCATTATATGCATCGTACGCCCAATTAAATAACAATTTTTAATTTCAATAAAATATATATTGTGGGCCCCGCGTCGGCCGGCCATGAACATTCTCTTGCCGATTGCCAACGCCACGCGAACAAGACGATAACATAAACGTTGACGGAAACTCCGAGTGATGGTAACGGGGACGTCAGCGTGAAACGAAACACTCCGAGTTCATATTAAAGGTAGCTTGAAGCGGGGCCCACGGAAGAAACGGTAACGGAACCCGGATATTTTTTTAATTGAATTAGTTAACGGAGAACAGAAAAGTGGCGTTGCAAATTATGAGGAGTGTCGATTCGTTCCAAACCGTTTGGACAATCTGCAATGTTTCCTGGCAAGGCATTTTAGAGCGAGCCTATTTCTTAATTTTATAATAACAATATTATAAATATGTAATTAATTTAATGCGGGACGTAATTTTAGGATTTTAAAAAAATGAAGATATGGTTTAGGGGTAATACTTAGTACTTGCTGGTGTGTGGCAGTGGGTATATAGAATCTTCAGCCCAACAATAAAATATTGAAACGGGGCGTGGGTCGTACACGGCATGAGGCGTGAGATGACGTCAACCTCCGTCAGGATGACGTAGGGGAGAACAATAAATGGAATGGTGGGGGCCAGTGGTCCAGCGTCCTGTGCGGTAAAAGTAACACTAGGGAATATCCCAACAAGCGCTTTAATTACGATGATGTAAAGTCGGCGATTTACTGCGGGGCGTCACCCCGTATTTACCATTCTCAGATTATTTAAGGTTAAGTGCAAATTACAATGGATAAAATGTTTACTGCTCCAACAATCGCTACCTAAATTTGGCGAGACATGGGTTTATGGAGTGGTAGTTGGGAGTAGAATTATAACAAGTATTCTGTGGGATACCCCCCACTAGAAGGGGACATTTATTTTGAAAGCTCATGGTTGGTACTAGAGATGGACCACTTTTTAGCAGAATTCCTTTTTTATTGGATAAAATTTCCCGTACGCACGCATAACTCTCATGGGTAGAGGCAGAGCATTCTAAGTGTGTTGTGGGTTAAATTGATAAGCAAGAAACCAGGCTGCTTAGGATTGCATGGGCCCCCAGATTCCATAACAAATAAATATTTGTTTAAATAAAATATTGGGGCGGGCACTTGCGGGAGAGGATCGCTTGTTGATGATGATCTGATGAGAACTTTGTCGGGGCGTAGATGTTTCCGTCTCGAAATTCAAGGTGGAGGTTTCTCACTCTCTCACACACTCACACACACACACACATATATATATATATATACAATTTTAGCACACAGCCTTTGATGGGCTACGTCAAGGTATGCAGACTTTGTGAATTTATTTCAATCATGTTTGTATTGAATCTGCGCTGCCTGAGAATGAATGAATATTGTTCGCGCAAGTCCTCTTGAGGAGAAAAAGCGCAGTTTGCAAGACCATGATTTGTGGAAAGGAGTTTGATTTTCTGCAACCGTTTTTGAATCATGTGGGATGGTCCATGTATTTGGATTTTGACATTAAGACACTGTATACTCTGTACTTATAAGGGCCCGTCGTCATCAGGAAGTGTTGCTTCTGTTTCCATCGCTCGTGAAGGGGCTCATCGTTAACTGCTCTGATTCGAAGAGCGAAATTTGGGGATTTGTGGGTTATGGCAGCATCGTCGCTGCAAAAGTGTAGAATGGAGCCTATCTTAATCAGATGCCCAGTGCCTTGATTTCCTCTTGCCGAGGTATACAAATTAGTTGTCAGTTGGAAAAGCTGTAGAATTGTGCTTTCCAAGGGTCTGAACAGATATAACATCTGGGGTTCCGGCTCACCTATCTCCATCCATCAATAAATTTCCAATGATCTGCAAAAGGGTATAAGGAATTGAAATGCAAGTCTACGAGACTCCCATGATGACTTCTGAAATGCATAGTTTGATTTCTTCAGGTGCTGAATCACTCAGCTTTTCATCTAGAAACACGTTTTTGGGTAACTCGGAGGGTGAGATGTGTAACAGATCATCGGCTGTGATGCCCACATCATATCAAGGCCTTGGAATTAATAGTAATAATACTTGGAAAAGCATGAATTTGCAGGAAGGTGAAAGTCAGATCTAATACTGGATGGGCACCTCCCAGTATTGTTATTCCCAGCAATATGCAGCCCCTTTCCTCCTACAGTACTGTACAAAACATGGCAAACTCTTTATTGGTCCAAGGGTCAGAAGGGGTTAGCTCTCCCTTGGGAGCTTCTGCAAGTATGATGGGCATTCATCCTACAAACGGGTTAGTTTTTGACAACCAGAAGAGCTTCGTGGAAGGCCCCTTCAATATTCCTAGTTTGATCCAGACGGTGAGTTCAGAAGCAAGTCCATCAGCCAGAGATTCTACCCATTCTCAGTGGCAAAGCAGTGGAAGTGGGAGCGGAAGTGATGGGAATATGCAGCAACATAACCAGCTTGTACTTTCTCATCTCAATAATACACTGAATTGGGGCAACAGACGCAGTGGATCTCAACAACGGAGTGCCAGTAGGGAGCCTTTTAGTCACTTTCCACACAACGTCTCTGCAGGGCAGGACAGTTCAGGAGGACAGGGGCTTTCATTATCTCTCTCATTCCACCACCCTTCTGAAATGCATTTGCACGACTTAGAAAACCATGCGAATGTATTACAAATGGATGAAGATATTAAAGCAAAGCCGGAAGATTTATTCAGGGAACTACAGGAGGTGTCCCATACAGTATAAGCTCTTCATATCCAAGGGATGGGGTGCCGGCAGAAAATGGAATTATGAACCCCTTACAAGGTCGTCCTTTAATGATCGGCGGGTCATTGCAGGGTGCGTTTGCAGGCCATGCCACTGCCCCTTTGAAAACCTCAGTGTACCTCAGGGCAGCACAGGAGCTTCTCTATGAATTCTGCAATGTGGGTGTAGGGAATATTAAATCTAACATTAGTCCCAAGCGGAAGTTTTCATCCATGAATTCAGGTAACCTCGCTTACAGCACCAGAAACTCTGATTTCGCTCCAAAATCAAAGGGTTCAGAGATGCATCCCCAATTATATTCGGGAGACAGATTTGAACTCCAGAGACGCAAAACGAAACTTGTATCGATGCTAGACGAGGTGAGTAGACTGTAAACCTGTCTCCTTGTTTTTTTAATTAATTTTTAACTCTGCTGTACGTCTTTGTTGTCTGTATTACACCCATTTTCTGGTACGTACATTCAAATTTATAAATGTACAAAAATAGATATTTAACTGTTCAGCCAGGTTCTAAACGAAGAAATTAGGATGCCCTTGCCATTGTGTGTAATTAGCGGAACAAACATTGCTAGAATGCATTTCGATTCCTCCTATGCGATTTGTATCGTATTATATTCGCTAACATCAGTAAATTAGGGCACTATAAATTACCAAGGAAGAAGATCAATAAGACCTGTGCAACAACCAGTACGTTTCTTCACGTAGGTTGGTGGCGTCGATGCCAACATAAATATATTGCGGGGAACGCCCTGCTATTGCGGAAAACTATCGATAAATCAGCGAAGAAAACTTATTGATATTACATTAAAATACAGTAATTTATTTTGAATTTTTACAAAAGCTTATATTCTGCCTTAGAATGTCCGAGAATTTGGTACTCTGCGTGAGCAGAGAGTAACTTTTATGGTACTGCAGCATTGCTCAGTATTCAACCCTTGGTCTATTCTCATAAATAATAGTTTGTAAGATGAGTTATACTACTGACATTCTCTTGCGTTATTATTAGACTGCTTGGGACCGACTGTTTGTAATTTGTAAGAGGTGAATTGCTATGTCAGGCAATGTGTTGGTAATAAATATATAGAAACAATGCTATATCCAGTATAAAAAGCAATTGGGTTAGTACTGGTTCATAAAAAATTGGTATTTCTTTAACACTGTGTCCACCAATAATGTTGTGCATCATATAATTGCAGGTGGACAGAAGATATAAGCAGTATCGCAACCAGATGCAGGCGATCATCAGTTCATTTGAAGGCGTAACGAGTGTAGGAGGTGCAGGTCCATACACCACTTTGGCATTGAAAGCCATGTCAAGACACTTCAGATGTCTGAGAGATGTTATTTGTAGCCAACTACAAATGACAAGCAGGTCCTTAGGGGAGAAGGAGTCAGTGGTTCCTGGAACAACAAGAGGAGAAACTCCGAGGTTAGGATTCCTGGAACGAAGCATGAGGCAACAGCGTGCGCTTCAGCAGTTAGGAATGATGGAACAACACCCTTGGCGCCCCCAAAGAGGCCTTCCCGAGCGTTCTGTTTCTGTTCTTCGTGCATGGCTGTTTGAGCATTTTCTTCATCCGTAAGTTGTTACACCAATATAAAAGCTGGGTCTAATATTTTGGGTCCATTTTAGCCTTTAAATTGGTCTTGCAGACCTACTCAACACTTATTCCTGCGGACTGTTAGACTGTTAGATTCACCTATCTATAAAAATACTAATGATTTAAGCCGGCAACACATGTGAAACGAGGACATGAGGGACCCTTGTAACAAGGAGTAGGACCCAACATTGTGTTCACCAGAGCCTGGATGTTAACTGGTTTATCTTTTTAGTTGGTAAATTTTGATGGAACAAACGTTGATATTGTGTTCAGGTATCCAACGGATGCAGATAAACATTTATTGGCGAGGCAAACCGGTCTCACCAGAAGTCAGGTATGTGTCGACAAACCAAGTAAAACTGATGATGGACCGAATTGCTTAGTGGGAGTGGGCACTTTGGAATCTTGAGATTTAATATAGTTTTTGATATTTTTAATTTATATGTGGACGTCGACGACTTGCATGTGGTGGTTAAATGGGGACAACATTTGTGAAATTGACTTTTCCAGGTATCAAATTGGTTCATAAATGCCCGGGTTAGACTGTGGAAACCCATGGTGGAGGAGATGTATTTGGAAGAAGCTAAGGAAGAAAAAATGGAATCAGGCGCGAGAGTTGGACAAAATTCAGAAAGAGAAAGAGAAAGAGGGCAAGGTCGACAGGAAAAAATAGTGATGATCAAAAGAGCACATTCAAGAGTGGAGGATCTGATAGCCAATGTAGTGCATCTAAAGAAGAAGAAGAAGCAGAAGCTGCATTAGCGGCGTTCAAGCTTCAAGATCATAGCTGCAGCATGAGCATGGCATCCGCATCACAAACTACCACTGAAAGCTTTGATACAATGAAATTACAGTGCCACATCCCCTCATCTCAGGAAGACAATATTAATGCTCTAATCCCACAATCTGACACTCTATCAGCTGGCATGAAATTCGAGCAAGCTCTCCCTTACAAAAAAATACAAGTGTTGCAGGCAACACATGATACAGACATGATGCAGACTCTTGATTTCTCAAATTACAATATTACTACACCCAACGTAACCATGGCTGCATATTCAGAGGAGGAGTTGACCCCTACACAGTATGCAAACAGATCAAGTCATGGGGTGTCCTTGACATTGGGTCTGCATCACAGTGGAGGCCTTTCCACATTCCCAATGAGTGAGGATCACAAGTATGACAATAATATCTACTTTTCCAGAGACGATCCCTGCAACAATCAATACGGTACCATGCTAGAGAATGAAGCAAGCCAAGGAAATGGTTTCATAGAGCAGGATTTACAATTCAGGAATTATGTTAATGGAGGCCGCCTCTTGCATGATTTTGTCGGTTAGTCACCCAAACATACCATGCAAGGTGAGATTTCTTCATCATCCCAATATTTATCTCTGTTATTTTCTCTATAAATCCATACTTCAATGGCGATGTCGTTGAAATTAAATTGCTTGTGTTTGGAAAAAAATTACGAGTAAAATAATATTGAAGATGGGACAAGAAACACACAAGTATATTCCAATTTTATCTGAATGGAAAATCCCTTCCAGCCCAAGTTCTATACTAATAGATTTACAAAAGATTACAGCGAAATATATTATTCTTTTCTCAATGAAATATTTGTATCGTTGTTTGTCGTTGGGAATCTGATTGTTCCTTGATTAATACATGGAGTTTGTCGTCGTTCTTCTACAACACAGGCTGGACCATTGAATGGCCTTCACTAATGTTGCTCTTAATAACTTGTGTGGATGCTGTAGATCCATTCTTAAGTGGATGGACTAACTCAAATGACTACGGTCACTGTAGATTCAATTAATTCTTAACTGTATCTATAATGTTCCGTGGCTCAAATAATTGATATAGATTCATTCTTGAATGATCGTTCCGATATTAAATTGAATGTAATGCTCACATGCAGATAGGTAAGCAAAACATAATTTAATACACATATTCAGAATTTGAACACAAAATATACTTTCATTGAAATGGATGTTACTACATATACAGACTTCTACAATTGGCTTCTGGACCTTCTTTCACTTCTTCAATACATCTTTTTCTTATTTCACTCTCTCACTTTGCAATCATCCAAACACTAATATATTTGTAGCTTACTTGTTTTAAAGCAACATATCTACCCTCAAAATAGATCTTTAAAATGTCTGCAATTTAATTTTCGAATCTACATTTTTCATATATATCACTAATATTGTTGATGACTTTTGTGATGAAGTGATATTTTGTATCGATGTGCTTGCTCCTTTTATGAAAAATACAATTCTTTGGTAATGTTATTGCTGAATTATTGTCACAAAATATTTATGTATCTCATTTTTTCTCTTATTTCATATATGTAAACATTCATCTCATCCAAATTGCATGTTGTAGATGTAGCTACTGCATACTTTGCTTTTGTTGATGATAGAGTTACACTAAACTATTTTTGGAAGCCCATGATATTGCTCTTGAATTGAAATGAAAAACATATCTTTGAATGTTCTTTCTGTCATCAATGTTTCTTGCACAATCTAGGTGACATCTTTGTATCCAATAATCTCGAACTCTCTAATTTTGTATATAGAATGCCATTCTCTCACATTCCACTTATGTATTTCAATATTTTTCTTCCCGCTTGCCAATGCAAACCTTTTGGAGTTTCCATGAACCTTGAAATTAGAATAAGTGTATATTACATAATGGGCCTAGTTGCCATCAAATACATCAAACTCCATCTAGTCCCTTATATAATGTTGGATCAACACATTAGTTACTCTCATCCTCTTTGTTCAATTTCAGACCTGTTAGTATGGGTGTAGGTTTTTGTTTGCAATTCTACATCTTAAACCTATTCAAAACATCACTTGCATACTTCACTTTATAAATAAAATTTCCAAAACTTGTTTGATTTACTTCTATATGCCAATAAAATGTTTCATCAAACCTAAATCTATCAAAATATGAATTTTTTTGCATTGCTGACTTGAGTAACTCAACTAACAAATTTCTTTTGAATATCAAATCATCGACATGAAAATATACAATCGAAATTTCACCTTTCTCATTCAACTTAATATAAAGAGTTGGCAAAATGTTGCCGAAGTACTAAAATCTTCACTCAACGAGTATGAATCAATGTGACTATACCAAGCTCTTTTTGTTTGCTTAAGACCATATAGAGCTTTCTTCAATGTGTAGACTTTGTTCTCATGATCAAGTATCTCATAACCCTCTTGTCGATGCACATATACTTCTTCTTCCAACTCTTCATTCCAAAAATTTGACTTGAAATCCATCTAATAAGCTTTCCACTTATTTTGAGCTATGATTGCAAAAATTGATATGACTATATCCAACCTTGCTATAGGTGCAAATGTCTCATTGAATTTAATTTCAAGTTGTTGTAAATACCCTTTTACAAAAATCTTGCCTTATGCTTTTCAATATTTCCATCTACATTAAACTCTTTTTGTAAACCCATTTTACTCCAATAACATCATTTTCCTTCTCGAAGATTCACTAAATCCAAAGTTTGATTTATCTCTATTGCACTGATCTCTTCATCCATGGATTTATGTTAATTCTCATTATGGATTTCTTCTTCAAAATATAATGGATCAACCATAGTGAATAATGTAAAATCCAAAAATAATCTAATTTCTTTTTCCTTTCATATGAAACATGAGCATATGCTACACAACCAATAATTCTTAAGTGAGAAACACTACATTTTTCTTTCCTCCAAAATTTTAAAGGAGTTATTCCATGCACACTCTTTGTAAGAAATCCATTTAGAAGATAAAATGTGCAAGCTATCGTCACTTCACCCTAGTAATCTTGGTTTGGAATATACTTTGCCTTCAACACGCTTCTTGGCATTTCTATTATTGTTCTATTTTTCCTTTCTACCACACCATTTTTATGAAGTGTATAACTTGTGCTAAAATGTTTCTTAATTCCATTTGCATTCGAAGTTTTATAAATTCATTAGAAATATACTCACCTCCTCTATCTATTACTAACATTTTAATGAAATGTTCACTTTGCTTCTCTACCAATGCTTTGAACTGCAAAACTATACCAAAATATCCTAATTTTTTCAAGAAATATACCCATGCCTTATTATTAAAATCATCAATGATTTTCATGAAATATAGGATTCTTCCAACAAAGGGATTTTGTATTTTTCCACACAAGTTTGAATGTATGATCTCTGCATTGAGATCTTTCTCTACATGATTTACCAACATGAAATGCTTCTCTATGTTGTTTTTCTTAGCAAACGCCCTTTAAAAACTTTGTTTGAATGTATTGTATCAAGGGAACTACTTTTACCATATTCATGTGTATAAATTTAGACCAGTGAAACTTAAATGAACATTCTTAAGATGCCACAACCATGTCATATGTTCAATAACAACATTCAAAGAAAAAAATGATGTTTTCTATATTTTCAAAGGACACATATTATTCTTTGTTATTAGAACTTGAGAAACTAACTTGTCACCAACATTTCTATCAATAATCACACATGCATCATTCTCAAAATAAAATCTATATTCTTTCTGCATACGAGATGCCCAAAGCTTATCATATTTTGTGTAAGACCCAAAATGCACATCTAGTATGCTCTTTTCCCCTCCTTGCTTGGTTCAAATGTTTATGCTCCCTTTATCCATAAAAAAATACTTTGTTATCATTCTCCAATTCTACTTCTGATTTCACATAGTCATCTATGTTTGCAAACATGTCCTTAGTTTCACTTGAACACGATTACTACAAACACTATCTAGATACCAACTTTATTCACCCATATTACAAGTAAGTAATGTTGCACTACTATTTTAAAAAATTCGCAATATTTCAATTCATATAAAATTAGTTCTTTCTACACTCATTTGCATAATGACCAAACTTGTCGTAGTAATAACATTATACATTAGATTTTTCATACCATTGACCTCTATGTTTATGATTATGAATATCACCTTTATCTATTCCACTTGCAAATAATTTGTTGTTGGATATTCCCTTTTCATGAAAATTGTTATTCTTTCCTCTTCATCTTGTGCCTCTGTTAATGGTAACTAGAACTTGTGATTTAGATGCATGTTCTAGGGAGAACTAGCTATCTTATTTAGCCATTTGTCATGGGTTTGTAGAGACCACAATATCTCATCAATATAAACTATTGATATATCTTTTGATTCTTCAATGAATACAAAAATAGGGTCCAATCCAACAAGAAGACTTCTTAAAATCCTTTCTAAATTTTTCTTATCTTCTAATGTGTCTCTATGAGATCTCACTTGATTTACTATACTCATTACATGAGCAATAAACTAATTTTTCATCTCTAAATATTTCATTCACAAATTTTCAAAATCTTTTCTTATCATTTTTAATCTTACATGTTTGACTTTGTTGGTTCCTTGATAGGAATTTGAAGATTTTCCCATGCTCACTTGGATCATATTGCTTTTACAATTACACACGAAAAATAGACCCATTCATTACACGTTGGATGAAAAACAATGCCTTGAAACCCTTCTTCTTGTTCTCCTTGAGGAGATATTTTTGTGCATATGGGAGATAATTGTATGCCACATGATCTATTGGTTATACAAAACCATTCTTAGAAAATCCCACAACTAATGAAACATGAATAATGTATTCATCTAGATATTCCAGCACTTACAATTCTTTGCTTCAAAATGAGGATTTTTTTGAGCAATATTGATGTTGCTCATGTTTGCCATACTTCAACTAACTTGAATTCTAGATTTGGATATGATAACTTAACTACTAAATCTAGATTTGATACTAATTTGAAGGAATGTTCTAACACTAAATTGAATTTAATGCTCACACACATATTGGTAAGAAAAATAAAAGCATGCACATACTCATAATTTAAATATACCAAATATAATTTAGTTGAAATGGATGATTCTACATAGAAAAATTCTATAATTGAATTCTCACCTTCCTTCACCTATTCAATGTATGTATCCTCTTCTTATTTCATTATTTGAACCATTACAAAGAACCAAACACTTATATTTATAGCTTAAATAACTTATTTTAGAAGTAACCTATCCACCCTACAAAGAGAACCCTAAAATAATATCCAAGCAACTTATGTACATAAAAAAACTACCTAAACTTATATTAAATTATTATAAGTAAATGCATCTATATCAAGCTTATAATTCCAACAATGGGTAAATGCATGGAAACAGGGGGGCCAAAAGGGGGGTAAAAAGGGACACCTTTTTCTTGAAATTAGGAAACCTGAACTTCATCGAATAATTTGGCATGCCTATGCTCAAAATTTGACAAAGTGATAAGAATATGTTTAAGAGGGTCAAATGTGGTGCACACACAAAGTATGTTTATTTTTGTTTCAAAAAGATAAGAACCTATTGTGTGCCCCGCCCCCATTTTTTGAGTTCTATATTTTTTCAAATCCCTTTGGTAGAAAGTTATCTAAGACCATGTACGAGGTCCCATTAATTTTTCATAATTTTTGGATGAATGTATAATTTTTTATTAATTTTCAAAGTGCACATATCCGAAAATGAAATATTTGTGTGTGCACCCCCATGACTTTGAGAAAAAAGTCATTTTTTAGTTTTTTTTTAGTGCGTGTAGAATGGAGTTTAGAAAAAATCATTTTGTTTAATTTAGATGAAAAATTATAAATTGTGCACCAAAATGTATGCATAGGTTTTTGCAAGAAAACAAGGCACTAATAAAAGAAAATATGGATGAAAGCCTTAAACTAACTAGATTTTAGAAAGAATTATTTCGTCATCAAGGTAAAACTGATCTTGACATCGCAGTAGGATTTATTTTTGAATATTATGTTTTAATGCACGAGATATTGGGGTGCACACATGAAATTTTGATGTTTTTTTATCAAACATAGTTTTAATCACGCAAAAATAGTCCAACCCTTTGGTTTGGTAATCCAAGGCAAATTCAAGCTTATGGATTGGGAATTTCAAACCCAAACGCAAACGCGCTATAATGCGCTCACGTTTCAATGTGTTATGGGGTATATGTGTTTGTGGCATGCTTTTATGTACAAAAATAAATGTTTAAGTATAACTCTTTATTTTATTATTATTTATATTTTATTATTTCTTATACTTTCACTTTGCACCTTATGGAACTAGTCTCATAGCTCCATCTATCACGGTTTAGAAGATAGTTTTTCATATTCTAATCTAGTCAGTACATAGGTATTTTTCAGGATTTCAAAGCATTCAACATTCAAGCTTTTAGGGTTTAGATTATACAATCGATATTTGTTTTGTGAAAGAATATAGTCATTATTTAGGTTTTGGGGCCTTTTGGATTGGTTATTGACATTTGTAGGAGTGTTTAGGAAGATTTAGGAAAGTTTTAATCATTCAAGGGCAATCTTCTCAACAATGGGTTTTCTAGGTGCAAGGAACAAACACTCTAATGGTGAAATTTGACTTCTTCGAATGATTTTGGGAGATTCATAAGGAGTTAAGAGGAAAATAAATAGGAACTGGAAAGATACGTGAATCCTATACATGTTGGTAACATTAATTTTTCTCTAAGACTTGAAGTTTTCGTGAAGAATTTCTGTAGATCAAGAATTTCGCGCTTGTTACCTGTCCAAGTTAATGCACCAAACTAAACACAAAAACCCTGAAAAACCCCAATGAAATTGATACCTGATGAAGATGTAGACGGATGAGGAAGCCGATGTAGATAAGACGGGCGCACACGAGCAATTCGCACAATAGATCCGAGTAACCTGCAAAACACCGATGCTTGACAGAAAAAGACCACGTTAAAAGATATTTAGGTGGACTGCCCGAGAAGCGGGTCCGGGAAGCGATAAGCTTCCTCGGCGGATGTCAGTCCACGTTTTCAATTAAGAAAAGAAGCATACATGATAAAAGATGTAAGTAAAAAGCTAGATTTTCTGATTGCAGTAATAAAAGACGAGAATCTAAGCGTGAGCAGAAAAGTACAAAAAACAGGAACTATGAAATAATGCCGGATTTGTGTTACCTGTATCCTTTTACCTATCTGCAGGGAAATCGGCGTCGACTGGGTAGAATCGGCGTCGATTGAGACGGATCGGCGTCGACTGGGTAAGATCGGCGTCGATTGGAGGCAGATCGATCAATCAGGGACTGTGCGATAAGATTCGGGAATTGGAAGGTGAATGTGGTCTGCTGGATGTGCCGAAGTTGGCGAGACACTGGAACAGAGTCACCAGATGATAGATGGTGGTGTGCGATGCTGATGTGACAGGGACAGAGTAACGGTGCTCCTCTCAGGGATTGATTCGGACAGGATCTGCCCTAATTTGATACAATTGATGCTAAGAAGATCTCTCTTTCTCACAACCTGTATCTCTCTCGCTCTCTGTTCGTGCGTAAGTGCTTCCTTTTTTCGTCTGTTCACTTTTTCGCTCGTTCGTGGTCTCTTTTTCGGTCCCTAGAACTGAGTTCTGGACTTGCTTTTATAATCGGCGCGCCTAGAAAATCGGCGCCGACCATATATGGGTCGGCGCCGATCGCGGAATAGACTCCCGAGATGGCCAAAATGAGCGATTTCAAGAAAGATGAGAATTACCCCGAATACGGGAAATATCCCGCTTAGGGAAGCGGAAAAATAGATGTGATACATAGATAGGATAAATTTGGGGTAGATAAGTGATTAAGATGCATGGGAAGAAGCGTAATTAAATATTTAATATTTAATCACTCATGGGTAAGATATGATGGGGTGAATTAAATTTAGAGTAAGTGATTAAATCACAAATTGGATAATATCCCAAGGGGATAGTTGGTGACGTAAAACGTGCCCCAGGTTACCTAAGCAAGTAAATGGATGAGAGGGACACTAAATTGAGTAACCAATTTTAAGTGTCTACATTTTGCCCCTTTTTGTCAAGTAACTTGCGATAAGCAAGGTTATGAGACAAAAACAAAGGGATGGAAGAAGGGAAGAATTTGTGATGATGTGATCCCCCTCAAACTTGGGATGGGATGGATGATAGAACAGACGATCCCAAGTTTGAAAAAGGTAGATGAAAAATGCAGGATGCCCCAGTCGGATGTCTGGAGTAGATCTGATCATTGATGACGCATACACATAAATAAAAGGCAGCAACCTAAGGAACTCACATTGGTAGGTCAAACTAGCCGGTCTTCTCATGAGACGACGTTAGTGCCTACAGACCCATGAGTGTAAGGAGAACTGCAAAATGGTCAGCATCTAAAGAGAGACACATTGGTAGGGACAACTAGACGGTCTGGAAAGCAGACGACGTTAGTGCCTACAGACCCGTTTAACTCTAAGCTGCCAAAAAGTACGAGTGTCCCACGCAAAGGGAACAAACCCGAAATAGACAAGGATATCTAAAAAAAATGTGCCAAAAGGCAAAATTCAGCACACAACAATGATCAGATAGATAAGTAAGCCAAGCATCAACACTATGGCAAAAAGATATAGAAAATCGGCGGCGACCAAATTAATCGGCGACGACTAAAACAAACGGCGTCGACCCACAAAATCGGCGCCGACCAATCCAGGCACATATAAATATGCGAACGGAAAACGTAAACGATTTATTTTCAACGTGACGATTGATTCAGAGAAAGCCAGATTTTTGATTTGAGCATCATGGAAGCCTCTGGGAGCGGTCAGAAGCGCAGGAGGACACGACCTGGGGTAAGTGGTCATTCTTGAACCCATTGTTCTTAATTGATTTTTTTTTTTTTGTTTGATTTTCTTTGCATGGGAGGCCAGGGTCCGGTTTATGTCCGAGACAGGCAGTCGGCGCCGATTGTTGTAATCGGCGTCGATTGCTGTTAGATCGGCGTCGATTGGTATTAATCGGCGCCGACTTAAATGAACGACGTCGATTTTACCAAATCGACGCCGATTGATATATGTTCATTTTTTTTTTTTTTGTTATTGTTTTGGAGGATGTGATTTGGGGAAATAAGAGACTAATTATGTTTTTGATGTCGTGGATGCAGGCACGAGAGGCTCTTCATATGAGGGATGCCATTCCTGAGTTATTGGAGACTATTCTCCCTGATGTGACAGATGCAGACTGGCAGCATTTAGAGCTAGCCGGGCTCGGGGGTTTCCGGTATTATAGACGAGTGCCACGAGATGTGGAGCTCATGCGGGCACTAGTGCGATGGTGGGACAGCCACACGTGCACTTTTTGGTTCAGGACGGGTGAGATGACTATCACCCATGAGGATATATTCAGGATCCTGAGATTGCCGATCACTGGGGACCCGATTGAGATCACACCCCGGGAGCAGCAGCAGAGGGCCCTAGGTCGGTTATACAGAGATAGGGCAGATGACTCGGAGATAGTGTCGGGGCAGTGAGGATAGCCTCACAGTACAGGCAGGATAGCCCTCGGAGCAGACGGATAGTGCTGATTCAGATGGCTATATCCTACTTTGCCCTGCCAGATTCAGGAGGTGGGAGATTCCCATTGTTACTGTTAGACTGTGTTTGCGACATCCTGCAGTACAGACAGGTTTTTGCCTTCGCCGATGCCCTGATAGCTCAGATATATCATGAGCTATGGATGTACACCACTGGCCGGAGGACAGGGATTGACGTCAGTTTTGTGCTCCATTGCTGGGCATATGAGCACATAGCGGTGATCAGGCCATCCGGGCTTCCTTGGATGCCAGCAGGAGTGGGAGGGATTGATTATGGATTTCGGAGATGGCGGGCTGACATGGCCGCAGGGGATACAGGTAGATCGGCCGAGTGGTACTCTGAGCGTTTCAGGACGCTGACACCAGATCAGGTTATCTGGAGGCCGTATCGGGCATTTCCGACATGGGCTGGTCAGGATGCCCACTTGGTAGCACTGAGACGGAGCCGGGTGGTTAGGGGCCGTAGGCCGGATATGTGGGAGCGAGTCCCGTTCATGCGGATACTGAGACAGTTCGGCCTAGTACAGACAGTGCCGACCACCTACACGCCATATAGGCGGGATAGCAGGGAGACGGATTTGCCGGTTTTGATCCCAGCAGACCCATTGAGAGAGGCCCCACCCTCCGCAGACAGTGATGATGACGCGGGGGTGGATGAGGGCTACGCAGCATGGTACGACACAGAGCTTCCACGACATCTCCCGCCATCTATAGATGCTGACGAGGAGGACATAGCTGCTATGCTGGACAGACTGGAGGTAGAGCATGCCACCCTTACACAGACACATCAGGTAGCTCTGGAGGAGATCAGGGCTTTGACAGAGGAGAGGGATGCCCTGATTGTGGAGAGAGACACCGCTCGCCAGGAGCGAGACATAGCGATCCAGCAGAGGGATCGCTACCTTCGGCATAGGGAGGCCCTCAGGGCCAAATATGGAGAGACCGGTGCCACGTCAGAGTCCGGTACACAGGGCACGACCCTAGGAGGGGCACCACCAGCAGCGCCAGCAGCCCCAGCAGCACCAGCAACATCGTTACGAGCACCGGGTACTGTGAGCCTGAGCACATACCAGTCTCTCCTCGCTGAGGTGAGATACTATGAGGATGCCCTAGCGCAGCATGCCCCAGATGTGCCTCGGTACGGGGCGAGGAGGAGAGCAGCGACGGCTACAGCGAGCGGAGCCTCAGGTGGAGGGAGTACTGGGAGAGATCGAGGTGGGCCGAGACCTCCAGCAGCAGGTGCATCGAGCTCGATAGGCGGCGGCCAGGAGAGACAGCCAGGTGCAGAGGAGGGTGGAGGAGATAGTGTCCTCCATGCGTCGGACTTTACTATATAGAGATTGATAGATTTTGTATCTGTATAGTGATGTAGCCTCGATTGGAAGGCATTGTATAGATGGCTTGATTGAAAGCCACCCATTTTTGTACAGACACCCATGTATATATAGATTCATCATGTTATTTGTTATATGATTGTACTCATGCTTTTAATTTTGATATACATGGATAGATGGATATAGATATAGACTTGATAGAGGATAAAATAGATGTGGTTGGATAGATATAGACTGATAGATGATAGAAATAGATGTGATTAGATAGATTGATATATGGATATAACTTTGATAGATGGATGTGATGTAACTTAGATGTACATGTGTTTAAATGTTTTGATGGATAGATAGACAGATGTGTTTGATGTATGGATGAGATATAGATAGATGTAATGTACCTTGGATGTACATATTTTTAAATATTTTGATGGATAGATAGATAGATGTGTTTGATGTATGGATGTAATTTTAATGAGAAATGAATACAGATAGATGTTTTGATAGATAAGATGAATTTTGATAGAAGATAAATTTTGATTGAATTAACATGTGAAATGTCAATTTAACTAGATGCAAGACAAAGAAATGGGAAATACTCCTTGCAAGAGCCAAAGATGTAAATGGAAACAACCGTGACTTAGAAGAGAAGATACTCGGAGAAGGAGAAAAATGATAAGTCGGACTTCCAACCGACCATAGATAAGATCCAGATAGGAAATCGAAAGACCAAGCATACAAGGCCCTATATAAGATTAAAATAAACCTGACACTAACTAGTCGCAAACCAGATCTAGGATAGAAACGGAAAGAAAAGTAAGTATCTTGTCGGAACTTACAAGGGACAGAATACATGTCCATAGTAGGAAAACAGGATTCTCCATATGATTGACAAAAGGTCCTAAATCTCAGCTTCATGATTTTGGCAGAAAAGCAAACTGATCAATGCGGGAAGTTTGCTTGATATGGAAAGACTGATCGATGCGGGAAGTCTTTCAGTGATGCTAAAAAGTGTATAAACTGACTGGAAGGCTGATTAATTACAAGAAGCCTTGAATATTTCTTTGAGAAACAGCCGTCCTTCAAGGGAGCGGTCTGTATTTTGAATTTTAATGATAGCCATCCTTCGAGGGTATGGTCTATATTTTTAGAATTTTTGATAATAGCCATCCTTCAAGGGCATGGTCTATTTTCTTTTTGATTCACTTGATAATGTATGGATAGCTGTCCTTCAAAGGATCAGTCTATCTTTTGGATAGCATCCTTTTTTTTTTTTTTTTTGAAACTCTTCTTGGAAGAAGCTGAGTTTAGACCTAGATAGATCAGATGGAGGGGAAGAGAACAAAGAAGAACATGCACTCATGCCCCGAGTAGATCCGATTAAGATAAGTACTTGGGACAGATGAAGTGGTGATTAAGGTATTCCTACCATGAGGAGGAACATATCCAAAAGAAACGTGCAATGAGTAGAGCCGCGATACTCATATTTAAGGTAAACGAGGCAATAGGCGGAGAACCACACAATTTCGAATCACCACGAAAGTAGATGACTGGTTATTAGGACGGATGAAAGATCTGTGTTGCGACTAGATGTGTGTAAGATAGATTTTAACAATAGAAGGGCCGTAGATGCAAGGCATTAAGAGGTTCCGCTTCAGGTATACCATCCATGGAAGATAAACGATAAGCCCCAGACCCATATTTATGAGTGATAATGTAGGGGCCCATCCAGTTGGGAGCAAACTTACCACGTTGACTTCTTTCGAGTGTAGTGACATTTTGATTTTCCTTAAGAACAAGGTCACCAATTTTGAAGTCACGATGCTGCAAATGCTTGTTATAAGCACGTTTGACACGCTCAAGATAGACCTGATGATGCTCAAGAGCGTTGAGACGCCGCTCATCTAATAATTCAAGTTGTGCTAGACGATTTTGACGATAATCCTCATCGGAGACAAATTCTCTGAGAGAAACACGGAGAGATGGGATTTGGACTTCCAAAGGAAGGACAGCCTCAGACCCATAGACGAGAGAGAAAGGAGTAGCACCAGTAGGAGTACGAATGCTAGTCCGATAAGCCCAGAGAGCAAAAGGGATATGTAAATGCCAATCCCTACCAGCTCGACTAGTTACCTTTGCGAGGATATTACGCAAAGTTTTATTGGACGCTTCGGCCTGACCATTAGCTTGAGGATAGTATGGAGAAGAAAAACTGAGCTTGATATTGAAAGCGTTGCAGAGATTCTGCAAATCAGCGTTCTTGAAAGACTTACCATTATCTGTGATTAGCTTGTGTGGAACGCCAAAGCGACAAATGATGTGTTGATAGACGAAATCAACTATGGGTTTAGCCTTTGTTGAAGAAAAGAGGATAGCTTCTCACCCACTTAGTAAAGTACTCGGGCGTAATGATAGAATGATGACGCTGTGAAGAACGGGGATTGATGAGACCAATAAGATCAAGACCCCACTGCGAAAAAGGCCACAAATCCGCCGCAGGTTGCAAAGCCTGACTAGGGATGTGCGTGAGATTGGAATGTTGTTGACACTTGACGCACTTCTTAGTGTATTCACAACAATCTTGATTAAGAGAAGGCCAATAATATCCCAGACGTAAGATGCGCTTAGCTACAGCTAAGCCACTAAAATGTCCACCACAGATACCGTCGTGGACCTCCTGGATAGCCTTAGATGATTCATGGGCTTTGAGGCATCGAAGCAAAATACCATCAAGGCCACGTTTGTAAAGAATCCCGCCTAGGATAGTATAGCGATTGGCGCGTTGGACAAAAGACCTTCTACCATTGGAAGTCAGATCTGGAGGAAGGATCGAATGAGATAGATAATCAACAATCTGTTGATACCACTCATCCTGAGTATGGGTTGTGACAACATTGATCGAAGTTAGTTGTTGAAGATGAGATGGTTGGTCTAATCGTTGTACAGCCACATAAAGACGCGAGTCTTCGGTGAAAGGTGGGATAAGTGAGGCTAATGAGGCCATTGTATCTGCGAATCGATTTGCAGTGCGAGGAATGGCTTGGATAGTGAATTTATCGAAAGATTGGAGTTGAGCAAGAACGATGTCACGATATTTTTGAAGGATATCATTCTTGCATTGATAGACACCCGTGACCTGATTAACGATGAGTTCAGAATCACCGAAGATGTCAATATGACGAGCGCCGAGATTAATGGCATTTTGAAGACCTAAGACAAGAGCTTCGTACTCAGCCATATTATTGGTGCACTCAAAGTTTAATTTGTGTGCGACTGGGATAGGCGTACCCCAAGGAGGAATCATCACGAAACCCGCACCTCCCCCTTGCTGGCATTTGGATCCATCAAAGAAGAGCTTTACTTTAAATGGAGATAGACCAAAATCAATTTGTTGGATATATTCATCGGGGAATTGAGCAAGGGGGTCTTGAGTGTCCGGAAGAGGAGCATCAGCTAATTGATCTGCAATAACCTGACCCTTGATAGCCTTTTGCGGGATAAACTCGAGGTCAAATTCTGTCATGAGCATAAGCCAACGAGTGATACGATCATTATGATAAGGCTTTGCATGAATTGTCTTGAGGGGATTGACACTTGTGACAATGTAAGTTTTATGATTAAGGAGATAATGACGAAGCTTAGAAGTTGCGAAGAAGAGAGCACAACATAGTTTTTCAGCTTCGGAGTAACGTGTCTCATACTCATGGAGGGTGCGACTGATGTAATAGACAGCTTGTTCTTTACCACAAGTGTCCCGATGCGAGATCATGGCTCCCAGAGCATGGTCAGTCACAGAGATATAAAGATAGAAAGGCTCCCCCTCGCGTGGAGGTGTAAGCACGGGTGGAGAAAGAAGATAAGCTTTGAGATCATCAAAGGCCTTTTGGCAATGCTCATCCCATTCAAAATGAACATTCTTACGGAGGAGATGGTGAAAAGGTTGACAACGGTCCGACAATTGGGAGATAAAACGACGCACCGATTGAAGACGTCCTTGGAGACTGCGGAGTTGCTTCAAGTTAGACGGGGGAGGCATCTCAAGGATGGCTTTTATTTTTGCGGGGTCCACTTCAATACCCCTGATGGAAATGATAAAACCTAAAAGTTTACCAGTGAGAACGCCAAATACGCACTTAGATGGATTTAGACGAAGACAAAAGCGGATAAGCCTCTCAAAGAGAGGTGCAAGGATGAAAAGATGATCCTGACGACGCTTGGACTTGCCGAGGAGATCGTCAACATAATCTTCCACAGTTTTGTGCAAGAGATCATGGAAGATGTAGGTCATTGCTCGTTGATAGGTTGCTCCTGCGTTCTTAAGACCAAAAGGCATGACACGATAGCAAAAGGTCCCCCAAGGAGTTATGAAGGAAGTCTTATGTTGGTCTTCTGGTGCGATGAGGATTTGATTATATCCAGAGAAACCATCCATAAGAGAAAGCATCTCATGACCCGCAGTTAAATCTACGAGTTGGTCGATATTAGGTAGAGGAAAATCATCTTTTGGACAAGCAAGATTAAGATCCCGGAAGTCGGTACAAATTTGAATTTTCCCAGTAGCCTTAGTTACTGGTACTACATTGGACACCCATTGTGGATAATCGATGGGTTGGATGAAGTTAGCCGAGAGCAAGCGCTGTAATTCTTCTTTAACAAGAAGGGCTACTCTAGGGTGCATTTTACGTAATTTTTGTTTAACTGGCTTGATGTTGGGAAGAGTAACGATATTGTGGACCACAATATCGGGATCGAGTCCTGGCATATCCTCATATGACCAAGCAAAGGCTTGACGATGGTTGGAAAGAAAAGTGGTAAAGTCCCCTAATTCCTGTGGATTAAGAGACTGGCCGACCTTAATGATGCGAGGGTCTTCAGAAGTCCCTATATTAAGGTCGATAGTGGCTTCGTTGAGAAGGGTAGACGTGTCAGAAGGAATAGTCTTGGGAAGATAAGAATCCTCTGCTCCCAGATAGGTGAGGACGGAATCGTCATCCGCACAGTGGATAGTGTTGATAGTAGGAGAGTCATCTCCAACTATTTCAGGGAAGATTAATGGTATAGAAGCGGACCGATTGTTAGTCTCATAGGCTAACGGCCCTAAGGAAATGGTATTGATCAAAAAAAAAAGTTAGGTGGGATGGAAATGTCATCGTCCACATCAAGTGATGCTTCTGACTTAGTGGGGGAAGATGGTTCCTCAGTAGGAAGAGGCTCATCGAGAATAGTGACGGTGGCTTTTGAAAGGGGTTTAAATCCTAAACCAAATTTCTGATGTGGCATGAGAGTAGGAATGGGTTTGAGGTCATGTATACCTTGTTCATATTTTCCCAGGCCAAAGCCTTTCCACGCGCATCGATATAGATAAGTTTTTGCAAACGTGGGATTCTGTAGATAATCAAACCCTGTTAAGTAAGGTTTGGTCCTAGGAGGAGAATCTGGGCGATAGTGAGGCGTATCAAGACCACCGTAGATGAAATTAGTCTGTTGATTGGGCAGACCAATGGTGACGATGCGACCGAGACCTGGTTGATATTCAGGTTGTTTGTCTGGTCTACCATACTCATTAGGTTTGAGATGGGCATCAAAAGAAAAGAGAGGAAGCTCTCCTAGTGAGAAACGCTGCAATGTCTCTTCTAGATTTTGTAAATCCGGTAGTTTGGTTGCAGGTATGGAAGAAGATGAGGCCCCGTCAGGAGAACATGCATTTTCTTTTAAAGGGGCAGATCTTGTGGTCATGTCGCATTGTGCGGAAGGAAAAGGATCTCCTGGATGAGTATATATTTTGCCCTCATATTGATATTTTAGGCATCGATGGAGGGTGGATGGGACACAATGCATTGCGCGAATCCAGGAGCGTCCGAGGATCATATTATAGTGGAATTTTCCTTCGACGATGTAGAAGAGTTCATGAAGCAGCTTCTTACCTACTCGAATGGGTAAGACCACAGTTCCTAAAGTAACTGCTAGCTGATCGTTAAATGATCGAAGGGCGAAAGGCGGGGGTGACACTACATTCTTTGGTAACTTAAGTTGCTCAAACGTGTGCGAGGAGATGACGTTGAGTGCAGCTCCACTATCGATCATAACACGTTTTAAGGTAGTGTTATTGATTTGGACTGTGATAAAGAGGGGAGCCTCCAAATCCTCGGAAGAAAGAGAAGGAATTTCTGAATCTTCAAAAGAAATGGTGGTTGATGGTCTATTCAATCCAACAACCAACTCGTAGGGCTGGGGCTCATCTGAATTCACTGCGATGCGACGCAGATTATCGATTAGAGCCTGGCGATGTTGTGGAGAGGATTGGATGAGGTCAAAAAGAGACATTTTGACCGGAGCCTGGGTGAGTTGTTTCATAACACTCTCCTCAACAGACACGGGAACTTGAGCCCGAGGTGCAGCACGAATAGAGACCCTGGGTCGTGGGGCTGATGAGGAAGGAGAAACGCCTTCAGGGGCTGCAGAAATGACAACCCGTGGTCGAGATGCTGAAGATGAAGATGGGTTATCATAGTGTTGGGTTCTAGTGGCGATATGGATTGTGTCAATTTGAGAAGGAGGAAGATCAAGTGGAGTGGGACCACTAGAGGTCTGAGTGGATCGTTGAGGCTCAGATGGGGCTAAGATGACAGGAGGTACTGTTCCTCCTCCTCCAGCAAAAGGTCACTTTCTTCCAGAAGGTTCTTGACAACGGCTTGAAGAGCTTTACATCCCTCAGTATCATGACCCGGGGTACGGTGGTAAGCACAAATCAGATCAGAGTTAAACCAGGTAGGTTTAACTCCTTTAGGGTTATAAGGTTTAATCGGAGGAAGGGTTATGGATGAAGATTGGATAAGTTGATGAAGGATTTCGGTGTAGAATCCGGTAGACGAAGAGGAGGATAGAGATGATGAAGGTGGTTCTTTTACATTAACCGACTGCCGAGGTAAAAGAACTTGCATGTTAGGTTTAACAGTCTTTTTAGGGATCCTCTTATTTGTTTGGACATTTGGAGGAGCAGTCTTGGGTACTTGGGATGGGAGTAAGTGAGACATGATTGACTTTGGTGGAGGAGGAGCCCCTAAAATAGATTTTGAAGATGATGGATATGTGACAAATTTTGCGGTCTTTGGAGACAAAGGGGGTTGCTTGGTCGAATTTACTGATGATTTAGATAATGTTGATTTAGAAGAGGAAGAAGCTCCCAAAGTAGGTGTAATCGGAGGAACATAGGGTGCCTTGGTTTTTGGTAATGAAGATGATGATCCTGATAGAAGAGGTGACGTCTTTTTAGTAGGTAAGTCTATTTTTCGGGGTATTGGTGAAGAATGTGTTGTAGAAGAAGATGATGGCTTTGATAAGTGTGTAGAAGAAGACGCCTTCTCAGCGGGCAAATCCAATCGTTTATGAGGCGTAGAGAGAGATTTTTGTGGAAGAGCACCAAGAGTCTTGATGGTCCGAAATATGGGCTTTCCTTTTTCAGGGATGGTGACAACTTCAACGGCATAAGGTGATTGTAACCTTTTCGGAGGAAGCAGGTGGGGAGGTACTGATGGTGTAACGTTAGATTTTGGTTGTCTCGGTTTAGGTTCAGGAACCGAGTGTATAGGTGTTGGTGCTACTTCTTTTGATTTTTCTTTAATAGGCAAAGTAACATTAGTGATGGAAGAAGGGGGTGATGAAGAAGCAGTTCCTTGCGAAGGGACTACTTCTGATGCAGTAATCATGGGTGAAACTACTGTAGGAAAAGAGATAGGAAGGGTCAAAATCGAAGATGCTTCCGTCGAAGTCGGCACAATTATAGGTACGTTCACCAAGGGCATAGTTGCAGCGGGAATGGGAGCAACAGAAGTAGATGTGTCTGTAGTGGAAACTCGAAGGGATGTAATTGCCTCGAGTATTGAAAGAATGTCTGATGATGAGACAGATGAGGATGACACTGTCTCGGGTATGGATGGAAGGTCAGACAAAGGAGCGGAGAGAGATGATTCCGTGCTTAGTAATGTAGGAATATTCAAAGACGGGCTATCTGAAGATGGTGGAACTCCAGTGATTGATGAAGTGGAAGGAGGTTCTGATTCGATTGATGTGTTTGCAGATGGCTTGGTTTCAGAAGAAGATTCTTCGGTAGAGATGAAGTTGATGGTATGAGTGTTTGGTTTTTGAGACTCTGAAGCGTTATGGTTCGGGGCATGATTGGGAAAAGGTTGTTTAAAAACATCGAGTGCCTGATTTGGGGGAGCATTTGGGTTATCCAGAATGAGCTCGCCTTTATCAATGAATTTCTGGACAAGATTTTTGAAAGTCTGACATCGTTCGATGTCATGACCCTTGGTTCTATGATAATGACAGAAATCATTTTCCCTATACCAGAATGGACGTTCTTGGTTTTCATCAATATTCCTAATGGGGGGAAGTTCGATCATGCGAACTTCCAACATTTTTTCTAAGATAGAGGCATATGATTCCCCCAATGGAGCGAAGGATCGAGATGATGAAGTCCCTTTTCGAGAAGATGAGGGGTCTCTTCGTGGTGTTTGATTAGAAGTATTGTCGGCCCGTGATGCTTTTAATACGATAGCGTTGGTGGATCCTTGATTTTTATCTTTAGAAGGGGAAGAATTTGGTTTGGTAAACCGAGAAAAATCTGGTTTAGATTTAGAGCGAAGTTTTAGCTTCCCTTGCTCAATGGCGCGAGATTCAAGTTTGCGTGCCATCGTGAAGGCTTCTTCAAAGGTATGAAAAGTTTGGATCCTTAAAGTGGAAGAAACGTGATTAGCACAAGATCGAGTAAACAACTCGATTTGTTGGGATTGAGGAAGGGAGAAAGACAATTGGTTGATTATCCCTCTCCAACGAGCGACAAAGTCTGTAATAGACTCATCATCGAATTGGCGAATGTTATAAAGATCTGTGATCGAGATCTTATGCGTGATATTTATTGAAAAGTTTTCAACAAACATCTGGGCCAATTGAGAGAAAGAAAACAAGGAATGTTGAGGAATGTTATTGTACCAGTCTAAAGCAGGACCTGCTAGAGACATAGGAAAGGTACGGAGCATAAGCTCCTGATCCTGGACTATGAGGTAGCAAGCATGTTTGAATGCTCGCAAATGTTGTTGAGGGTCTTCCCGACTATGAAATTTTGAAAATTTAGGAAGTTCCCATTGGGGAGGATAAGGCTTGAAAGCTACTGAGGGGTGAATGGGTTCATTACACACTTCTTCAAAGGAGTATGAAGGATGAGCCCCTTTTGTGGAGGCTTCCAAGTCTGTGATTTTCTTGAAGAGAATTTGAACCACGTCAGATTGAGGAGGAGGTACATTGGTATGTCCTACATAAGAAGCAAGTGGTGGATGTTGTTGAGGTGTCAATGGGGGATTCATCTGTTGATGGATAGGATGATAAGAGGAATAACCAGGTGTTCTGGGTGACACCGGGTGGGGTATTTGCTGTGAGGTAGCTTGCGTATAGGCAGGCTGTGAGATAATAAGTGGTTGAGAAAATGAAGGTTGGGTGACGGACGGAGCCTGTGATTGGTGGACTCCTATGTTTGTTGATTGAATCGAGACAGATTGAGGAATATGAGTGCCGGCTTGATTGGACATATTGGGGAACAAGACCTGAAAGGGGCCTTCTACTGCCGGATTAGGTATTAAGGGTGCTGATGTTAGAGGATGGGCGAAGGTCACAGTTGCTGGAATATTGGAAGAAAGACCCCCTAGAGGACGAGAAGTAGGAGCCAACTGACTATTCGGAGGGGGTTGGCTCATGAAGAGGTACTGACCTTGGGAAACGATGGAGGGCATAGATGAATTAACAGCAATATGCGGGTGTGCAGACGCATTCATTATAGCCAGGGCAGAAGACTTCTCAGAAGTAGGTTGTGGAATACTCGAGGTAACTGCGGTGTTAGGAATAGGTAAGACTATTTGAGAACTAGTCGATATGGTAGGTGGAAGAGAAAAGGGAGGCATAGGGGCCTCGCCCTTCTCCGTGGCTCGAGGCAAGAGAGATGATGCAAACTGCTCTACAAAGGCCTGGGGTGATCCACGAGGATAATCGTACACTTGTTGGATTGGTGGTCCTTGATCAGATATTTGAATAGACTTGTGTACTAGGTAGTCCATGAGGGCTATCGGATTGCGGTCGAGGAATGCCTGGAATTCAGGATCCCCGCGGGGAACATACTCCGAGCCAGATGATATTTCCGAAGGACTAGGGGAAGCTGGACGTGATGGGATTGCTTTGGCTTGATAGAAAGGATTATATGACCAGGATGGGGAACCAACTAACAGCGGTCCCGAGGAAGATTGGGGGGGTGCCGTAACCTCCACACTAGTGGTGATCTCGGAGGAAGAAGGAACCAGTTGAGCCATTCTTCTAGATTGTGACCGAGTGATAACCGTCATAAACACGCAGAAAAGAAGATTGACCTAACTAATGCACAGACAATTCAAGCAGCGCAAGTGATTATCTCCTTTAAATTTTGATGCTTTTAAGAAAAGAAAATGTTAGGGAAGGCTTTTTAGAACAGGAACTACTCAGATAGCCAAACTAAGGATGGTTTGGGTAATGTTTGGTGAGGAGTCCCGAAGGCACTTCAGTAAAAGACCGGTACGTGGCTTGATATAGGGGCCTACCCCCGCACTTCACACACCGCTGCGATAAGGGAGTCGGGTGCTTTGCCAATATATACCAAAATCTTCCGTGAATTTATAGCGCGGCCCGAGTACCGCGTAGGCTCTTCCTCTTGGATATCACTTCCAAGTAGGCGAGGCCAGGGAAGGAATTTTGTTTAAATGCTTTATACCTAGTGATTTTGGCTTTGTGTGCAAGGGTGAAAAATAAAAATCAAATAGTGTCACTACCGATTTTGATCAATTTTCCAGCCTAATTAAAACTAGATGAAAAACATGCAGCAATGACAAAGGAAAAGTTCTTTTTAAGCACTTAAAAACGAAGTGTTTGATTTCGATGAAGACAAGTCAAACAGATTCTTTCCCAAATGCGATTAAGTTCTTTTTAAGCACCAAAAATTGAAGTGTTTGGATGTGATAGGCAACCGACAAAGAAATCCTAAAAAGGAGAAAACACCGTAAAAGAGGAATACCTGTAGATTTAGCTCTCCAAGGTGTGTGGACTTCAAAAAGCGCGTTGTTGAGCTCTTCCCCTCGAACAATCCCACGAACAAGCAAAGTGCTCCGCAAGAAGAGGTTAAGCAAACACCAAAGAAAACCCAGAAAGATATATCCAGATAACGGTGAAACAGAAATCTCTATTTTTAAGGAACTAGAAAAATTTCGAAGATAACGATTTCGCCTAAAAAAGCAAGATTGAAATGATGAAAAGAAATGCTCAAATGGGACTGATAGAAATCAGTGAAGAAAAGGAACAAAGTTCAAAACTAGGAAAGAAATGAACTTACCAATAAGGGACTTTGGTTCAAGTCCCACCGGGCGTGCCAGAATGTAGATCAAGAATTTCGCGCTTGTTACCTGTCCAAGTTAATGCACCAAACTAAACACAAAAACCCTGAAAAACCCCAATGAAATTGATACCTGATGAAGATGTAGACGGATGAGGAAGCCGATGTAGATAAGACGGGCGCACACGAGCAATTCGCACAATAGATCCGAGTAACCTGCAAAACACCGATGCTTGACAGAAAAAGACCACGTTAAAAGATATTTAGGTGGACTGCCCGAGAAGTGGGTCCGGGAAGCGATAAGCTTCCTCGGCGGATGTCAGTCCACGTTTTCAATTAAGAAAAGAAGCATACATGATAAGAGATGTAAGTAAAAAGCTAGATTTTCTGATTGCAGTAATAAGACAGAATCTAAACAGCAGACAGAAAGTACAGAAAACAGGGAACTATGAAATAATGCGGATTTGTGTTACCTGTATCCTTTTACCTATCTGCAGGGAAATCGGCGTCGACTGGGTAGAATCGGCGTCGATTGAGATGGATCGGCGTCGACTAGGTAAGATCGGCATCGACTGGAGGCAGATCAATCAATCAGGGACTGTGCGATAAGATTCGGGAATTGGAAGGTGAATGTGGTCTGCTGGATGTGCCGAAGTTGGCGAGACACTGGAACAGAGTCACCAGATGATAGATGGTGGTGTGCGATGCTGATGTGACAGGGACAGAGTAACGGTGCTCCTCTCAGGGATTGATTCGGACAGGATCTGCCCTAATTTGATACAATTGATGCTAAGAAGATCTCTCTTTCTCACAACCTGTATCTCTCTCGCTCTCTGTTCGTGCGTAAGTGCTTCCTTTTTTCGTCTGTTCACTTTTCGCTCGTTCGTGGTCTCTTTTTCGGTCCCTAGAACTGAGTTCTGGACTTGCTTTTATAATCGGCGCCGCTCCTAGAAAATCGGCGCCGACCATATGGGTCGGCGCCGATCGCGGAATAGACTCCCGAGATGGCCAAAATGAGTGATTTCAAGAAAGATGAGAATTACCCCGAATACGGGAAATATCCCGCTTAGGGAAGCGGAAAAATAGATGTGATACATAGATAGGATAAATTTGGGGTAGATAAGTGATTAAGATGCATGGGAAGAAGCGTAATTAAATATTTAATATTTAATCACTCATGGGTAAGATATGATGGGGTGAATTAAATTTAGAGTAAGTGATTAAATCACAAATTGGATAATATCCCAAGGGGATAGTTGGTGACGTAAAACGTGCCCCAGGTTACCTAAGCAAGTAAATGGATGAGAGGGACACTAAATTGAGTAACCAATTTTAAGTGTCTACAATTTCAAGATAGTGTAGCTACCCCTTTTCGTTCCAGACAAAAATGGCCCTAAATTTGTAATCACTAAAGATATGATCACCACATGTTGATAGGTTAATATTTGTAAACGTTGATAAGTACCTATGGGAATGGGTACTATCATAAATAAACTATTGTTTACCATGGGTAAGGATCTCATGAGGATGGGGCCAATTTTTGTGAGTTGAAAACACCTTCCTAACACCCCAGATTGTGTTTTTGAGTGACAAAACTTCTAACATAAAATTTAAACCCTAAACCCTAAACCATAAGCCCTAAACCATAAACCATAAAATTAAACCCTAAACCCTGAACCCTAAGATATTGTTTAGGGTTTAGGGCTAAGGGTTTAAGGTTTAGGGTTTAATGTTTAGGGTTCATGGTGGTAAAAATAGGGTTTAGGGTTTAAGGTTTAGGGCTCAAGGTTCAGGGTTTAGGGATCAGGGTTTAGAGTTAAGGGTTTAGGGTTTATGGTTAAGGGTTTAAGGATTAGGATTTAGGGCTCGGGGTTTCGAGGCCCCGGGTTTAAGGTTTAGGGTTTAGGGCACATGATTTAGGGTTTAGGGTTTAAGGTTAAGGGTTTAGGATTTAGGGTTTAAGGGTTAGGGTTTAGGGCTCAAGGTTTAACGATACCTTTCCAGTGCAACTCCTCTTAAGGATCATATTCATATTCAATGTATCACCGTCGAAGAGGGAAGCTCCCCTATCAAATTGGTTATTCAATATGACGTGGAAGATGAGTAAAGAAAATGAAAGCTGGAGAATTATATTTCATTGGTAATTAGTACTAAGTATTAACAAGACTAATATGGCTTCCGACTACTCGACTAGGAGGCCATGACAATATTAGGACCATATTTCCTAGTCTCATGCCTAGAACCATCATTGAGTCTGCTTGTGTAAAATAAACATAGCGATAGGGGTATGGCTAAGAACACAAAGGAGTTATCAATCGCCTAGTAAATCTTTCTTGTTTAGTTTTGAATGGGAGTCATTTGGCCTATGGCTTAGTGACCTTCCATTCATTGATAATTCCTTCTATGATAAACCCATGGATGCTTTCAAAAGTGCCTTCAAAAGATAGGGGTATTCATTAAGCCTAATGAAGGTTATGATGTGATGTGTCAAAACTATATATTCACAATAACTTCTTCTTCCTTGAAAGTCCCTGGTTTGTTTTAGTAATGATGTCTCCTTGTATCTAAGGATCAAGGACTACTAGGGCCTGTGGTAGGATTGGACATTCAAGAATCATCAAGTGTTTGAATCAGAATGTTGTTGCATCTGGAGAAAAATTCTCAAACATTGGAGTAATGCATCTTGGAAAATAAAATTGAACCTTAGAAATCCTCTCAAATTTCCAGTCTAGGTCGTGTTCTTGGTCCTATAGCGGGTATCAACAAAAAAAAGAAATTTTTTTGACTAGAATTACTTACAAAATGCATTCTTTTGCTTGAACTTATCTTTATAAATGCAATCCAACTTTCCAAGTTCTCCATATTTTCCAAATTTGGGGTGAATTGACATTCTGGACCTCTGAAGGTGTGAAGAAAATGGTGAGTTCATTTCCTCCAACATTTCTTGAAGTGAATTTAAACGATGAAATTTGGAATTTGGAGGTGGCACGTGGTAGACATTGATTGTCCTACCACTAATTTTGAGTGACAAAACTTCTAACATGAACTTTAAACCCTAAGCCCTAAGCCCTAAACCATAAACCATAAACTTAAACCCTAAACCTAAATGTTGGGATTAACACACAAGTTGTACATATAATATATCAGATATAAACATACATGCAATAAAATAAGATATTCTACCAGAAGAAATATACAAAACAAGAGATATAAATCAACACCAGATTTAACATGGTTCACCCAGTGTGGGCTACATCCACCAAGAAACAAGCCAATCTATTATCCAAAGCTTTTAGAAGATATACAATGAAGATTTACAATCTTCCACACCTCTCACAATGTACAATACTTTCTTTCTCTCAAGCTTCTCCTTCTTCTCAAAGAATTCTCTCTCACAATTATTTTCACAATAATCATTAAATCTCTCAATCCTTACTTCTAAACCCTAGATTTCATGCTTATATAGGCATATAAAAACTTAGGGAACTTAGCCATGTAATTACAATCAATAGATATGCTTTAATACTAAATTTAGATCTAATTCCTGTGAGTTAAATAAAACACTCACACACAGGTAACCGACACCGGTTAACCCCAACCGATGTCGATTCTACTTTCCGACCAATGTCAATCATAGGTGTGATGTCAGTCCCTTCATAACCGATGTCGGTTATTGTGTTTTCTAGTAAGTTTAATATAACATGCTAAACTAAAGTAATTGAGATCCAAAACTCAACACTAAACCTTAAACCGTGAACCCTAAGACCTAAACTATAAACCCTTAACTTTGAGCCCTAAACCCTAAACTCCAAGCCCTAAATCTAAACCATAAACCCTAAACCCTAAACACTAAAAATTAATCCCTAATTACAAAAGCGTGAGCCCTAAACCCTAAACCTTAAACCTTGAGACCTATACCCTAAACACCCAACGTTAAACCCTAAGCCCTAAACCTTATACCCTAAAACTTAAATGCTAAACCTTGAAACCTAAACCTGAGCCCTAAACCCTAAACACTGAGCTGTAAATTATAAACCCTAAACCCTAAACCCTAAACCCTAAATTTTAAACCTTGAACACTAAAAATACTTGTTGGAAAGACTTCTAAAAAAATATACTAATGAGAATGATTGAAATTGGTACAAAAATTTTGAAGGAGGGAAATTTCAGATATCCAAGAAAAATTTAGTACAACCCTTTTCTAAGCAACCCCTTCCTGTGGGAAGCTTGCACAAAGAAATGTTACCCAATAGAACTATCTTCTTTTTCACATCGCATGGGAACTATTTCACTCATTGTAATGTTTTGTGTCTTACCCATTCTTATTAGTATTGACAGAGAGTATTCAACTGAAAAGGGTTCATTTTCATAGGCATAACATTCAAAGAGATTCATCACAATTTGATGCCTTTTATCTATTGATATCTTGAAGGAGGAAATGCCAAATATCCAATATTAATTTGGTACAAAGAAATGTTACCCAATACAACTATCTCCTTTTTCTATAGCTTTTGAAATATTTGGAGCTCCAAGAGTGTTATAAATAGCACAAGTATATGTAGAAGATCAAGAAACATTCAATAGTGCAAGTATATGTGGGGAGAAACATGTTTGGAAGAGATGTGTAATATATAAGGTTTGTCGATCCTTATAGTGCAGAAGATCAAGAGTAGTTTTCACTTTGTAATCACTACTATAGACTGAAGATCAAGTGCAAAAGATCAATACCATTAGAGTGTTTGTTCCCTAAACACTGAACCCTAAATCCTAAACCCTAACCCCTGAGCCCTAAACCCTAAATCATGGACCCTAAACCTTGAACCCTAAAATCTAAACCTTAAACCCTAAACTATAAACCCTAAACCCTAAACATTAATCCCTTAACCCTAAACCCTAAACCTAAACCTTAAACCATAGGCTCTAAACCCTAAACCGTAAACCGTAAACCCTAATTATTGAGCCCTTAACCCTAAACCATGAACACTAAACACTAAACCCTAAACCCTAAACCCTAAACACTAAAACCTAAACCCTAAACCATGAACCCTAAACCCGAACATTGATCCCTAAGTTCCCTAAACCATAAACCATAAACCCTAAACCCTCAACCCTTAACCCTAAACACTCAACCCTTAACCGTGCAACATTACCAACAAAGGAGTTCATACTGGTATTATGGTTGGATGAGGGTCGACTCTCGAGGATCATATTCATATTCGGTGTATCACCGTCGAAGAGGGAAGCTCCTTGTCAAATCGGTTATTCAAGTATGATGTGGAAGATGAGAAAAGCAAATGAAATATAGAGAATTATATTTCATGGGTAATTACTCGACTACTCGACTAGGAGGGCATGAAAATGTTAGGACCATATTTCCTAGTCTCATGGCTAGAACCATATTTGAGTTTTCTTGTACAAAATAAGCATAACAACATGGGAATGGATAATAACACATAGGGGTTATCAATCACCTAGTAAATATTTCTTGTTTAGTTCTGAATGGGAGTCTGTTGCCCTATGGCTTAGTGACCTTCTATTCATTGATAATTCCTTCTATAATAAACCCGTGGATGCTTTCAAAAGCACCTTAAAAATATAGGGGTAGTCATCAATCCTAGTGAAGGGAGTGATGTGATTTCTAAACAACTTGAAATGCAAATAGATTTAGAGGTCATAACATGAATTTACAAATATCTCTATTGTTATAAATGGAAGCCAAGTAATGAGTGTCTCCATATATCCAAAGATCAAGGACTATTGGGGTCTATGGCAGGATTGGACATTTAGGAATCATCGAGTTTCTAAATCAGAATGTCGTTGCATCTAGAGAAACATTCTCAAACATTGGATTAATGCATCTTGGAAAATAAAATTGAACCTCATAAATCCTCTCAAATTGCCAGTCTAGGTCGTGTTCCTGGTCTTGTTTCTATTTTGAGTTCTGGTTTTGGTTGTGGTCATCAAATATGGAAGTTTTAGGAAAGGAATCCACACTTGAATAATTATTCCCATTTATATTGTTGGAAATGCTAATGGCAGTGGCAGTGCTATGGAATTCGGTTGGTGGAAGGTGGGGTTGTGCCCTTATTGGTTTTTTTCTCATGGCGTCATTGGTATCCTTTCTAGTATTATTGGAGAGAACTCCCCATGCTTTTGTGATAAGTTTAAAATATCCCTCGGCTCCTGGGAACTTGTTTTGTAGTCATTTTTATGCCCTCTTAAAGAACAAGGAAATCCCATGCGCATCGGTCTTTCACCCGGCCGGGTCTTAGGTGCTCACTCAAGGCACGTGCGGGCATCGAGTCCCTCCTTTATGTGATTTGTGTGAGAATGCATTATTTATGACAAAAAATTAAGTGAACAGATTGGAAAGGAACCATACATTCATCTTAGAGCTCAGAATGGCTTCTAGACCAATGTGTTCATTCATATAAGAAAAGTATTACAGAACATAGATCTGAATCATAATAGAAAAGAAATGCACAAGGGTTTACACCCACTCATATGAAATATATATATATATATATATAACCGATCCATACATATGTAAGTAGAACTAGAACCACACATATATTCATGTTAAGCATGTTGATAACCACATTACATTAACTCAGGAAATCTCAGATTCATATGATAATGTAGACCAATGTCATGCATTGGAACTGGATTTAGGCCCTTCATAGTACAAAGAAAAATGTTTAGACCCATCCCCTTAATACAACATACTCCTACAAATCCTCTAAACCCAACCTATGGAGTTCTCACAATATTCTGCATGGCTTTGCCTCTTTCTCGTTCTATTATCGGTCTCTCCATTTGTTTTTTTTTCTTCTACTGGGTGCTCATATATATAGCTTTGTCAAGCACCGTCATGCCTTTCTAAAGTTGTAGATTACTTGCCATGTGTCCAAGTGGTCCTCCATGGGAGCATGCTTCTTTATATGCGAGCTCTCCATCCTTCGCCATGATGACCTTATGGAATCTTCTATCGTAAGGTATATTCCTTCCATGGGCACCAAGTTGCCAGTGGCACCTTATCCACTTTGCATGTGTAGTCGGGTCATGCTTTCCTTGTGTCCTACCCGATATGCCAAATATGGTTAAGTCCTAAGATCTTTTCTCTACTGCGTGTGTCACTGGTTCCACTAAAACCATTTCTTGCATGCTTTCTCCTTGTGCACCCTTATTCAAATAGGCCTTGCGTGCCCACGTGCCTTCTTGTACTTAGCCAATATTTTAGGGGCCCAACATCACCCCACACTACGCTGTTCTCCGCCCTCGGGAACACTTTCTCAAAGAATAAAGAATGACTGTCCTTAAATAGTTTGGAGAAAGAATAAAGGAATGAAGAATTTGGGGAAGAATGAAAGAATGGGGAAACTATGATTATTTCTGCAAGAGGAGAGGGAAATCCTTTATCAAGTATGCCTCCAACTTATTCCAAGTATTGACCTTGCTTTGTGCCTATTGACAAAGGTCACTGAATAAGGTGCTCACCTCTTCAAAGCTTAGCCCTTCTCCTTGGGTATTCATCATTTCCATGATCCCATCTAACTGTTTGCCCAAATCCTCAAGTGCATCCATCCTTTGAGTGATATAGGGATACAACTCTTTCAGCCGGTTTTTGATTGAGACCGAAAGGTCTTAGTAGCCTCTGATTTCTTCTCAACCTTGGCTAGGATTTTTTCATGTTCCGCCCTATTCCCCTTGTTCTTCTCCTAGAAATCCTTGAGCTCTGCTTCATGGGTGGCAAATAAAATTCTCGCCACTCTATCTCTATCAATGCAGTTGTCATAAGTGGCCTCAACGACTTGGGCGATGGCTTTCACATTTGTGAGGAATTTCTTGTATTGGGCCACAATGGCCACAACCTTCATCTTTTCCTCCTTTTCTTTGCGCGTTGATGCCTCTTCTATCAGACTCCAAGGTCAGTGGTCATCTTTCCATTGTGAGGACGCGGGTCAAGTCCTCTAGACACTCCAGGGTGGATCCATACTTCTACGCTGGTGGCATTAGATCTGGATGCTTCAAGAAAATGGCATTTGTGATCATCTCTACTTTCTTGTAGACCTCACGCACCCTTTCCTTCTCTTCTTTCAACTCACGCCTTAGCTGCACACTGATTAGCTCCTCCCGCTTTAACTCCTTGGTTATTTTCTCCAGCTCCTCTTCCCTTTTCTCCAGTTCTGCCTCTAGGAACTTCACCTTGTCGTTCCTCCCAAAGAGTCTAGCTTCTACTTCCACCAAAACCTTGTTCAACGCGTTACAGATTTTCTCGTTTGATAGCCATTGAGCGTTTACCAAGGGGTTATCACCTTTTGAATCTGGTACCTTCATTATTGCCCCTTGGCTTACTTCGAATTATGGTTCATTGATGTGGGACTCAAATGCCCAAGAAATCATTTTCCTCATTTGAGGGTATGCACCTTCCTCATCAAATGATGTCATAGCCAAGAGTTTCTCCATTGGTATGGTGCTTTGAAAGTGTGCACGAAACACCTTGTTCGAGATCATCAATATAGCCCATCCTCTAAACTTGTGATGCCTCTGTGCTTTTCTTCCCTATGCGTGTGGGCTTAGGAAAGATCGAGAGCAGGCCCAGGATCCCCTCCTATGTTTCCATATTCCTTTTCTACGCTTTCCTCCTCTGCTTCCTTCATCACTAGGTCCGCTTTGCATTCCATCTCTTACTCTACTAGGTCTTCGATGATCTTGGCTACTTCCTTCTCCATGGCCTTGTCTATCTGTTCCTTAGTGAGGCTTGGGGTCCTCTATTCTTTTGTAACTTCCTCACTTACCCCCTTGTCCTAAGTATCCTCTTCTTCCTTGTCATTCTTCCTCTTGAAAAATATGTACTCATTTTATTCTTCCTCTCCTTCCTCCTCTGAGTCATGAACCTCATAGATAGGATGGTCCTCCTAGTTCATCTTCATCATCATCATCTCTCTCACCTCTATAGGCCTCAAGCTCTTTGTGTCCTCTCGAATCATTTTCTTCTATCACCTTCTACTTCTTCCTGGCAGGAGATTTTTCTTCCTTCTCCTCCTCCTCTGGTGAATTTTCTGGGTGATGGGTTCTTTGTGCTTCGACACTTCTTCCTCTGGAGTCTTTACTTTTACCAATAATTCTTTTCGATGCATAAGTATTGGGCTTAGTGCTTGTCTCGACATGCTTACCTCTTGTGTATCCTGAACACTTGGTGCTTTCTCGCACTTCTTCCCTTTCCCTCTTCTCGTGGCACGGGCTTCTTTCTTCTGTGGGATATTCAAGGATGGATATGTCATTTTCCAAGTATGCACCCTTTTCAAATTTTAGCCTGGTGTAGAGGTATATTCTTGCTACAGCCCTTCCAACGATTGGTAATGTCATTGGTTGTATCATCTGTATCTCATGGGAGACATATGTCTCCATGTATGCACACTTCTTGGGGTAAACCAACTTTCTGTGTAACTCTCTATGGTCTTGATCTACCTCACTAAGGTCAAACCTTAGTCTCTTGGCCTCTTTGAATCTATTCACCCCGCTTGGAAGTATTATGCGGTGAAGGAGAAGGGAAGCTTGCACTATGGGCTCATTGTTTCATCTGTCAACCTAAATATTCCAATGCATAAGTGTTGATATACGTCAATTCTGCTTCTCCTTGCACGAGCATGGGTAACTACTCTGGAATCCTCCATTCCACCTCGAACATGTCCCTCATGCGCTTGTACCATTTCTCTAAACATGCCTTATGAGTGGCTGTCATGGTCTCACAAGTATATTTTACGAACCATTTTGTGGGTGAGGGATCCTCTTCTAGGTACTCCCAAAAAAACCTTTCCGGCCCATTAGACACTCTGATCTCTGAGAAGATAATTGTGAGGAGGACATTACCAAATAGTATCTTCTCGCCTTCTTACATGTTGCTAATGATTTCATCCATGATGAAAGTGGACAAGTTATAGATGGTCCCCTCAGATATTTTTGGCACACGTTCAGCCATGCCTTGTTCACTTGAGTCCATCTCTCTTGGTTACCAAGCACGTGACCATCCTCATCACAAGGTTTGGGATCTCTACGATGTCAAAGTATCACGATCCTTTCTTGTAGTCATATGTAGTAATTGTTTCCTTGATGGCCTCCTTATCACTTAGGTCATCATCAATGTTATCCCCTTCACAGATAAGGCCTATGAACTTAGAAATTAACTAGGGAGTTATGCGCATCTTGTGCCCCATGAAATAAAATGGTCTTCGTGAACGTGCACCATTAGCCACTAGTAGAGGCACTCAGGTTTTCCAAAGTAAGGTAATTCATAAAGTTGTAGTAACCCTACCTTCTCCAATTTAACCTTTACTTTGTCACTGTAGATGGGCATGCCTTCTGGTGTCCTCTTATTTGTTGGGTGAACCAACTCCAAAGCCATTTCTTTTTCTGTCGTGCTGGTGCGGTGATTATAGTCACTTATAGTCATCTTCCACAAATGATATTCCCATTCTTTTCCTAGCAATACCCCATCCAGTATTGCATCTCTGCATACCATTCTTCATTTGTGCTTACGACGGTAACCGTTTGCTTCCCCTTACCCTTTCCCTTATGATTTTTAGGTGAGATGGTTGCTTTCTTTGGTGCCATTCTTCTAGTTAGGTTATCACTTCAAGCATCTTTTCCTTGCTCTGCTCTACCACTTTATCCAACCCTAATGCACAACCTTGCAAAGAAATCCTCCTACACCGTGCCCTAGCTACCAAACCCTAACTGGAACAATTCTTCCACAAGACGGTGCTTCAACAACTTCCTTCTCAACAACTTCCTTCTCGCTTGTGTACTCCTTTCCAATGGGTTTATAGTTATGATCTAGTCACATCCTCTCAGATATCTTAAATTTTTCTTCGCACATATCACCTTTGGATTCCCTAGTTCGCGAGAGCTCTTTTCTCTTTGTAAATGCAAGGTAAATAATGAAGTGCTTGACTTCTTATTTATAGATTTTCCTTCTTTCCAAAGCATTAAATGCTATTTTACCTACCACCATACTTAGTATTAAATGCAAATTTTTCCACCAAGCCGACCTTACACGCCTTCACCTATGCACCCAATCTTGTGCAAAACATGCTACAACCTTCTGGCATGTAAACAATCCATCCTGACAGAAGACTCTTATGCACGTGTCAACAACTCGAAGGCACTTCTTCTATCCACATGGTTTTTTCTCTCACCTACCTTGTGTTGTTCCTATGCTTCTCTTTGTATGTGGTTTCTCTGGTCTTATCCTAACACCAACATTTTTCATCCACCTCTTCTTCCATTCACTTCATCCTTCGCACGCTTTGTATCCATTAACCAGAAATTCACCGCAATTTCTAATGCCGATTCAATTTGTATTACGGGCCTATACTTCGCATTACTCCACCCCACACTAAAACAAATGTGCGGTCCTCTGCACATGAAAAAAATTCAAAAAGTAATGTGGTTACCGACACCCAAGGTGAAAAACAAACAATAGAACAAATGACGAGAAAGGGAAACACAAGAAAGGAAAATTGCATAAAGGGAAACTTATACTAAATGGCAAAACGCCTTATTACAAACACCAAGAAGACTTATTTATAGTAGGGCTTCAACCTAATTCCATTGAAATGGCCTAGTAATCTCATTCCATCTAGCACTCTCAATTGGCACGCACCTGAATTAAGGATATCCGAGATGATATAGGGACCCAACCAATGGAATTTCAGCTTTTCGGGATGGCACAAAAACTTAGAATCATATAACAATACCATCTGCCCAATCTCAAATTGTTTTTTTCTGATGTGGTGATCATGTCATGCTTTTTGTTTAGCTTTTAAGCCTTTGAATCCACCTGGCCAATAATCATCTCTTGTCTAATTTCATCAATTTGTCAATCCTTTCCTCCAAAGTGCTTGTTCGTCGACCAATCCTCCTGCGCATGTTATACACAGAGAAGGTATCATAAACTCAATGGGTAAGACAACCTCGTGTCATACACCAATTGGAATGGTGTGGCTTTATTCAACCTCTTGTAGGTTTTCCTATACGCCCATAGAACTGCTGATACTTTGTCATCCCAATCTCGTCTACCAACGTCACAAATTTTGGTCAGGGTATGACTCAGTATTTTATTAAATGCCTCAATAGTTCCATTTTCTTGTGGATGGTAAGGGGTAGTATTATGATGAGCCACCATGAAATATACTAATAGAATCCTGATGGTCTCATTTAGGAAATGCGTACCCCTATCACTGGTTAAGCTCAATGGGCATCCATACTATGTAATAATATTTTCCCATAGAAACCTGGCTATTGTAGCCACTATACAATCCTTGGTAGGCGTTGCTTCTGCCCATCTTGTCAAATAATCCGTGCAAGTGATTACACAACATGATCCTATCCTATACGTAGTTGGCAAAATGGGGCCTACAAAATCTATGACCCATTTTTCAAATGTCTCTATACTTGGAATAGGGCAAAGGCATTTCATCCCTCCTTCTGGTTTTCCAAGGCACTGACAATGATCACATGCCTTGTAATAATCTTTACAATCTTGATATAGGGTTTCCCACCATAACCCAACTTGTAATATCTTTCACGTAGTGGCGTCCCCTGCATAGTGTCCACTTGCACTTCCTCCATGCACATCCTCCATAATAGTCAGGCACTCATGTTCTAGCATGCACCAGTGCAACACTTCATCACGTCCTAGTTTGTACAAATCACCACTAACTAGCATGTAGGGTGTGATGCGTATGGCTAATTGCTTCCTCTCTAATGATTTCATCCCTTCTAGTGCCATACCTGTTTTGAGAAATATTGCAATATCCTCTAAGTCTGAGGGTGCACGCCACAACCTAAACAACTACATGTCGGCATGGTCTCCTCAATGCTTTGCGCATCCTCTCCTGAGTCAATCCTAGACAAGTGATCGGGCCCAAAATTACTCTTTCTTGGCTTGAAAACCACTATGAACTCAAATTATTGGAATAGCAGGACCCATCGACATATGCGCCCTTGTAGAATGGGCTTGTTTACCAAGTATTTTAATGTCATGTGGTCCATGTAGAATACAAATGGTGTTGCCAGTAGATATTTCTTGAACTTGTGCAACACGTAGATCTTGGATAGTGCTTGGCACTTAGTAGTGGTGTAGTTTTTCTCTATTGATGTTAACTACTTGCTTGCAAAACACAAGGGATGGTCGATAATCCCTTCACCAGGTTATGCTAATCGCTGCCAACGGGTGCATCGGGGGCATCCACATGAACATGGAAAGGCTTATCCCAAATGGGGAAATGGAGAATGGGTGCTATGACAAGCCAATCCTTCAAATTTTTGAATGCCCTTTGCTGCACCTCTCCCCAATAAAAGGAATTCTTGTGTCTAAGTAATTCCTCTAAGGGCGCATGATCTTGGCATATCCCTTGATGAAATTCCTATAGTAATCTGTATGCCCAAGGAATGCACACGATGCTTTGGCTAGTAGGCTCCCCTAAACCCACGATGGTTGCAACCTTGGCAGGATCTACTAGTAAGCCCTCCTTGCATATGATATGTCCCAATAAGGTTCCAAATGGGGTAGAAAAGACACACTTCTTGATTTTGAGGGATATCCTCAACTGTCGACACCTTTCAAACATTAGTCTTAAGTTATCACAATGGTCCTTGTCTACACCATACATAGTCTAATCATCCAAATAGACCTAAAGAAATTTATGGATGAATTCTGAAAGGCTTATACCACTATGTGTGAGAACACAACAAGCGCATTCTTCAATCCAAAAGGCATGACCGTATAGGAAAAACTTCCCCATTCAGCGGTAAAAGTTGTCTTTGTTTGGTCTTCCTTTGCAATCCACACTGATGGTACCCTAAGAACCCATTTGTGAAGGATTTGACTTTGCGCCCAGCCGCTCCCTCTAAAATTTCTTCAGTAAATGGGGTAGGAAATGGATCAATGACACATACTACATTCAGGTCCCTGTAGTCAACACAGATCATTATCCTCCCATCCTTTTTTGCCCGATGACCATTAGGCTTATCCATTTTGATTCTTCTATAGCCTCAATGATACCTAACGCTATCATTTTTTCAATCTCCTCCTTGACCCGTATGCACAAATTTGGATTCATCTAGTATGGCCTCTTCGGATTGGGTGCGTACCTTCCTTCATTTTTATCTTCATCTCCCCCAAGGAATTCACATAACATATCAATGATATTTGAGACCTCCTTTTCTAACCAATAGTCTCCAATGATTTCTTCCTTAGGTTTTGTCTCTGACCCAATGTTAACCTTATTCATTTTTAAGGGCTCATGATAAGCGCGCATCCTTTTATCAGTGCAATCTAAAACATCATGCGTTCCTACAGAGTGGTTAACATCTAGAATCTCCATTTCCTCTCCATCTATGACATAAACCATCTTTCCTTTTTCCTTTTCTATGCATGCTTTCTCAAACTACATCTCCTCTGACTCATCCTCATCAAAACGTGCCTCTAAATTGGGCTCACCTAGAAAATATAGTAGCCTATCTTCCGCCATGGCACTATCCCCCATTGTAAAATGTTTGGTCACTTGCAATGCCTTATCCATTGATGGCTTTGCGCTCTAATATTCAAAAGCTTGGATGAGATCAATCGTCAGCTCTTGCTAATTTGCTTTCTATCGGTGGGTTTTTGAATGGATATACCATGCACGTGCACAACCTTGTAGTGTGGAATATAGCTTATGTATCCATAATGATGGTGGCAAGGATTTTCGCCTCCTATCGATACCTTCTCACATGCTTGGATATGAAATGAAGTAGTCTCTTTACCATGGTAGTCTTGAATGACCATGGGCACATTTCTCCTAGAAAACCTTACAGAGAATGTGATTCTTACCTCGTGCCACTCCAAGAGGTTATCTTCTTTGTGTAGACCACCAACACACTGCGCAGACCTGAGTATGCTATAACTGAGCACCCCTCTTCTTTTTTCTTCATTTTTCCACTAAGCTTCCATGTCCTGTAAGAAAATTTTAGGGTATGCCCCTCTGGAGTTACTTGGTAACTTCTTTCCTCTTAAGCGCTTAAGTGAGCCCACCTTGGTCACTTTTTTATAGACCCCCTTGGTTGTCACCCAATTAACTCATAGGTCCCGTGTGCCCAATTGTCACACGCCATGCTTGTGGTATCACTCATAGACTAGGCATCCTAAAATTGGATAACTCCTTCTGTAGGGTGAATTATCTCTAGGTCTTTGATGGAGCACACATAAATTCTATCAAGGACCTCTTCTCCCAAAGGTTTAGTGTAAGGCACTGAATTCCCATCCATCAAAGGGATGATGACTTGTTCTTCCTTGTTCTCGAAATTGATATATCCTTTGTTGAACCTATTGTCACCCTCAAAATCCCCCTCTCATTTTCTAAGTCAAACTTGAAAATTTTGAGCTCACGCCTCCCGAAGTGTTCAAGTAAAGTTGGAAGTCCGAAAAGATAGAGAATTCCATGCTTTGAAGTTGTTTAAACCCTCGGTCTGCACATTTTGATAAATTTTCTATTTTCTGTCTAGACGCATGAAAATTTTATTGTTGCCCTCATCCGAATGAAATTATCAATCTTTCTATGGCCATGGATCGTCGAACCTTGTATTTTTTCAATTCCCAGTTCGCGAAAGAAATTTGAAATCCAAAGTGAGAATGCGGGCCATCGGAGCACTTTTAGAAATTTGGTTTTATTTCTGAAAGTGGAGTTTAAATCATAAAATCATCTCAGTTCTCTCTGGGACTTGTTCTCGCATTGAAATTCGGAGCGGGGAAGCGAGGTTGGTAGAGAAATTTGAGGTTTTGAGGCTTTTTGTAAAAATGGCTAAAATTCATAAAGTGACCATGACCACGATCATGCTATGAGGAAAAGTCAAATGTTGAGCCCACATTGAAAGTCAAAGTGGGAAAGTGGGTCGGCGGAAACCTCCATGTGTTAGCACAGGTGCAACTTCAAAGGAAAAATCCAAAGGTAGGTTCCAAATGAGTGCCAGCTCTCCATGTTTCCAGGGTCAAATATACGGCCCCTCCAAATAAAAGGGAGAAATTCAAATATTAAGCCTGAATAGAAAGTCAAGGTAGGGAAGTTGACCATCAGGGAGATTTGATAGTTTGAGCCTTGTTTTCATTAAAGGGGCTTAAAGTTAAAAAGTGACCAGAAACCTCGACAACACCAAGGAAAAAGTCAAATACTAAGCCGCATTGAAGGTCAAAGTGGGGAGGCGAGCTGGTGGAACAATTTTTGTTTTTGAGCCTTTTTGTAAAAAGGGCTAAAAGTCATAAAGCGAGCCACGATTCCTTCACCAATCAAGTGAGGCCACGTGTCAAGACCATATCAAAAGCGGGTGAGCGGACCAAAAATGTAAAAAATGCCAAATCTCTATAAAGTCACAAAATGTAAAAGGCATCCTCCATGCCCGCTCCAGTAAATTTCTCCCATGTGGATGACTCTGGTTTAAAGTTTCAAAGGCAAGATGAATGGTTCAAATTCAAAGTTACAAAACAGTGTAACGGTTGCATTATGAAAAGTCTGGTTTTTCTCGCCATTGGCGTTTCTTTGCGAATCAAGAATCTAAATGGACGTGAATGATTAAAAAAAAATTGTAAACCATTTCTTGCTAACAAGAAGAAGTTGTAGAATCGTTTCTTACAAGATATTTAATGTATTCTTCACACCATTATAAGGGGTTGGTGATTGATCTTGTAAACTCCAGAGTGCATTATACCTAGAGAAAGCAAAGGAGATAGCCAATTTTCTTCTACTTTCCTCCATTCTCAAATTTCTTCCATTCCCACATTATGTACAATCTCTGTTTAAGCATCAATACAAGAAGAAGGATTTTGTAGCCTCTTCGATGAGGAGATTTTAGAAACTTTGAGTTCGCAATATTATCTCATCTTGTTGCCATTTGCAAGGTTGTTTCTTCTCATGAATGCATGTGTTGAAGTTTCTAACTAGTGCATGCAGGAATATAATTTTCTACCTATGACATTAGTTCTCCTACCTATTTTCTCACTCCATTTCCCACCTTCATAGCAAATTCCCCCCTTGCAGATAACTGCAAGCATTTTCTGTAGGGTCAGTAGAGTGCCCCTATTGGATCCCCGACCGAAAGGCCACCACAAAGATCCATGCTTTCTCACACATGCATACATGGTAGATGCACTGGTTAAGTAGAGGGACTTAGATTCCCAGAGCGTTGGCAAGGAATTCACAAAATTTTCCACCCAAAAATTTCCTTGCCAACAAGTTTTTGGTGCCCACCATGGGGCAGATTTAGCAACATCTACACCTGAATGCGACTGTAAGGTCAGAAAATTCAAAATTCAAAAAAGAGAAAAATTTCTAGAATTTGAATGGCTATATGAGCCACATGGATTCAAATCATGGCTATTGGGAAACCCTCTTGTTGATAGACCAATTGCACTTCCACATCCAAGAAGATGTTGCTTCAGATTTGAGGGAAGCTATCTGACATAATAGACAAAGTGCCAATCACTACTTCATTACCATGAGAATTCTAGACCTTGAAGAAGAACGCACTGCTGAATTGGAGAGGTAAAGACAAATTCCAACACCACAAAGAAGAGCATAGATTTTCAAGATGGCAAATAAAATGTACACCCAAGAATGAGACAAAGAGGACAAACTAATCCCATTTTTAGGAACTTTAAAGGAGACAAGAGCTACTTGGAATCCAGAGGCTTCCTTTTCAAGCAACTGGTCACATTGGGAACCTAAGTGTTTCCAATCCTTTAGATGGTGAATTTCCATACATCAATGAGAACCTTGTAGAATTCACTAACATGGAGACTGAAGAAGAATATAGAGAAAGAGGTGAGAGCCGACGAATAAATAAGAGCTCAACTCGAAGAAATCGAGAGACTTCAAGCCAAGGCAGACGAAAGAGAAACAACATAAGCCACAACCTTAGCAAGGTTGGAAGCTAGAAATAGAAATAGAATGGGGATCATGATCATGAGTGTGAACATGATCATGAGGCCCGTAGGCCTAATGTACCATGGGGAGGAAACAACGGTCCACTGGATCTTACTCAACCACTCCATGAGCTACCGAGATGCTCGAGAAAAAACTTCCCAAAATTTAGAGGGGATGGCTCTCAATTCCCTAAAGAGCATGTAGCAGCATTTATCACTTCTTGCGTTGTCTTTGGGTATTGAGGATGAAGATTTGTTAGTCGAATCTTTTTGGATTCACATCCAGAGAAAGTTACTGAATGGTTCTACATGCTACCACCGAGGTCCGTCACCTGTTTGGAGGATATAAGAAGTGCATTTGAACATAGGTTCAAGAGCATAGAATATTGTCAGGATCTTCTAGTCCAATTGGTACAAATGAAGAAAGAAACCTCTGAGTTAATGAGGGACTTTGTAGCAAGGTATAACAGAGTGATAAGAAGGATCCCACGAAGATGTGGTGCCTTCAAAAATAATTTGAAGAGGTTCTTCATCAACGCCTTGCCATCAGAAGTAGGTTTCTTCCTCAGAAGAACCCAACCAATAACATTAAGGGAAGCTTAAGACCATGTAATAGAAACTGATGATAATCTAATCTTTTCTGGTAAAGTGAAAGGCCCAAATGGAAAGAAAAAGGGTCGAATTCAAACTCTGTCACCACAAATATGATGTTACAAAAATGGCAAATGACTTGGTTTCCTTGAAGAAGCAACTATCTCATATCACAATGCGGAATGCTTCAAGGAAACCAAACCTCCGAGATAGGTCAATTATTACTCCACTTCCTTGTCGCTTGCTCAAGCACCACCACCAATGCCATCTATGATACCAAAGAGCTCGAGGAGGAAGTAGAAATTGATGAAACTGAAGAATAAAATATGGAATACTATGAAAACTATCTTGAGGTCGAGGAAGTTGATATGCACAATGGCCTAATTGAGTACGTTGATGATGAAGATGAGAATGATGAAGAAGCTCCAAGTTTCTCATGTGTTTTTTTCACTCATGCACAATCTAGGAAAGGTGCTTCATCCTCAACGGCTGCAGTAAAGGATAAGAAGAATAAAGAAGATTCTCCTCTAGAGGTCACACAAAATAAAATCATTAGCAGAGGATCACCATTACCACCTTCTATGGAGTCGGCCAAAGAAAAACTAGACTCACTAGTTTTTAGGGATCATGCTACTATGCCAAGTAAGTCATCTAATTCTTCTCCCAGCTCAAAAGTTGCTAAGAACAATTCTCCTTTAAATGTTGTTCCTGTAAAAACATCTAAGGTTCAATCAAAATCTATACCCTCACCCCCTTCCAAGCCAATTGATACACCCGAAAAGGAGAATTCAACACCTAAAGTAGCAAATCCTCTACCATGTAAATCTTCCTCCATTTTTGGAACCTCTTCCTCACTCACCATAACCCCATTTGACTTTGTGGAGACACTTAAAATTGGTTACTCAATTTAGTGTCCCTCGCATTCGTTTATCTTCTCAGGTAACCTGGGGCACGTTTATATCACCACTACCCCCTTGGAGTATTAATCAATTTGTGATTTAAACACCTATCCTAAGTTTAATTCACCCCATTTTGTTTCACCCATGAGTAATTAAATATTAACTATTTAATTACACCTTTTTACATATATCCTAACCACTTATCTACCCCATATCTATTTTATCCATATATCCCCCCTATTTCTCCTCCTCCCAAACCGAGTCGCGGGATATCTCCCGTACTTGGGATGATAGGATCATTCTCATCTTCCTGAAATCGCCCGTTTGGCCATTTCGGGAGTCTGTTCCCCGATCGGCGCCGACCGGTACTCGGTCGACGCCGATTTTTCGGAACGGCGCCGATTTAATCTCGGTCGGCGCCGATTATAAATAGAAGCCCAGAACTCAGTTCTGGTTAGACACAGATTGTAAGAGAGAGAACGAGAGAGTTCCGAACATCAATTTTGAGTTTAATCTATCGAGTGAAAGTGAATCTTGTCCAAATCAATCCCTGAGAGGAGCACCGTTACTCTGCTCTTATCACATCAGCATTGCACGTCTCCATTGATTCTCTGGTGACTGTGTTCCTGCATCCAGCATAGGTGGACCCTGGCCAGTGTCTCTCCGGCATTTGCAGATCCTGCAGACGTTGACGATCTTGCCTCTGTTTTCTGATTCTCAAACCTTTTCGCACGCTGCCCCGGATCGACGCCGATCCACATCAGTCGACGCCGATCCACATAAGTCGACGCCGATCCACATCAGTCGACGCCGATCATACTGCAGACAGGTAAAAGGACCCGGGTAACATAGATCCAGTTTTGTTTGCACAGTTTCCTATTTTTTCTGTTGCTTTGCTTGTCTCTTTGTTTAGATTTCGTTTTATTACCGTGATTAGAAAATCTAGTCCTGTACGTACATCTTTTATCATGTTTGCTTCTTTGCTTAATTAAAAACGTGGACTGACATCCGCCGAGGGAGCTTATCACTTCCCGGACCCGCTTCTCGGGCAGTCCACCAAAATATCTTTTAACGTGGTCTTTTTCTGTCAAGCACTGGTGTCTTGCAGGTTTCTTGGATCTACTGTGCCGAATTGCTCGTGTGCGCCCGTCTTATCTACATCGGCTTCCTTATCCATCTACATCTTCGGATCTTGTCCATCAGGTATCAATTTCATTTGAGTTTTTCAAGGTTTTTGTGTTTAGTTTGGTACATTAACTTGGACAGGTAACAAGCGTGAAATTCTTGATCTACATTCTGGCACGCCCGGTGGGACCGAACCAAAGTCCCTTATTGGTAAGTTCATCCCTTTTCTAGTTTTGAACTTTGTTCTTTTTTTTTTCTCGCTGATTTTTCTCAGTTTTCTTGAGCATTTCTTTCATCATTTCAATCTTGCTTTTTAGGTAAATCATTATCTTGAAATTTTTCTAGTTCCTTAAAATAGAAATTTTTCGTTTTCACCATTATCTGGATATATCTTTCTGGATCTTGTTTGGTGTTTGCTTAACCTTTTCTTGTGGAGCACTTTGCTTGTTCGTGGGATTGTTCGAGGGGAAGAGCTCAACAACGTGCTTTTTGAAGTCCACACACCTTGGAGAGCTAAATCTACAGGTATTTCTCTTTTACGGTGTTTTCTCTTTTTAGGAACTAAAAAAAAAAAAAAAATAAATAAATAAATAAAAAAAATTTGTTTGTTTTTTATCACATCCAAACATTTCAATTTTTGGTGCTTAAAAGGAATTTAATCGCATTTGGGAAAGAATCTGTTTGACTTGTCTTCATCGAAATCAAACACTTCATTTTTAAGTGCTTAAAAAGAACTCTTTTTTTTGTCATTGTTGTTGTATGTTTTTCATCTAGTTTTAATTAGGCTGGAAAATTGATCAAAATCGGTAGTGACACTATTTGATTTTTATTTTTCACCCTTGCACACAAAGCCAAAATCACTAGGTATAAAGCATTTAAACAAAAATTCCTTCCCTGGCCTCGCCTACTTGGAAGTGACATCCAAGAGGAAGAGCCTACGCGGTACTCGGGCCGCGCTATAAATTCACGGAAGTTCTGGTATATATTGGCAAAGCACCCGACTCCCTTATCGCAGCGGTGTGTGAAGTGCGGGGGTAGGCCCCTATATCAAGCCACGTACCGGTCTTTTACTGAAGTGCCTTCGGGACTCCTCACCAAACATTCCCCAAACCATCCTTAGTTTGGCTATCTGAGTAGTTCCTGTTCTAAAAAGCCTTCCCTAATATTTTCTTTCTTAAAAGCATCAAAATTTAAAGGAGATAATCACCTGCGCTGCTTGAATTGTCTGTGCATTAGTTAGGTCAATCTTCTTTTCTGTGTGTTTATGACGGTCATCACTCGGTTACAATCTAGAAGAATGGCTCAATTGGCCCCTACTTCTTCCGAGATTACCACTAGTGTGGATGTTTCGGCACCCCCCAAATCTTCCTCGGGACGACTTGTTAGTTGGCTCCCCATCCTGGTCATATAATCCTTTCTATCAAGCCAAAGCAACCCCATCACATCCAGCTTCCCCTAGTCCTTCAGAAATATCATCTGCTTCTGACTTAGAGTATGTTCCTCGTGGGGATCCTGAATTTCAGGCACTCCTTGATCGTAATCCGGTAGCCCTCATGGACTACCTAGTACACAAATCTATTCAAATATCTGATCAAGGACCACCAATCCAACAAGTGTATGATTATCCTCGTGAACCATCCCAGGATTTTGTAGAACAGTTAGCATCATTTTTCTCACCTCGAGCCATAGAAGAGGGTGGCGCACCTGTGCCTCCTTTTTCTCTTCCACCTACCGTATCGACTAGTTCTCAAATAGTCTTACCTATTCCTAATGCCACAGTTACCTCGACTATTCCACAACCTACTTCTGAGAAGTCCTCTTCTCTGGCTATCATGGGTGCGTCTGCGCACCCACATATCGCTGTTAATTCATCTATGCCATCCATTGTATCCCAGGGTCAGTACCTCTTCATGAGTCAACCCCCTTCGACTAGTCAGTTGCTTCCTGCTTCTCGTCCTCCAGTGGGTTTTTCTTCCAATGTTCCGAGCAACAGTGACCTTCACCCATCCTCTAGCATCGGCGCCCTTAATAACTAATCCGGTAGTAAAAAGCCTCTTTCAGGTCTTGTTCCCCACCATGTCCAATCAAATCAACACCCATGTTCCTCAATCTATTCCGATTCAGTCAACAAGCATAGGAGTCCACCAATCACAGGCTCCGTCCGTCATCCAACCTTCATTTTCTCAACCACTTATTATCCCACAGCCTGCCTATACACAGGCTCCTTCACAGCAAATACCTCACCAGGCGTCACCCAGAATGCCTGGTTATTCCTCTTATCATCCTATCAATCAACAGATGAATCCCCCATTGACACCTCAACAACATCCACCATCTGCTTCCTATGTAGGACATGCCACTGTGCCTCCTCCTCAATCTGACGTGGTTCAAATTCTTTTCAAGAAGATCGCAGACTTGGAAGCCTCCACCAAAGGGGCTCGTCCTTCATACTCTTTTGAAGAAGTGTGTAATGAACCCATTCATCCCTCAGTGGCTTTTAAGCCTTATCCTCCCCAATGGGAACTTCCTAAATTTTCAAAATTCCATAGTCGGGAGGACCCTCAACAGCATTTGCGAGCATTCAAACATGCTTGCTACCTCATAGTCCAAGATCAGGAGCTTATGCTCCGTACTTTTCCTATGTCTCTGGCAGGCCCTGCTTTAGACTGGTACAATAACATTCCTCAACACTCCTTGTTTTCTTTCTCTCAATTGGCTCAGATGTTTGTTGAAAAATTTTCAATAAATATCGCGCATAAGATCTCGATCACAGATCTTTATAACATTCGTCAATTCGATGATGAGTCTATTGCAGACTTTGTCGCTCGTTGGAGAGGGATAGTAAATCAGTTGTCTTTCTCCCTTCCTCAACCCCAACAGATCGAGTTGTTTACTCGATCTTGTGCTAATCATATTTCTTCCACTTTAAGGATCCAGACCTTTCATACATTTGAAGAAGCCTTTACGATGGCACGCAAACTTGAGTCTCGCGCCATTGAACAAGGGAAGTTAAAACTTCGCTCTAAGTCTAAACCAGATTTTTCTCGGTTTACCAAATCAAATCCTTCCACTTCTAAAGACAAGAACCAGGGATCCACCAACGCTATCGTATTAAAAACATCACGAGCTGATAATACTTCTAATCAAACACCACGGAGAGACTCCTCATCTTCTCGAAAAGGGTCCTCGTCATCTCGATCTTTCACTTCGTTGGGAGAATCATATGCTTCTATCTTAGAGAAAATGTTGGAAGTTCGCATGATCGAACTTCCCCCCATTCGGAATATTGATGAAAGCCAAGAACGTCCATTCTGGTATAGGGAAAATGATTTCTGTCATTATCATAGAACCAAAGGTCATGACATTGAACGATGTCAGACCTTCAAAAATCTTGTCCAGAAATTCATTGATAGAGGTGAGCTCATTCTGGATAACCCAAATGCTCCCCCAAATCAGGCACTGGATGTTTTTAAACAACCTTTTCCTAATCATTCCCCAAACCATAATGCTTCAGAATCTCAAAAACCAAACACTCATACTATCAGCTTCATCTCTACTGAAGAATCTTCTTCTGAAACTAAGCCATCTGCGAACACATCGACCGAATCAGAACCTCCTTCTACTTCGCTAATCGCTGAGATTCCACCATCTTCAAATAGCTCGTCTTCGAATATTCCTACATTGCAAGATACGGATTCATCTCTCTCTCGCTTCCTTGTCTGACCTTCCATCCATACCCGAGACAGTGTCATCCTCATCTGTCTCATCGTCGGACATTCTTTCAGTGCTCGAGGCAATTACATCCCTTCGAGTTTCCACTGCGGATACACCTACTTCTGTTTCTCCCATTTTTGCTGCGACTATGCCATTGGTAAACGTACCTATAGTTGTACCAACTTCAATGGAAGCGTCTTCGATTTTGACTCTTCCTGTTTCCTTTCCTACAGTAGTTTCACCCACAATTACTGTACCAGAAGTAGTTCCTTTGCAAGGAGCTGCTTCTTCATCACTCACTTCTTCCATCACCAATGCGTTGCTTCGCCCATTAAAGGAAAATCTAAAGAAGTAGCACCGACACCTATACACTCGGTTCCCGAACTTAGACCGAGACAACCAAAATCTAACATTGCATCATCAGCATCTCCCCTTTGTTTTCTCCGGAAAGGTTACAATCCCCTTATGCGGTTGAAATTGTCACCATCCCTGAAAAGGGAAAGCCTATAGTTCACGTGTTCAAGAATCTGGGTGCTTTCCCGCAAAAATCTCTATCTACGCCTCATAAAAGATTGGATTTATCCACTGAGAAGGCGTCTTCTCCTGCAAACTTATCAAAACCATCATCTTCTTCTACAACACATTCTTCACCAGCACCTCGAAAAGTGGACTTACCTATTAAAAGGACGTCACCTCCTTTATCAAAATCATCATCTTCATTACCAAAAACCAGGACACCCTTTGTTCCTCCGATTAGACCTACTTTGGGAGCTTCTTCCTCATCTAGATCGACATTATCTAAATCATCAGTAGTTTCGACCAAGCAGCCTCCTTTACTTCTGAAGACCACGACACCTGTTACATCTCCACCATCTTCAAAATCTATTCTAGGGGCTCCTCCTCCATCAAAAACAATCATGTCTCACTTACTTCCACCTCAAGTGCCTAAGGCTGCCCCTCCAGATGTCCGAAAAAATAAGATGATCCCTAAAAAGACTGTCAAACCTAACATGCAAGTCCTTTTACCTCGGCAGTCTGTTAAAGTGGAAGAGGTGCCTTCATCATCCCTGTCCTCATCTTTGTCTAACGGATTCTATACTGAAATCCTTCGCCAACTTATCCAATCTTCATCCATATCTCTTCCTCCGATTAAACCCTATAACCCTAAAGGAGTTAAACCTGCCTGGTTTAACTCTGATTTGATTTGCGCCTACCACCGTACCCCGGGTCATGATACTGAGAGGTGTAAAGCCCTTCAATCTGTTGTCAACAGCCTTTTGGAAGAAAGTGATCTTTTGCTGGAGGATGAGGAACAAGTATCTCCTGTCATCATAGCTCCATCTGAGTCCCAACGATCTACTCAGACCTCTACTTCTAGTGATTCCACTCCAAATGACCTTCCACCTTCTCAAATCGACACAATTCATATCGCCACTAGAACCCAACAGTATGATAATCCATCCTCATCAACAGCATCTCGACCACGGGTTGTCATTTCTGCAGCCCCCGAAGGAATTTCTCCTTCCTCATTAGCCTCGAGACCCCGAGTCTCTATTCGTGCTGCACCTCGGGCTCAAGTTCCCGTATCAGTTGAGGAGAGTGTTATGAAACAACTCACCCAGGCTCCGGTCAAAATGTCTCTTTTTGACCTCATTCAATCCTCTCCGCAACATCGCCAAGCTCTGATTGATAATCTGCGTCGCATCGCAGTGAATTCAGATGAGCCCCAGCCTTTCGAGATGGTTGTTGGATTGAATAGACCATCAACCACCATTTCTTTTGAAGACTCAGAAATTCCTTCCCTTTCTTCCGAGGATTTAGAGGCTCCCCTCTTTATCACAGTCCAGATCGACAACACTACATTAAAACGCATTATGATCGACAGTGGAGCTGCACTTAATGTCATCTCCTCACACACATTCGAACAGCTTAAGTTACCAAAGAACGTAGTGTCACCCCCGCCTTTCGCTCTTCGATCATTTAACGATCAGCTAGCAGTTACTTTAGGAACTGTGGTCCTACCCATTCGAGTAGGTAAGAAGTTGCTTCACGAACTCTTTTACATTGTTGAAGGGAAATTCCACTATAATATGATCCTCGGACGCTCCTGGATTCGTGCAATGCATTGTGTCCCATCCACCCTCCATCGATGCTTAAAATATCAATATGAGGGCAAAATCTATACTCATCCAGGAGATCCTTTTCCTTCCGCACAATGTGACATGACCACAGGGTCTGCCCCTCTAAAGGAAAATGCTTGTTCTCCTGATGGGGCCTCATCTTCTTCCATACCTGCAACCAAACTACCGGATTTACAAAATCTAGAAGAGACATTGCAGCGTTTCTCACTGGGAGAGCTTCCTCTCCTTTCTTTTGACACCCATCTCAAACCTAGTGAGTATGGTAGACCAGACAAACAACCTGAATATCAGCCAGGTCTCGGTCGCATCGTCACCATTGGTCTGCCCAATCAACAGACTAATTTCATCTACGGTGGTCTTGATACGCCTCACTATCACCCGGATTCTCCTCCTAGGGCCAAACCTTATTTAACAGGGTTCGATTGTCTACAGAATCCCACGTTTGCAAAAACTTATTTATATCGATGCGCGTGGAAGGGCTTTGGCCTGGGAAAATATGAACAAGGTGTGCATGACCTCGCATCCATTCCAACTCTCATGCCACATCAAAAATTTGGTTTAGGATTTAAACCTCTTTCAAAAGCCACTATCACTGTTCTCGATGAGCCTCTTCCTATTGAGGAACCATCTTCTCCCGCTAGGTCAGAAGCATCACTCGATGTGGACGACGCCATTTCCATCCGTCTAACTTTTTTTTTTAGTCAATACCATTTCCTTAGGACCACTAACCTATAAGACTAATGACACGTCCACTTCCATACCGTTAGTTTTCCCTGAAATAGTTGGAGACGACTCTCCTACTATCAACACTATCCACTGTGTGGATGATGATTCTGTTCTCACCTATCTGGGGGCAGAGGATTCTTATCTTCCTAAGACCATTCCTTCCGACACGTCTACGCTTCTCAACGAAGCCACTGTCGACCTTAATATAGGGACTTCTAAAGACCCTCGCATCATTAAGGTCGGCCAATCCCTTAATCCACAGGAGTTAGGAGATTTTACCACTTTTCTTTCCAACCATCGTCAAGCCTTTGCTTGGTCATATGAGGATATGCCGGACTCGATCCCGATATCGTGGTTCACAATATCGTTACTCTTCCCGACATTAAACCGGTTAAACAAAAATTGCGTAAAATGCACCCTAGAGTAGCCCTGCTTGTTAAAGAAGAGTTACAGCGCTTGCTCTCGGCTAATTTCATCCAACCCATCGATTATCCACAATGGGTTTCCAATGTAGTACCAGTAACTAAAGCCACTGGGAAAATTTGAATTTGTACCGACTTCCGGGATCTCAATCTTGCTTGTCCAAAAGATGATTTTCCTCTACCTAATATCGACCAACTCGTGGATTTAACTACGGGTCATGAGATGCTTTCTCTTATGGATGGTTTCTCTGGGTATAATCAAATTCTCATCGCACCAGAAGACCAACATAAGACTTCTTTCATAACTCCTTGGGGGACCTTTTGTTATCGTGTCATGCCCTTCGGTCTTAAGAACGCAGGAGCAACCTATCAACGAGCAATGACCTACATCTTCCATGATCTCTTACACAAAACTGTGGAAGATTACGTCGACGATCTCCTCGGTAAATCAAAACGTCGTCAGGATCATCTTTTCATTCTTGCACCTCTCTTTGAGAGGCTTATTCACTTTTGTCTTCGTCTAAATCCATCTAAGTGTGTGTTTGGCGTTCTCACTGGTAAACTTTTAGGCTTTATCATTTCCATTAGGGGTATTGAAGTGGACCCCGCAAAAATAAAAGCTATCCTTGAGATGCCTCCCCCTTCTAACTTAAAGCAACTCCGCAGTCTCCAAGGACGTCTTCAATCAGTGCGTCGTTTTATCTCACAATTGTCGGACCGTTGTCAACCTTTTCATCATCTCCTCCGTAAGAATGTTCATTTTGAATGGGATGAGCATTGCCAAAAGGCCTTTGATGATCTCAAAGCTTATCTTCTTTCTCCACCTGTGCTTACACCTCCACGCGAGGGGGAGCCTTTCTATCTTTATATCTCTGTGACTGACCATGCTCTGGGAGCCATGATCTCGCATCGGGACACTTGCGGTAAAGAACAAGCTATCTATTACATCAGTCGCACCCTCCATGATTATGAAACACGTTATTCCGAAGCTGAAAAGTTGTGTTGTGCTCTCTTCTTCGCAACTTCTAAGCTTCGTCATTACCTCCTTAATCACAAAACTTACATTGTCACAAGTGTCAATCCACTCAAGACAATTCATGCGAAGCCTTATCACAATGATCGTATCACTCGTTGGCTCATGCTTATGACAGAATTTGACCTCGAGTTTATCCCGCAAAAGTCTATCAAGGGTCAGGTTATTGCAGATCAATTAGCTGATGCTCCTCTTCCGGACACTCAAGACCCCCTTGCTCAATTCCCCGATGAATATATCCAACAAATTGATTTTGGTCTATCTCCATTTAAAGTAAAGCTCTTCTTTGATGGATCCAAATGTCAGCAAGGGGGAGGTGCAGGTTTCGTGATGATTCCTCCTTGGGGTACGCCTATCCCAGTCGCACACAAATTAAACTTTGAGTGCACCAATAATATGGCTGAATATGAAGCTCTTGTCTTGGGTCTTCAAAATGCCATTAATCTCGGCGCTCATCATATTGACATCTTTGGTGATTCTGAACTCATCGTTAATCAAGTCACAGGCATCTATCAATGCAAGAATGATGTCCTTCAAAAATATCGTGATATCGTTCTTGTTCAACTCCAATCTTTCGATAAATTCACTATCCAAGCCATTCCTCACACTGCGAATCGATTCGTGGATACAATGGCTTCGTTAGCTTCACTTATCCCGCCTTTTACCGAAGACTCGCGACTTTATGTGGCTGTGCAACGATTAGATCAACCATCTCATCTTCGGCAACTAACTTTAATCCATGCTGTCACAACCGATACTCAGGATGAGTGGTATCAACAGATCATTGATTATCTATCTCATTCGGTCCTGCCTCCAGATCTGACTACCAATGGTAGAAGATCTTTTATCCAACGCGCTAATCGCTATACTATTCTAGGCGGGATCCTCTACAAACGCAGCTTTGATGGTATTTTGCTTCGATGCCTCAAAACCCGTGAATCATCTAAAGCTATCCAGGAGGTCCATGACGGTATCTGTGGTGGACATTTTAGTGGCTTGGCTGTGGCTAAACGCATCTTACGTTTGGGATATTATTGGCCTTCTCTTAATCGAGATTGCGTTGTGAATACACTAAGAAATGTGTCAAGTGTCAACAACATTCCAATCTCACACATATCCCTAGTCAAGCTTTACAACCTGCAGCGGATTTGTGGCCTTTTTCGCAATGGGGTCTTGATCTCATTGGTCTCATCAATCCCCGTTCTTCACAGCATCATCATTCTATCATTACTACCACGGAATACTTTACTAAGTGGGTGGAGGCTATCCCTCTTTCTTCAACAAAGGCTAAACCCATAGTTGATTTTGTCTATCAACACATCATTTGTCGCTTTGGCGTTCCACACAAACTCATCACAGATAACGGTAAGTCTTTCAAGAACGTTGATTTGCAGAACCTCTGCGATGCTTTCAATATCAAGCTCAACTTTTCCTCTCCATACTATCCGCAAGCTAATGGCCAGGCCGAAGCTTCCAATAAAACTTTGCGTAATATCCTCGCAAAGGTAACTAGTCGAGCTGGTAGGGATTGGCATTTACATATCCCTTTTGCTCTCTGGGCTTATCGGACTAGTATTCGTACTCCTACGGGTGCTACTCCCTTCTCTCTCATCTATGGGTCTGAGGCTGTTCTTCCTTTGGAAGTCCAAATCCCATCTCTCCGTGTTTCTCTCAGAGAATTCGTCTCTGATGAGGACTATCGTCAAAATCGTCTAGCACAACTTGAATTATTAGATGAGCGGCGTCTCAACGCTCTTGAACATCATCAAGTCTATCTTGAGCGTGTCAAACGTGCTTATAACAAGCACTTGCAGCACCGTGACTTCAAAATTGGTGATCTTGTTCTTAAAGAAAACCAAAATGTCACTACACTCGAAAGGAGTCAACGTGGTAAGTTTGCTCCCAACTGGATGGGCCCGTACATTATCACTCATAAATATGGGTCTGGGGCTTATCGTTTATCTTCCATGGATGGTATACCTGAAGTGGAACCTCTTAATGCTTTGCATCTACGGCCCTTCTACTGTTAAAATCTATCTTACACAAATTTAGTCGCAAGACAGATCTTTCATCCATCTAACAACTAGTCATATACTTTCATGGTGATTCGGAACTATGTGGTTCTCCGCCTATTGCCTCTTTTTCCTTAAATATGAGTATCGCGGCTCTACTCATTGCATTTTTCTTTTGGATATGTTCCTCCTCATGGTAGGAATACCTTAATCACCGTTTCATCTGTCCCAAGTGCTTATCTTAATCGGATCTACTCGGGGCATGCGTGCATGTTCTTTTATGTTTTCTTTCCCTCTATCTGATCTATCTAGGTCTAAACTCAGCTTCTTCCAAAAGGATTTTCAAAAAAAAAAAAAAAAAAAAAAAAGATGTTAAAAAAAAAAAAAGATAGACTGATCCCTTGAAGGACAGCTATCCATATATTATGAACTGAATCAAAAAAAATATAGACCATGCCCTCGAAGGATGGCTATCATTAAAATTCAAAATACAGACCGCTCCCTTGAAGGACGGCTGTTTCTCAAAGCACCACTCAAGGCTTCTTGCATTGATCAGCCTTTCAGTCAGTTTGTACACTTTTTAGCATCGCTGAAAGACTTCCCGTATTGATCAGTCTTTCCATATCTAGCAAACTTCCCGCATTGATCAGTTTGCTTTTCTGCCAAAATCATGAAGCTGAGATTTAAGACCTTTTGTCGATCATATGGAGAATCCTATTTTCCCAGTATGAACATGTATTCTGTCCCTTGTACATTTCGACAAGATACTTACTTACTGCTCTTTCCGTTTCCATCCTAAATCTGGTTTGTGGCTAGTTAGTGTCAGGTTTATTTTAACCTCATATAGGGCCTTGTATGCATGGTCTTTTGGTTTCCTATCCAGATTCTATTTATGGTCGGTTGGGAGTCTGATTTATCATTTTTCTTCATATTTGGGTGTATTCCCTTTATTTCTAATCAAGGTCGTTCTCACTACGTCCTTGACTCTCACCAAGGTCTTTCCAATTATTTCATCCAGTTAACTTAACATTTAACATGTTAATCAAACTCTATCATTTATCTAAAATTCATCTGATCTACTTTGTCCAATACATATCTCATCGCCTCTATCTATTTTCATCAAAATATAATTAAAATCTCAAAAATATCAAATCCATTCCATCTATCTATATCCTCCTCTAATCTATCTATCATATCACATTACATCTATCTATCACTTTTCTCATCCATGTCACATACCAATACATCAAATTACATCTATTTTTATCTATTTCTATATCTCAATCACATCAAATTACATCTATTTTTAATTAGTCCATATCTATTCAATCACATCAAATTACATCTATTTTTATCCTCTATCAGTCTATATCTATTCAAACACATCAAATCACATCTATTTATATCCTCTATCAGTCTATATCTATCCAATCACATCAAATCACATCTATTTATATCCTCTATCAAGTCTATATCTATCCAATCACATCTATTCATCATCTATCAGTCTCTATCTATATCCATCTATCCATGTATATCAAAATCAAAAGCATGAGAACAATTATATGACAAATGAAATGATGAATCTATATATACATGTGTGTCTGTACAACAAAAAATGGGTGGCTTTCAATCAAGCCATCTATAAAATGCCTTCCAATCGAGGCTACATCACTACATCAATCTCTATATCGTGAAATCTGATGCGTGGAGGACACTATCTCCTCCACCCTCCTCTGGACCAGGCTGTCTCCCCTGGCCGCCGCCTATCGAGCTAGATGCACCTGCTGCTGGAGGCCTCTGCACACCTCGGTCTCTCCCGGTGCTCCCTCCCTCTGATGCCCCGCTCGCGGTGGCTGTCGCTGATCTCCTCCTTGCCCCGTAACGGGGCACATCTGGGGCATGCTGTGCTAGGGCATCCTCGTAATATCTCACCTCAGCGAGGAGAGACTGATAGGTACTCAAGCTCACGGTACCCGGTGCTCGTAATGCTGCCGCCGGGCCGCTGGTCTTTCTTGGTGCGGTGGTGCTGCTCTAGGGTCGTACCCTGTGTACCCGACTCTGACATGGTACCTGTCTCCCCATATTTGGCCCTGAGGGCCTCCCTATGTCGAAGGTAGCGATCCCTCTGCTGGATCGCTATATCTCACTCCCTGCGAGCGAGTGGTGTCTCTCTCCAAAATTAGGGCATCCCTCTCCTCTGTCAGAGCTCTGATCTCCTCAAGAGCCACCTGGTGTGTCTGCGTCAAGGTGGCATGCTCTCCCTCCAATCTCTCTAGCAGTGTAGCCATATCCTCCTCATCGGCATCTATAGATGCCGGAAGGTGTCGTGGTAGCTCTGTAGCATACCATGCCGCATAACCATCATCCACCCCTGCGTCATCATCACTGTCTGTGGAGGGTGGGGCCTCTCTCAATGGATCTGCCGGGATCAAAATCGGTAGATCAGTCTCCCTGCTATCTCACCTATAAGGCCTGTAAGTAGTCGGCACTGTCTGCACTAGGCCGAACTGTCTCAATACCCGCACAAATGGGACTCGCTCCCACATATCAGGCCTGCGGCCCCTAACCACCCTGCTCCGTCTCAATGCCACCAAGTGAGCATCCTGACCAGCCCATGTCGGAAATACCCGATATGGCCTCCAGATAACCTGATCCGTGTCAGCGTCCTGAAACGCTCGGTATACCAATCTGCGGATCTCCCTGTATCTCCCGGGGCCATATCGGCCCGCCATCGCCGGAATCCATAGTCAATAGACCCCACTGCTGCTGGCATCCAAGGAAGCCCGGATGGCCTGATCACTGCTATATGCTCATATGCCCAGCAATGGAGCACAAAACTGACATCGATACCTGTCCTCCGGCCAGTGGTATACATCCATAGCTCATGATATATCTGAGCTATCAAGGCATCAGCAAATGCGAATACCTGTCTGAACTGCAAGATGTCACACACGCAATCTAATAATAACAATGGGAATCTCCCACCTCCCGAATCTGGTAAAGCAAAATAAGAGATCGCCATCTGAATCAATGCTATCCGTCTGCTCCTGGGCACATCTATCATATCTGCGAGGCTATCCTCACCCCGCCGGATGCTATCTCTGAATCATCTGCCCTGTCTCCATACAATCGAACTAGGGCCCTCTGCTGCTGCTCTCGTGGCGTGATCTCTATCGGATCCCCAGTGATCGGCAGCCTCAAAATCCTGTATATGTCCTCGTGGGTGATGGTCATCTCACCCGTCCTGAACCAAAAAGTGCAAGTCTGGCTATCCCATCGTCGCACTAATGCCCGCATCAACTCTACATCTCGCGGCACTCGTCTGTAATACCGGAAACCCCCGAGCCCGGCTAACTCTAAGTGGCACCAATCTGCATCAGTGACGTCAGGGAGAATGGTCTCCAGTAGCTCGGGAATCGCATCCCTCATGTGTAGTACCTCTCGTGCCTGCATTCACGACATCAAGAGCGATGTTAGCTTCATATTTACCTAAATCTGAACATCCAAAAAAAAAATTTATCATCTTCATTTAACACTTTCATTCAATCGGCGTCGATTATATACAATCGACGTCGATCTACTAAAGTCGACGCCGATTGAATTCAATCGGCGCCGCTCTAATAAAATCGACGCCGATTATACCAATCGACGCCGATTGCGGGCCGGACTTAAATCAGACTCTGGCCTCCCCCAAAAAAAAATCAAACAAAAAAAAAAAAAAATAAAATAACGATAATCACGAGTCAGGAGAAACCACTTACCCCAGGTCGTGTCCTCCTCCGCTTCTGACCGCTTCCAGAGGCTTCCATGATGCTCAAATCCAATTTTTGACTCTCTCTGAATCAATCATCACGGTGTAAATAAATCGTTTACGTTTTCCGTTCGCATATTTATATGTGCTATAAACGGTCGGCGCCGATTTTTTGGGTCGGCGCCGTTTACTTGGGTCGGCGCCGATTAGTGTGATCACCGCCGATTTTCCATATCTGCTTGCCATAGTGTTGATGCTTGGCCTTATTTATCTGATCATTATTGTGCACTGAATGTTGCCTTTTGGCACATCTTTTCGATATTACCGTCCATTTCGAGTTTGTTCCCTTTGCGTGGAACACTCACTTTTTTTGGCCGCTTAGGGTTCACGGGTCTGTAGGCACTAACGTCGTCTGCTTTGCAGACCGTCTAATTGTCCCTACCAATGTGTCTCTCTTTAGAGGCTGACTATTTTGCAGCCCTCCTTACACTCATGGGTCTGTAGGTACTAACGTCGTCTCATGAGGAGACCGTCTAGATTGCCCTACCAATGTGAGTTCTTTAGGTTGCTGCCTTTTTATTTATTTTTGTGCATCATTAATGATCAGATCTACTCCAGACATCCAGCTGGGGCATCCTGCGTTTTCATCTACCTCTTTCAAACTTGGGATCGTTTGTTCTATCACCCATCCCATCCCTAGTTTGAGGGGGATCACATCATCACTTTTTCTTCCTTTCTTCCACCTCCTTGTTTTTGTCTCACAACTTTGCTTATCGCAAGTTACTTGACAAAAAGGGGCAAAATGTAGACACTTAAAATTGGTTACTCAATTTAGTGTCCCTCACATTCGTTTATCTTCTCGGGTAACCTGGGGCACGTTTATATCACCACTACCCCCTTGGAGTATTAATCAATTTGTGATTTAAACACCTATCCTAAGTTTAATTCACCCCATTTTGTTTCACCCATGAGTAATTAAATATTAACTATTTAATTACACCTTTTTACATATATCCTAACCACTTATCTACCCCATATCTATTTTATCCATATATCCCCCCTATTTCTCCTCCTCCCAAACCGAGTCGCGGGATATCTCCCATACTTGGGATGATAGGATCATTCTCATCTTCCCAGAAATCGCCCGTTTGGCCATTTTGGGAGTCTGTTCCCCGATCGGCGCCGACCGGTACTCGGTCGACGCCGATTTTTAGGAACGGCGCCGATTTAATCTCGGTCGCCGATTATAAATAGAAGCCCAGAACTCAGTTCTGGTTAGACACAGATTGTAAGAGAGAGAACGAGAGAGTTCCGAACATCAATTTTGAGTTTAATCTATCGAGTGAAAGTGAATCTTGTCCAAATCAATCCCTGAGAGGAGCACCATTACTCTGCTCTTATCACATCAGCATTGCACATCTCCATTGATTCTCTGGTGACTGTGTTCCTGCATCCAGCACAGGTGGACCCTGGCCAGTGTCTCTCCGGCATTTGCAGATCCTGCAGACGTTGACGATCTTGCCTCTATTTTCTGATTCTCAAACCTTTTCACACGCTGCCCGGATCGACGCCGATCCACATCAGTCGACGCCGATCCACATAAGTCGACGCCGATCCACATAAGTCGACGCCGATCCACATCAGTCGACGCCGATCATACTGCAGACAGGTAAAAGGACCCGGGTAACATAGATCTAGTTTTGTTTGCATAGTTTCCTATTTTCTGTTGCTTTCTGTCTGCTGTTTAGATTCTGTTTTATTACTGTGATCAGAAAATCTAGTCCTGTACGTACATCTTTTATCATGTTTGCTTCTTTGCTTAATTAAAAACGTGGACTGACATCCGCCGAGGGAGCTTATCGCTTCCCGGACCCGCTTCTCGGGAAGTCCACCAAAATATCTTTTAACGTGGTCTTTTTCTATCAAGCACTGGTGTCTTGCAGGTTTCTTGGATCTATTGTGCCGAATTGCTCGTGTGCGCCCGTCTTATCTACATCGGCTTCCTTATCCATCTACATCTTCGGATCTTGTCCATCAGGTATCAATTTCATTTGAGTTTTCAAGGTTTTTGTGTTTAGTTTGGTACATTCCACTTCTCATGGAGGAAGAGGAAGATCAAATTTGGAAAATGGAATTTGATGGTAGTCATTCTAGTGTGGGCTTGGGAGCTGGTGTAGTATTGTACTCTCCTTCCAATGAGTTGTACCCATTTTCCTACAAGCTGCAATTTAATAATACAAATAAAACTGCAGAGTATGAAGCACTACTATTAGAAATGAGTGCAACAGAGGACATGGGAATCAAGAAATTGAGATGCCAAGGTGATGTAGAGTTTGTAGTAAAGAAGCTCCACCAACAATATCAGGTGAAGAATCCAAAACTTTGGCATCACGAAAAGAGTGTGGGACTGCATTGAATATTTTGATGCATTTTCCATTGAAGCTATTCTAAGGGAACATAATGAAAAGGATGATTCTCTTATAGTGTCAGCTTCCCTAGCGATACCTCATCCTTCTTTTGGTAAAGACAAAGTGACCATTGAAATGGTATCCGGCCTAGTGTACAGCATAAAGCAAATCATTGGCAAGTCTTCAATGATGATAACCAATTTCTAGCCTTTTTAGAGAAAAGGGATAATTTCAACAATCTCTTCTTCGAAGGAGGTGAAAATACACACCGAGAAGCAGTCCCAATGAAGAGAAAGAAGGAATCAAAGGGATTGATGATGAGGAGTAATCAAATTGAAAGGGAACAAAATTCCCAAAGGCCTAGTCTCTCTAGAAGACCTCTTAGACAAACATGACATATTCATTCAAGAGAAAGAAAAGAAATCTTCTCGGTGCCCAACTGATTTTGATAAAGAAAACATTAGTACCCCAGAGGAGCTAAGGATGGTCAATATTGAAAAAGGTTGCTCGCCTAAAGAAAAAATAACGTTTTTTTCATTACTCAAGAAATACTCAAATGTCTTGGCCTACTCTTATGATGAACTCAAATCCTTCCAACTAAAGGAAATTCATCACTCAATTCCTTTGAAGCAGGGTGTTAAGCCCTTTAGGCAGAAACAAATTCCGTACAACCTAAAGATTGCTAATACCATCAAGGAGGAGGTAACAAAGATGCTTAATGCAAGGATCATCTTTCCCATCCACCATTCAATGTGGGTGGCTAACATTGTGCCAGTGTAGAAGAAGAATGGTGAAATAAGGATATGTGTAGATTTTTGCAACCTGAACCAAGCATCACTAAAGGAAAATTATCCTCTTCCTATCATGGACCATATCCTACAAGTAGTCAATGGATATGAAATTCTTTCATTACTTGATGGATTCTCAGGATATAATCAAATCAAATTGGCAGAGGAGGACCGCACCAAGATAGCCTTTACAACACCTTAGGGCACTTTTGCCTACAAAAGAATGGCTTTTGGCCTAGACAATGTAGGAGATACATTCCAAAGGGCGATGGATTTGGGCTTCAAATATCTGAAGCATTGCATTGTCATATATCTTGATGATCTCACCATATTTTCAAAGAAGAGGGGAGATCATATCTATTACTTGGAGCAGTGTACTTAAGGTGTAGGAAACATGGCATATCACTAAATCCAAAAAGTGCATTTTTGGAGTTACGAGAATGCAAGCTATTGGAGCACATTGTGAAAAACATGGATCACACATTAATCTTAAGAGGATTAGATCCATTCAATCATTAGCCCCGCCCACAAGCAAGAAAGGAGTTCATTCATTCTTTGGAAAGGTGAATTTCCTTTGTAGTTTTGTACTGAGTTTGTTGAGTTCACGAAGCACATCACTTCCATGATGAAACCACAAGAAAAATTCAAATGGAATAATGAAGGGAATGCATCATTCGAAGATATCAATAAATCCATTTCCAAGGCTCCAACTCTTGTATCTCCAGATTTTAACAAAGAATTCATCATGTATTGTTATGCATTAGAACATACACTCTCTGTCGTTCTTGTTCAGAAAAATGATGAAGGCGTGGAAGCACCTATTGATTTCATGAGTTTTCCTTTGAAAAAGCATGAGCTAAAATACAACCAATTGGAGAAGCATGCCTATGCAGTGGTCAAGGCTGTAAAAAACTTCAGGTTTTACATCCTCAATTCCCATATGGTGGTGATGGTCCTCGGCAGTGCAATCAAGTCCATCTTGACACAGCAGGATCCTAGAGCTAAAAGAGGAAATTGGATTGCAAAGACTCAAGAATATGACTTGGAGATTTGACCCTCCAATCTGGTAAGGGGAAATGGCTTGTGCAAGTTGATTGCTAAAGATGAAACACTCAAAGTTCAACATGGTGAAGAAAATTGTGCTTGCTCAACTTGTTCAAAAGATAACCCATAGGTTCTCTTTGTCACCACTACTGATGAGTGGTATGTTGATATTTCCTATTACCTGACTTATGGAGAATGCCCTCCCCATCTTGATTACAAGCAAAGGAGAAAACTCAAGCTGAAGGCAGCTAAATTTGTAATCTAGAATCATGTGCTTTACAAAAGAGGCCTGGATGGTTGTTTCCTCAAGTGCGTAGATAAAGAGAAAAAGAAAAGTTAATTAAAGCATACCATGACCAAGGATGTGGCGGAAATTTTTTAACAATGGTCACTTGCACACAATATCCTCTGAGGAATATATTATTGGCCCACCATCTTTGCAGACACTCAAGATTGGGTTTCTAAATGCAAAGCATGCTAACCGTTTGTTGGAAGACCACAACTCACCACATTACCACTCAGGCCTGTGGTTATTAAAGAACCATTTCAACAGTGGGGGATGGACTTCATTGGTGTTCTAAACCCTCACTCAAGTGCGGGACACACCTATGTAATCATAGCAATAGACTACTTCACCAAATGGGTGGAAGCCATTCCACCCAACACTTTGAAACAATATGCAACTTGATTAAGCGAGAATATCATAGTCCATTTCAGAGTGCCATAGAATATTGTAGTAGATAATGCTACCTATTTCTCTTCAAGATAATTGAATGAATTTTTCTATGGCTATGGAATCTCCCTATCTCATTCCTCTGACTACTATCCACAAGGAAACGGACAGGCTGAATCAAGTAATAAGAACATTGTGACCATTTTCCGCAAGCTTGTAAATGAGAATAAAATGAATTGGCACAAAATGTTATATGACACATTATGGGTGGATAGGATCACTCCCAAGAAGGCAATAGGTATGTCACCATTCCAACTGCTATATGGAGTCGAAGCAGAAATTCCTCTCACGATCGAGATTCCAGCTCTCAAGCTGCTACAAGGAATAGAAGATGGTTAGTACAAGGATTCCATTGACAAGAGGATCCTCTTTCTTGAGAAGCTAGAAGAAAATAGACTCCAAGTGGTGGATCGTATTAAGGAGAACCAATTGAAAGTAAAGAAGATATTTGATAAGAAGGCCAAGGTAAGAGAATTCAAAGTTGGAGAATTCATCCTACTATGGGACAAGATAAGAGAACCAAAAGGTAGTCATGGAAAGTTTGATTCATTATGGCTTGGCCCATTCCATATTCATGAAGCTTGCGGTGAGAATGCTTTTCTTCTCTCATATTTAGATGGAACACCGCTGGAATTTCCTCAGAGTGGGAAATACTTGAAATTGTATCATCAGTGAAATCAGGTTATTCCCCACCTTGTACCATAGGTGTGTTTCCCTTTCTGTTGTGTGGTTTTGTTTCCCCTTCTGTTGCATGTCGTGTGTTTCCTTCCCATTGTGTGCTTGTGTGTTTCCTTCTTCTGATATTTATTTCTTAAATTTGTACATGACTCCACAAGGCCCAATGGATAAGGCACTGGTCAAAAAATTATAGGGTCTAGAGATTATGATTCTGGATTCCCATGTCATGTCTTCACCATGTTCAGTCTATGTCATGTCCCCAAGCTAGAGCCAAGCTGTTGTCACCCTCAAAATCCCCCTCTCATTTTCTAAGTCAAATTTGAAAATTTTGAGCTCACGCCCTCTAGAAGTGTTCAAGTAAAGTTGGAATTCTAAAAAGATAGAGAAATCCATGCTTGGAAGTTGTTTAAACCCTCAAGTCTTGCAAGTTTTGATAAATTTTACATTTTCCTATCTGGATGCATGAAAATTTTATTGTTGCCCTCATCTGAATGAAATTTTCAATCTTTCTATGGCCATGGATCATTGAACCTTATATTTTTTTCAATTCCTTGGTTCACGAAAGAAATTTGAAAGCCAAATCCTGAACGTGGGCCATCGAGCACTTTTGGAAATTTGGTTTTATTTCGAAAGTGCAATTCAAATCATAAAATGATCCATAGTTTTGATGGGGACTTGTGCCTACATTGAAAGTCAAAGCGAGGAAGTGGGTCGAGTAGAGAACTTTGAGGTTTTAAGCCTTTTTGTAAAAAGGGCTAAAATTCATAAAGTGACCCATGACCCCGATCATGCTATGAGTAAAAAGTCAAATGTTGAGCCCGCATTGAAAGTCAAACTAGGGAAGTGGGTCGGCGGAAGCCTCCATGTGTTAGCTGGCGCAACTTCAAAGGCAAAATCCAAAGACAGGTTCCAAATGAGCGCCAACTCTCCACGTGTCCAGGGTGGTCGATATACGGCCCCGCCAAACAAAAGGGAGAAAGTCAAATATTAAGCCCGAATAGAAAGTCAAGGTGGGGAAGCGGGCCATCGGGGAGATTTGAGAATTTTAGCCTTATTTTCATTAAATGGGCTTAAAGTTAAAAAGTGACCTGCAACCTCGCCAACGCCAAGGAAAATTCAAATACTAAGCCCGCATCAAAGGTCAAAGCAGGGAGGTGGGCCGACGGAACAATTTGTGTTTTTGAGCCTTTTTGTAAAAAGGGCTAAAAGTCATAAAGCGAGCCACGATTCCTTTGCCAATCAAGTGAGGCCATGTGTCAAGACCATATCAAAAGTAGGCGAGCGGACCAAAAATGTAAAAAATGCCAAATCTCTATAAAGTCACAAAATGTAAAAGGTATCCTCCACGCTGCTCCAAGTAAATTTCTCCCACGTGGAAAACTCTAGTTTAAAGTTTCAAAGGAAATATGAACAGTTCAAATTTGAAGTTATAAAATAGGTGTAACGGCTGCATTATGAAAAATTTGGTTTTTCTCACCATTGGCATTTCTTCACGAATCAAGAATCTAAATAGACGTGAATGATTAAAAAAATTGTAAACCGTTTCTTGCTAACAAGAAGAAGTTGTCAATTTCTTGAAAGATATTTAATGGCTTCTTCACACCATTGTAAGGGGTTGGTGATTGATCTTGTAAACTCAAGAGTGTATTGTACCTAGAGAAAGCAAAGGAGATAGCTAATTTTCTTCTACTTTCCTCCATTCTCAAATTTCTTCCATTCCCAAATTATGTACAATCTCTGTTTAAGCATTAATACAAGAAGAAGGATTTTGTAGCCTCTTCGATGAGGATATTTTAGAAACTTTGAGTTCATAATCTTATCTCGTCTTGTTTCCATTTGTAGGGTTGTTTCTTCTCATGAATGCATGTGTTGAAGTTTCTAACTAGTGCGTGTAGGAATCTGATTTTCTACTTGTGACATTAGTTCTCCTACCTCTTTTCTCACTCCCTTTCCCACCTTCATAGAAAATTTTGCAGATAACTATAAGGAGTATCCGTAGGGTCAGTGGAGTGCCCCTATTGGATCTCTCGATTGAAGTGTCACCACAGAAATCCATGCTTTATAACTCATTCATACACGATAAGCTGCACTTAGGTTAAGTAGAGGGACTTAGATTCCCAGAGCGTTGGTAAGGAATTCAAAAATTTGTCCACCCAAAAATTTCCTTGCCAATGCAACCTTAGGTCAGCGTTGTTCTTATAGCACCATGGACACCTAAGAAATGCTAGAAAATTCTCTTCCTCAATGAGCACCAAGACTTGAAGTCTCTAGTAAACTTGGCCCCCTAAATGGTAATCACTGCATCCTTTAATACTCCAATGGGCATTGCCTTAGTTTTGTTTTCCATATACAACACATTCGAAGATGGCTGTAATGCGGGCCTTCCCATTTGATGCCAGGAATCCAATGTAAGAACATTGACTTCTGCTCTTGTGTCAATCAATATGTTTCTTAGAATCCAACCATCCATAATTGTGTTTAGTGTGATTTCTTTGTCATAGTCAAGGCTATGGGGAGGGAGGTTTGCATGCAATACCTACCTTTCACACTTCGTTCACAGCATGTGGAATCTTCTCCTGTAACCATTCTCCTAGCAAGGGAATAATATTCTCTTGCCTTAACATTTTGCACACTTCCTTGACCTCATCCAGGTCCTTCTACGAAGCCTCAACATTCCTTCTTTGCTCCTGCTACATGGACCGCTCTTTTAGACATTGTATTTCTCCCTAAAACTCCTAATGACATCTATTTTCTCTTGATACACTTCCTTCTGGTGGACAGGGTCTAGATACTTCCCATGCACCACTTCTTCATAGGAGACTAGATTCCTTTGCATTGGTACTTCTTTGGCATGCATAGCCTCTTCTCGTGTTGTCACTAGAACAAATTCTAACCCTGACTCATGCACCACTATAGGCATCCACTATGTGTCAACCTTCTTTATACTCACCATATCGGTGCCCTTTTCATTTTGGTGCTATTGGATCATGTGCTCAAATAACTCATGGAACTCCTCATACTTATGTTTATTCCCACACCATGAGCACTGCACAATAAATCGGACACTCGCTGTAATGTTCTGTAGATCCACAGTTATAGCAGGTTCCTCATGGAAACTCACTTCTTCCTCCTCCATGGTTCTTTGTGACCACATAATCCTTTTCAAGAACCTCTTCCACGTGCCCCTCCATCTGTGCATCCTTCATAACGGTGAGCATCTTCCTTGGAACCACTTGCAAGGTTGGTCTGGCACACACCATGATCAATGGCCTCATGGATCTAGTCAATAATCATACAATCCTTAGTATCATGTGTTGTAGAGGTGTAGATCCTATAGTAGCAAGACACATTCTTCCATATGCACCGCAATAGGGGCATCTACTCACATTATGGTCCCCATGACAAATTTCATAATCTACCACTATGGCGTGTACTGATTTTCGGGGTAAATATCCTTGGCATGCCCCTCTACTTCACAATCCACACACAAAATACCAATACAAGTCTCATGTGTAGAGTTTGTAAACAAATTTTCTAACTATTTGGCCATGGCAGAGATTTGAGCCTCTAGAAAAGGGCTCACACCAATATCAACACTCCCAACTACTTCAACATATAAGGCAGCCTCTAGAGCCTCGCGTGGGTCAGTAAATGTTTTATGGGACAATGCCCTCCTAAATGGAGTGATCAACCCTCCAACAAACCATTGAGCATGTTGTGAAGGGTGAATTTCATATGATAATTTTGACAGAGAGTCTTAAACCGTGCATCATACTCTCACACACTCTCTGTCATTCCTTGTTAGATCTCCTTCAAAGCGTTGATGCTCTTCTATTCGAACTCCAGTATATGGAACTCTGCTAGGAAGGAATTTTTCAATGCGGTGTAGTCTACCACCATCTGATAGGGTTCATACTTCATGTACCAGCTATGTGCACGTCCTTGCAACATTGTTGCAAACTGACTTTCCTTCCGCTCTAGGGTAGTGATCCCCTTTGTGTGCCATAGAAATTCACACTTGTGCACATGTTCCGCAACATCCTCTATACCCTGGTAATCTGGCAAGTGTAAAGACATTTCAAATATTACCTGAGGAGGTGGCTGAGGCCCCTGTCCTCTTGATCTAGATCCTTGGTTCCCTCCGGTGTTCCCTCCACTAGATCCACTGGATCCACCAGGTCCTGTGCCTCCCGATCCACTAGTTCCACCTCTAGATCCTCTTGTAACCGATAATGAGTCTAAATTGTTTTTCCTAATGTTCCCAATGTCCCACTAAATTGTGTGCCAATGGTCTGTGATATTTCTCCACTGCCAGAAGTGTATCCCACGCCACTCCCAGATGCATTTCCTAAACCTTGCATACTTGTACTTTGCCCAAAAATTCCTCCAAACACTGGAATGGTATGTGTATCCATGGACGTCCCAAACAAAAATTATACCTCCTTGATTCTGATCGATCACTTCCATTGATACTAACTTGGTTATCAATACTCCTTTGATTTGGAAAACCAAGCACCAGGGGTTGGTCGTCAGGTGGGTTTAGATGTGCGCCGATGACTCTTCTTTCTCCATGTAACGAACTCTCATCAGAAGCTGAAGGGGCCTCTCTCCCACACTTGCAAAGATGGGGTAGCACAAACTACTCAGGCTCCATGTCCTCTACATGAACTTAAACACCCTCTCGTAACGTCTACCTCCATAGATCCATCACACTTGCAACCTTGCATTGTCTAGTCATCTCCCTTTCACGAGCTGCACTATACTTGAGCCATCTCTCCTCCCTTTCCTTTTGGCCATAATTTACACCATCTACCTCCACCCTAGCTTCCTTGCATAGTGCTTAGAGTAGCTTAGCCGACCATAGGGAATGCTTCTAAACTCAAAGTAACATCCAAGATCTTCATAGCCAGAGGAATAACACTAAAAAAAGACACTCTAGGCTCCCTCAAAACTTGAACTCAAGCAACTTCTTGGCAAGAATACGTCAAAATGACAAATTCTAAAATATAACTGGCCACACTCCCTTCCACGGTGATCAATAGCACACTTCTAAGTCGATCCGCATCCTGCAGCCTCTCGATAATCATCTTGGGTCCACACGCACAATCTATAGAACCAACTTGATATAGATGTGTATGCCGAGATCCATTCATACAACTCTACTGGAATTAGCAAAAGAAAGTCTCATATAGCTCATGGTATAGGTTCTCTTCTACCCATCCACACGTATTGAACTTAGGTCCAGTCTTTGAATCTTTAAGAAAACTCATCTGTTGTGCTCTTGAACCACGTTTCAACAATTTCTAGAGTCAGGCGCTCTGTCATTACACATCACAAAGATAAAGATGCATGTCATTTCTCACAACAAATTCAAAAAGAGGTCCTAGCAACGGAACCAAGATGTAGTTATTTTTATGCCCTCTCAAAGAATAAGGAAATCCCATGCATGTTAGTCTATCACCAAGTTGGCCCGAGCATTCACCCGAGGCACGCACGGGTGCCAAGTCCCTCCTTTATGTGAGTTGTGTGAGAATGCATTATTTACGATAGAAACTTAAGTGAACAAATTTGAAAGGAACCATACATTCATCTTAGATCTAAGAATGGCTTGTAGACACCTAAATTTCGTTACATTCCCCTTTGCCCCTAAGTGGATAACCAACTCAAACATGGGCACCTAACCATGGCCCCCTTTCACCCCACATTAATAATTATTTTAATTAAATTAAATACTCATCCTCAAAAATGCATTACTTTATTACCTTAATTGACCTAATTTCCACCTCACCTAGGCACCTAATCCAGCCACCTCACCCTAGACCTATTCTTGGCATGTTTCCATAACTAACAATAACTAAGTCTTACTTGCCTTAATGAGCTTAGATTTGGTCTAACCCTAAAATCAATGCCTAAGATTTTTCTAACCACATTCCCACTCATTATAAGGGAAGCTTCCATTCTGATCCACACCAAAAAACCAACTTGGCCCAAGAATTAGAAAGATCTGCCCATTTTAGTAAACCAGGGAATCCCACCTTAACCGATGTCGGTCAAGACAAAATTGTCATCGGTTACCATTTATTGACCTTAGCAACCTTGTTTGAGAGGTTGACACATTCAATACCATAGGAGAGTGAGATCAGAGCTGCATGAAAGTAGAACCAACATCTTTCTATGCATCTAAGAATTCAGAACCATCATTCAGACAAATCTAGAAGCATTGCACCCACGGTAGCATTCGGGAGGCATTGCCACAACACCAAACACCATTCCTCCAATCAATCATCACCTCCATCCAACCATTGAATCTACATCACAATAAGTGTATCACTAACCAACATTGTTACTTCAGTTTAGTAACTTTTGTTACTTGAGTTAGTAACCTTTGTTACTCTTGTTATTAGTCTACCCTTTGCATGTTCATTCTTCTATCCCTTACCAACCCTGTAACTTGACCATTTTATTACGCACACTACCAAATCACCCATCCTCTCCTATTTTTCATCTCTAAATACACCGAGACTTCTATAAACCTCCTTATCCACCCTACCATCTCTATCAAATCCCATATCAAACCTCGCAATCATGAACTATTGAGTTATTCAAAACCCGCTTGATAACTTTCGTCGAGTTATTACTAAAGCGATGTCGGTCATACCCGACCAACGCTAGTCTCTGTGTTTTATACCCTACGCAAAAATAGAGCCAAACAACTTCCTACCAATTGACCTAAACAACCCAAAATTAGACTTTGACTAGACTCAAGTACTTGTGACAGTTACCTCCTCCTTTAGATCCAACTATAACCTAGCATGTTGTGATTGGATGTGCTTATTGTACTTGAATAAGATACCTAAATCATATCAACTAAAATAGGACTTTATTCATTTCTTACATTAATTTTTTTAAACGGTGGATTGACAACCATCTAGGAAGTATCAAACTTTCCGAACAAGCATAGGCTAGGCTGGGTAGTCCCACTATCATATATCATATAACTTCTCCTTTGTGGTCTTGTTTTCTATTACAGGTAGTTATTACCAACCAAAAGGAAGCTCTCACAATCAAAACTGGATCAAGAAGTCGAAAACATGCAACAACCATCGATCACTGGTGGGACCCATCAACAACGTAAATAAAATGGTGAAACATTTTGCACGTACTGGTGGGACCCATCAAGGGTTTTATTGCATTTTCTTCATTTCTAGGTGAAAGTTGTGTGTTTGTCTTCCTTTAAAAGGCTTACACAGTAATTTTCTTCCTAATAATCCTCTCTTCTTTTTAATTTCTCTAAATGAAACATTTCTCTTGGTGTATTTAAAAGGAATCATTCTTCTTTCTTCATTTATGCATTTAGTGAAAGAGCATACCCTCTCCTATTCATCATTTGCTTCATCGAACGTAATCTTTTCGATTTGGGCTTAAAATTGTTTGCATTACATTTTGATTTTCCGCATTTAGCTCACATTAAAATGAGGGAAACCTATATGCTAGAAGTCATGCCCAGCTGATGGTTGACACAAAGAATCATAGAAAGCACGTTTCTCTCTCTCTCTCTCTGTGTGTGTGTGTGTGTCTTACCAAACTTGCACAAAATTGAAATATATACATCTTTCTTAAATAACATCTTACATGGGATCACCTATTGGTGATCACACTGATCCGATTGGAAGGTACTCCCCATCTCAAGTTACCTCTATCAAGTCATTATCCGAGAGGATGGCTTGCCCTCACCATAACATACCTGAAACCTCTCCTTTTAGATATCCTTCTTCGTAGGAAGCCTTCCTCACCAAAATATCTATTCTAAAATTCATGAGTTAGTCTTCTGAATAATATAAGCTCAACACATTAAAATTCACTTATTAGGTATGTGTTTTTAGTGTTTAATTTACGTGCATTTTGAGGTGTGAGGACACGCTTCTCCATTTGTTTCCATTTTGTTGCCTTGCACACTCCACAATCATAGTTGGAGTATTCTAAATTCTTTTGAGTGTGTCAGGACTTCATTACATCATCTTCAAACCTCTAGGTTGATTATTTATCTCATTAAAATTCATAACAATCCATTTTTCTACATGTTTCCAATTTTCACAAGATGGCATCGGTTACCTATAAGCGGCATCAGTTTTTCTTAACCGACATTGGTTTTCTATTCTTTTGGGTTAAATTGCCTAAAAGAACCCTTATTACATTTTTTCTTTGTCAGGACTTCTTGTGAGTATATTTACTCTCTCTACTTTGATAAACAATCATCATTTAACTTGTTCATCTAACCGTCATCAGCCTTTTCCTCATTTGATAAAATTGTTCCTGTCTCACAGTAACCGACCTTGGTTACCCCTTAACTGACATCGGTCAACCTTGATTGGAATTAGTTACCCTATATTGAACATCAATTAATATATTACCCAAATATACCTATAGACACATGTTTTCTTCATTTTTACTGCCCCCTGTGTCATCTACAGGATACCAAATCTCCTGATATATACTCATTCACATGGTGTTGACTCGCAATCAAGATAACGCCCTTACATTTCATGTAAGTCGTCAACCACTCCCGCCTAGTTATTCACCACCCTCTGTCCTGTCACCCATGGATCCAAACCTACCTACCACCATTTCTGTAGGTGATGAGGAGTTTACATGACTCCTTGACCATAATCCCGTGGCCTTACAGTTCTACCTTTCCAACTCTTCCACCTAGGACTCTTCAGGGCAGTTGATATATGGCATGCTTGTATCCATCTCTCCCACCCTTATACCCACTTCAACATCAGCCCCTAATAATGTAGAATTACCTTCACCTACTTCACCCCTAGTGGTTTCACAGCTAGGACCCATACCCTCTATGACTATGCATCTGCAGCAGATGTCGGTGGCACCCATAGTATCTATTGTCCCCTTAGCAATCACCTGCACCATAACCTCATCCGCACCCATTGTCTCACAAATACCCATTGCAACACAACTTTTTGTGATGTTATTAACCCCTACTCAATTCTAGAATATTTTCCTCTTCATCCCACAAACATTGCCCCCAATTGCTACTAGAGTCACTACAACCATGCCACCTACATACAAATACTATCAACAACCCCCTATCTCTTCTGTCACCCATTTTAGATACATGCCCACTATGTCGGGTCCCTTATTCTTAACCTCCCTATTTGACATCACCATATAATGGAATTGCGCCCATGTCACAAGTTCAATACTAGCCCCCTTATGCCACGGGAGGTTCCCTTCAATAACAACCTACCAATGACCTCATCAAATTGATGATGGAAAGGATGCAGACAATGGAAGCATCTGCTTTGGGATTACGTAATTCTCTCACCTACGATGAAATTTGTAATGATCCCATTCATCCATCTATCCCCATTTTCCCATACCCTGTACATTGGGAAATGCCAAAATTTAACCATTTTAATAGTAAAGAAGACCCGCAACAACATTTGTGGTCTTTCAAACATGGGTGTTATCTCGATCGCCATGACGACGCTTTACTCCTACGAACCTTCCTAATGTCCCCGACAGACTGCCTTGGAATGGTATAGTGGGCTACTAAGACACTCCATCTACTCATTTAATAAAGTAGCCCAAGCCTTCTTAGATAACTTCTCCATCAACATTGTTAATAAGGTTACCATATCGATCTTTATTCCACACGACAGTACGATGATGAGTCTATCGCTGAGTTTGTCACTCATTGGCGCAACGTAATTAACTAGCTCACATTTCAATTACCTCAAACTAAACTCATAGATTTTTTTACTCTAAGCTTGCACAAGACATATCTCACCAACCCTGCAGTGTAGATATTTTGCACTTTTGACGAGGCATTCACCATGGCACGGAAATTGGAAATTTTGCCATCAAAGAGAAGAGAATTCAACTTCGTAACAAGAACATTACGTTCAAATCAAATGATTCTTCTTCATCTTTGAAACCCCAAAATAAATTTTCAAAACCTAAAGGATCTGCCAATGCCATAGTTATTAAGGCTACCCCTCATCAATCAAACCCATCCAAACCTCCTAATCTCTCTCATGTCCAAGCTTTCCGGTTCGAGACGAGAACAAAGAAAGTACACTTCGATACGTGAATCATATTCTTATATTTTGTAAAATCTTGTTAAGGCTGGTGCCATTACCCTTCCACCTATAAAACCACATACTAGTTTTGAATCTGACGCCCCATGCCCACGTGGTATAAGGAACATGACTTTTACAACTATCATCATGTCAAATGTCATAGCGACAATAACTACATCACCTTCAAGAATATCATCCAAGAAATGTTAGATAATGAAGATCTAGTCTTGGATAGCCCGAATGCACCCACTAACCAAAACCTACATATCTTCAAGAAGCCATGTCCTAATCATGCCCCTTCTTCCAACCAAGCATGTGATACTTCAAACAATGATATCAATGTTCGCGAGGTCCACACTATTTTTGATGACATATTAGTTGCTTCCTAATTGCCTTATGTTCCTTCCATAGATGAAATCTTAGCCTAAGCTCCCCTACCTACAAAAGAACCTATTTAATCTACTCCTCCACCCATAATGGAACCCCTTTATTTTGTTCTTCACCGTGGAAGATCCCATAATTAGCACGCCACCTTTGACCCCTCAAATTACCGAGCAAGCTGTCAATGAAACCTCTCCTACTCATAGAAGATGCATGTCCACCACCTACACCATCACAAGGAGAGTCCACCTCGTGCCCCGACCCATCCTCTCCTCTACCCATGGAGGATCCTACAAAAGTACCATTACCTTTAGATGACCATTCACCATTGGACCTTCACGATCCCGTTGATATGCTTTTGTCTCTCTTACCCACGAAACCGAGGCTAGCCATTTCCCGCATCTCAAACACATTTTACAGAATTGCAACTCAATTCATGTTGGCCCCACTTACAACAACACCATTTTCACACTTGGCCGATCGCCTGGACTATGTCGATAGAGCCTTACTTTGGGGACAACTACTTCTGTTTCAACACAAATGTATTTATCCTCGCCGACACCTCCACTATCTATCCAAAAGTGTTTTGAGTGACCGAACTAAACACAACCACGACTATTGCAACACCTTCCATGTCACCACCCATGGCCCAACTCACACCTCTACCCATAACCCAACATACATATACACCCAAACACCTACCCTTGCCTATATCATCTCCCTTACCTAAACCGATCACTACCTTGGGGTCATACCGAAATGACTAGCCTTACTCACCCATCAAATTAGATTTAGCCACATCTTCTAAAACTAACGCTAAACTTACCTCGACCCCTAAAAATAAGATCCAATCTCCTAGACCTCATACACCAACCTCGCCTACCATGCCATTATCACCTTCACCCCTTTCGTCCATCGTAGGACCTCATCCCTCGACATTGACCAAGTAGCCCCTATCCACCGGTAAATAAAGAACCCAACAACCCATTTCCTCATCACAGCCTCTAATATACCCAAGTGACCCATGCAAATTCTACACTCACCCATAAACTTCTTACCACCCATACCTCCACTACCATCCATAAATTCTTCACTACCTATGACACTTTCTTGTCTTTCACTCACACCTCCCCGCCCAACCTACACCACCTACCTCCACAAAACCTCGGTTACCCCCATGGGTAACCCGTCCTCTTCCACCATCAAATTTTCCCTCCACATCTCATACACCCATGTCATCATTTCCCAAAAATATGTAACCTAAAGCTAAAAATCCTCTACCATCCAATAAGGTAGTTAAACCAACCAAACCTTCCACTGCTAGCTCTTCTACCATGCTCGTACCCAAGTAGATGCAACCAAGACCTAAGACCACTCGGCATACCAAACTAATAAACCAACCTACCCCCTCTGTAAAGCCTCTTCCTCCAAAATGAGCTATACCTACACCTAAACCCACCTTCACTTCCCATTTTGATCCACTAGCGAGGATCCTATGCCAAAATCTTACCAATCTCTTCAAAACTTTCATCATCACATCACCCCTAATGATCCACTCAAACCCAAACCAAAAGGGTTTTGAAACCAGAATTTGCACCTACCATCATGTGTCAAGACATGATGTAGAGAACTATAAGGCTTTAAAACCACTCTTGTCTAATTGTGTCCTTCAGAAGAAAATTTTGATGACGATGATCTTCTTGATGTGGACCATGTACGTACCCAAAATAGTAGGGTACTGCACCGCCGGAATAATGTAACATGTACCCCAATGATGATATAGGTCTCCTCGTAAGGTGTTTAGAATCTGGAAAAGATCTCCAAGTATGCGTTAACATCCCGCATGTCCCGTTTATCCCCTGCGTGCTTTGTTGTTATCTTTTCCCCTCTTTTCCTTTACATTTTGTTCTTTAGTTACGAAACCGCCACCGGGAAGGGCGACGGTCCTGTAACCGCCGCCCGGGAAGGAGGGCGATCTGTAACCGCCGCCACCTACTCGGGCGGCGGTCCTTCACATGTTTTCCAGAATGCTCTTTTAATGTGACTCATGTAAAAATTCAACATTTACCAGCTTTTTTCACCGCCTTTTCTTGTATTTATGATTCTAGTTCCCTAGAATAGTGTTTTGGCATTGTTTATGGTTTAAGAGATCAAATTGGTTTTCACCTTTAGGTAAATGGGATTCTATAAATCGCTGGCTTGTGCTAAAACAAAATGCCCCTCAAATTTGCCTCTGAATTTCTCATTTCAATAGTTTAGCCTTTCATTTTGTTTAGGATTCATAGTTTCATTTGTTAGATGCATAGTTAGCATTGTTTAGCTGTCAGAAAGCCACATATTCTCCTTGTGCAAAGTGTTGTTGTCATTTCATCCAAATCAATTGGAGTAGGATAGTTTGATTTCAATAGGAAGCCATTAAAGTTATAGGTTTTGTTCATCAAACAGGATAGTTTCAGGTGCTGGACGTTTTATGTTGCATGACTCACAATAAATCCCGCTAGGAATTGCATAAGCCAAGCTCTGTACTCTTGCGCTATCCCTCTCCTACTCGCATTGTATTCAGTCTGCATCCTAAGTTGCCTTTGTTCCAATATCTACTTTTGTTGATGCTAGCATTACACGCTTTTCTGGATCCACGTGAGCATGAAGGAATGAGGAGATCACACTGAGGGGACAAGGTCACACACCATCGGATTCACCACTGTTCTACAGAATCTAGGTTCTAGCTTTCAAAGTTCTAGTTAAAAGCATATCAAATAGAGTAGCTAATCATTTCATTTCAATTAAATTTTACTTTTGATATTGCCAAGGAAGCTATGGGGATTGATAGTTTCTGAGAAACTATGATTCACTCCTCACTTCTGAGGTAGGATCGAGAGTCTTTCAAATAGAGTAGATCAGTTATCAGGTTATTTAGAATAGATCTACAAATTGCATAGACAAGCAACTATACTCAGTCGCTTTGTTTGTTTTAATTGTGTTATTAGTTTAGTTGTCAATTTTAGATATATTAGATAAGTTTCTCTTTAAAATCTGTTCTAGTAGTTTAGCAATAAGCATTAGACTTAGAAATATACGTAAATATATCTTGCATGTTTAGTTTATTTTGTCATTAGTTAGCTTTATATCGTTTTCTTTTGTATGAAAATCATGGGACCTAGAGAGCCTAGAGAATATGTATTTGAGCCAATCATGCCTCAAACCAATATTATTACGGAAATAAGCGATATAGATAGAATCTTAGAATCTAAGTCTTCGAACAACAACAGACTTACAACAGATCAGCTCACAGTTAAGCAGGTTAAACATAGAAGATCACCAAGCATACACATTTTGGTCAAATCAGCCAAACTATAGATTACCCTAGATAAATATCCACATGACTGTAGGAGGTATTGAAAGAGAGAAAACATTCGGTTGTGATCCTTTGGTCCCAAATGACGCATGAGATACTCTCATAGACATAGATACTATGTTAAGGATTCAGGTTGCAAGAACGCCTATAAGATACTCAGAAAAGATTGCACAACTGTTAATTCTGAATGTAGAGGCTGAAAAGGCATATGACTATTGGATACTAGGGATTCGGGACTGATTCTGCACATGACCATAGTAGGTCCACAGTAACCACGAATCTACGGTTATGACCCAAAAATCCCACAACCCAACGAATCTACAGGTGAATCAGACATAGATGTTGGCTTACGCACATTAGTATTTAGATCTACTCCACTTCCGCCTAGCATCATCGCACAATTATCCTTGTTAGATGTAGAATCTAACAAAGCTAAATATTTCTGGACTAGACTAGAGAATCGACCATAGAATCCACTATATATCCATCATCCATCATATGACCCTGTCTGGAGATATACTTGAAACCATCCGAGGTCATTTTCCACGTATCCCACAACCTATAGATCGGATCACATCGAGCTCGATATTGATTGGAGCCTTCGAGCAGTCATCCTTGCCGACCGATCTATCACGCCAGTTCAGGTTAGGAGGGCCTTCTTTGCCTTAGATTCACAGATTCCATTAGTGCGTGTCGAAGATATAAGATTTCCTAACTAGTTTACCCATACCCTATGCATAATCCATCCCCACCGGCTGTCTCGGCATGACCTCGGGAGGTCGGGTGCGAGGAAGAGTTACTTGTAGATTCCCATGCTCACTTGTCACTTTTTCATCGTACAAAATTGGTGAACCCAACGTGAAAACATAGTGCTTTCACTTTTACCTATTTCTTCCACCTTCGCCCTTTCCCATTATTCTGTGGGTATTCATATACCCCCCGAATATGTCGGGATTTGATGCATATGGAAGACCTCTCCTAGGTCTCGAGGCATACTACGCTCAACTGAATAGACAGTCATCGCCCTCACTCTCGCAAGATGGGGTGACAACTATTTAAATAACAAATTATCAGCAAAAACTCCACCTCTAAGGACTAGATATAGTTCATCTTTCCAAATAGAGGAGCTGGATCAACTCGCTCAAAGACAACAAATAGAGCCTTCAGGCTCGAACAATATGACGTTCATAGGAGAATCTGGTTCATCTCCTCAGGTGATTCTTAGACCACAAATTAGTAGACATTCATATTCATACCCGGTTTTAGATGATGAGCATTCAGTACGTTATGCCAGAATGAACGATGCTCTCAAAGTATGTACCCACCTATAGGAAGTTTACAAACAAAACCCGAGATATCATTTCAAGAAAATACCTCCATGCCACTACATATAGGAAATTCCCTCTGGGAAACTTGGCAGGGCAATTATCAGTTCATAGCGGGATATCACATACAACATCAGGATATACAACAAACACCACTAAATTAAAATACCATGACTTCACCAAATGAAGTCATTTTAACTTTAGTAGAAAAATTTAGGGGGTTAGAACTTGCTCAAGAAAATCAAAATTCCCAATTCATGTAGGTAGGAAGTTCCAATCCTCCACACCATCCTAGCCAAGTAGATCTCCTCACAGGAATGGGCACGTTGGGCATGCCTCCTCAGTATTCACAACAAATGCCAACTAGAACTACCATTTCTAACACCGTTCCGATACCTCCCGGTCTAGTACAAAATAATCCATTCCTAGACAATACCCCTTCATACTTAAACATGTACTCCAAATCACCACAGGGAGATATGTTCTCCTCTCCCGGCATGTTTGCTCAACCACAGGGGGTTCCTTATGCCCCTACCAATGCATACGCTATGCCATATCAACAACCCTTTTCACTACCACCTCCTTAGCAGGTACCATCAATGGTCGAAACCTACGTGATAGGGACTTATTCAGAGTGTTTGAAAGAGCCCTTAGAATTCACCATACGAAGCATCATGCTTTCAAGACCTCTTCCCGATTTTCCCAAATACAAAGGGGAGGGAGATCCAAACACACATATCAAGGCCTATGCCACAGCCATTTGAGAACTTCTCCCTTGGGATGGGGTTATTGCCAAAATATTTCCCAAAACGTTAGAAGGCATCGCCCTCGATTGGTAGTACAGAATACCTGAAGCCTCCATCCATTCGTTTAAACAACTTGTTTCTGAGTTCATCAAGGCATTTGATATGAACAAACTATTGAGAACAGGAATGAGGGAATTCTTGCACATTAAGCAGGAACACAATGAATCTGTCACTCATTTTATCCGAGAGATGGCGTATAGTCCTTTAGTCTTGGCCAGTGCTCCAAACATTGACCAAATGGAACTATGTGATTTGTTCTTTCATTCTCTCAACAGAGAAGTGAAGGAAGAAGTCCGAAGTTCCCACAAAAGACTTACGATGAAGTACTTGAGAGCGCTCTTTGAATAGATCAAGCAGCAATAGATAGTGGTCGCAAGATGTATGGAGCAAATGGGAGGTCAATCATCTCCAACGAGAATACTATGACTTATCCTACCACCAAAATGTCAATCAAAGACCTAAAGTCCTTAATAAAAATCACGGAGTGACAACAGATGGAGTAATCGATCAAAGCTAAAAAGGTAAATGTTGAAAACTCCACCACTAATGAACAACCAATGAAACAACAACTTTACCCCAACAATCAATGCAGTGGATTTTAATCATCCACAACAACAACAAAAATGGCAAAATCTCGCAAAGGGTCCAAGCCAAAACTCAACTGGATATCAAAACCAGAACCAAAACCAAAAACAACAAATGCAAAAATTTAATCCTAATAGGCAACGATTTGATCAAAATTTTGGGCCATAATATGCACCAAGCCAACAACCTAGGAATTACAATCCTAACTCATATTGTGGTTTCCACAAAATTCGAGGCCAAGATACTAGAACGTGCCATGACTACAATAAATTCATGCAATGTTTTCCAGAGGAACAAAGACAACTTTTCATAGATATGTTCTTGGAAGATCCTACATCACCAGCACCAAATACTTTTACAGGGATAGTTTCCCCTCAAAACACATCCCTCAAAATCTTTAATGATCCGCTCCCAAACCACAATAAAAATAGTTTGAATCCAAATGGGACAAATAAGGGCATAATAATAGGAAACAATGATCATGAAGCCTCGACTTCACTAAATCCATCGAGTTGCACCTACATTAGGAAGTCAGCCATGACCCAAGATAGTCGGTTTAGTGGAATTAGATCATTGAACTACCCGTGGAAGCTATAACAAGGACATGAGAGTATTCCTCTCAGCCAAGTCCAAGTTACCTACCGGAGATAGATAACATCCAACAAATATTAGTAAAACCCATAGGTGCCTATGATTTAATTAGTGATCTAACAAAAACCTTCTCGCACATTTCTTTTTTGGACTTACTGAAGAACTCTCCTGCCCACAGGGCTGCTCTTTTAGAGGCATTAGGTTTAGGTCATTTAATTAACATCACTCCACCTCCCGAAACACAAGTAAACCATATAGACTTTGATATCCACCCTCTCGGGGCAGTCGGATAGGGATATCGAGTTTATATTTGAAATAAACAAAATGCCACAGAGACCTTTGAGATTGCACACAGAGGTGATCCAGCCTTACATTTGCAAGTATGGGTTTATAAAAATTATGTGAAATGCATGATGGTTGACGATGGGGTAGTGGTTAACATAGTCCCCTTCTCTTTCCTTCAAAAGCTAGGGTATGGAGAAACGAATTGTTCCACGACTCAAAATACATTAAGAGGCTATGATAGCCTTAAAGCCATGTCGATTGGAACGATAATACTATCGGTCACCTTAGGACCCAAAACAATCCTAACTGAGTTTTATATTATAGATCAGGAAACCAACTATAATATGATCCTTGGTCGACCATGGATACACCGTATGAAGGTAATCCCCTCTACATTATTTCAAGAAGTAAGATTCTTGCATTTAGGAAAAGTGTTCATAGCCAAAGGCGATCCAAAGCCATTCGATATACACCTAGCTGACTTAAAGAAAAGACCAGGCGTTCACTTAGAGTTTGAACTCCCAACAAACCAACTTAATAAACCCATCGATGCAAAACTGGAAGAAAATTTGGTACCTACAACAGATCTTGAGACTATGAGCCTAATCAAGACTATCCCAACCCTCAAGGATGAGGCTAACATTGTAGAAACAATATCGTTAGGAACTACTACAAAAATTGTCGAATTATTAGAACAGGATCTACCGATGTTCCTACCATTTGATTCTGTAGGCATGGGATATACCCTAGGTGTTGGTTCTCTTCCAGCAGAGGATCTCTGCATGGTGGAAGTAGAAGATGTTAACACAAAAAATATCCCAACATCCATATTCCCAGCTAAATATTGGACTCTCCATTTCGATGGAGCTAGATGTCGTTATGGAGTTGGGGCAGGTGTAATCTTTACTTCTCCCGAGGGAAAAATCCTACCATTTGCCTTTAAAATAAATTTCAAATGTACGAACAATGGCGTTGAGTATGAAGCCCTCCTCCTTGGCCTCATCTTAGCTAAGAAGATTGGTGTTAATAACATCAGGGTGTTAGGAGACTCACAATTGGTAGCAAACCAAGTCTCTGAGGTATATGAAACTAGGGTTGAGCACTTACAGCTCTAAAAAATAGTTGTATTGAATTTAAGCAAGGATTTTGACTTCATATCAATTGAAGCAATCCTACGAAAACAAAATATTCTCACCGATTCTATAGCAACCTTGGCATCACGCTTCACCCCAAACAGTGAGTTGGAAGATACTCGTTTCATGGTATCCCTTCGTACTGAACCATTGGTGAAAAAAATGTCAAACCCTCTTTTAACGAATAGGGATGAGAACAAATCTACTATCCTAGACCACATTGATAATGATAGAGCCACTCTGGATTACTTAAACACCTATGCAACGCTACATCTTACCCATCATGTGATAGATTTTCCTTAATCCCACATTTATCTTCCTACTTTGGAAATCCCATGATAGAGCTTCCCCCATGAAAATACCTCAACATATACACAGTAGAAAATGGAGACGATATGGAAATACCTCCAGCCCTGCCTGAGTTTGAAGAAGGTAACACTTCTTTAATCGAAGAAATAATTGATATTAACATCGGAACGGAGGATGAGCCAAGGATATTGAAATTAGGATCCTCGTTAACTCCATCAGAAGTAGAAATACACACCGAATCCTCAAGGAACATCAGAAGGATTTTGTATTTAATTATAAAGAAATGACAGGGGTTACATCACACATTGCGGTACATAACCTCATCACTAAATCAGATGCAAAACCGATTAAACAAAAATCAAGACCAATGAAACCCAAGGTAGCTCTCATGGTGAAAGAAGAGGTAATAAAACTCCTCCAAGTAGGATTCATCAAACCAGTCGACTACTCTCAGTGGGTATCTAATATTGTTCCCGTTCTAAAAAAGAATGGGAAAATACGCATCTGCATAGACTTCCGAGACATTAACAAGGCATGTCCTAAGGATGACTTCCGTTACCATCCATAGACGTCATTGTTGACACAACAGCCGGATTTGAGCTTTTGTCTCTCATGGATGGATTCTCAGGATATAATCAAATCAGAATATCCGAACAAGACCAAGCTAAAACCACATTTATAACTCCTTGGGGAACCTATTGCTACGTTGTTATGCCATTCGGTCTCAAGAACACTGGCGCTACATACTAGTGGGCTATGACGTATATATTTCATGATCTTATTCATAAAATTGTGGAATCCTACATAGATGACTTGTTGGCCAAATCCAGGAGGCGTTGTGATCACCCGGAAGTACTCCATGTCATTCTTTCACGTCTAATAGAATACAGAGTCACGCTAAATCCAAAAAAATGCATCTTTGGTTTGTGGGAGGGAAACTCCTAGGTTACATTATATCATCACGAGGGATTGATGTTGACCCAACCAAAATTTGGGTTGTTCTCGAAATGGTCCCACCTTCGGATGAATCTGGAATCAGGTCATTTCTCAGAAAACTTGGTGCAATCGGAGATTCATCCCAGATTTAAGCTTTGCCATTCATCCAATCAACAATCTACTCAAGAAAGATTATAGTATTGATTGGACCAAAGACTGCAACGAAGCTTTCGACGCAGTTAAGTGTTTCTTGTTATCACCACCTACGCTAATGCCACCTAAGCCAGACCGCCCATTAATCTTGTATTCATGAGCTACCAATGTCTCGCTAGCCTGTATGCTGGCTCAAGAAGATGATGACAAGAGAGAACGCGTGATCTATTTCATTAGCCAAACATTGCTCGACTATGAAACACGTTATACATAGGAAGAACGAGAATGCCTTGCCATAATCTTCGCAACCAAACGCTTAAGACATTATATGCTAAACCAAGAAACAAGGGTCATTGTAAAAACAAGACCATTTACAAACTTTCCTCACACAAGGGTCCTTGTCTAAGAAGGCTGGATGTTTTATGACCTTAATGGGGGAATTCGAATTAACATTTGTAAATCAAAAATCCATTAAAGGACAAATCATTGTGGATTGGTTAGCTGATAACCCACTAGACGGAGGCAATCTAGTAGATCTGGACTTTCCGATGAATGCATATACTACATCGAAACCAGACCTCCTATCTCTGAGTGTCCTTGGTATACTGATATTATTAATTATATCATGGACCATACGTATCTAGAAGGTGCTACACCGTAACGAAGAAGGTGGTTACGCATTATCGTAGCTAAATATGTTATTATAGAACAGGTGCTCTATCGAAAAGCGTTCGATGGAATGCTTCTAAGATGTGTCGACACAGAAGAATCCAAGAAGATCCTCTACCAATCCCACAGTGGAATATGTGGAGGCCACTTCGGTGGTCATGCCACCGCCCATAAAATACATCGGATGGGTTATTTCTGGCCTACTCTAGAACACGACGCAGTAGAGTTTGTGTGAAGGTGTCATAAGTGCCAAGAATTCTCCCATGAGATTCACATACCAGCACAAGCTCTACAACCAATCGCTACTCCATGGCCCTTTTCTACGTGGGGCCTATATTTGATAGGGAAATTCTCTCCCTCATCTACAGATGGCCATAATTTCATAATCATGGCCACCGAGTATTTTACCAAGTGGGTAGAGGCTATGCCACTTACTACTGTACCGGGTTCCGTAATCACCAAGTTCATTTTGAACCAAATCATTTACAGTATGGTGTCCCACAAGTCATTATCTCGAGATAATGGGACTTCTTTTAAGAATGATGATGTTCATGAATTGTGTAATAAATTTAAAATAAGCCATCATACTGACCTCCTCAGATTACCCTCAAGCCAACAGACAGTCAAGCGACAAACAAAACATTAAAAGCCATTATTCTTAAAACGGTGAAAGAAAACAAATGAGATTGGAATTTGAAGTTATATCTGGCCTTGTGGGCCCACCGAACCTCAATAAGAACACCAACAGGAGCGACTCCTTTCTCGCTAGTATTCGGGGTAGAAGTAGTTCTCCCGCTTGAGGTTGAAATACCCAGTCTCTGTATCTCATTACAAGGGATTCTGGATGAAGACGCTTACAGAGAAGCACGTCTCTCCCAACTAGAAAGCCTAGATGAAGTTAGGTTAGATGCTAAACAATGGCACAGAATCTATGCTGACTGGATGTGCCGAGTATAACAAGAAGGTCTATGAATGAGACATATATGAAGGTGATCTGGTTCTAAGGCTAGAAATTTGGATCGATAAAAAGACCAGAGAAGGAAGGAAGTTCGCCCAAATGGTTGGGCCCATACCAAGTCACGAAGGACTATGGAAATGGTGCATATCTTTTATGTACACTGGAAGGTGAGGAATGTGGCGAAACTGTCAATTCCTTGCACCTTAAACGATTCTATGCATAAGCAACCAGCACTATTTGTATAAATATATCTACATTGCATCTCCATGTAGTTAGGTTCATTTTGTCCACTTGTTTCGTACAATTTTGTGATCAAGGAACTCATTCTTAAAGCAATTCATTATAACTTCTAATGTTATTGGCATGAACACTCTAATCATACTTCTTCACTTCCATAGCATCATCAATCGTGTCATAATCATTTCATCGATAAAGCTAGATATGACAAAGCCTTAACGGTAACCATACCAATATTTGCATGTTTGTTCTCATCTTTGGTTTCTTCCTAGGATATGTGCCTTGCCTATGGTCTCTGTTTCTAGAAGCTTCATCGTGTCACATCTATCCCTATGTATATCTCTTTGGAAATAAGAATACACTCGATATTTTGCTCAAATAAGCAAGTCAAACATAGATAAAATAAAACTTTATTTTTACACATTTCCTTGCCCTACCAACCTTCGGTGATGATCTTGTATCCCTTACTTGTGACGTAGGGTTGGGAAAGGATGGGAATGACCTTACTCGCCTATACCTTGTCCATGGTGATAAGCCCACGCTTATTACTAGTAGCATGGGGCAAGGTGTAGGGAGTCCTCTTGACAAATAAACATTGAAGGTCATAAGCAAACAATTCCAATGAACTTTTGAAATTTTTGAGTAAAAAACAAATGAATCAGATGTCCAAAATTCCAAAAGAGTTTAAAACCCTGAAACCCAGATTTTGTCTACCATGTGGCCATCTATGGATCTAAGTCTAGATAAACCGCAAAGCAAGTTGCATCCTAAACTATGGAGTCACTCGAGTAGAGTAAGCTTCAGAAGGCCCTAATTTGGTTTCACCAAAGCTTTGTCTATCTCTCATCACTATCATTTCAACACATTTTACAACTTGTGCCCTTTCTAGCTCTCGATGATGAGCCCTCACATCTTACTAGTTACGTGGAGTTAGGAGTGGGGCAATTTTATCTACTCATCATACCAGTTTATCATCACATTTTGTCAAAACAAATATGAAGTACCAAAAAATTGCTTATAAGAAGCTAGAGTTTAAAATCACATTGTGTTTACATTTTCATATATCAACATCACAAAATACAAAAAGAAAGTAAACATTTGTATCATTTGTTCTCCATTGCATACATTCTAAAAAGCATATAAAAACAACATTATAGTTTACATACAAAAAAAAATCCATAAATGCCAAGAGTCTGATCCAAAAAGAATATATATATATATAAATGATCAAGTTTCCTGTACAATGCCATCATGCGCTAAGCATGGTCAAAATGCTCAAAGAGCCCGGGAGATACAAAATACATCTTAAAAATAGTCCAAGAGAGCCAAGTGGCTTCTCAACCCCTATGAGATCCCTCTAAGGGTGCACGCCCTATCTAGGACTTTGGCTACGCCAAGTGCTCTGAGTGCATGGAGGGCTCATGATCCCGAGGAGTAGCTACGGTCTCACCATGAGAATGACTCCTCATCAGGTGCTCTGTTGTCCTATACCCTGCCAGCTCAGTACGGAGGGTAGACACCATCCTGGCCACATGCTAGATAGGGGCAAAGACGTCGGTGTGCCTACCAGCTGCTGAAGGCTCCCCTGCATCCACGGATAGCTCTGCACGGGTCTTCTCCATAGGGATCATCAGGGTATCGGTGCATACCCGATGAATCAGGTCTCACCACTCATCGCAAAGTCTCTGCAAGCAAAGGAGAAAAGCCAATTAGAAATAATCAAGAGATAAAAACAAACGTAAACAAAAGGAGAGGTAACAACTAAGGCAATCATAACTAGAAACAAACGTTAAAAGGAAGGATGATAACTCACTCGGATCGTCGGGCCTCCAAGATGGATCTCTAGGATCGACACCTACCATAGATGCCACCACTAACTGGTGCACTCCTCCTGTGGCTGGGGCAACATATCGTCCTGCTACGGACTCATCCTCCCCACCAAGGCCCTAAGAGAGTGGCTCCTCTGAAACCAGAGTCACCCTCTCCGCACTCTGCTCCGCCCTCTCTACTTGTAAAATATCCTGAGTGTCATGCCACTCAGGATCACTGTCCTCCTCTCCACCCGACTCACTGACCTCAGCCTCGGTCTCCTCCTCGTCTCCCCCTTGTGAACTCCTCGGACTTAGAGTCTATGTCAATGGGGTCGGTGCTGCTATGGGCAGGTGGGATGACAAGCAATCTAAAGTAAGGGTGCATGAGGAGCACCGGCTCTCCCTCGAGCTCATACTACCCACCTAGCTGCAATGGGGACACCGAGAGTAACAACTGTCCAACCCCGACCTCTAGGACCTCCCCTGGCCTCTCGAACTGATCTATATACTGGCACCACCGGGGGAAGCACACCCACGTAAGGCAAGACCAAAATGTTGAGGCACTCGACCGAAAGGGTGTATCTCCACCCTCCCCACCCTGTCAACAAGCTACCCTGTGGTGGAGTAGGAAATCAAAGTAAGAGCCTCCTCGCCCCATAAACCTGCCATGGCCTGATAAGGTGTGGCCTCCATGTCATCAATGGTCGGGAGGCGATCGCTAGTGAGGTGCTCGAGCACCAACATGTCTCGTCCATTGGCTACCCTCACATGCCTCTAGGATTTGCCACCTTTACACCTCTCCCATAAGGGATGAAATGATTGTAGACCCAGCTCTCATAACTAGGGTCAGATGGCTCAATGACTACCCTTGTAAAATGGACCACTGGTACAAATCATGGTAGGTAGTCCCAAGTATGTCGGCTCCCCAAGAATAAATCCGACCATGTCCCTCAATCTGTGCAATAATGGGGGACCAGCAATAGAGTAGAGTGTCTCCTCCCTTGTCCTCAATCAATCTCGAGGCAAGGATCCCCATAATGGCCTGATGAATCAAGGGGATAGGCAAGCTAGGAATAGATCGGACCCTCACCCCCTTCTTCAAACCAATGGAGATAACTGCATCTCCCATGTATGAGGCCCACTGTGCTATCTGAGCCTCGTGAACCTACTATCTCAAGTGTGAGTTGTCTCCCAATGATCGAGACCCCCAAGATATGGTAAATGTCCTCCAAAGTAATGATCCACTCACCTCGGACCCCTGGTAATCGAAAGTGTTCGATCAAGCATCCCAATATGAAAATAAGTCACGAGTATGTGACTAGACGGTGTAACATGTGGAACTCCGTGATATACGTAGATATCTTGGCCCTCTCAAGAGTTTCTACTCATCCTAAGAAAGGGCATCTAAGACTGCTGGGAGCCAATCACACACTCTCTCTCGGCTCCATCGAATATACTCCTCCCTCGCCTACATACACCCAAAAACACACAAAACAGAGCAAGTTAGTATTCAAATGACTTTAGAAAAATCATGAAAGCAGGTAAGGATGCTAAAAATGTAAAAAAAAATTCAAATAGGTGATGTTTATGCATTATGTGTAGGACCACCACCCTGAGCAGGGCGGCGGTTCCGTAATCGCCACCTTAAAGATGGCGGTCTTGTAATCGCCGCCCTGATCAGGGAGGCGGTCGTGTAACCGCCACCCTGCCTAGGGCGGCGGTCATGTCCCGAATTTCCGTACGGGTCTCATGCCCTAAAATACGCATAAAAACGCAAATAAAACCAGTTTTGACTCAAACAAATCCTACCCAGTAGGCGCCCCCTAGATAGACCTATTAAAACTAACATTTTCAAAAATTATCCCCCCATGACAAAGTTTTCATCATTTTAACATTTTAGGGATAAAAATGGTAAATTGAGAAAAACTAACCTGTGATCTTGCAGGTCGGTGTTCCACTCATGGAGGCATGATCACAATCTCATCCCGGATGTTTTGACTATACTTTCGTCAGAAACCGTCACCGTGGGTCCCAGAGCTCAAAATCAACCAAATCAACACGCACAAATGAATAGGAAAATGGGCCCACTTTTACATATATAGCAACCTGACTTGTTTTGAATGCCCCTTTCCATAGGTTTGGAGCACCGACGGAGGTAAGTTCTTATCCCCACACAAATGGTACGTCCTCATTTCATGATATTTTAGTATTTATTTTTCGATCTATTTTGTCTATCTGCACTTGAGTTCTCTTTTCATTTTACAGGTAGCGGGAATTTTGGATAGCATCATTTCGACACACGGACGTACCAGGTATAACTCCTAACTTCCCATTTCAGGACCGCCATACTGACCCACCGTTTTACGCCTCTTCATGGCTAAAATGATTCTCCAAGGGGGCAATATGTACGTACCCAAAATTGTAGGGTACTACACCACCGAAATAACGTAACACGTACCCCAATGATGATACAGGTCTCCTCACAAGGTGTTCGGGATCTGAAAATCTCTCCAAGTATGCATTAACATCCGCATGTCCCGCTTAGCCCCTGTGTGCTTTTTTGTTCTCTTTTCCCCTATTTTCCTTTGCGTTTTGTTCTTTAGTTATGAAACCGCCCCCGCCCGGGCGGCGGCGGTCCTGCAACCGCTGCCCTGCTCAGGGCGGCGGTCCTTCACGTGTTTTCTAGAATGCTCTTTTAATGCAACTCATGTAAAAATTCAATGTTTACCAGCTTTTTTCACCGCCTTTGCTTGTATTTATGATTCTGGTTCCCTAGAATAGTGTTTTGGCATTGTTTATGGTTTAAGAGATCAAATTGGTTTTCACCTTTGCGTAAATGGGATTCTATAAATATCTAGCTTGTGCTCAAGCAAAAGGCCCCTCAAATTTTCCTCTGAATTTCTCATTTCAATAGTTTAGCCTTTCATTTTGTTTAGGATTCATAGTTTCATTTGTTATATGCATAGTTAGCATTGTTTAGCTATTAGAAAGCCACATATTCTCCTTGTGAAAAGTGTTGTCATTTCATCCAAATCAATTAGAGTAGGATAGTTTGATTTCAATAGGAAGCCATTAAATTTGTAGGTTTTGTTCATCAAATAGGATATTTTCAGGTGCTAGATGTTTTATGTTGCATGACTCACAATAAATCCCGCTAGGAATTGCATAAGCCAAGCTCTGTACTCTTGCGCTATCCCTCTCCTACTTGCATTATATTCAGTCTGCATCCTAAGCTGCATCCATTCCAATATCTACTTTTGTTGATGCTAGCATTACACACTTTTCTGGATCCACGTGAGCACGAAGGAATGAGGAGATCACACTGAGGGGACAAGGTCACACACCATCAGATTCACCACTGTTCTGCAGAATCCAGGTTCTAGCTTTCAAAGTTCTAGTTAAAAGCATATCAAATAGAGTAGCTAATCATTTCATTTCAGTTAAATTTTACTTTCGATATTGCCAGGGAAGCTGTGGGGATTGATAGTTTCTGAGAAACTATGATTCACTCCTCACTTCTGAGGTAGGATCGAGAGTCTTTCAAATAGAGTAGATCAGTTATCAAGTTATTTAGAATAGATCTACAAATTACACAGACAAGCAACTATACTCGGTTGCTTTGTTTGTTTTAATTGCGTTATTAGTTTAGTTGTCAATTTTAGATATATTAGATAAGTTTCTCTTTAAAATTTGTTCAATAGTTTAGCAATAAGCATTAGACTTAGAAATATATGTAAATATATCTTGCATGTTTAGTTTATTCTCGCCATAAGTTAGCTTTATGTCATTTTCTTTTTGATGACAATCACGGGACCTAGAGAGCCTAGAGAATATGTATTCGAGCCAATCATGCTTCAACCCAATCTTATTATTGTAATAACTGATATAGATCAGAATCTTAGAATCCAAGTCTTTCGAACAATAATAGACTTGCAACAGATCAGCTCACAGTTAAGCAGGTTAAACATAGAAGATGACCAAGTGTACACGTTTTGGTCAAATCAGCCAAACTATAGATTACCCTAGATAAATATCCGCATGACTGTAGAAGGGCTTGAAAGAGAGAAAACGTTCGGTTGTGATCCTTTGGTCCCACAGCCAGATGCAGGAGACACTCTCATAGACATAGATACTAGCTTAAGGATTCAGGTTGCAAGAACGCCTATAAGATACTCAGAAAAGATTACACAACTGTTAATTCTGAATGTAGAGGCTAAAAAGGCATACGACTATTGGATACTAGGGATTAGGGACTGATTCCGCACATGACCATAGTAGGTCCACAACAACCACAAATCTACGGTTGTGACCCACAAATCCCACAACCCAACGAATCCACAGGTGAATCAGACATAGATGTTGGCTTATGCACATTAGTATTCAGATCTACTCCACTTCAACCTACCATCATCGCACAATCATCCTTGTTAGACGCAGAATCTAACAAAGCTAAATATTTCTAGACTAGACTAGAGAATCGACCATAGAATCCGCTATATATCCATCATCCATCATATGACCATGTCTGGAGATATACACGAAACCATCCCAAGTCATTTTCCACGTATCCCACAACCTATAGATTGGATCACATCGAGCTCGATATTGATTGGAGCCTTCGAGCAATCATCCTTGCCGACCGATCTATCATGCTAGTTCAGGTTAGGAGGGCCTTCTTTTCCTTAGATTCGTAGATTCCATTAGTGCGTGTCGAAGATATAAGATTGCCTAACTAGTTTACCCATACCCTACACATAATCCATCCCCACCGGCTGTCTTGGCATGACCTCGGGAGGTCGGGTGTGAGGAAGAGTTACTTGTAGATTCCCATTCTCACTTGTCACTTTTTCATCGTACAAAACCCATTTTGCCCTCACCAATTTCCACAGATCTTCTCCCATTACCTACTCAAATGACCAAAATCTCCACCCCCACAACTCTTTAATCCACCCCCGAGATTCAACATTAACATGGTTCATATCGTGAGAGTTGGCCAAACCACCACCAAGGTGCCAATGTACCCTACTCATTTCACAAGGATCGTATCCCCCACTAGGTTTTGTTCCTCATGCCACTATACATTCCATGACACACCCTCTTCATCCACCTCCCCTCGATTAACATGATCAATATTGCCACTGTACTCGGAAAGACAAGGGAAAGGAAAATCAATTGGCCCATCAACCAACCCTACACCCAACATACCATCTGCACCCATACCCAAAGTCACCATTTGAGGTCTTGCATATGCTATTTCCGTTGGGGTCACACACCGCACAATGCTAAAAAAACTGCACTAATCCCCTCTCAAAATGTCTTTATATGAACTCGCCCAAAACTCGAGTCACATCGTCAAGCCCTCACAGAGGTCCTTAAATCTATTGAAGTCTTACCAAATGACCCCACACCCGTAGCCTCCATCATTACCTCTCACCACTTAGCCTCTATCACTAGATCATCACCTTCCTCTCCACCTCCACCTACTTGCCAAGTGGCCACCCTCAACTTTTTAGATGAAGATATTGGTCCCTTCCAATCAAGACCCTAACCCCACTCTTTTCATCTCCATCTTTATCAATAGTATATGCATACAATGCATTATGATCGATGGTGGTGCTAGCATTAACATCATCTCCTCCCATGCATATGACCAAATGAGGATACCCTCTAATTTCATGTATGGTAACCTAGTTATGTTGCACTCCTTCAATGACGCTATGACTTATACCCTGGGTACCATTGTTCTCCATGTCCGCATGGGTCCCCGTACTATCCCAAAACTTTTCTATGTCCTAGAAGGGGAGTTCCAGTATAACTTGCTACTCGGCCAACCTTGGATCCATGCCATGGGTTGTGTCCCTTCAACTTTACATCACTACCTCAAATTTGAACATGAGGGACATAATTACACCATCCCTATTGACCCATCACCTTTTAATACCTGTAACATGTTATATCAGCCCAATGATGTGCTTGTACCGGTTAAGGCATCTACCACTATCACTACTTCACCTTCACCCACAAGCCCATCCACCAAAACTGCCACTACCTCTGCTACATCTAACCTTTCTATCCCCACTATAGCTATAGCCTCTACCACTGACACACTTGTTTCCCCATCATCTAGCGAGCCATCTATCCCCGCTACCCACATACCGACTACTGATCCATTAAAAGGTGTTTTTCAACACCTCACTCTGGGGGAATACCACCTATACAATATCAACACCTTCCTCACCCCACAAGAGTATGGGAATCTATGTCAACACCCCAACTACGACATCCACATTGGTGATGTTTTTCCTTATGGCCCTCCCCACCTTTGCACCAACCTAATATATGGGGGACTTGATATTGCCACCTATAAACCTGAACCTCCATCCCAAGCCCAACCATTTTCATCTGACCCACACTCCCTCACTAACCACCACTTCACTCAGAATTTCCTTCACCTATGCACATGGAAAGGATTTGGCTTCAGCTTTTACAAACAAGGTCGCCATACTATCATTTCCTGTACCTCTCGTAAACACAATGACCATAGTGGCATTGGTTTTGACACTCCACCCTCTAATAAGGTATGCATCAATCTTATCCAAGATGAAAAATCTTCCCCATCTCATAAACCCACATTACCATCTTCACCATGTAATTTATAGATCCCAAATCTATTCCTCCTACCTTTTTTTTTTTTCTTTTTTGTAAACACTATTTCCTAGGACTGGTGACTTATCAATGCGATAGCGAGGCTCCCTCTCCTCTCCCATTCCTATATCCTGACATGATCGATGACAATATGCCTTCTATTAATGTCATTCAATGTTAGGACAATGATTCCATCCTCACCTACCTTGGTGTGGAAGAATCTTATATTCATCGGTCATTACTCTCTGAGACGTAAACCATGTTAAATGAATCGACCATCGAAATCAACATTAACACTCAGGATGACCTGCACATTCTAAATATCGGCCAATCCTTAGATGCTATTGAACATGAAGCCTTCACCTCTTTCCTTCGGGACCATAGCAATGATTTTGCTTGGTCTTATGCTTTGATATACCCGGTATTGACCCAAAAATAGTGATCCATAATATCGTAACCATTCTTGATGCCAAATCCATCAAACAAAATCTGTGGAAAATGCATCCTCGCATTGCTCTTCTAGTCAAGGAAGATCTTCAAAGTGCCTTCTCTAGGTTTCCTTCATCCCGCCCATTGACTATTCCCTGTGTATTTCTAACATTGTTCCTATCACAAAGGTGACTGGGGGAATCTACATCTACACAAACTTCGTGACCTCAACCTAGCTTGTCCTAAAGATGAATTTCCCCTACCAGGCATTGACCAACTAGTTGATCTCACCACCGGCCATGAAATGCTATCACTCATGGAAGGTTTCTCAGGTTACAATCAAATATTACTAGCTCTAGAAGAGCAACACAAGACTACCTTCATCTCTCTGCTTGGGGACGTTTCTACTATCGAAGTCATACCTTTTGGCCTTAAAAATGCCGATGCTACATACCAATGTGTCATGAATTACATCTTCCATGACATCATGCATCGCATATTGGAAGATTATGTAAATGATCTTCTTACCAAATCCAAACATCGAACCGAGCACCTACCCATCCTTAAAGTCATCTTTGACCTCCTCATCAAGAACTTTTTTCATCTTTAACCAAAGAAGTACGTCTTTGCGGTAATTTTCGAAAACTCTTGGTTTTCATCGTTTCTTTGTGTGGCATAGAAGTCGATCCTGCTAAAGTCAAGGCTATTCTGGAAATGCCTCCGCCAACTAATCTCCATCAAATTTGAAGCCTACAAGGTAAGATGTAATCCATTCATCATTTTATCTCACAGCCTTTCCAATTGTTGCCAACCATTTCATCATCTTCAAGAAAGACGTTTCATTCAAATGGGATGATGAATTCCATAAAGCCTTTGAGGCCTTAAAAAATACCTTCTTTAACCCACGTACTCATTTCTCCTAAATATGACCAACCCTTTTACCTATATATTTCCGCCACTAACCATTCTTTAGGTCTCATGCTTTCTCATCGTAACAACCAACACCGAGAGCAAGTGATTTATTACATAAGTCATACCCTTATGGACTATGAAACTAGATATACCCACACCAAAAACTCTACCTAGCCTTAGTTTTCATCGCCACCAAACTCCATCATTACCTACTCAACCACAAAACCTTCATCGTTACTAATCGACCCATTACACTATATGTATACAAAACCATATCAAGATCGACGTGCCGCACACGTTGGCTTATGCTTCAGCTGACCTTGACCTCGAATTCATTCATCAAAAGTCCATTAAGGGCCAAAGCTATTGCTGACCAATTGGTTGACACACCTATTTCCAAAGATTAACCATCTAACTTCAATTTTTTAGATGAGTCTATAGTTACCCTTTCCCTGGACGAACCCACTTACCAAATGACACTCTTCTTCGATGGCTCCAAGTGTCAGCGTGGGGGTGGGGCTGGTGTTATCCTCGTTCCTCTTGAAGTTGAACCTATACCTTTGTCTTTCAAACTTGATTTTGATTGTATAAATAATATTGTGGAATATGAAGCACTTATATTGGGTCTCTAGGCTTCTTATGCCTTAGATGTTAAGAAAATCAATATCTTTGGTGATTCTCAGTTGGTCATAAACCAAGTCAATGGTATATACCAGTGTTGTAATGATATTCTTCAAAAGTATAAGCAACATGTAGATATACTTTTGACCACCTTTGACCGTTATAAACTTAAAACCACCCCACATTCTACTAATAAATTTGTGGATACCATGGCTGTTTCGCTTCTCGGATACCTCTTCGCCACGACTCTAAAATATTTGTCACCATACAAAGGCTACAATCACCCTCTTATTTACCTCATGAGGTCTACTCCATTAGAACCATTGCCCCTAACCCACATGACCTTTGGTATAAGCAATATGTAGAATATCTTTCCCTTTCCATTTTACCCGCTGATGTCACTTATAATGGACAATGAGCCTTTCTTAAAAGTGTCTCCCGTTATGTCATCATGGGTGGTCTTCCTTACAAGTGTAGCTTCGACAAAATTCTCTTACAATGCCTTCGAGTTCTGAAATTCCCTACACCATTAAGGAAGTCCACGATGGAATTTTTGGACGTCACTTTATTGGTTTATCCATCGCAAAATGCATCCTTCGCCTAGGCTATTATTGGCCAAACCTAAAATGTGATTTTTGTGATTACATCAAGTGTTGCATGAAATTCCAGCAACATGCTAATCTCCATCACACACCTAGTCATGCCTTGCAGGTCGCACGAGACCTTTGGCCTTTCTCCCAATGGGGTTTGGATCTAGTTGGTGAGATCAACCCCATTATTTACAATACCACCAATGGATCATAACCGCTATCGAATATTACACTAAATGGGTAGAAGCCATTCCCCTCATTTCTAAAAATTTCCGAGAAGACATGTGAATTCATAAACGATCACAACATTTGTTGTTTTAGTGTTCTTCACCGCCTTATCACCGATAAAGAAAAACAATTCAAAAACAAAACCCAATGCCAACTATGTGACACTTTTGGCATCCAACTCAGTTTCTCATCACCTTATTACCCACAAACCAATGGTCAAGCTGAATCAACCAATAAAACCTTGAACAAAATTCTTATGAAGGTAATTAACGAAACTAGGAAAGATTGACATACACACATCCCTTTCTCCTTGTGGGCTTATCGTACTAGTATTCACACTTCGACGGCTGCCACACCATTTTCTTTGGTCTATGGTACCGAGGCTATCTTACCTCTCAAAGTCTATATTCCATCTCTCCACATCTCACTACAATACATGCTCAATGATGATGAATTTCACCAGGATCGTTTGGCACAACTTGAGTTATTAGATGAACTTCATCTCAATGCCCTCGACCATATCCAAATCTACCAACAATGTATCAAATGTGGCTATGAAAACGTGTTCATGAATGAACCTTTCAGGTTGGTGACCTCATCCTAAAGGAAAATCAACATGTAACTAAAGAAGAGAAAAGTAAACGGGGAAAATTTGCTCCTAATTGGCTTGGACCCTATATCATTACCCATGCATATGGATCAAGTTCTTACCGTTTGTCTTCACTCGAAGGCAAACCCGAACCTGAGCCCCTTAACACCTTACATCTTCGACCATTTTATTGTTGATATTGAGTCCTATATCACTTTCGTCAGTTGATTGCTCATCCCTTGAGCACTGTTCACCTTCCATATTACCCATTTTTGAGGATCCATGACTCAAAAAGAATCATGTGATTCCCATCACCTTTTAACCCTATCTTCAATATGAGTACCACGAATCTACTTATAGCATGATTCTCATGGATAATTTTCATCTTCTCGCAAGATGGGATCCCATGGTCGTTCATCACTCAAAACCACCTCTTTCATAGTTAATTTTTGTGTGCTACGGTCTTGTCGTCTAAATAAGAACCTAATATTCCTCTATAGTCTTGTCCATGACTTAGACGTCCAAAAACAAAAAGGGATAAAACTCCTTGAGTCAAAATTCCAGCAACAAATGACTCCCCAAAAGGACATCTCTTCACTCTAATTCTACCACTATAAATAGATTGAGCCCTTGAAGGACAACTATACAAGGTCATTATAAAATGTAATAAATATCCAGAATCTTCCCTCATCGATCAACTTCATGAAGGCCTCAAGAATGTAATATGCTCATCCCATATAGAATTCCCACATCAATAAGTCTATTATATAAAAAAAATGAAGCACAGGATGAAATTTTTGTCATAGAATTGCCTATTCTTGATCCTGGGTCTCTTGTTCCGAAAGACACACTATCGTACACTAAGTTATGCTCAATCACCCATTCTCACCTCCTTTCCTTTTTGCCTAATTTCCTCTTTACTCAAGGGACTTGCCGCAAATGTGACATTTCGTGATAATGTGACTTTCTTCACCTTTAGAATAGTCCATTATGTAATGCCTTTAGGGTCTTTTTGTTCATGAGCCCCTCTTAGGTATGATCGACTCATTAGGGTTCTTATCAATTAAGTGGCTCTTTTACCACCTCTTACCATTCACCTTCCTCATTTCTTATTGCTTATCCTATACAAGACCAGCTCATCGATACCTATATTTAACAACCACTCAATCATGCCTATGACCTACATTCACCCATGCCTAAATGCCTATCAATCCATTCTTCTACTTCATCATAATCTTCCCTAGCTTATGGGAGAACTACATTGGCCTGAGGTCCCTTTTACTGAGACTATCTAGGAAGCACTCTGAGGGCATGGGGCCCTTGTAGGTTAGTTAAGCCACTCTCTACCCCGACCCACTCCCTCTTTTCCATTTCTAGTCACATTCTACCTTAGTTAGGTTCCTTTCTATATCACTAACTAGAAATTAAACCAAACAAACACTAATTAACAAACATCATTATCAACCATTTTTCCATGCATCATCATAAAGTTCACCAATTTCCACAATTCACAAATATTTAGAAATTTCAAACATAACATGCATATCCATCATCATTTGTTTCCTTTGTTACCAATAACGTGGAACTTAAATCCAAAACAAAACTTGACTCCACCCTACCTATAACCTGATTCCAACCATGCCTATGACCTCGACTCAATCCATGCTTAGTACCGACTCAATCCATGCCTAGGAACTAACTTGATCCATTCCTAAACCAACCTGACTCCATCATGCCTAAACTAACTTGACTCCATCCATGCCTATGACTTGACTTTATCATGCATAACTCACCGGTTCCGATCACATGTACAACATCATCATTGAAAATACATATACACATCATGCCATAAACATCATTATTGCCATATACATATAAATCATCAACATCACTACATGTCTGCTCAAATATCTCCAATATACATTGTCTCCAATACAAATGTCTCAAGATAATAACGTGTGCGGTGGATATCATATAAAAATATCATCAACATGCAGCCGATATCCTATACAAAAATCATCAAAGACCAAGTCGATCCATATCACAGATAATCCCTATACTATCCAAAAAAATGATATCCCTCATCTTCCCCTTAGATATCTGAGTCGATCTCTCCCGAATCCTCTATCGCTCCTATGTAGTGCCCTGCACCCACCTCACTACCTGCTATGGGCCTCGATCTAGTAGTCGATGACCCTCACTACTCGCTATGGTATCACCTGCTCTTTGCCTCTCTGGGCTCTCATCGCCCCTTGGTCATGCCCTAGTAAACCGACATCGTTCATTACCTAACCGGCATTGGTTACCTACAATACCCCCTTATTCATACCCTTTTCCCATTTTGACCCACCTTTACCCCACTTGCCACCTTCATGACCTTATCCATCCTTATTGCCACCTTCCTACCAGCCTACATTACCTCTCCTTGTCCTTAATTATGTTTAGGGACTTGTTATTTTACCCATACCTCAGCCCTACCCATGTCATGACCTAGCTACTTAGACCTGGAACATTGTTAGTGACCTATGAACTCATGTGCTTACTATACCTTGTGACACTGTTACCCGTGTTGTTTGACCTAATGACATTACCTTTCCTTTCACCGCATGTTGTTTATCCTGACCTAACCTTTGGTGTACCAAAACATACCTAAACGTTCCTGCACCTAACTACGTTGTGTTTCCACACCATATCCTATGCCTTGGATACCGGAATCACTTCAACCTTGTTCGGATAAACCTATCGACCTTGGATGATGTAGAGTTACAAGTTCTTCACCCTAAGACTCGTCGCAGATTTATAACATCTCGTGTGCATTTGATCGCCACTACCTTTGACCCTGGACCATTTACCTTTTTTTCTATTTTTGACCTCTACCCTTTCCCACATTCGCCAACATCTATGCTCCTTTTAACCACATCCACCTTTTATCAAACCACTCACTGCTTCCCGCTAACACCTCATCGGTTCCTAGTTTGAGGGGGATCACCTTCACCCACACATGGGGCACCCACATCTCATTTTTTTCAGCATCACTTACCAATACAAGCTATGTGACAAAAAGGGGAAAATGTAGACACCTAAATTTGGTTACATTCCCCTTTGCCCCTGAGTGGATAACCAACTTAAACATGGGAACCTAACCATGGCCCCCTTTAACCCCACATTAATAATTAATTAAATTAAATTAAATACTCATCCTCATAATATCCATTATTTTATTACCTTAATTGACCTAATTTCCACCTCACCTAGACACCTCATCCAGCCACCTCACCCTAGACCTATTCTTTGCATGTTTCCATAACTAACAATAACTAAGTCTTACTTATCTTAATGAGCTAAGATTTGGTCTAACCCTAAAATCAATTCCTAAGATTTCTCTAACCACATTCCCGCTCATTAAAAGGGAAGCTTCTATTCGATTTGTGCAAAAAAACCAAGTTGGCCCAAGAAATTAGGAAGATCTACCCATTTTAGTAAACCTAAGGAATCCCGCTTTAACCGACGTTGGTCGAGCTAAACCGACATTGGTTAAGACAAAACCATCATCGGTTACCATTTATTAACCTTAGCAAGCTTGTTTGAGAGGTTGGCACATTCGAGACTAGAGGAGAGTGATATCATAGCTGCATGTAAGTAAAACCAACATCTTTCTCAGGCATCCAAGCATCCGTAACCATCATTTAAAAGATTCTAGAAGCATTGAAACCACGGTAGTATTCAGGAGGCACCGCCACAACACCAAACACCATTCCTCCGATCAATCCTGTCACCTCCATCCAACCATCAAACCGCATCACAAGTAAATGTATTACTAAGCAGCATTATTACTTTCGTTAGTAGCTTTTATTACTCTTGTTATTAGTCTACACATTGCATGTTCATTCTTTGATCCCTTACCAACCCGTAACCTAACCATTTTCTTACCCACACCGCCAAATCACCCATCCTCGCATGTTTTCATCCCCGAATACACTTGAGACTTCTACAAACCTCCTTATCTACCCTACCATCTTTATCAAATCCTAGATCAAACCTCGCAATCATGAGCTATTGAGTTATTCGTAACCCATAGTAACCATTATCGGTTATTACTAAACCGATGTCAATCATACCCGACCGACGCTGGTCTCTTTGTTTTATACCCTACCCAAAAAGAGCCAAAAACCTCCTACCAATTGACCTAAACAACCCAAAATCAGACCTTGACCGGACTCAAGCACTTGATAGTTACCTCCTCCTTTAGGTACAAATATAACTTTGTTTATTGTACTTGAATGAGATACCTAAATCATATCAACTACAATAGGAATTTATTCATTTCTCACATTAATTTGTTTTAAATAGTGGATTGATAGCCATTGAGGGAGTATCAAACTTCCCGAAATAGCATACACTAGGCAATCCACTGTCATATATCATTTAACTTCTCTTTGTGGTCTTGTTTTCTATTACAGGTAGTTCCTCCCACCAAAAGCAATCTCACACAATCGAAACTAGATCAAGACATCGAACGCGCACAACAACCATTAACCAACCTATTTAACAGTATTCTCCTAGCCCATAACCCTATTTGTTTCGTCATTCAAAAGTGTAAATCAAATGGTGAAACACGGCTTCTAGACCAATGTGTTCATTCATATAAGAAAATAATTATAGAACATAGATCTGAATCATAATAGAAAATAAATGCACAAGGGTTTACACCCACTCATATGAAATGTATATATAATCGATCCATACAGATGTAAGTAGAACTAGAACCACACATATATTCATATTAAGCATGTTGATAACCACATTACATTAACTCAAGAAATCACATATTCATATGATAATGCAAACCAATGTCATGCATTGGAACTAGATTTAGGCCCTTCATAGTACAAAGAAAAATATTCAGACCCATCCCCTTAATACAACATACTCCTACAAATCCTCTAAACCCAACCTATGGAGCTCTCACAATATTCCTACATGGCTTCGCCTCTTTCTCCTTCTATTCTCGGTCTCTCCATATGTCTTTTTCTTCTACCGGGTGCTCATATATATAGCCTTGTCAAGCACCACCATGCCTTTCTAAAGTTGTAGATCGCTTGCCATGTGTCCAAGTGGTCCTCCATGGGAGCATGCTTCTTCATATGTGAGCTCTCCATCCTTTTCCATGATGACCTTCTAGAATCTTCTATCGCAAGGTATATTCCTTCTATGGGCACCAAGTTGCTCAGGATGGCACCTTATCCACTTTGCATGCGTAGTTAGGTCATGCTTTCCTTGTTCCTGCCTAATATGCTAAATATGGTTAAGTCCCAAGATCTTTTCTCTGCTGCGTGTGCCACTGGTTCCACTAAAACCCTCCTAAAACCTTGTCTTGTGCACTTTCTCCTCGCCCTTATTCAAATAGGCCTTGCACACTCACGCACCTTCTTATACTTAGCCAATATTTTAGGGGCCTAACATGTTTTTATCGGGATGCAATAAAAAGATAGTTTTAGCGGGTATTAATAAAAAAAAAAAAGAAAATAATTTTGATTGGAATTACTTATTTAAATGCATTCATTCACTTCAAGCTTATCTTTTCAGCTTTCCAAGTTCTCCATATTTGCCAAATTTGGGTCAAATTGACATTCTGGACCTCTAAAAGCATGAATAAAATGGCGAGTTCATTTCCCCAACCTTTCTTGAAGCGAATTTAAACAAAATGAAATTTGGAATTTGGAGGTGGCACGTGGTAGACATTGATTGTCCTACCAAAAATTTACTTATTGATGATTAATTGTTATTAGTTGGATTTATTTGCCATTATTATGATAAGTGCATTTTTGAGATTACCAAATCACTGTTAGGTTTATTCATGAGAATATAATTATTATTGTGGCATGGTTGATGCAACTCCTTAAAGCCTCCCATAATTATGAATACCTCTCCTACGAAACCCCATACAAGTGTATATATGCTAACCAAACTTGGCATACCTCCTTGAGATGTAGAAGGGTGTTTAGGGATGCTTTTAACTTTAGCTTGCTTGAAGATTTTGCATTGTAGACAAACCAAGAAGTGGCCAATGAACCTTGCTCTTGTGCAATGTAAGGGAAATTTTCATAAAGGCAAGTGAGAGGATTCTTTGGATGAATGTTGAGAAACTAGATGAGTGAAATAGGTGGTTTAGTTGTCTAAGAACATGATGGAATCCTAAAACTCCTACAAATATCAATAACACATCTAAAACTCCTACAAATATCAATAACCAATCCAAAAGGCCCCAAAACCTAAACAACACCTATATTATTTCACAAAACATATATCGATTGTATAATTTAAACCCTAAAAGTTTGAAGGATAAATGTTGAAATCCTGAAAATACCTATGTATTGACTAGATTAGAATCCGAAAACTATCTTTTAAACCATGGCATATGGAGTTTTGAGACTAGTTCCACAAGGTGCAGAGTAACCCTAACATCTTATATTTACTAAAATAAATTTAAAGTATAAGTTTTTCTTAAAAAGTTATTTTTGTACATAGATGCATGCATCAACCACATATACCACATAACACACAGAATGTGAGCTTGCTATAATGCGTTTGTATTTTAGGCTTGGTAATAACCAAACCTAATAATTCGTAATGCGCGTGCTTGCATTTTTCTTAAAATCAGATTTGTGTCCGCTTTTTGGCTCTCCCATCTTTTTGCATAGGCCCCAATTCTAATTTTTTGGACTCAATCTACATCTTCCAATGAACCACAACTTGAGTCATGAATTTACACAATATAAATGTGAAAGATAAGTGAAGAGAAGTGCACCTATTATGTTTAACATTGAAGTTAAAATATAAGTAATATATTTGGTCATCATGCCATTAATGTCTTGGAAATATTTTGGGAAAACATTATTGATGAAATGAATTTAAAAGTATTTTCCCATGTTGTTAAACAATCATATCAAAATTCAAATGTCAAAAAGTATTAAAAATGGTGCATATTGTCAAATATTTTTCTAAAATTAGTCCAACATTTTCAATAAAATCTACATTGTTGTCAAGATCTAAAATTGGTTTTAACATGACCATCATGTGCCCTAACACGTGCTCTAACCCTAAATAGGGAAATGATGCAAATGTTGCAGGTGGCGGCTCGCTCGATGGAAATTAGTGCCCTCACGGGATAACATGTGATCAAGAGGAGGGGAAATAATTCATGTCCTTCCTTTGGGACGCTACCGAGTTTAGAGATGAAAACATAATTCATGGGCGATAGGGGAGTTTCTTCCCGACAAGAGTGAATACATTTTTGCGGACATATTTTTCCATGCTAATGGTGCCCAATAAAGGAAAAAGCCCCGAAACTAGACATCGACACCCCGTGCTAAAGTTGGAAGAAGATGATCTCCATAAGGTTCAAGATTTGGAGGAGCAACATTACAGGCTTGGACTCATCTCGGTTCAACCATTTCTGGCCCAAGATCTCCCAACTACATGAATGGATCATAATAAAATGGAGCCCTAAAATCAAGGGTAAAATTGAACTCTACCCCTGTTCCAATGTTTATTTCATTTTTGTTTTTGAATCTAATGACGATCATGAGGCCATACATAATCTATATTAGGTTTTGGGGATCATTACAATCTCATGAATAAACCTTAGTATCATTTATTTGATCCATTAAAAGACTCATTTGACATAATTCCTATTTGAGTAAGACTCATGGGACTTCCCCTGCAACTATGGGATGAATCTTATCTCAAAGCCATTAGGAATAAGTTGGGTGACTTTGAAAAAAACTATGTAACCACCCAATAGTTACATACTACATATGCCATAATTTTAATGGATTTAGACATATTTCTAGACCTCCCGAGAATATTAATCTACGGAATGGAGATAGAACATGGACCCAATGAATGAACTATGAAATTTTGGCTTTCTGTTGTCATAGGTGATTTGAAATTGGACATGTGATTGAGGATTGTGGGCATTCTAAGCCCCCTAATGTGCCTCTATATGAATCAATTTATGATATGTTACTAAATCCCCGAATCAATATAAGTAGTGAAGAGTTGTCAAAATTCTAAAGACAAGTTCGGTTGAGGCTTGTTAATACTAGTTTAAGACAAGATTCTTTATAAAGACATTGTAATAAAGCTATTTACTAACTAAAGGGATGAATATCCCAAGCATTTGATTAAAGATGTTTAGTTTGACTTATGAAAAGGTGTGAGAAACCATTGTGTTGGTTTGTAACCACCTGTGATATATTATAAAAGAGATGTAAATATAAAAAACAGACAAAAGAGAATGGAAATAAGCAAGTGAACGAGAGATAAGGAATTGTGTTTGAAAACTAGAGAAAGAGAACAACTGTGAAAAGAGTCTTAAGGAATTTGTGATTTTTAGTTTGTGGAAGTAATTCCAAGGCTGATCAAATTATAGATAGGAGGTGGGCAAGAGAGAGGGGCACCAGAGGTGTCCTAACTGGGGGTATAGAGTACAACCCCGATAGGTCCTAGCTAGGGAAAGGGTGAATATACACTCAGTGTATAGTATTTTCCTCTCATGAGCGGCCATAGTCTAGTGTCTGTAATCCTGTGAATGCATTGGAATTTGGTATTAAGAATTCTTGATTAGTGTTCTCTCTCGTGTTGGAATTTTGGAACTGGTATTCCTGATCCTTGTCTTCTCTCGACATTGGGATTTTGTATCTATTGATTCAGATAAGTATTCTCTCTGTAAACTATATGATTATATCTGTAGTTATGTAAATTTTGTTTAAAATCTAATAGTAAGAAGTTTAGTTCTTTTTTATTCAAATAAATGAACAATTGAAGGTATTCTATTTAGTTTGCTATGTATAATGTTTAAAATATGTGATTGTTTATGAAAACCAGTGATTTGCAGATATTACATTAATGAAATAAGTCAATTTAGATTTGAATGTTTGTCAAATTAAAATAAATTGTATGTTCCAATGGAAAATACAAATTAATAAATGATATTGACAATATATAATTGTAAATTCTTGCATCTTAATGGCATTCTAGGCTAATTATCTATATTTTGTGTAGTTCCAGTAATGTTGTTGTGTTTTCGGTATTTTACAATTGTATTTCTTGTTCGAGCCTGGACCGAAAGTTCCTTTAGAAAATGGTTAATTTTATGCAACATGCAATATTGCGAAGTTCTGAAAAATTAAAAAGCTCCATGTGTCCCTCGTTGTGTCAGAGTTTGCTAGATCCTTTTATGTTTTGTGAAGCTTTAACCAATTAAAGAATACTGTGTGTTAGTGTCTTGTCAGACATACTGACATTTGTGATGGTTTAACCAATAAGATATCGAAAATTAGCTTTGCAAAGGTCGTGCCCATGTCAAAAATTTTGAGTGTTGCGAAGGGTGAACCAATGATGGCCCTCCACGTTCTTCATGATTTTGGACTTAATTATCTCATCTCTACCAAATGTGAAACCCGAACCAATGAGATCTCGCCAAGTCTTATCCTTTTTGTGATGTCAGACTTTGTTAGTTACGACAACTAATTATATTAAGCCACCGATTTTGTGGTGTCGGTTCCTTGTCAAGTTTTTTGGAATGTGATCCAATAGAATTTTTCCATGTTTCTTTCACATATGTAAGTACACCTTGTTAGTTTGTGAAAATCGAGCCATTTAGTTGACTCCATGTATGTTCTCTTGTCGCTTATTTTGCATTACGAAATGCGATCGAACAATAATGAGCCACGTATATTCGGGCAGTGGTTTGTTTTACGAAATGCAATCTAGTAAAAAGTTTCCACGTGTCTTATTTCACAGTGTCAGATTTATGTACCTTTGCCAATGAATTATTGACACTTGTCTTTGTCTTTTGCTTTATTCCGTAACTTTTCCTATATTTCCTTTATTACGCAGGTATTGTTTTCCTTCCACGTATTTTTTCGTTGCAGCTTAAGTCTTCACCTCGCAAATTTGGAAATTCAGCTTAGTTTTATATATATTAAACAACTATGGTTATAATCAATGTTTAGCTGGTTAATTTAAATAAATTATCTGTTGAAAAATGTATCAGACTTCCGCAGTTTGAATTTTGGTCAATAATTAGTAGTTTTTGGTCGAGTTAAAGTTTGTATTTAGTTAATCTGGGTTAGATTTTAATCCGGGAAAAATTTACATTTCAATTTATGTGACTCATAGTGGACTCATATTACCCAAACCTCTTCGAGATGGTCAAGGAGAGGGAATCATGGGTTAAATTTGACATCCACCCATGCCTATTAAACAATTTTCGGGTGACGGTAATTTTTCAAGCATCGCCCTTCAAAAACACAAAATAATGTTATTTTTACTAATTATTCTATATTTATTGTATCTTTTATAATATAAATTTACATATTTGTTTATAATGTTTATACAAATATATATAAAAAATGATGGTCACATTTTAAATGTGCAAGTTGCGTGTGATGGTTAGATCAGATATTTACAAGCATTTTACGTCCAAAATCACAAAAAGTCTAAACGATCGTCAAATTTAACCCATGGAGGGAATCCCCCTCTTCTCCTCGCTAGGTATCTTTTTGACCTATTTCTTTTATTGACATTCTTCTCCCGTGTGGTCATGACAATGTTGACGAGCTCAACAAGGAGAAGTGGATAGTTGTCCATAACAAGAAAAGAGTCTCTTCTAAGTTGCACTCAGTCCCATCTCATATCACTCTCAGATCACAATCTTTTACCTTGGGATGACCTGTAGTTTTTAGTTTTGGAGCTGTGCAATTGATGTTCTTTTGCTTCATCATGGCAAAGTATGTTTTAGTTGTGTTTCTTTTGGTCTTCATTGTTGCATCTTGGCTTTAGACCTTTTTGTACTAGGGTAGGGCCCTAGTCATAAAACCTTTATCCTTAATAAAAAAATTAATTTTAACATCTCCTAATATCACATCGTTTAATTGTAATTGTAATGTGAAATTATACCCATTTTATTTAGTTTTTCTCAAAGAGACACACGACATTTACTTTGTTTAATTAATTATATTTAATTTATGAATAATGTATTGTTAAAATTTCTTAAAATTATAGATATTGCACAAATCTATTAATTATATTTTTGGGCTAATAATCAATGAACATAAGACACTATCTTACTAGCACTTTGGTGCATATCCTCTATTCACATTGTGTGAATGATTAATTAAAAGGTTCTATGCCTTCACATTTATTTGTTATGAATAATTTTTGTTATTCTAACTTAATAAAATTATAAATATTGGTGCATATGCTCTATTCACGTTGTCTCGAATGATTAATTTTTCATAAAAGACATTATTTATCATTTTAATTGATGAAATCATTTTCCTTCTCACAAAATATTTTGAGTACAAGTCATTTATTAAAGTACATTTATAATATGTGATTTACAATATTGTTTATATTGCTTCTTATTAAAGTTAATGTAACTCATCCTTACCGAATTTATCCGAACAAAAGTATTCAATTTTTAAATATATAAATGGTGGGTAAGTGCATGGAAATGGGGGGCCAAAAGGGGGTCTTAAGTGGACACTTTTTTGAAAATAAAAAAACTTCAACTTGTACAAGTTATTTGAGATAGTTACACTCAAAATTTGAAGATGTTATAAGAACATGAATTGTAGCATTTTGAGTCTAGTTTCTAAACTAGTATTTTTTTAAAAATGGTTAAGTGTAAGTGGGTTAAAGATCTAAAATGTAAAAATATAGTAGATAATCGGTCGTATCCACCCCCGCCCCCATTTTTTAGCACTATTTAGTATTTTCGAAAACTCTTTGATAGATAGATATATATGAGCATTTAGTTTGGGATATACATTTTTATAAAAAAATAGTGAGTATTTTTTTAATGATTTTCCAAGTACAAATATTTTGAAAATTAAAAATAATGGATAGCCAACCGTGCCCCCTAACTACCTAAAAAAATATTGAAATATATATATTTTTAATATGTATAGAATTAGTCCTAGTTTGGGATTGTATAATTTTTATTTAATTTGGAGAAGTGAAACAAAAGATACATGACAAAATATAAGTGTTTACAATCACTAAAAATAGAGGTATAAAAGACATAGTTTGAAATAAATATAAATGGAAACCTTATAATAGTAAAAAAATAAAAAAATTATATATTTAGAAAGAGGATAGTTTTCTTGACGTTGTAGGAATTTTTAAAGAAATATTGCAATTGTTTTTGTAGGATTTATCATGGTGAAAGATGAGTTTTTGCATTTTTGTCAAAAACATGCAGGTTGTTGTGTTGTAATAGGTCCAAGGCTCAAGTTTGGGAAACCAAAGCAATTCCAAGCCTAGAAAAGCTTGGTTTGTGTGCATAATTTAAGGAACATGTACATGTTATAACACTTACATGTTTCTTTGATTATCTGTAATATGTGTGTTTTTGGGAGCTTGTACTTACTAAAATAAATCTTTAAGTTTTTTTTTATTTATTATTAGTATAAATAATAATAAATGAAAAATTATACTTCAAATTTATTTTTTTATATATAAGAAATTAGGGTCACTCTGCACCTTATGGAACTAGTCTCACAACTCCATGAGTCATGGTTTAGGAGATAATTTTTATAATCTAATTTGGTCAATACATAGGTATTTTTAGGATTTCAACATTCAACCTAAAGCTTTTAGGGTTTAAATTCTACAATCGATGTCTATTTTGGGAAAGAATATAGTCATTGTTTAGGTTTTGGGGCCTTTTAAATTTTTTACTGACATTTGTAGGAGTGTTAGATGTGTCAAAATTAGATTTTACAAACCTCACAACTCTCAAAGGAAACAATAATTGCTCAAATATATGGAATCATGAAATGCCTTATAATACATAACAAATAAAAACACATGTACATGTTTTTATTAATTTGAAAATACTTAACGACATCTACAAATATTACTCCCATTATTGGTATTGTTACAAAAATCAACAAAAATCCTAAAGCTATTACAATGGTGTTTCTTCATGACCCTTGAAAATTTTCACTTGTTCCCATGACTCAGCTTGTCTCTCTACTCCTTATCACTCTAGCCCCTCAAATGGTAGACTTGACTCACTTCGTGCACACATTTTGATCTTTCACTTGTGTAATCAATGCACATTATACAATTCACCATCACCCAAATTTTGTGTTGCACTTTCCTTTCTCCATTATCCTTCTCACCATCCTTATGTGTGCCCATACTTAACTAATATTGTAAAACTTATGTAAGAAATTCAATTCCCCCGTGATACTCCTACATCACAAATTGCATCTTCAATTTCAATTGAATTGACTGATTGATTCATGCCTAGATTTTTAATTAGTCCTAGATGAAGTAAAAAATCAAATCATATAGTTCCAATAAGTTTCACATGGCTTAATTTAATCAATATTTATTCTCTTATTGAACCAATCAACTAACTATGTAATGCATGATATAATTTGTTATGGGTTATAATTGAATCTAAATTCATTGTTACATCATGAAAAAATATCTAGCATGAAAAATTGAAAATATTAAGCATGAAAATTAAGCCCCTAATTGAAAATTAGGCTTCCAATCACTATGCATCCTTCCTTTGGCCAACCTTCCTTCAGTTTAACCTTCACCCCAACTCAGAGGAAATTCCTAACAAGGTTTTAAAGGTTTTATTAATTTGTAGAGATGATTACCAAAGGTGATAAATTAATTCAGTAAGATTCAATGAAAGATAACTTCCTTGAAAGAACTAAAAAGGTCGTTTTTGGCTATTTTACAAATGGCAAACACCCTCCAAATTTTTTTAGGAAAATTATAAATCATCTAAGAGTGATTTTTGAGAGAATTTAAGGTGTATGAACTAATTTAGGAAATAAAATCTCATTCAGGATCCATCTGTTCAACAACGAGTATTTAGGGTGTAGGGAATGAGAGCTTCAACGGTGAATGTTTTCTTCTCTAGAAGATTCTGGGAGTTCCTGAATGAGTTAAGAGGAAAAAATATGCATAAAAAATATATTAGAATCCTGTATGAGGGGAAAATATCAAATTTTATCTAAGGATTAATTATTTCTTGATATATTTCAAACTTTTGTAGCTTCCCCTCTTAGTTCAAGAAGGAATAGGCCCTAAATTTTGAGTTGTAGGAATAATTGAATTTTGGGAAAGATTTCATTGATCTTGAAATGTTATTTGGATTCAAAATCATATAATATTTGACCCCAAACCATTTTCCTAAGCTCCTGTGGTGAAAAAATCAAGCTCAATGTCTAAAAATGGACATCCAAGGCAAAACTAGCTTTCTAAATCAAGAAAAGTCACATTTTGGAGAATATTTTGTCCCCTTTTTCCCCCAGGGGACAAAAGTGACATGAGATAAACCAAATTTTGACCTCATTCTCCTCCCCAAGTAACACTTTGGATACCCAAGTGTCCCAAGTGTCCCCACTTTCGTCTATGTCCCCATGGTGCAAGGGGGACAAGATGGATCTCATCCTAATTGTGGTAGAAGGGATTCATCTTGGTTGAAGCCATTCATTAAAATGGACATCATGGGGATTATAATGTGAAAATGAATAGATTAGGGTATCAATGTGTGTAAAATACATTCACATAGACAACATGTGCAATCAAGAGAATTATGAGGTCTATAAAGGATCCAAAACATCCATAACCTCATTGAAATTCAAGTCATTAAGGGAATGGTCATCATGATGAAAAAGGATCACCATGAGTGGTGATGGTATTAATATTGAGCTCACAAATGATGCATATGTCTTGAGAGTGTTTCTAAACACTTAATCAATACTTAACGATGTGCTCATATCTTACAATTTAGGGAGTGGATTTTGTAGTTCTTCAATGTAGTTGGAGGTAAAAATATGGATCTCACCCTAAAACATTCCTTCAATTATCATTCAGTGATAATTCCTTCCATCTAGAGGATTAAACCAATTTCCATGAGGAGAAATCAAGCAAGGAGGTGTCTAAATACTATAAGCATGTTTCCACTCGGGTGAAATATTGGTCGATGAAGTGAATTGTGAAGTTAAAAAGGATATCATCATGTTAAAAGGTGAAATGGAAAGATCATGGATTAATTTGAGGATCATCATTTCTTGAATCTTCCATCATGTTCAAACCTCTTCAAGTAACAAGCCAAGGTGAGTAAGTCAATCTACTAAGGCATTGGGACCATCATGTGTGAAGGATCAAGACATAATTTATCTTTATGAGATGAATATGAGAAAAGAGGTGTATGATAATCTAGAAATTGATTACATTTGAGGAGAATTATGGATCCAGAAGGGTTAGGAGGATGATCTTCATATAGAGCACCATGTATGCAAGAATGATAAATCATCTTAGTTTCACTTGATGTCACTCACTTGGTAATGTTTTTAAAAACTCATTTGAACCTTGAAGGACATTGTAATCAACTCATTTCAGTCCAACAGATGACCACATGATAAGAAATCCATTTAGTGATAAATCCTTATCTACATGGTAAATACCTATTTTAGTAAGTGGAAAATAATCACAAAATAGTTTGAGCATCATGGAGTTGATTTATGAATACTAGGGTGAATTGTGGATGCCTAAAAATTAAGAGAGTGATCCTCATTCTTGCCTTGTAATAAGAAGAGAACATCTTGTTCCCATCACAATATAGATCTCATAAAAGTGTTTCTAAACACTTATTCGATGCTCAGAATATATCACAAAATAAGGAGATTGCAATCATAGTGCCTCGGTTCATTAGGTGGTCGAGGTTAAGTCTCTCATTCATGAAGCATTTCCTCAAAAGTCCATTAGAAGAATATTCTTCATCAACAAGAGCTTTCCTGTCTCTAGATTTCCATCTCTCTCTTCTTTTCTCTCCTCCCTCACACTCTCTCTAACATTCTATTCCTTCATTGAGAGTGTATTTTTCACTCTTTTTCTTATTCACTTAAGTGACTTAATGTTGCATTTAGAACAGTCCCTTTTCAAAAATAATAAAAGGACTTAATTTCATTCCTAGGGAATTTGAAAACTCACATGGTGGTGAGATGAAAATTCATTTCTTGATTTCCATCTCTCTGGAGCTTTCCTCATAGGAATGGTAAGGAAAAATTCATGCTTATGGAGGATTGAAAATTGAATTATGACTCAGGTGGAAGGGAAGCCCTCTCGTCTCACAATTTTGGTCTTAGTTTGTTTCTCATCTCATCAGTGCAGTTAATAAAAATGCTGAATCATTCTTCATTAAATATCCTACCTTCACCCATCTCAAATTCATAAGGTATTTGATCTCACATTTAATTATTCATTGTGTTTCCGGTGGAAGAATCTTCATGGTTACCTTTTGCAGGATTTTTTTTTCAAGTTCTCATTAAGTGCAAGAGGGTCAAAAAGGTGTTGTAGTGTTTCATCAATTGGATGGATTGGTTCAAGTGACATAGGTAATTATTCATTGATCTTAGTGGTCCATTCATTAAGTGCTTTTCACTTCTTCTCTCAATGTACCTTATAGGGCTACAAAATTCATCATTCTAGGAGGTTTCTTCACTCATATAATTAATTATTTCATATAATGATGTACTTACGGTCCATAAAACCCAAAAACGTCATATAATCATATTTTATTTATTGTGCATGATGTTATTGAGACCAACTAATCCCTAAATCTCATCACATCATCATAATTAAGTTCATATGACTCAAATAGGGTAAACTACCTCTCTCATTAAGCCAATGTGTGGATGATGGTTAAGAAGATGTGAATCATGTATATATTAATTTAAAATACTCTAAGACTATTTTTTTATAAAACCCAATTATTAATCTTTGTTCTACCATAAGGCTTAGTCTTAGAAATGTATTGTGAGAATTTTTGGTGTTCCCATGTAGAAAGGGATTTTTTATGACGAGAATGGTTTTTAAACCTTTAGTAGAGAGGAACAAAGAAACTAAAGTTTTAATATGTGTGTAAAATTATCCTTATAGGATTTCTCATTCCTTCATATATGATGGTCTTGGATGCCTTGGTAGCTTGGACTAGCTCATCCTAGCTTGTTCCTTGAAGAAGGTTTGAACATAATGGCAAAGTCAGGATATGAAGATCATCAACTCACTCCTTGAGTCTCACATTTCACTAATTTTACTAAAAATCCTAATATCAATGGAACAACACATTATAAGATCAATGGAACAAATTTTAAGGCTTTATTATGCCTAAACCTAAAAATTTAGGCCCATTTTTGTTGGAACCAAAACAGCGGTTGTAATTTGTTAAAATGATTCATGAAACCTTGGTCTTAAAGAAAAATAAATGTTACCAAAATTTAGAGGATTCACATAGCTTTACAATTCCTATTTGTTTTCCTCCTAACTCCTTATGGAGCTCCCTGAAATCATTCGAAGAAGTCAGATTTCACCATTAGAGTGTTTGTTCCCTGCACCTAGAAAACCCGTTGTTGAGAATATTTTCCTTGAATGAGAAAACCTTTCCTAAATATTCCTTAATTTCCTCCAACACTTTCAGGATTCCTCTAAATCACCTTAGAATGCTTTATATATTTCATAAATTCTCCCATAGGGTGTTTGATTAACTCTAGAATAGCCAAAAATGGCCTCTTTAGGCCTTCGGAGGAAGTTATCTTCCATCAAGTCACACTGAACTCATCAATCATCTTATCTCATCCATGCACATTGAAAAAAACTTAAAAACATTATTATGAATTTATTCTCAACTAGGGTGAGAGTGGGACTAAGGAATACTGGCCATAGGAAGGACACACAGTGATTGAGAAGCAAAATATTCAACTGTGGACTTAGTTTTCATGCTCAAAGTTTCAATTTTTCATGTTAGGAAATTTTTATGATAACACCCTCTTATAAATTTCGCCAAATTCCTTTTTTCAATGCACAAAATTATTTTAATGGTGTCTTGGCAACAACACAAAAGGATATTTGAAAATTATTTTTGTTAATGTCGATGTAGATTTGCTTTTCTTATGAAGTATGTGGCACTTAAATCAACCTTTATAATCCTACACTATGGTGAGAATGAATCTATTTTTCTTTGCATAAATCTTGATGAAAGTCCCAAGTTTCCATTTACATGGAAAGTTAATGAATATGTGGAAGATTTTACACATTTTCACCTACTCCTACCCTAAATTTTTTTGAGTGCTAAATCTTCAAGTTACTTCTTATTATTGTATTGAACAAATGAAGATATTATGGGTTCCTTAAATAGATCATCTTCTTGCTCAAAACTTATTATTACTAATCTATATTATAAGGCTCAAAGGATTATATACATGCCAACATAGGAACCAAGGTCACTTCCTTACATTTTTATTAACAGGATTGCTTGAATGGTCCTCTTAAAGATGAATTCCTAAGCTTGTAAAGTAGGTAATCATCCATAGTATGATTCTATGATATTCTAAGATGGAATTAGGGATTCAACTCCACGCTCATGGAAAATTCATGAGTAACTATATTCAACAAATTATCGCTACATTTGGGAGTTGTCATGTTTGTAAATTCTAATTTTGACAAATCTAACACTCCTATAAATGTTAGTAATAATCCAAAAGGCACAAAAACCTAAACAATGAGAATATTTTTTTCCCAAAATAGACATCAATTGTAGAAGTTAAACCCTAAAAGATTTAGAATTTGAATGCTAAAATCCCGAAAAATACCTATGTATCGACCAAATTAGATTATAAAAAAATATCTTCTAAACCATGACTCATGGAGATGCGATACTAGTTCCATAAGGTGCGAGTGACCTAATTTATTATATTTACTAAAATAAATTTAGAGTATAAGTTTTTCATTTATTATTTCATTTACTATTCTTAATAAATGAAAAACTTATACTTTAAATTTATTTTAGTAAATATAAGACTTCCCAAACACATACATTACCCATACACTAAAAACATGTATGCATTATAACATGTGCACATTTTTACACGTACATGTTATTTCACATACGTGTTATATCGTACACGCTTTTTTACACCTACAGGATTTGGTTAGTGAATTACCAAACCTATATTTCTAAAATGCATGCGTATTTTTCTTAAAACCACATTTTTGTCCAAATTTTGGCCCCCACTTTTCCATGCACTTATCCAGGGTAATATATTATATTATAAATATACTTAAATTACTTAGATAATAATATCAAAGCAACAATAGTACACAATAGGACACTGAAATAGATAGATAAGTCATAATATGCAAGGAGAAATGATTAGCCACTTTGAGGGGGAAACATCCACACCTTACAATAAGACTCAAATTTTAAATATGATGATCATATACTAGTTACTACCTCTTATATATACCATAATTATGATATATATCAGTAGCACCCATGTTATAATTACTCCAAATTAAGGGATTTTTTTCTTTTAAAACAAACCCCTTAATCCCATTAAATGCCTTTAATGATTTTAACTAGCAGCAATTATAATCCAACATAAAATATGGTTAACAACCCATTTGATAATAATATAACCATGTGAACTCGTAAAGGTAAATTATATCCACACAATCCCCTTTAATGATCACTCTAATCAAGTGTGCATAACTTATATGCAGTTGGTTACCCTTTTGATTCAGGTTTGAGAACTAAGTGCAATTCCTAATTATCTATCTAAAATTCGGTCAACAGACTTTCATCCAAAGCATCTCACACCATAAGTTAGGAACTTGGTGAACCAAAATTGTAATCAACTAGTTATAATACTTAGGCCAAAGTTTTCAAGTGATGCATTACATGCTTAGTTTCGTGACTGCACATAAGCCTAAAAAAACTTGGCCCATTACCATAAAGTCATCTCTACATAATTATCTAGATCACATTTCGTTAATTAAAAGTTTAAGTTATCATATTAAGAAGTCATGTGATCTAGGACTCGCCTCTCATTTCAAGAGTACACTTTGTAGACACAAAATCATGCACATGTTACTATTTTTCGATGTCATCAGTATGTTGTTATATGCATGAATCTTATGTAATAAAATTAATGAGTGCATTAATTGACCTATTATATCATCTATATGGCTATTGATTTATTCCTAAAAATGTTAATTAGTGTATGGGGGATGTTCTATATAGTTATATCCTAAGTAAGGTTAATGTATTTCTCTTTTTTTTATTTCATGTGAACTCTTGAACGTAGAATTTCCTACTAACTGCTTATGTGAGTAATGTGATGATGTGTGTAGGATAATAATGTGCATTTTTGCCAATTTTGGGAAGTTATAATCAAGAAGGCCGAGTCTTTAGCCATCATGCCATCATGGAGGATTTTTCCATAACAAGCCTACAAACACAAATCCTATTTTTAGCTATATCATAGGATTTCAATGAGCTTTAATGAGGCTATTATTGGTTTAATTTGGTGCCTATAATCATGACACATTTTTAACTAAGCGGGTCTATAAAGACACCTTTGAAGACAATAGTAGTATTTGATGATAGTAATTTATGTATAATTTTATATCGTTAGTGTTTACTTTGAGTCATGAAATATGTTTTAGAAATCATTTGAATCAATATAGTCGACATTGTTTTGAATACCTTTTGATGTTAATAGTACCTCAATCCCTAGGAAGAGTAAGGGCCTACTCACCTAAGGAAATTGGAGGATTAATGTTTCATGCATGCTCATTATTTTTGATAAGTTCAAGTTTCAATGCTTTGATTTGAATGTTTATCTGAATGTAGTTATTTATTTCCTTGCTTAGTATATTTCCTACTGCTATTTCAATTCAGTGTGTGTTATTTCAATTATACTATTTCAATTCGGTGTGTGCATTTTAAATTTAGTTAAAGTATTTCCTTTGAAATCATTTTTATTACAACAACATTGTTTCAATAGCTTACATGTATTTCATTTCAGTAGTTTAACATTGCATTTCCTTTTTGTAGATTAGAGGGAAATAAGGGAACCAAACCAACCAAAACCCCCAAAAGGAACCACCAAAAGAACTGAGTTGCATAAGACTTCACTGCATATAGCCTAGGACACACAACCATGGTTTGATAATGACACCGAAAGTTGAATTTGTTGGTTAAATGATTAGAGAATACAACGACCCATCATTTTTGGCACCGTTTCCGGGGACACCATAAGCACAACACATCATTTTATTCACCTTACATGTCATGGGTGTTAGTGAAGTAAATATATGCAACCAGTAGAAACCCTAGGCCTTTTTTACATGACCAAGATTGATGCACAGGTCATGGGATGCTCAAGGGAGATTTATACCACATAATATTCAAATAATATCTCCAAATAGAGCATAAGTAGGGAACATTGAATCTAATACAACACCTAGGATCAATTCTGAATAGTTTACATCATCTTATTTAGAACCAAAACAACTTTTAGAAATGGGAGACAATGGGAATGATGAGGACTGACCTTTGGGTAGAACCTTTACTTATCCCATTTTCCTAAATAAGGATGAGGATACACCCATGAAAAACATCTCTCCTTCCATTCTCCCTATATTTTGAGGAATTTCCACATAATACCCATACCAGTTCTTATTTGAATTCAAAGTTCTTTGCCATGAATATGACTACAAAAAAGACAACCAAAAAATCAAACTTTTTCCTTCCACCCTTAAAGACTCTGTCATGAGGTGGTTCATTGGGTTTCCTGTAACTCCATTCATTCATGGGAGGACATGGAGACATCATTTTTAGACAAATATCAAGAGTATTGTTGGAGAAGAGATATGGGAGAAGATTTCTTCCAAATAAAGAAAAAAGAAGATGAAAATATGGAAGATTATCTAGACAACTTCCTTTTTCTCCATAGAAGGAGTGGTTATGAGTTAAATTTATAAATCACTAAGATGGTTTTCCTTAAACAACTTGATGAGGAAACAAAAGACTCCATCCATCTTATGGGAGGAGGTGATGTACACAAACTCACCATGGCACAAATTACTAAGTTATGTAGGAGTTAATCTAGAACAAGAGGAGGTATAAGGCAAAGGAAAACATTAAATAATTCCCTAAGTACCTCAAAAATTCTCAAGGAAATTACTAACATTAAAATAGACATCTTGTCCCAGTTGACATCAACCATAGATGGGATAAAAGCCAAGAATAATGCTGCAAAGGAACCTTTAGATGTCACGTAAAGAGACATCCTTTAAGAGAATTCCCTTTGGATGTCACAGACATGTGCTTAATTTGTGATGTCTCTGACCATGATACCAATCATTGTAATCTCCTACCTCAACTGAAAGAGAGATTAAATTCCATAACTCAATCAAATGCAGAGGTAAAATTTGTGCAGTGATCAAATAACAGTCTACATATGCCCTAGACTTGATCGAACCTTTGGATCATGCCATGGCCCAATTAGGATCCTCCACCAATATGGGGACAACCTAACTAGATGCCATGAAAGCGGGTGGCTTATCCATAGCCACCACCATGGGTACCTCCATACAATCAACAAGGTTGGGCACCACCAACTAGTATACCACCATGGTAAAATCAACAATGGGCACCTCAGCAGAATGCTAATCAACTAAGGAGGTTAGCACAATAAAAACAAGCTTTAATGCCCCCACCACATCAAATTTATCAGCAAGGGAAAGTATTACAAACTCAACTCCCAACCCCTTTCTTAAACCCCAAAATCAACAAAAATATTTAATTAATAAAAAAGGACATGGTAAGATGATGTAGATGAATGTTATTAATAATGTACAGCTAAGGTCCGGAAGAACAACAAACATTCCTCCTATTGTTATCACAGAAATACCTAAGGAAAATGAACAAATACCAGAGGAAAGTGAGAATATACCTAAGAAAAATATGGAAAACCGAACATGTTTCAAAAACACAAGCCACTAGGAACAACCAAGAAAATAGTTGGAATTCAAACACAACTCCTTTCTTAGAACAATTAAGAGAAACATAATATGAGGAAGAAAAAACACTAATTTAGGAGCTGAAAAGATGAACATTGAGGTCCCACTTTTGAGAGAAATAATGGAAATTCTGAGTTAAACCATACCATTAGAAGCCATTGCATAAAAACACCAGGAAGGAAGAGGAAGTACCCAAAAATAGTCAAAGTAGAAGGAAATCTAGCTGATCTTGTAGTTGGAAAGCTTATTTCACCAAAATATGGGGATCTTGGGAGTCCAGTCATTACTATTTTTGTAAATGGTCATCAATATCTAACATTTTGGTAGATCTTGGTGTTTCCATCAATGTTATAACAACATATATGTTCAATCTATTGTCTTTAACATGATTACAACTAACCAATATAGTTCTTCAATTGACAGATCAATCTATTGTTGTACTAGATGGAGTGATTGAGGATGTTATGGTCATGATTGAATCTTGGGAGTATCATGTAGATTTTATGGTCTTGCATCCTAGAGATAAGAAGGTAGGATACCCATTTATCTTAGGAAGGACCTGGTTAGTCACTTTGTTGCTGCATATATTGATTGTTGGTAAGGAAAAATGACTTTCGAATAGGTAAAAAGCAAACAATATTTCATCAGTATTATCCTACCCAACCATATGTGGATGTTTGTGAGTATGGGTAGATTTTTAGATACTAAAAATATGAGTTCTTATCTCGGCTACCATTATAGTGAAAAATCATATGGAAGAAATTTTTGAGCCATACACAATGTCTGATGAAGAGGATACCATGGCTACAAAAACTAGAACTGTGGCTACAAAAATTCAAACTGAGGCTACGGAAACAACTTTTTACACTCAACGGATCATATTACCTTGGTAAGTGAAATGTATATTGGAAATTGTGAAGAAATATATGATTATCATGAAGAACATACAACCACTAATTTCCATTTTCCTTTAGCCAAGGTTATATCCCTTGAAAACATGACTATTTTGCACATGCTACAACCTCATGTTTGTCCCTTGAATTCTTTGATTGCTGATGTAGAGCTTGCTATTATGAAATAGGAAAAGAGATGACCATTGGCAATAATTTATAATCCATTCAAGAGACTAGGGTTGTAGATATCTTGAGGGAACATTCAAAATCCTTTGCTTGGGATTATACCGACATGAAAGGAATTCATCTAAGAATTTTCACACAACACATTTACACTGAGGATGTTAAACCTGTTAGAAAGACACAACAAATAATCAATCTAACTCTTAAACACATTGTCAAGAATGACATAGAAAAACTATTAAAGGTTGGATTCATTTATCCTATATTTGATAGTCAATGGGTATCACCGCTAGTCATAGTTCCCAAGAAAAATGGTAAGTGGAGAATCTATATAGACTATAAGGAGTTTAATAAAGCCACCAAGAAAGATTACTTTCCCATGCCATTTATTGATCAGGTTTTGGACAATCTATAAGGTAAGAAATATTTATCCTTCTTGGATGGGTTTAGTGGATATAACCAAATCAATATAGCACCAACCGATGTGAGGATAAGACCACCTTCACTTGTCCCTGGGGTACATTTGCATATAGAATTCTACCATTTGGAAATTGTAACACACCTGCTACCTTTCAGAGAGTAGTTTTGGATATTTTTTCAAACCTTATAAATGACCATGTCAAAGTTTATATGGATAATTTTACCATCCATGGGTCAACTTTTGAAGAATATTGAAAAAGTGCTAACTAGATGTGAGCAACATTAGCTTTCCTTGAGTCATGAAAAATGCTTGATAATGGTTGATCAAGGAATTGTCTTGGGTCATCATATTTCTACCAAACGTATATAGGTTGATCCTAATAAAATAGAAGTAATCACTAAACCGCTTATGCCAACAAATAAGACTAATATCAAGAGTTTCCTTGGACATGCAGGGTATTATAGGTAGTTCATAAAAGATTTCAAGTAAAATTATTGCACCCATTTTTTCTTTTTTGACAAAATATTGTTTCTTTGAATGGTCTCCTCAATGTTAACGAGATTTTGAAGTTATCAAGGAGAAATTAACCATTGATCCAATTTTGAAAGGACTGATTGGGGCAACCTTTCCATATTTAAACCGATGCTTCTAACACATGACCATTTGAGCTGTTCTTGGAAAAAGGATGAGGAAGACCACATGTATGCCATCTATTTCATCAACAAAAATCCGAGCCCCACAAAGAGGAATTACACCACTATGGAAAAGGAGTTTTTAGCTATTGTTTACTCTCTAAAATTTTTTAGACATTATATTACTGGATATAAAATCTTTGTGTCTACTGATCATTTAGCTATAAGATATTTGATGAATAAACTAGTAGTAGGGGGAAGAATTATTCGATAGTTACTTCATTATGGTGAATTTAACTTGACTATTATTGATACTTGTTGTTGCTGACTTCTTGTCTAGATTGAATGTTTCGGGAGAAGAGGAGGCAAGACAAGATCACTTTTCGATGAGCACTTTTTGTAGTATTAACACAACCTCCATGGTTTTCTGATCTTGCTAACTTCCTAACCAAAAGGAATTTTCCAGCTTACTTTACTAATAAAGAATGAAGAAGATTAGGTAAAAAAGTTCTACATAAAAATGGTGTAATGGGATTTTATTTAAATTTTGTCCTGATATGGTTCTTCACATGTGTGTTTTAGAGGAAAAAGTGTATGCCATACCGTGAGCTTATCATGATGATCCGGAGGAGGACTTTACTCGGTGAAGAGGAAACTTCACAAAGTTGTTGGAGTTGGGTACTATTATCCCTCTCTCCAAAAATTTGTCAAGAAGTACGTATGGGTGTGATACATGTAAGAGAATGAGGAAGCCTATGTTGTCCATTGAAATGCCCCTCAATCCTTAGCTGATCTTAAGACCATTTGAGAAGTTGGAAATTGATTTCGTTGGACCGTTTAATCCCACATCCCATAAAAAAGAGTACTTTTTGGTGTGCACTAATTATGTCAAAAAATGGGCCGAGGTTCCAAAAGCATTGGCATTTTTGAATGAGGATGATGTAGCTGAATTTTTGTACAACAAGATTATGCTGAGATTTGACACCCCTAGAGCTATTGTATCTAATCGGAGACTTTAATTAATGTCTAACATGATTGAATCCTTCTTGGAGATATACTTGAATCAAACATCGAAATCATCACCATACCACCTCTAATCCAGTGTGTAGGTGGAAGTCATAAATAGAGAGTTGGAGAACATTTTAACTAAAGTTGTCAACGTAAACGAGGGAAAAAACTAGGTACCAGAACCACCAAAATCAGTTTGGGCCTACAATACAACTTGGAAGACCACTAATGGTTTCTCCCCATATGACCTAGTGCATGGGAAGAATCCATTGCTACAAGTTGAGTTTAAATTTTAGACTTGGAGGAAAACAATGAAAGTTGGAATTGATTTGGATGAAGTGCAACATGAGAGAGTAATGCAACTGAATGAATTGGATGAAATGAGGATGGAGGCACAACAAAAACTAAATTTATTCAACACCAAAGAAAATATTGACATGATGCTCGTATCAAGAACAAAGTCTAATGAAGGAGATTGGGTCTTACTTTTTGACTCAAAGTACTAGCAATTCAAAGGAAAGTTCGAACAAGATGGTTGGGACCCTATCGGATAAAAATGTTTATGATAATGGCTTAGTGAGACTACTGCCGATCAATGAAGATAAGATAACTCGATGGTGAATGGACATAGATTAATGATGTATCAGCGTCCTCTGAATAAAGATACTTTCACCAAAGATATGTTGCTATGCGAAGAAATGGATTCAATGGAAGAGTTTGGCTCTTCCCACCCAGAATAGTTGTCTTTTAAATTAAAATAAAGGAGATGATCATGCTTTCAATCCTCTTCCCCTTAGATTATAGTTTTTTTTTCTTTCAATAAAGGTTAGGGATGTTAATTATTAAATTGTAAATTAATCACATTTATTCTATGAACACAGGACATGGAATTCTACGGTTATTAGGGAGCTGAGATGGAAAGGGTAAGTGCATTCTTCCTTGCTATGGATATTAGTTTTTGGAACTCCCCCATTGCATCTATTTAATATGATTAAATCAAAACACAATTCTTGATGCATTTATTATGGGCATAAATCAAAATCTCATGCCAAAGAGTGGGGTGTAATGAATAATAATGAGCAAATAAACCACATGTGTCACATTTTTATGGAAAGGACAAGTGGTTTTGTGAAAAGGAAAAGTGGCATTATCATTCATGATGATAGGATGGGGTTGTGTGATGAATTAAACATTTCCATACAAATTAAGTCATATCAATTTTTTTAACCGCCAAACTTGCACCGACTCAACGCAATTAAGAGTTTGAAGTATATTTCAAACTACCATTACCGATATTGCATGCCATTATTATATGTTCTTCTCATAAAATTTCCACCACTTTTATGTAACACCGTCCAAATTTTTCTACGCCATGGCGCACAAGAAAAAGTTAGAACTTGAATTTGCGGAGCTACTCCTACGTAATGATGTCATCTCACAAGTGTTCCATGACTCATGTTAGTTAGAATTCATTAGGAATTTTGAAGGTTTTGATGGATAATTAGTTAATGAATTCTTATTAAATTTTGAAGCGACGTGTTCAAAAATGGCGGGTAAAAGAGTTGAGATAAATAGTCATATTATCACTGCCATATCTAGACTCCCATATTTTGGACTAAAAATTGTTACAAATGCCCCACTGAAATATTTGATACCTTTATTTCATGATCAAGGGGAAGCTATGCTAGAGATAATACTCACTCCCTAGGGTATTCAAAAAGGATTAAGTGGGAGAGTTTACTAGGTCACTGGAAAGAAGTAACTAAATGGGTTAATATATATATTTTATCTCGTGATGAGGAAACCATCAAGTACTTGAAGGTGATACATTGAAAAATCCTGACTCATATAAAGAAGGGTCACACAAACCTTGAACTTAGGGTTAATATAAAAGGAACGATAACCGAATTTTACAAAGCCAAGAACAAATATGCTAATCAAACACCACAATCAATAAGATGAAAGTAATTCACTAGAATAACTTTACATAAACCTTTGCAAACAAATGAGCAGAAATATCATATATTATTATAGAACTCAATGAAATACAATGAGGATGGGCCTTGCTTATATAGGAAAGGAATAACAATCTAAGAACCAGTCAAGGTCGTAGATCAAGTCATAAATCAAGGAAATAACTAGTCAAGACCATAGATTTAGGAGAGAACTAGACATCAAAGATCTAGTCAATACCATAGATCAAGGAAAGAACTAGTCAATACCATAGATCAAGGAAAGAACTATACCTAAAAAAATAGGTAATATCTCATAATGTCTAAATAAGATAAAAGAAATATCCACACACATAAGTGGGTGAGGATAAATACAAAAAGGTAAATAAAGGACTTACGTGAACATGAGCTAAGGTAAATACCTACTCTAACATAATCTACGAGAATATCTTGATGTGACTAAATTATAAAAGTGGGTAAAAATATAGGAATGGAGATGGTAAAACCACCCTCAAACACCTAGGACTCATACATTTGATATGTGCACTTCGGGTGTTTTACAAGCCTAAGAGGAAGATAGAAAAAAATTAGTGCGGGGAAAAGTTCAGTAACAAAAGAGAATTAAAAGGATCCTGCCCTAGTCTCTTCAAAGAACACCTCCAAGTTCCTAGCCTAATTGGAGTCAAATCCTAAGGATTTGAATGAGGTACATGAAGAATCTATAGGTCAAGCCATCCAGCTTCTCTCGACCCTTAAATTTCTAGGAATTTTTTTACCCCACCTACATTTGCTACTATTTCATCTATACCAAGAAGGTCTTGTGCTTCTAAGAAACCTGTAGTTCCTCGGTCCACATTATCCCCTATGGATTCCATCCCAATTATAGAAGATATTTTTAAAACTCATATTCTTTCTAATATGGAAAATAAGTCAAATTTTGATGAGTTTACAACAACAATTCTAGAGGAAAAGATCCCACATGATGATATTCCATATGTTCTGCAGACTCCACATAATGATATGCCGCCGACATTCCTACAGCTCTAGAAACTTAGTCTCGAAGCTCTGGAAATTCATGTAGCATTGTAAATACACACCAAAGATATAGAAACTATTGCAATGGAGATTGGTGGTCAAGAACCACATGGAGATGAGGTGTTGAGGCATTACTAGGATGAAATTTCCTCTTTGAAAGAGTAGTTGAAAGGTATGGAAGAAACTAATTTGTCTTTATAAGCTGAATTTGTATAAAGAACTATAGAGAAGGTTAAGGAAATTACTAATTTAAAGGTAGAAGTTGGTAGTCTCAAAAGACAAAGGAATATTGGTCTCAAAGCATGGAACGATTTATCTACTTGTTTTGACAAACTATCTCTTCGAAATAAAGAATTGGAAAATGAAAATAAGAAAATTAAGGAAAATATTGAGGCTAGTACAAGTGATAAAAAGAAATTAGAATCTATTTTGGACTCTTTTTTTCCTATGGCCTGCAAAATTCTATCATGTAGGATACCCTCGTTTGTTTATAATACATTTATTCAAGAATAGTTTTATGCCCGGAAATTTATGAGGATGTGTAGTAGATAACCCTATGAGGCCTCGGATGGCATAAATTTCTTGGAAATATATCAAAAGAGTACTACGATATTCAAAATATGTTTTGTAAATTTTACCTTCACAATATGTTGGTTACCAATGTTCCTAATTTCTTCATTAATTTTGTCCTGTGGGGGAATTTAAATTAAAGGATTTCCAATCATTACTTAGAAACCAAATTATATGGGGTGAGCAAACAAAAATTTTCAATTAGACAACCCAAACTATAGCTTTCTACATCAGGCCTACCCATCACAACGATGTGTCCATGAAGAAATAGTTCAGTCTCTTTTACTACCATTTGGTGTAGGAAATAATACTTCAAAGGTTTTAGAAAAATGTGTTTAATATTTTGAGGTCTAGAGTTGATAATATTTTGGTGAAGCACTAAGAGCTTGTGATAAATGGTGGGATACATTGATCCTACCATTGAAAAGAAGGGAATTGATCTCTCCCCAAAATATCCATCGGAGCATGAGGAGGGGGATGCACTTATTGAAATTATCTTATAGTTTTTTCAGAGAAAGGTGAAAAAGAGTAGAGTGATGAGTGGGTTGGAACGCAGGTGATACCACCCCTTATCTTGAGTCCCATGAATACTTAGCAGAATAATGCTACCCAATCACATGATAGTTGTATAACATGGGTAGATATTATCTTGGGAACTCGGGGACATAAAGGAACGAAGAAACAATATGCGAACGATTCGAAGAATATGATATGGCACAATATTTAGGACAAAGAGTAGGGCAGAGATGAGTTTGCATAGGGACATGCAAAAGGTAAAATGTAGGGGAGATGATGAGTGCATTAATTGACCTATTATATCATCTATATGGCTATTTATTTATTCCTAAAAATGTTAATTAGTGCATGAGGGACGTTGTATATAGTTATATTCTAAGGTTGATGTATTTCTCTTGTTTTTGTTTCATGTGAACTCTTGACTATAGAAATTCCTAACTTCTTCTCGTGAGTAATGTGATGACATGTGCATGATAATAATGTGCATTTTCTACCAATTTTGGGAAGTTATAATCAATAAGGCCGAGTATTTAGCCATCATGCCATCATGGAGGATTTTTCCATAACAAGCCTACAAACACGAATCTTGTTTTTAGCTATATCATAGGATTTCAATGAGCTTTAATGAGGTTGTTATTGGTTGAATTCAGTGCCTATAATCATGGCACGTTTTGTAACTAATTGGGTCTATAAAGACACCTTCTTGAAGATAATTTAGTAGTAGTTGATGATAGTAATTTACAGTACAATTTTATATTAGTTAGTGTTTACTTTTAGTCTCATATTGAAATATGTTTTGGAAATCATTTAAATTGATATAATCGATGTTGTTTTGAAAATATTTTTGTGTTAAGAGTACCTCAATCCCAAGGAAGAGAAAGGGCCTACTCAACCAAGGTGATTAGAGGATTAATGTTTCATGCATGATCGTTATTTCTAATAAGTTCAAGTTTCAATGCTTTGATTTGAATTTTTATCTGGATGCAATTATATATTTCCTTGCTTAATATAATTCGGTGTGTTTATTTCAATTCGGTGTGTGCATTTTAAATTCAATTAAAGTATTTCCTTTGAAAGCATTTTTATTACAACAACATTGTTTCAGTAGCTTACATGTATTTCATTTTAGTAGTTTAGCATTGCATTTCCTTTACATAGATTAGAGGGAAACAAGGGGAATCACACTAACCAAAACCCCCAAAAGGAACCACTAAAATAACTTAGTTGCATAAGACTTCATTGTATATAACCTAGGACACACAACCCTAGTTTTATAATGACAAATTGATAGTTGAATCTGTTGGTTAAATGATTGGAGAATACAATGACCCATAAAAATTATTCACTTGGTGACATTATCTCTGTGTCTATCGAAATTCTTTGATTGCTTTTTTTTTTTGTGACTATCCTCCACATTTATCACTTTTGTATCCACTTAAGTCGGGTCATAAGGATCCATGTCTATCTGTCTTCTCACATTATTTGTCATCTATCCCAAGATACTAGCGCCCAAGTGTCTATGTCCATTCTAGGCGCTCCTGTCCTATTTATTTCCTTTTCTCATTTTGACATTTGTGGTTGGTATTTTCAAAAAAATTATCCTTATCCTATGTTCATAGTCAGAATTTTGTGTCGCTAGTGTCAAAATTCAAACAAGAGATTCATATATATACACAACATACATACTATTATTTTGGCTGGCAATTCTAAAGGACTATCTCATCTACATACTATCACTACTATCACAAGGATTGCATTTCGGGATGCATACATTGTATAGGAAGGGGAAGTGCTGAATTTCATATCATACATTTGCATCTAAGATATCTATAGCCCGTTATCTTGGCATGATGGAAACATAAGGAAACTATTTCACACCCAAGCACAAAGAACTACATAGAGTCTCAGTAATGTAGTGGAGTTCTCGATCATAAGATCACTCTTTGGGTGTGTGTTAGAGTCGATCCGAATTCACATGTTACATTTTATTTTAGATCTGTTATCCCGTTTTGAGTTCACGACAAAACGATCGGATAACCCCTACGAAATTTTCGAAGTTGATTTTGTTTTGTGGCCTCTTTTTAAGAAAATCGGGTTTTCGGGTTTTACCAACAGCTCGACATGAGTTTTAACATGCTTTATGTCGACTGTCTTCCGAAACCCGAAACCCGCCTTGTATTGTGTAAATCGGGTTTTCGGACCCCCGGCGCATCGGAACATCCATAATCCAAAACATGTTTTATTCATCATGTTTTCCGATTCCTGAAGTCCGCTTAATCCTTTGTATCGGGTTTTCGGGGCTATATTGCATCTAAGCACCTCATGTTTTATGCATCATGTTTTCCGAAACCCGAAACCTGAATTGCACTAAGTCCCCTCGTGTCGGGTTTTCGGACCTCCTAAACATGCTTGACATGGCATTCATGCCAGTGGTCGGTGAGTTGTACGCACGCCGTCTTTGAAGTGTATTAATTACCAATTTTCTTATAAATATGCGGATTTCCACGTCATTCTTACCATTCGTATTTTTAATTCGTGGAATTTTTGTGTGTGCTCTTTCATTTTCAAAACCCGAAAACTCACCTTGCTCGATTGGATCATCTGTTTTTGATCTTACATTTCTCGAATTGGAGGTATTTTTCTTTCCCTTCTTTATTCTTGGTTTTTATGGATCGATTGAGCGTATTTTATTCCCAATTTCTTGCCGGGTGTTGAAGGTTTTCTTTCCTTCTTCTTTCTGTGTTACTTTGGAAAGGGTTTTAGGTTTTTTGGGTTTATCTCTTCTGAACTATCACTTGGTTCTGTTCTCTTGAAATTCTAATTATATGCATGATGCATGAATAACAAAAGGAGATTGTGTATTTGGAATTCAAAGAAAAACCCTGTTTTTGCTTCTTGGGTTTTGAAGATTGTTTTGCAGAGCCAGAAACCCGAAGTGTATTGACGGATTGGCGCGTCGGGGTTTTGCCAAAGTTCCGATCTCCACAGTGCGCGTCGGGGTTTTTCAAAGTTCCGATCTCTACAGATTGGCGCGTCGGGGTTTCTCAAAGTTCCGATCTCCACAGTGAGTGTCGGGGTTTCTCAAAGTTCCGACGTCAAAAGCAAGTCTTGGGTATCTCGAGTTCCGTCATCAAACGCAAGTGTCGGGTATTGCCAAAGTTCCGACATATCAAACTTGTCGGGTTCTCAGGGTTTTCGACATCCTCCTCGGCGTGTCGGATTCTTCTATTCTTCCGGCATTTTCGGTCGATCGAGATTTTCAGTGTGGATAACATCTCCTGAGTTTCAAGCCTTTCTCCCTCCAACATTCTACATGTCAGACCCTGGTCCATCTCAGGAGAAGGCCGAGAAGTCTAGCAGGATGAAGTACAAATTCAAGAAGCCAGAATCTCCATCATATATTGATTGTAATCATGATATCAGGGACACTGAACTTGGCAATATAGATATGGATGACTTCTGGAATAGGGTGAAGAGTTCCTCTCAAACCCCATGGAATAGCTAAAAGTGGCTTGCCCCTTGCAGTAGGTTTTCCCATGTCCACCCAATGTCCAAAATTTGTTTTGGCTTATGCGTCTAGTTATGACTCGGCTTCTCGTTCCGTGAAGAGCCAGGCTGGTGAGGTAGTGATCAGGCTAGATGGAGCGTATTTTGATGATCTTCTAAAACTACCTAATTTCGAAGAGTATGGGGACCTGAACATCAAGTCGGCTCAGAAGGCCTGGGATAGTAATCAGGAAGGCTACATTAAGGATGTCAACAAAAAGTTCCTGATTAAGGCTAAACTAGCAGTATCTAGATTTCCAAGGACTATCCCCAGATGTGATTTCATACAAGAAATCAATGATATTATCACCCTGCTGAGCCGGGTTTTTGGCTTGCCTGAATCAAATGTATTTCACGGATGGATGTATCAGTTTATGGTCACCATCAAGAAGAATCAGCAAGGGATTGGTGGGGACCCTTATCAAAGCAATGAAATTGATTCTCGAGATGACTACGGTTTTGTCATTTGGAAAGTTTTATATGTTTTCATATGTGGCTTACGCAGCAGCCGGGATGAGGAACTATCCCAGGCTGGATACTAAGGGAAGCAGAACGACAAACCCAGTTTATAAATATTTCCCTCAAATAACAAAGAAGGGGTCAAAGAACATTTTAGAAGGGTAAATGATGCCTTCTTCTACGAGAATATCTCCGGCCAATCTGAATCCCGGGGCTAAGAAAGACAAGAGTCTCGAGGACGAGGCTTGGGTGAAGTATCCAAATGGGGGTGTATCTTCTTTCAATTCAAGAAGTTTACATATCTTCTAACAGTCATGTACTCGGGAGAGCCTTTTCCTCGCCTCGCTATCCAGGAGATAGATTGATATTGATAGAATTGGTCAGACAGCTATTGGATTTTCACAAATTCCAACAAAGCAAGCATAAGGCAGCTGTATCCTTCCCAATTTCTATCGGGAGATATACTTGCTCGACAAAGAAGAAAGGCCAAAAATGTTGAATGTAAACTTCGGGAAAAATTGAAAAAGCATATGAAGTCTCGGGATGGTTTTGACATCCGAGGAGTGCTTAGAGCCTACGGAGCCAACATACGCACAGGGCGACATTGAGGATATATGGGTTGATCTGCGTAACGAAGTTGCGGTTCACAGAAAAGATAATAGTAGGTTGACTATTAATGAGATTCAGACGCTAGAGCTTTCTGATTTGCCAGATGGCACGACTGACAATGAAAGTGTGTTGGATATTTCTTATGATGGACTAAAGGAGGATCAATATGTTTTCCCACCTATTGATTGGTCAGCCAGTGAAAAATCCTCTATTACAGATAGGTCGGCTCTCATTCTTGCTCGCACCAAAAAATGGCTCTCCTCTTGGGGATGAATTTTAAAGATGACAAGTTTCCAAAGTTGGCTGCTTCGGAGGTGGGGCCCTCCAAAAAGAAAAAGGACAAAGAATCTTCTGAGGGGCCTATAAAAATCAGGATTCCCAAGAAGAGGAAAGAAAGACAAATCTCTTCAATTATTTCTTCAGCTGAAATGGTGGTTATGCCAGAATCACCAACACCACCAGAAATAGGAGAAATTAATTTGGAAGAAGGAGGAAGCCAGCTTCTGTCTTCACCATTTCTGATTGCTCAACCTGGAGAGACCTTATCTCTTGCATTTAAGGCTTTGGAGTCGAATCGCACCTTCTCCCTCACACCACTTCTACCTCCTCATTCTCCATCCATTTCGCATCCATGGCGTATTTTCTCTACGGACTCTCACCCCTCTCTCTTTGGAACCCAAGTGATCACCGGTATGCCCCAACTGTACCTATCATTGTTGCATCTACTACCACGTTGGCTACTGTTCCCCCTCCAATAGTAGAATCTTCTCCTCTTGAGAGTAGAATACCAGTTACTACAACATTGGCAATTTCCTCTGATACGCCACAATGGCTACTCGAGCAAACTCCGAGGAAGAGGAAAGTGATTGTACCCTGCCCTGCCAGCCTTTGATTTCAGCTCACTCAAGGCTTCTACTCTTTGTGAAATCAGCCAAGAAACCAAAAAAGCGGTTTGAGGGTTTTGGTAGATGCTTCAGGAGATAAGTTCGCAGAGATTGCCACTCCCTCGGCTGACAAAACTAGAGAGGATATAACCGCTTCTGATTATCAGATAACCAAGGTGGCTCTAGGGAAAGTGACAGCAGAAGGAGCGCAACAAGATGCACGGGCTTCCATAGACGTGCTGTGCCAAAAGTTGAAAGAAACAAAGGACAACAGAAATGAGCTTAAGGAAAAAGTGGAGCAGTTGACAGAGATTTTGATTAAACTCTCAAAACCCCTTGAATCCATACCACCTTCTTCTGTTTCTGCCGGGTTCGATTTCTCATCGGTGCCTGCGATTGAGAAGATTGCTAAAAAAGGAAGGGTGGTTGATGAATGGATCCAAAAGTTGCTCCAACAGGGGAAGGAAGTAATTCAAGACGTGGTGAAGGTTCATGAGTCTTTGGGGAGATTCAGAAAGAAGGAGAGAAGATGGATGAGGAATTCACTGAAGAAATTGGACAGCTTGATTTGACTTGTGAAGCTCTCCAAGTGCTAAAGCAATTACCAGCACACCTCTTGGTGGAAGAAGGTATTCTCCCACATACAGATAAACATTTCCAGCTGACCAAGGCCATCAGGTTCAGAGTAAGGATTCTCAATGAAGCCTGCAGCAAGTTGAGAGAATCAAGGGATAAATTGATTGATGGGAAAAGTGATTTGGAAGAAGAGTTGCTGAAGATTTGTCCAAAGGTTTCGGTTGGGAACTCAAGTACCCTATCAGTAGATGATCTTTTCAAACAAGTCCAAGAATCGTTCAAGCATGAACCTGTACACGGATTTGACCTTGAAGTCATTGGTCAGTTTGTAAGGATTGAACATACGTTGGAGGCCTTAAGAAAGCTCAGCAAAAGATTGAAAAAGCTTCCCGGCAGTGCAGTGATATTCATGAGACCTGCGAAATGTGGAATGATCATTCCACCGCACCTGATGAGAATGAAATGCAAGGCATTATTCAGAAGTTCCAGGAATTTCAGAACAAACAGTCTCAGCTGGAGGAAGAAAAAGAGAAAGGAGCAAAAGATGATGATTCGGATTAAGTCCCAACGTCACATGTCATTTCTATTTTTAGATTGACATGTCTTTTTTATTTCCGTTTTGTCATATTTTTGATTCATACTTTGACTTGATCTCCTGCGTGAGAATCATGCAAAACTGAACTCCAGTTAACATGCTATTTTTTAGGATCTGTCCTGTTTTATCTCTAGTTCCTTTTGTTATAAATAAGGGATGCCTGTGCATTCCAAAGGGTCGAGAATTTTTGGAGCATTAAGAGGCTATTGGAAAGGAGAAAAACTTTGTGTTTTCTTTCAATCATTTTGAAGAATAGGAGTTGATATTGTTTTACAGACTTTGTGTTGTGAAATATATCTTATTTAAGACAGTGTTCTTATGTTCATGATCTTAAGCTATTCTTTGCATAGAATCTCAGTGTTTCTAATTATCTCGGACATTACATCTGTGATCTAAAACTCGTATGATTATTTCGTGCTCTGTGTTTACTCGAAAGAAAATACGTTTCTCCCATTTCCTTTCTACCGTGCTTCTTTCATTGTAACAGTTTCTAACCTATTTCATTTACGAAAGCAATATTCTTGAATCGTGTGAATGTGGATTTCAGGATTTCATCCCAACCCCAATGGTTAGATTAGTGTGAATATTGTATATATTATTTACTGTGTTTTAGATTAGCAATAAACAGCAGCGACCTCACTGTCTTTGAGGAGGATTTAATCCCATGTACCGTGGTTGAACCTCATATTTTGGTTTGACAAAATATCCAACCAACAAGATCTAATGTGTTTGTGAGCTTGTACAAATAGTTAAGGTTTGTTTTATAGGTTATAAGAGACATCAAAACCCTAACAACAAAGTCAGAGTGATAAATCAAATATTGGAGCAAAGACCCTTAGACCTAGAAAAATGTAGATCCCAAATATTTATGTAGTCACCAAAGCACCCAAATCCGACAACAACGCCAAAGTGCTTCTATCCTCCTATGGGCGCCCTGTCTCGACATAGTCCTGAGTCCTAAAACTTTCTATTAGCCATTGTGGCATCATTTCCACTCGAGATCCAATAGCTACATAGTCCTTACTGTATCCAACTCACATAGAAAATCAGCTAAATCACTTATCCTTCTCATTTGATTAGAGTTCTACATTGTTTGAGTATTTAGAATTTTTATATTATTGTATATCATTAGTTACATAAGTTACTATGAAATACTGATTTAATTTATATTTTTAAAAATAATTTAACTAGGGATAGTTCATAGTGTGTTTCATTTTTTATTTGGGATGAAATCTAAGCGGCTCTTTATTACTCAGATTTTTGGAGAGATGTATAGCACCTTTAACAGGATTTGACTTGTCCTCACTACTTTAGGCAATTTGACCAGGTGAGAGGACCCTTAGTGTAACCTCTGTTTAATGAAGGAGATAAAGATATCCTTCTTTTTGCAATAATTATATGAAGAGAACCTTGGGAAAATAAGGTCAATACTCCATGATTTAACTCTTAAGAGTTGTCACTTCTAAATGATGGAGATAATTTCAACACAAGGCTAAGGTTACTAAAGACATTAAGAAATTTTGATTCTTCGCATATTTTGCAGGTATATTTTGTTCCTTTGTTGATACACAGGGAAAACATGGGTAATTTAGGGTGGATTCATGGTTTTTGAATGATTTTGGTGGGAGATGAAGCAGGATAAAGTTGATTATACCAGATATTTGAAGGGACTTCACAACAATGAACAACTCAATAACAAAATACTTGTAAGCAGTTAAGACATTCCTTCAACAGAAAGTGTGCTTTAGTAGAGGCCTAGATCAGCACATTTTAACATAATATTTGAGACTCTAACACGAAGGATCGAATTGAAAGACTCAATTAAAAACCAAGTTCTCTGATCAATCACGCCTAAGGTAGACCCGAAGACTTACAAACAATATTTATCAACAAATGACAGTGAATTGATTTTAAATTTGTTTATCTCATCCAAGATGAAGGCTCTTCTTGAAATGAAATTACAAATACCTTTAAATTGTTACAGGGATGAGATCCTATGTAATTTCACAAAGATTTCAATGTAAGATTGAAATAGTAATGAAAGAAATTATTTCGAGACATTCAAACAAAGTACACACAAATTTCTAGAGATTGGACAAAAATAATTTCAAAATTACTTATATTCATCAAGCAAAGGAAAGCTTCTAGAGTAATCTCAATGCTCATCAATGGCTATACATTTGTAACCAACTTGACATGATAGAAAATCTAACACAAAGGAAATTAATCAAGTATCTCGAGACAGCTTCTTGGAATAAGGCTTTCTCAAAAAAATTTCTTAGGAATTTAAACTTTGACCTTTTGCAAGAGTATTCTCATTGCATTTATACATTTTTCTCACTCAATTTTCCCCCAAAAGAGAAGAATATTTGAGGGACCTTTGCTTGTTAACAATTTGTTTCAGAAAGTGACGTTTAACAATTCAGATCTGAAAACTACCAGGTGGACCAATTGTGAATTGATCACATTTCTTGGGCCCTCAATTAATGACTAGGATGTCATGCCACAACTTTTTGGGAGTCCTTCTAATCATTTTGATTCTGTCATGTGGGAAATCCCCCTTTTAATCATTTTTCAGAGACTAACTGGATATGACAGGTAATCTTTTTCACTCTCGTGGCAACACCTTTTCATCTTTTGCACTTGCACTTTCATCATTTCATCCCTTTTCCCTCTTTTTCCTCTGTAATTCTACCTCACATCCATTTCCTCTGGTAATTCCCATTTTTACGAGTGCCTGAGAAATTCCCTCTTCAAAATATTGACCTTAAAAAGACTTGGACTCATAATTTAAGTTTCAAATCCATTCAATTACACCTTACAGACAGAGACAACAAGGAATTTTATCAAAGAACGATGAAAAACAATGTGTATTTGTGTCTCAAGGAGTCTTGGAGCAAAAATGGCAGAAAAACAGGTGAAATGCACAACCATTGATTCTTCCCCTTTTCCACTTTATACCACAACCATCCATGTGTTTTCTAGGTGCAACTACAAAGGCGAAGCACAGAGGCAAGTCCTAAACAAGCACAAGCTTTCCACATACACCGGCCCAATAAAAATGCCTTTTGGCCTTTGAAAAGTCTCAGTGTAAAAGGAGCAAGCGGAAGCCTCCACGTGTCTTAATGGCACATTTTTAGATGACCCCAAAAAGTAGAGACCCAAACAAGTGCGAGGCTCAACACGTGTCTCACCAACAGAGTCCATTTAAAAATTTGAAGGATCAGCAGAAGGTGCCAAGTGTCCGTGGTCCGCGAGCGATTATCCTTGGTTGTAGAAAATTCTAAGCAAAGGGAAAAGTGAGCGAAGCCTCCAAGTGTCCTCCTGGCGTAATTTTGAGATGGTTCCCAAGAGTGGAAAACCTAAACAAACACGATCTCACCACATGTCCCTGGCCTTAGAAAAATGCTTTGAAAAGTTTAAGTACAAAGCGGAGCCGACGGAAGCCTCCAAATGTATCCCTATCACAATTGTTAAGGTGGGACCTTGAGGTGGATCCTCAAATGAGTGCCATCCCTCCATGTGTCCATAGTCCACCAAAACTATATCGGTTGCATTAAAAATTCATTTGAGTCTGGGAAAAGCAGTGGAAACCTCCACGTGTCCCCTTGACACAACTCTAAGGCCAAACCAAAAGGTGAATTTTCAAATGAGTGTCGTTCCTCCACACAGACAAGTTTTGGGTTGAAGTGAGCCTTAGAGTTTTTAGAGTACCTCGCCGAGATGCATCCAACCAGAAAGGGTCATGTTTCCATTGATGTTGAGAAGTAAATTTGACTGGGAAAAATACACCCATCAAATCAGTAAAATGTAGGAAAATCACCATTTGAGCCGGAAATGAATCTTTCTTCAAGGACAAAGAACTTGGAAATGTTATAAGGCTTCAAATATGATCCTCTAAGCTACATCCAATCATGTTTCCATAGGTATTTGGGACAAAAATGATAGGGACAAAAAACATGACTATGGAAAATGGAAGGAAAGGAAAACCCGAGTTTTACGCCAAAGTTACAGACTCTTTCAGATGGAAAAAGGAATGAAAAAAAATTCTAGACCTTTAAGTGATCCTCAACCAAGGAAAGGATTGATCATGGCAACCAAATGGAGGACAGAGTTTTCAAGCACCAATACAGGAGATAGAAAACATGACAAAGGCTACAAAATGAGGAATTTCAATGAAAACGAGGCGAGACTAATCTAAGCACCAACGTCAGCTCTAACTCGGGATGGGCACTCCTGTGAGTGCCACAAGAACAAATAATGGACTCAAGTGCCAAAAATGACCATTAGGAAACAGAGTCAAAGAATAAGCTTGTAGAGTAGAACAACCATAACCATCCTCCAAAAAACGAACTGAGAAACCAACAAAACTAGGTCACCAAGGACCAGAATGAACAAAAACACAAAATTAGAATGAAAACAAAGAACTATACACTATAGAATGGAGTATACCTTGATTATGAGAAATCAATCAAGGAAATTTTTCAAATGCCTGCCATTAATAGGTAATTCAAGTAGTTCCCATCTAAGTCTTTTAGGAAGAAGGTATTCTCACCAATTTGAATATCAATTGAATAAGGGCCCATCCACAATGCATCAAATTTACCATGCTTTCCCTTATCTTCATGCTTGCTATCTCATAATAGCACCAAATCCCCAATACTGAAAGCTCTTGGAGTCACCTTCTTATCAAATAACTTCTTCAACTTTTCTTTGAACTTCACATGCCGCTAATGGGATGCCCTTATTTATTCATCTAACTTGATAATCTAATTGATTCGAGCATCATTTAGAATAACTTCTTGATCTTAAATTTTTTAACAAACTAAAATGAAGACAATTGCAAATGAAGGGAAAAAAGCTTGAGTCCAATACACCAACTCAAATGGGCTTTTACCAATAGCTATTTTGATAGGGATTTTGTCATCCCAAACAACAAACTTCAGTTGCTCACCCCACTTCTTTTTGTTCAACTCCAAGGTTCTTCTAATGATCTTCAACAAGTTTTTATTTCTGGACTCAGCTTATCCATTTTCTTGGGGATTGTAGTTAGAAGAATATGTCGATTGATTCCATACTTTTGCACATGCCACCCAAGGTTTGGCTCTGAAACTCATGGCATTATCAACAATAATTTTAGCTAGCACTCCAAATATGCATATGATTTGATTCAGCATGAAGTCCATGATAACTTGATGTGTTGCCTTCTTGGTGGGGATTTCTTCCACCCAATTAGTGAAATAATCAGTGGCTACAAGAATCAATTTATGAACAACACTGGAAGCATCATAAATTTCCCCAATGAAATCCATTTCCCATTGTCTGAATGGGGCTTTAATTGACACATGATGTAAAGGAAGGGAGCCTGAAGCTTTCATTCTTCCAGAAAAATGTTGGCAACTTTCACATTTCCAAACCAATAGAGTTGTATCCTTGAAGAGAGTTGGCCACCAAAACCATCCTCAAGATTTTGTGTTTTATAACTCTTCTAGAAAAATGTCCCCCACAGACTCCTCCATAGAGATCAAAAATTATTTTGGGGCCCTCATATTCAGTAATGCATCTCAAGAGCACTCCCTTGGGGTTCTTCCAAGCTAACCCAAAATCAGTAATGACATACTTTTGAGAGGCTAACTTAAGATCTCTTTTTGATTTGTACTCAAATATTCATGGCAACATAGATGTCTGAGATAAAATATTATATCTTTGTACCATTCAGAACTTACCAACTTTTTAAGGACATCCAATATTTCTCCTTCTACTTCATTCACCTCAATAGTTTTCAAGTTGCTCTCAACCATAAGCTTAGCTAGGCCCAAACCTCTTACCAATTTCATGGTTTGGATATCCATGTCATACTCCTGCAACTTGTTCACCCATCTACATCTTTTGCTTGAGACCTCCATCTCTGATAAGATGTCTTTCACCATGGTGTGGGGAACATAAGCAACAACTTTAGAGCTCAAGATGTAGGGTCTGAAAACCTTTGTTGCTTTCACCAAGGAAAATGCTTTCTTCTCCATGATGGTGTACTTCAACTCAGCCCCCTGCAATGCCTTATTGAAAAAGGCAATTGGTCTCTCAGCCCCTTCATCATCCTTTTGTAAAAAAACAAATGCAATGGTGTTTTCTGAAGCAAAAGAAAACACTTGAAAAGGATTCTTATCATTTGGAGATGCTAAAAAAGGGCATATTTCAATGCTTCTTTGATCCCATCAAAAGCCTAAATCGCAGTCTCTTCCCATTTGATAACCTAGTCCTTCTTCAACATACTAGTAATGGGGATGGCCAGGTCAGCAAAGTTAGACTCAAATATTCTAATAAAGTTTATTTTTCTAAAGAAGGATTTAATTCCCTTCTTAGTTCTTAGAATTGGAACCTTGCTAATGGCCACCACTCTGGATCAATCATGACCCCTGTTTTGATACAACGTGAACAAGTAGTTTTACCTTCTCGCAATCCAAAGTGGCACTTCTTGGGATTCAATGATATGCCATACTCTCTACACCTTATCAACATTCTCTCCAAGTGTTGCATGTGATCATTTATATTTCTAGAAAACACAGCTTACATCATCCTAATAAACAACAATGAAATCATTGATATGACCAACAAATGCTACATCCATTTCTCCTTGGAAATTTTCTCCTACTTTCATTAAGCCAAAAGGCATCCCGACATAGAAATAAGTTCCCAAGGAGTAGTAAAGGAAGTCTTTATTCTTACGGAATCCTTCACAAAACTTGATTATAGCTAGAGAGAAAAAATCCAAAGTAGATAACAATTCGTAACCTACCACCAATTGTAGCATGTTCTCCATGTTTGGAAGAGGGTAATTATCTTTCAGTGATGCTTTTTTCAAGTTCTTGAAGTCTATGCATAGCCTTATGTCACCATTATTTTTATGACAGGCACTAGGTTTGTAACCCAAGAAGAGTACCCGGTGGGTGAATGATTCCTCCATGCCTCAACTTCTTCAGCTTCTTCTTGCATCTTTAAAGAAAGGAGCAGATTGATGGGCCTTTATTTTTCTTGAAAGTCTTGGCATTATATTCAAGATGATCTCATGTGGGAAAAATCTTCCCTATATGCATTCAATTCGAGTAAGACCAAGCTAGGTAGTCTTGATTTTTCCTCAAAGCAATTGAATATAGGACTGCTTCTCTTCCTTGCCGAGATTGCTTCCTAATCAGATTTTACGTGGATTTTCCTTTATGCCCATGTTGTGCTCTTCTACATGTCTTGAAACAAACATAATCCTTTTAATGATGCAATCAACATTATCAAAGTTTGACTCAAGAACCACTAAACCTCTGGGAATCATGTTTTTCTTCAGTTGGATGATATCTTTTCCAAATAAAGTTTCCTTTCCTTCAAAGAACACACACCATTGGTTCCCAATCTATATTGTGGTCAGAAAACTCACCTTAGTTCTATAGAAACCAATTCACCTGGGCATCATCATCAAACACTTCCAATTTTTAACGTTATCAAGGAAAGATGGCCTTGTTAGTATTTCAACATCATACTCACAAAATAAAGACACTGTAAAATTCCCAAACTGGATCTCAAGACCGCTAACTTGTCCGCAATAATATTAAACTTTCTATCATGGTGCAAAATATTAAAAGATTCAAACATTTCAATCAAATCCTAGACCGCATGCTTGTATTGTTTCATTCTTTGATTTTTAGTAGCATACGCTTTTCTAATTTTCTTGACAATCAATTCTAAATCCCGCTTGACAATGATATCCTTTGTACCATATTTCCATGAAATTCTCAAGCCTAATAACAATTCTTCATATTCAGTGATGTTGTTAGTGCATTCAAAGTTGATTTTGAAAGAAAAGACAAACTCTTCTTGGTCCGGAGAAATCGAGAACAATGCCGACACCATTTCCAAACTTGGAATAGACTCCATCAAATAACAAGGTTCAAGGTAAACCCATTTGTTCAAGACATTTAAACTGATCAATCTTGTGCTCCTTGCCATCAGCAAACCCCATAAAGTTATCTGCATCTACATCATCATAAAACACTTCATAAGAAGCACTATTTGGATCTTCAATGAGGTGTAACATTTTCTTCTCTCCATACATCTTTACAAGGATTCCTTCAATTGGAATGGTGGAAAAAGACATATCCATCTAAGCACTTCCACCAAAACTTGTAGCCCACTTTCTTGATAACAACATGCCCCATTTGGCAGGGCAATCAACAATGACAACATCAAGTTTCAGGTTCTTACCCGGATAAGTTGCAAGTTGTACCACCAAAAATTTCACACACCCTACAACTGGGACCTCTATAGAATCCATTCCATTACACTTACCATAAGCTGATGTCACTTTAATGTTCAATTCATTCATGACTTTCAGAGGCATAAAATTACATGATGCTCCAGAGTCAAACATACAATTTTGCAACAGTTTGTCTTTAATAATCAGTGTTGTAAAAAATGGATCAACATTTAACTATCTCCTCTAATGCTTTGGTGGGTTTTCTAGTTTTGCAATGGTTGAAGGAGGGGTGTTTACATTATTTATATTTCTTCCTGGGCACCGCTATCTTCTTCTAACCCCAAATACTCAAAGGCCCTCTTCTTGTGCTCAGGAATCCTAAGCAGTTCAAAAATTGGGACATAAATCTTGATCTGACTCAAGACTTGGGCAATGTCATAGGGAATACATTTGGGCAAAGTAGAATTTGGAGAAAGGTCAACAAACTCATCAGATGGCACAAGGTTTTTAACATTTTGGACATGGGTGGGAACACCAATTCTACTTAAGAAAATAAGGCCTTTGCCAGATGCATCTTTCTTTGGAGCCTCTTTTGGGACATTGGTGAGAATTGGGGTCCTTAATTTGGCTTGAGGCCCTTCCCCTTTGACAAATTTACTTCTTATGTTATAATATTTTTCTTGGGCCATAACAACATTCATTAGCAGTTTTCTATCCTCTTCTGATGGGATTCCTCCATCATACTTCTTAATCATGAGAGCTCTTAGGTACTCAAAATCATTATTAGGAAGTTCAAATGCTTGTACCATATCTATTTATAAAGCATGAGAGGGAGGAAGAAGAGGTACCCGGTGAATGCAACCCCAAAACTTACAACATTTCTTGCACTTATTACATCAGTTTAAGTTTCTCCTTGTTGTGAGCTTGTGGATAAACCCATCATGCAAACATCATCATCAGTATCATCACCATTATCAGCTTCTTCAACTTGCTGATCTACTTCACATGGAGGATGGGGCAGAAAACATCTATCACACCAATAAATTTCATTGGCTTGATAAAAAATAACAACCCTAGAAGTTAGAGGATTAGGCACAATTCTAATTTCACGTTCTTGGGGTTGTCTATTTCCCATGGGTCCTTTACCTCTATCATTAGATCTCTGATCACCCCTAGGATAATTGCCAAATCTATCATGATTTGGTTCCTTGTACTGACCTTGTGAACTCTTCCCAATTCCATTCTCTTCTTGAGATAATTTGTATGAGATTTCTTTGACATCCCCTCGCCAAAGTCTGTACAACTTCCTCAAGATCCACAACCTTACTTGATTGAGGCTTCTCTCGGGTTGATCAATTTAACACCCTCCCTCTTAGGAGGTTTTCCAACTACTTTAATGTTGTTCTCAATTTGCAGAGCCATGGTAAATGTCTACCTTAAAGTTATAGGGTTCTTATCCCTCAAATAGTAAGAAAATTTCTTATCAAATGCATTTGAATACTTTAGACATGATTCATCACATGGCCTCAAATTACTGTGCAATATTCTCAATCTTTTGTTAAATCTTGTATTGAAATAATGCACTGATTCATTAGGATTCTTCTTAAATTTTTCAAACTCTGATAAAAGAAATATAGGGTCTGTTTTATCACTATACTGAAATCTAAAATCATTATTCATTTCTGTCCAAGAATCAATGGAATTATCTGGCAAAGATTTGTACCAGTCCCTTGCATCTTCTTCTAGAGTATGGATAAACAATTTAATGTACACATCCTCAAATTCTATTTCAAATTCCTCCATCATATTGAAAAAGAGCTTCAAGTGATGATCACTAGTGATTGCATTATTTCCTTCAAACTTTGGTAATCTACTTCTTACATCTTGGGGAACTACATTTGGGTAACTAGCCATCCCTCTAAAATTGATAGGACCAAAGGTATTAACAACAAATGGAGGTCTGGGTGGAGGCTGAGCCATTTTGTTTTGTGGAGGTGATCTTGGAGGAGTTGAAAGATGATGTGGATTGAGGGGTTTGTTAGGAATAGGAATGTGATTTTCAAAATGAATATCCCCTAATGGCTCTTTTTCACGGCAGACACTATCAGATTTGGAAAATATAGGGGTAGAATGAGATGCAAATCTTTCAAATACAAAAGAAGGACCCTCTCCAGTTGGAGAATTTGGATTTACAAAGAAACTACCTAATTCAAAAACACTTGAGTAAGAACTATAAGAGATCCCTTTTCTTGTAGTCTGATCTCCAACCACTTTCCAAATTCTTCTTCCTTCAGAATTTGATTTTCCCAGCTCTGGAAACAACCTTCTAGCAGGGTCCTTAACAAAGAAATATCTTCTTCCTTCCAGCTTTGCAAAGATTAGTAACAAATTCACATTGATAGAGGTCAAGACACTGGCGTTTATCCAAAATAAATCAACACAAAGTCGCCACTAAGGATTTTCACCCTAGTTGTGAAAATGCACTAAAATAATCTATCAAATTTCTATCAGCACTAAAAATCATGCAAAGCTTTACAAATCATACCTTCCTTCACCCAAATTTATCAATGGTGAGGAAAACTTAGTACAATAACTACTATAAAATTGGAAATATCGCATACGTAACTTATAACTTTGTTTGATATTTACAGATCTCGATCGAGAATGATGTTTACAAGACGTATTTACACATAGAATTGTAATAAACATTACTGTGGTTTGGAAAATTTAAATTCTTCAAAGAATCCATAAAGAATGGCACCATGAGTTTTGGTATCCAAATTTGTTCTCCCTTTCAAGCCGAGAAGAAAAAAATTATATGTGGAGCTTAGAGGCAGATATATCATAGTATGTGCCATTTTTAGTCGGGATGAGATCTAATAGGCCCTTTGTTAATCATATTTGTGGAGAGATGGATAACATATTTAATAGAATTTGACCTGTCCTTACTAATTTAGGTCATGCTTCTTCAAACAGGGTGAGAGGACCCTTAGTGTAACCTCCTTTTAATGAAGGAGATGGAGATATCCTTCTTTTGCACAAATTCTACAAAGAGAACCTTGGGAAAATATAGTCAATACTCCTTGATTTAAATCTAAGAGTTGTCACTTCTAAATGATAGAGATACTTTCAACACAAGGCTAAGGTTACTAAAGACATTAAGAAATCCTTATTGTTCTACATATTTTTGCAAGTAGATTTTGTTCCTTTGTTGATACACAAGGCAAATAGGGGTAATTCAGGGCAGATTCATGGTTTTTGAATGATTTTGGTGGGAGATGAAGTAGGATAAAATTGATTATACCAAATATTGAAGGGACTTCACAACAATGAACAACTGAGCAACAAAATACTTCAGAATAGTTAAGATGTTCCTTCAACCAGAAGGTGTGCTTTAGTGGAGGCCTGATCAACATGTTTTCACATAATCTTTGAGACTCTAACATGAAGGATTGAATTGAAAGACTCAATTAAAAACCAAGTTCTCTGATCAATCACGCCTAAGGTACACCCGAAGACTTACAAACAATATTTATCAACAAATGACAGTGAATTGATTTTAAATTTGTTTATCTCATCCAAGATTAAGGCTCTTCTTTAAATGAAATTAAAAATACCATTAAATTTTTACAAGGATGAGATCCTGTGTAATTTCAAAAAGATTTCAATATAAGATTGAAATATGAACAAAAGAAACTATTTGCAGACATTCCAAACAAAGTACACACAAATTGCTAGAGATTGGACACAAATTAATTTCAAAATTTCTTATATTCATCAGCCGGGGAAAGATTCCAGAGTAATCTCAATGCTCGTCACAATGGCTATACATCTCGTAACCAACTTAACATGATAGAAAATCTAACACAAAGGAAATTAATCAAGTATCTCAGACGAGCTTCTTTAATAAGGATTTCTCAAAAAATTTCTTAGAATTTAAACTTTGACCTTTGCAAGAGTATTCTCATTGCATTTATACATTTTGTTCACTAAATTTTCCCCCCAAAAGATAAGAATATTTAAGGGACCTTTGCTTGTTAACAATTCGTTTCAGAAAGTGACGTTTAACAATTTAGATTCAAAAACGCCAGTGGACCAATTGTGAATTGATCACGTTTCTTGGGCCCTCAAATAATGAGTAGGATGTCATGCCAATTTTTTTAGGAGTCCTTCTAATCATTCTAATTCTATCATGCGGAAATACCCCTTTTAATCCTTTTTGGAGACTCTCGCATTTGGATATGACAGTAATCTTTTTCACTCTCGTGGTAACACCTTTTTCATCTTTTACGCCTACACTTTCATCATTTCATCCCTTTTCCCTCTTTTTCCTCTGCAATTCTGCCCCACATCCATTTCCTTTAGTAATTCCCATTTTTGCGAGTGCCTGAGCAATTCCCTCTTCAAAATATCGACCTTAAAAATCCTTGGACTCATAATTTAAGTTTCAAATCCATTCAATGGCACCTTACAGACAGAGATGACAAGGAATTTCATCAAAGAATGATGAAAAATAGTGCGTATTCACGTCTCCAGGAGTTTTGGAGTAAAAATGGCAGAAAAAAGGTGAAATACACAACAAATGTTAATTTTGCCCTTTTCCACTTTATATCACACCCATCCACATGTTTCCTAGGCACGACTATAAAGGAGAAGCACAGAGGCAAGTCCCAAACAAGAGTGAGTTTTCCACGTACTCCTAGGCCTAAGAAAAACACCTTTTAGCCTTTAAAAAGTCTCAAGTGTAAAAGGAGCTAGTGGAAGCCTCCACGTGTCTTAATGGAACATTTTGAGATAGTCGCCAAACAAGTGTGGGATCAACACATGTCTCGGTCTAGAAGATTCCATTTAAAAATTTGAGGGATCGAAAAAGGTGCCAAGTGTCAGTGGTCTCATGACAGCTTCTCTTGGGTCGTTGAAAAGTCCAACCAAAGGACAGAGTGAGTGGAAGTGTCAAAGTTTCCTCTTGGTGTAATTTTGAGATGGTTCCAAGAGCAGAGACCCTAAACAAGTGTGAGCTAACCACGTGTTCCGTGCCTTAGAAAAATGCTTTGAAAAGTTTAAGTACAAAGTGGAGCCGGTGGAAGCCTCTATGTGTCTCCTCGTAGCAATTATTAAGGTGGGACCTTGAGGAAGATCCTTAAATGAGCTCCACACCTCCACGTGTCCATATTCTTCAAAAATCGTAGTAGTTGCATGAAAAAATTGTCTAATTTTGAGCAAAGCAAAGTGGAAACCTCCACATGTCCCCCCAACATAACTCCAAGGCCAAACCAAAAGGTGAATTTTCAAATGAGCATCGTTCCTCCACGTGGACAAGTTTTGGGTTGAAGTGAGCCTTAGAGTTTTTAGAGTACCCCGTCAAGCCGCATCCAACTAGAAAGGGCCATGTTTCCATTGATGCTAAGAAGTAAATTTGACCAAGAAAAATACACCCATCAAACCGTAAAATGTAGGAAAATCACCATTTGAGCCAGAAATGAATCTTTCTTCAAGGACAAAGAACTTGGAAATGTTATAAGGCTTCAAATATGATCCTCTCGAGCTACATCCAATCATGTTTCCATATCTATTTGGGACAAAAATGACAGTGACAACAAAACGTGACTGTGGAAAAATGGAAGGAAAGGAAAAACCGAGTTTTACACCCAAGTTACAAACTCTTTCAGATGGACAGAGGAATGAAAAACAAATTATGGACCTTTAAGTGATCCTTGACCAAGGAAAGGACTGATCATGGCAACCAAATGGAGGACAAAGTTTTCAAGCACCAATACAGGGAGATAGAAAACATGACAAAGGCCGCAAACTGAGGAATTTCAATGACAAACGGGGTGAGATTAATTTTAGCACCAACACATATAATTGGATTCCTAAACAACCCACTTCCGTACTTCATACTATCACATCACCCATCATTGGAAACATTTCATTTTATTTTCAATTCAACACCTATCCTCACATTGCTAATGTTCCACATGATCCTATTGTTCATAGTAAATTTCTCAACCTTTGGTAGAAGGTCTCCATTTGCACCTCATTACCCTATGTTGCACTCTCGTGCTACGGTTTGAACTTGACTTTTGAGGGCATAATACATCAATGAACCTCCCATTCCACACTTCGGCTTTGAGCTTCATGAGATATTTTTTCTAGCATCTACTTGTATGAGACAAAACCATTTCCTAGTGACACACTCTTGTTCTATGGTTAATTCTTTACTTTTTAGGGGGAATTTATAAATGAACCTCATTCTCACACCGGGAACAATCACTCTTCTTCCCACTACTCCATTCAAGTTGCAGATGATTAATGAACATTAAATCTTACATCTTCTCATTACACAACTATCAATACATCATTCATTTATTCCCTTAACTCATCTACATCACATTACCATTTCTATTTTATCTACCACATTACATCACATACATACATTTCTATTTACCATATGTTATACTATTCATTATTATTCACATACAATTCCTATCTAGTCCATTACTTAGTAATTCTTTCCACATCATCATAAATCTCCACAATCAACAATATCTATTAAATCATCATTCCCAAAATGCACATAGAATATAACAAACTAAACACTTACTAATAACTACAAATCATAATCATCACATCATATTCAATGCACATCAACAACCAATACAATATCAATAACATGTATCTATATATATCTCATCAAAATCATAGTTACAATATACAATCATTGGGGGAAATCCCTCATGCATCAATATATCATATACAATACATCATCTATCATCCTCGCTATCACTATCTACAATCGTGGGAGCTCGTGAACTTGAATCTCTACATTTCATGAAAATATATCATGTGCTAGGACTCCTCCTCCTACAACCTCTCTCACTCACCCTACCTCCGCACATGCCTCATCATGATCACTCAACAACATTGTACACATGGTTTCCGCTTATAAGTACCGGCTCAAATAAATGGGCATACTCTCCCGCAATATCATCTACTCACTCTAGCACCCCCACGAGCACATCCGGTGGCTCATTACATTTCAACGTGCACATGGAGTAATCTACAATAACCGACCAAGAGTCATCACTTGTAGTTACACAATAAACATTAATTCTTACACATCTTTGAATTCATACATTATATCAATCAAGTAGCAATAAAAAAATAACACATAATAATCAAACAATACTTACACTTCACTATTGCAAATTCTACATCGTACATCTTGGGGCGGGTTATTGACCCTTTACTCCTCCAACTACCGGTTCACCGATCGTATCTACAACCACTAGAAATAGAAAATACCATCGGTTGTGCTGCTCACCACTAAATATATGTCTGCGTGCAACCCACGTCATCAACTTGTATAGGACCTATGGTCGTATATAACTCATCTAGTCCTAGATGCACTAGGTGTGCTCTTATTAGGCCTCACCTTAAACCTAGTTGCCTTGCGGCCCTAGTATATTGACACCATATATATGGCTCTAGTGGCACATCCTAAGCCATGCCGAATTGTCTAGATACTCACTCACCTTGAAACAACTCTATTATCCCTAGGAATTGATCCTCTAACCACATGGTGCATCAAATGCACCACAACTCCACATCATCTTCCATCCATAAACCATAATCTATGTATGGTATCCGTTTATGGCCCTAGGGCCCATCGATCTAGCATTGACCTATACACCATAGTACCCATCCTCCTACTGCAGTGCCTACCCATCGAGTAACAAAAATCTCGACCATGCCCAATCAGCCCTGGCCCCACTAAGTTTCCTTAATATAGTAATATTCTCATATGCTCATACATGCAAAACAGTTGTTGCTCTATTCCACCACCATAATCCTCCTGTGTTAACATATACAAGTCCATTTTTAAGTGGGTAACACACATTGTTCCCATGTAAATATGGTATTGTTCTCCTCTATACTACGAAAAATATAATACATCGTGTACAAAATCCTAGCTCCTCCTCCCTCTACGACCACTAATGAAGCTAATAAGACTCGTAATAAATTTACATAATCATGGAACCCCAAATATCACAATGACATCCAAACTAATATGGGTCTTGACATGTACTCGAGATCCTATGAAATACCACCATGCCACCCTCATCTGACTACGAGCATCCAATATAGGAATGATTGACACTTTGTCTCCTACTATAGGCAACTGCAATATTCTATATACATCCTCTAATGTCACTGGCATCTCATATGTATGAATCTAGAATGTACAAGTATCTAAGCACCATATCTCATACAAGACATTCAACATAGAGATATTATGGGTTATCTTCCCCAATACAGTAGAATGTTGTAGGCTGACATGGTCCAATGTATCTCATTCGACATCTGATAGCCCCAATGTAAGTAGTGTACTCAAGTGATAACCTACCTGAAACTCTTTAGAGTGTATATCTCTTTGCACAAAAAAAAGTAACCAAATCACATTATTATCACACTCCACATACCAAAAAATTAATCATAAGAAATCAATCAAAATAAAATCATTTTACGCTATAGTACTAAAAACCCCCCCCCGCATTACTAAAGCACCCATGAGCTAGACACTAGCACCTAGAAGTAGGTCACCAAAGGCAAGGAACTAGGCACTAGTGTCCCGAAACTCCCTATCCACTCCTATCTTTGTCGAAGCACCAAAAATTACAAAAATTCAAATTTTACTAAATTTTTAAAAAACAGCATTTTACACAAAAATTTCAAACCAATCACACATACCAACTCCTCGGTCATCTCGTGACCCCATGACCGCCACTACTCTCTCCAATCTCGTCAAGCCAACTTCTCTAACGTGTGGCATCTTCATAACTCGAGCTCAAATTTCAAACACTCTCGGTATAAATAAAATTACTATTCACTTTTCCATATTACTATTTATAGTAATTCCAATTTATGATATACTATAGTTATTATTTACTACTATTCTTACAACTAATACATGACACACGGTTTCACTCATATCTTAAGCCTTGTTACTCCATTTTTCACTATGTTTTTCCCATATAGATCACGGTTTCTTCTAACACAACTCGTATAATTTTCATCATTCCATATTCACATATAACACATGTAGTACACAATATATACACACTCTTTATCTATACTACTATCTCTCATATGCTATCTCTCATTTACTATTACAAGTGTTGCTTTTAGCTTAGTGTTCATTTCTCCACCCTTCACCCTTTCGCCGAAAGGGGGCATACAATCGAGATCATCCTATAATCCCTCTCAGATACAACATGATCAATCGACATTCCAAATACATTACTATCACAATTTTCTCTAATCTTATTCAAACACACTTACAATTATTCTATACGAACAATCAATACTTACTACTATTTCAAATATATTCCCAAATGACCTAATCTAGGGGCAAAGAAAAACCTCTCTGTGAGTAATTTTCTAAATACATCTTATTCAATCAACTATTATCACTCAAATCAATCAATCAATGTAATAATCATAGTTACTATCACTCCTAGATGACCTAACTTGGGAGCCACATTACATTACCATCGCTTCCAAATGACCTAACTTGGAATCCATCTAACACTATTCAAATCAAAACACCCACCCGTTACTATATGACCTGGGGAATGAGACATTATTACCTTTTCTATACTACTCTTATATGGGTTCTTCAATAGGAACTACACAAAACTAAACACAAAACTAAATTTTATCTCTATCTATCTACGGTGGTAAGACCTTTTGGGATGCGAGTCATGAATGGAGAGTAAAACTAGACCTCTCCCCAACACTCTTCCTCTGGCAACAGGATGCCCAAATCCTTCAATTATTTATAAATCAATTTGGGAATTGATCACTCCCTACCCCTCTCTATCACCTTTTACAAACAATCCAATATCTCTAATGACATTACAACTATTTATCCAAGTTACTCCTTATGACGGTTGTTACCTCCTCTTATGCCACATGGATCAAAATGTTGATCCATGAATTTCCACGCTATAAGTCTTTGTATTCTACATGCACTCTCGAAACATGGATTCTCTGGAATCTATACAGGTATGTTCCTTACTTCCTTTACACTACTTGAATTTCATTCAAATAACATAAAGGGGGAAAATGTAGACACAAAATCACACGTGTTACTATTTTTATCGTCAATATGTTTTTATATGCATGAATCTTAAGTAAGAAAATTATTCATTGGTGACACTATCTCTTGTCTATCCATGTTCTTTGATTGTTTTCTATTGTGAATCTCTTCCACATTTTTCATTTCTATATCCACTTTTGGTTAGGTCACAGGGATCCTTGTTTGTCTGTCTTCTCACATTTTTCATCATTTATCCCTAGACATTAGCACCCACATTGGACACTAGCGCCGTGCACCTATGTCCAACCCGAGTGCTCCTTTCATTTTTATTTCCCTTTCTTATTTTGACATTTTTGGTTGTCCTTTTCACTTTTCTTATCCTTATCCCGTGTTCATAGTCATCCTTTTGTGTCACTAGTGTCAAAATTCAAATAAGAGATTCATATATATACACAACATACACACTATTATTTTGGCTAGCAATTATAAGGGACTATCTCATCTACATACTATCACTACTATCACAAGGGACTACATTTTTGGGCTACATACACTGCATAGGAAGGGGAAGTACTAAATTTCATATCACAAATTTGCATCTAAGCTAGTTATAACATGATATCTTGTCACCATTTGCATGAGGGCAACCTAAGGAAACTATTTCACACACAAGAACACATAACTATATGTATTCGGAATGTAGTGCATCGTTCACTCATAATCTCACTCTTCAAGTGACAAGGGCTAGGTTAACTTCACATATTGCATTTTTATTTCAAATATAATGTGTTTGTGAGATTATATAGATAGCTAGGGTTTGTTTTATAGATTACAGGTGACATCAAAACCCTAACAATGAAGTCAGAGAGATAAATAAGATATTGGATTGAAGACCCTCATACCTTAAAAGGAAGATCGTGAACATTTGTTGTAGTCATCGAGCCCAAATAAGACACTAGCACTCAGTGCTCCCATCCTCCTATGGGTGCCCCTTTTTGCACAGATCTCGAGTCCCAAAAATTTTTGTTAGCATCAGTAACATCATTTCCATTTAGATCTAGCAGCTACACAATCTTGAATGTCTCTAGATCATATAGAAATTTAGCTAGGTCACCTATCCTTCTCATTTTATTTGAGTTATACATTGTTTGAGTACTTAGCATTTACATATTGTTTTATATCATCTTTTCTATATCATTATTTATAAAAGTTACTTTGAAATATAGATTTAATTTATATTTTTATTAAATCATACTCTATCAAGTACCATTTTAGGATCCCTATGGGAAATTTGACTACTTAATGACATTCATTATTAAATATTCCTTACCCTTCCCCTAACCATCCAAGAGTGGTACATATAGGGTTAAATCAAATAGATAGGTGGGACATAGAGCCCACACTTTCATAACACGCATTATCTTAGTACTAGGTAGATTTCATCATTTTAATGTTAAGTCATACTATTCATTTATGATAAAGATCTATAATAACTTAACCAATTACTAACTTACAAAGTATCTCAACTTGTAGTGCTATAACGTAACTTTTGTTTCTCAGGATAGGTTTAGTTTAACCATGTCCTTTCCTTTCATCACGATCCAATGTCATTATGATTGTATCGATTAGTCCCACTACTTTGTTATTCTAAATGTATGTATCTCTTTAAGAAAGAGATATAAAGTATTAAGTATTAGGAAAAATTAAGGTTGTCAAATATTGTGAATGTATTGATCACATTTTACATATTATCATCCTAATTCATAGTTTAGGGAATAATACATACGCTATTAAGTCATCAATATGTCGTAAATAATGTATTTTATGTTGTGAAGGTACAACTATCATCATAACAATGTGACAATCCATAGTTGTACTATGTAAATGGATTAATTAATTAATTAATCATGTTTCAAATAAAGTTAAACAATATCATTATTTCATAACTTCGTACCACTATCCATAACAACTCGGTTTCACCGTTATCATTTATTTAAACATGATAAAGATGATGTCATATGTATTGTTGTATTAAATACCATTCAATGATTAATGATATTGTTTGTCGTAAACTACCATCATATTATTATAAAAATTATTATTTTTCATTCAGTTCAAAAGTATATAACATCTGTTAAAAAATAATGTAAAAACATTAATACAAATTAGACAAAAATTATAAGAAGAATCCTTATTTATGATAAGTATTACAATAGTTACATTGATACAAATATGAAGAATGCCTTAAAAATATATGTGAAATAAGGTTTTGATTTACAATAAATACAATGATATGTATTCAGATTTTCAATCAATAATACGTGATCAAATCATGTCAGTAATATCCAACAATCATGTCACTTATCTACTCCATCCTGCATCTGAAGGAAAGAGTGAAGATATACATGGTCAATTCATCGAAGGGCATGGATTAATAAATAACAAACATGTTGTCATTCTATGAACTAAATGAACATAGTAAGTTTAACTTAATTTACAAATCATATCTTCCGTATACCATATTAAGCTTAAGGATCCATATCAAATAAAGTAATCTAATGATGTATACTATGTTTCCAACAAACATCATTTTAAACCAACAACTAGTATTTTTATGACTTGTTATCTAATCATTGCTTTATCATATCCTAACACTTTATCCAAGAGGTATAGTAAAGGAGAAAACATAATTTCCTTTCTAAATAAACATTAATATATATATATATATATATATATATATATATATATATATATATATATATATATATAGTAATCTAGTAATCTAGAATTCAATTATCATACAACACTTCTCAATTCATCATAATGAAATTAAGACATAACAAAAATATTCACAGATAATTCTTACTTGATTTTACCATTGAAGTTTATTCCATACACAGAAAATCTTAGTGTTTGATTTTACCAAGGTTCATTCAAGATCAATTTTGTTACTAGAAACTATGGACCATAATAATTTAACAACTCACTAAAATATATACATCAAGAAGAAGGATCCAAGGATTACCCATTCTATCTTTCAACAAATTATTCTTATAATGCACAAAACAACTAATGAGAGATAGAGATATTTCTATACTCTACATATTTTTACTTTCTTACTCAAGTAGGAAGCTAGTTCCAAGTTTGTTATAACTTAATAAATTTAGCCACAAGGACAAAGGAGCTTATTCATAATATTCATCATAAATGAATAGATTTTTAACCAAGGTCTAGTCTTGTCTCAAATTTTACAATTAACAACATCAACGTTTAACGGTCAAGGAAGAAAGATATTTATACTCCTTTCTAAATGAATCAAAAATATCTCATATCTAACTAAGTTATTTTAACATAAAGAAATTTCCTAAGGAAGTATAAAAGAGTATCCTCATTCAAACTTAAACCCCAAGTATTTTTCCATAACAAATAATAGTAATAATAACCTATTTATCAAATGAATAAAAAAATTCCCTTTTAAAATATGAGAGCAATATCATTTTGGTTAATACACTTTGTATCCTATGTCTTAAATTTAAAAAAAAATGACAACCATTCTCATACATGCAAAAAGGAATAAAATTCCATATTTATAATGTATACACCTAAATTTTTTATGCTTTCTATTTTCGTACCTATTACTAATAATTATCTTTTCAGGTTAGAGGTTGCTGATGCATCTATCTCTAGAATGGGTTCTTTAAGGGGCTTGTTCCAGAATAGGGGTATGATTATTCACTTAACCATTGGGTTAGGGATCATACATGGAGAGAAAGCATCTTTCAATCCCATTTATGTATTTTTTTCCTCTTATATTATTTTTTTCCTCCTCATTCTCTTGAAATCTTGCTTGCTCATGAACCCATTTATTTTGTTTTGCCTCATCCTTTCTTCTCATGTGTCCTCGCACATATGCCTTTTCTTTTCCCTCCTTTCGATGCCATCACCCATGGGCGATTGCATCGGTGCAAATTTAAAATACTTGAAAATCCTTTACCGATGGGTAATGGTGTTGATATAAATACCCCAACTCCCATTTTCACATTAGGAGATCACATATTTTTATTCAGGAACTCTCCATTAACTTTACTCTCTTGGGACAACTTGAAGCTACTCACTTAGCTTATAGATTTTTACATATTAAATCTTATCTTAGAGATTATTCTTGCTTGGATTGGTTTACTTGCACTTTTGGGTCAACTATAGTGATATATGATTAGATTGTTTCCCCTTCTCCACCTGAATTTTGTTCTCTCTTGGTGTATGGTCCTTTGGGAGATGGTGCATCCATGATCGCACCCCAACACGCTAGTGTCAGAAAGCACACTTTTTCATTTTATATAGAGTAGTTTCCTAAATTTTTGCATGATTTATGTTATCTTAGTATTTTATGGACATGTTAGGTTAGCATATTGCATTTTAGTTCTCTATTTCATGTTACATGTTTTCCTTAGGTTAGCATAATCTTTGCATGCTTCTTTAATCTTTCATTCCCCCCTATAGTGTCGATACCTCCATAGGGTTCCTTCCTCTTCTTCAACCTAGGGCCTTGGAAACATTAGTTTGTCCTAGTGTAAGGGTTACTTCCCTTGGGGTATGTGATCATAGTGGTCCCTATACCCCCTTTAATTCTATCCATTTATGTGTTGGTCTTGGTGTGTCCTTTACTCGTTGCCTCGAATACCCTGGTTAAATGGATGATAAGAGTGCACGGTGTCTAGAACCATTTTTTCCCATCATAAATTCTTGGAAAAAATAATGTTAACTTTATTTTTTCCCTTGTGATGGAGAACAAATCATTAAAAGAACCCATTTTTCATTCTTATCTTATTTTAGGCTTTAAAATTTTCAAAACCCTAAAAATAAATTTTTCCAGACACCATCGGCCCCCATTTTCTTGGTCGATAATGCCTTCGTTTAGGAGAAATTGTGTATGTCTTAGTTAGTTTTCATTCCCAATGCCATCTACCCCTATGTAAAATTTTTGCAAGCTCGATTGTATCCGAATCAAATTTTTCCATAATCCTATTTACATCTTCCAGACAACAAAAATGTCATCTTTGAGGATATTTTTGCTCGATTAAATCCCTTAAACTTCTCCATGGTATATCATTCTATGCCTATATATCCTCTTCATGCTAAAAATTCTCTAATCCTTAAAAACCAATCTTTTACATGCCTCAATCCCAGCTATGAAACTTTGATGTCCTAACCCTAACCCTATGATCACTAGATAAAGGTCACTCAACATGGTTGAGCTTGAGCATATAGATCCTAGATCCATCATTAAGAACATTAACACTAATGAATGTTTTAATCCTGAAAAATATGGAGGTTTCGAAGGATACCTGCCAACATCATGGAAATAACTAGGCCTCATTCTAATCAAGAAGCACTCAGTCATGATTAGGCTTCTCCCTACAAAACTGATCAAAGCGAGTCCACTAAAACTCCCACTAATGAACATAATAATCACAAAAAATCACCCACATCTAAAGGTCACTCCTATTTTATATACCTTAATGTAGTGATAATTAAACTCCTAGAATAGATGGCCTTATCCTAGGCTACCACCATAGCTAACATGATTTAGATGCATAACCAGATTTTACGGCTAATATCTCAAAATGTGGTGACTAACATTTCTTCTCATACACTGCTAGTAGGTGTGCATAGAATCATATTCCTCCTACATAAATCTAAAGTTATATATCACAAAAGGTCCAAACTGAAAAATATTAGTCCTTAGACATTTCTCATTCCAACTATAAAATTCAACGTCATATAAGCCCCATGAAAAATATCATGGGCACCATAGAACCTTCATACTATCAACATGCCTTGGATCAAATTAGGTCTTCAAAATTCAAAACCAATACCATTGATATATCTTAAAACAGAGTCCTATGAACACTTCAATATCCTTTTGTACCTCAAAGCAATAGGCTTCCTAAGACAAAAATCCTCCTTCTAAAGACACCATCGGACCATGTATAAAATATTCTATAGGTTTTATGGTGTCTAGATATGACAATACCTCTAAAAATATATTAGACCATGTGGAATATATTTTGTAGGGCCGATGGTGTTTGGACATAACAATGCATCTATAGAATACATTGTCCTAGGTGGAATATCTTCTCGCAGGCTGATGGTGTCTAGATGTGACAATGCCACTACATACTATATCGACCCCTCGTAAAAACACAACTTACAAGGCCAATAACACAGAGGAATCCCCAAATGTTATTGACCCTTCTTCCTAACTAGTTCTTGAGCCTTAATTTTCTCCATTGGATACACTCTCACATGCCAACATTGACTTAGATGACCCTTTATCCTTGATAATAGATCAGTTCTTGAATTTTACTATGATGCCAATGAACTCATGAGTGATGATTCTATTTATCATGACTCAATGAATAAGCAACATGTTGCTCCATCAACACAATCCTCACCCATTACATTGGTACCTCTATCAAACACTCCCACTAGCTCTCTATAACCTATGAGACCTCTCCCCTTACCTTTTACCCTTATGGCTACTTGGCCCTATGAAGGAAAGAAATATTTTACATGGCATGAGAATTCGGGAATGATGTATCAAATTGTAGATCCTATCGATATCATAGAAAGAAGCTTTAAGACGAAGTCAAATGTGACCAAACCAAAAAGGCTACACAACCTTTTGTTTCAACTCCTTTTGTTCCCATCACGGGTATTGTGCATATATTGAAGCTGATTGCCAGGTCATGTGTAGACATTATCCCATCCTAAAAACCCTTCATGTAATTGGAATCGTGGATCTAACTCCTCGGAGCCACCCTCCTTCCCCAAAAACTTGACTTCAACCTACGTATGAACCATCACCCCATTTTGAATCTCATTAATATTTCTTTGGCTTGAACTCTCACTTGCGTTTGGGATCTCCACCTCATTTGGGTTTATCATCACCTTTATTTTTCCCTAAAATCTCATCTTTGTTGGAATGCCATGGTCTTGATTCCACCTATCTTGGATTCTTTTTCCTTGACATCTCCTATCATTGGAATGTCGCGGTATTGATTCCTCCTATCTTGGCTTCTTTTTCACTAGCATATCCTACCATTGGAATGTCATAGTATTGATTCTCCATATCTTGAATTATTTTTCCCTGACATCTCCTACCATTAGAATTTCATGGTCTTGAATCCACCTATCTTGGATTATTTTTCCCCCGACCTCTCCTACTATTGGAATATCACAGTCTTGATTCCATCTATCTTAGATTCTTTTACCCTAACATATCTTGCTATTGGAATGTCACAGTCTTGATTCTTCCTATCTTGGCTTATTTTCCTCTGATATCTCCTACCGTTGGAATGTCATGGTCTTGTTCTTCCTTGTTTAGGCTCATAGTATTTCTTGGATATATTTACCTCTCTTATCACTATGACACCTTATCTCTATGATCCTATGACACGACATCCATCCCATGGGCCCCTAGCTACGTTATTTATATATTATTTTATTGATGATCCTCTAGTATTTCCTTTCATTTTTTCTTCTTCAAAGATAGAGAAGTATGGATTGTGTCTCGTACGTGGTAGGATGATCGACACTATCATGTATGCATTGGTGGGAATATTTCATTTTAGCTAGTTCTTTCCTTATTTTCAGATTTTACTTTCAACTTCTTGTTATGTATTGTTCTTTCAACTAATTATCCTATGTTTTTTTATTGCGACATGTGGTAATCAATGGTGGGGCATATGTATACACTTAAATTTTTACATTTTCTATTTTCATACCTATTACTAATAGTACTCTTTTAAGGTTAGACGTCGTTGGTGCATATATCTCGGAATGGGTGCCTTAAGGGTCTTATTCTCGTATCGATTGGGCTTTGATACCATGAAAAGAGCTGCGAGAATCGTATAGGCAATGATGCACCATGAAGAGGTTGCACTCCAACAGAATCGAATGGCACCAACGTAAATGCAAGGATTGATCAACAATGGAAGATTTGTAAAATAGAAACAAAGTTTCTCATAAGGAAAAGACAACGGAGTGTCTTGGCATGCTCATAAATGAATAGTAAAAGGGTACATATAGGGTGTTGAGTAACCCTAGTGCATGACTCAATGGAAAACCCTAAACCTAACCCTAAACCTAACCCATGTGAGATGACCATCCAATATGAGAGGAGGACACATAGGATAACTCACACTAACACCCCCCTTCATTGAAGTGGGTAGTAAGCTATGAGACAGACGGAAAAATAAGAAACCCCTAAACAATTAAGAAAGATGTGTCAATGGGGCACGACAACTAAAGGCTGGATAAGGTGCCTATATACAAACACAATCTTCCTAGAAAAAGAATAAAAGAAGAAGGACTACATAGCCCGAAGAAGATGAGTAGTTGTAGAAGAGACCGTAAGTGAAGAAACTTCATCTCAAGTGAAGGGCTTGGTAAATAAATCTACAATCGATCAATTGTCTCGAATGTATTGAATGTCGATGACACCATCATAAATAAGATCCCGTATGAATTGTATATGGATCTCAATGTGCTTCGCCCACCGATGTTGAACAAGATTTCTACAAATAGAGATAGTGCTCATGTTATCACAAGAGATAATGGTAGGTAGCCGAAATTGGATGCCAAACTCTGTCAGAATACCTTGTAGCCAAATAGCTTTTGTGGCAGCGTTAACTACTCCTCTGTATTATGCCTCGTAGATGATATCACAATTTCATTTTGATTCTTGCTAGACCAACTAATGGGACCCGAACCAAGAGAGAAACTATAGCTAGAAGTATATTTCGATGATCTAAGTCACCGCCCAATCGAGAGATGCATGACTTGTCGTCACACCAAAAGTTTAAGCTTTTAGTGTGACGGCGAATCATTTGGTATTAGAGCCGAGCGAGTTAAGCATGTCACCCCAGTAGTTACGGGATGGGTGACCTCGGGAAATTCCTAGTGTTAGCTCCTCCTAATGCTATTGGGCATGATTGGGTGTATACCGGCTCCATCGCGCTAGAGGGTATTGGCGTAGCAATCGATTAACACGATGAGATCCATCTCTACCATAAGTTTGAGCTTTTGGTGTGACAATAAGTCATGCATCTCGATACTGCAGATAGTTAAGCATGCCCGCCCTAAAGTAGCCGGGATGGGTGACCTCCGAGAAATTTCTCGATGTCACTACCTCCTAATGTTGTTGGGCCTAATTGGGTGTATACCCGACTCCATCGTGTGGGAGGGTGTTAGTGTAGTAGCTGTTTAACATGATGAGATTCCTCTCCACCATTAGTTCGAGTTTTTGGTGTGACGACAAATCGTTAAATAGCTACCGTCACACCAAAAGCTCGAACTAATGGTGGAGAGGAATCTCATCGTGTTAAACAGCTACTACGCCAACAGCCTCCCACACGATGCAGCTAGGAATACACCCAATCAATCCCAACAACATTAAGAGGCAATGACATCGGGAATTTCTTGAGAGGTCACCCATCCCAAAAATACTCACAGGGCGAGTGCATGCTTAACTATCTAGTATCGAGATGCATGACTTGTCGTTACACCAAAATCTCAAACTTATGGTGGAGAGGGAACTCATCATGTTAATCAGTTGCTACACTAATACCCTCCCACACGATGGAGCCAGTATACACCCAATTAGGCCCAACAGCATTAGGAGGAAGTGACACCGAGAATTTCCCAGAGGTCACCCATCCCAGAACTACTCGGGCAAAGCGCACTTAACTACCTAGCTCTGATACCAAACAATTTTCCATCACACCAAAAGCTCAAACTTATGGTGGAGAGGAATCTCATCGTGTTAAACAACTCGCTATGCCAACAAGAAGTCATTGGTGCATATATCTCTCGGAATGGGTGCGATTTGCCATCACACCAAAAGCTTGAACTAATGGTGGAGAGGAATCTCATTGTGTTAAACAATTGCTACACCAACACCCTCCCACATGATGGAGTCGGGTATACACCTAATCAGGCCCAACAACATTAGGAGGCAGTGACATCGGGAATTTCCCGGGAGGTCACCCATCCCAGAACTACTCGGGGCGGGCACGCTTAAGCGTCTCAGTATCGAGATGCACAACTTGCCGTCACACCAAAATCTATAACTTATGGTGGAGAGGGATCTCATCGTGTTAATTAGTTGCTACGCCAATACCCTTCCACACGATGGAGTCGGGTATACACCCAATCAAGCCCAACAACATTAGGAAGAAGTGACACTGGGAATTTCCCGGGAGGTCACCCATCCCAAAACTACTATGGGGGCGGCGCACTTATTTGTCTACCTCTGATACCAAATGATTTTCCGTCACACCAAAAGCTTGAACTAATGGTGGAGAGGAATCTCATCGTGTTAAATAGCCGCTACACCAACAAGACGTAGTTGGTGCATATATCTCTGGAACGGGTGCCTTAAGGGGCTTATTCTGGGATAGGGGTATGGTTATTGAGGTAAACATTGGGTTAGGGATCATACATGGAGAGAGAGAAGATTTTAATACCATTAATGTATTTCTATTTTTTATTATTTTGCCACTTATATTCTTGTTTTCCTCCTCATTCTCCCAAAGCATATTGCTTTCTCATGACCCCATTTCTTTCATTTTTCATCATCCTTGCTTCTCATGTCTCCTTATACATCTCCCTCTAATTTTTTCTCTCTTGTTGATGCCATCAACAACTGGAAATAAGACCTTGGTGTAACTTTAAAATCTTTTCCGAAGCCATCACCCATGGGAGATGACACTAGTATAAATACCCCAACTCTCATTTTCACATTAGGAGATCACATATTTTCATACAGAACTCTCCATTAGTTTTCTCTCTTCCTTTAACTTACACATGCTCATTTAGCTTATGGATTTATTACATCTTGACTCTTGGATTGGAGATTATTCTTGCTTGGATTGGTTTACTTACACTTTTGGGTCAACTATAGTGAGCTAGGACTGGATTATTTCCCTTATCCTCTTGAATTTTGTTATCTCTTGGTGTATGGTCCTTTGGGAGATAGATGCATCAACGGATGCTCCTCAACAAACAAGTTCTCTAACTCACTTTGTTTCATTTTGTATAGAGTAGTTTCCTACATTTGTTGCATGCTTTATGTTAGTTGAATATTTTATGGACATACTAGGATAGAATATTACATTTCAATTCTCTATTTCATGTTACATGTTTTCCTTAAGTTAGCATAGTATTTACATGATTCTTTTATCTTTAATAAAACATAACTCTAGTTGTGAATGCTTATTTTTCCAAATTTTGAGATACCCAATTAAGGAAATATGTCATCTACTCGACATTCATAAATAATTATTCCAATCTAAATTTAACCATCGATTTCTTACAAATAGAGAAAACCATATACTTCCATATAGCACAAAAAGCAATAATCTAGTAAAAGAGTCAAGAGATCCATGCTCAAATAATGACTCAACAAAAAAAAAGTATTCAATGAAACCCTCCTATGTACTTGGCAAAGAGAACCCCATTTCTCACTCCTTCTAAATGTTCATTAAAAGAAAATGCATTTTGTATTATTTTTCTTCATTTTTGAATCAACTTGCAATTTAAAAACAGATGGTTAAAGTATCAAAATAACCCAAAAATATTCATCAAATTCATAGTAAAATAAAAAGAAGGAGATTCAAGAACCCATTCTCGAAAACTAAAAATATTCTGCAATATTTCCTACTTTCTTCCTAATCAAGTTTCCAAGAAAATCGAACAACAAAAACCTCGTAAAAATCCATAGTTCTATATAACCTTGACGTCATTGATTCAATAATAAATAACATTTATTTTTAGAAAGGAAAACTATGAAAATAGCTCAATTGACCAACCCCTACATTGTCATACAAAACTTGCCAAAGGAAGAGCTCGAACAAATAAACAACCTAATAAAAATGACATTCCACGTTGCATGTGGTAGCTTCTCCTATAAGCTTCACACTTTCCAAAATCTATGTAACTTATTAAATTCCTTTGATTTCTTACACGGGTGCCACGTAGTGGATTAAAAATTTTTCCTCCAACTGAAATGGTGGTACATTGAGTGGTCCCATACTTATGAATTCAAAACAATTAAATTTATAAGTTTTTATGGTAGTCAATAACCATGAAAATACTCGTGGATATAGTCAAGGATCATAGTCCTTACTAAATCTAACTCATTCTTATGCCACAAACATATGGTGAGTTCGATGACTTTATCCCATATAACTTTAAATATTATCAGTGCTCATTCAATTTAATCAAAACAATTAGCCAAATATTTATGTTCGAAGACCATAAAATTAGGTAACCAATAACCTTTCCTTCAATTAAGACAATATTAATGCCTTGAGGTCTCACTTATTTCAAACTGGAATTATAATCACTCCATTTTATAAGTTCATATATATAGCATAAGACCTTTTCAAAACGATGTTAGAATTATACCAATCTTTCCATGGTTTGTGACCAAGTTTACACATAGAAAAATCACCTTACCTCTTACCTAGAATAAGGATAATATTGTAATAATTTCATATGTATTCATGATATAGCCAACATTTCAACAATAGAAGTTTTTATGTTTATAAAACATTTTCCAAGCGGGTTAAGTAACATTTACCTTGAAGATCAAGAACATCAATAGTAAAAAAATGAAGACCATTTAATGTTATGTAGTCTATGACCAATGTAATAACACAAGAAGGTTAGTCACATCATCATAAAATTATAATTATTTCTCAAAGAATAAAATAATTAAAATACAACCATGTAACAGATTGTCAACATTGCCAAATCATTACCTACAACAATAAAGGTAAAGTATAATAATTTAAACAAGTATAACAAAAATAAGTTATAAATATTAAATAATCCATGAATAGATGATGATGAGTGTGGTTATGAGGTCGGGCATGTAACTCGCACAAGTATATATATCCTTTTGGGATATATGTACATATGTATAGCTACAAACTAAACTACGTAACAACACTAATCCCCTTAGTGAATCATCATCCCAATGATTTAACTCATTAATAGCAAAAATATTAACCAAAAAAACATTCATATCATGAATTATTCAAAAATTATTGGCTGTAACAACCTTAAAATCATCAAATTTTTCCAAACAGTCAACATTATGATAAAAAAATTTCATTTCATTCAACCATAATATGAAATAATATCAAATATATCATAACAAATCATCAAATATCAGTTTTATTACAGAAACAAATAAGGAAATGTAGTTTTTATTTCTTCCAGATTCTCCCAAGTTGCACTTTCTTCAAAATATTGGTCCCATTGGACCTTGCATTGTGTGATATCTCATTTTCTTAGATGTAGCCTACAATTTTCCAACACTCTAATAGGTGTAACCATGATGCCTCCTCAATCCCGAACTCGTAAAGTTCCATTTAGGACATGCATTACATATGAAACATGAAAAGCATAACACCAATTTATACAATGAATACACAGAAAATAATATTCTTCTCTATTTTGATGTTCAGATACATGTGGCTATTATATAGCCATATACATAGCCAAAACAACCTCCAACAAAATAGGGAGGTGTTATAACAATTAACACTATTTAGTTGTGATTGTTACTCCCGTAACAATACACAACTCAACACCAATAATATATTATTGTTTATATAACAATAATATATTAATAACATATTAAACTATATAATAATAATTACCAACGTAATTATTATCTTACACAATGTAAATACTAATTCCTAACATTCCCCCCCTTAGTGTTTACATGGTAGAAAAACATCCACACTCTCAACTGCAGTATGCTCACCCCTGTGGCATGTCCAACTCTGTGACTCATGACCTTGATCCAAAAGAAAGGCTCTCTCCTTCCATGGTTTTAAACAGGCTTACCACAAACCTTGATGTGACAGGAACCTCATCAACTGTCCACCTCGTGTGGTTTTCTGGATCCTCACACAAACCCTTTCAAGATCCATGAACTGACTTACTCTAGTGCTACTATTCACCACTATGCTTATACATCAGGGAATTATGTAGGAAACAACACTTGCATATTACAAAACCACACAATAGAAGAAATACTGAAAATATTTCACATTACTTCCTATAAGAATCTTATTGTTCTTAATTGTAGTCTCGCCATTGATTCACGCCACTCGATCTCGAACAACATAGAAAAATGCCATCACGCCACTGGAATATTTCTTGACTAAGTCGTTTGGGTATGAGAATGGGAATGGAACATTGGTATGCATTCCCCCCCACAATGTGAAATTCCACTCATATAGATACTGAGAAGAAAAATGCATCGAAGAACATACTCCTAAATGGATCTTGCTAGTTAGGTCTTCACTTTGCACATGGTCACTAATGCTAGCAAACGTATTCTTCTAGCCGACCATCTTCCAATGAAGTATGGCAGTCAGAGGACCAAGTCAGTCAGAGGATCACTGACAGTCATCTGCACTCCAACACAACTCTCTTTCCAACATCCATCAAATACCACACAAAATAGGAACACTGCAAACTGAAGCACACTGAAAAAATGGAAACCACACTGAAAATCATATACTCACACCATACATATGCCACCACAGCTTCTACGCGGCCCCGTCGTTGGTGACTGATGAGAGGTCGTTGTTCGACCTCCTTCCTCCGATGCCTCCTTCCTCCATTAATATGCTACTTAAATTAGTAGATTTGGATTTTGAGGCTCAAAAATTACACACCTTACCCGAATGTCGGATTCCACCGAAAATGCGTTCGTAAGGAAAATTTATTTTTATTTTTTGAACTTAATACAATGACACGACTTTAACACTTGACAAGACAATAATCCTAAAATCACCTATTTAACATTGACTACCTATATTCACCTAAACACAATATAACAATGTTGACAATACAACTTTTTGACTATGGACCCAAGAAGACTTGACATCGACTTTGATAATTGACTTGATGGACATAATTTTGATGATAAAACAAACATTGACTCTTTTGATAAAATTTTTGACTTTGACAAAAATACTTATTATAAACAAAATTGACTCAATACCCTATATCCCACTCCTAATACATAACCTAGTCTCTTATCATATACGATTTTTTTTTTAGATAGAAATTTAATAAAGAATAGACTCTTGAGGACCAAATAAATCCCACTATTACCACTACAAACAAGCTTAAAATTCCAAACTAAATAATACCAATGACATTCCTTTATGAACCATACGTGGATGATTAAACAATTTTACCAGATTACAAACTTTGGACTCCAACACGTTACTAAAGAAAAGAACATTTTTTAGACTAACCTAAATATGACTTGATACGGGTATAAGAGCATGTAGACTTCTTCCACTCAAATGATGACTCCTTAATTTATACGCAGGTCTGCCCAATGGATGATTGACTGTGCATACATATTGTACAATAGGATTTGATATGCTGACAAATGCCAATGGAAGTCACAATGTCCACTGTGCCAGGTACGTGGAGACTACAGCTGTGAACGGCTAACTGTTGAAATATCACGGACTAATATTTGTTGATGCAAGTTGAGTGGATCTTACAAGTCACCCTTCTGACTTGCACGGTAGCAGAGATAGTCGGTAGTGACTGTAATAAAACAGAAAACGTTGTTTCTCACGACTTGACCTTCCCTATGCCAATGTGAGTTTGATCTTGGTCCAAAGAATGCCAAACTTCATCGAGATCCAACACCTACCAAATTTTATGGTATATTAATAGAATCAGACCAAATTTGTTTGTAGATCCTCACGTGAGGTAACAACTTGCTGAAGGTGCAAGATAGAACATGCCAACCTTGATTGTAAGCAAGATCTTATTAGAATAAAATGAATGCATGCGTCCCACAATAGTGATTTCCCGAGCTTATCACATATTCCAAACACTTTTTCTCCCACAGTCTCAGATCTGGATGACAAAAATTTATTTGCAGAGCCTCCCAATACATAGTTTGAAGAACCGGTCAACACAAAGAATAATCCAGATTTAGGGCGATACAGATATGAAACTAATCTATTATCTTCATACGACACTCAAATATTCTTGTGCATAAAAGAGGGCAATATGCAGACATACATTGCCCCTTAAATTCTTAATATATTCCTTCCATCACAATTAACAACATCGAAGAAAAAATCTCTTCACAACATTAATCGAAACCGCTCTGAAACCAAATGAAAAGCATAACACCAGTTTATACAATGAATACACAGAAAATAATATTCTTCTCTATATTGATGTTCAGATACATGTGGCTATTATATAGCCATATACATAGCCAAAACAACCTCCAACAAAATAGGGAGGTGTTATAACAATTAACACTATTTAGTTGTGATTGTTACTCCCGTAACAATACACAACTCAACACCAATAATATATTATTGTTTATATAACAATAATATATTAATAACATATTAAACTATATAATAATAATTACCAACATAATTATTATCTTACACAATGTAAATACTAATTCCTAACAAAACATACTTTTAAGTAAATAAATATAAAGATAATCATACATCTTAGACAATGTGGGAGGTAACGCCAAACGATATGCAACCGGACTTATGATTTCAAGAATTTCAAATGGTCCAACATATCTTGGTGATAGCTTGGCAGACTTTCCAAACGTTATTGAGCTCTTTTTGGGCTTAACCCTTAAGAAAAATTTATCTCCAAGCTCAAATTTTTGGTCAACGCATTTCAGATCTTCGTAGCTTTTGTGCCTATCAACATCTTCTTTCAACCGCTCACGAATGAGCTTAACTTTCTTTTCCATTTCCGTTAACATTTCAAGGCCCACTAACACTCTATCCTCAATATTATCCCAACTGATAGGTGTTCTACACTTTCTCCCATACAATGCTTCAAATGGTGCCATTTTCAGTAAAGCATGGTAAGTGTTATTGTAAACAAATTCTACCAATGGAATATATTCTCCCCACTTGTATTATTGATCCATGCAATACATCCTAAACATATCCTTCATAACTTGGTTAACTTGTTCAGTTTGACCATCTATTTTTGATGGTATGTTGAACTAAAATTTAATTTCATTCCCAAATATGAATTTAAAGTTTTCCAAAAATGAAATATCATCATTGGATCCCTATCACAAATTATTAATTATGAAATTTCATGTAATCTAAAAATTTCATGCACAAACTGTTTTGCAAGCATGGGAGAATCATCCTTTAGATTACCCGATATGAAGTGAGATACTTTTTTAACTTGTCACCAAAACTAGAATCATGTCATGTTTATATTTGGACATTGGCAGCCCATGTAAAAAATCCATGATAATTAAATTTCCATTTGTAGTGTGGAATGTTGTGAGGATATAATAGACCAGTAGGGTGCATGTGCTCTGCTTTAACACACTGACATTCAAGACAATGAAAAATGTAGTTTGTCATGTTCTTTTTCATTCCTTTGTAGAAATATTTTTGTTTTATATCAGAAAACATTTTATCACTCAAGGATGTCTAGAATAAGGAACATCATCGAATTATGTCATGAATTTTGTTCTTAATTGATTTCCCAAAGGTACATAGAATGTACCTTAATATTTCAAGATTATTTCATTGTAAAATTTAAATCCTTCATACCTTTTATCATTTAGATCTACTACTCGACATGGTATTTATGTGTTGATAGTATGAATCAATTAAAATGTGTTTCTTTAACTCTTCTTTGAATTGATTCTTAAGGGCTTACATAATAGCAGAAACATACTTCGTAATACTTAGTGCATCTACCACTCTGTTCTCTTTTTATTTTATGTAACTTATATCAAAATCATACTGTGATAAAAATTCAAGCCACCTATATTGTCTTGCGTTCAAGTTGGGATACATAAAGATGTATTTCATACCCAAGAGGTTTGTTTTTAATCTCATTTCACAACCTAACCTCACCACTTAAACCTTACACAATTATTTATTAATTACCTTATAATTAATAAATCCACATCTCCAAACCTGCCACCTCATTTCGCCACCTCATCATGACCTAGCCCTAACCCTAAACTAACCTAATTAAGACCTATAACTTGGTCTACATCCACACCCATGACTAATTACTTCTCACCCGCACCAAAACCAACCTAATCATGACTTGACCAAGCCCACAACTAATCCCTCAGAGAAAAGGAGGGAAAGTTGGCTATTTTACTAAAAATAGCCCACTTTGACTTAACCGACATCGGTTCCTACTCGACCACCGTCGGTTACGTAACCGCCATCGGTTCCCTGTAAATGACCTCCCCCAACCAAAAACAAAGGATCGGAATTCATTTGAAAGATCCGGAATTCACTTGGCAGAGCAGAGACAAGTGAAGAAAAGAGAAGAGTTTGCAGAGAAGGACATCGAGCCCAAGACTGCAACTGAGGAACTAGAGCACAACGACACTCATCCAAGCATTGGGAGAGAAGATAGCTCATTTTTATTGTCAGATCATCCCACCTGAGCCCTGCCTTCATCATCACAATCCTTGGACCTGTATCTTCATCAGAACTAGTAAGTAGTGTCTTGTACATTTTTAAATAACATTTCTTGAACTTCTGAATCATAGTAATTATAAGTTCACTCCTAGATCTACTACCCAGCAGCACCCTACATCTAACTGTCATTCCTCTACCCTTACATTGCCCCAAGAACAGCCCCCACACTCTCTGAGTCTTCTCCATCACCCTATTGCCTATCCCTAATCATTTACCAGCCTTATAAACACCATAACCGCCTTATAGCTTTCCTTCATTGAAAGCCCCTAAATCACTGCCCCTACCGGTATCGGTTATCAGCAACCGGTACCGGTGTAAAACCGCAGTCGGTTGTACAGTGACCGCATCGGTCACTGTGACTCAAACCAAAACCAGCCTTTCCTCTATTGCTTTTAACGAGGTAATTAAATTGTAATTTTGCAATAACTTCTTTGTTAGAATTTGTGTTAATTCGTATTAAGAGGGGAACTGACCACCTTCGAAAGGAAGTCCAATATTTCCTGGGCCCAAGGCAGTTCCCTCATTTATTGTCTAACTAAAATCTGGTGGTCTTGTATTCTTACTTGCAGGTAGTCCTTCCTAGACAAAAAGGAGTTCTTCGCAATCGATCTGATCTCTCTCTATGGTACGCGCGCACCCTCCCAACATTCAACAGGTATTCCTCCTAGCCCTAACCCTTATCTGTTTCTCAAGAGAATGAAAGGATAGAAGCACCTCTATTCTAAGAATGGAAACATTCTGTGTGAAACATTTTGGCACGCCCGGTGGGACCCTTTCTTGGGTTTCTTTCTTTCTTGCTTGCTTTCATATAGGGAGCACACTTGCTATTTTCTTCTTCTAAATATTCACAAGATATTTTGTTATTTTGGTAAAAGAATTTGTCTTTCTTCCTCATCTTTGCATTAGTGAAAGTCATCTTCTTTGCTTCATCGAATATCATTTTCGATTTGGGTTTAAAACACATGCATCACATTCTTGCTTGTTGTTTTCAATTCTAGTGAACGTAGATTAAGTAACAGGTCGTACACGTGGGGGTGATATCCATGGTATTGACAAGAAATTAATCTTACTTTCACTGCACAACACATCCCAAATCACATCATAATCAACACAACAACTCAAACATCCCCCTTTTCCGTGGTATTCCTCCGCCCGATTGAGGTAACCTTATAAGCCAAAACAAACTTGACATCTCCCTTAGGTCTTTTGTTTAGGATTGACATCATCTTGTGTCTAAGGCATAAGCCCACAATAATTAAAACTAATCCTAGGGTTAGTCTCTTGATTTGCTTGTGCATCTTGCTTGTTTTTAGTTTTGTTTCTCTATCATACACTGTTTCAGTGATCACTTCAGAATAGTTTGGTAGGTATACTAAGCATCGTTAACCCCAAATCAGCAACTTCTTACAACTTCTTACACCGGTCCTATTCTACCGACATCGGTTAACTGACCGACATCGGCTACAGTCTGACCGACATCGGTTACCTGACCAATATCATTTACTTTCTTTCACAGTTCCCGACAAACCAGCAACCTACCAATTCCAACATCTTGTGGTTGTTTCTGTTCCTGATAGATTGAATCCCTGCTGTGTACTCTTGTCCATGGTTGTTATCACTGAAACAAGCCATAGCCATGGTTTCACATGCCTGTTCCGTGCCTTTTCCTGAATCACCCCCTTCACATCCTATAGGGAATCCTACGGACACCAATGAGGTTCCCAAAATCCCTGTAGGAGATAAGGAATTTGTGAAATTTTTGGATGCTAATCCTAGCATCGGACCAGTACTATTTGTCTCATACCCCTGACCGTACACCCGATGGTCAACTCCTTGTTGGTATGCCTATTAGTATAGCTACTCACTTAGCTCCTTCCCCACCTAATAACTCCGCCTTACCTTCTTCATCCTTAGCCCCGTCTCCCAACTCAGTGGCTTTGGAAGTTCATACGGCATGATTGGCTTTCCTTTGGTTAATCTGGGGCCCCACATATCATTACCACCGACTCCTCCTACCTCGTCTCTCTCGCAGACTGCCCCTTTCATAACTTGCTCTCTGCCACCTATCCACATGAGCTTTCCTTCTCAAGCTCCGCCCACCTTTTCATTTCCACACACTTATCCGGTGGCTTCAACATCTTATATAGGACATCCCTATTTGGTCACCTCAACATATTCATCCTCAATACCTTATCAACATTTAACCCCACCATTGTCTAGTGGTGGCTCTTGGCCCAATCCTCCTCCGTTTACAACAACCGCACCATCATCTCATCCAACCACTGATTTAATCAAACAAATGATGGACAAGATGCAAAATCTGGAGGCTTCTATTTTAGGAAGCCGTAGCACCCTGACATACGAGCAAGTTTGTCAGAGCCTATTCATCCTTCTGTCCCCCTTCATTCATATCCTCCTCAATGGGAATTACCAAAATTTACTCGTTTTAATAGTAAGGAGGATCCTCAACAACACTTGTGATCATTTAGACATGCCTGCTATCTGATTGCTCATGACGATGCCTTACTACTCCGCACCTTTCCCATGTCATTATCAGGACCCGCCTTGAATGGTACAAGTGCTTTAACCCAAAACACTAATTTTCTCTTTTAACCAATTAGCCCAATCTTTCTTGGATCATTTCTCCATTAATATCGCCAAGAAAGTATCCATCACCGACCTCTATGCCATCCGACAATTTGAAGATGAATCTATCGCAGATTTCGTTGGACGATGGCGGGGCCTTATCAACCAACTTACTTATGCCTTGCCTCAGGCCGAACTTATCGAACTCTTTACGCGGGCTTGCGCTAAGCACATTTCTCCTACCCTCCAAATTCAAACTTTCCGCACCTTTGATGAGGCCTTTACTATGGCTCATAAACTAGAGATTCGAGCCTTAGAGGAAGAGAAATTGTGGTTGCGCAACAAAAACCCTAATTTCTGAACCCAAGACTCCACCAACAAACCCAACACCACCAATTCTCACGCATCGACTGCTTCGAAATCAAAAGGAGCTGTACACACAGTGATGGTCAAATCCCAAGCACCGTCTAATACCCCGCCAAAAACCACCTATAAGTATAAAGCCGAGCCCATCATTCAATTACACTCCTTGGGAGAAACTTATGGTGTCATCTTGGAAAAATTGCTCAAAGTAGGAGCTATCACCTTACCTCCTGTTAAACCTCACTCCGGGTTTGATTCCACCCACGCTATACCTTCTTGGTACAAAGAAAATGACTTCTGTAACTTCCACCGCGTGAAGGGACACAAGCCACGAAAATCGTAAGATGTTGAAAAACATAGTGCAGAAATGGTTGATGCAGGGATATAACCTCGATAATCCTAATGCCCCTGCTAACCAAAATTTGAAAATCTTCAACAAACCATTCCCAAACCACTCTTCTAACAGTAACATAAACCAAGATATCTTAGCCGAGGAGAGTGTTCATGAAATCCATGTAGTTTTTGACTCCCAACCAAAAGCTTCTATCGAGGAAATTTTGAATCAAGCCTCTTTACTAACGCAGGGATCCGAACCCCTTCACCCCCATCAAGACAAAATGATAATCTTGCCATTCCTTTACCCATAAAGGAATTAACCGCCCAGAGTTCTCTTCTCACGAATGAGTCTTCTTACACCACATCCCTGCAAGATTGTGAGCGGATGTTATCTAACTTATCTATTTCCCAAACATCTCCTTCCGTCACTCTTGCTATAAAAGAAGAAGGCTCGCCACTTTTTCTGTCATCCTTAGAAGAGAAACCCTCGAACCGACATCACCAAATTCTTTAATCATGATGGATCCCCTCAAACATGCCCTCCTACCTATTAGTTCTTCATCGCCTAAATCTTTTCAGCGATCGGTTGACCTCTTAACGCCCATTGATACAGTGCCTCATTTACCCCCTGTATCACACCCACAGTGGACCGGAATCACAACCCACCTCTCTTCCATACAAAAGTTCCTATTCACATGTGAAGATTGTCATCCCTCAGAAGATAGACGAGTCCTATGGGAGCGTTTGAGTACACCATGCTCTACTCAAATGCAGATAACCGATCCAGACACCTCTACCATATACCCGAGGTATTTACAAAAGCTCAAAATGCCTATGTCCTCATCTTCACCCCCCTCATCTCTACCGAATACCTCATCCACCTCTATTAACTTAACCACACCTTCCCCTACGCTTGGGACTTCACCAATACCCAGCCTAACACACCCACCTAAATGGTTAGATTTATCCAAAAATAAAGCCGTCCATCCACCTAGGAGACAAACCCAATCCCCTCAAGTCCAATCTATGCCTCTGTCACAACTAAAACCCTCGCCATCACACCTACCTTCTATATTGGGACCTCACCCCTCCACCTTGCCTCAATACATCATACCTCCTGCGTTTTCTTTAAAACGACCTACACCTTCTACACCCATACAGAGATCCATGGGTGTATCAACACCATCACCCCAAGTATCCTGTCCACCTATCAACCTTAAACAAACTCCATCATCAAAGGATTTGTTTTTTGTCACTCCTCTTTCTCCGTGGTTGTTTCCCGCCACCACGTCATCTGTGGCCTCATCATCTAACCAACTAAACATAACTTCGCCGAAGAAGCCACGTTTAGTTAAATCCAATTATCAAAACCCCTTGTCTAAACCACCACCCATATGAACCAACCATACCCAAACATTACCAAAACCCACCCAATCAATAGCCTCATCTTCCTCTGACTTTGACCCGCTCAAAGGATCTTACGCCAAGATCCTTGATATGTTGGTGGAGAATGCGACCATTTCCCTACCCCCACTTAGACCCTATGATCCATCTAAACCTCGACCTATAGGTTATGATGAGTCTAAAATCTGTGCTTACCACCGCACACCAGGACATGATGTAGAGGGATGCAAAACTTTGAAAGCCATCCTTCGTCAGTCACCTCTCTCGGATAGAAAGGTTAAGAAAGACAACTTACGAAGGGAGAAACCTTTAGCTTCAATCCCCTCTCCTATACCGCCTGTCCCCACCTCACCAAGAAATATCATTATTGCAACCCCACCTCTCGAAGACAATGACTTATCCCTACCATCTTCCTCCTCTCGTGTTCACGAGATCAACATGATTAGCATTGCTACTCGAGGGCATAAAACCAATGGGAAAGCTAAAGAAAGCACACCTGCGGCCTCTCTTTCTCCGTCCGCCATCCCGATCGCACCACCACCTAAAGTGGTTATTCATGGACCTGTCTACCCCATCTCTGATGGAGTTTCCCACCATACCATGATCAAACAACTTCACCAATCACCTGTAAAAATGACACTGTATGATCTCATTCAAACCTCTGAATCTCATCGACAAGCTCTCATTGAAATCCTCCAAGGGATAGAGGTCCTACCTAATGAAACCTTTGCCCGTTGCCTCCATTTTAACACCCAATCACGTTGCTTCTCTCACCAAACAACCTATCTCCCCAACCACTTCTGTCTCTGTACAGCAAGCCGCTGCTGTCAGTTTCTCCGAAGATGAAATTGTCGACTTTGGTGCAGAAGATCCTGACCCCACTCTTTTCATCTCGGCTTACGTCCGAGACATCCGAGTACGTCGTGTTATGATTGACGGGGCGCTAGCCTAAACATCATCTCTTCCAAAGCCTTCCAACAAATGAATATCCCTTCTAGCTGCATGTGTGCCAACCCCACCATGTTGCGTTCATTCAATGATGCTATTACTTCTACCTTAGGCACCGTGATCCTTAACATTCGTGTAGGGCCACGTACTTTACCTGAACTCTTCTATGTCCTTGAGGGAGAATTCCAATACAACATGTTGTTAGGCCGCCCTTGGATCCGGCTATGGGATGCGTTCCCTCCACCTTACATAGATGCATAAAATTTGAGTATGAGGGGAAGTCCTACACCGTAAAAGCTGACGCTCCCCCCTTCAAAACCTGCAATATGTTATATCACCCTAATGATGTGCTTGTACCAGTCAAGACACCCATTCATCCAACCCAACCATCTACTTCGACCACACCTCAACCATCCATCTCAACCGCACCTACACCTTCAACCAATGAAACCGCCGCCGCAAATACCACTTCCTTCCCCGTGGACAACATCCCGACCTCAGATCCCTTGGTAGATGTTTTTCAACGCCTTACGCTGGGGGAGTATCACCTATATAACGTTAGCACTTTCCATACCCCACAGGAGTACGGATAGTTACATGCGCATCCTACCTACGACCATCGTGTGGGGGAAGTAATCTCCTACGGACCACCTAATTGCCGCACCAACCTAACGTATGGGGGTGTCGATACATCCTCTGTCACCCCTGAACCTCCCCTTGGTGTGGTTCCCTTCCAATCTGATTTTCAATATCTAACTAATCATCATTTCGCCCTCACCTTCCTGACGCGCTGTGCTTGGAAGGGCTTCGGTTTTGGTCTTTATGAACAAGGCCGACATACGATCATTCCTGTAACTACACGCAAACACAAAGATCATCGTGGTCTTGGATTCTCTGAACCACCTACACCGAAGACACCGCCTATCCATTGTATCCAGGAAGACGACGAAGTCACCCCTTCCGAACCATCATCACCCATTTTGTCATCATCACCCACAGAGTCGATAGACCCTGAATCTATCCCTCCTAACTTTTTTTTTTCATAAACGCTATCTTCCTGGGTCCTCTCACTTATCAACGTGATAATGAAGACCCATCTTCTCTTCCCCTTCTATATCTAGACATGATCGAAGAGGACTCACCTTCAATTAATGTTGTTGAGTGCCAGGATGACGACTCCATCCTCACTTACCTTGGTGCGGATGACTCTTATATTCAACGCGCCTTACCATCTGACACTCAAACCATGTTGAATGAGTCGACTATAGAAATCAACATCCACACAGAGGACGATCCTCACATTGTGAAGATCGGACAATCTCTTAACGCATCAGAACAAACTGCCTTCACTACCTTCCTCCATTCCCGCAACCAAGCTTTTGCTTGGTCCTACGCTGACATGCCAGGAATTGATCCTGACATTGTTGTCCATAACATTACCCTGAAACCCGATTCCAAACCTACTAAATGTAAACCGAGAAAATGCATCCACGCATTGCCCTCTTGGTCAAAGAAGAGCTTCAACGACTCCTTTCTGTTTCCTTCATCTTACCTATTGATTATCCTCAATGGATTTCTAACATCGTACCTATTACTAAAGCAACGGGGGGACTTCGGATATGTATGGATTTCTGGGACCTTAACCTCGCTTGCCCAAAGGATGACTTCCCCTACCAAGTATTGATCAACTTGTTGATCTCACGCATGGGCCATGAGATGCTTTCCTCATGGATGGCTTTCGGGATACAATCAAATTTTGGTAGCCCCAGCCGATCAACATAAAACCACCTTCATAACACCTTGGGGAACCTTCTGCTATCGTGTCATGCCGTTTGGCCTTAAGAATGCTGGTGTGACCTATCAGCGGCTATGACTTACATTTTTCATGACATTATGCACACTATCCTCGAGGATTATGTCGATGATCTTCTTGGCAAATCTAAACATCGCAGTGAACATCTCGATGTTTTAACCATTATTTTCGATCACCTATTACAATACTGTGTTCGTCTTCAACCAAAGAAATGTGTCTTTGGTGTCCTTTCGGGAAAACTCCTTGGTTTTATTGTCTCTTTGCGTGGCATCGAGGTCGATCTAGCTAAAGTCAAAGCTATCCTAGAAATTCCCCACCCACTAACCTCAAACAATTACGTAGTTTGCAGGGAAAACTCCAATCTATCCGGTGTTTCATCTCACAACTCTCAGATCGATGTCAACCTTTCCATCATCTCCTTAAAAAGGACATTGTCTTTCAATGGAGTGAAGAGTGCCACCAAGCCTTTGAGGCTCTTAAAGCCTATCTCTTGCAGCCACCCGTGCTTATCCCACCTCAGACGATCACCCTTTCTACCTTTACCTTTCCGCCACCGACCATGTCTGTAGGAGCCATGCTCGCACATCGTGACTCCGAGCATCGAGAACAAGCCGTTTATTACATAAGTCGTACTCTGGTGGATTACGAGACTAGGTATACACATGTAGAAAATTTTTGCCTAGCCCTATCATTCGTGGCCACCAAACTCCGACACTACCTCCTGAATCACAAAACTTTTGTCATCACCAACGTAGACCCCATCCATTATATGTATGCCAAACCTCATCTAAACCAACGCATCACCCGATGGCTTATGCTCCTCACCGACCTCGACCTTGAGTTTGTACACCATAAATCAATCAAAGGACAAACTATCACAGACCAACTCATGGAAGCCCCTTTACCTGGGGAACAATTTACCAATTTTACTTTCCCTGACGAACTCATTGCCACTCTTTCACTCAGTGAGGAGTCATATCCAATGACCCTCTTCTTCGATGGATCCAAATGCCAATGCATGGTGGAGGGGCCGGTGTTGTTCTCATTCCTCTGGATGCTGAACCTATGCCTCTTTCATTTTGGCTTGATTTCCCCTGCACTAATAATACAGTGGAATACGAGGCCCTTGTTTTGGGTCTCTAGGTTGCGTTACACTTAGGTGTAAAATCTATTAACATTTTGGTGACTCTCAATAGTCGTCAATCAAGTTATGGGCGTCTACCAATGTAAAATGAGGAACTTCAAAAGTACAAACATTACGTGGATTCACTTTTGACCTTATTTACTCATTATTCTATCCAAACCATTCCCCGCTCAACTAATAAATTTATGGATACTATGGCTTGCTTAGCCTCACAAATTCCTGCCTCACCAACTGACTCTGACATATTTGTCTTGGTCCAACAACTCTTTGCCCCATCTTACTCAAGCCCCGGATGTTGGTATGATAAATAATGTATCCATTGATTCACAGGATACTTGGTATCACCAATTTCACGATTACCTTACAACCTCTGTTCTCCCATCTGACCTTACGAGTAACGAAAAACGTGCTTTTCTTAAAAGTGTTTCTCATTACGTCGTCATGGGGGGACTCCTCTATAAACGTGGCTTTGATGGCATCCTCCTTCGATGTCTAACCGGCGCGGAGGTCACCTATATCATCCAACAAGTCCATGACGGCATTTGTGGTGGACATTTTAGTGGCCTTGCCATGGCCAAACGGATCCTTCGCCTAGGCTATTATTGGCCTACTCTTAATAACGACTGCTATGAATATGTTAAGCATTGTATTATGTGTCAACAACATGCCAACCTTCAACATACTCCTAGCCATCCGCTACAGGTCGCGCGAGATCTTTGGCCTTTCTCACAATGGGGTTTAGACCTTATTGGTGAGATTCACCCGCCCTCTTCACAACGTCACCGTTGGATAATCACAGTGACCGAATATTACACTAAATGGGTGGAGGCCATTCCACTCATTTCAACCAAAAAAGAAAAAATTGTAGAGTTCATCAACCATCACATTATCTGTCGTTTTGGTGTTCCTCATCGCCTGATAACAGATAATGGGAAATCTTTCAAAAATAAGTTGTTACAAGACCTTTGTGACAACTTTAGTATCAAACTTAGTTTCTCATCACCTTACTATCCACAAGAAAATGGTCAAGCCGAATCTTCTAACAAAACCCTGACCAAAATTCTCATGAAAGTCGTTAATGATTCTGGAAAAAATTGGCCTGATCACATCCCCTTTGCCCTTTGGGCTTATCGGACTAGCATTCGTACCTCCACTAATGCCACCCCATTTTCTTTGGTATATGGTACCGAGGCTGTCTTGCCTCTCGAAATACAAATACCCTCCCTAAGAATATCTCTTCAGGATATTCTCACCAATGATGATTTCCGCCAAGAGCGGTTAGCCCAATTGGAGCTTCTTGATGAGCGCTCATCTTACACTCTTGACCACCTTCAAATCTATCAAAAGCGCATCAAGCGTGCTTATGATAAGTGACTTCATGAGTGTACCTTTAAGGTTGGTGATCTTGTCCTCAAAGAGAATCAACATGTAACCAAACTAGAAAAGAGCAAACGTGGAAAATTTGCTCCTAATTGGATTGGGCCTTACATTATCACTCACACTTATGGATCAGGCACTTACCATTTAGCTTCACTTAATGGTAAACCTGAGCCTGAACCCCTTAATGCCTTGCATCTTCGGCCATTCTACTGTTGAATTTAGTGTTATATCACTTCTTATCTACCTTGCGCTCGTCCCTTGAGCTCATTTACCACCTCATACACTTTGTTTCATGCATCTCAAAATAGAATCAAGCTCACGTGGTTTGGTCATCACCTCCTCTTAAAGATGCCTTCCCCTTTTTAGTCTGGTCCATGACTTAAAAGTATCAAAATAACAAGTTCTCAATTATATGATTCTGGGATATTCTTGAGTCAAACTTCCTGCAAAATTAGATGCTTCATGCCAAATGGACATCTAGACCGCTACGCTCTAAACTAGACTGCTCCCTCGAAGGACAGCTAAGTGCAAAGCCGCATCTGTTATTATACACTAGACTGCTCCCCCGAAGGATAGCTATACACAAAAGCCGCATCTGCTACTATAAATAGACTGCTCCCTTGAAGGACAGCTATACAAAGTCAGCCTCTATCAGAAGCTTCTCGCATTGCTCAGCTTCGTGAAGACCTCAAGAACAACAAAATACATATCCCATGTAGACTTCCCGCATCGATCAGTCTATATCCAGAAAAATAAAAGCAAGTATTCAAAAGCACTTTTGAGTCATGGACTTGTCTATTTAGGTTTGGTTCTCTTTTGTCAACATAATCACCTTATAACAAATTCTTTATGCCCCAGCTCTACCAACCACCTCACCTCACCATTCGTCAAAGCAACAAAACTCAAGGGACGTGACGTATATCCGATATATTGTGATTATACAACTCTTTTCACCTATCGACTTCTCGCCTATGCAAGGTACCTAGGGATTCAAGCTCATCCTACGTTAATATGTGGTTTGTTTAGCTCTTTTCAACTACGGGACACTTTTTCCTCTTTTACTCGAATCTAGGATTATGTGTTGACCTTAATCAGGACACGGTTCCCTACTACTTGGGTAAGCTAACTTTCACTTCACCTATACCTACACCAACATCGCCAATACCTTACCAACACCAACAACATTACCCTACCAATATCAATATTTTTACCAACCAACAAATTGCCTAACCACAACCAAATTGCCTGAATTCACCTCTCCCTGGTCCTAAGGGAGAACTACATCGGTCTGAGGCCCCTCCTTGCTTTGTGCAATGGGCTATGTAGGCAACACTTAGGAGACATGGGGTCTCCCAAGGTTAGCTCGACCATCCCCTACCATAACCTATCATGTGTTGTAAATATAAATATTTTTGTGTATTTCTATTTGATAACATTCATCTTTATCCTTTTTCAAAACAAACATTCAAAACACAACCATTCTTATTATTATCATAACTCAAATCAACATACATATTCAGTTTTATTTAGATGTTAAACAAATACATCTTCTCTATCATCGACGCGCAGGTCGACATCCTTATTTATTCTTATACCTCTATGAAATTCACTTAGACCCTTGCGCCTCATCCCGAACTAGGTGATGATCGTGATCATCGACGCCGCTCGCCTGGCCTCTCCATCCTCAAAGGTGCCACTGCTATTGGTTCCTCCCACTGATCTGCCAATCTCTCCTGTAACATATGAATACGCCCTCTCGCGTGGAGGAATCTCGCCTCTAGTCTCTCTACTCGTGACTCCGCAACCGCTAACAATCCCATTGTCTCATTCACCCGCGTTTGAAGCTGGTGCACTAAACCCTGTAGGTGATCTCTCTCCGCTGTAATCACAGCTATGTTAGGCTGATCGGCCCTCTCACATGAACCTCGCAGCTCTGCTACCCACCATAATCTATAAGCCTTTGTCGCTCCTGCATCCATTACCCTGCGATCGGCTGCTATCTCTTTTGGTCCTTTCTGGAGGTGTCGGCCGGGAGGTGAGAATGATGCCTCGGTGTCGATCCTCATGTATGGTCTATAAGCCATGGGTATATCCTGAACAAATCCAAATTGTCACCGCACGCGATCTAGAGGAATCCTCTCGTACTCACCTGGCCTATGCCCGCGATCCACCTCAATCGCTCTACACCCCTCAAATCCTCAGCTATGTTCTCTGTCACCATATAGTTCCCGTAAGGCCTCCAACGGATATCCGCAATCGTCACCATCTCCCACACCTACCTATAATACTTGATGTCATCTGTCACGGCCTGGGATCTCACCTCTTGTTCTATTCTAGACCCATCGTCTGAATCCCAACCTCTGCACTCCTGTCTCTCTTTCCTAGATTGGTCGGCCTATTGGTCACACACACACAATGTGCTCATAGGCCCAACAATGTAATAAGTATGCACAATCCAGTGTCATCCTATGATTTCACCTACAGGCCCATAAACCCCTGTATAGCTCCGCCAGATATGCGGGTGCCCATGCGAAAGTCACGCTCCTTTCTATCATTTCCCAAATAATACACATCAATGCTTTTGGAAATCTTCCCCCATCCACCCTTGGTAATGCATAATACCCCACCGCTATCATTAATACCACTGCCAACCTTTTTGCCTCGTGGTGTGTGCTGCGCAAACATTATACCATAAGTAAATGTCAACCTTGTTGTGTCAAATCTCATGCATTTTAAACCAAATACTATTGTTATCTCTCCTCGCCGCCACGCTAGGCCCCGCCTGATACACTAGTCTTCCTGTAATTGGGAGCCTCAAAATTCTAAACACATCTTCCAACGTCTCACCATGTCATCTCCCCGGCTTTGCTAAATAGCATTATTTTGACTTCATTAGCCCATCATCGCAACAAACCAACCAATCGGCCGACCAAGGTTGCACCAACCAACCAATCGCCTCGACCAAGGCCGCACCCAACCAATCAAGCCCGACCCAAGGCCCAACCAACCAATCTGCCCAACCCAAGGCCACACCAATCAATCAAAGGCCCGACCAAGGCCGCAACCAACCAATCAGGCCCAACCCAAGGCCGCACCCAACCAATCAAGCCCGACCCAAGGCCGCAACCAACCAATCCGGCCCGACCCAAGGCCACACCAACCAATCAGGCCCGACCCAAGGCCGCAACCAACCAATCCAGCCTCGACCCAAGGCCACACCCAATCAATCAGGCCCGACCCAAGGCCGCAACCAACCAATCCGGCCTGACCCATGGCCACACCTAATCAATCGGCCCCACCCAAGGCCACACCCAACCAATCAGGCCCGACCCAAGGCCCTCCCTAATCAATCGGCCCGACCCAAGGCCGCACCAATTAAGTACCTCACCCAAGACCCACAAATTACGATTTTATCCACCCATCATGTAGCTTTTTGTTCAATCGAGCTCACTGTTCATGTTCTAGCATGATTAGGATACTTGAATTGATCAGCCAACCAACTTTGCCTAGACCGAGACCGTGACGTTTATCTCAACCAAACCAACCATTTGGTACTGCCGAACATGCCTAAACGTTCCTGTACCTTACCCGTTATATCCCCTGGAGCTACTTCCTATGCCTTGGATACCAGGATTATATCACCCTTGTTTGGATAAACTATCGACCTTTGCCTATGAATTGCTTGTTTGCTCTTCAAATCATGTACCCTGGTCGCACTACTACATTTCAACGTGCGTCTGCTTCCTTGAACTTACCCCACCATCTTACCATCATCCCAACACCATTTATCCTTTATCAACCCTATCCCTGATTTCACGTCGCCTCAATCTGTGATAGATTTGAGGGGGATTACCTATACCCTTAACTGGGGCAATCACTTCTTATTAATTGTCAGTGCAGCTTTACAAGACAAGCTACACGACAACAAGGGGCTAATGTAGACACCAAATTTGTGTCTTACGACACCCTGTGCCCCACATCTCATTTCGCAACCTAACCTCACCACTTAAACCTTACACAATTATTTATTAATTACCTTATAATTAATAAATCCACATCTCCAAACCTGCCACCTCATTTGCCACCTCATCATGACCTAGCCCTAACCCTAAACTAACCTAATTAAGACCTATAACTTGGTCTACATCCACACCCATGACTAATTACTTCTCACCCGCACCAAAACCAACCTAATCATGACTTGACCAAGCCCACAACTAATCCCTCGGGAGAAAAGGAGGGAAAGTTGGCTATTTTACTAAAAATAGCCCACTTTGACTTAACCGACATCGGTTCCTACTCGACCGCCATCGGTTACGTAACCACCATCGGTTCCCTGTAAATGACCTCCCCCAACCAAAAACAAAGGATCGGAATTCATTTGAAAGATCTGGAATTCACTTGGCAGAGAAGAGACAAGTGAAGAAAAGAGAAGAGTTTGCAGAGAAGGACATCGAGCCCAAGACTGCAACTGAGAACTAGAGCACAACGACACTCATCCAAGCATTGGGAGAGAAGATAGCTCATTTTTGATTGTCAGATCATCCCACCTGAGCCCTGCCTTCGTCATCACAGTCCTTGGACCTGTATCTTCATCAGGAACTAGTAAGTAGTGTCTTGTACATTTTTAAATAACATTTCTTGAACTTCTGATTCATATTAATTATAAGTTCACTCCTAGATCTACTACCCGGTAGCACCCTACATCTAACTGTCATTCCTCTACCCTTACATTGCCCCAAGAACAGCCCCCACACTCTCTGAGTCTTCTCCATCACCCTATTGCCTATCCCTAATCATTTACCAGCCTTATAAACACCATAACCGCCTTATAGCTTTCCTTCATTGAAATCCCCTAAATCATCGCCCTCTACCTAGTATCGGTTATCAAGAATGACTGCCGTACCGGTGTAAAACCGCATTCGGTTGTACAGTGACCACATCGGTCACTGTGACTCAAACCAAAACTAGCCTTTCCTCTATTGCTTTTAACGAGGTAATTAAATTGTAATTTTGCAATAACTTCTTTGTTATAATTTGTGTTAATTCGTATTAAGAGGGGAACTGACCACCTTCGAAAGGAAGTCCAATATTTCCTGGGCCCAAGGTAGTTCCCTCATTTATTGTCTAACTAAAATCTAGTGGTCTTGTATTCTTACTTACAGGTAGTCCTTCCTAGACAAAAGGAGTTCTTCGCAATCGATCTGATCTCTCTCTACGGTATGTGCACACCCTCCCAACATTCAACAGGTATTCCTCCTAGCCCTAACCCTTATATGTTTCTCAAGAGAATGAAAGGATAGAAGCACCTCTATTCTAAGAATGGAAATTATGTTCTTATATGTTTTTAGAATAGATTAGAATGTCATCCACGAAAACCAAGTGAAAAATAATCTAGGTATTCTGAAAAATTTTATTCATTAAGTTCATGAATGCAACAGTGCATTAGTGAGTCTAAAAGGTAATACTATGAACTCATAGTGACCATATCTCATTCTAAAATAAGTCTTATGTATGTCTTCATCTTTTATTCTCACTTGAGCATAAATATACCTTGGAATAAACTGATGCATCTCACATAATATCAAACATATCATAAATATTTTTTAAATGATATCTACTCTTGATTGTGGATTTGTTAAGCATGTGATAGTCAATGCATAACCTTAACGTGCCATATTTATTCTTGAAAAAAATGACCGGTGCTCCCAAGGAGACACACTTGGTCTAATAAGCCCTTTGGATAATAACTCATGAAGTTATGCTATTAGTTCCACTTTGGTTTAGTTGTATTCATTTGGTAAGGAGCCTTAGAAATTATTTTTGTTCCATGCTTGTTAATAATTGTGAAATCAAATTCATGCCTCAGAAGAAGTCCGGGTAATTCATTTGGAAATACATCATTTGTACTCTTGCAAAAATGGATAGTCTTTCAAGGAAGTATCACCTTCCTCACTAAAATTTGATATTTTATTGTTTAAAACATGTATCCTTTCTTATTAATCTTTTTAGATGGATTGCATAAATTTTCCTTAACTCAATGTCTCTTTGTATGCCTGGTATGACTATTATTTTCTGCAGGTCATCTAAGTATTTTATCTATTTTACAAAACAATTCACAGTGGCTTTGTGTTGAGACAAATATTTCGCACCTATTATAACATTGTAAGAACCTAAAGGAGCTACATAAAGGTCTAATTATGTGGTAAAAATAGTTAGTTCCAATGTTGCGTCAAATAGATATTAGTTTACAGTTTGGAAAACATTATTCCCGTATTGTATAGTCCATGAATTCTTCATATAACTAGATTTATTTTTGAATTTTTTAGATAACTTATTTGAATTGAAACATTCAATATCACTAGTATCAAAAATAATAGTTACAAGTATTCCATATAACTTACTTGTTACTTGATCGGTGTGGCTTGCTTTTTAGCCCGCCAATTTGCTATTGCATCGTGGATTATTTACTACGGGTTATTTTCCTTGTTCTTCAAAGGAAAATTGTTAGAGTAGTGATCTACACTACACTTAAAGAATCCAAAAATGGTCATTTTATTTTAGTTGTATTGTCATTAGTTGTTATGTTTTACCCATTTTTCTTAAAATTTACAACAAAATTTCTTTGGTGTGTTTTTCTTTCCATTTTTAGCCTTATTGCCAACCTTTTTCCACCAATTATTTCTTGGTGTAAGTGGTGAAGGTGAACTTAAATTTTTCTTTCTCTTCTCATCTTTGTGAGAAAATATATCTTACAGGTTCCGATCTTTCCTTATGGCCTTTTCAAAACATCTTCCATGGTCAAAGGACCATGAACATCCACCTCTCCACAATGATGGGATTAAGTCCCATGATAAATTTATGTATATGAAATTTCTCATCATTTTGGTACTTGTGGAACATATTTCAGCCATTTTGTAAATTTCTCCCAGTATTCCATTATAGTCATTTTACCTTGTACCAAGGTTTGGAACTCGAGACATGTTATACTCATGATACAACTATGGTAACCAACGTTATCGAAGTAGAATTCGAATTGATCCCAAGTTATGTTTGCTGCAACAATACCTAATTCCACCTTTCAACTATCCCACCAAGAGGAAGCCTCATTGAAGAGCTGATAAACACCCCAAACAACCTTAGTTTCTTTGAAAAAATATTTGATCTCAAAGTATTTATTCATCCCATCGAGCCATTTTTCATCTCCATCACCCAAGGTTGTTTCGTCACAAACTTGGGTGGACTGATACATTTGATGTATCTTTATGGTTCTTCTACCAAGAATTCACTTTTTCTCAAGTTGGTTTCTTGTATTAGGATTTACAACGTTAGGATCTCGATACGTTAACATTTACAACAATGACATTTTTATTTGCATCATTAGGATAATCTTGAGGTTAGACAAAGATTATCGACACTATCAATACTACTTTCCATATCCAATATATTTTGTTTAAGAAAAAATATAGGGTTATGAGTTTCTTGCATTATAATAAAGATTTCGTCAAATTTTTTGGTTGTTGTTGCTTCACCCCTTGTAACTTGGTTATTTGTAACATTGCCTCTTGTTCTAACCATTTTTTTGCTAGAAAAGAATTTTTTTTTGTGTTAGCATAAGGACCCATTAAGTCTAAGAGTTGTAAACCTTCAAATTTGATACCAAAATATAACACCCATGTGATAATTACTCTAAATTTATTGATTAAAATTATAACTATGGCGTTAGGAAACAGATAACCCTAGTTAATCTAATTAGGACTAAAACATTGTATAGATGTAATAAATAACATAAAGTATATGTAAATGAATATACTAAGTAAAATGAAACCCTAGATGTGCAAGAGAGTAGGGAGAAATGGATTAGTTGATTGTTGTAGATGGTTACATAGTGTTGCAAGTCTGAGAATAAAATCAGGAAGTGCAGATGAACACTCAGGGACCCTATGAAGGGTAGATCTAAAGTGATTGCGGTGTATTGTGGGACCCCAAGGCACAATGGTATGCTATCTCGAGTGCTCTAAACACTGTAAATGCTCAAAATATGAAACTGGTGTGGTCGTAAGTTGGTTATGAAGCTTCCCTATTTGTCACACTAGATCTACTAGATGAGCTAGAAAATAACTTACAATGTAAAGAGAAGTATCAAACCCTAGAAAAATAAAAGATGCATATGAATGGGTCAGACTAACCTCAACCTCCAAACTTGTGGTCTTATCATTAAGTGTTTTACTACATTTTGGACCTGGATGTAGTTCTAGTGTGTGTGTGCATGTCATGCCCTAGGTGTTCTCGTGTCTAGTCACACTTTGTGAAGTAGCAAGCAATAGTAACTATAGAAAATGTAAATAACATGTGTGCATGGAATAGAATAGAATCCCTCCCCTATGAAGTGTGTGTGATGCAGATCTCCTAGCCTTGATGCATGACACTATGTGGATGCAAGTGATGTAATGGATGAAACTCTAGATGGAGTGATAGTAGTGTGTAATGTTTTGACCTAGGACCCTCATTACAGTTTTATAGCTTTATATTTATAGGGCTCTCAATCTTAATTTTGTAATTAATCCTAACAAGGCCAATTGAGAAAAAGATAAAGATGACCAATAACTAGAAATGACCTAAAAAGGAGCGAAAGGGGATTTGCATAGATCGGGGCACCTAGAGTGGGACTGGGGTGCCCAAGACATGCTAGGGTGCCCTGATTTATGGCTAGAATGTCGAGGTAATTGGATAATGGATGGATAAGTGTTGGAAAATACACGGGAACTAAGAAATAAAATTTTAAAATAAATATGGCCAAAATATGGGATTAATTATTACTTTGTATACTTGAGAACCTTCTAAATAGTAGTATAAAACTAGGTCAAATAATGTGTAAAGTGCATAATTTTGTGTCTACACAATTAAAGGATTTTTTCTTTTAAAACAAACCCCTTAATCCCATTTAATGCCTTTAATAATTTTGGCTAGCAAGAACTATAATCCAACATAAAATATTGTTTACAATCCATCGATAATGATATAACCATGTGTAGCTGAAGGGAAATTAGATCTACTTGATGCCCTTTAATCATCACTTTAACTAAGTGTGTATAAAATGTATGCGATTGGTTACCATTTTCATTCAAGTATGAGAACTAAGTGTAGTTCCTAAGTTTCTACCTATAAATCGGTGGTGACTTTCATCCGGCATCTCACACCGTTGGAAGTTAGGAACTCAGTGAACTAATAATGTAATCAAATAGTTACACTACTTAGGAAAAAGTTTTTAAGTGATGTATTACATGCTTGGTTTCATTACTACACAAGCTAAATGAAACTTGTCCCATCACCTTTGAGGAAGAGTGTTGAGAGAGGTTATATCCCGATCATCTCTACATAGTTATTTGGATCACATTTCATTAATTAAAATTTTAAGTTCTCGTATTATGAAGGCATAGGATCTAAGAATCACCTCTCATATTGAGAGTACACTATTAGTCCCATCTTAGGATCCCTATGGGAAATATAATGACTACTTAGATATATTTTTCATTGAATAAGCGGTACCCTTCCCATAGCCATCCTAAGGTGGTATGGATAGGGTTTAGTTGAATAGATAGGCGAGACATAGAGCCTACACTTTCATAACACACATTATCTTAATACTAGGTAGATTTCATCATTTCAATGTTAAGTCATACTATCCATTTATGATAAATATCTATAGTAACTTAACTAGTTACTAACTTATGAAGTATCTCAACCCATAGTGTCACAACATAACTTTTATTTCTAGGAATATGTTTAGTTTAACCATGTCCTTTCCTTTTGTAACATTCCAATCTCATCCTGATTGTATCAATCAATCCCACTAGTTTGTTATCTAAAATGTATGTATCCCTTTAAGAAAGAGATATAAACTATTACGTATTAGTACAAATTAAGGTTGTCTACTATCGTAAATGTATTTATCACATGTAACATATTATCATCATAATTCACAGTTTAGGGAATATTGCATACATTATTAAATCATCAATATGTCATACATAATGTGTTTGATGTTGTGAAGGTACGACTATCATCATAACAATGTGATAATCTATAGTTGTACTATGCAAATGGATTAATTAATTAATTAATCACGTTGTGAATAAAGTTAAAGATAAAATATCATTATTTCATAACTTCATACCATTGTCAATAACAAATTGCTTTCATTTTGTTATCATTTATTTAAACATGATAAAAATGGTGTCATATATTTTATTGTATTAAATAGCAATCAATGATTAATGATATTATTCATCGTAAAGTACCATCATATTATTATAAGTATTATTTTGCATTTATTTCAAAATTATATACTATTGTTTAAAAACAACGTAAAAACATTATTACAACTCACACAAGGATTACAAATAATAAATGTATTTATTAAACTCAATAAGGAAGAATCCTTATTTATCATAAATATTACAATAGTTACATATTGATACGAGATAGACAGAATTCCTTATAAAAATATGTGAAATAAGGTTTTCACTTTATAATAAATACAATGATCCATATTCATATTTTCAATCTATAATATGTGATCAAATCATGTCAGTAATATCCAAAAATCATGTCACTTATCTACTCCATCCTACATATGAAGGGAAGTGTGAAGATATACATAGCTTCGACTCATCGAAGTTGGCATGGATTAATAACTCACAATCATGTTGTTGTTCTATGAACTAAATGAACATAGTAAGTTTAACTTAAGATACAAATCCTATCTTAGGATACCATATTAAGTTTAAGGATCCATATCAAATAAAGTAATCTAATGATATATAATATGTTTCCAACAAACATCATTTTAAACCAACAAGTATTATAATTATGACTTTTTTTACTGATCATTGCTTTATCATATCCTAACACTTTTATCCAAGAGCTTGAGTAAAGGAGAAAAAAAATTCCTTTCTAAATAAACATTACTATATATAGTTGACCATCTAGTAATTTAGAATTCAATTATCATACAACACTTCTTAATTCATTATAATGAAATTAAGACATAAGAACAATATTCACATATAAATCTTACTTGATTTTACCATTGAAGTTTATTCCATTCACAAGCCAATCTTAGTGTTTAATTCTACCAAGGTTCCTTCAAGATAAAATTTGTTACTATAAACTATGGAACATAATAACTTAGTAACTCACTAAAAGAGATACCTCAAGCATAAATATCCAATGATTACCCATTCTATCTTTAAAAAAATTCTTATAATGCACAAAACAGTCAATGAGAGAGAAAAAGTTTTCTATACTTTATCTTTTGTTTAATTTCTTGCTCATGTAGGAAGCTATTTTCAGGTTTGTTATAATTAAGAAATTTAAGCTGCAAGGAAAAATATTCATCATAAAGGAACAAAGTTTTAACCAAGGTTTAGTCTTGTATCAAAGTTTACAAGTACAACAACATCAAATTTTAACTGAGTCAAGGAAGAAAGATGTTTATACTCCTTTCTAAATGAATAAAAAGATCTCATATCTAAGCGAGGTATTTTGACATAAAATAAGCTCCTCAAGAAGTTTAAAAAGTATCCTCATTTAAACTTAAATCCCTTTGTTTTTCCACAAGAAAAATAATAATAATAACCCACTTATTAGATGACTCACAATTTTTTTCCTTTTAAAATATGAGAGCAATATCTTTTAGTTAATACACTTTGTATCCTGGTCCCAAATTTCAAAAAAATGAAAACCATTCACATATTTAAAAAGAAGGTAGAAAATTCCATATTGATAAAAAATACATACTTGAACTATTAAAATCACATTATTTTAACTCAAAACCGAATAAAAGGCCATGAGAACCCCTAGTCAATCTGTAATAAGCCCAAACAACCTTAATATAGTACTTTAACAACACCCATTGTCAAATTTCATTACTTTTAGATATGAGACTGAATGGTCATAATAAATGAAATAACACTCAGAATAAAACATAACTCTGTTGTGAATGCCTATTTTTCCAAATTTCGAGATACCAAGTAAAGGAAATACGTCATCTACTTAACATTCATAAATACTTATTCCAATATAAATTTGTAATGCCTCCGTTTTGTTTTAAAAAATAAATAAATAAATAAAATGATAATAAAAAAACTAAGAAAACCCGTGATTCTCTGTGGGGGCGGATTAGGGCAAAAACCCTTCCCACGTTTTAAAAAAATCGTAGTTAGGGTTTTATTTTTAATTCTAGCTTTTGGAAATGTGTAGTTTTTATTTGGGTGGCTAGTTTGGGGCCACGAGGATCGGCACGAAGGAATTTTGTTGAAGAGGCCATGGAATCTTTCAAGCAAATGTATTTTTAATGCTCGTAAAACCAGACTCCACAACTATTTTCACATCCTCCCAGGCCGCGCCACACCTGCATGGGAAGATCAAGCAAAAAGGAGGTGTATTGTTGTGCGTTTGGTCTGTCTCATGCCCAACACCCTTCCAGCCCGCGCCCATGCTTGCGTGGTCTCCTTCATGGCCAAAAAAACCAAGAAATTTTTTTCGAGATGTGGCGGTCACGCGTGCCCTAAATAGCTACGTATGTAAAAACGTAGAAGCATGAATTCTATTCGACTAAATGCGTGGAGTAAAAATGTAGTTCCATGGACTGCAATGATTTTGGGTTATGCACAAAATGGTTTTGTTGAAACTGCATTGGAACCTTTCCAAGCAAATACGGTTGGCTGGTTTGAAGCCACACCCCCAACCTTTGCTGATATCTTCCTAGTTGCTGTCAAAATGGGAGCTTTAGAACTGCGCATGGACATCCATCAAAGCATCATGGGGAGATAATATCCCTTAATGTCTTGTCAGGTACCCAGATCTGCTTGTATGCAAAATGTGAAGGCATACACAATGCATGTGAACTATTTGACAAAATACCTGAAAGATATGTGGTCTCCCGGACTACAATGATAGCAGGATAAACAAAAAATGGGTCTATTAAGAAGGCATTGAACTGTTTGATAGAATGCCTCAAAGAAATGTTGTCTCATGGAATGCCATGATGGCAGCATATGCACAAAATGGATGTGTAGAAAAGGGACTGTGATTTGTTTGGCAGAATGCCTCAAAGAGATGTGGTCTTATGGAACATACCCTGACCATGTAAGCTTCATTTTTGTTTAATTGGCTTTCAGCCATGCATGTTCAGTGCATGAGGGTTGTAAATACTTTGATGGCATGAGTGCCTCTTGTAGAATCATGCCTAGAATTAATCATTATGTTTGCTAGTTTTTGATGAGCACATGAGAATGTGCAAAATGTGGAGGCATGCTTAAGGCATGTGAAGTGTTTGACTAAATGCCTTAAAAAAATTCATGGTCCAAATGTGCAAAATGTGGAGGCATGCTTAAGGCATGTGAAGTGTTTGACTAAATGCCTTCAAAAATCATGGTCTAATGGTTGCAAGATTTGAGGCTACGCACAAAAGGAGGAAGATCTCATCCTATCCAAACAACAACAATAAGAAACCCTTTGATCATGCTCAGCAAGTGGTGGGTCGAATCCAGAAGACATGTATGTTAAATGGTGGAGCTGGGGACGCTCGTGGTCTAGTTGACGAAGTGCCAAGCAAGAGACTAAACCCAAGCCTGCGGCTTCGACCGACTTCGTTCTCCAGGCATGGTTCTTCTTTCCTTACCTCTCATAATTCTCGTGTTTTAGTTCTCTTTTGCAACTAAATAGAATATTAAGTTATTAGATTTTTAATACAGCTAAATGTCTCTTCAACTCATTGCAAAACAATAAAGTGTCGTGTCACAACTCTCGAAGCCATTATAACTCGCCTACTTTAAACCACGAACTATCACCCTCGCTTCGAGATGATCTAGAAAACTCTTACCCTTTTGATCGCTTCAATATCATTTTATCGACCAGACAAATTTGACTCTCCATTGATTAAGTTGACCTTCTTCCTACTTAAAATAGTTAAATTTTGCAATTTTCGGAGACTCACTAAGTACCCTTCGCAACTCTGGAAACAAGATGTGAAGTTTCATTCATGTACCTTGGTATACGAGGAGTCACCTTGATTTTTGGTTTGACCCGAAACGATCATATGACATCCTTTTGACGCCCTTATAGGAGCCCTGTTACACCGGTTTACAACAGTAGAGAGTTGTTAAAACTAGAAAGTTGGCTTTCGTTTGGGACCACCAATTGAACCCCAAAAAGAGAAATCACGTTCTGTCTTCACAAACCTCTAGCATTTATACTAGACAAATGCATGGAACATTCAGCATAGGAAAGAGCACCTTTTGGGATAGGTTGGCGAAGCCATTTTGTAGGCCTCCATTTGCAGTTTGACGAGGTCAAACTGGTCCAATTTTTTTGTCACTCCAGAAAACTTGTTGTCGTTTGAACATGGTTTTCTAGTTCTCAGTCCCATTGACTCTGATGAATTCTCTTTATATAGGGGAACTAGTAGGAGATGTCTCGTTGCATGCTTCTCCATCTAACGTTAGTTATGGATGCGGTTTTCTGGGCGCTTGAGCTAACTTTTGTCATTTTACAATTGGGTGAACTACGACCAGTGGCCCTGGAAAGCTGGCCGCCAAACGTAAACCGTGCGCTCTTTTTCAATTCTGTCAGTTGCTTTGATTTCTTGGTATATCTGGGGACACATAGAATGTTAATCATGGAGTGTGCACTTATTGGAAGATAACCTTTGGAAGCAATTTCTTAGCCTCGAGCCTGTTTTGAATGTTTTGTAACTAGTGAGAAAATGTAAAAGTAGAAATTTGGGGACCCTCGTAGGGTTACCAAATCACCCTGGAAAATTTTAACACACGTAAATAACTGTCTAAAAACACTAAAATGAAACTTGTAGGTATTAGAACTTTTGACTAAACAATGTTTTCTCTCTCTTTCTCTCTCCTGGGTTTCTAAAATGAAGAAAAATGAAATGCAATGAATACATGTTTCTAGACCTTTTTGATTTCGATTTCATATTGTAATTATTGTCAGATGTAAATGGGAAACTGAAAAATGACAATTATGATTGATTAGGGTGGATGCCATGCCACCGATTTATTGCTGATATCATGCTCACGTGGGTTTTGTAGGATGCAAGAATGACGACAAAAAAAGGGGGGTGATGTGTAATTTAATTATTATTATTGTAATTTTTATAGGTCATTGTAAAATGAATAAGCATGTCTACTATAGTCTCTTGTTACAAAAAAGTTATATTTGAAATTTGTTAATATGCATGATATGCTAGTTTTAGGGATACTTAGGAAATGTGCATCTAATCACCGATTCGATTTGATTCTTTGTTGTGTATGGCAAAAAAAAAAGGGTTTGATTTATATAAAGTAAATTTGAAATTGAAGTTAATATATTGTAATACCTTCTCATTATTCAATAAATGATTAAATTAATTTTAGGTTATCTTCTTACCTTGCAAACATAATATAGAGTTTTAATAGGAACACTCAACTTTAATATAATATTCATGCTTAACTTGCTGCATGTGTGATCCTTTTTACCTTATAACAAATTTAAAAGCGTAGAACGACCTTAAACTTTGCACTTGATGCGACCTCCTAGGTTAGATAAATAAAACCTCTAGTTGGAGTTACCGTCATAGACATTAGGTTTAGCAACATTGTTGTGAACCCATATCTTAGGAATGACATGGTCCAACTTTATCCAGAGTATGTGGTTTCCTTCTAGTTTTGGTGATTGTGAGAAGAATGTCCTCTCTTCAAGTCCGACACCAGGCTAAGTGGTGAAGACCGCCTTGGAAGTCACCTTATGAGTCCTTGTTAGAAGGAATGACTAAGTGGTGTAATCTTCCCATCTGTGGAGTAGGTAAAGATATTACTCCCTTAGTATCTATTGGATTTCCGGGTCTTACGAAATGAGATCTAGAAATTAACTTCATCAGTGAACAAAATCCCTATTGGATCCAAATGACCTAAATGAAGATCATGATATAGTTGTTCTATGTCTTGCATTCTCGTTAGTGAACTCTTTTGTCCTTCATAGATAAATGTCTTGTCTTTGGCTTGTGAAAATTTAGTGCCTTGATCTTTTACGGAGGGTTTATAGGGTGAATATGTTTTGAATCTTTTTCAGATCTATAATAGAGCGTAAATCCCTACATGGAAATTGGAATTAAACTAAAACCCTAGTTGAGTAGGATGTTAACTTGTGGGTAGAAAACTATAACTTAACTCCTTGCATATGAAATTGTTTTGAAAGATGTTGGTTTTAGAGAACCTTAGAAAATGAAATCTTGTCCCAAAATCCCTTGTTATGTCCTTTATAGCATTAAGGAATAAAGAATATTCCTTATGCGAGAATCGTGAAATGCAGAGACATGGGATATTTTTGTATATAGATCACTTGTGTTCATGTGTAGTTTATTATGTTCCTAGCCATGTACTTCTTTAAGATGTCGGACAAGTTTTTCGTATCTCTTTTGTTTTGAGGCGATGCTAAGAATGAGACCTTAGTGCGATAGAAAAGCATATCATATAATGTTACACACGAGATTGGAGATTAGGACTAAGGTCAGTCTTGGAGTCCTTATAACTTAATTAAAATTTTTCATGTGTTGCAAAGAATATAAGTTACCTTGGTGTGACCAAACTTTGAGAAAACAAAAGATATGTATATATAGATATATATAAATCTTATAGGAATTCAATAAGTTTTCAAATTATAATAACAATGGTAGGGAAATAAATATAGTGTGAATCGAGAAATATTTTGGTGAAAAGCTGCCCTGTATCTAAATCTCCGTCAAATCCTTTTATTGCGTTTTGGACATCAAGTCTCTTTCGCTTGAGTTGTAAGGGTAAAACTGTAGACATCAAATAAACAATGGAGAAGAATATTTTTACATAATAATAAGATAATTAAGTACCTTGTATACAATTTGTTTTATGCCATATACATATGTCAGTTATGGAAATTTATATAAAGTTTAAGAAGCCAACTTGAGAAGGTCGAATTGTATTTTTAACCGCAGAATAAACTTAAGAAAATTTAGGTCGACAAATGAGAAAATTTATCCTTGCTCGTAATGTCCTTGGAATGTTAACTTTAACCAAAAATACATTTAAGGAAATGATGTGTTGTGGGTTTTCCATTCCTGAAGCGATGTTCTTGGGGTTGGGAGTGCACTAGTAACCCTCCTTTGGGAAAAGTGTAGCGTCAGCATGCCTACATAGTTTTCGTGTGTCTATGTGAGTTGATGATTTTCGTGATTGTCGTATACGAGTCGAGTTCTGCAATGGAATCCCATGTTGTGTAGTGTATAGTGAGCAATGTAAGTCAAAATAAATAAATTATCCTAGTATTTTTACTATTGTATTTGTGTGTGTAAAGTGTGGGCACTACATATGGTATCAGAGCGGAGGTTCATGCTCTCAAACCTCTGGGATGGATTGGAGTTGTGATGATTTTGCATGATGGTGATGGTGTTTCATGATGGTGATAAATATTGGAAGAGTAATGTGTTTTAAGAGTGATGTGATCTATGTCGTAATTGTGATAGTGTGAATGCACATGAGGTGTATGTCACTTAGTGCGCTTTTGTTATCTTGTTGATGTGCTGGGGATGGGAGTATTCTCTCTCCTTCATGTGGATTCTATGAAGAGTCCACGTGTGAATTACTACTTGGAATGTGTGAAAAGAATTCTAATGTGGATGACGGGGTGTTGGAGCATTGTGGCATATTGTGATATGTGGGTGTGTCGATATGTTGTATGACTGGATTGATGTAAAGTGAATTGAATGGTATCATGATGTTTTACCATGTTTTGAAGAAATGTGTGTATCACTTTGTATGTAGTAAATGAATGTTATGTTGTGATGTTACTATGTCCATCGTATGTATGATTTATGTAATATGTAATGATTCATGTTGTGATATAGGGGCATACAGTGAGCCTATGAACCCTATTGTGTAGTGATTGCACCTTGGGTGCATAATGTGGTAAAGTGATGTAGTACACCCGGTGAATGTAAGATTGTGATCTACCCTGTATATAAACCATGCGTAATACGTTATGGTTGTTGTGTGTGAATTACCATTGTGTTAGTGACGTAGTTATGTGTATGTCGTGGACCCTACACTCGACGACCCTAAGGGGATAAACTGTCAAGAGTGTATGTGTGGAGAGAGGAGGCGTGGACCAGGTTTTCATAATCTTGAGCTGAGTACGAGTGAGGAAGTGGAGTCTTACATAGACTGAAAATCCACTTCTATCTGTTTAGTATACTTTGAGCTTGCTCAATATATTGTGGGTGTGCACCACCTTAGGCTCAACTTATATAACCTTGTGTCCCCTTTTCTTTCCTATTGGATTGTTCATTGAATAATCCTATGTGATTTTGACTATTTTGATCCTTGTGGGAGTATGGAGAAATGGTTCGGGAGTAGAGATGATGACGGTTACATTATTTGATATACCCATTTTTGGTTACATGTATATTTTCGCGATCCGAGGCTCAATGTCCGAGTGCCAGCAACTCAATGAGTACCCCTTTGGTGGCGGTATGAGGCCACATAGTGATTGTGATGTGTTATTTTCTCATTACGTATTTTATTCGTAAATTAATCTTTCTCTTTTATTTGGATCCAGTCATTTTCTTGATTGACATGTTCTTATATTTTGGGCATTTATTTGATTGTTTCATTAACATCTGGATTTTACACTAACAAAGGCTAATTAGCCATTTGTTTTTCTTGGTTTTAAAACTTTCTTTTCATATTTGAATGATTTGTATCCTAGCCCAAGGCTTTTGATTTTGCCACTTGGCATTTGGATGGATTGTTATGCTGGTTCTAATGTCGTACTATGTTGGAATAGGGTCATGGGATTCACCATGGAGTGGTTGAACCTATGGACTGCTTCATTGTATGGGGGTAAGCCCCAAGGAGTTACAGATAACTAGCGGGTTGTTGAACCACGAGTTATTATGTCACAGGTTTGGGGGTGACGGGGCTCTATGTGCCTAGGGAAATAGCATGACCTGACCTCATTTAAAAGGAGAAAGGTGACGGGCCTCTATGGTTGAGTGACTTATTATGCTTTATGGCGCTCTATGGTTGAGTGACCTGAGATTTTTGATGGGGCTCTATGGTTGAGTGACCCGACTTGGTTCTGACACTATGTTTCTTACTCTTGGAAGGTATATGGAGATTATCTGGTGATGCTTTGGGGAGATATATGGAGTTGTATTCTGTTGCTTTTGGAGATATCTGGAGTTGTTTCGTGATGCCTTGTGATGTGTGGAGTTGGTATAGTGAGTTATGTGTCCTCTTGTGAGTCTGGTTAGACTTTGTTATGATTGGTGGCGTGACTCTTCCCTTGGTTGGTATGGACTATTGGATATTGGATTGGAACTATGTTGTTATAGTCATGGATTTTTGTGAGTCATGTGATACCCATTGTATATGTATCAACGTGTTGATTCTATTATTAGTCATATGCGTACACTAGATCTATGTCTAGGGCTTAATTGCTGGAAATTAATTGTTATGTGGTCTACTCATTATCATTCCATGGTTTGGAGAAACCCTTGTGATGTGGTACGGTCGTGAAAGTATGTAAAAGTATGCTTGTGAGATTTTAGTATTGTGTATGATCCTAGTAGGGTGTTGTGACTGTAGTTCATGATGGGAACCCACAGGAATGAATAAACTAAAATTCGATAAAAATGAAATTTTAAAGGACTTGAATTAAGAATAATGTTAATGGAAAGAGATTAATGAAATAACGAATAAGAGAGAACTGCCAATCTTCACAGAACCTTGAAATTTAAAATTTCTACCAATTGTTCCTAGGGTCATCCGTGACCGTACTTTTGGGTCTGAAATCTCAACCTTAGCGCATGCCTTCGCCTTATTTGTCCTTTGTTATTTACCATTTCTCCTTCTTCCTTGTATGTCGCATCAAGGATGATGTTTTCTTAAGGGAGGATAATGTAATGCCTCCATTTTGTTTTAAAATAAATAAATAAATAAATAAAATGATAGTAAAAAAACTAAGAAAACCCGTGATTCTCTGTGAAGGCAGATTAGGAAAAAACCCTTCCCACGTTTTAAAAAAATCACAATTAGGGTTTTATTTTTAATTCTGGCTTTTGGAAATGTGCAGTTTTGGGCGTTGGGTGGCTGGTTTGGGGCCGCAGGGACCAGCACGAAGGGAGTTTGTTGAAGAGGCCATGGAAGCTTTCAAGCAAATGCATTTTTAATGCTCGTAAAGCCAGACTCCACAACTGTTTTCGCATCCTCCCAGGCCGCGCCACACCTGCGTGGGAAGATCAAGCAAAAAGGAGGTGTATTGTTGTGCGTTTGGTCTGTCTCATGCCCAGCACCCTTCCAGCCCGCGCCCAGGCCTGCGTGGGCTCCCATCATGGCCAAAAATGCCAAGAAATTTTGTCAGATGTGGCAGTCGCGCGTGCCCTAGTAGCTGCGTATGTAAAAACGTGGAAGCATGCATTCTATTCGACTAAATGCGTGGAGGAAAAATGTGGTTCCATGGACTGCAATGATTTTGGGTTATGCACAAAATGGTTTTGTTGAAACTGCATTGGAACCTTTCCAGGAAAATATGGTTGGTTGGTTTGAAGCCACACCCCCAACCTCTGCTAGATATCTTCCTAGTTCTTTGTCAAAATGGGAGCTTTAGAACTGCACATGGACATCCATCAAAGCATCATGGGAGATAATATTCCTTAATGTCTTGATAGGTACCCAAATATTCTTGTATGCAAAATTTGAAGGCATACACAATGCATGTGAACTGTTTGAAAAAATACCAGAAAGATATGCGGTCTCCCGGACTACAATGATAGCAGGATAAACAAAAAATGGGTCTGTTAAGAAGGCATTGAACTATTTGATAGAATGCCCCAAAGAAATGTTGTCTCATGGAATGCCATGATGGTAGCATATGCACAAAATGGATGTGTAGAAAAGGATTGTGATTTGTTTGGCAGAATGCCTCAAAGAGATGTGGTCTTATGGAACATACCCTGACCATGTAAGCTTCATTTTTGTTTAATTGGCTTTCAACCATGCATGTTCAGTGCATGAGGGTTGTAAATACTTCGATGGCATGAGTGCCTCTTGTAGAATCATGCCTAGAATTAATCATTATGTTTTCTTGTTTTTGATGAGCACATGAGAATGTGCAAAATGTGGAGGCATGCTTAAGGCATGTGAAGTGTTTGACTAAATGCCTTCAAAAATCTTGGTCTAATGGTTGCAAGATTTGAGGCTACACACAAAAGGAGGAAGATCTCATCCTATCCAAACAACAACAATAAGAAACCCTTTGATCATGCTCAACAAGTGGTGGGTCGAATCTAGAAGACATGTATGTTAAATGGTGGAGCTGAGGACGCTCATGGTCTAGTTGATGAAGTTCCAAGCAAGAGACTGAACCCAAGCCTGCGGCTTCGACTGACTTCGTTCTCCAGGCATGGTTCTTCTTTCCTCACCTCTCATAAGTCTCATGTTTTAGTTCTCTTTTGCAACTAAATAGAATATTAAGTTATTAGATTTTTAATACAGCTAAATGTATCTTCAACTCATTACAAAACAATAAAGTGTCATGTCGCAACTCTCAAAGCCATTATAACTTGCCTACTTTAAACCACGAACTATCACCCTCACTTCGAGATGATCTAGAAAACTCTTACCCTTTTGATCACTTCAATATCGTTTTATTGACCAGAAAAATTTGACTCTCCATTGATTAAGTTGACCTTCTTCCTACCTAAAATAGTTAAATTATGTAATTTTAGAGACTCACTAAGTACCCTTCGTAACTTTGGAAGCAAGATGTGAATTTTTATTTGTCTACCTTGGTATATGAGGAGTCTCCTTGATTTTTTTGGTCCCAAAATGATCATATGACATCCTTTTGACGCCCTTATAAGAGCCTGTTACACCGGTTTACAACAGTAGAGATATGTTAAAACTAGAAAGTTGGTTTTCGTTTGGGACCACCAATTGAACCTCGGAAAGAGAAATCATGTTCCGTCTTCGCAAACCTCTAGCGTTTATACTAAGAAAATGCATGGAACATTCAGAATAGGAAAGAGAACCTTTCGGGATAGGTTGGCGAAGCCGTTTTGTAGGCCTCCGGTCACAGTTTGATGAGGTTAAACTGGTCCAATTTTGTCTTGTCGCTCCAGAAAACTTGTCGCCGTTTGAACATGGTTTTCTAGTTCTCAGTCCCGTTGACTCTGATGAATTATCTTTATATAGGGGAACTAGTATGAGATGTCTCATTGCATGCTTCTCCATCTAACATCAGTTATGGACATGGTTTTCTGGGTGCTCGAGCTAACTTTTGTCATTTTACAATTGGGTGAACTACGACCAGTGGCCCCAGAAAGCTGGCCGCCAAACACAAACCGTGCGCTCTTTTTCAATTCCGTCAGTTGCTTTGATTTCTTGGTATATTTGGGGACATGTAGAATGTTAATCGTGGAGTGCGTGTTTATCGAAGATAACCTTTGGAAGTAATTTCTTAGCCTCGAGACATTTTGAATGTTTTGTAACTAGTGAGAAAATGTAAAAGTAGAAAGTTGCGGACCCTCGTAGGGTTACCAAATCACCCTGGAAAATTTTAACACACGTAAATAACTATCTAAAAACACTATAATGAAACTTGTGTGTATTAGAAATTTTGACTAAACGATGTTTTCTCTCTCTTCCTTTCTCTTTCTCTCTCTTGGGTTTCTAAAATGAAGAAAAATGAAATGCAATGAATACATGTTTCTAGACATTTTTATTTCGATTGCATATTTTAATTATTGTCAGATGTAAATGGGAAACTGAAAAATGACAATTATGATTGATTAGGATGGATTCCATGCCAGCGATTTATCGCGATATCATGCTCACGTGGGTTTTGCAGGATGGAAGAATGACGACAAAAAAAGGGGCGATGTGTAATTTAATTATTACTATTTTAATTTTTATAAGTCATTGTAAATTGAATAATTGTCTAATATAGTCTCTTGTTACAAAAAATTTATATTTGAAATTTGTTAATATGCATGATATGCTAGTTTTAGGGATACTTAGGAAATGTGCATCTAATCACCAGTTCAATTTGATTCTTAGTTGTGTATGGGAAAAAAAAAAGGGTTTGATTTATATAAAGTAAATTTGAAATTGAAGTTAATATATTGTAGTACCTTCTCAGTATTCAATAAACGATTAAATTAATTTATGGGTTATCTTCTTACCTTGCAAACATAATATAGAGTTTTAATGGGAACACTCAACTTTAATATAATATTCGTGCTTAACTTTTCCTGTGTGTGATCATTTTTACCTTATAAGAAATTTAAAACCGTAGAATGACCTTAAACTTTGCACTCGATGCGACCTCCTAGGTTAGGTAAATAAAACCTCTAGTTGGAGTTACCGTCATAGACATTAGGTTTAGCAACATTGTTGTGAACCCATATCTTAGGAATGACATGGTCCAACTTTATCCAGAGTATGTGGTTTCCTTCTAGTTTTGGTGATTGCGATAAGAATGTCCTCTCTTCAGGTCCGACACCAGGCTGAGTGGTGAAGACCGCCTTGGAAGTCACCTTATGAGTCCTTGTTAGAAGGAATGACTAAGTGGTGTAATCTTCCCATATGTGGAGTAGGTAAAGATATTACTCCCTTAGTATCCTATTGGATTTCCAAGTCTTACGAAATGAGATCTAGAAATTAACTTCATCAATGAACAAAATCCCTGTTGGATCCAAATGACCTAAATGAAGATCATGATATAGTTGTTCTATGTCTTGCATTCTCGTTAGTGAACTCTTTTGTCCTTCGTAGATAAATGTCTTGTCTTTGGCTTGTGAAAATTTAGTGCCTTGATCTTTTATGGAGGGTTTATAGGGTGAATATGTTTTGAATCTTATTCAGATCTATAATAGCGCATAAAGCCCTACATGGAAATTGGAATTAAACTAAAACCCTAGTTGAGTAGGATGTTAACTTGTGGGTAGAAAACTATAACTTAACTCCTTGCATACGAAATTGTTTTGAAAGATGTTGGTTTTAGAGAACCTTAGAAAATGAAATCTTGTCCCAAAATCCCTTGTTATGTCATTTATGGCATTAAGGAATAAATAATATTCCTTATGCGGAATCGTGAAATGCAGAGACATGGGATCTTCGTGTACATAGATCACTTGTGTTCATGTGTAGTTTATTATGCTCCTAGCCATGTACTTCTTTAAGATGTCAGACAAGTGCTTTCGTATCTCTTTTGTTTTGAGACGATGCTAAGAATGAGACCTTAGTGCGATATAAGAGCATATCATATAATGTTGCACACGAGATTGGAGATTAGGACTAAGGTCAATCTTGGAGTCCTTATAACTTAATTAAACTTTTTCATGTTGCAAAGAATATAAGTTACCTTGGTGCGACCAAACTTTGAGAAAACAAAAGATATGTATATATAGATATATATAAATCTTATAGGAATTCAATAAGTTTTCAAATTATAATAACAATGGTAGGGAAATAAATATAGTGTGAATCGAGAAATATTTTGGTAAAAATTTGCCCTGTATCTAAATCTTCGTCAAATCCTTGTATTGATTTTGGACATCAAGTCTCTTTCGCTTGAGTTGTAAGGGTAAAACTTTAGACATCAAATAAACAATGGAGAAATATATTTTTACATAATAATAAGATAATTAAGTACCTTGTATGTAATTTGTTTTATGCCATATACGTATGTCGAGTTATGGAAATTTATATAAAGTTTAAGAAGCCAACTTGAGAAGGTCGAATTTTATTTTCAACCGTAGAATAAACTTAAGAAAATTTAGGTGGACAAACGATAAAATTTACCCTTTCTTGTAATGTCCTTGGAATGTTAACTTTAACCAAAAATACATTTAACGAAATGATGTGTTATGGGTTCGCGTTCTGAAGCCATGTTCTTGGGGTTGGGTCTATACTTGTAACCCTCCATTGGGAAAAGTGTAGCGTCAACATGCCTACGTCGTTTTCGTGTGTCTACATGTGAGTCGATGATTTTCGTGATTGTCAGTATACGAGTCAATTTACATCTTTGGAATCCCATGTTGTGTAGTGTATAGTGAGCAATGTAAGTAGAAAAAATAAATTATCCTAGTATTTTTACTGTTGTATTTGTGTGTGTAAAGTGTGGGCACTACAAAATTTAATCATCAGTTTCTTGTAAACATGGAAAACCCAATACTTCCATATAATATGAAATGTAACCATTCAATAAAAGATTCAAGAGATCCATTCTCAAATAATGAATAAAAAAGTATTTAATCAAACCTTGTTAGGTATTTCGCATGAAGAGAACCCTATTTCTTTCTCTTTCCAAATACCCATTAAAAGAAAACACATTCTGCATTAGTTTTCTTCATTTTTTAATCAACTTGCAATTGAATAACACATAGTTAAAACATCAAAATAACCCAAAAAATATTCATCAAAATTACGATGTAAAGCAACAAGAAAGAGATTCAATAACCCATGTCCAAAAAATAGAAAAATCTTCTACAATATTTCCTACTTTCTTCCCGATCAATATTTCAAGAAAATAAAAAAACCAATACCTCATAAATGTCCATAGTTTGATATAACCACGACGCCATTGATTCAATAATAAAACCTATTTATTTTTAGCAAGTAAAACTACAAAATAGCTCAACTGAACAGCCCCTACACCACCATGCACAACTCACCAAAGGAAGAGCTTGAACAAATAAACAACATAATAAAAATGAAATTCTATGTTGTATGTGGTAGCTTCTCCCATAAGATTCTGACTTGAAAATTAAGTACCTTATTAAATTCCTCTAATTTCTTGTAGTTTTCATGTAGTGGGTTTCCATCCTTTCCTTCCAATGAAAATGGTGGTGCATCGAGTGTTCACAAACTTATTAACTCAAAACAATTAAATTTCCAAGTTTTCATGGTAGTCAATAACCATGTTTAATATTTAAACAATAAAAATGTATGTGGATATGGTCAAGGACCATAGTCCTTACTAACTCCAACTCATTCTTATGCCACAAACATATGGTCAGGTTGATGACCTTATTCCATATAACTTAAAATATTATTAGTGAGCGTTATGTGAATCATGTGACCAATGTGAAGAGGTTCCCCCATGAGGTGGGCTATAGGATCTATAGAAGTGACGGGGCCAATTAGTAGTAATCATATGTAAAGTAAACTAAGATGGATGTCTAAAAGGTGCCACAAGAGGAGCAAGGGCTCCAGATACTAAAGGAGGTGTCAAGGCTAAGGATCCATCATGAATAGGATAATATGCACTAGGAGTAGGAGCTAAGGACAAAGGCTTACGTGGTGAAATTCATCAAATTGTTTCACTCGGAATGATTCGTTCCTTTTAGAAGCAGAGATAAGGTTAGGGGCTAGGAGGAATACCCGTAGAATGTCGAGATGGTGTGCGCGTGCATCGTGGAGAAAGATCGGGTGATTGCGAAAAACTCCTTTTGTCTTGGAAGGACTACTGTAAATAAGAACACAAGACCACAAGATTTTGATTAGACAATAAATGAGGAAACTACCTTGGGCCAGTGAAATATAAAACTTCCTTTCGAAGGTGGTCAGTTTCCGCTAATATGAATTAACACGAAAGAGCTGTATAATATCAATTAAGTTGCTTCGTTGAACCGGGTAGGGGAAAGGCTAGTTTTCTGGTTTTGATCGGAGGAACCGATGTGCCAGATTCATCGATAATCGATACCGGTGGGTTCTAGGATCTGTAGGTTAGTTGCTTTGTGGGGTAGTTGTGTTGTTTGTAAGGCTGTATATAGGTGGTATTAGGAAATAAGGTGATGAGAGGTAGATGAATGATAGTTAGAGGTAATATGCATGCTGGGTAGTGGATTCAGGGATGGATTTATGAGGACTGTAATTCAAAAGGCATAAGAAATGTTATAACAGAGGACATGCAAGATGTGACTTACTGGTTTTGACGAAGATGCAAGCTGATCTCCTTTGCTGTAAACACTTCTGGTATTTCCACTCGTCTCTGCTCGGTCAAGTGAAGATCTGGACTCTCTTTTTCACTCCCAATGATCTCTGTTGATTCAAAAATCATTCGACCTGATCCCGAAAATGAAATTCCGATCCTTTGTTTTTGGTTTGGGGAGCCCATTTACAGGGAACCGATGGCGGTTGCGTAACCGATGGCGGTCGAGTAGGAACCGGCATCGGTAAGGAAAAAGTAGGCTATTTTTAGTAAAATAACCCACCTTCCCTGCTTTTCTCCCGAGAGATCAGTTGCGGGCTTGGTCAAGTGGCTAGAAGGTCGGTTTTGGGTGCGAGTAAGGAGGCATTAGTTATGGATGTGAGTCTAGACCAAGCCATAAGTCTTAATTAGGTTAGTTTAGGGTTAGGGCTAGGTCATGATGAGGTGGCAAAATGAGGTGGCAGGTAAGGTGATGTGGATTTATCAATTACAAGGTAATTAATAAATAATTGTGTAAGGTTTAGGTGATGAGGTTAAGTTGCGAGATGAGATGCGGGTCACAAGGGGTCGTAAGACACAAATTTGGTGTCTACATTAGCCCCTTATTGTCATGTAGCTTGTTTTGTAAAGCTGCACGGACAATAATATGAAGTGGTTTCCCCTGTTAAGGGTATAGGTAATCCCCCTCAAATCTATCACAGATTGAGTGAACGGGAAATCAGGGATAGGGTTGATAAAGGGTAAATGGGGTAGAGGGGATGGTAAGATGGTGGGGTAGGTCCAAGGAAGCAGATGCATGGTAAAATGCAATAGTACGACTAGGGTACATGATTTGACGAGCAAACCAGCAGTGCATAGGCAAAGGTCGATAGTTTATCCAAACAAGGGTGATATAATCTTGGTATCCAAGGCATAGGAAGTAGCTCCAGTGGTATATAATGTGGTAAGGCGAGAACGTTTAGGTGTGTTCGGCAAAGCACAAATGGTTGGTTTGGTTGAGATAAACGTCACGGTCTAGGTCTAGGCAAAGTTGGTCGACAGATCAAGTCAAGGACCCTAATCATGCTAAAACACGAACAGGTGAGCTCGATGGAACAAAAGGTACAGGATGGATGGATAAAATAAAACGTTGATTGTGGGTATGGTATTGAAGTGATACGGCCGTGGGTCGGGCCGAATGGTTAGGGTGAGGCCTTGGGTCGGGCCGGATGGGTAGGGTGAGGCCTTGGGTCGGGCCAAATGGGTAGGTTGAGGCCTTGGGTCGGGCCGAATGGGTAGGTTGAGGCCTTGGGTCGGGCCGAATAGGTAGGTTGAGGCCTTGGGTCGGGCCGAATAGGTAGGTTGAGGCCTTGGGTCGGGCCGAATAGGTAGGTTGAGGCCTTGGGTCGGGCCAAATAGGTAAACAAATGGTGTTCAGCAAAGGTGGATATAGGTGATATGTGGTTAAAAATTGGGGAAAGTTGGCAGACCGATGTAGTTCTTGCAGGCGAGATGTGGCATATTCATATGTTACAGGAGAGATTGGCAGATCAGTGGGTGGTACCAATAGTTGTGGTACCATTGAGGACAGAGAGGCCTGGCGAGAGGGGTCGACGATCACGATCATCACCTAGTTCGGGATGAGGCGTGAGGGTCGAAATAAATGTTAGCAAGGTATAAGAGTAAATAAGAGTACCGACCTGCGTGTCGATGATAGAGAAGATGTATTTGTTTAACATCTAAATAAAACTGAATATGTATGTTGATTTGAGTTATAATAATAAGAATGTTTTCGTTTTGACTTTTTGTGTTTTGAAAAAGGATAAAGAGGAATGTGATTAAATAGAAATACACAAAAATATTTATATTTACCACACATGATAGGTTATGGTAGGGGATGGTCGAGCTAACCTTGGGAGACCCCATGTCTCCGAAGTGCTACCTACATAGCCCATTGCACAAAGCAAGGAGGGGCCTCAGACCGATGTAGTTCTCCCTTAGGATCAGGGAGAGGCGAATTCAGGAAATTTGGTACGGTTTAGGCAATTGGTTGATTGGTAAGAATATTGATATTAATATTGGTAAGGTAAGGTTGTTGGTGTCGGAAATGAATTGGTGATGTTGTAAAAGGTATAAGGGAAGTGAAAATTAGCCTACCCAAGTGGTAGGGAACCATGTCCTGATTAAGATCAACACATAATCCTAGATGCAAGGAAAAGCGGAAAGAGTGCTCCGTAGGTGAAAAGAGCTAAACAAACCACCAAACGTAGAACGAGCTTGAAGCCCTAGGTACCGTGCATAGACGAGAAGTCCATAGGTGAAAAGAGTTGTATGATCACAATATATCGGGTGTACATTACGTCCCTTGAGTTGAAACAAATGGTGAGGTGAGGTGGATGATATAGCTGAGGTACAGAGAATTTATTACAAAGTGAGTGTTCTGACGAAAGAGAACCTACCCTAAATAGACAAGTCCATGACCCAAAAAGTTATTTTTGAATGAGGCTTTTATTTTACTGAATATAGACTGATCGATGCGGGAAGTCTACAAGGGATATTGATTGTGCTATTCTTGAGGTCTTCACGAAGCTGATCAATGCGAGAAGCTTCTGATAAAGGTTGACTGTGTATAGCTGTCCTTCGAGGGAGCAGTCTATTTATAGTAGCAGATATGATTTTAGTGCATAAATTGTCCTTCTCGGGGAGCGATCTATATATAATAGCAGAATAATTTGGCATATAGCTGTCCTTCGAGGGAACAGTCTATATATAATTTAGATAGCTAGATGTTCTTTTGGCGTGAAGCATCTAGTTTGGTAGGAAGTTTGACTCAAGAAAATCCCATAAGAATACGGCTTATTTTAAAACTTTGAAGTCATGGACTAGACTAAAAAGGGGAAGGCATCATTTAGGTGAGGTGAGAATCAAACTATGTGAGCTTGATTTTTATTATGAGGTGTAGGAAACGAAGTGCATGTGGTGGTATGTGAGCTCAAGGGACGAGCAGCAGTAGATAAGAAGTGATATAACACTAAATTCAACAGTAGAATGGTCGAAGATGCAAGGCATTAAGGGGTTCAGGCTCAGGCTTACCATTAAGTGAAGCTAAACGATAAGCGCCTGATCCATAGGTGTGAGTGATTATGTAAGGCCCAATCCAATTGGGAGCAAATTTTCCACGTTTGCTCTTTTCTAGTTTGGTGACATGTTGATTCTCTTTGAGGACAAGATCACCAACCTTAAAGGTATGCTCATGAATTCACTTATCATAAGCACGTTTGATGCGTTTTTGATAGATTTGAAGGTGATCAAGAGCTATAAGACGACGTTCGTCAAGAAGCTCCAATTGGGCTAACCGCTCTTGGCGGAAATCATCGTTGGTGAGAATATCCTGAAGAGATATTCTAAGGGAGGGTATTTGTATTTCGAGAGGCAAAACAGCCTCGGTACCATATACCAAAGAAAAAGGTGTGGCATTAGTAGAGGTACGAATGCTAGTACGATAAGCCCAAAGGGAAAAGGGAATGTGATCATGCCAATTTCTTCCGGATTCATTGACAACTTTCATGAGGATTTTGGTTAGGGTTTTATTAGAAGATTCAGCCTGACCATTGGCATGGATAGTAAGGCAATGAGAAACTAAGTTTGATACCAAAGTTGTCACAAAGGTCTTGTAACAACTTGTTTTTAAAGATTTACCATTATACGTTATTAGCGATGAGGAATACCAAAACGCAGATAATGTGATGGTTAATGAATTCGACAATTTTTTTCCTTTTTAGTTGAAATGAGTGGAATAGCCTCCACCCATTTTGTGTAATATTCGATTCTTGGAAAGGAACCACACCAAGAGGAGGCTCAGGGGCAACGGAAGATGCGTCGACACCCCCATACGTTAGGTTAGTGCGGCAGTGAGGTGGTCCGTAGGAGATTACTTCCCCCACACGACGGTCATAGTTAGGATGGGCATGTACCTGTCCGTACTCCTGTGGGGTATGGAAAGAACTAACGTTATATAGGCGATACTCCCCAGCAGAAGGCGCTGAAAACATCTACTAAGGGTCTCGTGGTTGGGATGTTAGCTGCGGGAAGGGAAGTGGTTTTTGCGACGGTGGTTTCATTAGTTGAAGGCGTAGGTGTGATTGAGGTACATGGTTGAGGCATAGTTGAAGAAGATGGTTGGGTTGAATGAACGGGTGTCTTGATTGGTACCAGCACATCATTTGGGCGGTATAACATATTGCAGGTTTTAAAGGGGGGAGGATCAGCTTTTACGGTGTAGGACTTCCCTCGTACTCAAATTTTATGCATCTATGTAAGGTTGAGGGAACGCATCCCATGGCCCGGATCCAAGGACGACCCAGCAATATATTATATTGGAACTCTCCCTCAAGGACATAGAAGAGTTCGGGTAAAGTACATGGTCCTACCCGAATGTTGAGGATCACGGTGCCTAAGGTAGAGGTAATAGCGTCATTGAATGACCGCAACATGATGGGGTTGGCACACATGTAGCTAGAAGGGATATTCATTTGTTGAAAAGCTTTTGAAGAGATGATGTTTAGGCTAGCACCCCCGTCAATCATAACACGACGTACACGAATGTCCCGGACGTAAGCTGAGATGAACAGGGCAGGGTCAGGATCTTCTGTACCAAAATTGACAATTTCATCTTCAGAGAAACTGACTGCAGCAGCTTGTGGTGTAAAAGAGAGTGGTTGGGGCGGTGGGTTGTTTGGTGAGAGAGGCAACGTGATTGGGTGTTAGAATGGAGGCAACAGGTAGGGCTTCATTAGGTAAGACCTCGATCCCTTGAAGAATTTCAACGAGAGCTTGTCGATGAGATTCAGAAGTCTGAATGAGATCATATAGTGTCATTTTGACGGGTGATTGGTGAAGCTGTTTGATCATGGCTCGATGGGCAACTCCATTAGAGACGGGGTAAGCGGGTCCATGAATAACCACTTTGGGTGGTGGTGCAATCGGGATGCTAGACGGAGAAAGAGAGGACGCAGGTGTGCTTTCTTTCGCTTTCTCGTTGTTTTTCTGCGCTCGAGTAGCAACACTAATCATATTAATCTCGTAAACCTGAGATGAGGAAGATGGTTGGGATAAATTATGGTCTTCAAGAGGTGGGGTTGTAATAATGATAGATCGTGGTGAGGCGGGGATAGATGGTATAGGAGAGGGAATTGAAGCTAAAGGTCTCTCCCTTCATAAGTTGTCTTTCTTAACCTTTCTATCTGGGAGAGGTGACTGACGAAGGATGGTTTTTAAAGCTTTGCATCCCTCCACATCATGTCCTGGTGTGCGGTGATAAGCGCAGATCTTAGACTCATCATAACCTATAGGTCGAGGTTTAGACGGGTCATAAGGTCTAAGTGGGGGTAGGGAAATGGTCGCATTATCTACTAACATAGCAAGGATTTTGGCGTAAGATCCTTTGAGTGGGTCAAAATCAGAAGAGGATGAGGGTATTGATTGCGTGGGTTTTGGTAATGTTTGGGCGTGGTTAGTTCGTATGGGTGGTGGTTTAACCGAGGGGTGTTGATATGTGTTTTTCACTAAACGTGGTTTCTTTGGCGCAGGAGCTACGTTCGGCTGGTTAGATGATGAGGCTACAGATGACATGGTAGCGGGAAACAACCACGGAGAAAGGGGAGTGACAGAAAATAAATCCTTTGATGATGGAGTTTGTTTAGGGTTGATGGGTGGACAGGATACGTGGGGTGATAATGTTGATATACCCTTTGATCCCTGTATGGGCGCAGAAGGCGTAGATTGTTTTGAAGAAAATGCAGGAGGTATGATATATTGGTGCAAGGTGGAAGGATGAGGTCCTAATATGGAAGGTAGGTATGACGATGATGGTTTTGATTGTGATAGAGGCACGGGTTGAGTGTGTCTCCTAGGTGGCGGGGCGGCTTTATTCTTGGACAAATCTAGTCGCTTAGGCGGGTGTGTTAGACTGGGTATGGGTAAGGTCCCAAGCGTAGGGGAAGATTTGGCTAAGTTAATAGAAGTGGACGAGGCATTTGGTAGAGGTGAGGGGGGTGAAGGTGAGAACATGGGCATTTTAAGCTTCTGTAAACACTTCGGGTATATGGTGGAGTTCTCAGGATCGGTCATTTGCATTTGAGTAGAATATGGCGTACTCAAACGTTCCCATAGGATTTGTCTATCCTCTGGAGAATGACAGTCTTCAGGCTTGAATTGTAAATTTGGTATGGAAGAAAGGTGGGTTGTGATTCCAGTCCACTGTGGGTGTGATACAGTGAGTAGATGAGGTACTGTATCAATAGATGTTAAGAGGTCAACCGGTCATTGAAAAGATTTAGGCGATGAAGAACTAATAGGTAAGAGGGCGTGTTCGAGAGGATCCGTCATGGTTAAAGAATTTGGTGATGTCGGTGCAAGAGATTTCTCGTCTAAGGATGTCAAAAGGAGTGGCGTACCTTCCTCTTGTGCAACAAGAGTGGTAGAAGGGGAAGTCTGGGAAATAGATAGATTAGATAACATCCGTTCGCAATCTTGTAGGGATGTGGTATAAGCAGACTCATCGATGGGAAGAGGAGTCTGGGCAGTTAACTCCCTTATGGGTAAAGGAATGATTTCGCTTTGGTTCGATGGTGGTAAAGGAGGTTCGGGCTCCTGTGTTAGTGAAGAGGCTTGATTCAAAATTTTCTCGATAGAGGCTTTGGGCTGGGTATCAAAGACTGCATGGATCTCATGAACACTCTCTTCGGCTAAGATATCCTGGTTTGTGTTACTGTTGGAAGAGTGATTCGGGAATGGTTTGTTGAAGATTTTCAAATTTCGGTTGGCAGGGGCATTAGGATTATCGAGGGTTATATCCCCTGCGACAACCATTTCCTGCACTATGTTTTTCAACATCTTGCAGTTCTCATGACTGTGTCCCTTCACGCGGTGGAAGTTACAGAAGTCATTTTCTTTGTACCAGGAAGGTATGGCGCGAGTGGAATCAAACCCGGAATGAGGTTTAACAGGAGGTAATGTAATGGCTCCTGCTTTGAGCAATTTTTCCAATATCACACCATATGTTTCTCCCAAGGGAGTGTAGTTGATGGGCTCGGCTTTGTACTTATAGGTGGTTTTTGGTGGGGTATTAGATGGTGTTTGAGATTTAACCATCACCGCGTGGACAGCTCCTTTTGATTTAGAAGAATTGGACGCGTGAGGAGTGGTGGTATTTGGTTTATTGGTAGAATCGGGAGTTCGAAAATGGGGTTTTTTTGCCACAACCGCAATTTCTCTTCTTCTAAGGCTCGAATTTCTAGTTTCCGAGCCATGGTAAAGGCCTCATCAAATGTGTGGAAAGTTTGAATTTGAAGAGTAGGAGAAATGTGCTTAGCACATGCCCGTGTGAAAATTTCGATAAGTTGCACCGAGGCAAGGCATATGTAAGTTGGTTGATAAGGCCACGCCATCGTCCAACGAAATCTGCGATAGATTCGTCTTCGATGGCATAAAGGTCGGTGATGGATACTTTCTTAGCAATGTTAATGGAGAAGTGATCCAAGAAAGATTGGGCTAGTTGGTTAAAAGAGAAGATTGAGTGCTGGGTTAAAGCACCGTACCACTCCAAGGCGGGTCCCGATAAGGAAATGGGAAATGTGCGGAGTAGCAAGGCATCATCATGGGCAATCAAATAACAAGCATGTCTAAATGATCGCAAGTGCTGTTGAGGATCCTCTTTACTATTAAAACGAGTAAATTTCGGCAACTCCCATTGAGGAGGATATGAATGAAGGGGGACAGAAGGGTGAATGGGCTCCCGACAAACTTGCTCGTATGTCAAGGCGCTACGACTTCCCGACACAGAAGCCTCCAGATTTTGCATTTTGTCCATCATTTGTTTGATGAAATCTGTGGTTGGATGAGATGATGATGCGGTTGTGGCAAACGGAGGCAAATTGGGCCAAGGGCCTCCACTGGACAATGGTGGAGTTAAGTGTTGATAAGGTATGGAGGATGAATATGTTGAGGCGACAGAATAGGGATGTCCCATATAAGGTGTTGAGGTTACTGGATACGTGTATGGGAATGAGAAGGTAGGCGGAGCTTGAGAAGGAAAGCTCGTGTGGATAGGTGGCAGAGAGCAAGTCATGAATGGAGTAGTCCGTAAGAGATATGAGGTAGGGGCAAGTCGGTGGTAATGATATGTGGGGTCCAAGATTAGCCAAAGAAAAGCCAACTGAGTCGTATGAACCTCGAAGCCGCCGGATTGGGAGACGGGGCTAGAGATGCAGAAGCAAGGCGGTATTATCAGTGGAGTGGGAGCTAAATGAGCAGCTATACTAATAGGCATACCACAAGGAGCTGACCATCAAAGCGTACGGTCGGGGGTATGGGACAAATAGTATCATACAAACGCTAGAATTAGCATCCGAAACTTGGCAAAGTCCTTATCTCCTACAAGAATTTGGGGATCTCACCGGTGTATCGTAGGATTCCCCTGAATGTGAAGGGGGTGATTCAGTAAAGAAATAGAGCAAGCATGTGAAACCATGGCGGCGGCTTGCTTTCGAGTGATAACAACCATGGACAGGTGTTCACAGTAGGGTTTCAATCTATCCGGAACAGAAACAGCCTTAGAATGGTGAAATTGGCAGGTTGCTGGTTTGTCAGGGGTTGTAGAAGACAGTAACCGATATCGGTCTAGTATCCGATGTCGGTTATACTATAGCCGACGTCGGTCAGGTAACCGATGTCGGTGTAAGAAGTCTGGGTTAACAAGATATAAAAGGCTGCTAATTTGATTTTTAACAACGTTTAGTATACGTGTCCAATTATTGATCACAGAAGACAGAGTATGAGAAAGAAAACAGAACTAAAAACAAGCAAGATGCACACACAAATCCAGAGATTAACCCTAGGGTTAATTTTAATTATCGTGGGCTTATGCCTTTAGACGTAGAATGATGTGAGAATCCTAAACAAGAGACTTAGGGGAAATGTCAAGTTGTTTTGGCTTATAAGGTTACCTCAATCGGGCAGTGAGGAATACCGCGGAAAAAGGGGGATGTTTGAGCTGTTGTGTTAATTGTGAAGTGATTCGGTATGTGTTGTGCAGTGAATGTAAGATTAATTTCCTGTCAATACCGTGGATATCACCCCCACGTGTACGACCTGTTACTTAATCTACGTTCACTAGAATTGAAAAACAACAAGCAGGAATGCAATGCACGTGTTTTAAACCCAAATCGAAAATTATGTTCGATGAAGCAAGAGAGATGACTTTCACTAATGCGAAACTAGGAAAGCAAGACAAATTCTTTACGAAATATATAACAAAAGCAGCAACAACAAGTATGCTTCCTAAAATGAAAATAAGCAAGAGAAACAGAAACCCAAGATGGGTCCCACCGGGCGTGCCAAAATGTTTCACTCGGAATGATTCGTTCCTTTTAGAAATAGATAAGGTTAGGGGCTAGGAGGAATACCTGTAGAATGTCGAGATGGTGTGCGCGTACCATGGAGAAAGATCAGGCTGATTGCGAAGAACTCCTTTTTGTCTTGGAAGGACTACCTGCAAATAAGAACACAAGACCACAAGATTTTGATTAGACAATAAATGAGGAAACTGCCTTGGGCCCAGGAAATATAAAACTTCCTTTCGAAGGTGGTCAGTTTCCCTGCTAATATGAATTAACACAAAAGACTGTAAAATATCAATTAAGTTGCTTCGTTGAACTGGGTAGGGGAAAGGCTGGTTTTCTGGTTTTGATCGGAGGAACCGATGCCGGTTACTGATAACCGATACCGGTGGGTTCTAGGATCTGTAGGTTAGTTGCTTTGTGGGGTAGTTGTGTTGTTTGTAAGGCTGTATATAGGTGGTATTAGGAAATAAGGTGATGAGAGGTAGATGAATGATAGTTAGAGGTAATATGCATGCTGGGTAGTGGATTCAGGGATGGATTTATGAGGACTGTAATTCAAAAGGCATAAGAAATGTTATAACAGAGGACATGCAAGATGTGACTTACTGGTTTTGACGAAGATGCAAGCTGATCTCCTTTGCTGTAAACACTTCTGGTATTTCCACTCATCTCTGCTCGGTCAAGTGAAGATCTAGACTCTCTTTTCACTCCCAATGATCTCTGTTGATTCAAAAATCATTCGACCTGATCCCAAAAATGAAATTTCGATCCCTTGTTTTTGGTTTGGGGAGCCCATTTACAGGGAACCGATGGTGGTTGCGTAACCGATGGCGGTCGAGTAGGAACCGGCATCGGTAAGGAAAAAGTAGGCTATTTTTAGTAAAATAACCCACCTTCCCCCGCTTCTCCCGAGAGATCAGTTGTGGGCTTGGTCAAGTGGCTAGAAGGTCGGTTTTGGTGCGAGTGAGGAGGCATTAGTTATGGATGTGAGTCTAGACCAAGCCATAAGTCTTAATTAGGTTAGTTTAGGGTTAGGGCTAGGTCATGATGAGGTGGCAAAATGAGGTGGCGGCAGTAAGGTGATGTGGATTTATCAATTACAAGGTAATTAATAAATAATTGTGTAAGGTTTAGGTGATGAGGTTAAGTTGCGAGATGAGATGCGGGTCACGAGGGTCGTAAGACACAAATTTGGTGTCTACACAAATAGTGATAATATGTGATGTAGGGGAATCATTAAAAGACTACAAAGTAAAATTTCTCATGCTATGAGATCAAGGTGAATGAGTTAGGAGGTCTAGGTTGAGTCTCAAAATTTGAATTTTCAAATTCATACCTTTCCCTCCATTTTGTGTTCAAATGTCTTAAGGATGTAAATGAGGGATTATGAATTAAAAAGGTGTTGTAAGGTTGTTTTATAGGGTTAAGGGTGTGTATGGGATGTCATAGGTCAGTAGGTGGTTCAAGAGTCCTTAAAATGTATACAAATGTTGTAAAGTGCCTATTTTGGCTAATGGAGGCACATAATGAGTCATTATGGGTTAGGTAAGGAATGTAAGGAGGAGTTACATCCCAAATGAAGTTACATACAATGATGAAATTAGAATATGGAAGGTGAAAAAGGAGTTACATGGATAAGGATTTGTATATATATATATATATATATATATATTAGGAAGGAGTTAGTTGTCATTCCTCAAAGAGGAGGATCAAAAAATAGATGAAAAAATAGAGTTTTGTATGAAATGGCTTAGTAATTTAAATTGTATTTTGTAGGATCATGAATTTGTATATGTTTGTATGGAGAAAGGTTTGGTATTGTAATCTGAGAAATATCCTTTGGATTTAAAATTACATTTGTAGAAACAAAGAGGAAGAAATTCCATTGTAATCTTTGTTAAGAAAAGATAGTCTTTTTGTTTTGCAAATATGATTCTAGGTGTATGCTTGGTTGTAACCTTAGATTGCATATTTACAATGATGTTTAGGTGTACTTCTATGAGATCTTGTATGAACAATATCTTCAAGTAATTTCATTGCAATAAGTTGGAGTTAAAAGGTAATATTTGAGGGGTTTGACATTGCATGCTTTGAGATCTCAAGTAGACTATACTCTGTTTTAGTTTGGGCTTGATAACCGTGCATAATAGTGGGTAAGTGTTCTAAATGGTTACTTGACATGAATTATTAGGCCTTAGTATTGAATCCACTTAAAGGATATCCATGAACTGTGAAGAAAATGGATTGATCCATTCTAAGTTTGTATGTTTGTGGAGATACTACTTGTTGATGAATTTAAGGTTTGACCTTCATGATTTGTGGACCGAGTTTCCCTATATCCCAAGAAATTAAATTAGAAGGAAGCTGTGTTCTAGCTATGAGGAGTATTCAAAAGTAATGAGTGCATTGAGTTCAGTGAAAATAATATCTTATCTTGGTCTCTATTTTTTTATGTGTATTAACCTTCTAGATTATGAATATATGACTCGTATTTTCTTCATTGGAAGCAATTTTAGCTTGTCATCGTGGAAATGGGAATTTTAGGTGTATGATATCTACATGGAAGTCATGATAAAAATACACATAATTACAAGGTGAGGAGTACTTTGAATAATGGTTAGAAGTTGTAGTGTAAGTATTGAGGGTTTCTATAACCCTATCTCTCGATGTACATGCAAGAAGAACCAATTAGTGAATGATGGTTTTTTCCTTCATAAGAGACATCTATTCTAGAATAGGAATGAAAATATTCATATATCAGTCCCTCTTACAAACTTAGAGACCTTTAATCTAAGAGGAAAGAAAGTTATGATTCCTTTGTCCTTCTCGAGGCATCTACAATCATCCCACCTAGGGTTTGGATTAAAAATGCTCTAAAACCTTATAGAAATCAAATTAAGCCCTGAAACTTGGTAATATAAATGGTGAGGGTATTCCAAAAGAGATTAAAGTGGAACTTAAAAGTTTTATTGGACAAAACTGATATATATGTGACAGATTTAGGCTCTAGGACTGTAATTAGAGTGAAAAGGTTAAGGGAAGTAAGTTATCTCCAAAGGAAGTGTGTTATAGACCTTGATTCCCAGCTTGAAACTTTAGGGGAAGAGAGTAAGGATTATTGGGTATCCAAAAATGTGAAATTTGTATCATGAAGCTTCCGATAAGTGAAATTATGAGAAAATTTTGATTGTCCCAAACCTAGTTAGGAGCTAGTAAGCTACCAGGAAGGAAAGTGGAATTGTAAGAGGATATTAAGGGATAAAAATGATGAAATTTAGGGTTCATATTGAGTGTCATAAGGGGTATAGGAAAAATATTAAATATTTTTTGGGTTTCTATGGTTGTCTTTGTCCATGACTGTTCCAAGCTAACTTGTCTTAAGGGCATTTAGGAGCTAATTAACCATGGTTTCTCAAAGTTGATGTATCTGGGTTTTAGAGATATTTATTATGATGTATCTAATATTATTAGGATTGTGTGAATGGGAAACCTGATTGGAGATGTTACAAATAAGTTTGAAGGACATAAATTGCATGTCTTGGGCTAGAGGCTAGTCAAGATGGACCAAGAACATATTGGGTAAAATAGAGAAGTGACTTCTTTCCTTGATGTTGAATCATATTGATGATTGAGTGACCTTGAATGCAGGGTTAAGAGGTAGAGTAGGGTGGTGAGAGAGCCATTGAATTTCTTTTTGATAATATTTTACAATTTTTATCCTATATAGGCTTGATTAAGGATCCTTGGTGTAGAGTTATGGTAAAGGTTTGTTGTTAGAATCATATTGAAATTATTAAATGGAATGAGTGTGTGATTATTATTTACATCAAGATTTCACTTTTAGATAAAATTAAGGCACAAGTGAACAATAAAAGGTACAAATTTGGAAACTTGGAGCCAAAGGATTCCTAAGAGCATGTCACAATGTGTAACAGTAGATCCAACAATAAATGACATAGAAATAGTAAGAGGCCCAATAGTAATGGGTAGAATAACATGGCCATGAGAAGTAAGATACTGATGTTTCATTTGAGATAGAGGGAAGCCAATGGAATGTAAGAAATTTAATGAACATGCATTATATTTGAATATAAGATGTACTATAACATTATTGATGACATGGAACACAAGAATGGAATCAATGTGTAATCTATGGGAGGAGAATGAGGCATGAAAATCAACATCAGTGAAATTTATAGTATGTGATGAAACTTTAGTAGCACCAAAAAGGAATCCAAGTGTATGATATGAAGAATTAGGATGAGGCACTGCATGGTAGGTATGATTAGAAGAGGACTCAAGGTCTGACTTGTCATTCTTAGGTAATGGGTCTTTAAATATTTTTAAATTTCCATTTTCATTGGTATATTTGGAAGTGGGAGTTATGGATTCATGAAACTGGATATCATTATTATCGATGGGATATTAAATCAAGGGGAAGCTTGAAACACTTGTCGGTAGAATGGCCATTGTATCTATAGTAATCACAACATGCATTCTCATCAAAATTCTTGCCATGAGGCCTATTCAAGAAAACTCAAGAGGAAGTGGTAGATAAATCAGATTACTTTCAATGAGTTAGGGCAACAACATATGTGGAGGATAAGGAAATTGAGTAAATACATGCTAAGTGGGTTGGAGTTTAACCTTAAGAGTTTGAGAAACAAAATTGACACTATGTTTATCATCGTTATACTTGGGTCTAAGGGGAATATTTATTGGAAATTTAGAAGAGGAATGATTAAGTATTAGAAACATATTTGAGTTTTCCCAAATAAAGTAACTTAGTCTCACAAGTCTTAAAGATATGACATAGATGGTCAAAGGAATGATAGGAATAAAAAAGAAACATTCTTGTAAAGGAGGAAAAAGACTTTGAATAAATAGATCTTGTAATTTAGATTCAACTAATACATTTTTCATTTTAGAAAGATTTTTCTTGTAACGCAATACATAATCACTAAGATGTTCATTAGATCCTTGTTTAATTTTATCCATTTGTGCATAATATATTTTTGTTCCAATATTCATAGAAAAATGAGCTAGAAACAAATCAACAAGAGTAGTAAATGATTTAATAGAATGCAAGGGAAATTCATAGAACCATCGTAGAGCATGATCTTGTAAGCTCTTGGGAAATAATTTGGTCAAGAGGGTGTCATCACATGCATAGTCTAGGAAAGAAACATGAAAAGATATAAGGTGCTCTTGAGGATCTCCATGGCCATCGAATAGAGGAAACTTTGGTGAAGCAAAATTGGGAGGGAGTGGATAAGAAGATACTTTAGGTGCAAGAGGACTATGAAGAAGAAGTGAAGAATCAAGGGATGGGGATGAAGAAGAAGTAGCTTGCTATAATTGATGGATTTGTGCTTGTAAATCATGACAAAGGAACTTTAAAGCTTATGTTTTGGAAGAAGAATTAGGCCAAATGTGGGAAATAAGAGGAGAAGAATAAAGAGTAGAAGGGGTAGGAATAGTCATGTGAATGGTGGAGACTTTGTTACGAAAATATTGTGTAACATTATTAAATAAATTATAATATTATTAATAACGAGTTTATATAACTCATATTAATAATATAGTTGTAATAGTTTTATTATTGGTGAGTCGTGAGAACAACTCATGTAGATATTTTAGTGTGAGAGATATCCTAGATATTAGCTAGAGATATCTTAGGGATAAGTTTGAGAGATTGTAGGTATTGAAGATCATGTTTGACTCCACCATTGTAGGGGTTAATTTATCTATATATGTAACTCTCTATCAATGAATAAATTGTCCCGGATGAATTTTATATAGTATTTTATATTCCGTGTTTTTATGATATTGTGTTAGATTATTTCTAATAATCTGGACCAAATTTATTATTTGGTATCAGAGCACCATGGTTCTTGTGACCACAGAATGAGAGTCAAGAATTCTATACGTATTTGTGAAGGATCCAAGTCTTTGTTACTACATGCATGACTGGGAGGTTATCTGTACATGTAAGCTCGTGTTCTATTCGTACTTTTGTGCTTGGCTAACAAATTTTCATTCATCATTGTGCAATTGAGTTTTTTAAGTGTGGACTCATGCAGTTCCATTCATCCACATTTTCTGTTATGGAATTCACCCATTTTACTGAATTTACACATGGACATGCCTAGATCTGCAATGCGAGTTCCCTAAGCGGTGAATTTGTTTGTATGCGGGAATGAAAAAACAAAAAACTTGACTTATGCATTTTTGCCATTTTTGGATTTAGTGAAAAGTAAACACAAGCATAGAATTTTTTTTTCCATTTTTGGAAAGGGGTCTAGAAAGATGTTAGATTTAAAATTTGCGAGTTGGATAAATTTATGCTCGTAACTCAGATTAAGATGATTTTTTAATGTGTGTTTTTTCGAGCTCTTTGCATTGATCATATGTTATCTGTTGTCAATCGAAAATAAAATTTCATAAAATTTTACTTTCATTTTTTTAGTTTATTATAAGGGTGCATTTTCAACTGAGTTTGACACCCATAATGGAAAAATTAAGTCATATTGAAAATTTTGAAGGTAAATATTTCCATACCTAGAAATTTCAAACCCAATTATTGTTAATTAACAAAGAATTGTGGGAAATTGCCGATGGTAAAATACCAAAACCAACTGATGCAGATGAAGCCACCAAATGGGAAAGCAAGGATCGAAAAGCTACAAAAATTATTGGCTTGGGATTATCTGATGCTTACTTGCATCATATAGACTTATCAAAAAGTTCAAATGTCATATGGACTACATTGAACAAGATTTTGGATCCCAAATAGGAAGTGCAACAATATCTCTCAAATAGAAATTGTTTGGACTCAAGATGGAGGAAAGTGACAACATGGTGCAACACATAAGTAAGTTTCGCTCCATTTTAAATCAATTAGCAGGGATAAAAATAGATGTGTCTTGATGATGATGCAAAATTTGTATTACTAAATAACATGTCTGCTAGTTATTCCAACATGGTTTTTACACTAAGCAAAATAAATCCTAGCCTAGAAGATCTAATTTCTTCATTGATAGATGAAGAAAATAAGAATATTGATCCAGAAGAAAGTGTGTTGTATGGAAAAAATAAAGATGAAAAATCATTTGTTAAAAAATATTTAAATATTCTTCTAAGCAAGGATCAACTTTCAAGGATTCAAAGAAGCGATTTATTTGCTACTATTGTAAACAACTTGGTCATATGGTTGTAAAATGTAAACTGAGAGCTCAAGACCCACTTGATGGGAAACTACAAGATAATTCCATGGCTGCTGATGAAGAAAAAGATTATGATAAGGAAGAATAAATGAATGATGACAGTAGTTATAATTCTTAATATTTTCTTTACTAAATAAGTATCATCTACATGGAGGATGGAGACAATGGAGGAATGAGGTCAATTAGCAATCTCTCGTCACCCAAGTGACGGGACCACACAATAGTGTTGTGACATTTTATTTCAGTTGTGTGTTTACTTTTCCGTAAATAAGAGCAGATCAATCATACTCTTTCAACTATTGTAATAAGTGAGCTCCTGCATGAGTGATATTTCCTATATTTTCTCTTGACATTAGAACATTGCAAAAGATCAAAAACACCAATGTAATTCAGTTTGTGGATCTTGAAAAGGTTTTTCGAGAGATCCAGAAAACCACATGAGGTGGAAATTTGATGGGTTCCTATCACATCAAGGTTTATGGTAAACCTGTTTAAAACCATGGAAGAAGAGATCCTTTCTTTTGATCAAGGTCATGAGCCAAGTTGGGCATGCCACATGGGTGAGCATACTATAGATAAGTGTGTGAATGTTTTTTACCATGTCAACATTAGGGGAGTGTATATTGGGAGTTAATAATGTTAACAATAGGGGAGTGAATGTTACCAAAATATTGTGTAACATTATTAAATAAATTGTAATATTATTAATAATGAGTTTATAGAACTCATATTAATAATATAGTTGTAATAGTTTTATTATTGGTGAGTTGTGATAATAACTCATGTAGTTATTTTAGTGAGAGAGATATCCTAAAGATTAGCTAGAGATATCGTAGGGATAAGTTTGAGATATTGTAGGGATTAAAGATCATATTTTAATCCACCATTATATGGGTCAATTGATCTATATATGTAACTCTCTATCAATGAATAAATCATCCTAGATGAATTTTATATAGTATTTTATATTCTATGTTTTTATGATATTGTGTTTGATCATTTCTAATAATTTGGACCAAATTTATTAGACTCCAAGATGGGAAGGAGATGAATAAATTGAGATATAAGTAGTATTTGTAGGGAGTGATAATGTATGAGTCATACTATTTTAGGTAGCATTATCATGAGCACATTGGGTGGCCAATAGAGCATTAAGGATATGTGGAACATGGTTCGATTATCATGCATTCAGAGTGGATAATGGTAAAGGCATCCAATTGGGATTGATCAACATTGGTATCTTCATCATGGGAATGTTAACTATCACATGCTTCGATGTCCTCAAGAGGTGTCTGCATTTGGAATCACTAAGAATGTTTTCATTGATGATTTTAGCCATGAAAGAATGATGATGTCGAATGGATCTGTCAAGATCTATGTAGATTTGGGATCAAAAGCTAAAACTAAGGGTAGTGGGAATGAAAGGAGAGATCCATAATAAACATGTAATATATTGGGTTCACCAAATTATTTAATAAAATTAAATCTAAGATAAGGACACTGGTGATAAGATAAATATAACAATAAATAGTCAAGATCAAGAAAAAGAAATGCAAGAAAGAGAGAAAGATAGGAGATAAAGAATGAATTTAACTTGTAACCGTAGTCCTTGACTTATGAACACAATGGAAATGTGGATTTTGGACTGTATTAGTTGTGTGTAATTTTGGAAAGTGACAATCTCAGGGAAAGAAATTCCTAGAAAAGGAAATGGCTGCCTAGACACTAGCTTCTAATCTAGGCACTAGTGTACATGGAATAACTTGGAATATTTTTCTTCATATGTCACTTAGTGTCTCTTCTTATGCACTATGGGTTGATAAAATTCATTGTGTCATGATTGTAACTACAAAATAAACCCTAGATACCTGCACAATACTCAAACACACATTAGATGTATAAAATATGCATATTCTTGAGTTGGTGACCTCGGTGGTCACCCCAATGTGATTGTCACTGAGTGTTTCACTACATTTCATACTATGTAGCTCTTGTGTGTGTGTGTGTGTGTGGTGTGTGTGTGTGTGTGTGTGAGAGAGAGAGAGAGAGATTGAAATAGTTTCCCTTGAGATGGGATGCCCTAGTTCTAGTCATGCAAACAGATAGTGGGCTACAACTTATTTGTCCTAATGCGAATGTGTAGTACGGAATTTATAATAAACCTTCCTACGTAGTGAAGTATGCAATCCTTGATGTAGTAGATATAAAATAGTAGATCCTTCTAGTAGTATATGCCTCTTGAATGCTTGCCCTACTAATTAGGCTAAATAAGAAATATATATATATGATTCATTTGCCTAAGTTTTGTCATTAACAAGTGAAAGGTCAACCAAGAGTGATAAAAGAAGACAATAAAGAAGTAAGACCCGAAATATAGGGAAAAAAGTTCCCGGAGGGGAGTCTTATCACCAAATCACATCACCCTCTAATTTACACAAGTGTGTGTGCTTACTCTTATAGTGTGTGGGTAATGTGGGTACTATCTCCAACTGTGGGACTTGCTACTTGAGATAGACCTCTAGAGAAGGTTGGTTCCTCTTCCTAATCCTTAGTGCAAACTAACTCTAATGAAGGAAAACTATTGAATATCTCTATCCTACAATTTCCAAGGGACCAGATAGACAAATAACATGAAAATGAAATAAACTACACTAAAATGGTGATGCACCAAAAGAAGGGTATGAGAATAATCCCTAATGTGTGAAAATGAAAGCAAAATGCAGATTACGGAGGGTGATACTTGATTCTCCACGTCTAATAACAACACTCAAAACAACATTTCCATGCATACACAATAATAATGAAATATTGCAAAATCCTGGAATAAACACAACACACCTGTAATGAGATTGAAGAGGCAAGAAGAATGCAAAAATATAGCAAGGGAAGATATATCCACAAACTTACATCTATTGCTTCATTGATATACACAGTTCAAAATTTTACAAAGTAAAGGCCTAGATCACCATGCAAGGAGTCCACTACAAAGGCTTGCAACACATTGGTTTCACAAAACAAAATGGGAAGAGTTTTTCTACTCAAATCATCCTCTCTTTTACAATGATCCAACACTTCAATTTATAGAATTTGGGAAGAGAGAGAGGGGATGCAATTCCCAAAATTCACTTTCCCACCAATTGCAAGTCATGATAAATGAGTGTAGTTGGTGAATATTGACCTGCAAAAGTAATCTCAAGGTGTCCCATAACCTGCAAAGCAGATGAAGGAATGATTTCCCATGCTCATTAAATGCCTCTCCAACCACTATCCAACAACCAAACTAAACTGGGATCATTTTTCTTAAAATCCACCATCAAATCTTCATCAATTTCAAGGTTTCTTTGTTGGTGTGTGAAGGTATCGGAACCATGATTCCAATGAGACCAATTTTACATGATTTCATCCGAATTGCTCTAACTATGGATTCCCTGAGTGATCGCGGCTCTTATTAGCTTACAAGCATTTCTTGGCCTTTTTACAGTGGTGACAAATAATATTTTGGTTGGAAATGTCATTGAAATATTTCTAAAGATATTTGCATGATTTAAAATTCTGGGACATTTAAAGTGTGGCTTGGGGCCCATCCTTGGATTTATGTTTGCTCAAATAAAGGTGGGGGTCATTATTTTAAAATAGTGCATTTGAGCTAGCTTGGACAACTCGGCCTAGCTGACTATCCTCATGCATTTTTGGGGTTTCCTTATACATTGGGCTCGATCCACTTGGCTAGCTCATATATTCTTCCGTCCCTTGTCATTGAGCTATTCTCCTTTAACGTGGTCAAGTTATCTAGGACCCCTTCCATTGCACGTTGACACCATACTCTACATTCCACGTGTATGTCGATGATATCCTTTGCTATGTATTATGGGTTTGGTTATCCTACGACAAACTTTCCTCGACTTGGTCCAAACCAATTGGGCCTCCAACTCCATCATCACTTGCACGATAACTCTAAGCTCGCCACTCTGACCACCGATTTGTTTTCATTCCATTGCACATCGAAGAAGTTAGGCTCTCACATCTTTGCTATCCCATGTGGCTCGAGCCATTTAAACCCACTTTTTACATAACACCATGTGTTCATTTCTTCTCTTTCGTGCATGACCGACCCATCCTCACTAGGGCCGTATGAGCCAATTTTATCCGCCTTTCCTGCAATTTAATCTGAACTCACTAAGGGTCATTGTTAATCCTTTCCTCTCACTACGACTTACCTAAGTTGCTACTAGGATCGATGAGGGATCTGTTATCACCGAATCACAAAGCACCCCCTATGTTTATACAAGTGTATATACTTTAACTCACGGTGTGATTGGATAACATGGGTACTATCTCCAAGTTGTGGGACTTCATTTACTTGAGATAGACCTCCAGAGAAAGTTTGGTTCTTGCTCTAAACTACCTACCACAATCTACTCTAATGCAGGGAAACTAACTATTCTAATCTAAATTTCCAGGGACCGGGAGAGAGAATGCGTAAAATGAAAGCCTACACTAAAGCAAAGTTGATACACCAGAAAAGGAGGGTGTGAGAGTAGTCTCCAAATGGGTGAAATCCAAAAGCAAAGTGCACACTAGAAGAGGTGATGACAGTTCTCCATAATCTAGCAAAATGCATTCACAACGATATTCCAAGCATACACAATGATAATGGATCCTTGCAATAACATAATAATAGACACAATATTCTTGTAGAAATATTAAAGGGGCAAGAAGAATGCAAGAAAACACAACAAGGGAAGATACATCCACAAACTGATATTTTATTGCTTCATGATATGTGCAATTCAATCTATTACAAGATAAGGGCCTGGATCACCATGCAAGGAGTCCACTACAAGGGCCTATAGCACATTGGCTTCACAAAGAAATTTTGACAGAGCTTTGCTATCTGAAAACTCTCCCTTACAATGAGCCCAACACTCCAATTTATAGAAAAAATGAGAAGAGAGAGAGAGGGAAAAATGAAAATCCCAAAATTTGTCCTTCAACCACTTGTAAGAGGCATTAAATGGAGTAAAATGATTATATATTACTTGCAAAAGGCTCCCCATACTATCCCATGTGCTGCAGCAGAGAAAGAATGATGACCATGCCTCTTAATTGCACTCCCAACTACCAAATAAAACACTGTTATGAACTCGGCCATGTTTTATAAAAAATCTCCATTGATATCTCACCAAATCTAGAATTTCTTGATTGCTATGTGTTGGGCTCGGAGCCATAATTCCAACGGTACCAATTTTGTGTGATTTCGTTGAGAAATGCAAAATTTATGGCCTTCTGAGTGCGGGCAGCTATTTTGGGTCCAGCGGGCGTTTTCGTCATTTGACGCTGAATGAGTATTAAGCGATTTGAGTCGAATATGTTTCTCTTAATTAAATAAATATAACCTCATTATAAATAAGAAATCCATTTTTTTGGCATAGAGGGTGTCGTGTTCTTCCGAGAAAGTCCAATTTTATGAAAATCGGAGCTCGGAGTCAAAAGTTATGGCCGTTTGAAGTTTCACGGGTCAAACATTGACTTTTCTTCTTTTCCTTCGGCCACTTCGGCTTTTCGCGTCCCTCGCGTCCCATGCGTAATTTTGTCCCAAATATCCAGCACGAAAAACTCCTGCTTCAGCTGATTTGGGCTTCCTTGTTCCTATTTGAGGTGAAGACACGTGGCAAGATTCCATTCATTGGCGGCTCTTTCGGCTTTTCGCGTCCCTCGTGTACTTTCGCCCAAATGTCCCTGACGATGATAATAATGGTATAGCTTAGATACCAAATGATAGAATAGAATAAGATTGCAATGACCAAAGAGGGACGGAAGCCTCACAAATATTATTGATCATGAAATCAGATTCCATTACAATGCAAGAGCTGTAATATTTATAGATATTAGACAGCCTCATATGGATAGACATGACACCCTAGCAGACACCAACTACGACATGATAAGACCCATCTCACATGCACATGTAATTACTACTAATACCAATATTGAATGTTATCCAACATAACAATATTGAATGCAAGTCACTAGACTAGAGTGCACATGTTGCACATTATTAAATAAAAGACAATGCAATAAAATGCAATAAATATGCCTATGCTAAATTATGCTAACATTCCCCCCCTTAATTTTGCATAGTTTCCAATGAAGTGGAGAGGAACTCTCTAAACAGTGTGAATTTGTCACGTGCAAGTGACTTAGTGAAAACATCTACCTTCTGTTCAGTTGTAGGACAGAAATGGAGCTATATGTTGTGCTTCAAGACATGCTCGCGTATGAAATGAACCTGTACTTCAATATGCTTGGTTCTCTCATGAAATACTGGATTGCGAACAAGCTTTAGAACTCCTTCATTATCAACATATACTGGAGTAGATTTCTGTTGTGGTAGACCAATTCCTTCCAGTATTCGGCGTAGCCATATTGCTTCACAAACAGCTTCACCTGCAGCTCGATATTCTACTTCTGTAGAAGAGCGAGAAACAAAGTTCTGTTTCTTGCTTCCCCATGATATCGGTCCAGATCCCATAAAGAAGATGAAGCCTGATGTTGACTTCCTATCATCCATGTTTCCTGCATGATCTGAATCTGAATATCCGGTCAAGAAGAAGTTGTCGTTCTTCTTGTACTCTAGACCAAGGTCAACTATACCCTTTAGATATCTTAGTATTCTCTTTGCTGCTTTCCAATGACATATTTTTGGTTCTTGCATGAAGCGTGATAAATAGCTGACTGCAAAGCTGATATCTGGTCTAGTATATGTCAGGTAAATGAGACTCCCGATCAACTGCCGATAGAGAGTTGCATTCACCGGTGGTGATGGATCGGAACGAGATAACTGAAGTCTCGCTTCCATAGGTGTAGCAATAGGAGTGCAGTCCATCATCCTGAATTTCTCAAGTGTTGTCTTGGTGTATTTCAACTGTGACACAAAGATATGATTCTCTTTTTGCCATACTTCCAACCCAAGACAATAGTGCATGAGCCCGAGATCTGTCATGTCGAACGATCAATTAAAATCCTTCTTTGTTGCATTGATCATCTTCACAGAACTACCTGTAATGACTAGATCGTCAACATAAACAACCACAATGACAATCTCCCCCTTGCTTTTTGAGGTAGAGATTGGGGTCATAAGGATTCCTTTCAAATCCATGACTTATGAGATGCTCATCAATTTTGATGTACCATGCTTGGGGTGCCTATTTTAGGCCATATAGAGATTTTATGAGTCTGCATACCATCATCTCTTTTCCTGGTATTACATAACCCTCTGGCTGAGTCATATAGACTTCTTCTTGCAAATCTCCATTAAGAAAGGCACTTTTCACATCCATTTGGTGGACTTTCCAACCAAATTGTGCAGCTAGAGCAAAGATCATCCTGATTGTCTTGATCTTGGTTGTGGGAGCAAATGTCTCCTCATAATCAATGCCTTCTTGTTGTGCATACCCCTTTGCTACAAGCCTTGCTTTATACTTGTCAATAGTCCCATCTGATTTGTACTTAGTCTTGAATATCCATCTCGCATCCAATGGGTTTCTTCCTGGTGGAAGGTCGACACAAGTTGCCATGTGTTGTTCTTCATCACCGATCGATACTCGAATCCATGGCATCTTTCCAAGCTTTTGATTGTAGGGCTTCCGAGGCGTAGATGGCTAAACTGCTTCAACAACTCTACTCATTAGGGCATAATTGACCTCTTCACGAGCTTTACTGCGAGTTCTAGGTCTAGGATTGGATGATGTGCTAGGTGCTTCATCCAAATTTGCATCTCTTATTAATTGAGTATACCATTTAGGTAACTTCTTAGTTGTTCCATTGGCTTGTGGTGGATCCAATTTTTCACCATCATCCAATTCATCATTGTCATCTTCAGTGGGAACATCAAATTCTGTCTTCACAAGAGGTGTATTTTGCATGTTTGTTGAGTCGTTGAGTGGAGCATCTGCTTGTTTCTTCTCAAAGAACTCAACATCCCTACTTGTGTATACTTTCTTTGCTTTGATCCCATAATCTGTACCCAAGTGCTTCTTCACTATATCCAATGAATATCAATTTCTTAGCTTTCATATCCAACTTGTTCCTGTTCTTCTTGGGTATGTGCATGCTAGCTTTACACCCAAATACTCTTAGGTGTGCAATTGATGGTTTCCGATTTGACCATGCTTCTTGAGGTGTCACTCCTTCAAGAGCTACTGTGGGCACTCTGTTCAACAAATAGACTGCAGTTCTTGCAGCTTCTGCCCAAAATGTCTTTGTTAAACCTGAGTCATCAATCATACATCGCACCATTTCCATGATAGTACGATTCCTTCTCTCAACTATACCATTCTGCTGTGGTGTGTGAGTAGGAGGCATTTGTCGACGAATCCCATGAGCTTCTAGGTAAGTCTTAAACTCATTGCTTGTGAATTCCCCCCCTCGATCTGAGTGGAGAGTTTTGATCTTGCGACCAACTTCATTCTCAACAAGTGCTTTAAACTTCTGGAATGTCTCAAAGGTTTGACTCTTATTTCTTAGACAATATATCCACATCTTTCTTGAGTAGTCATCAACACAAAGCATGAAGTATTGACATCCAGAATGACTTGGTTGCATGGGCCCGCAAAGATCGGTGTGCACCAAATCAAGCTTTCCCTTAGCTCTATATGTGTTCTTCTGGAAGGGTACTCTGTGTTGCTTTCTAGCTAGGCAATTGTGACACTTGTCAGTGTTGTGCTTGAGTGTAGGCAATCCTTTCACCATGTTGCCCTTTTGAAGTGTTTGGAGATAGCCAAAACTGATGTGACCATATCTGCGATGCCATAGTTCTGCAGATTGTGTGTCTTTGGCCACTAAAGCTTGGTCATCCTTATGGACAAAATCAAGTTGGAACATGCGTCCCACATTGGAGGATCTTGCTACAATCTTGGAACCTCTTGATTTATCTCTTATCAAGCACACTTTTTCTCCATTATTACTGTCAAAATCCAACTTCAAGTTGTGATCAAGGAGTTGACTAACTGATAGCAAATTCTTGGTCAACCCAGGTACATACAATACATTTGTGATTTTGCAGTCATGCTTTCCAAGAGGTAGTGAAATGTTTCCAATCCCCTTGACACTGTATGATGAGTCATCACCTAATGACACATGGTTCTTGTTAGGTGAGTCACGCAGTGTGTAGAACCAATCCTTACGTCCAGTCATGTGTCGAGTTGCACCCGAGTCAACATACCAGATATCTTGCATGGACTTGGTTTCTTCATCAAATTGAGCAGAATACATGTGGTGTCCTTCATCTGAATCATCCTCATGTTCGGCAATGTACCCTTGTTGTTTGGGTTTTCTTTGCCAATTACCATTTTTCTGCCCTTGATTGTTGTTGTTGTTGGACTTCCCTTTATTTGAATTATTGTTACCCTGTTGATTATTGGGTTTTGAATTACTTGATGAACCCTTTTTGTAGGAATTGTACCAACAATCTTTGATGTCATGTCCCCCTCTATTGCAAATGGGACACTTCTTGGTGTTGTCTCGTTGACTTTGGTTTTGTTGGGACTTCTTGTGATTGGACTGAAATTTTTCCTTTTCTTTATGATTGGAAGATAGTGCTTGCTCATCTTCCTGATCTTTGTTGTTCATTGCCTCTTCTTGTTGAAGTAGATTGACCAACTTCTCAAAGGTGATTTGTGTGTTCACTCATATTGATAGTTGTCACAAAGATTATGTAGGAAGGAGGAAGTGCTCGCAACACAATTGGTACGAGGTCTTCATCACTTATCTCTTTTCCCAATGCCAATAGAGATGCCCTCAAAGTAGCAACTCGTCTCAAAAAAATTCAACCTTCTCATTGTGCTTGAACTTGAGAGTATGCAGTTGTGATAGTAGGTTGAGGATGGAATTCTTGTTCTTTGCCTCATAGACTATGCTCAACTTATCCCATGCATCCTTGGCCGATGTGGCATCTCTAATGTGGGGTTGCACATCATCTGTTATGCCAAACAAGATGATCAACTTGGCCTTTTGATTGGCCCTGTCAAATTGAGCTTGTTGTCTTCCATCATCAAGTGATCTTGTTGTTTGTCCATCTACAACTGTCCATAGGTCTTCAAACTCAAGTAACGTCTTGATCTTTGGTTTCCATGCAGCATAGTTGTCTCCTCTAAGTAGTTGTGAATCTGGCAAGAAGAACTTTGGTGCTTGTGCACCCATTTCTGCAATCTGAATTTTTGAAACTCTGAATTTCTGACAAAGGGTAAGGCTCTTATCACTCCAGGTTTATGGTCTCCCTCTCAATATACCGTCAGGCCGATATACCAAACCTTTCTATATATGCTCCCTTCCGATATACCCGTCGGTATGTGGAAGAAGATCACCCTTTCAATATACCCGTCAGTATGGAAAGAGGTGTTAACGCACGTGAAATAATTTAGTACGTGGTACTTAGACAGTACGGAGAGGGGTTTGTGCAAGCACAAACGGATGGGAGGGCTCAAATGTGTGTGTATTGTGTCCTTATTACTCCCCGTCGATTTTATAGGGTCGATGCCCAGATGACGTTTAGGCAGCTGTGTTAGGCGTTAAGTGCAGTAGTAGTCGCATGATGGCATCACCCGTAAGCGCTTCCCAGAGGCACCGTATATACCGAACGCTGCTATGAGATCAAAGATCTCGTGTGATAGAACCAAACATAAAATGAAAAATTTGCACCTTTTTTTTTTTTTTTTCACTTTATGCACCAAGATTACTACAACATGCTCCAAAAGTACATAAAAATGAAGTTTTTGTGTCCCCCTCTTTACAAAAAAGGGTCTAGAATCACAAAATACACAATTTAGGCCAAAAATATTTTTTACCCACCAATAGGTGTTTTTCCGCTAAATTTAGCGGTGGCTCTAAATGTGTTTGGTGAGATTCTAAATTTAGAAATCTCCCAAAAATTATTAATTTCTCCAAATTTTCCAAAAAAATAATTTAATAAAAAATATGGAGAGAGTGGGAATCGAACCGCTGACCTGTTTGTTCCCAAGATCCAAACAAACAATCTGAATATTGTTTTCAGCTTTTCTCACAAACCGTGATCTGGGTTTTTCTAAAAATTTTACAGCAGTATCATACAATATTTATCTTGAAACCCACAAAATTTCAGAAGAATCAGAATCTTGGTTTTTGAGATCTTACCAATTTACCAGCTAGATCTGATTTTTTTCAAAAAAAAATGATCCGACTTGTATAGACTTTTTGTCACATGTAGAGGCCGAATCTGAAGATGATGTAAACTGTAAAGTTGTGCATCTCCTTCTTATATTTCCAGAAAAAAAAATGGCACATCAATCCGACATTGTATGAAAAAGTTACGTCCTTTTTCTAAGAGCTATCTGCTGGAATTTTGTTGACGGGACTGCTTCAACCTTTGCTCCCGAATTCTTCACACCTCCACTTTCAGATTTTTTTTTTTTTTTTTTTTAGATCTGATCTTTTTTTTCTTTAGATCTGCAAAAAAAATTTCAAGATCTCTCTCTTTTTTTTTTTTAAGATCTTTTTTTTTTTCACAAATCTTTTTTTTTTTTTTTTTTTTTTTTAGATCTGCAATTTTTTCCAAGATCTTTCTCTTTTTTTTAAAGATCTCCAAATCTGAAATATTCCGCCAATATGTTAGATCAATTGGTTATACCAATGACTAAAAAAAATTTACCTTCCAAATAAGTGGATAGGTCAAATTTTAGTTGAGGGATGCTTAGAAGGAATGGAGGCTGCGGGATGCTTCAATGGCTCTCCTTTGATGCAGATCTTCTTCTCCAATGGATCCTCTCCAATAGTGCTCCTCTTCAACCTTGCTTGGATAGAACCTGCTCTGATACCAAATGATAATAATGGTATAGCTTAGATACCAAATGATGGAATAGAATAAGATTGCAATGACCAAAGAGGGACGGAAGCCTCACAAATATTATTGATCATGAAATCAGATTCCATTACAATGCAAGAGCTGTAATATTTATAGATATTAGACAGCCTCATATGGATAGACATGACACCCTAGCAGACACCAACTACGAGATGATAAGACCCATCTCACATGCACATGTAATTACTACTAATACCAATATTGAATGTTATCCAACATAACAATATTGAATGCAAGTCACTAGACTAGAGTGCACATGTTGCACATTATTAAATAAAAGACAATGCAATAAAATGCAATAAATATGCCTATGCTAAATTATGCTAACAGACGAAAGTCTCTTGTTTTTGCCAAATCGTCCGGTTCATGTCCTCCACGTACTTTTGTCCCAACTGTCCCACAGACCACTTGGGACAAATATCTCTGAACCGCCCGAAATGGGTGACTTTGCGCCTAAATCGGCGATCCAAGCGTCCCGCACGTACTTTTGGCCCAGATGTCCCCAAACCGTGTGAAACAAAAGACTTAGGCAATTTTTTCCCTCTTTTGGCTGATTCGAATTTTTGCATCCCATGCGTCCCAACATCCCAAAGCTGCCCCGACTATCGCGCGGACCGCCTTGGCTTTTTTTCGGGCTATTCGCGCCCCGACGTCCCAACTGTCCCTGAGCATCGCTTTGGACTAGGACTTAGCCAATTTTCTTCATTTTTTCGGCCCCAAGCTTGGTTTTTTACAATTTTTTCACCCTTTCTAACCCATTGGGTTTTCTTCTTGGATGGGAGAGTTAGAAAGAAGCTGAGGGGCCCCCAAAAACATGATTTCGGGCCTTAAATCAATCTATTTTCTTGGGACTAAAGAATTTGATGCATGTTATCAAAATTACCTTGAGGGGTGAATTTTGGATAACAGGATCAACTTGTTTCTCCTTGGCCGAGATCCACAGAGCTATCTACACATTTTCTCAAATCTTCCCATTTCCACATTGTCAATTCTATCTATCTCCTCCGTTGTTTACAAACAAACAACAAGCTATGAGCTCACCATTACATGATTGAGCTAACTGGGACTTCCACATTATCCCTCGATCTGTTAAGCTCTCCTTTAGGCCTAAGCTTGAACTCCCGATTTTCCTAGTTTCACTATGACTTGCACATAACTATGCATGCTAAGTTTCTTTTTACCTAATTTCTAAGGGAGTTCATTGCACTAGATCCCCTAATGTTGATTCGGTAGGAGACCGAGTTCCATGATTTAAGATTAAAATCCTCCCGCATGGATCTTCGTTACGGTCAAAATATCTCCACCTTATGGTCCGACCTCCAATACTAATGAACAAGCCTAATAAGGCCTCTCGATCGTTGATAAAAATGGCTTGGCCATATCGAGTTTATTGGCCCCTTAAGAATAGATTGATTTTCCTATAAGAGAACTTGAGAATGTTTATGAGCTCACCCATCTTTACACACCTGTTCGGTTTCAATGCAATTGTGCGAGGCTTATTTCCATGTTTTGCATAACTTGGCCTTGGAATCTTAAGGAATCTCGGTGTAAAGGTCCCGATTAGCTCAAACTCCTTTTGAATTGGTTGTTTGGCATGTGCAATATGTGAACTCTTGAAAACTCAAGACATGGCTTAGTATTGGCACCAAAATAGTTCATTGGCTATTCATCAAACAATTTGGTGAATACGGAAGTTAGCTCAAATCGGCCCTTAAATTTCATATAACTCGATCCAATATGAGATGAACTCGGTTGCTATTGTCAAACACCCAAAACAAATTTTTACGAATTCTTTTAACCTCCTTGGAGACTTCTACGATTTCAAGTGCCGGGGACATGATCAATAATGTCAAAGAGTGCTTTGAAACTATAATGATATATTTTACCATTTCTCCCCAAGTGGGCCCCATAACCAATTGACACAATGAAAGCTTACCAATTTTCCAAGGCAGCAAAATTGGATAAAAATTTGGTGACTTGTGGGGCCATTTTCCTACTAAATGGAGTATGACTAGATTCTTGTAGCAAGCCATTGGGCATGGAGTCTACATAATCATCCTGAACTGATCTGAAATTTGAAAAACTTGACCCCGAAATGCTTGGAATGTTGCTACTTGTTTACAAAACCACCTTTCGCTTCTCGCACTCTGAAATTTCATAAGAAAATATTGAAATTTGTTTTGTGAGAGTGGAAAATTGTTTTAAAACTTGAATTTCACCATTTCTTGTAGTTGCAATCCATTGAGGTTGAATGGTGAACACTTGTTAGCTTGTACATCATGAAAATCTATTAAAATCTGCATTTCTTCCTTCTTCTGAATGTTCCATTTCAAGCATGCTGACTTGTGTGCTTTTGTGAAGGCTAGAGATTATTTCTAACTTGGGTTGTTGGCTAATCATTGATTAATTGCAAGGGCAAAAAGGCTTCTACAGTTGTTCTTAGAGAGAATTGTCAATACTTCCTCCTTAACTAATTTTTAGTTGGTCTGCATTTGTTTTTATTTGAACTTATGAATGTTACATACAAGCTGTGATCTTCCTACTACAATAATCGGAGGCGTGATGCACTTTGTAATACTTAGAGTAACACAAAAATATACATAGAAAGGAGAAAATCATATGTACGTCAAGTAAGACATGCAAAGTGTGCACAAGCACTTCTTCTACTAAAAAAAAACCTACCCCTACATCGACACTACCAAGAGAGATGAGAAAATTCAAACAAAACCTACTATTGGTGATGATAAGTAGTTTCCTTTCCTCATAATTGGCAGCCATGTGGATAATTTGACATTATACCCAACTAAGATTAAGGGTGAAAATTTGACTACAAATTGATTTTCCACTCCCCCATTTATCAAGGTATCAACAAGAAATAAGACATATACCTCTTCTAGCTATTGTTCAATTGGTTCCAAGAGGTATTTTTTTATCCTTGAAACTTTTTGGCTCATACTCATGCTCTAAAGTAAGAATGAATAGTTGTGGCTTCTTCCGACTCTAATGAAGCCAAGTACCTTATTAAACAAGGTCTGGTCCATTGGATTTTCCTTATTCTCTTAATTCCAACCTTGATAAATAAGTCTTCTTGCAAGCCTTCCTAGAAAAGGTGACTATATATGATTGGATTTCCTTCTTCTTGCAAATCTATAGAAAAAGATGTGTCATTGTTGTGGGTGGTATAGGAGAGATGATGACATCTTCTTGCTCTTTCTTTCGGTGGCATTGTGGAAATCCTCTTGAATCAGTAGCTCACTTTGATTGCTTGTGATAACTAATGGAATTATTCTTGGATCATTGAAATCAGCCACAAATAATTTTTTTCTTGAGATTTCCCCCTCCATCAAATCAGATTTTTCAAATAAAAGTAGAAAAATTTCAATGATTTCTTGTTCATTTAGTGCCTCTGAATCTAATTTTCCTTCTTCCACATTCTCACTTCAACAGAGAGGTGTTGAAAGTTATTTTTATGGGCTCTTCAACACCAAATCATTCCTCTAAATTGGACAAACAAGAAAACTCTTCATTTTCCCGCTGTGTTGAAGACTCTTTTTTTTCTATAATGACCCCCAAATCTTCAATTTGTTTCCCTTGGTCCTCTTCCTCCTTGAACATGAAACTAGTAAGCTCGAACTTATCCTCAAAATAAAAATTTTGAGATGTTGGGGAGGAAGAGATAATTGTAACATCTTGTATACTTTTCTTTACACTCAAATATTCTAAACCCGCATGATTCTTATTGATGGTACAAGGCTCTTCGTGTTTGGTTGTAGTGTTTGGAGATGAATTTGGTGAAACTGCTGCAACCTTCTAAGAGTATTGCAAGCTCTTGGCATGCTAGGCAATTAGGGTCATCACATTCACTTGATATACTCTGCACACTTGGGAGTTTCTCTTCACTTGTTTGCACATGATTTTCTTGGTTTTATTGCTTATTTTTTATCCTCTTCAGCTGATTTTGTAGCTAATAAAGGATTGCCAATATCTACGAATAAAATTTCATTATGGACACTACATTCGGAACATGTTGACTGTTGATATTCCTAAACTTGACCTTGCTCATTGCTAATACAATTTCAACCTTCACCTCTTGTTGTTGGACCTAAACTCCCATCGAAGGCTTAACCATTCGTGGTATTTGTTTGATATCAAATTTGTCAACCCACTCCTTCAAGTTTCTTTCCAAATCTTCCTTACTAGGCTCTTCAATCTTCTCCTCTTGTCTGTTGGTTTTCTAATTTTGTTCCTCGGTTGGTTTAACCATCAAAGGGATTTTTTCAATACCAAATCTCAAAGCCAAAATTTTCAAGTCCTTTGGTATTTCTTCTTTATTGGGCCTCTTTTCCTACCCTTGGATGGTTTTTTTATTCTTATTTTCCGACATGAACTTGCAAGAGGAGGGGTGGGTTAGGTCACATTGATCCTTGCATTGTTTTTAGAGGTAGGAGAAGTGAAACTTCTTGCTGTTGTGGAGGGGAATATTTCTTTAGAGGGAAAAGGGAAGAAAACTCCAAATGGGATGGGAGATTAGAAGGTGAAGAATGAGAATCCACCAATGGCACAACAACTGGATGAAATTCATTTGGAGATTACATGAATGGAGGCTTAGGAAGCTATAGGATGGTTGCATGGCTTCCCACTGACATGTTTGGATAACATTAGGTTCATAAGCCTCCCTCATTTTAATCCATTCCCCAACTTGAGTCAATACTTTGATTATAAACTAAAGTTTTGTTGGGATCTAACTTACTCAGTAAAGAAGCTAGTCCATGGGTATGGAACATTGAAACCAATCTTAACTTCTCTTTTCATCTCCTTTTCTCTGATCAATACCATGCTATGCTCCAACTCTTGAACTTTTCTTTGCAAATAAACATCTCTCTGGGCATAGGATAACCTCTAATATCTTCATACCAGATTTTTGGGACTGTTGCATACTCTGGCATATATCCATATTGATTTTCATCTTGTTCTTGTGAGTATGCATACTCATATTGACTATAATTACAAAATTGATCCGGAGGTGGATGATAATAACTGAAAAGGAATATTTCAAGTGTGGAGATGGGTTGCATTGATATAGTTACTACTGCAAATATCAATTCCACATGGGGAATGAATACATGACTGCACAACTTCATTAATGGAAAAGAGTGGAAAGACATGGAAAGTAAGATGAATGAAAAAAGGATGGAGAAAAGGTCCACAATTTCAGATAATGGGTTGCTTGGATCAAGTGGAGTCGCCAGGTATGTTTTTTTACACGTGCCTATAAAGGCTAAATCTCATAAAGAACACACACACACTTGATTAAATAATGTGGTAAGGTGCTTCAAACCCCATCCCACCCAGCATTCCAAAATTGTTATTACCAAATCAAAACACCCTATGATTAGCACAAGTGTGTGTGCTTGAGCTTACGGTGTGACTGGGTAACATGGGTACTATCTCTAAGTGTGGGACTTGCTATTTGAGATAGAAATCTAGAGAAGGTTAGTTTCTCTTCCTACTCCTAGTCCAAACTAACTCTAATGAAGGAAAAATGCTCACTATCTCTATCCTACAATTTCAAAGGGACCAGGGAAAGAGAAATAACATGAAAATGAAAGAAACTACACTATAGAGGGGATGCAAAAAAACAAGGGTATGAGAACAATCCCCAATGTGTGAAAATGAAATAAAAGCATAGCTTAAAGAGGGGGATAATAGTTCTCCACGGTCTAATAATAACACTCACAACAACATTTTCTTGCATACACAACAATAGTGAAATCCTACAAAATCATGGAATAGACACAATACACATGCATTAAGATTGAAGAGGCAAGAAGAAAATAAATCTCTCCTTATGCACTATTGGTTGATCGAATTCATTGTGTCACACATGTAACTACAAAATAAACCCTAGATACCTACACAATACTCAAACACACATTAGATGAATAAAATATGCATATGCTTGAGTTCGTGACCTCGGTGGTCACCCCAATGTGATTTTCACTGAGCGTTGCACTACATTTCATACTATATAGTTCTTGTGTGTGTGTGTATATGTTTGTGTGTGTGTGCGTGTTTATTTTATGTGTGTGTGTGATTGAAATAGTGCCCCTTGAGCTAGGATGCCCTAGTTCTAGTTGTACAAACAGATAGTGGGATATAACTTATTTGTCCTAATGCAAATGTGTAGTATGGAATTCAGAATAAACCCTCATATGTAGTGAACTATGCAATCCTTGATGTAGTAGATATAAAATAGTAGATCCTTATACTAGTATATTCCTCTTAAATGCTTTCCCCACTAATGAGGCTAAATAAGACATATATATATGATTCATTTGCCTAAGTTTTGTCATTAACAAGTGAAAGGAAAACTAAAAGAGTGACAATAAATAAGTAAGACCTGAAATATAGGGAAAAAAGTGCCCAGAGGGGAGTCTTATCACCAAATCACATCACCCTCTCGATTTTCACAAGTGTGTGTGCTTGGACTTATAGTGTGATTTGGGTAACATGGGTACTATCTCCAAGTTTGGGAATTACTACTTGAGATAGACCTCTAGAGAAGGCTAGTTCCACTTTCTACGCTTAGTGTAAACTAACTCTAATGAAGGAAAATATTGACTATCTCTATCCTACAATTTCAAAGGACCAGGAAAGAGAAATAACATGAAAATGAAAGAAACTACACTATAGAGGGATGCAAAAAACAAGGGTATGAGAACAATCCATAATGTGTGAAAATGAAACAAAAAAATAGCTTAAAGAGGGGGATAATAGTTCTCCACATGACTAATAATAACACTCACAACAATAGTGAAATCCTACAAAATCCTGGAATAGACACAATACACTTGCATTAAGATTGAAGAGGCAAGAAGAAAATAAATCTCTCCTTATGCACTATTGGTTGATTGAATTCATTGTGTCACACATGTAACTACAAAAGAAACCCTAGATACCTACACAATACTCAAACACACATTAGATGAATAAAATATGCATATCTTTAGAGTTGGTGACCTTGGTGGTCACCCCAATGTGTTTTTCACTCGAGCATTTGCACTACATTTAATACTATATAGTTCTGTGTGTGTGTGTGTGTGTGTGTGTGTGCATGTTTATTTTGTGTGTGTGTGTGTGATTGAAATAGTGTCCCTTGAGCTAGGATGCCCTAGTTCCAGTTGTACAAATAGATAGTGAGATATAACTTATTTGTCCTAATGCAAATGTGTAGTATGGAATTTAGAATAAACCCTCATATGTAGTGAACTATGCAATCCTTGATGTAATAGATATAAAATAGTAGATCCTTATACTAGTATATTCCTCTTAAATGCTTTCCCCACTAATGAGGCTAAATAAGACATATATATATATGATTCATTTGCCTAAGTTTTGTCATTAACAAGTGAAAGGAAAACTAAAAGAGTGATAATAAATAAGTAAGACCCGAAATATAGGGAAAAAAGTGCCCAGAGGGTAGTCTTATCACCAAATCACATCACCCTACGATTTTCACTAGTGTGTGTGCTTGCACTTATAGTGTGACTGGGTAATATGGGTACCATCTCCAAGTGTGGGAATTTCTACTTGAGATATACCTCTAGAGAAGGCTAGTTCCACTTTCTACACTTAGTGTAAACTAACTCTAACGAAGGAAAACTATTGACTATATCTATCCTACAATTTTCAAGGGACCAGAGAGAGAGAAATAACATGAAAATGAAAGAAACTACACTACAAAGGTGATGCACCAAAAGAAGGGTATGAGAAATATCCCCAATGTGTGAAAATGAAAGCAAAATGTAGATTACATTGGGTGATAATAGTTCTCCACAATCTAATGAAAACACTCAAAACAACATTTCCATGCATACACAATAATAGTGAAATATTGCAAAATCTTGAAATAGACACAATACACCTGCAATAAGATTGAAGAGGAAAGAAGAATGCAAAAAAACACAGCAAGTGAAGATATATCCACTAGCTTGCATCTATTACTTCATTGATATGCACAGTTCAAAATTTAACAAAGTAAAGGCCTGGATCACCATGCAAGGGGCCCAATACAAAGACCTGCAGCACATTGGATTCACAAAATAAAATGGGCTGAGTTTTTATACTCAAATCATCCTCTCTTTTACAATGAGCCAACACTTTAATTTATAGAATTTGGGAAGAGAGAGAGGGGGATGCATTCCCAAAATTCACTTTCCCACCAATTTCAAGTCATGTTAAATGAGTGTAGTTCATGAATATTGACCTACAAAAGTAATGTCAAGGTATCCCATAACCTTCCATGGTGAAGGAATGATTGCACATGCTCATTAAATGCCTCTCCAACCACTATCAAAGAACCAAACTAAACTCGGATCATTTATTTTAAAATACACTATCTAATCTTAATCAATTTCATGGTTTCTTGGTTTTTCATATAAAGGTCTTGGAACCACGATTCCACAAAGACCAATTTTGTGTAATTCCCTCAAGATTTGCTCCAGCTTATCGCTTCTTGAGTGATTTTAGCTATTTTTGTCTTTCCAGGCATTTCTCACCTTCATTTGGCTGAAAATTTATATTTTGGTTGGAATTATCAATGAAATATTTCTCCCTTTTTCTAAAGATCTCTACATGATTTAATATTCTTGGTGCATTTAAAGGGTGGCGAGGGCCCATCCTTGTATTATGTTTGCTTGAATAAAAGTGGGGGATCATTATTTTAAAATAGTGCATTTGAGCTAGCTCACTAGATGGATATCCTCATGCATTGTTGGGATTTCCTTATGTGATAGGATTCAATATATTTAGATGCCTTGCATATTCTTCCCTCCCCTTGTCATTGAGCTATTCTCCTTTAACTTGGCTAAGTCATCTATTCACCTCGGACCCCTTCCATTGCACGCCAACCCCATACTCCACATTCCACATGTAGACCAATGATCTCCTCTGCTATGTATTGCAGATTTTTATATCCCATGACAAAATTTCCTTGAATTGGTTTGGACCAATTGGGCCTCCAACTCCCACATCGCCCGCACGATGACTCCAAGATCTACATGCCGACTAGGCTATGAGGGCCATTGACCGTTGATCCATTCGAATCCCTTTACACATTGGCAAAGTTGGGATCTCATGTCTCAGTTGTCCCATGTGGCTTGGGCCATTTAAACTCGCTTTTCCACATAGCACCCTACGGTCATTTTGGCTCTTTCGTGCATAATCGGCCCATCCTCGCTTGGGCTGTCTGGGCTGATTTTATCCGCCTCACTTGCAATTCACCTTGAAATCGGCTAAGGCTCATTATTTATCCTTTCATCTCGCCATGACTTAGCTAAGTTCCTACCGGGATCTTGAGGGCTCAACTTGTTTTTCATTAGCCTAATATCAACAGAGCTATCTCCACATTTTCTCAAATCCACCCATTGCCACATTTTTGGGGCTATCTATCTCCTTTGTTGTTTGTAAACAAATAACGAGCTATGAGCTCACCCTTACACAACCTAGCTAACTGAAGGCCTTCCACATTATCCCTTGATCCGTTAAGCTCTCCTTCGTGCCTAAGATCGAACTCCCAAGTTTTCTAGTTTCACTATGACTTGCCTATAACTGTGCATACTAAGTTTATTTTTATCTGATTTCCTAGGACAATTTGTTGCACGAGCTCCCTTAGTGTTTATTTGGTAGGAGACCAAGTTCCATGATTTAAGCTTAAAAATTTCCCCGCATGGGTCTTCTTTCAGTCGACGTATCTCCACCTTATGGCCTAACCTCCAATATTGTTAAACAATCCTAATAAGGCCTCCGATCATTTATAAAAATGGCTCAACCATATCGAGTGGCTCATCCCTTTAAGAATAGATTGATTTTCCTATAAGATAAATTGACGGTGTCTATGAGCTTTCCCACCTTCACACACCTTTGATTTGCAATGAAATTGTTCCCAGTGCTTGGTTCCATGTCTTGTATAGGCTAGCCTTGGAGCCTTAAGGCATTTCAAAGTGTACAAATATTGATTAGGTTAGACTCTCATTAAATTGGCTACTTGGCATGTGCAATATGTGAACTCTAGAAAACTCAAGACATGGCTTTGTATATGCACCAAAATAGTTCAGTGGTTATTCATCAAACAATTTGGTGTGTATGGAAGCTAGCTTAACTCATTCCTTCAAGTTCATAGCTCGATCTGATATGAGATGATTTCGGTTAGCTCTCCAAACACCCGCTTTTTTAAAGAATTATTCTAACCTCCTTGGACACTTCGCACTTTCCGATTGTCAGGGATCTAGTCAAAAGTGTTAGAGATCACTTTGAAACCATAATGCTGGATTTTACCATTTCTCCCCAAGTGGGCCCCATAATCAATTATAGTAATACAAGCTTTCTAGTTATCTAATTTTCCAGTTTAGAAAATTTGGATAGCAATTTGGTGACGCGTGGGGCCATTTTACTGATAAATGCAGTATGACTAGCTTCCTATAGTAATCCATTGGGCATGGAGTTTTCATAATCATACTAGATTGATCTAAACCCTAAAAAACTTTACCCCGGGATTCTTGGAATGACACTGTTTGTTTTTGGAACTTCCTTCCACTTCTCACACTCTTAATTTTCATAAGAAAATCTTGAAATTTGTTTTGTGAGAGTAGAAAATTATTTTAAAACTTGAATTTCACCCTTTCCTGCAATTGCAATCCGTTGAGGTTGAATGGGTAACACATGTTAGCTTGGACATCATGGAACTCTATTAAAATCTGCATTTCTTCCTTCTTTTGAATGTTCCATTTCAATCATGCTGACTTGTGCGCTTTGATGAAGGATAGATTTGATTTTTGACTTGGGCTGCCGCCTGACCTGATCACTGATTACTTGTAGGGGCACGAGAGGCTTGTTGCAGATGTTCTCACGAGAGAATTGTCAAGTATTCCTCCTTAACTGATTTTTAGTTGCTCTGTATTTGTTTTGATTTGAATTTTATAACTATTACATGCAACTAAGATCTTCTTACTACAACACCTGGAAGCATAATGCATTGTACTTACAAAGAACACGAAAAAATATACATACAAAGGAGAAAATCATACATGCCTCAAGTAATACATTTAGAGTGTGCACAAGCACTTCTTTTGCTGAAAACAAACCTACCCCTACTCTTACCCTAACAAGAGAGATGGCCAACTTAAAATAAAACTTGGTATAGGTGATGAGAAGTAGCTATCTCTCCTCACAATTGGGGGCCATGTGGACAATTTTTCATTAGACCGAGATGAGATTAAGGGTGAAAAGTTGGCTAAAAATTGATTTTCCACTCTCCCTTTCATCAAGGTGTCAATAAGAAATGAGACATATACCTCCTCTTATAGTTGTTTTTCAATTAGTTTCAAGAGGTATTATTGTTGATCCTTGGCACTTTGTGGTTCATAGGTCATGCTTAGAAGTAAGCATGATTTGGATGTGGCTTCTCCTTGAATCTAATGAAGCCAAGTACCTTATCGGACAAGGTCTAGTTTCTTGGATTTTCCCACTTCTCTAAATTCCAACCTTGATAAATAATACTTCTTACAATCCTTTGTGGAAAAGGTGACTATCTATGATTGGATTTCCTTCTTCATACACATCTACATACAAATGATGTGTCAACATTGTGCGTGGTACGAGAGATATGATGAAATCTTCTTGCTCATTTCCTTTCGTGGCATTACGGAACTCCTCTTAAATTTGAAACTCACTTTGATTTCTTATGCCAACTAATGGAGTGATTCTTAGATCATTGAAATCAGCTGTAACTCATTTTTTTCTTGAGATTTCCCCCTCCATCAAATTAGATTTTCCAAATAAAAGTCGAAAACTTTCAATAAGTTCCTACTCATTTAATGCCTTTGAATTTTATTTTCTTTCTTCCACAGGCTTAGCTTGGTAGTAGGTTGTTAGAATTCATATGACGGAGCTTCCAAAGCAATGATTTATATGGGATCTTCTCCACCAAAGCATTCCTCTAAATCAGAAAAATGAGAAAAATCTTCATTGTTCCTCTTGTATCGAAGACTCTTTTTCTTCTATAATGACCCCCAAATCTTCAATTTGTTTCCCTTGGTCCTCTTCCTCTTTGAACATGAAACTAGTAAGCTCAAAATTATCCTCCAAATCAAAATTTTGAGATGATGGGGAGGAAGAGAGTATTAGAACGTCTTGCATAATTTTCTTTACACAAAAAGATTCTTAACCCGCATTATTCTTTGTTATAGTACACGACTATTTGTGCTTGGTTGCATTGCTTGGAGAAGAATTTCTGAACTGATGCAACCTCATAAGAGTGATGCAAGCTCTTGACATGCTAATAAATTAGGGTCATCACATTCACTTGATATACTCTCCACACTTGGGTGTTTATCTTCACCTTTTTGCACATGGTTTTATCTCAGTTTTCTTGCTGATTTTTTCTCCTCTTTGCCTGGTTTTATAGCTGATAATGGATCAAAATCTCTACAAATAAATTGTCGTTATGTACATTGCATTCGGAACATGTTGACTACCAATATTCCTCAACTTCACCTTTCCTGTAACTATTACAATTTCATCCTTCATCTCTTGTTTTTGGACCTCAACTCCCACCGAAGGCTTAACCATTAGTGGTATTTTCTTGATATTAAATTTGGCAGCCCACTCCTTCAATTTTCTTTCCAAATCTTCCTTGCTAGGATCTTCAATCTTCTCCTCTTGTCTGTTGGTTTTCTGATTTTGTTCCTTAGTTGGTTTAACCATCAAAGGAATTTTTTCAATACCAAATCTCAAAGCCAAAATTTTCAAGTCCTTTGGTATTTCTTCTTCATTGGGCCTCTTTTCTTGCCCTTGGATGGTTTTTTTATTCTTATTTTCCCAACATGAACTTGCAAGAGAGGGGGTGTGTCGGGTCTGATTAATCCTTGCATTGTTTTTAGAGGTGGGAGAAGTGTAACTTCTTGCTATTGTGGAGGGAAAGATTTCTTTAGAGGGAAAAGGGAAGAAAACTCCAAATGGGATGGGAAATTAGAAGGTGAAGAATGTGAATCCACAAATGGGGCAACAAATAGATGACATTCATTTGGAGATTGCATGAATGGAGGCCTAGGGAAGCTATAGGATGGTTACATGGCTTCCAACTAACATGTTTGGATAACATTAGGTTCATAAGCGTGCCTCATTTTAATCCATTCCCCAACTTGAGTCAATACTTTGATTATGAACTGAACTTTTTGTTGGGGATCTAACTTACTGGAAAGGAGCAAATCCATGGGTGTGGAACATTGAAACCAATCTTAACTTTCCTTTTCATCTCCTTTTCTTTGATCAATACCATAATATTCTCCAACTCTTCAACTTTTATTTGCAAATAAACATCTCTGGGAATAAGATAACCTCTAAGATCTTCATACCAGCTTTCTAGGACTGTTGTATACTCGGCATATATCCATACTAATTTTCATCTTGTTCTTGTGAGTATGCATACTTAGATTGACTATAATCATAGAATTGATCTAGAGGTGGCTGATAATAACTTGTAAATGAATCTTGCAAGCCTAGAGATGGATTGCATTGATATGGTTGTTGCTGCAAATATGAATTCCACATGGGGAATGAAGCCATGATTGCACAACTTCATGAATGGAAGAAGATGGAAAGACATGGAGAGAAAGATGAATACAAAATGGATGGAGAATAGGTCCACAATTTTAGAGAACAAGTTGTTTGGACCAAGTGGAGTTGCCAAGTATGTTTTTGACATGTGGCTCCAAAGGATGAATCTCACCAAGAACACACGCACTTGATTAAATGAAGTGGTAATGTGTTTTAAACACTCTCCCACTGGTGTGCGTACATGGGTGTGATCTGTTATTACCAAATCACAACACCTTCCAATTTACACAAGTGTGTGTGCTTGAGCTTACAGTGTGACTGGGTAACATGGGTACTATCTTTAAGAGTGGTAATTGCTACTTGAGACAGACCTCCGGATAAGGTTGGTACCTCTTCGTACTCTTAGTGCAAAATAACTCTAATGAAGGAAAAATACTGACTATCTCTATCCTACAATTTCCAAGGGACTAGGGAGAGAGAAATAACATGAAAATGATAGAAACTACACTACATAGGTGATGCACCAAAAGAAGGGTATGAGAACAATCCCCAATGTGTGAAAATGAAAGCAAAATACATATTAGAGAGGGTGATAACATTTCTCCATAGTCTAATAACAAAACTCACAACAACATTTCCATGCATACCCAATAATAGTGAAATCCTATAAAATCCTAGAATAGACACAATACACCTGCATTAAGATTAAAGAGGCAAGAATAATGCAAATAAACACATCAAGGGAAGATATATCTATAAAATTTTAGAACTTTTACAAAGTAAAGACACGGATCACCATGCAAAGAGCCCAAGATACAAAGGCTCCGCTGACACATTAGCTTCACAAAACAAAATGGGCAGAGTTTTCTACTCAAAGCATCCTCTCTTTTACAATGAGCCAAGAATTTAATTTATAAAATTTGGGAAGAGAGAGAGAGGGGATGCAATTCCTGAAATTCACTTTCCCACCAATTGCAAATCATGATAAATGAGTGTAGTTGGTGAATATTGACTTGCAAAAGTAATCTCAAGGTGTCCTATAACTTGTAGCAGTGAAGGAATGATTTCCCATACTCATTAAATGCCTCTACAACCACTATCCAACAACCAACCTAAACTTGGCTCATTTTTCTTAAAATCCACCGACCACTCTTCATCAATTTTGGAGTTTCTTGGTTGTTTTTGAAGGTCTTGGAACCACAATTCCAATGAGACCAATTTTACATGATTCCATCAATAATTTCTCTAGTTATGGTTTCCTGAGTGATTGCAGATATTTTTGGCTTACCACACATTTCCTCGCCTTCACGGGGCTGAAAATTTATATTTTGGTTGGAAATCTCATTGAAATATTTCTTCATTTTTTAAAAATATCTCTACATGATTTAAAATTATGGGGACATTTAAAGTGTGTCCTAGGGCCCATCCTTGGTTTTATGTTTGCTTGAATAAAGGTGGGGGTCATTATTTTAAAATAATGCGTTTGAGCTAGCTCAGCCTAGCTGGCTATCCTTGTGAATCTTTGGGATTTCCTTATGTGTTGGGCTCTAATCTGTTTTGCTGGCTTGTATATTCTTCCCTCCCCTTATCATTTAGTTGTTCTTCTTTAACGTGGCCAAGTCATCTATTCACCACGGACCCCTTCCATTGCACGCCAACACCAAACTCCATATTCCATGTGTAGCTGGTCGGCGATCTCTTCTGCTATGTATTGCGGGTTTGGTTATCCCGTGGTGAAATTTCCTCAACTTAATTTAAACCAATTGGGCCTCTAACTCCCGCATCATCCACACAATGACTCCAAGCTCTACTGCGCTGAATCGGCCGTAAGGGACATTAACCTCCGATCAATTTACATCCATTTAAACATCAGAGAAATCGAGCTCTTGCATCCTGGTTATTTCGTGTGGCTCGGGCCATATAAAACCAGTTTTTCCATATATCACCATGTGGTCATTTCATCTCTTTTGTGCATGGCTGGCCCATCCTCGCTTGGTCTGTTTGGGCCAATTTTATCCACCTCACCCACAATTCACCATGAACTCAGCTAAGGCTCGTCATTTATCCTTTCCTCTCACCACAAATTAGCTAAGTTTCTACTAGGATTGTTGAGGGATCGACTTGTTTCTCATTGGCCTGAGATCCTCAGAGATATCTCCACATTTTCTCAAATCCACCCATTCCCATGTTTCCATGGCTATCTATCTCCTCTCTTATTATTAAACAAACAAGAAGCTATGATCTCACCCTTACACGACCAAGCTAACTCATGGCATTCCACATTAGCCCTCGAGCTGTCAAGCTCTCCTTCATACCTAAGCTCAAAATCGTGAGTTTCCTGGTTTCATTTTGACTTGCACATAACTATGCATTTTAAGCTTATTTTCACCTAATTGTGTGGGAAAATTCATTGCACGATCTCCCCTAATGTTGATTCGGTAGGAGACCAAGTTCCATGATTTAATCTTAACAATCTCCCCGCATGGGTCTTCTGTCAGGTCAACATATCTCCACCTTATGGCCTCACCTCCAATATTGTTAAACGAGCCTAATAAGGCCTCTAATAATTGATAAAAATGGCTCGGCCATATCGAGTGTCTCATCCCCTTAAAAATAGCTTGATTTTCCTGTAAGATAAATTGACGGTGTCTATGAGCTCACCCACCTTTACACACCGTTTAGTTTCAACGTAACTGTGCCCGGGCTTGGTTCCATGTTTTGCATAGCTTGTCCTTGGACCCTTAAGGCAGCTCGGTGTATAGATATTGATTATCTCAAACTCCCATTGAATTGGACATTCTGCATGTGTGATATGTGAACTCTAGAAAACTCGAGACATGGCTCGTTATTGGCACCAAAATACTTTAGTTGCTATTCATCAAACAATTTGGTGTGTATAGAAGATATCTCTACTCAGTCCTTCAATTACATAGCTCGATCCGATATGAGATGAGCTCAGTTAGCTCTCCAAACAAACAAAACAAATTTTTAATAATTATTCTAACCTCCTTGGAAACGTTTTCCTTTCTAGTGTCAGGATCTAAGCAACAATTTCGGAGAGCATTTTGAAACCATAATGTTGGATTTTACCATTTCTCCCGAGTGGGCCCCGTAACCAATTGTCATAATGCAAGCTTTACAATTACCCATTTTTCCAGGATGAAAAATTGGATAACAAGGAGAGTAGCACCCGGTGCTCCTATCCTCGATGGGTGGTTTTGTACAAAGAGTCAAAAGGATAAAACAATTAAACCTAGGAGATGAGTAAGATGTTGGGTGACATGCAAAAGCAGTAAATTGTCAATCGAAATATTAAGTAATAAATATTAAAAGGATATGAGTAATGTCAAATAAAAGTAAAAGGGATGTTAATGATTAATTATCTTTCTTAGTAATCATGCATGTAAATGAAATAATTATAGGTTATATGTACATAGTATGTGTGTGATTTAGTGACTACAATTTTCACCATGCACTTCCACTTTGCATATGCACTTCCCATCTCCACCACAAAACATGATAGTACCTTATTTTCCCTCAAAATATCCATAAGGTTCATTTAAAAACTCTAAGGCATCCATTAAAGCACATTTGGAGCTGGTTTTTCATCCTTGCATGCTTGTAAAACTCTTTCAGTGCCCTAGGTAGACCAAGAGGTTTTGTGCTCATATCTCATGATCCCGTGAATGGAATCACTCCAATTTTTTTCTATCCACTCCTCTTAAGGGAGCCTTTTATTTGATGTATGATTAATAACAGGTTCTTACTCCATGAAAGATTTATTCATGACTATTTTTTCCAGCCATCATACCCCATTTTGCCCAAAAACATTGATTTTGCAAAGGAGATTGTGAAAAATCCCCACGAGGGAATCTCACCAAACTTAGATCATTCATTCCTCTCCTCAATCCCATAATTTTGAGACATTGGTCATGATCTAAGAATAATAATTGATGTACTTATGAACAAAACCATCATTCCTTGCTAAAAATACTTGCAAACCCCATATACAAGCAAAATTGTTTCATCATTTTCTCTCAAACCCCACTAGATAATCCTTTCAAAATCAAAGAATGGTTCTCCCTCACAAATAAAATTATAAAGAATAAAAAATAACTCAAATCGGACAAGAATTTCTCCCAGAATGATAAATTGAAAATTTTCCCTTTCCTCCATTAATGCCAATTTGCAAGCCTTCCACACAACCATAACTTGTTTTTGAAATTCCCATTGATTCTAATGACAAATATCAAAAAATTAGAGAAACTATTCATTTTTGGCTTATATTTACAATGGATTGAGTTGTATCCAATTTTTATTTGATTTTCTCTCATTTTTCCCGAATTATGAAATTAGTTGCTCGTAACACTAAATTACAATTAAATTTGTGGATTTTCATAAACAATTGTGGTATCCATTTTTACTTGCACCATAGCATATTTTCCACTTTATAAGGATAGGTAGATCATACATCATAGAATGAAGTTCCACTACCCAAGATATGATCTTGCTTCATTTCTAGTGTCTAAGCACCCGAATATTGGAGACAATAACATAGAGCACATGGATTTCATGTTTTCCAATTTAAATCATCAAGAATAGGAGGATTATTATTGATCACAAAAATTTTATTAGATCATTCAAATACTTTGATTATGGGAACCATGGTTATGAGGTTTTCTATGATTCCTTTGAGGGTTCTCAAGAAGCTCGAATCTTTGTCGAATCCAAGAGGACTCATGGTTATTGAGTCCAAGTCATGTGTGTGGTAGGAGTGTAGTCTTCATAATGAATTCAAAATGATTGATAATTCATGTGAAGAGATAATAAATCAAGTTCATTACAAAGAAATGACTTGTGAATCCTACCATTACTTTTAGAAATGAAGAGTCGAAACAAAGTTTCCAAGCATGACCAATGATGATCAATCAAGATAAGGTGTGAAACATCATTTCCAGGTCTAAGAAGAGATATGTTCTAATCAGAGAAGTATTCAAGGAAGATCCTATCCAGTTTCAACATTCATCTCTACAATGGAGAAAGAGTGATATAACATCCTATAATGTCCATCTTCTCTCTCTTCTTCTCTCTTTTTTCTCTCTCTAACATTCTATTTATTTGTTAAGGAGTAAATTTTGTTAAAAAGTGACTTAATTCACTTAAAGTTTCTATTTCTTCATTGAGAATGCACTTTAAGTTGAAAGGTCACTTGGGAATGTGAAGAGCCATTGTTTCAAGTATAAATTGTAAGGATCTCTCCATTCTAAAAGATTGGTTTTTCTCTCCTTGAGCAAATTGTTTTAGGTTGTACCTATTTATTATTTCCTCCATTCTATTAACTTCGTACTCAACCAAATGTATTGCAATCTATGGCACAAATGAAAAGATTTGTATTTTATTTCATGGAATGAAAGTACCAATTAAACTTTGTATTGATTGTGATTTTTTGTTTCATAAAGCTTGTATAGGTGTGTGTATATTTTCGGCATCTTCTAATTGAACTATAAGTACTCTAGGTTATCAAATGATGGAATCAACAATACTATAAAAAAACTCCCTCTCCCTCTTTCACCACTATTTCCCTCATAGTTTTCTCTTCTCCACCTCATACATTTCTCCTTCTCTCGCTTACATTTTCAGTTACAATATGGTTATTTATGCACTCTCACAGTCTATGACCACCCCTAAGAGTTAGAAATAATATACATAATCCAAATTTCAATAAATGGGAACCACCCTTTATTAAAGTAGAGGGATTCAATCCCATTAGTGTTGATGAAGCCCATATTTTTTCCTTGACAAAATATTTCACCAAAAAAATAACCGCATGATGGAAACACTTGCACCAAAAATAATCAACCCACTTGTGAAGCGTTGTCAAAATTAACCGAGCTCAAAATACCAATTTAAACTTCTGGTTTGAACTAAAACAAAAAGCAATTGAGAACAAGAATAGGGAAGGCCAATACCAATTTTTTTCCCCAACCACGATTATCAAACAATTTTTTTAGTTTTCAACATTTTGTAGATCAACAAAACCATCGACCCCAAAATTATGACCCTAACATGTTTTTCCTACTCTATAGGGTCAAAGGTCATGATACTACCACTTGTAGAGAGTAAAATATAATTGTCCAATTCCTTCCTAAAATCAAAGACAAGCCTTTCAAAAACAATTTGTAAGGGCATTGAACCTTAATAATCATACTACATCACATATGCATCTTGTTGCACCCTAGAATTCCCATCTAGGAATTTATCAAAAAACCTTCCCAAACCATCATCGAATGTCATTTGAATAACATACAAGCTAAAAATGTACAATAAAAATGAAAGTTTCCTCCACTACAACCACAAAGAAAATAACATTAGGTCATAGCATTGGTCATAAATCATGACGTTGAAGATTCAACCTACAAAACAGTTAATCCTTATGTGGTCTTATATCTAGGCACACTGGGGTAGCCATGCGCATGATTGGAATTATAGAGCTAAAAACTAATGAAGAAGCCAACTTGATTACTAAGAAAAAAGAGTATCACACTCGATTCCCTATTTTAGGCCCCCTTTTAAGTGTAAAATATGAAATCCCCTAACAACTAGGGAATTACGATATTATCATTGACCTTGCCAAGACATTTTGCCATATTTTTATTTTGGATCCCTTAAGGAAATCTCCACTCCATCGATGCGCACTCCTAAATTTCATTGGACTCATAAATTTAGCATATGTAACACCTCTAATAGAAGCATGGTTTAAATACATAGACATTGATATATGTTCCCTCTAGCTACCACAATGAGAGACACAACCTTTTTATTTGTCCTAGGCCAATTCCCGCAAATGAATAAATTACTAGAAGAGGAGAGCACTGCTTCTCCACTTACGGATATGGATATATGAAAACTTGGAAAATATAGCTATGGTGGATGATTGAGAATCCATTAACATCATCCCTTTCTCACTTCTATAGAATCTTGGATGTGGTGATACTAACTACTCATCTACTAGAAACACTCTTTATGTGTATGAAAGTCTTAGAGCCACTTTAGTTGGTATCATCATTCTTCCCATAACTCTTGGCCCAAAGATTATCCTCACTGAATTATACATCATAGACCATGATAAAACTATAACATGATGTTGCGGAATCCATAGATCCATCGGATGAAGGCGATTCCCTCAACGTTATTTTAGGAAATTCATTTTTGCATCTCGAGAAGGTTTCCATTGCTACAGGATACCCGAACTTGTTTGACATAATCCAATCCAATGCTGAGATATTTTTGGACACCCATGTTCACCTTGACTTAAATAAAATGATATACAAACACCCACTTCCATAGGAAATGGTAAGCACTAAGTTATAAAGGTTTATTTTGAATCCAAACTTGCTCTCCTAGTTCTTGACACTCCTCCTCCTCTTAAGAAAGGTACATATGAGGATTTAGAGGCAGAGGGAAAGTAGTATCCCCATCAACCAATTTTTATACATTATATTTAAGACTGTATTCATGAAATACACTCCATAAAACATTAACATCATAGAAAAGTATTCACCTCTTGTCCTTTTGTTTGATTTGAAAGGCCCTTACATGTACCATTTTTTCTTACCCAAGAATAGAAAATATCAACCTTATCTAGGAACTATGGTGGACATGAATCGGTTGAAATAAATGATAATAAATTTCTACCATCTAGTCTATCTTATGACCCTCTCCCTGAAGGCAACCTATGGACAATGTACCATGATGGATTTAAGTGTGTTACTGAGGGTATGGGTTCAAATAGTCTTAATTTCTCTTGGAATGATGATTTATCCTTTTAGTGTCTTTATAAACTCTAAATGCACTAACAACACAATTAATTATGAGGATTTTTTATCAGCCTCATCTTAGTCCATAGACTTTTCATTCGAGAGGCTATAAATCCTTGGAAATTCTCAACTTATCACCAACTAGGTGTTAGAGGTCTACCAGGACTAAAGGCGAAGATTTTAAACTAAACAAAAATGTTTCTCGAGACATTGGTTGAGGATTTATATTTCATATCTATTGAATCAATCCCTAAGACTCAAAACCATTTGGATGATTCTATTATATCGCTTCTACATGATATTCTCCTTTCACTAGCTTCCCAAAGTTTATATTTTTGTATCCTTGTGATGTGGCCCTTTCATCAAGAAGGAACTTACATCGAAATAGGTGTAGTCAAACTGGAAAACCTTGGATTGTTAGATATTGATATAGAAAATAACGATGAAGCCATTATAGAATACTTACATGCTTACAAACACCAACCTTTCTCACATCAAAAGAGGGATTCTTCCATGAATTTACATGCTTTGTGTGCCCTAGGAAATGAATATTATGATTCACAATGTAAAATCAAAAACTACGATTAAGCCATTGAAGACCTCGACATTTACAAAACGAAACAATAAATTTTTGTATATACTGTCACCTCCACCTAAGTTTGAAGAAGTAAATTCTTCCATCATCAAAGACACTATTGATATAAACATAGGGACATAGGAAGAAGAAAGGATATTTAAATTCAGATCTTCACTCTCACTACAAGAAGTTAAATACCATAAATCCTAGCTCATAAATTTATCTAAAGTTTTCATTATCTCCTATTCCGACATGACTGGTATTCACAAAGATGTAGTCTTCCATAACTTAGTCATGAAACCTAAAGCCAAGTTAATCAAACAAAAGTTATGACCAATGAATCCCAAGATAACACTAATGGTGAAAGAGGAATTCATTAAACTCCTCAAATTTAGTTTCATCGGACTAGTAGATTATACAAATTGGTTTTCTTGCATTGTGCCAATTTTGAAAAAAGAAAGGTAAAATTTGAATTTTTATCAACTTCTGCGATATTAACAAAGTATGTCCTAAAGATGAATTTTGGTTTCCATCCATTGATGTTATTATTGAGGAAACTATTCGGTATGAACTCCTTTCACTTATGGTTGGGTTCTATGGCTATAATCAAATTTTCATTTCAAAAGAATATCAAAACAAAGCTGCATTCACCACCTCTTGGGGAAAATTTTATTATACCATCATTCCCTTTGGTCTCAATAACACACGGGAAACCTACCAATGAGAAATTACCCACATATTACATTACTTAATTCATAATATTGTTGAGTATTACATTGATAGTATCCTTATTGAAGATAAAAATAGTTAAGAACATGTAGGATTTATTAGAATTATTATCATGCATCTCATTGATTATGACATTACCGTAAACCCTGAAAAATAGAGAAGAACAAGTGGAAAGTTATTAGGATACATCAAATACTAGTAAATTATAGATGTTTATCCTACTAAGATACGATGCACATTTTTAGCACGACCTAGCCTTTACAAGAAATTTTATTTTTGATCACGCTTCATGAGTTAGAGTTGACCTATATTAATAAAAAAATTATTCAAGGGAAAATTGTTATTGATTAGTTGGAAAAAAACCATTGTACTCAGGACATCTAGTAAACATTGAATTCCCTAATGAGCTAATCTTCTATGTAGATAATATTAATGTAATTTCATCTCCCTGATATGCAAATATTATCACTTATCTCATTAAGCACGCTTATCCATAGGATTTCAATTCCCAACAAAGGTGACACCTTTATGTCATGGTTGTAAAGCATGTAATTTTAGATACAATCTTGTATAAGATATCATTTAATTTCACGATCCTTGATTTCATCGACGAATAAGATTATAAGCACATTTTATTCCAGTGTCACGATGGGGTCTATGGCGGTCACTTCGATGGCCATGAAACAACCCACAAGATTCATAGGATGAGCTATTTTTGTCCCCTATTGAGAACAACTCTATTGAGTATGTACGAAAGTGTCCCAAATGTAAATAATTTTCACATGTTATACACATTCTAGCACAATAACTTAAAACTATTGTTATGTCTTGGCCCTTTTCTACTTTGGGTCTTGATTTAATCGAAAAAAAAACCCTTGTTTCTACCGATGGGAATTTTTTTATCATAACCAAAATCAAATACTTCATGAAATAGGTAGAGGTTATTCCTCTCACTTTTGTCTGGTTTTGTGATAGAAAACGTTTCCTAAACAAAATTATTTATAGGTTTGGATTCCCACAAGTTATCATTTCTAACAATGGGATATCCTTCAAGAACCTAGAGATGTGACAACTATGCAAGACATTTTCAATTTCACACCATACCACTTCTCTCTATTACCCTCAAGCCAATAGACAATTTGAATAAAAAAGACATTGAATTCCATCTTTCTTAACATGGTTAAGAGAAATAAGAGGGATTATAATTTATAGTTATATATCACATTATGGACTTATCATACTATGATACATACATCCATAGGTGCTACCCCTATTCATTGGTTTTTGGGCCAAATCCATTCTTCCATGTGAGGTTCAACTTCATATCATGTGAGTGTTGATCCAAGGGCTTCGGGATGAGGAAAATTATATGAAATCACACCTAGCTACTTTAGAAATTTTAGATGATAATCATCTCAATTTTTGTAACATCATGAAGGATATACTACTTGTATGGATTAAAGGTATAATAAGAACATTCACGAACACCCTATTCAGGTCAATCACATTGTGCTTCATCAAGATAGTTGGATAGAAAAGGAGACCGAAAAGGGACACAAGTTTTGAATGAACTGGTTTGGGCCTCATTTAGTCACTAAGAATTTCAATAATGGGGCCTTTCACCTCTTTATTGTTGAAGGTGAGGAGTTTGGTGAGCTTATTAACTCTCTTTACCTCAAGTGATATTATGTCTAGTATCATGTCTTTCATTGTTCTTTGTACTTTCACTGTATCTTTTGTTTCACCTCATTATGTTTAATACTTGAAAATTTTGTTAAAAATGAGATTTAGTTTGTTTTATCTACATGATGATCCCTTTTATCCATATATTATTAACTATTTCACCTCTCATACTATTGTCTTAGTACCATTTATATTGATTCATATTTTCATTATAGCTTTGGTTTTTAGTTGGCTAGTGTTTTGATTCCCTTGTACCTAATAAACCTTAGGCTGAGTATAGGGGCTTTGGTTTATGTAGGTATCTAGAAGATTTCTCAAGACACCTTCCCTACTTATCTCTCTCTCTCTTCGAGAATGAAATATTGGCATGTCTCACCCTTGAAATATCTCTTTCTCACCCAAGTATTTGGTGTTGAGCCATTATATCCTACTAGTTACATGTGGATGTAGCATGAGAGATACTTTTCACTTCAATATAAAAAAATGGAAAATCAAAAGGAAAACAAAGAATACAAACAAAATAGAGAGACTATTATTAATTGATCTACCATATTACTCACCCTTCTTGGTCTTTCATGATGACCCCATATGTCTTACAGATCATGTAAGGCCAACATTTGAGAGTAATTCCCTTACTCACCCATGTATAATATTTAGTGATGATCCCATGCATCTTCCAGGTTACATGAGGTTAGACATGTGTGTTATATTTATAAAAATAAAGTGTTCTAGAAAGACCAAAAAAGTAAAACATTGAGAGTTCCCAAATCCTAGAGAAAAAGTAATTATTTTTAAAAAAAAGAGAAATAATTCCCATTTACATTTGTGTCATGATCAGCTATCGAAAGGTTTAAAACTAGATGTCTATATTGAACTAGTCAACATAGATTTACATTTTTGCTTCATCCATTGCATCACCATACATACAAGTCTTATAATTTACAATGGCATACATCCATTTTGTTACTAACTAGATTGCATATATTTATAAGAAAACGACGCTTAAAAATACATAATCAAATGTCTCTAATAACATCGGTAAATAAAATTTGGGTGTGTGTGTGTGTGTGTGTGTGTGTGTGTGTGTGTGTGTGTGTGTGTGTGTGTATTTAGTGTATATATATATATATATATATAGACATATATATTTAGGTTGATAAAATTTTATACAATATGTCATCACATCCATGTTGAATGGGAAAGAATGGGCTCAAAAATAAAAATATACAAAAATGGGGCATCCGAGTGCCTCCATGTATCATATGCCTTTGTAGTGTCTACTACAAATAAGTTCATTGATGTGATCCTCCATCTGAATGATATGAAAAATCCTAATCCTCTGCTTCAATGAACCTTCTATAGAATGATGAGGGATCCTTGATTGAATCGTATGGCATAACCCACTTACCTATGGTTCTAACATTATCTGCATTTGGGTCCTCTTGCTTAAGGAAGCTCCATGTTTTCCTTAACATGTAATCATCATTAGAAAAAAATTTCAGTGTTATTTTTTTTATGTCAAGTAACATTGATGTCAAAGGAAGTCTTGAGTGCATGATGTTTTACAGGTGACATGGGTGATAACATGAGGTGTCATTCTTCAAATAAGATGAATATTGGTTGTAACATGATGACTAGGTGTGTATGCACGGTTCTTGAGGCATGGTCAAGTAACTAGGTGTTGAGAGTGAGATCGAAATGTGGTAATTTTTTCCATGAGGTCTAACATGATCAAATAGATTCTACAAGTTGATATCAAGTCAAGTTTCAGTAAAGTCATATGTTGAGACAAATCATTCTAAGCCTAATCCTAGGCCAAGAGTAAGCGAGTTAAGTCGAGGCATGAAGTTGAGGAAAATTAGGCTGGTACAAGCATGTGAAATGTGTTTTTAGGTTGTATAGTAGGTGTATATCATTTATAAGGTCAATATTTAGATGCATGTTGCATGTTTAAGATCCTTTTCAAGTAGATCATTCAAGACAATTCTAGAAAGACAAGTAAAATCATTATGCTTGGTGAGATTAAAAGGTTGTATAACATGTTAGATAATTATAGGTCATGAAAAAGGTCATTGTAGAGTTTTGGACCAAGTTTAAGGTCAAGAGTCAAATATGAAAGCAAGAAAATTCATTTTGAGATCTACTTAGCCCTCGAATGTCATTCCCAGCTCGATAGGTCACTTTTATTGCTCACCCATATGTGTGTACTATGCATGGGAGTCTGATATTTTTAGGATGTTAGGGCATGGAACTAAGAAGGTATAACAAGAAGAATGATGTCATTTGGTTGTCAAATATTTATGAATGATTATTAAGAATAAAAACATGTCAAAACCCTCAAACCATAGTCTTAGATCGATAAGAAAGATATGAGGTGTATAGCCATGATATGGTTTGAGAAAGATAATATGATGATTCATGGTTGTATAGAATTCATCATAACACTTGTTGGTGGCATTTTCATGATTCAGGTGTGTTGGTAAATTCAAGAAAAACCTCTATTTTGAAGAGATTTGTAGGTACAATCATGAGTTGGTAGAGTAATAATGCAAAACCAATTTTTATAGGAATATTTGGTTATTTGGTTATTTGGTGATGAAAATATATTGGTTTGTTCAATGGATAAAATGGAATAAAAAAGTCTTCCAATTTTTCCTACCACTTTTTTCCTTAAGGGCTAAAATTAGTCATAACGGTTTAAGGTGTGTTTGGTTCAAATGCATATTGTAGTAGTGTCTTATGGGATTGGATAGTGTGTTGGTGTCTCAGATGAAGTTTTGAAGTTCATATTTTAATCAAATGAGGTGTTTTTATTTTGAAACTATAATGTCCTAATTATCCCTATTATGCTTGTCAAGAGGGTTTGTTGGAACATATATGCAAGATAATATTTCTTCATGTAACCTATTCTTATGTGTGCTTGGAGAGGTGTGTTAGGATGTTATTGAATTGTTCCATGTAGTGGTTTTACCAAGAAGTTTCTTTGAATGAGTTAGAAGTGGTGGAGATCAAGATTGGTTCTTGAGTCTTTGAAGAAGGTTTGATAAGTTTGAGAAATGGGGTTGTTTAAGTGACCTATACCTTGAATTGAAGTATTTTACGATTTTTGAGATAGTAGAGGTCAATACCTTCTTGTAGATATGTTGCATGTGCCATGAAGAGGTGTTTTGATATGTGAAATGGTTCACTTTTGAAGGAAGAAAAATAGGTGCTTAAGACCAAATTGAAGGTGCTTAATAATTGGTGTGTTTCATGATAAAGTTAGATGATACATAGTTGTTTGAGATTTTGGTGGTGTTTAAAGGATGAATATAACATGTTCAGAGCTTGTTAAGTCTTGGTGATGTTACTTTTTTCCCTTTAAATTCAAACTTGTGACTATTGGAGCAAAGACTGGTATTTTAGGCCTTATAGTGAAAATTTGTGTGTTGTGGCCTTTGCTGACCTATAATGTCTCTTGAGGTTATTTATATGAGTGTGTGAATTTTTTTATGTTGACATGACCAATGTTAATGGTCTTAGATAACATGTGGTTGTTTATGGTGTGTGTCAATTATAAAAGTCAATTATATTAGCTCATTTGAGCTAGGTTAGAGGATGGAGATTTAAGAAAGATAGAGAGAAGTGTGTGGAGTGTTGTGAGGGTTAAAGAACATATCGGTAAAGAGGGTGAGAAGCTCGGTAGGGAAGAGAAGAAGGGATTTAAGGTCATTAGACCTAATCAAATTTATGAAGATGCAAATTTGAGTGAAGGAGATAGAGTAGTTTCAAAAGGTTTTGAGTGAGAGTGAGTGACAAAGAGATCACAATCAATTTTTGAAGCAACACAACATCGGGTGATCATCCATTTTAGGTTTCTAGGTTAGTTCTTATTCATCTTAGGGGGTTGTAGCCTCCTTGTATGATTGGTTCCTAACTAAATCAAGGGTTGGTGCTCCTTTTTGGGTTGGTGCCTCACTAAATAAGGGGTTGGTGCTCCTTGTAGGTTTGGTGCCCTACTAAACTAGGATTTAGTGCTCCATGTGGCATTAGTGCCTCACTAAATTTGAAACATGGTAATATAATGTTCTATTTTAGTGGGTTTTCTTCCCCTTGAGGGTTTCCCACTTAAATATGGTGTTCTTGTGTTCTCTCTTATTTCATGCACTTGTGGATGGTTGTTACACACTTAATAAGCTCACATTGATTATGTATGTTGAATGGTTGATTTAAATTATGTATGTAAGTAATGGTAAATGAATTTTAAAAATTTATTACCGATTCACCCCATCACTATGATTACAATAATTGGTATCATAGAAAGGTCCTTTTGAAGAAAGTCTAACAACTTGGAGGAGATCTTTGAAGCACAAGTTTGTTTGGAAAAATGGATGAAGAAATATTTATCTTTCAATCTCATGTATTCAGTGGAACTAATTATGTCTTTTGGAAGTTTAGAGTGAAGGTCTAATTAGGTGCTCTTGGGTATGATGTTTGGCAATCAGTCAATATTGGGAACATTGCTTCATCAGACCATATGTAAGTGATAGCTAAGAATTCCATCTTGAGTGGATTGGTCGAATATTTTTATTCCAAGGTGATGTAATGTGAGTTAAATAAGTATTTATGGGAAAAATTGAGTTCTTGTATGAATAATATAGCAATACTAATGCAAATAACGATGATATCTATATTAAGGACATCAATCATGATGAGATCCATTATATGCTTATAAAAATAGTACGATGCATGCTTCTATAAAGGATAAAATGAAGTTGTTGTAGATGAAATTGAAGTAGTATGTGAAAGTTTCCTAGACATGTTTGAATCTATAAATACAAAAAGTATTTTTCATAGTGATTCTCGATAATAAAAATTGTTGTGTCAACTATGACATATTGCTCATGACTATGGAAGATGATAGCAGTTTAAAACATAAGGACCTAGTTTTGGAGGCTGATTCAACTAAGAAATAAGAAGATGTGATTCATGAAGCCCTAACCATAGAGACATGTAGTAAAGAGATCGAATAGAACCTTGAAGAAGATTTGATTGGTGTGAGATATGGATAAATGAAGATGATGTGTCAAAAAGTGTAGTAGAGCTTGAGATTCGTTATAACCGATTCTGCAAGATAAAAAGGGTATGGTATTATCAAAAAAGCATCAAGATACATGTCCATCATTATATCAAGGTATGGATATTTCTTCAATGAATATCTCTTTTCATTCAATAAAAGTGAACATAAAACTATAGACAAGTTGAAGAAGGAACAATTTTCTCCAAATGACCGAGTAAATATTATCTGTTTGTGGTGTTGGAAAATTTATCAACACTCTCCATGGGATTCATGACATGGACTAACCACCTCATGTGGATAGAATAACCACATCCCTTGGATTGATTAACTCTAGCGATTTTATTGGAGATTAATGCATGTGGGTTTTGGTCTAATGGAAATCATTTCCAACAATTGGTATTAGATAAAAGGTCACGGGTTTTAATCCCCTTGGGTAACACCGAGAAGGGTTTGTTAGAAAATGTGTCACCACTCCTCGTGGGATTCATGACATGGAATAACCACCTACCATGGATAGATTAACTACCTCCTTGGATTCATTAACTCTGCAATTGCATTGGAGATTAATTTCTATGGGTTTTGGTCTAACGAAAATCATTTCCAAAGGTGGTTCCAAGTGCACCAAGAAAGTATATAGGTATTTATTTTTGTGTATCAAGAAGGTTAACATGTAGAAAAATATAGTTTGGATAATGTAACTATGTTGCATACCTAATGAGAAATAATATAAGAATTGAAACTATGTTGAAGGAAAGACATTTCAAAAGGTTTCTTGAATACTATGAAGAGTCATGAGGTCACAAATCCCAATGCAAGTACATGGAGGTGTAAGGTATGGTATTATCTAATATTTCTCAACTCATGAATTCATTTTGTATATGTGTTCATCATGGATATATATGTTAATAATAGAATTATGCCAAGAAGGTATGATGTTGGCTTAGACTATTTTGAAACTTGTTTAAAGAATTTGAAGTGTTAATCTCATTATTATATAATAAGGATGAAAAAATTACTGTTAAAAGGTCAGGATTGTTTTCATGTTTACTAATTATGTTAAGTAATCATAGTTTCTCTCCAAGAAGGTGACAGAATAAGGTTTTTGAGAAGCTCAAGAAGCATGAATCCAGGAGGATAGTTAAAGAGGATTTGAATAACCTACATATGTTGCAGAACAAGTAGGAGTTGGAAAGAACTCGTTTACTTATGTCAAGCTATCAATAAGTTGAGGAGACAAGATATGATTATGTTAGATGTTGCATAGAAGGATGCAAGAGTAATGATCAGCTGTGATCAATATTTGATGATATACCAAAGTGAAATAAGGTGGTAGTAAAGAAAAACATGGAAGTTCTTGATTTTTGTACGAGTCATGAAATAATTAAAATCGTCGAGATGAGATGGTACAAAGTGCACATAGGATTGTTGAAGGTCAAAATATTGGCGAGTACAAGTTGAAGTGTCAAGGATGAATGTTTCTACGGTGTTATTGTGTCTTGAGTACAAAGTTATTATCATCAAGAAGGATGAATATTTCTATGAAATATATGGTGACCTGATCAAAGGTATGTCTTTATGTTGCTTTTATACATGAAGCTATCATAAATTGTTTCTTAAAGTACTATCATGAAGGTTTAATCCTCTATGAGAACCAAATGGAAGAATGAATGTCTTGATAAGAGTATGGACTTCTTTATGAAAGATATATCATCAAGAAGTCAAAAAGAGACCATGTTTCTCGTAAAATAAGGTCTTATCCATAAGTTGTAACACTGTAGCTTGAGGAATATAGTTGATAGCTTGAATTTCAAGATGCTACAGGTGATTAAAGTAAGAAAATGTTTTAGTATGCTTGGAATAAAGTCATAAGAAGGATACATGTATTGTTATTATGCCATAAGTTTCTTAGGTGAATCTGTTAAGAAGAAAGGTGATTCTTAAGTGCTTAAGTGCTAAGAATGTGTTCTCAACATTCAAATAGGATTAAGAAGGCCTAAAAGAGGTTGAAAAGTGTCAAGTGTTACAATGAAAGAGGTTTGAAGATCGAGAAATGTGATAGACAATTTAAAGATGTGATAGTATGCTAGTGGTTCTTGGTGTCACCTTAGTTAGGTTTGTAGATACTAATAATTATCTTGAGAAAGAAGTTATGTTTGAAGGTTTAACGAGGTAGTTTTCTCTAAGAAGAACCAAATATTAGGTAAATCATGTTTGTTATATGTCTAATATGTAAATGGATTTAAATTTACTCAAGGAGATATATAATTTTACAGTGGGGAACATTTGTGATCTATTCTCGATTTGAAATATAGTTTTGTAGTCACAAAATCATGCACTTTAGACATTTATTTATCCTGGTCTCATACTACTATTTAGAAGGTTCTTGAGTGAAGAAAGTACTAATTAAACATCATTTTTGGCCATCTTGTTTTATTTTATTTCATCATTACTGACCATTTTCATTCATATTCCCAGTTTTTTTCATTCATTTCCCATCATTTTATCCTTCGATTTGGTGCTCCTGTGCTAGAACTGGGCACCTATGGGCACTCTGGTCCCACCAGGGGTGCCTCGGTCCCTTTTTCACTTTCCCGCCACTTTTTGGGGATTTTTTATCTATTTTACATCCTTATCTTTCTTTTGGTTAGACTTTTTGGGGTTTATTACGAAATTAGACCAAGAACCCTATACATATAAAGTTACAAGACCATAATAAGGGACCTAACATCACTTACTACTATCATCCCATCTAGTGTTGCATACATCTATTACATTAGAGATCACTTGCATCCACATAGCTCCATCACCAAGGCATAAGGCTAGGAAATCTGAATCAAACTTCATAGGGGAAGGGATTCTATTCTATTCCATGCACACATTCTATTAAATTTTCTACACATAGTTATTTCTTGCTACTTCACAAAGCGAAATTGGCACAAGAGGAACCTAGGAATGTTCACATACACTTACACATAGAACTACATCGTTTTGAGATGTAGTATAACACTCAATTAGTAAGTCCACCATTATGGTAGTTGAGGTCATTCCAACCCCTTCATATGCATTTTTTAAAGGTTTGATGCTTGTTTTATGGTCTTCGGGTCTTTCTTCCATCTTGAGTTATTGGCAACATAGGATGCAAGACATAAAATCTAATGTGATACACAATGAAGGCTCCAAATTTCCTCTCATCCCTTTGAAGATAAATTTGAGCTTTTTACAGACAAGGGAACCCAGATAGCATACCAAAGCACCAAAGTGGGTGCCCTTGTCCTCCCTCTAGGTGCTCCAGTCTAGCTACATCCTCAAGATCTGTCCTTTTCGAGACTTATGCATAGTTTTTACTACTTCCTTATTTTCTAGTCACACCTACGACATATTTTTGTCACTTCGTTAAATCAACTAAGTTCTTTCCTCTTCGTTCTTGCATATTAGGTTAGCATTTCCTTTTGCATAGTTTTTAGCTCATTTACATTCTTAATTACTACATATACTTACTTTATTGCAACTATTTATAGCTTAGATTAACTATCCCTACACTACCTAATTAGTTGTATTTTAGTTAATTATTTCGATGAACCTAATGATCTTCACGCTTATGATGTTCATTTCCCTCTATCATGGGTCAATTTTCTTTATCTGATTTACTTAGGAGATACCCTAATTGTTAGGATGATTTGAAAAAATCCTTAGACACCATGTATTATAATGACAATACGTCGTCACATGAACTAAGTCCTATGCTCACTTTTCTATTTAATGAACCTAGTGAGTTTCCATCTACTCAACCGCTATTGGACTCAATCCATGCTTTACATCCTTTATTTAAAGAAAAATTTACAACTATGGAATCCATGATTGTATCCCTTAGATATGAAATTCAAAAACTTATGGATGCTTCTCAATCTCATGTTTGTGCTCCTTGTACATCTTATATGCAATGTATGTCCACTACATGTCATCTAGTTGAACCTCAAGACATACCATTTCTTGAGCCTCTTATGTTTGAGCACAATACTATGCCACATGACATTCTTACTCAGCTCCTTAGTCATCAATTGATCACTTTTCCACCTACTCATTGCTATCCTCCTTATCATCTTACAAATATCAAGGTCGTCCATATTGTAACTATCATAGAATCAATGGACATAATGAAAATGATTGTTATGATTTACAACGTAGAGTCAAACATCTTGAGCATCAAGGGTTTATCTCATTCACTTCCCAACTTCATGTTACATTATCCTCTCCAAAGGTTACATCCACATGGGCTCCTAAGGCTACTCCTTCTTCGGTTATTCATGATCCACCTAAGAAATCACCTATGGTATCCCCAAGTCATCAAATTCAACCACGTATTGGAAATTAGTTCACAAACCCCTCCTACTAGTCATCCATTGTATTACCAAATAAATATAAGTAGTCTCCTTTGAGACTTAATGAAAATTGTCCTCCCTCAAATATAATCTCCAACCAATTAATTTCATCCGAAACCAATTCTTCTCATAATTTTTATGATATATTTTCACTTTCACCGCCACCATGAAATATTCTACAATTACCTCCTACCATGCCTTGTAATGCCTTGATTGCTTTATCGACTCTACATACATTAATGATTGCGACCCAGATACATCTCATTATGGTGATGATCCATTGGATGATCACACTCCTCTATCATTTTCAGGTCCTATCACTTTTGTTAAGGCAACTACTCCTTACATTGATCCACTTAGTTCCTTCGACTAGATTTCCATTACATACACAATTGGGGTAATAGTATCTCACATATTCCCCCTCATCACATTCCTCGCATTTATGCACACATCATTGTATCCTTTTAATTACATATCATCTTTTCATTATTCACTTTCATACCATACGCATAATAATTATTACTATAGCATCATCATTACCCATTGACACACTCTTGTGCTTCGGTTCACACTTGACTATTGAGGGCTTACTAGACATGAACCCCACAAAGTGCACTATAGGCATCACACGGTGTGTTTCATCACATCAGATGGTATACACCATACATTCTACATTTACTATACAACATTTTGGAATTTGTGCATTTCTACATCATGCTAGTCATCATTAGACACACACCATGATCTACACATCTTACATCCTACACTACTTACCTTACATGCTACATTATTTTTTCTCTACAAACCTTACATACCATTAATTTTACACCATGCATTTTCACACAATTTGTACATACCATGCTAGTATTCATTATATATGAGTCTAGTACTACATCATCCTACTTGCTACATTACTAGTCTAGTTACATACATTACATGCCACATTATGCATTACACACTCTACATATATTGCATTGCATTTTACACATAGTGTATTTATACATTTCACTCATCATATGGTCAAATTTTATCATTGCATATACAGTACATTGTCTTCTATGCACTACACCCACCACCCGATGATGCACTTTAGTTCCTCGGTCCATACTCGACTACCGAGGGTTTACAAATCAAATGGAATTTACATTCTTAAAACACTTACTATTTGAAATTTCATCATGCAACAATCCTAGGTTAGTGACATACGCTTTAGGATAAATCATCACCTATTCTATCATTTTGTAGTGGTATACACCTTAGGTTACATCACCACTCCCTCTTTTCATTTTGTAGTGATATACGATTAGGGCTAAATTATCACTCATCCTTTCATCTCATAATGATATATGCTTAGGCTAAATCATCAATTTTAATTTTTGGGATCTTTCTAGCCATTTTACATCCTTATCTTTCTTGTGGTCATCCTTTTCAAGGTTAACTAAGAAATTAGACCAAAAGAACCCTATAACTATAAATTTATGAGACCATAATAAGGGACCTAACATCACTTACTACTATCACTCCATCTAGAGTTACATCCATCTATTGCATTGGAGATCACTTGCATCCACATAGCTCTATCATCAAGGCACAAGGATAGGACATATGCATCACACTTCATATGGGGAGGGATTCTATTCTATTCCATGCACACATTCTATTACATTTTCTACATGTAATTATTGTTTACTACTTCACAAAGTGCAACCTAGGGAATGTTCACACACACTTCCACATAGAACTACATTGGTTACGAGATGTAGTGTGGTACCTAGTTAGTAAGTCCACCATTATGGAAGTTGCGTTAGTCTAACCCCTTCATATGCATTATTCCTTTTTTAGGGTTTGATGTTTGTTTTGGAGTCTTACAGAATTTCTTCCATCTTGAGTTATTGGTGACATACAATGTAGGATAGTGAATTTGATGCAACACACAATAAAGGTTCTAAATCACCTCTTATCCCTTTGAATATCAATTTTAGAGATTTTACATAGACCATGGCACCTAGATAGCATACCAAAGTGCCTACGGGCTCCCAATCCTCCTCTAGGTGCTCCAGTCCAAATAGATCCTATATCTTTTTCCTTTTTGGGACTTCTACACATTCATTCCTACTTCTTGATTTTCCAGTCACACCTGCGACATAGTCTCATCACTTCATCAAATCAGCTGAGTTATTTCCTCTTCCTTCTTGCATATTAGGGTTAGAATTTATTTTTACATAGTTGTTTAGCTCATTTAAATTCTTATTTACTAGATCTATTTACTTTATTACTATTGGTCATAGCTTAGATTAACTATCCCTACACTACCTAGTTAGTTGTATTTTAGTTAATTAGTTTTTGCAAGTTTTGGGCTCCTAAGATTTCACAAGGTCTACATTATTGTATGGTTGCATAAATGGGTAGAGATGTGTTATTCAAGATTAAATAATGCAAAGACATCTTGGAAATTTTTTTATGAGTAGGCAGTCAAGTAAGGAAAGTAATAGTGGTCTAAGGCATGTTGATCCTAGCAAGGAGTAAAGCCAAATAGGTAAAGGAGGATGTCAAGGAGATAAGAGAGAAATTTTTCTCTATAAGAAAGTATAGACTTAACCAAGGAGGTTTATAGGAAATAAAAGAATCTTCCCGGTTGGTTGTTGTACTTGCATTTGTCAAATGTTGTGGAATGCATGGTTAAGATACAAGTAGTTGTGTTTAGAGAATGAGACAATGTGTCATTGTTTAACAAGGTGATATGATATGCATGGTAGTCGAGGGAGGGCTTTGTTCTTTGAGTTTGTAATACTAGAATTTGTGGTTAAAAAGGCGAGATAAGAAGGTCAAAATGGATAAGTAATGATAGAACTAAAATAAGAAGGTTGTATACAACAATAATGAAGTAAAAATGTGGGTTATATTTGTTTAAGGGGATATATAAGAAGCTTTGAAGACATATTAATAGCATGTATATAGATATTTTGCATCAATTGAAGTCAAGAAGGAAAGTACAAACCAAAGGAGGCCAACAAGTAATTTTTGAGTGCATTGTTTTTGTTTTCTATTGTCAAGATGTTGTGATATCCTTTATCATTAGATTAAAAAAGGGGAGAGTGTAATCAAAAACATGAAAAGAGATTCTTGTAGGTGCTTGCATGATTGGTTTCCATCAATGTTTCTAAAGGTGGTTGCCATCAATGACAAAGGGGAGATTATTGGATGTTGTGTCATTTTTGTTTTCATTGATGTTAAGTAAAATTGACATCAAAGGGAGTATTGAGAGCATGATTTTTTCCAAGTGGAATAGGTGGTAATATGAGGTGTTATTTTTCACGTAATATGAAGAGTGGTTATAACATGATGACTAGGTGTGTATGCATGGTTCTTGAGGCATGGTCAAGCAACTAGGTGTTGAGAGTGAGCTTCAAATATGGTAAAAGGTTTAACATGATCAAAGGGATGTGGTAAAGGTGTCCAAGTGTCTACAAGGTGATATCAAGTCAAGTTTAAGTAAATTCGTATGTTGACACAAGTCATTCTAGGCATGATCCTAGATCTAGAATATGTAGATTGAGTAGAGGCATCAAGTATGAGGCAGACCAGGTTGGTAAAAACATGAATAAATTGTTTTGGGTTTGCATAGTAGGTGTAGATGATGTATAAGGTCAAGATTCAGATGTATTTTGTGTATTTAAGGTCCTTTTGAAGCAGATCATTAAAGATAAGGCTAGAAATACAAGGAAACTCATGGTGCTTGGTGAGATCCAAAGGTTGCAGAGCATGTTAGAGAATTGGAGGTCATGAATAAGGTCATTGCAGAGGTTTAGACAAGGTCGAGGTTAAGAGTCAAAGACGAAAGTAAGAAAAGTCATTTTGAGATCTTCAAAGCTCTTAGAATGTAATTCCTAGCTTGATAGGTCACTTTTTATTGCTCACCCACACATGCGTTTTCTTCTTGGGGATTTTAGATTTTGGATGATGATAGGGCATGGAATCAAGAAGGTATAACAAGAATAATGAGGTCATTTTTGGTCAAATATATATGAATGATTGTTAAGAAGATAAACAAGTCAAAACCCTCCTTAAACCCTAGTCTTGGACTAATAGGAAAGATGTGATTGAAATGGCCATGAAATTATTTGAGAATGATAATAGTATGATTCAAGGTTGTATAGAATTCATCGTGAGCTTTTGTTGGTGGAATTTTCATGATTTAGGTGTGTTGGTAAGTTCTGAGAAAAACCTTAGTTTTGAAGAGATTTGTAGGTACTTTGATGAATTTGTAGAGTCGTGATATCAAACCAAATGTTCTAATAACTTTGGATTGTGTGCTAAGTGGTCTCAAAAATATGGGTAGGTTTATTGGATTAAATGGAAGAAATAGGTCTTCAAATGTTGCCTACCACTTTTGGCCTTAAGGGCTAAAACTAGTCATGATTGTTCAAGGTGTGTTTGGTTGAAATGCATAGTGTAGCAGTGTCTTGTGGGATTGAATAGTGTATTGGTGTCTAACATGATGTGTTTAAGTTAATATTTTGATCATATGAGGTGGTTTTATGTTGAAACCCTAATGGCCTAGTTCGCTTTGATTAGGCTCGTCAAGAAGGTGTGTTCGACAGGTATGAAAGATCATATTTTTCATGTAACTTGTGATTTTTTTATTAGAGAGGTGTGTCAAGATATTAGTGAAGTTTTATATATAGTGGTTGTGCTTAGAAGTTACCTAAAAGAGTTAGAAATGGTTGAGCTCAAGATTGGTTCTTGAGTGCGTGTACGTGGTTTGAATATTTTGAGACATGGGGTTGTTTTAGTTACTTATACCTTGAATTGAAGGATGATATGAGTTGTTTGAGCTAGAATAGTTCAAGACCTTTCTTTTGATTTAATGCATGTGCCATTAATAGGTGTTTTTATATGTGAAATGGTTCACCTTTGAAGGATTAAAATTATGTGTTTAATACATAATTGAAGGTGCTTACAAATCGGTGTGTTTCATGATTAATTTAGATGATAAATTATTTCTTGAGATTGTTTGTGGTATTGATAGGATGAAGATGACATGTATTTAGCTTGTGAATTTTGGGTTATGCTGAATTTTTCCCTTTAAATTCAAACTTGTGATCATTGGAGCTAGAACTAGCGTTTTAGGCCTTGTAATGCAAATTTTGTGGTGTGGCGTTTTCCGAGCTATAAGGTCTCTTGAGGTGATTTTTATGAGTGTGTAGAATGTATTTTTATGTTGAAATGTCTAAAATCAATAGCATTATTTGAAATTTGGTTGTTTATGGGGTGTGTCAAGTATAAAAGTGAATTGTATTAGCTCGTTTGAGCTAGGTTAGAGGATGAAGGTTTGAACGAGCTAGAGAGAAGTGTGTGGATTGTTGTGATGGATCAAGAACGTATCAATTAATAGGATGATAAGTTGATTAGGATAGAGAATAAGGGATTCAAGGTCATTAGACCTGATCATAATATGAAGATGCAAGTTTTATTGAAGAAGGAGAAATAGCAATTTGATAATGTTTTGAGTGAGAGTGAGTTGACAAAGAGACTCGCAATCAATTATTGAAGCAACAAGGACATTAGGTGATCATCCATTTGAGGTGGCTAGATGGTTTCTTAATCATATTAGGGGCTTGTATCCTTCTTGTATAGTTGGTTCCTTACTAAATCAAGTGTTTTTGTTCCTTTTGGGGTTGGTGCCTCACTAAATTAAGGGTTGGTGCTCCTTGTAGGGGTGTTACCCTACTAAACTAGGGGTTGGTTCTCCTTGTGGGGTTGGTGCCTCACTAAATTTTAAACATGGAAATATAATGTCCTATTTTAGTTATTTTCTTCCCCTTAAGGGTTTCCCATATAAATATGGTGTTCTTGTGTTCTCTCTTGTTTCATGAACTTGTGGATGGTTATTACACTCTTAATAAGATCACATTCATTATGTGTGTTGAATGGTTTGTTTGTATGATGTATGTAAGTTATGGTAAATTAAGTAAAAAAATGTATCACTGACTCACCCCCTCCTCGGTAATTATGCTTCTAACACTCATGATCTCTTGTAGTCTACATATATCATCCTCCAGTGTTGAGGTCTGGCTATCTTAGTAACCAAGAGTTTTACCCCATGGTATCTCATCGAAAATATGTCAATGTTTCACCTAGAAATTTGATTAATTCTAAGATCCACCTAAGACTCATCGGTTTCCTTCCTCAAGACCGGGAAAACATATCAGCCATAGTATCTCATGTAATGTTTTTCATTCACCGAGTAGTATCTTCACATACGCACACACACAAAAGCATAGAGTCCAAAACCATCCTAAAAAAGAGAATGAGTCAAGTACCACTATATGTAAGAAGTCATTAATGCTAGCATAACAAGTAGCTGTCTAAATAAGAGTAGGAGTTTAGATAAAAAAATAAAAATGGGCTACTTATGTCTCTGCTTACCACTATGGATCAAAACCAACATTGAAATGCTCATAGTCTTCATCGTTCTCATCTTCCTCTATGAGATGATCAAATGGGTTTCACCATTTTGAACAATGGTCATGATATGATCAACTCTCTTTGAGGTGCTCCTTAGTGGTATGATCTTTATCCCTTTTATCAAACAACATGTTGATTAAGGTTCGGACATCCTAGTTGGAACCTTCTCTAGTTACTTTCCTAACTTGACCTTGGAGAATTAATATTCTGAGCCAAGGATTCTTGTTTGTCTTTTCCCTTCAGAGGTACAATACTATCCATAAAAATTTATCCTTTATCATCAATAAAAATTCTTGAAACCAAATTTGGTTTCTTCTTTGTTTATGAAGTAGTTGGATTTTAAGATCAAGGAATATAAAATCAATTTCGTCTAGATGGGCCATTTACTTACACTCATTTTGAGCCAACTTCACTAACCAATAAGGGAATTTAGGGATACCTTGTGATAGAGCAAGTTAGAATTGTGAATCTGGGCCTCAAGGGGAAGAAAGGATGTGAATAATGGTAGATGAGGGAGTTGAAAGAGTTGTCTTGATGATGGGCATAGTTACCGCAGAGGATGGTGGAATAGGAATCAAGGGAGGTGAGATGGGTACAAGTGAAATAGGTATAATAGATGAACTTTGAGTAGAGGGTGGAGGAGTAGGAATTATAGGTGAAGAAGTAAGAGGATGAGGAGAAGTTGATTATTGAGGAGAAGGAGGGATTTTGGGGAAAATGGGGAAAGTTAAGGTTGAATGATGGAGGGATAAACATTGGAAGTATCACTAGTAAAAGGGTTTTGATATATTTTAGATCAATGGTGGGGATTGTGCATCCAACATAATTGTCTTAGTTGAGCCTTTATAGGTCTAAAAGTACCTTATTCCCCACCATGTGCTCATTTGTTCTCAAATTTGATCTTTATCTTTGAGGTGGGTCCTCTAATATCTTACCCTTTCCTTCCTCTTCTTTCCCTTAAATTTATTTAGAGGCCTCACTTACAAACCCACTTGGCATAGTCAACCTTAATTGTTGCATGTTGATTCCTTGCAATCAAATCCAATTGAGGTTTCATGATATTATTGATTTTGTATTGTCTTCGATGGAGGTTAAATCAAGTATTGATAAATTAACTCATGGAAATGGTTGGAATTTGATCTCCTACAAATCATATGTCATGTATATGACATTCCCATCACCATTAAAATCTTTGGGGATATCCACCATTTCAAATTACTTGTTTTGGTCAAGAGACATACGAGACAAGTCCTTGATTATCTAAAATTTGTATTTTGGTAATAATCTAAGAAGTACAACATTGTAATAACTAAAACATACTAAAATATAAATGATAAATAATTTATTTGATATTTTAAATTAAATAGGAGGGAAAAGGATACTAACTTGAAAAGAACTTACCTTGTAGTAATTTTTGACTAGACAAGATGATATATTGGTGGAGGTGAGTGTCGTAATGAACCTTAGAAAATTATAGAAGTAGCAGATCGTCAGATTGGGGCACTGGGAAGGATAAGGGCGCATGTGGGTGCCCTTTCTCTAAAATATGGCTGTCATGGTATGCAAAATGACTCGGGAAAAATATTTCACCTTTTATCGGGTTGGTGTCACACTTAGTTCGCTAGTGTCCTTTGTAAGTCTCCAATGAATAATCACCTACAAAACCCAAAACAAAATCATCAAACCATAAAAAATAAATATGAAAATTAATGGGTCAGACTTTCCTCAGCTGCTAAATGGACTAACTTATGACCGAGCATTGCACTACATATTATAACTAATGTAGTTATATGTCCTTTTATGTGCAATGGTGTTCTAGGGTACCCTAGTGCCAATGATACCAAAGTAGTGGGAAATAACTAGATAAAAATGAGGAATGGTGGATGGAATAGAAACAGAATCCCCTTCTTATACGAGTGTGTGATGTAGAATAGTTCCCAAATGCAGTCCCTTGCATTATTTATATAGCTTTCCCCTAGTATAAGTAGTTTTCCCATAAGGTAGTATGTATGTTGTGCTTATATAGGGATCTCTTGCTCAAATTTTGACACTAATGACCTGACATGCTGAAGAGTACCTAGGGAATGATAAGGAAAACATAAAGACCAACCTCAAACATATAAATGAGAACCAAGTGTGGTAGGAAAAGGGAACCTAGAAATTAGGACCAGGTGCCAGGATTCCCTAATCCTTTCCTATTCGCCCTAGTCAAATACCAAAGATGACAACTGAGTGAATAATGAGAAATAATAATCCCTAAGAGATGACCATAACTATGTAAGTAAGTGATGAGCGTGTAAGACACACAATGACAAAAACCAACTAGATTGATGATAGAACTAGGGGATGGGTCATTAGTGAATACTTTTCTTACACAAGGTCCATATATAAAAAACATACTTGGTGGTATATTTATAGTAGCAAGTGTGTGATTTTGTGACTACATTTTCCCCCACTTTATGTTGGTGAGTAGAAAGCTCGGTAACATAAAGTAGATATAGATGCATATCCGACACAAATCTGGAGAAGCCCATGCTTTAGTAGAATGCAAAGATGTTTTAGAAAAGTGTGCCAAATGAACCATATAACATGTTGAACCATGGATACATGTGTTGATCCATGCAACGTATCAACAAATGTAATGTTATGATGAAGTGTACTAAATGAGAGAGATGACTGTGATATTGATTTATTGATGATTTTGAATGACGATATGATGGGGCAGGGAGTGATCAATTCCTAACCTGATTGTACATATACTAGAAAAAAAAATTAACCAGAGGATTTGGGCATCCTGCCGCCAAAGGAAGAGTGTAGGGAGAAAGGTGTGTTATTCTCTAGCATTTAACTACATCCTCAAGATCTAGCCGCTGCAAATGGACTCAAATCAAACATTTTGTGGTTTTTGGATCCAAATAATTTCGATCAAATCAATTGACCCATATAGGAGTGGTATAGAAAAGGAAATAATTCCCCCACTTCATGGGTGTCTCTATAATGTGATGGCGTCCAAGTTAGGTCATCTGGAAGAAAATGCCAAATATAGAAAAACTTCCCAAGTTAGGTCATCTAGGAAAGTAACGAATGTAAATCCCAAGTTAGGTCATATGGGAGGCCACATGTGTTGTATTATATTGATTAAATAGTTTTCTTTCAATTTTTAGAGACATGAACACATTGGTGAATTAATTGATTGATTATTTTTGATCGGTTATTCATAAAGAGATTTTATGCTAGTTGCCCCCATGTTAGATCATTAGGGGGAATCGATAGAAATTGATGAAATATCACATGGAGAGACTTTGCTTTTTTGCCCGGTTAGGTCATTAGGGGGAATCACTATAAATTGATGAAGTATCACATGTAGAGGATTTACATTTATTTCCCCTAGGTTAGGTCAAAATGGGAATCGATGGTGAAATGTTGCATAGTGCATTAGTAAGTGCTTGAAATTTTCAAATTAGTAGTGCTTTGTTTGAACACATAGTGATGTAAAGGGAATTATTGGATGACCCTAATTATATGCCCCCTTTCGGTGAAAGGGGAAGTAATGATAAGAACGAACATTGAGCTGAAAGTAAGCACAAAAGAGATAGAATTTGATAGAAAGTTCCAAAAATGTGTATAGATCGAGTGAAAGACAAATTCGAGGAGAGATAATGTGCATGTAATGTGTGTCATGTGTATGATATGATGGTAGGTGGAATTCTATAAATAACACCATAAACAAGGCATAAATCGAGTAGAAACGCTCAAGATATGATGAAAATTGTGTAGTGTGTATAAGTTGAGATAATGATCATGAGATAATGATGATAGTGGAGTAGGTCATAGAAAGTAAATATAAATGATAAGGTGAAAAATTGATTATTCACTGCATTTTTCATTTGTACGGGAGTGATAGTGAGCTCTGAGTAAGTAAGGATGCCACAAGTTAGAGTAGCATGACCTAGCCAATTTTAGATGGTAGTGATTGTTGTAGCATCACATATGACGGTGGAGTTGGTAAGTGTGCTATTTTGTTGAATAATTAGTGTATAGTAGTCATTTTTGTTGAATTTTTACAAAATTGAGATTTTAACTTTTCTCGGTATTTTATACCTAGAAAAGAGCGATGAAGGCGTTAGTGACCTTCGGTATAGGAGTTCCCAGGCACACAGGTGTTGGTGCCCTTCTCTTGGGTGCCCTAGTACAGAGAGTTTGTATTTAGTGTTGAGTTATGTAAATGTGATTTTTATTGTATAGGAATGTGATAAGCAAGTGTGTATGGGTTTGTATGGTTTTATAATGCTGCGTTTATTTTTTTCTTTGTGTTGTGTAAAGGGATATCCACTCGAGGGAGTTCCACGAGGGTCATCATTTGAGTACTTTTCTTAGATTAGATACCTATAGGGCACCGATAGATTAGATGGGGCACGAGTTAGTGATATGGATGCCATACCGAGACTATGGAGGATGGCCAAAGGATGCTATAGAGCTACGGTGCGTACGGAGGACTATGTGGCTGGAGGATCAGTTCTCAAGGGTGGCCAATTTATTCTAGGTGGAGAATGTGCCCCCGGAGCCATATATATGGTTGAGAGCCATTAGAGCATCGAGGATGGCCGAAGCTAGACCATCTCTCACATGAGAGCAGCTAGTACCTCCTAGGCTATATGAGGTAGATGCGGTGATAAATCCAATAGAATCAGATGATGCGGGGTGTATGAAGGAATATCGTGCATAGTGGGTAGCACATCGATGGATCTTCTTGTTTCCATTGTTCATAGAAGAAACAAGATTACCACATGGAGGAGTGGGAGAGGGGGAAGCACATGCCCCAATAATGTTACGAAAAATGTAACGGATCGTAAGAATTTGCATAATTATGTTGTTACGTGTTATGTGTGTATATGATGGTGATGATTAGCTAATGGATTGTTCTATGTGTTGCAGGTGATGTGTATTAGTTCTTAATAGTAGACACATCCATCCACACATTAACGTGGAATGTTCCAACAGATGTACCGGCAAGTGGAGGGATGCTAGAGCATGTGGATGACATTACGGGAAAGCGTGCCCATTTGTTTGATCCAATAGCCATGGCAACAATGTGTAATTTGCTATTGAGCGAGAGGGATGAGGCACGCGAGGAGACATGACGGGAGCAAAAGGTAACTAGTGGTTTTCCATTAGCGTAGGACATTTTTACATAATTTATCGCACTACAAATTCATTTTTTGAGACGTCTGACCGAGAATACCCTATTACGTAGTTAGGTGGAGAGATATTGAGATTGTGACCAGCGGTCAAAGTTGGTGGTGAGGTGTTAAGTTTGAGAGCTCTCGTAGTACCATAGAGTGATAGTGATGATGAGATTTGATTTGTATTGTTGTATATTATGTAGGGGCATTGCCCCCTAGTGATGAGATGTTTTTGTAACTATGATTACACTATATATATATATATATATATGATGTTAGTGGCATATGATGATTATATTTGCTGTGTATGAATGTTATAATGTGACTAATGAGATATGATTTGTGAATGATTGTATTGAATGTTGCTCATGATGTGTAGTTGTTAGTATAATGTGATTAATGATGTACGATCTTGTGATTGTTGTTGTAATTTATGAAATTCAGTGGATATTGTTTATGGTTGTTGATTGAGATTTGTAGTATGATGATGATAAACAAAAGGAAATGTGATGATGATATAATGTTGATGATGATGGGCGATGTATGTAGTGTGATTGTGTAACTAAAATTGTGATAAATGATTGATTAATATGTACTAAGAAAAATGACTCATATGTTAGTATGATGAAGATAGAGGGAAATTAGTGATTCCCCCGGTGTATAGATGTTTAGTTTCATTTAGTTAAGACCCCTCTACGATCAATAATGAACCATGTAATGCAAGATTTCATCATCGTGAAATAAGTGAGTGTCTTAGATGAATCGACGAAGCACATGATGAGAGGTTCTTATAGAAAATCCCTCAATAGTCATGTAAGAACTATAAGAACACAAGTGTTGTGGGGTAAGGTTATAGTAATCACCTACCAAATACCAAGGAAACGTGAAGCGGTGGTAGCATGAGCATATGAACCAAACATAATATCATGTGGATCACCGGTGGGATAGGAGAATGCGGAGGGATGTGGCAGCCGATGTTATGCAATAACATGATGTGTTGGATAAAATGGATGAAGTGGATGTGGTGGATGCGATAGTGCAACTATGGATTGATGTAGTGGAGAGCACGCATGAGTGATAACCTATGGCAGTGGAAATATAACAACCTTAGCTTTGGATGGAGGAGACAACTCAACCGAGTAGAAACATGTTGACGAGGCGGAGGAGAGTTGAATCGCTCATGTGAGAAAGAGCCAAAGGAATTATGCCCTTATCTTCTAATTATTGCAATATATCATGAAGGTAAAAGAAATCATTGTCCATATGGCCATTAATACAATGATAATTACAATAGGGTTGATCATGTTGACATTGTAGACGATGTTTTGGATGAGGTTGATTAGAGGGCAAGTGAATTAGATGCTCATTAAGTAAAACATGCAACACCTCATGTGGTCGATCATGGTGAGAGAAGTGCAATGGATCACGTGAAACAGATGGAGTTTATGGAGAAGTAGTCTATTACGGAATAGGAGGAGAAGTATGTGTTTGGGATGTAGTAGGTTGAGTTTTCTTACTATGCGAGAGATGGAGATTGTGTAGGATGCTCAACTAATGGTAATGGAGAAGAACTAGATGATATCACCATAGTAGGAGGAAGTGGAGGATCAATAACATGTGCTAAAAGAAGGTCCTGCTCTAGATCAATAACTTTATAGCACAAGAGTATGAATGAATCACATGTATCGTGTAATTGCAATCTTTTCTTAAGCACGGGAATCAAACCACTGACAGAAAATGAATTGTTTCTCTAGATTGATAGGTTGGAATACTAGTTGATGCATACAAGCATTAAATTGTAAGATGTAATCCTTGATAGGTTCAGATGTGCCCTGATGTAAAGTAGGTATATGATCATAAGTAACTCTAGGGCCATTGTTGATGATAAAATGACAGAGAAAGGCGTCCTCCATATCATAGTAAGTACTAATAGACCCAAATGGTGTTAGGAAATTAGTGTTTACATTGGGTAATTATTATATTATTTAATATGTTATATTGTTATGTATGTTACCGTAATATTACGATAGTGGTTATGTCTATTTTTTAGGGATCCTATTTTATAAGATGCATAATTACCCATAAAAGTGTATGGCATTCTTTGCATAATACACAGAGAATTTGTAGTGTATCAAACGAATTGAATCTACAGTTTTATTGTGTTGAGAGTTTTTGACAAGTTTTTACATCTGGTATCAGAGCGAGAACAATTCAATGAGAGTCCTGGAGTTTTTGAGTTTCAATTCTACAAAGCAAAGGCATCATTTAGAGTTAGGGTTGATAAGTAGTTGTGTCTGATCGTCCATAAGAGTATAATTGCAACGACGGAAGAATTCAAAGCCGTGTCTGTGAATAATAGATTTGTTGATCTGTAATCCGTATGTGTTTTTGAAAATTTTATGATTTGTCAATATTAGATGAGTCAGAAGGAATTTTGTTATAGTCAACATCTCCCACCCATCTGTCTACACCGTCTGCTCGCTTCAAGATAGTCATAGTAGATATCCTCTTGACCTGCAGCACTATTAAATCACCAACACCGTCGACTTGTATATACATTTTCAGTCAGGAAGATTTCGTATGTTGTCAAGACGTGTAGCTCGTGCAAATCCTGAGTGAATGAATAGCCAAAGTTAAAATCTCTGCATGGAATTTTATTTATGCAAATTGAAATTCACGTGGGTCCATATTATTAGATCACTTATTATTTTGAGTCTATTTCTTTGTGTTGATTGTTAAAAGCCATTTTGTAGCTCGAGTCTAGTTTATTAGATTATTGTTTATATCGATTTGATTAAGCGGTATCATTCTAAATTACCCACACTTTATAAAGTCTGTTCATTAAAAATTAGTAAGTCATTGGTGTTCATAGGTCCATGTTTGGGTATACAATATTTGATGTTTAAAATAGTCATTTCCCTAAAGTTTATCAAAATAAACAAATGAGTCATATAAGTCTACCACGTCATATCTTGAAATAGGTTTTGTTAATTTATTATTTAGTCATGTTTTTTATTGTATTGTTAGGTTCATAAAAGAATAAATATTGTCACTATCACCTCATTAGGGTCATTGTGTCTTATTTAGGATAAGTGTCAAAAATTGAGTCATTGTAAATTGTCTAGTCATATAGTATCGTCATCATCAAAAATTAAAGATTCAAAAATTGTAAATTTTTTTGCCAAACACATTTTCGGTGTTACTGACGTCCAAGTTATATTTGAGCTCCATGATCAAATTTGGTGAACTAACAACATGAGATTGAAGGTCAGAGGCAATGGAGGATGGAGGGAAATCAACGCCTCTTGTTAGTCTTCAATGACGAGGTTGCATTAAGCACTTTGGTAGCACCTTTTTATATTATTTTAGTTGTTTGCTTTAAGTTCGGTGTGCAAATATTGAAATGAGGAGAATATGCATTTTGGAATTCGTGAATAGTTGTATAGGAGGGTAGATGAACTGGATTGATCCTCTAACCGCTAAGATTCTTCGACTATCATACTTCTAACATTGATCGTCTGATGAAAGAGCATTCACTAGAAATGAATGTGGAAACTATTGAGTTCATATATGTAGGTGAATTGGTGGGCTGTGATCTTTAGGTGAGGATTAAGCGTGGTGAAGCAAATTGGTCATGTACAACAAGATCCAGACAACAAGATCCAAGCCAGTAGTATGCAAACCTAAAAGTATGCGGAGGCATACGATTCTATTTCTAGTTTTTAGATGTGCTTCTTCCCATGTAAACACTAAGGGGGAATGTTAGGAAATTAACATTTACATTGGGTAATTATCATATTATTTAATATGTTAAATTTGTAAGTATGTTACCATAATATTACGATAGTAGTTATGTCTATTTTGTTAGGGATCATATTTTATAGGATGCATAATTACCTATAAAAGTGTATGACGTTCTTTGAATAATACATGGAGAATTTGTAGTGTATCAAATGAATTGAATCCTTAGTTTTATTGTGTTAATATTTGTTCACTCTCGAACACTTTTTACAAATGGAAGATGAGTGTACCATTGTAATGCATCATCAGTAAGACTATGTCGAAAGGCCTTAAGAAATAATCTATCATTAGAATAGGAGCCATAGCCATGCAGTAATGTTGGAGATGTAAGTGAGGGTCACCAGTACCATCAAAGCATGTGAATGTAGGCATGATAAAGTCCTTAGGAAATGCAAAGTTATGAATCTTCTTAGGAATAGGGTTTTCATGTAATGAATTGTTATCAATTGAAGCATAATAAGCCCTACTTTCTAAAGTGAGTGACTGAACCTGAGATTGTAATTGACCTATGACATGCATGAGAGACAAAATTTCTTGTGAAGGAATAGTAAGAGATGGCAACAATGTATTAAGAAGTTGTATCTTAAAATTGTGAGTAATCATAGGAGCCTCAAGAAAAGATAAATGAGATCCCAATGTTAAAGGCACACTCGGGCTTGGTGCCATAGAATGAGATGTAACATTCATAACAATGGTAGGACTAACATCGGAAACATCCCTAGGAGGTGAAGCGATCGATGGAGATACCTCGATAGGAGAAGATAAACTAATAGATGTAGGTGAAGTGTTAGGAGGAGATGAGATGGTAGGAGTAGAATAACTAATAGATGGAGGCGACTCATGCATGATGCTAGATATAACCTTAGGAGAAAGTGGAGTAGGAGATTCAGACTCAGTAGTATGAAAAGTAGTAGAATCATGACTATCAATTGTATCATCGACATCAGATAAAGACTCAAATATGAAAATGTCATTAAGTGTACTATCAATAGGATCATCAACATAATATGAGAGAGTATGTGAACTAGTATGTGATGGATTAGGAGAAGCAGTATCAAAAATAGGAGAGTCATGAGATGTAGCCATAACAATGATCTAATTAGGAGGAGAATCAATATGAGAGCTATTTTCAAGACCTAACATGTAATCAATAAGAGAATCATCTAGAATTTCCTTAGAAAGATCAGCATGAGGATCACTAGTAGCCATATAGCATGGTGTACAACGAGTGAAGGTTATCGTATCCAAAACGATACTAATGCCAATGGGGTAATTTTCAAAACTAGTAGGTAAATATCGTTTACTGAGTCTAAGAGTTGTTGAATATGGTTTCTCATAGTAACATTTCTATAGAGAGCCTTGAGCTCAACGATAGTGGCCTCATCATAGATTGGATTGACATTAAAGTGAGAGTGTAGTCACAAAATCATGAACTTTAGACACTATTTAGTCCTAGTCTCATACTACTATTTAGAAGTTTTTGAGTGAAGAAAGTAATAATTAACCCCCATTTTTGGCAATCTTGCCTTATTTTCTTTCATCACTCCCAACCTCTTCACCCACATGCCTAGTCAAATTTTTTCATTTCATGATATTTTAGCCTTGATTGGGGCTCTCAGGGTAGTAATGGGGTGCCCATGGGAACCCTTATCCCACCTGAGGTGCCCCTATCCTTTTTGAACTTTCTTGCCACTTTTTAGGCACTTTCTATCCATTTCCTCTTCTTATCTTTTTAGTGGTTGACCATTTTGTGGTTAATTACGAAATTAGATCAAGAGAACCCTATAAATATAAAGTTATGAGACCATAATGAGGGGCTAAACATTATTCACTACTATCATCCACCTAGGGTTGCATTCATCTAATGCATTTGGAGATCATTTGCATATATTTAGCTCCATCACAAAGGACAAGACTAGTTCATCCGCATCACACGGACATAGGAGGATTCTATTTTATTTTATCCACCTTTCTTTTACATGTTTAAATCTATTTATTTCTCGTTACTTCATAAAGTGTGAGTATCATGTCACAAGAGTACTAGGGCACATGATGTAAACAAACACTAGAACTACATTTGGAGTCAGAAATGTAGTGTAACACTTAGTAAGCCCGCGGTTGTGGTAGTTGAGGTCATTTGACCCATTCATTTTCATTCTTATTTTTTAAGGGTTTTTATACTTCTTGTAGTATCTTGTAGGTATTTCTTTCATCTTGGATTATCAACAACACGACGCGGTGCAACGAATATGATGTGACACATAGCGAGAGGTTTTGGACTACTGCTGAAACTGTGAAACTTATTTCCAGACGTTTTACACTGAGACCAAGGTGCCCATTATGTAGACCAGAGTAGCCACATGTGCCCCATTCATTCTCTAGGTGCCCCGGTCTAGATAGTCATTCTAGATATTTCCTTTTTAGGAACTCGACATATTCGTTCATGCTTCAGATTATTTTGTTTATTCTATGACACGAGTCTAACAAGCTCTTTAAATCAACTAAGTCACTTGATACTTCTCTTTCATAGTAGGGTTTCTACTTCAATTAGATTATTTTCTTGGGTAATTTTCCATAATCATTTACTACATTAATTTACCATATTTTTCATGTTGTTCTAGATTAGATTAACTACACATATATTCCTCCTTTTAGTTAATCATTTTGGTGAACCCGATCTCCACACTTATAGGATATTAATTCATACCTTATCATTCTAGGGTTTATTCTTCTCTTGTCATGGCTCACTCTCATGAAGAGTTTACTGAAGCTCATCTTAAGGCCATCAATGATCACATTGTTGAGCATCCCCAAGATATAGATTTACTTTTACATGTTACTCACGAGGAAGCTACTAATTTGATGTAAATCATTGATTACGTAGCCATACCCATTTCATTTCCACTTAACCGCTCATTTCTACTTTTCCACCTATTGCCACTCTTATTGTTTACATGTTACTAATCCTAAAAATCATTTTACGCCTCCCTTAGTTTCTCATATATGACATGTTTCATCCGTTGGCAATGAATACTTAACTTATCTTTATCGTGACCTTCAATCTCAAAGTCTTAAGTTCGCAATGAGCCACTTTGCATGTATCACCGTCTTTAGATTTTACCTTATTATTGCATTCTTCATTCACATTTTCATATCTACTTATCCTCTTCCTCCTAGCTTTATCACCCCTAAGCTTCCCATTTTCAATGGGCATGGTGACCCACAGGAACATCTTAGAGCATTTCATGTCGCTTGTCTTGATTTTCCGATGATCATATTCTTTTAGCTAAACTCTTTCCTCATAGTCTCCACAATTATGTGATGCGTTGGTTTTATGACCTACCTGTTCACTCGATAACTTCATTCATGCATCTAGCTGATGCCTTTCTTACTCATTTCTCCATCAATATCAGCTCTAAGATCTCTTATGCTCAACTAGCACAACTTAAACAAGGATCAAATGAACACCTAGCTAACTACATTTTGAGGTATAAGAATAATCTAGCTAAGATGAAAAATGTTCTTGCGGATTCGAGCTTCAGGACTTGTTCATTCAAAGTCTTTTACCGCCTCTCTAAGAGAGTGTTCTATTTGAAACCTCTCCTTTGTTTGATCATATTTTTCATACTCTTAAGATTCTTGAGACCAAACTCCTATCCATAGGAAAGATTAAGTATCAGGAATAGGATTTGTCCTCCACTCATTTTCCAAAAAAGATGCCATTCAAACCATCTTCCACTAAGCCAATTGATGCTAAAATCACCATCAACATAGTCACTCCTACTAAAGAGGTTCAATCACAATAACCTTGACACACATTTAGTAACTTTCCAATGGCTCCACATCATATTGAAACAACTTCTTGAGAGAAATCTTATTACCCTTCCCCTTACCCCGAAAAAAAGATAGGAACTACAATGAGAACTTCCCATGTGATTATCATCGATGCATGGGACATTTTACAAAAATATGTTTCAAACTCCATACAATCATCCAAGATCTAATTGATGAGAATAAACAATATTTTTCAGAGTCTACTAACTCTGCCTCGACCAATGAAAAAGGGTAAACTCAATCTCTTTAACAACGAATCTCAACAACATGACAAGAAGACATCCGACTCTTCTTCCAATCATGCATATCACGTAGTACCTCCTCCTGGATCAGGAGCTCTATATTTATTAGTTGTTAACAATGAAACTTTTCCACCGAACATTTCTTTCTCCAACATTGATTATCATGTAAATTTTACATCTCATTATTTACATATCAATGCATTTATTGGCTTGACCTCTATTAACAACACTAAGGTTGACCCTTCATTTCCCATTAGTGCATACTCTATCTCACTTATCAAGGCTATTAGTTATCCTCCATCGTAAATTGAGTACCCTTTGGTGTTACTTAAGCTACATGTTACGGTTGGTCCTCTTACTCTGCTTGTGCCTTTCCTCATTGGAAACATAGTTGAGAGATGTGACATGCTTCTTGGACTCATTTGCATTAAATCGGTCTCAATATATCATCTCTATGAATAATTCACAACTTAAATTCATTCACAACAATCAATTTATCTCTATTGATGGTGTCCCTCCATCTACTCTATGGTCATCATCTCCTCGCATGGTAGCTAGCACATCACCTACTTCATCTAGTGCATCATACCCTATGTTACTCAAAGAAAAATCTACTCCTAGCTCACCTACTCACACATTTTCTACATGAATGCACCCCTCTGCTAGTGCTACACCTTTGGTATAGGCCCATACCTAGGACAGTTACTACATCTCGACGTCGATCACCACCTCAATTTATTCCACGTGGATGTTCATCACCTTCACACTCCACATCATGTATATCTCCATCACCGAAATAGTTTTTACACCACGAATTCATCATACATTCATCCATCACATATAGATAGACTTCATTCACCAACATAGTGTCTATATCGCCATACCACCACTATTCGAGCATGGTCATACACTTTCACGATCGCATGCATCGGATGAATGACCTTTTCCTTCATTTTCATATGTACACACTTAGGGGCATAGCATACAACACATTCTACCCTCCTCATACTAAGCATCAACACATCTATCACATAGGCATAATCATTACACATTTTAGCGTAGGAATTTCCCGATGACACACTCTTGTGCTTTGGTTCACACTTGACTGTTGAGGGCTTACTACACATGAACCCCACACACTGCACTATAGACACCACACATTACATTTCATACGTCTTGCATCATACATACTACATTTAGTCTACATCTATGCATCTATACATTATACACATTTTACATATCATCTACGCATCTAACATTACATACCATTCATACTACATCGCACATCTTACACTTTTCATTCTACATCATACATTACACATTCTAGTCATGACATGGTTGTTTATCATCTTCATTACATATAACACATCATCTTCTATGCACTAGAGTCACTAGCCTATGATGTACTTTAGTTCCTTGGTCCATACTTAACTGTTGAGGGTTTACAAATCAAATGGACCTTATTTTCATCATGTGTTTATCATTCGATCTTTCATCATGTGACATTTCTAGGATAGTGAGACACATTATAGGCTAAATCGTCACTTACTCTATTCACATTATAGTGGTATACGATTTAGGCTACATCACCACTCCCTACTATTCATCTTGTAGTGGTATACACTTTAGGCTACATCACCACTCCCTACTATTCATCTTGTAGTGATACACGCTTTAGGGCTAAATCATCACTCCTAGATTCATTTTTTTGTGATATATGCTTAGGCTATAATATTCACGCATATTTCTTATATATGTTGCATATCACCATCACTACGCATACATACTCCTCACAACGCGCTAGACACAACACACAATATTCAACCATTTCTTGACTACCGAAGTGTCAAACCAAATGGATCTCAATGCATACATTTCCATTAACTCGGGGGGCACTTGGCTCTTCTCATTCCATCTTACATTCCATTCCATACATCATCATCATATTACATATCATGTTTGCTTTTACTCTTGCTCTGCATTTGTTTGTTCATGGCTACTTTATTACACATGCTAAATAGATCTTGTTATCCAAAATTTACCCCAAGGTGATTTTGATAACTTGCACAATTTATTTAGACTCGAAACAGATAGAAATGGTGAAAGAAATAAATCTAGATTTTAGGGCACACCTTTGCTTTTATCTAACTTCCCCATTCAAGGAAAATCTCAGGAGTTAGTGAAAATTTGCTAAAAATTTGAAAAAAATGAAAAAGGACCTATTTTAATGTATTGCGGGTCTAGGGGCTATGGGTGGAATGGTTGTGGATTGAACTAGTGTATTGTAGTAAAGGTAGAAGTTAGTGGCCCAGGTGGTCCAAGTTCCATCGGGCCCACAAGTTTCTTGAAATTTCAATTTATCGATTTGTAAAGGGTGGAAGTGAATCTAGTGTATTACGAAAAGGTGGAATTTCATGGCCCGGGGTCGGGTTCCATCGTGCCACAAGTTCCCCAAAATCTTGATTTACCTGATTTACAAAGGATTTGAAGCAGGTCGAGTCTACTCTGAGATATGGAAAAATTGGATTGCCCAAATGTCTCGAGAAGGTTGGGACGTGGAGTACGTGAAAAGGCCAAAATGGTGTGGTGATAGTGGGGTCGGGCGGTCCAGTGGCCTAAGTGTGAAGCGTGTGTGTCACAGGCCCATGAAATCTGAAACGTCCATAGTAATCTAGATGAGGGTAAGGCAAGATTTGGTGTCCCAAGTGGCCCTTGTACCTCGGTGCCACGATTTCCTGAAAACTCACAATACAAAGGAAGGTGGTGTGATGCATATTGTGAGAACACGTACAGCGCTCGACCCCTGAAGTTCAAAAGAGCATAACTTTTGACCCGGAGCTTCGATTTTGACAAAATTGGACTTTTTGGAAATATATCGACATCCTCAACATATTATTTTCGGTGAGGGTAGGTGGGTGAAAATGAAAGAAACATATCCAGCTCCAAAAAATTAAATGCTTAGTCCCATAAAATGCAAGAAATCCCTAGAAAAATCAAACTTGACTACTCACACTCGGGAGGCCATAAATTTTTCAATTATCCATGGATTTTCACAAAATTGGTCTCTTGGGAACCATGAGTCGATAATGATGCAAAAAAATCAAGAAGCGTGGAAATTGATTTGATGATGATTTTACGGAAAAGCGTTCGGGTTTTTAACAGTGATTTTATTAGTGGTTGGAGATTCCTTTAATGAGCATGGGTTGTCATTCCTTCTCTACTCCAGGTTATGGGACACCTTGAGATTGATTTTTTAGATCATAAATCACCAACCACACTCATTTATCATGACTTGCAATTGATGGGAAAGGGAATTTCAGGAATTGCATCTCCTATGTTTCTCCTCTCAAAATTCTATAAATTGATGTGTTGGGTTCATTCTAGGGAGGATAGTTTTGAGTGGAAAAAATCTGTCATTTTGGTTTTGTGAAGCCAATGTGTTGCTGGAATTTATAGTGGACTCCTTGCATGGTGATCTAAGCCTTTCCTTTGTAATAATTTGGACTGTGCATATTAATGAAGCAATAGATGCAAGTTTGTGGATGTATCTTCCCTTGTTGTGTTTGTTTGCATTCTCCTTGCCTCTCTAATATTATTGCAGATGTTTGTGTCTACTCTATGCTCTTACAAGGGTATATTATTATTATGTATGCATGAAAATGTGTTGTGAATGTTGTTATTAGACTATGGAGAACTGTTATCACCCTCTCTAATATGTATTTTGCTTCCATTTTCACACATTGGAGACTATCCTCATTCCCTTCTTTTGGTGCATCACCTTTGTAGTGTAGTTTTCCTTCATTTGCATGTTATTTCTCTCTCCATGGTCCCTTGGAAATTATAGGATAGAGATAGTAGCTTCATCTTAGTAGAGTTAGTTTGCACTAGGATTAGGAAGAAGAACCAACTTTCTCTGGAGGTCTATCTCAAGTAGCAAGTCCCATAACTTGGAGATAGTACCCATGTTACCCAGTCACACCGTGAGCTCAAGCACACACACTTGTGCAAATCGGAGGGTGTTTTGATTCGATGATAATAAATCTCTTGTATGTCATTTATCTATATCATCCACACATGTGCCTTCACGTATTTTTCTATTTTTGATCGTAAATACAGGTCTCTTACATGCAACATGGATGTTCACCTTCTATCCTTCCTACACTTTAGTCTTTGGGGGCATCCACATTCAAATCTCACTTTGGTGTTATTGTTTCATTTTTACTTAGAAATTTACATCAATTAGTTATAAAATATTTTGACATACTAATTATATTTCTAACATGATAATGGGTGCTTCATGTGCAACATTTGTTATGAAGGGATATTTGCTTCCATACTTATTTTGTTACATTTATGCATTATTGTTTTCTCTTGTATGTTGGCCTTGCCCTTTGTTTGGTGTGCACACTTGTTTATTATTTGTGGCCATGATGGCCTTGCATGTCTTGTGACATCATGAGTGATGTCCCATGTTTGTAGCCTACTTTGTGTGGCTTACTTGTCTTCTTGCGTGTTTACATTACTACATTTCTTGGTAGTTTATACACTTTATCGCATAAATTACACATTACTTTTCACATACATGTTTGTTCATACAAACACTTTTTTAGTTATCCTTTTGTTTTTGCATGCCTTGGTTGCTACCAAGAACCTTTCCTTCCACCTTTATTGTATAATTTCAGATCTCATGCGATTGGACCTATTTTGTGGCTGCATTCTCCTATTAGTGATGTCACATGCACCCCCAAAGATGGTTGCATCATTTGGGGTTTTAAATATTACGAGAGTGAATCTACACTTGTTCAGATTCACTACACTTTCCACCCTTGGCATTGTGGATTACAAACAATGAGTGGGTTCAGACCAGTCTACGAATCTCGTACACAATGGATTTTATAGGACATGGTTGTCCTTAGCATTCTAGGAAGAAGTTAAATGTTGGAGGATACAATGGAATTCCTCCCTATACTTATTTGGTCGGTGCTTTGGATTGCCCAAAAATCCATGGCATACATATATCTATCAACACACATTCAGGGAAGCAGTTAAAGGTTGGAGGATACAATGGATTCCTCCCTATACTTCTTTGGTTTATGGCATCGGATCACCCAAAACCCCAGTATAGGATATCCTTCTACACCATCTTTCTCGACATAGATCAGGTGCACATGTTCCATTTACATTTTCCATTTACATTTTCTATTTACATTTTCCAATCACATGTTTTTTAACATTTATAAACATCTATCTTTTACATTATGTTTTTCACATACATACATATATATTTGACTACTTGATCATTTTATCCTTGTAGGTCCGGCCATATGAGAAACAAGCAATCAAATGGGGCAACAACAAAAATGACATCAACAACAACATTTTTCAGCAGCACACACCATACTAACCATGTAGGTACATCACACACATCGGTAATTACACACGTGTTTCCACCCTATGTTCACTCTCATCACTTTTTGCGCTTTTTCATCTTTAGTTTCCACGCTCCATCATATTTTTGTCATTCCACACTTTTTCTAGTCCTTGGCACATTTTCTATTATAATATTCATATACATCAGGTAAACATATCGATCTACTTTATGTTACCGAGATTTCGCTCACCAACATAAAGTGGGGGCAAATGTAGTCACAAAATCATGCACTTTAGACACTATTTAGTCTCGGTCTCATACTACTATTTAGAATGTTTTGAGTGAAGAAAGTACTAATTAACCCCCTTCTTTTGGCCATTTTTCCTTATTTTCTTTTTTCACTCCTGACCTCTTACACCCGCATGCCTAGTTAGCTTTTGTCATTTTGTATTATTTTAGCCTTGGTGGGAACCCGAGTCTAGTACTAGGGTGTCCACGGGTACCCTAGTCCCACACAGGATGCCCCGATCCTTTTCAAACTTTCTTGCCACTTTTTGGGCACTTTCTAGCTGTTTTATACTTTTTATGTTTTTGGTGGTCGACCATTTCGGGGTTAATTACAGAATTAGATCAAGAAAACCCTATAAATATAAATTTATGAGACCATGATGAGGGACCAAACACTAGTCACTACTATCATCCACCTAGGTTTGCATTCATCTAAGGTATTTGGAGATTATTTGCATACATTTAGCTCCATGAAAAAGGACAGGACTAGTTCATTTCATCATACTGAGCATAGGGGGATTCTATTCTATTTCATCCACCATTCTACTACATTTTTACATCTAGTTATTTCTTGTTACTTCAAAAGTATGAATGACATAAGAGAACCTAGGGCACATGATGCACACACACAAGAACTACATCTAGGTACAAAATGTAGTGCAACATTTAGTTAGTAAGGCCATGGTTGTGTGTAGTTTGAGGCCATTCTAACCCATTCATTTGCATTATTATTTTTATGGTTTTAATACTTCTTGTGGTATCTTGCAGATATTTCTTTCATCTTTGATTGTCAGGGGACACACGACATAGTGCAAAAAATATGATGTGACACATAATGAGGGTTTTGGACCACCTGCCAAACCTATGGTGTTAGGAAATAAGGGATAAAATATGCGAGAATAATCCCTCACAGAATCACAATAGAAGAAACTAATATGCAAAAATTATTACAGATCTCAAATAAAATTGTAGAATAAAATAACACAACACAAAGAGATAGTATTTAACGTGGTTCACCCAATTTGGGCTATGTCCACCAAGAATCACTTGCTCAGATTTTATTACAAGCCACTGCTCTCTCAATACAATACCCAGATCCGTTTGGAGCTATGCTCAACAAACTCTATAGAATTCACACTGAATTCAAAACACATCTGCAATACATTTGCTTGTACCTCTATCATATGCATAAGACCATATAAATAGACAACTGCTTAAGCAGTTTGATACAAAACCAAGGGCAAAAACCGTGGGTATCAAAACAATGGGCAAAAGACCGAAAAAAACATGCGCCAAAAACAGCCCATAACGGTTACCCATTACCCATGGGTTGATAAACCACCCATGAAAATTTTCTTCGGGGGCTTCGCCCCCAAACCCCCTTGACCCGCTCAGCGGCGAGCGGGACCACCGTAAAAATACCCGAGTGTAACACATAGAAGGTGTACCACACTCTAACATGAAAATAGGCTCCACAAACATAACAATCTCCCACTTGGAGACTGATTTCCATTCGAGAAAACTTCTCAACCCTTGATGTCATCCGCATGAGGCCAACCAAAGCTGAACATAGCTTTATTTTATCCCTTGTGACCACCTTGGTCATCATGTCTGCAGGATTCTGACTGGTATGAATCTTCTCCAACTTCAACTTATCTTCCTCTAAAGCTATCCTGATGAAGTGATATCTCAACTGTATATGCTTCGTCCTGGAGTGGAAAGTAGAGTTCTTAGCTAGGTGTATAGCACTCGACTATCACTATGCATCTTACATTCCTCTTACTTATGGCCCAACTCCTCAAGCAATTGTTGTAACCAAATCATCTCTTTGCTTGCCTCTATGGCAAGCGTAACATACTCAACCTCTGTGGTTGATAAAGCCACCGGCTCTACGTAGTCATGAAATCCAGCTCACTGCTGTCCCACCTACAGTGTAAATATAACTTGTCGTGCTCCTCCTACTATCGACATCTCCAGCCATGTCTGAATCTACATAACCATGTAAAGTGGTGTCTGATCCATTATAGCACAAAACTGTCCCCATGGTCCCTCTCAAATACCGAAGGATCCACTTTCTCTTGCTTGCCGATGCTCTTTACTGGATCACTCATAAATCTACTCACGGCTCCCCTTTGCATGGGCAATATCAAGCCTAGTGCACACCATAGCATACATCAAAGCGCATTTGTTGATGAGTAAGGTACCTTGGACATCTGGTTTCTTTCCTACTCTGTCATGGGACACTTTGCTCCTTTGATAACTTGAAATGGCACGCGAAAGAGTCCCAACCGGTTTATCATCTGCATGTTAAACTCGTCCAATACCTTCTTAATGTACTCTTCACGAGATAAATTCAACTTCCGTTCCTTCCTATCCCGAGTTATCCTCATACCAAGGATTTGTTTGGTTGCCCCCAAATCCTTCATATCAAAGGATTCACTTAGTTGTTTCTTGAGTACTTTTATTTCTTGCATGTTTTTACCTGCAACCAACATGTCATCAACATACAAACACAGGATAATATAACTTCCATCCTCAAATTTCTTTGTATACACGCAATGGTCAGAATGACATCTAATATAACCTTGCTCCATCATGAAGCTATCAAACTTCTTATACCATTGACGTGGAGCTTGTTTCAAGCCATATAAGCTCTTCTTCAGTTTACACACCATCTCCTCTTTACCTTTGACCTCATAGCCCTCTAGTTGCTGCATATATAGTTCCTCCTCCAAATCACCATGGAGAAATGTAGTATTTACATCTAACTGTTCTAAGTGCAAGTCTTCTACTGCCACTATTCCAAGAACAGTTCTAATAGAAGTCATTTTTACTACAGGAGAAAATATCTCATCAAAATCTATACCTTGTTTTTGTGCAAACCCCTTGACCACCAACCGGGCCTTATATCTTTTCTTTCCTCCTCCTTCGTCTTTAACTCTGTACACCCACTTGTTCTGTAATGCTCTTTTGCCTTCCGGTAGGTTCACCAAATCCCAAGTTTGGTTCTCCATGAGAGACTTATGCTCCTCATCCATGGCTTGCTCCCACTTCTTACTAGCATCTACCTGCATTGCTTCATCAAAGCTCTCTGGCTCTCCACTATCAGTGAGTAATAAATAATAAAGAGAAGGAGAAAAATGTTTAGGTTCTTTTCTTACCCTAGAAGACCTCCTCATTGTAGGAGTTTGGGGTTCCTATTGAGTAGGTTCTTAAACTGATTCATGGGTCACTTTCCCATCTGGAAGATCCTCTACCACTGCATATTCTTTCTTGGGTTCTTCCCTGTTTTCCTGCAAATTGCTTATACATGACTTTCTCATTAAAGACCACATCCCTAGACCGAATGATTTTCTTGTCCTTAATACTCCAACATTTAAATCCAAAGTCATCAACTTGCCATAACCAATGAAAGTAATTTTTTTCTGATTTAGCCTCTAGCTTGGTCCTATCATCCTTGTCTATATGAACAAACACCTCACATCCAAAGACTCTAAGAAATGAATAATCAACTTTCTTACCATACCATGCCTCCTCAGGTATGCCTCCATCCAAGGCACTTGAGGGTCCTCTGTTTATCAAGTACATGTTGTGTGCTCACCACTTACGCCAAAAAGAAGAAAGAGGTAGTCCTGCATGTAATCTCATGCTCCTAGCACGTTCCATTATTGTTCTGTTCATCCTTTCTGATACCCCATTCTGCTGCGGAGTTCCTGGAACCGTCTTTTGCCTACGGATTCCATTCTTAGAATAGTAATCATTAAATTCATTGCTGCAATACTCCCCTCCATTATCTGACCTAAGACATTTTAGCTTAAGACCTGTTTCATTCTCTACCAAGGCTTTCCATTTAACAAAAGTGTCAAATACATCAGATTTGTGTCTAATACAATAAACCCAAACTTTCCTTGTTGCATCATCAATAAAAGTAACATAATAACTTGAACCCCCAAGAGATGATACCTAAGCCGGCCCCCACACATCGAATGTACTGTTGTCAAAATTTCACCCCCACAGGTAATTTTGATAACATGCATCGAAATATTCAAGTCCTGGAAAATTGATTGATTCGGGGCCAAAAATCATGTTCTTAGAGTCCCCTCAAATATTTTCTAAGTTCCCATCGAGAGGAAAAGAGCAAGCTACGAGAAAATGCGAAAAAGGTTGTAGAAGGCAAGTAGGTTGATCCAGGAAAAAATCGTAAAAATGACTAAGTCCTAGTCCTAGGGCGTCGGGACATTTGGGACAAAAGGCCCGAACAGCCGGCTCGGCCGAAGTAAGCACAAACAGCCATTGCAAAGGAGGGGGACAAGCTGGGACAAAAGTATGCGGCGGGCGCGAAATTCGGTTCGACCAAGAAAAAATTGGCTAGCTATTTGAGAGGGACGCAAATGGGACAATCGGGCCAAAAGACGTGAACCGCCGAACCGCCGAAAAGAGTCAAGTCGATCCAAGCAAAGTGGGACAAGCGGGCCGAAAATGCCCGAACCGGTCGAATCGGCCGAAATGAGTCCAGAGGGTCCAAAATCAAATGGGACATCTGGGACAAATGGACGCGAAATGCCCGAACCGGCTGAAATGAGCACAAAGGGCCCAAAATCAAATGGGACATCTGGGACAAATGGACGCGAAATGCCCGAACCGGCCGAAATGAGCACAAAGGGCCCAAAATCAAATGGGACATCCAGGACAAATGGAGCGAAAGTACGCGAAGGGGCGAAGACCAATCGAAGCGCCACGTGTCCTCACAGGAGAAAAGTCAAAAGGTCAAAGGGGCGAGTTATCGAGCGCTGAACCGAACCAATGAAATGGCGCCACGTGTCCAAGTTTAAGGGGCCCACAAGTAATTTCAAAAGGAAAGCCCGCGAAAGACGGAGGACAGAGAATTGCTCGTCCAATCAGCACGTGCCACGTGTCGTCCAGACGGTGAAGAGCGGGAAAACATTTTAAAATCCGTTTTGAGTACATTAGTGCCTAAATCTTGAGATCACCATATCTTTTGATCGAGCTCGGGTTTCCACGTTCTTTATATCAACGAAAGTGTTGAGATGCTCTACATGATCTCAGGATCAATCTCGAGTTTTGGTGTAGTCGAAGAGAGAAAATTGAAAGCGGCTCTTCGTGTGCATGGCGAAGTGGCGCTTCAACAACCAGCTTTAATGCAGCGAGACGGCCATTGTTTTGCGGGATCCGCCGCTTCTACCATAATGAGATGATTTAAAATACGACCTGGGGGTGGTTGGAGTAGATCTGACTTTCCTCTTTCTTCCTTCTCTCATTCTTCCTATATATTGTAAGGAGTGGCAAAATATAAAAGAGGTTGTTCATTCTTTCGGCTGGGCCCTCCCTTCTTTTCTTCTCTAGGGTTGAAAATGGAGTTCGAACCTCCTCCCTTGCTCTGTAATGGCGTTTTTGCCTCTTATTAATGGAATGATGTTCTGTGTAAACTTCTGGAGCAACAAAACATGTTTTGTGATGCATCTATCCATCCTTCCTCGTTTTTGCTTGTTCTCTTCTTGCCTCTCTTCATTGCAGGTATTGGTGCATGTTCAAATGTTCATTGCAGGTTTGGAGCTGTGTTCATGGAGTTTTGGGACATTTTCTGTGTGAAATCTATCCTTGGGCTGTGATGCATCATCCATCCTTCCCATTGCTCACCTCTCTTTGTCCCATGGAGTTTTGATAGATGTTCAACATCCTCCTTCTACAGTGTATCACCGTTTTAGTGTAGGCTTTGCTTTTTTTCCCTCTCTCTCTCTCTCTGTCTCCTTGGCATGGTTAGATTAGGATTAGATTAGCTTTTGTCTTGGAATAGCTTGTGGCGGGTAGTTTAGGAGCAGGAACCAGCCTTTCTGGAGATTCCTCTCTCGGTTTTACAAGTCCCACGCTTGGAGAGAGGTTTCCATGTTGTTGCAATCTGCTTTGGATGCCCGAACATCAACCTAGAAGCTGATGTGCGTCAAGGGGTCTTTGTGATTTTGCATCAATAGTACCAGCTCTAACTTACTCTCTTTTTCATAGGTCCAACCTTGAGAAACCTTACTCGCTCTGTTTCCCATATATGCGGTTTTCACGAAATCTAAACCTATTTACGTATATCCGGAAAATTCTTCTTTATGATGTTCATGCCCTTATGGCTCATATGACCGAGCCTATAGTGCCATAATGTTGTATCTACATTTGAAGCCACAAGATTACAATCATTAGTACTATCGGTGGTTAAATACAAGGTTCCAACCTTCTTACGTCTTGCCACCACAAGAGCAGCCCTTGGTAACCTTCAAGAGTCTACACTGTAAATATCACAAGACAACCATCACTTCCCAACCGCCTACTGCCGATATCAAATTTCATCTTAATGTAGGCACATGTCTGACATCCTTCAATAGCCAAGTATTCCCATTCTGCATCTTAACCTAAACAAAACCTTTTCCAAATATGCTCTGAGGCTCATCATCACCAGAGAAAAACATGCCCAAAATCTCCTTGAACATAATCAACAAAATAATGCCTATGTGGAGAAGCATGGAAAGAAGCCCTGAATCTAAAACCCAAGATTCATTAATATTGTCAGGAAAAGAAAGAATCAAAGCATCCTGACATACATTACCCGTTGCCACATTTTCCTCCTTGTTTTCTTCTTGTTGTTTCTTCTTATCCCGAAGCTCCCAACAGTCCTTCTTTGCATGCCCAGGCTTTCCACAATTCCAGCATACAATCTTGTTCTTGGATTTTGACCTTGCCCGATCTTTTGATTTTCCACGGTTTCCTCTATTCTTCTGTCTCCCTCTAGTTTCCATTGTCAAAGCATTCCCTAAGTAGTAGATTCCCAGAGATTTTCTTCGCATTTCCTCGCTTAGAATCACCCCTACAACATCCTCAAACTTCAACTTCGAGTTAGCTGGAACCGAGTTACTTACCGCCATTACCAGGCTATTCCAACTCTTAGGTAAAGAGCACAGAATTAATAAATCCCTAACTTCTTCATCAAATTCTATTGTAACCGAAGCTAGCATATTCACTACCGTATTGAAATCATTTAAATGATCTGCTACTGAACTATTCTCAGACATCTTCATATTAAACAACTTTTTCATTAAAAATATCTTATTAGAGGCAGAGGGTTTTTCATACAACTTCCCTAATGCATCCATTAGATCTTTTGTAGTATTTTCCTTTGAAACATTAAATAATACCGAAGATGCAAGACTCAGCCGGATCATTCCAAGTGCCTTCTGATCCAACAAATCCCATTCCACATCTGTCATACTCAAGGGTTTGTTCACCTTCTCAAACAACGGAGTATAAAGATCCTTCTGATAAAGGTAATCTTCCATCTGCATCTTCCAAAGACTGAAATTCTGCCGTTGAATTTATCAACCCTAGATCTTCCTTCATCTGCCATAGCTCCCACTCAAGCTAAAAATCTTTCCCTGTGATTCAACACTTCAACAAACCAAACCAGGCTCTGATACCAATTGTTAGGAAATAAGGGATAAAATATACGGAATAATCCCTCACAGAATCGCAATAGAAGAAACTAATATGCAAAAATTATTACAGATCTCAAATAAAATTGCAGAATAAAATAACACAACACAAAGAGATAGTATTTAATGTGGTTCACCCAATTTGGGCTACATCCACCAAGAATCACTTGCTCGGATTTTATTACAAGCCCCTTTGCTCTCAATACAATACCGAGATCCGTTTGGAGCTATGCTCAAAAACTCTACTGAAATTCACACCGAATTCAAAACACATCTGTAATACATTTGCTTGTACCTTTATCATATGCATAAGACCATATAAATAGACAAGCTGCTAAGCAGTTTGATACAAAACCGTGGGTATCAAAACCAAGGAAAAAACCATGGGTATCAAAACAATGGGCAAAAGACCTGAAAAAACATGAGCCCAAAAACAACCCATAAAGGTTACCCATTACCCATGGGTTGATAAACCATCCATGAAAATTTGCTTCAGGGCTTCATCCCCAAACCCCCTTGACCCGCTCGGCGGCGGCGGGACCGATGTAAAAATACCCAGTGTAACACATAGAAGGTGTACCACACTCTAACATGAAATTAGGCTCCACAAACATAACATATGGAACTCATTTTTGGACCTTTTACACAGACTAAGGCGCCTATTATGTAGACCAGAGCACCCACATGCACCCCAGTCCTTCTCTAGGTGCCTCAATATATATAATCATTTGAGATATGTCCTTTTTAGGAACTTAGCACATTTGTTCCTACTTCTAGATTATTAAGTTTAATCTATGACACATTCAACGAGCTCTTCAAATTAACTAAGTCACTTCCATAATTATCTTTCATATTAGGTTTCTACTTCCATTAGAGTAGTTTGATGCATTTATTTACTATATTTACATGTTGTTCTATATTAGATTAACTACACACATATTCCTCCTTTTATTTAATCATTTTGGTGAACCCGATCTCCACATTTATAGGATATGCATTCATACCTTATCATTCCAAGGTTTATTCTCCTTTTCCATGGCTCACTCTCATGAGGAGTTTACTAAAGCTCATCTTAAAGCCATCAATGATCACCTTGTTGAGCATCCCTAAGATCTATATTTACTTTTACATGTTTCTCATGAGGAAGCTACTAATTTGGCAGAACTCATTGCTTCCATAGCCATACCCTCTTCTATTTCCACTTAACCACTCGCTTATACTCTTCCACCTATTTCTACTATTTCCTTTTCTATTACTACTCCTACCAATCATTTTATGCCACCCTTAGTTTCTCATATATTTCAAGTTTCTTGTTAGAAATCAAGACTTAGCTTTTCTTTATCGCGACCTTCAAGCTCAATTTTTAGGTGAAGCAGTGTGGAGATATCTCGATAGGTGAAGATGAACTAATAGATGTAGGTGAAGTTTTAGGAGGAGATGAGATGGTAGAATAAGAATAGCTAATACATGGGAAAAATCATGCACGATGTTAGATATAACCTCAAGAGAAAGTGGAGTAGGAGATTCTTATTATGAAAAGTATTAGAATAATGACTATCAATTATATCATCGGCATCATATAAAGACTCGGATATGAAAATTTCATTAAGCGTACTATCAATAGGATCATCAACATAATATGAGAGAGTATGTGAAATAGTATGTGATGAATTAGGAGAAGTGGCATCGAAATAGGAGAGTGATGAGATGTAGTGTTGGGCCTTGAATTGACTAAGTCCCAAGGTAGAAGGTCAACACACACGAGAAGGTAGTACAAGATGAAGGTGCTCGGGGAAAAGCACGTAAGGAAAGGGTATTAGATGGAACTAGGACGTGCATGGAAGCGAGAACAAGGTTTTGAGGACTTAGCCATAATTTGTGTTATGGTGTCACATGGAAAACACATAAAGCTATGGATAGGCATGATGATGAGCGAATAAGGTTATTACATGGATACTTGAGAATCAAGAAAAGAATATTCCACGAGAGAGAATATTATAGGATACAAATCATTATGATTATGGGATGGAGAGTGGAGGTTGTTATGGTTAGTTGGCATCTGTATGGCTTGGACATTTGAGTATGGTAGAGATGATGTAATTTAGCATGTGGGATTGCTTTTGGAAGGATGGTAAGGTAAGCTCTTAACCTATAAGGGTGCATTTGATCTAAAATTGGGAGGATGAAGAAACTTAGTAGAGAGATTTATAGGAACTAGAAGGGTATAGTTAAGAACTCTTTGTGAAGAATATCTTGTATGGTTTTGAGATGGTATTTCTTAATATTTAGTCCGTATAACCCTTGTTATGTAATGAGGCTCTTTGTAAATGTTTATAAATCAATATATGATGTGTTATTCTAGATATCCTTGTTTATGATTATAAAACCTTGTGTTATTCATGTTGTTATGGATCAGTTATAGCTTCTTTATGCTTATTACAATGTTTATTTCCATTGATGGTACATCTGTGCATAGATCTAGTATCTGTACTTTCTATTTTTGAGTGAATTCATATATTTCTATTCCTGCAACCCATCCTCCATTAATGGTGAAACATTCTCATGAATCTCACATAAAGGAGGGGCTCAGCACCCTGTGTGCCTCGGGTGAGCACCCAATACATACTAGGTGATAGGCCAGTGTGATTGGGATAAAAAGAAGGTATATTAAATATGACTACATTTTGGTTCCATTGTCGTGACCTATTTTGAAGTTCTTTGTGAGAATTATGTGTAATGATGGAGTGCTTGACCTTGGACAACATCGAAGCATCACTCAAAAGCATGGAGGTTGAGTTTGCTCAAATATTTAACGAGACTTGAGTTTGATGCATGTAAATGGGTAGAGGATCACTTGTATCATGAGTTGTATGAGACCTTATTCTGTTGTTTCCTAGTAGAGTTGTATGAATGGTTGTTAGCATATGCATCAAGGTCAAGTTGGTATTATAGACCTCGTGTATGGACCCAGGAAGAGTTTTAGAGGTTGTATGATGTTGATCTGACTTGGACTCATGTTGTGGATCAATGGTGGAGTAGGGTATTGACTAGCTATACTCTAGAATACACGATCTCTACATATTCTTATCCGGAGGTTGCTGAGTTTGAGTTCTTGAGGGAGCCAAGAGGATCATTCTTGTGGGCTATACCTCTAGCTATCAAGATCCTGGTTATTACTTTGAGTTTGGAGGAACTTCCTATGGCTGGCTAACTTCCCACTAAGCGTGGAGTGTGGAAGCTAGTCTGGAGAAAGATGGTAGACCTTGCGAATGAAATAGAGTGAGAAAGAGATGGCTCAAATATAATTAATCTCGGGAGAGGGATTTGGATAGACAATGTGAAGTTATAGGAGTGATGGATTTATGGAGGAAGACCTTGTGGGAAGGAGTTAAGGTTGGTGTGAAAGGCATGGGATCGAGCAATATTTTTTACCCCATATTGGCAAGTGCGAGAAGAGATACCCCTCATCTTACGGTGATACCTCATCATTTAGAGAAGGGAGAGTCGTAGGCATGCATATAGACCCACCTAGTGACCAAATCCATGTGCTTGGTTTTCAAAATATAGAGATAAGTATTGTTAACCCGGTTGGTCTTGGCATTGATGGTCAAGCGGCACCTAGGAGATATAATTTTCATTTGGTACATATATGACTACATAGTCATTCACTTTGTTTGGAGGTATCATGTACGATACAACATTTTGGTAAGGTTTGGGTACAATGAGCACTACATTTGGAAGTAGTTTAGCTTCACGGACTATGGGTGCATAATTTAACATGGTGGTGGGTTCATAGGGCACAAGCTGCATTAGGCCCCTTATTTGTGATAGAAGGAGGATCTAGAGGATATGGAGGATCTAGAGGGATAGGTTATGGTAGATCTAGTGGTGTTAGTGGTGGAGGAAATACAGGATGAGGTCAAGGTTCTAGATCTAGTGGACAAGGGCCTCAACCACCTCAACAAGTTTTCTTTGAGATGTATTTGCACTTTCCAGACTATAAGGGTGTGGAAGATTTTGTATATCATGTGCATGAGTATGAGTTACTATGGCGAGCTAAGGGAATCACTACCATAGAGAATAAGGAAATTTATTTTACAACTACGTTGTAAGGGCGCACACATAGCTGGTATATGAAGTATGATCCACACCAGATGTTGGTGGATTACATCGTGATGCATGATGCATTTATACCGGAGTTCCACATTCCTAAGTTTAAATAGATTAGAATTAACACGTTGAAGGATATTCAACAAGGAATTATGGAGAGTGTGCAAGAGTGTGACACACATTTCAAAACTCTCCTACCTAAGTTGTCTTAAGATATTCATCCTTCACATCATGCTCAGTGGTTCATTGGAGGATTGATCACACCATTCAAGATTGCGCTTTCAAATAAGACCTTAACAAGTTTGCATGAGGCCTTAGAGGCTACCTTGTTCCCCGAGGCGGTGGGAAGCATTGATACCGGAGTTAGCCCATTCCTAAAATCCCAAATTACAACAAAGTGGCAAAGAAACTAGAAAAAAATTTCTGCGAACTCACCTTATGAGACTTGTGGTTTATGGTGCATGGATTGTGAAGTAGAGGGACACAGATGAAAATTACCCACAAAGATTGGTGTGCACCATGAAAGTGGATTGTGATATTTTCCACAGAGATTATGATACAAGTAGATGTCAGTTATTGTAGCACAATCTGTAAGAATGTGTCTTGTTATTACAAGATTTGTACCTCTGCTTTACTCATGACACTAAGGATTGTAGATTAATTAACCAAATACATGATCCCATTAATCTTGGTGTGCTGCAGACTAGTATTGCAAGGAGCTCAAGGATGATGGAATTCATTATGAAGGGTGCATGGATGGAGGAGGTTGACATAAAGGATTTTAAGGTAGATTTAAAGGCTGTTGCAACCATAGAGGAGGATGAATTGAATTTTATCATGGAATATGTTATAATCATGGATCTACAAAGCATTACAAGTGTGAGTGTCTAGACTTGTTGTAATGCTTATGGTGTGGATAGAAGCACAAGTATGAAGAGTGCTCATAGTTATATGAAGACATGATCCGAGAACTAGAAGAGGGATAAGGGCATGGGGATGGTGAGCGTGAATCATGTTGATCCATAGTGGATGCCTAGGTTGGTGGAGAACCTTGAACTAGAACATGTCCTAAGCGACCATACGATCTTAGGTTGTACGCATAAGGGAGATTCTAAAGCAAATGCCTCTCATCATTAGAGAAGAGGTATTACATGGGAAATGTCATGATCCAAATCATCAAAATGGGTTCTACTAAGAGACCATGGAGGTGATTAGGAGTATTCAAGGGGAGATTCAATGTTTGAAGGAGTAGTCACGAGAAGTTGGAGCAAAAGAAAAGTGTTGAAGTCCCCCAAACAGATATAGATGAGGTCAAAGAAGTATGTAAAATTTTGTGCTAAGAGAATATCATCCCTCTATTATGAGAGTGGTTAAAAGGAAAATTACCAAGTGCTTTGAAGGTGAGTGTGAGAGGCAAGTGTTGCATGTTAATCTTCTACCTCACAATATTGACTATGACAAAGAGATCACATTGAATGCATTTGTTGATGGATGGCTCTTGAGTAATATTCTAATTGAAATGGGTGCAGAAGTGAATGTTCCCACTTTGGACACATGGAATCAAATGGGAAGGCCCCCATTACAGCCATCTTCAAATGTGATGTATATGGAAAATAGAACAAAGGCTATGCCCGTTAGTGTGTTAAAGGATGCATCTATAACCATCCAAGGGGAAAATTTCACTAGATATTTTGAAGTCTTAGCACTTGCTGAGGTGGATAACTTTCCAGCATTACTTGGGTGCCCCTAGTGTTACAAGAATAATGTTGACTTGTGATTTAATAAGGGGTACATAAGTTTCAAGAAAAGGACAAGTACATCATCATTCCAGCGACAGATGGAAATTTTGTGCCCTATACTGAGAACCCTTGGGAGAAGAGGTCTTGGATAGGATCTATTTTCACACCATTAGAGATCTGAGGTGGTTCAACCATCGAGAGGAAGGTATCATTCAATGGGATAATGCTCAATCTATAAGTGATAAAACTAGTGTTGTATGTGACAATTGGGTGCATGGGACCTATGAGTTGGTGGGAAGGAAAATAAGAGGTAAAGTAACTAGAATTTCCAAGGCATGCTCAGTTAGGCTCACGGGAGGAAGAGGGTTACCTAGCTATATCGGGGAAGGAAACCCTAATGTTTTTCTATGATAAATGGAAGTTAACAAGACATTTCATATTGAAAGGAGAGATATTCTAACCTATAACTTATGTATAATAGTAACACGTTGGTGGTTGATACATCAAGACAATCTATTGGAGTGGCACGAAGTGAGAATTGCATTCTCCATTTTATTTCTAAGGAGAAATGAACCCTCTACTATACTGGGATTATCATGGGAAGCATCCCACCTCGTCGCACATTGAGGAATGTGAAAAATCTTATATGGGAGGACCAGAAGCCTTTCCTCCATTGTTATGTGTGCATAAGTTCTATTCCACCTTACAGGGATGAGTGCACACATGGTACATTCATTCGAGAGATTTTTCACCAAACAAGGAATTAGAAGGAGCTAACGATTGTGGTCTAATTCAAATGTTTGAGTATCAAAGTACTAAGCCATTTGTGAATGAGGCATTGTTAGTAGTTAAACGCCTTACTATGGGAGATAGTACCATGGAAGAGGAGAGAATACTTGATTTGTTAGGGGATCTTAGTTTGGAGGCATGCTTTGATGAGGAAGAATTAGAGGAAGTATAGCTTGAGCACGCTTTCTTGGAGAAAGAGAAAGGAAATTTGGTCTACTTGATAGATGATGAAGAGGTGGAGAACTTAGATGTTAACCATACTAAGGGTATGCATGAGGTTATGGATAGTGTTGATGAGCGAGCATGTGCCTACCATAAGCCATTGAAGACAAAGAAGGTTAACATTGGTATAGAAGTAAAACCAAAGGAAGCTATCATTGGGGACTACTAGATGGACCAGGAGGTCTCAAAGATTATTGAGCTTTTGCATAATTTTCAGGATTTGTTTCCACGTGGGTACCATGAGCTTAAATGATTTCACCCCTCATTGGGAGAAATGAATATCAAGCTAAAGGAGGGTACATGCCCGATTCAGAAGAGACCTTATAGGATGAACCTGAATCTACATGTCAAGGTTAAGGAAGAGATTGACAACATGATCACATCCGGTATAATATAATCCATTGAAGAATCTGAGTGGGTAAGCCCAATGGTCATCAGTATAAAAATGATGGGAGAATACAATTTTTTTACTATAGAGACTTGAATGCAGTATGTGTCATAGATCCTTTTTCAAACCCATTTACTGAGGAGATTTTAGAAGGTGTCACGGGTGAGAGATCTATTCTTTTATAGATGGATTCTTTAGATATCATCAAGTTAGAAGCTGTGAAGGAAGACCGAGAGAAAACCACTTTCACAAAAATTTAGGGAATATTTACATATATTATTATGCCCTTTGGGCTTAAGAATGCTCCTACTATGTTTTTAGTGCATTATAGTGCAGACCTTCCAAGACTTCATTCACAAGTTTCTTCAAGTCTACCTAGATGATTGGATGGTTTACAAACTAGTAAAGGACCATTGTGACAATTTGAGGTTGATGTTTGAGAGATGCAAGTAGCTAAGTATCTCCCTTAACATCAATAAATGTGTCTTTGCTACTCCATTTGGCACTTTGTTAGGTCATATCATATGCAAAGAGGGCTTATTGGTAGATCCTACCAAGATTGTTGTTATTTTGGGGTTGGAGGAGCCTACCAATCAAAGTGTCATGCGTGGATTTCTAGGACATATGGGGTACTATAGAAAATTCATTAAGGGCTATGCAAGATTGTCGCACTGTTGGAGGAGTTGTTGAAGCATAAAGGGAGATTTCATTGGGATGAGGCGCAACAGATAGCTTTTAACATGTTGAAGGATAAACTCACTACCACACCCATCTTACACTTTCCCTCTTGGGATAAGTCATTCCATGTACATGTTGATGCTTCGGGTATGGAAATTGGAGCATTCTTAGCACATCCTAGAGAGGGGATTGTTTATCATCCCTTGTTCTTTGCTAGTAGGAAGCTTTCTCTAGAAAAAAATTTATACCACCATAGAGCGTGAGGTATTATCGATGATCTATGTCTTTGCACAAACTTAGGTAATATTTTCTAGAAACTCCTTTTATTTTCTACATGGACCACATGGAATTAAATTACTTGGTGAAAAATCCTATTTTGTAAGGGCTCATATGCCATTAGATACTATTATTTTAGTATTTTTAGTTTACAGTTGTAGTGAAACTAGGGAAAAGTGATTTGGGACCTGATCATTTTAAGGATTACTTTAAAGGCGAGTCTCATGAGAGAATTAAGAATACAATTCCTGATGCATAGTTATTTAGGTTGTAGCACATGCCCTAGGAATTGGAATATATTGTTTTATTCCTATGAATGGGTGTAGCACCAAAGGGGATGAAGGCATAGAAGAGGAAGCAATTAGCCATAAGCTTCACACCCTATATGTTAATTGGTGGAGACTTATACAAGCTAGGTCATGATGAGGTTTTACGTCGGTGTGTACTAGAACATGAGTGCACTACAATCATGGAAGAGGCTCATGGTGGAATTGTAGGAGGACACTATATGGGGAATGTGACCATGTGTAAGATTCGTTTAGCTACCATTTGGTTAGAAACATATTACAAGGATTATATCGAGTATTGCAAGGCTTGTGACCATTGTAGTGCCTTGGTAAACTAGGGAAGAGAGATGATATGCCATTAAGGTCTATCACTAGTGCAGAGTCATTCAAGAAGTGGGAAATTAACTCTGTGGGCCCTATTTCCCTAGCCCCACTAAGGACATGTTCACCTCATATCATTACATGCATAGACTATCTTATATAGTGGCTGAAGTGGTGCCTACGAAGAAGGATTGCACAATAGAAAAATCCCCTAGATTATTGTGGGAGAATATAATCAGTAGGTATGGATGCCCACTGAGTTTAATAAGTGATAGGGGTACTTATTTCCTAAATGAGACAGTTAGAATATTATTGGAAAGATTCATGGTGGCCCATCATAAGAATACCTCTTATCACCCACAAGTTAATGGGACAGTGGAATATTTTAACAAATTTTTGAGTCACACGTTGACCAATATTTGTGATGTTGGAAGAAAGGACTAGGATGATAAAAAAATTCTATGTTATGGTCATATCAGACTACTTATAAAATACTAAACAAGGCTACACCTTCTCAATTGGTGTTTGGCACAGAGGTCGTGTTACTTGTTAAATTCATGTTACAATCACTTTGCTTATTATGTGTAGAGGAGGTTTAGTTGATGAACAAGCACTTGAGGAAAGGATTGACAAGTTAATGCAGTTAGATGAAAGATGTACAATAACATGATGGAGTTAGAAAATGGAAAAATCAGTAAGGAAGGCATGACATGATAGACACATAAAAAATAAGCGATTGAGGTGAAGATGGTTCTACATTACGATTCTAAGTTTCGCACCATCTGAGAAATTCAAATTCCATTGGTTGGGACCATATATTATATCCTATATACTTGATTCGGCTCTTTCCAATTACAAGTGTTGGATGGAACATGGTTTCCAGTTATTTCAATGGGAGTAGGTTGAATCCCTACTATAAATAAGTCTTCTTTGTGTTTGTAAATAAGGCAGTATTTCCAGTTAGCTTAGGATTTCCCTTAATGTAATTTCCCTTTCATGTGTTTCCCTTTGTCATTTCTTTGCTTTGTCTTTTGGCTTTTTTTTGTTGTGGGCGCGCTTGTGCACTAGTAGCCACTTACTATCTCAAAGGGTTTTTATGTGTAGAGGACCACACATCTATTTAGTGTGGGGTGGAATGTAAAGGAGAAATTTAGAGAAGGATGTGGTAAGAAGCAAGTGCTAGGAGAAATGTTGGTTGGTGGCCCGAGTTATAAATTCAAAGGCATGTAGGATGGAGGAAAGCACGTAGCATGAAGTGTTCATGGTGGAAGAATGGTGTCAAAAGGCTTTGAGAAAACCATGTACAAGGGTAAAAACACATAACAACATGAGGTAGGCGGTGTCAAGAACCGGAATTAGGATGTAGAGGAATATTTCCTTCGACATTGTAACCGTGCACAAAGATCTCATTGTTAGTAAAAAAATTCTCACGGAAGGTTGTGAGAGTTTCGCGAGGTTTACGTGTGGAGCAAAAGTGATAGATAACATGTGCATGGCATAGTAGTAAAAAAGTTGACTTTAATGCGGAGGTATGGTGGTATGTGGCACAGGAGTTTAATGCGAGAGAAAAGTGGGAAACTATAAATAGAAGGTTGGGAAAGCTATTGTTTTTCACCTTGCATTTGATATTGAAGAGCTCTTGCGATCTAAGGTGCTATTGTGAAAACATTATGAAAAGAGGTTTGCGAAGGTGAGAAATCAAAAGATTTGTGAACTAGTTGGGAGAAAAGTACAGAAACATATGTAGAGGAGGTTGTTTAGTTGATTTTGTGAGTGATTACTCTGCCTTGTGGGAGAAGGGTGCTCGAGGTTAGGGTTTATAAAGCTAGGGCACGAGTTTTTGAGGAGATTTTGTAGGAGTGGAGCATAGGGTTTGAGCAGTGATGAAACTAGATACAAGGAAGGAATTACAAAGGTCCGAGGAGTAGAGAAATGGCACCAAGGAAGGAGATCGAACACTTCACTAAAGAAGAGAAAAGGCAAGGGAAAAGTAAAACCAACCAGTTTAAATGAAGAGTGGTATGTGGAGATGTAGCACCCAGATGACATGTTGTTAGGGAAGGAATGAGTGTCTCACATGTGCAAGATGGCCGTGAGCGACTACAACCATCGAACGAGCACCACTGAAAAGGAAATGGAATTAGAGTTGGTTCACCCCATGGGAAGGAGGACACAGGATGGAAATCTTGTGTGTGATGACGAGGTGAAGACCAAGATGGAGAAGGTTGGAATATTACAACTCTATGAGTTTCCCTATTTTGGCAAGCCCAAAAGGTTATGTCGGTGGTTTATCACATCATCTATGAGGACCGTTTTTATTTTGTAGGAAGGAGAATGTGTTGGACCGCTCAACTCATATCTAGTTACACTGGCTTTATCTATGAAGGAGATTTGTTGGATGTTGACTTAGGAGACAAGGATACCATCAAGAAGAAAGTCACAACATATGAGTACAAGAAGGGTTCACACTACTTTGATATCATCTCGACCACTGATCCTGTAATGAAGATGGATGTGCATCTAGTCACCGGAGTTGAATGGGTAAGATAGGTGGACATAGATAAATATGAGGTGGTTAAATGTTTGTCGCAAGATTTCAGAGGGAACGGTCTACAACCTCTTAGCCTTTATTACGAGAAGACATCATAGACATCACATGCAATAGAGACAATATTATTTATGGTACCATCCTTCTCACCATTTTGTTTTCAGAAATTGGAGTGCCCGATGGGCCAGATAAATATGTTTGGGAGTACTCGGATGAGGACCCCTCCCCTACTAAAAGATTTGAAGCCTACACTTGTGACACAATGATGGCTACTCATAAGGACCACTTGGAGAAATGGTATAAACTGATTTTTTATGAATTTGAGGAGGAATGAAAAACACTGAGCAAGATTACTTAGAATTGGTGGATGGACAAGTGAGTTTTCCATATTCCATCACTTCAGTATCGGTAAGTTTACTTTGATGAATGGGACAAAGAGTCTTTGGTGTAAAATTCCCATCTCCTTCACAACGCAAGTACTTTTAAAGTGCGGTCAATAGGTTTAATTATGCCAAGAAAATTATATTTTATCTAAGTGAGGTAGACCGAGAGTACAGCACACCTTTGTGGAAACATTTGATATACCCCAAGAAGCGTGCTTATGTAGAGAAGTATGTCTCTCATGACATACACATGTTGAAACCTATGTCACTACCTATTACGGGGAAGAAAGCAGTGAGGTTGTATATACACCTCAGGCCCAAGTTCAAAAAGGGTGCATATGTTGAGGATGATGTTTCCATCCTGGAGGACCCCATTTGGAAGAAAGAAAGTAGTAATAAAGAAGAGGGAACGAGAGGATACTCCTACGAGTAAAAGGTGTCAAGCATAAATATAGTTCGGACTATAGGGGCATAGGAATCTAGTGTGGGCATGAGCACTTACACTCATAGGAAGAATTCCACCACAAAGGAGTCACCTGAGAGGGAAGAGTCACGAGAAAGAGAAGTCCCTTGTGTTAGAGGAGTCACCAGTAAATAAGAAGCAAAGGGTGGTGCAAGGTTCAGACTCGGAGGACACAAAGAGCGTGGAAGGCCATGAGATTGAGAAAGAAAATGAGGAGCACAAAGAATCTTAGAATCCTCTTGTGTACGATGTACATGAGTCGATGAAGAAAGGGATGAAGAGAAGAATGAGTATGAGGAGGGAACCCATAAAAAAGGAGGAAGTGAGGAAGTATACATGCATGCTCAGAAGACTTCGACCATGCCTAGAGAACCAATAGATGATACAATAAAGAAGGAGGTGGTGGGTATTATACAACAGTTAGTGGAGCACGAGGTGGAGCGCAACACCGACGAAGTGCTAAAGGAAACAGAGGAGAGTGTGAGTGTAGGGAAAGAGTATGGAAGCATGGGCGGAGATCCCATCCTAGCAGTAAGTGTCCCCAAGGAAGTGTGCATAGGTGGAAAGGGCATAGTAGTGGCATAGGAACACACCATGACTTACATTAATGACCCAACCAAGGTATTACATGTGTGATTCTAAATCACAGTGCCCACAAACCAACTCCTCTATTGGTCATCTTTTGATGAAGAGAGTGCATACCCGTGCACAAGGAAAATGCTATCCTAGGATTTTGAGTCCCACATTGATGAGCCCGAGTTTGAGGTTAACAAGGATGCATTGATGGAGACACCAGACACTAAAGGGGTGAATCCTATTGTATATTCCCAATGGATATCTAATGAGCATATCTGTAATGCACTCAACAAAGTGTCGGTGGAGGTGGAAGAAATATTTTTGGTAGAAATGATAGAATAAGATTCTTGGAGGATGAGCTTGAGAAAAATAATGAGGAGATCATTGAGAGGGACAAGGAGATAAAACAAAAGGAATTGATCAATGTGTAGTTAAGGTGTGAGCTGAGGGATGAAAAGGTGAAGGTGTACGAAGTCTACAAGAAGGTAGAGGTTATTTCAAATGCCATTATCTTAAAGCACACAGATCTGGCCCCTCCTGAGTAGAAATACGAGTCGACCATGCATTGTTTGGAAGACTTGATGCACATACTCACCATAGAGAGGCAACCACTTGCATTGGATTTGGAAAAAGAGGTGATGATGTGCTAGAAGGAAGAAGAAAAGTTGAATATTGGGGAGACAATAACTTGGTACTCCAAGCTCCTTGCTTCAATGAAGACCGTGGTGCAAATGGCTGAAGTTGTGTATGATAACTGTGGCAACAAAGATAGAGTAACAAGCATATTGGTTACTACCCATGAGGAAAATCTCAAGGAGTTTCAAGATTATAATAAGGGCAATAGGGCAGAGTGAGATAAGATCTTAGAAGAAGTCGAGAATAAGTCGAGGTGATTGAAACCTTGAGGGTTTTGATTAAAAATAAATTGAAGGAATTTTACCCCTAATTCACTCATAAGAAAAACACGTTAGGTGACCTTAGCAAGAAGATGGAAAACATCGTAGATTCGCTGAAGGCTAAGGGAGATGAGCTAAGTTTTGACAAATTTAGCACGTTGGTGGGTGATTTACTTCAACAAGTGCAAGATGAGGTAGATGCTTGGGATAAAATTGAAGCATATGTGAAGAGAGACTTCCCACTCCTCATGAAGCAGTAGCAAGATCCTTTTAGTCTTCCATTATTTATTCAATTACAAATCATTTCATTTCTCCTATTATTTATTCTTTGGTGAAAGAGCAGAGTGTTTATGGGAATGGATAACACACGTAGTGTGGGGTAATGTTTGGCCTTGAATTGAATAAGTCTTAAGGAAAAAGTTCAACATGTGTGGAAGGTAGTACAAGAGGAAGGCTCTCGGGAAAATTACACAAAGAAAGGGTTTGAATTGGAACTAGGTACCATGTAGAAGCATAACAAGGGATTAAGGACTTAACCATATTTTGTGTTATGGCATCATATGGAAAACATGTGAAGTTGTGGATAATAACCACACACCGAGGTTTGCATAGAAAATATTATTCACGGAATAATATTTTACCTTTATATTTATTCAAATTTGTATTACAAAATATATAGAATAGCTTGTTCGTATAATTTAGGAAACAAGTATAACCACTAACTCCATCAAACCTATTTATGTGGGTGAGTACAACCTACTTAACCACTACAAAAGCCAACAAATATTAGTTGTTTATACAACAACTTATTACAATAGTAATTTATTTTACATTTCCGTAATTAATAATACAAAAACTTTATTATAATGTGAAGCACTAATCAAGATATTCCTAACATTTCCCTCCCTTAGTGTGAACATGGTAGAAAAACATCCACATGCTCCTCTGATATGCTCATCCTGTGGCATGTCCAACTCTGTGACTCATGACCTTGATCCAAAAGAAAAGCTCACTCCTTCCATGGTTTTAAACAGATTTACCACAAAAATTGACATGAAAGGAACCTCATCAAGCTGTCCACCTCGTGTGGTTTTCGGATCCTCCCACAAACCCTTTCAAGATCAATGCGTGACTTACTCGGGTGCTCTTGTTCACCACTATGCTTATACAACAGGGAATTATGTAGGAAACACAACTTGCATATCTCAAAACTACATAATAGAAGATATATTGAAAATATTTCACATTACTTCCTATAAGAATCCTAATGTTCTTAATCATAGTCTCTATCATTTATCACGCCACTCAATCTCGGAAAACATAGAAAACTACCACTGCCACTAGAAGCTTTCCTTGACTAAGTCATTTTGGGTGCAAAATGGGAATGGAACATTGGTATGTATTCCCCCCCACAATGTGAAATTCCAAATAAGAAATCGAGAAAGGTAAAAACATATTTTTTATATCATACTAAGCTGGATCTTGCTTGCACATGATCACCATTACCAATGAACATATTCAGCGACCGATCATCTTCCAACAAAGTACAACAAATCGAGAGGATCACCGTAGTTTTCTGCTCTCTTATACAATTCTTTTCCAGTATTAACAATAAAGCACACCACTCAAAGCAACAGGAACACTGCAAACTGAAGCACACTAATAAAATGGAAACCACACTAAAAATCATATACTCACACCATACATATGCCACCACAGCTTCTGCGCATGGCCCGTCGTTGGTGATTGATGAGAGGTCATTGTTCGACCTCCTTCCTCCGTTGCCTCCTTCCTCCATCAGTCTGCTGCTAACTCAGCTGAATATGTCTTTGAAGCTCATCAAGTTTCACATTGTAATTTATTTTGTCTCTCCCCACAATGTGAAAGAAATTATTTTTAGATGTCGAGTAACACTGAAAATGCATCCGTGACGATTTTTTTATTTTTATTTTTACAAACTTTGACAATGACTCTTTTGATGACTTTTGATGACACTCTTTTGACAATAACATGACTTCGACAATGACAACTTTTGACTCTTGAGATATGATGAAACTGACAAGAAGACACAAAGACACTATTAACTAGGACTCGATAATGCTATTTTGACAACATGACAAACACAAATTTTGATGACTAACATAAAATCCAATTAAAGATTGGATTTTAATAGATAAACAAATTGTAATTTAACTCTTGACAAAATGACTCAACATTTGACAGTTTTGTTTCGACGACTATAATTTGATGATATAAATTGATGATTTATATTTGAAATGACACTGCAATGACACTTGACAATAAAAATAATACAACAATTATTCAACATGACTATATAATGATAATATTTTTATATGACATACTATTTAACTGAGACACAATACTGAAAGAGAACTTCACTATGATTTTGCATGACATTTCTGACAATACTATACTAAACGTAACTAAAGACGGGAGAGAATATCTCCAGTGGAATGGACACTCATACCAAATTTGATCAAACTCGATGGATGCAATTTGGTGTTGAATTCTGCAGGCCGACGCTCATCATATATTGGCAAACTCGTAGCTCGATGTGTATTTGGATCTTCCTGAACACTAATATTTGAAAGTGATGGCAGCGAATACCAAATCAAGGGAGCTTATGAAACCTTTGACTGATTTGTCTCCCTACATGGTAGAATGCAAGCTGTCAGGTGTTATTTTAATGTAGCATTGATATCTCAAGTGCAAAGAATGTGATACGGCCGCCGATGTAGAGGGATCTATAATTGATTTGTTAGCTAGAGAATGCACTGTATGATGATGAACTGGAAATGTTTTGACGTCCTTCAGATCTATAACTAATGCTTGAAAAACATGAATGGTGTCTTTAACTATACATGCAAGTAAGACCTGGATTATGTAATGAAGTCACCATTTTTCTGGACTGCACTATAGATAATAGATGTCTCCTCTTCACTGGATGCTCCTGGCACAACTGCGCACTTCTACAAAATTTGATAACAATTTTTGTACTCACAATAACAAACAAACAAACCTACACTCAAAAGGAATATATCAGGATCTCATGAATTGGGGTAGTAATAAAATCAGACATTGCCCCTATTGCATTCTATTTCTCCATCTTAGGATTGTATCTTGCTCTGATACCAAATAATAACCACACACCAGGTTTGCACATAAAATATTATTCACAGAATAATAATTCACCTTCTATATTCATTCAGGTTTGTATTACAGAATATATAGAATAGCTTGTTCCTATAATTTAGGAAACAAGTATAACCACTAACTCCATCAAACCTATTTACGTGGGTGAGTACAACCTACTTAACCACTACACAAGCCAACAAATATTAGTTGTTTATAAAACAACTAATTACAATAGTAATTTCTTTTACATTTCCGTAATTAATAATACACAAACTATATTATAATGTGAAACACTAATCAAGATATTCCTAACAATGGATAGGTATAATGCTAAGTGGATAAGGTTGTTACATGGAGACTTGAGACTCAAGAAAAGAATATTCCATAAGAGAGAATATTATAGGATAGGAATCATTATGGTTACGGGATGGAGAGTGGAGGTTGTTATGGTTAGTTGGCATTTGCATGGCTTAGACACTTGAGTATGGCATAGATGATGGAATTTGGCATGCGGGCTTACTTCTGGAAGGATAATGAAGTGAGATATTATCCTATATAAGGATGCATTTGGATCTAAAACATCGAGGATGAAGAAGCTTAGCAGAGAGATGTGTAGGAACTAGGAGGGTATAGTTAAGAACTCTCTGCCGAGAATATCTTGTAGGGTTTTGGAGATGGTATTGTTATCAAAATCCACCCCTCAAGGTAATTATGATAACCCACATCATTTCTTCAGGCTTGAGTAGGAAGAAATGGTAGAAGGTGAAAAAATCAGGTTTTGGGGGTCCCTTTGGCTCTTTTCTAACACTCCCATCCAAGGAAAAAAATCCAAGGAGTTAGGAAAATTCAAAAATCCCAAAAATTTGGCTGTATTTACTAGTATATTGTGGAAAAGTTGAGTTTTGGGCCCAAGCCACACTGAGTTCGGCCGGGACATTCGAGGACCTAAAAACCTGATTTTCTGAAATAGCTGAAAATAGTTGAAATTGGTGAAATCAGGTATTTTTGTCCCAGACGGTCCGCGAGATGTCAAGCAGTAGGGACCCACATGGCGAAATCGCCACGAGTAGAAGGGATAGGCAAAATTGGGTATTTTTGGCACATGCGGTCCATGGGACATCGGGACACGAGTTCACCACAAGGCCAAAATCACTACACCAAGAGAAAATTGGTGAATTTGGGTTAAAATGTCCCAGGACACACTCGGGATAATTGGGACACGGGGGCGCGTGAGCTCTGATTTTCTAAAAGAGCCAATCACAAAGAGATGCAAGTGGAGCGAAGGTTAATGGCGCCAATGGCCCAATCAACTATAGGACAAGTGGGACACCAAAAGATGACTTTCCTAATTTTTAGAAAGAGCCGATCACAAAGTGATGCAAGTGAAGCGGAGGTTTTCATCCCAAATTGCACAAGGGACATCTGGAACACCAAGACCCAATTTTACCAAAATAGTTGCATATAAAGGAAGACTCGGTGAAAACCATATCCCGAATTTCAAATGGCCATAAATTTTGACCCCGAGCTCTGATTTTCACAAAATTTGACTTTCTGAAATGAGCATGATAGTAAAGTAAATACTCAGTCCTGTTGATAGAAATGACTGGTAGACCCAAAATAGTTAGCCGTACTCAAAAGGCCATAACTTTTGCATTTCTCAATGAAAATGCACAAAATTAGTACCGTTGGAATCGGGTTCCAATTCCAATACATGGAAATCATGAAATGTGGATTATAATGAAGAACCAATGGATATTTTAAAGAAATTTTCCCGGGTTCAAAACAATGTTTTATTTGGTAGCTAGGATGCATTAATGAAGCATGGGCTAACATATTTCATTTCTGCAAGTTAAGGGGAAGTATGGGGAGCCTTTTGCAAGAAATAGAACATCATTTGACTTCATTTACTACATATTTCAAGTGTTTGAAGGACATATTTCAATATTTTCATTTTCCTCTCTCTCTCTCTCTCTCTCTCTCTCTCCTCTTAGAAATCTATAAATTGGAGTGTTGGGCTCATTGTAAAAGGAGATTGTTTTGAGTAGCAAAACTCTACCAATTTTTTTTTTAATCCAACCTATTACAGGCCCTTATATTGGACTCCTTGTATGGTGATCTAGGCCCTTATTCTGTAATAGATTGGATTGTGCATATCAATGAAGCAATAGATACAAGTTTGTGGATTTCTCTTCCCCTGCTGTGTTTGTTTGCATTCCTCTTGCCCCTTCAATCTCATTGCATATATATTGTGTCTATCTTATGTTGTTGCAAGGATTCATTATCATTATGTGTGCATGAAATATTGTTGTGAATGCAGTTGCTAGATTGTGGAGAACTATTATCACCCCTTCTAGTATGCACTTTGCTTCTATTTTTACACATTAGAAGACTATTCTCACACTCTCCTTTTCTGGTGTATCACCGCTTTAGTGTAGGCTTTGTTTTCATGCATTCTCTCTCCTTGGTCCCTTGGAAATATTAGATTAGGACAAGATAGTTTTAATTTCATTAGAGTAGATTGTGGCAGGTAATTTAGGAGTAAGAACCAACTTTCTCTAGAGGTCTATCTCAAGTAGCAAGTCCCACAACTTGGAGATAGTACCCATGTTATCCAATCACACTGTGATCTCAAGAACACACACTTGTGTAAACCATAGGGTGTTATGATCCGGTGATAACAGGTATTTCTTGATATATTCGGTTTGTATGACCCTTGTGATGTAATGAGGCTACTGTAAATGTTTATAAATCAATATATGATGTGTTATTCTGGATATCCTTGTTTATGGGTATAAAACCTTGTGTTATTCATGTTGTTATGGATCAAATCTAGCTTCTTTATGCTTATTATAATATTTATTTCCATTGATGGTACATATGTGCCTGGATCTAGTATATGTTCTTTGTTTTTAAGTGAATGCATATAGTTTTTTTCCTGCAACCCATCCTCCATTAATGGCAGAACATTATCACGAAGCTCACATAAAGGATGGGCTCGGTGCCCTGTACACCTCGGGTGAGTGCTCAACACATATTGGGTGATAGTTCGGTGTGCTTGGGGTAGAAAGAAGGTATATGAAATATAACTACGTGTAGCCATAACAATTATCTTATTAGTAGGAGAATCAATATGAGAGATATTGTCAAGACCTAACATGTAATCAATAAGAGAATCATCTAGAATTTTCTTAGAAAGATCAGCAGGAGGATAACTATTAGCTTTATATCATGGTATACAATGAGTGAAGGCTATCGTATCCAAAATGATACTAATGCCAATGGGGGAATTTTCAAAACTAGTAGGTAAATATTGTTTACCGTCTAAGATTTGTTGTTGAATATCATCTGGCATAGTAACATTACTATAGATAGCCTTGAGCTCAGCGATAGTGGCCTCATCATAGATTGGATTGACATTGAAGTGAGACCGTAGTCACAAAATCATGCAATTTAGACACTATTTAGACTTGATCTCATACTACTATTTAGAATTTTTTGAGTGAAGAAATTACTAATCAACCCCCTTCTTTTGGACATCTTGCCTTATTTTCTTTCATCACTCCTCGACCTTTTGCACCTACATGCTCAATCTAATTTTATCATTTCATGTTATTTTAGCCTTGATTGGGGCTCCCAAGCTAGTATTAGGGTACCCATGGGCGCCCTCATCCCACAGGGTGCCCCGATCCTTTTGAACTTCCCTCCATTTTTAGGAACTTTCTATCTATTTTAGCTTCTTATCTTTTGGTGGTCCTCCATTTTGAGGTTAATTATGAAATTAGATCAAGAGAACCCTATAAATATGAAGTTATGAGACCATAATGGGGGACAAAACAGTAGTCACTACTATCATCCACATATTTTTACATTCATCTAATGCATTTGAAGATCATTTGAATACATTTAGCTCCATCACAAAGGAAAAGGCTGGTTCATCTACATCACACAAGCATAGGAGGGGATTCTATTCTATTTCATCCACCATCTTACTACATTTTTACCTCTAGTTATATCTCGCTACTTCACAAAGTGCGACTAGCACAAGAGTACATAGGGCACATGATGCACACACATGAGAACTACATTTGGTTCTAAAATGTAGTGCAACGCTCGATTAGTAAGCCTAATATTGTGACAACTAAGGTTTGTGTATGACCCATTCATTTGTATTCTTTTTTTTTTTATCTTGGGTTATCGTGTATTTCTTTCATCTTGGGTTATTAGTGACACTTTGGGTATAATGTAGCAAATCTGATGTGACATATAACGAGAGTTTTAGACCACCTTCTAAACTAGTGAATATCAGTTCCATACCTTTTTCATAGACCAAGACACCCATTCTGCAGACCATAGTTTCCACCTATGCCCCGATTCTTGTTTAGGCACCCCAATCCAAAGAATCATTCCAGATCTGTCCTTTTAGGACCTCGGCACAATTTTTCTTATTTCTAGATTATTCTATTTAGTTTGCGATATATTCAAGTGAGATCTTAGAATTAGTCAAGTCACTTCCAAGCTTTTCTTGCATATTAGGGTTTCTACTTTCATTAGATTAGTTGTTTGGGTCATTTTCCATAGTCATTTACTACATTTACATGTTGTTCTAGATTAGATTAACTACACACATATTCCAACTTTTATTTAATCAAAGACATAATGGGCGAGAATAAGAAGAGATATCCTTAGCCATTAGGGTTGGAAGTGGATCCTAGGGAAAAAAAAATTGAAGTACGGGTTCACCAAAATGATTATATAAAATTTGTATTTTAGTAATAATCTAAGAAGTAAAACAATTTAATAACTAAAGTATACTGAAATATAAATTCTAGATAATTTATTTGATACTTTAAATGAAATGAAATAATGAAATATGAGGTAAAAGGGTAATAACTTGAAAAGAACTTACCTCGTAGTAATTTGGGACTGGACATGATGATATACGGGCGGAGTGAGTGTTGTAACGAACATCAAACAATTATAGAAGTAGCGAGTCTTGTCGGATGGGGTGCCTAAGGAAAGATAGGGGCACTGTGGGCACTCTGAGTGCGAAATATGGGTTCCTGAGTCTCGTAAAGTGACTTGGAACCGAATACGATATGGTCGCTAAACCTTCACGAGTATTTCACCTTTTAGCGAGGTTGGTGTCGCACTTGGTTAATTGGTGTCATTGTAAGTATCCAATGAATAATTTCCTACAAAAATCCACACAAAAGCAACAAACCCTAAAAAATAAAGATACAAATGAATGGGTTGAATTGTCCTCAACTACCAAGTGGATGGAGTTATGGTCGAGTGTTGTGCTACATCTCAAATCTGATGTAGTTCTATGTTTTTTGTGCAATGATGTGCCTATGATTCCTTAGTGCCAATAGCGCAAAGCAACAAGCAATAGCTAGATAAATATGTAGAATGGTGGATTGAATAGAATAGACTCCCCTTCCTATGTAGTGTGTGATGCATAATAGTATAGAAATGTAATCCCTTGCCTTATGTAGATAGCTATCCCCTAGTAGAAGTATTTTGCCCATAAGATAAAATGTATGTTGTGATTTTATAGGGATATCTTTCTCAAATTTTAACTCTAATGACCTAACATGCCAACTAGCACCTAGGGAATGGGAGGAAAAATATAAAGACCTACTTTGAACATTTAGATGAGAACCAAGCTGTGACCGGTGTTGGGTTTTAAAATTGTACTTTTAACAAAACCATAGTCAAGGAGAATAAGTCCCTCCTCTTTATGGGAGAGGTTCCCTTATTGAAAGCAAGCATCTAATCTTATATACAAATGTACAAATTTCATCTTAAGGATAGAATTTTGACATCTTGAAATGATTTTTACCAAAATATTTTATCAATACAAATGAATGGAAGAACTAAAGAAAGAAAAGAGTAGAATATAACAGTACTTTTAGGAAATATAGATAGCAGAGTATAACCCTATACATACTGAGCAAGAGTGATACAGAATAGAATCATTCACATTCCCAACAAAAGATATCATTCCATAGACACAAAATTCTAGAAATCATATCAATAAGAATACAAAGTTCCTTATCACAGAAGACAAATGATCCATAGATTTCAAGCAAGCAAGAAGAGACAATAGATGAAGATAGAGAGAAAGGGGAAATTCTTTTGTATTGATTACTTTCGATTCTATATACACTTCAAAATTATGAGAGTCCAACATTTGCAATGAGCCAACCTCTTACATTTATATATGAAGAGAAAAGAGGAGAAGAAGATAAGGAAGAAAATCTGATTTGGAAGCTCAACCACCAACCATCAATGCCCTTGCAAATCCACCTACAATCTGGTAAATCTAGTTCTACATGTCTTTTGTGTGCTGAAGAAGGAAGGATGGAAGATCAGATCAAATTTGATCTAGTTGAAGCAATTGGATCCCGTATTAATGGCTTGAAATATGTTTTCCATATTTTCACCCAAATCAAGATATCCATTCGGTTCTCTATGTCTTTTTGGTGTGTTGGAGAAGGAAGGATGAAGATCAGATCAAATCTGATCTATTTGAAGTAATTAGATCACGTATTAATGGCGTGAAAGACATTTTTCAATATTTCCAGCCATCAACTCCTACTATAAATAATGTTTTATGCTTACATGGTGTAGAGGGGACTAAGACCTTTCTAACAAGTATAAAATTTGTCGAATTTTGAGCATTGGAGCGAAATTTATGCTCATTTAAATATTTAAATCGAATCCATACAAATGGTGAAAATGTAATTTTCACAAGATGGATCTGTGGGCCCAAAATTGAAATTGTGCCTTTCGCACAAAAATTACAAAATTGAAAAATTTCCCCATAGCCCCATGATCCCACAACTTCACATTTGATATAGGTCGACATGTGGCTTTATCGAGTGGTAACGAGTCGCGGCTTACCTTATAATTTTATTTCTTTAGGAAACAAGGATCAAAATATCAAAGTTCTTCATTGACCCGCTTCCCCATTTTGAGTTTTCAACGCGGGCTTAACATTTGAATTTTTTCCTTTTGGAACCAAAAATTTCCAAAGTACCCCGACGATCCACCTTCCCTCTTTGAATTTCGACGCTTGGCTTAACATTTGACTTTTTCCCTTTGTTTGGTGAAGGCTTTATGTCTTACCCGGGACACGTGGAGGCTTATCGCTCATTTAGACACTCTGTTTGGACACGACCCTTAGAGATGCACCGATTGGACATGTGGAGAGCTGGCACATGTTTGGGGCCTGCTTTTTGATTCACCCCCTGAAAGAGCACCGAAGGGACACATGGATCCTTCCATGGATTCGCTCTTTTTCTTTTTGTTTTGGAAAAGTCCCTTTTGTTTGACGGGGCCATATGTATGACCCTGGACACATGGTGGCTCAACACACGTTTGGGACCTGCCTTCGGATTTTTACCTTTGAAGTTCTGCTAGGTGACACATGGAGGCTTCAAAAATCCTTTTATACTTAGCCGATTGATCAATGGCTAGCTCGCCCCTTATTTGACTCTAACCATGTGGCAAGCCCACACACACTTGGGGACCCACTCTTAATTCTTCCTTTGAAGTTTTACCGAAGAGACATGTGGATACTCTTACCGACACTTGGAATTTTGAATGGCAGTTCTATCTTCTTTTTAGACTTGGGACATGTGGAAAGATGGTGCTCATGTGGGGAACACCTTTGGCTTTGATCCTTGAAGGTGCGTCGATGAGACACGTGGACACTTCCACCGATCCTTTTATACTTAACCGATTTAGGCCCACTCCTCTTTTTTCATTTTTTTGGCTAGGTCCCTTCTACTTATTTAGTAGCGACTATGTTGGGTTCTGGACACATGGAAGATTTGTGCTTGTTTGGGGACTCACTTTGCATTTCACCTCAAAATTTATGCCGGTGACACGTGGTTCTTTCCGCTGGCCTTAGATCCTTCGACGGTCAATTTAAATTTTTGAGGCCCTAACCACGTGGAGGGTTGGAGCTCATTTGGGATCTATCCCTTGGGTCTCACTTTTGATTACGCGATGAGGCATGTGTAGGCTTCTACCAACCCTCTAATACTTAGTTGATTAAATGACCGACTCTATCCCTTTTTGGACCTTAGACACATGGAGGGTCTACGCACGTTTGGGATTTCGATCTTGTGCACCATACCAAAAGTGCATCATGTTGGTATCCAAATTGATTCTCCCTTGGAAACCAAGAAGCATCAAAGATTTAGCAAGACACTGAGAGACAAACATATCTTATTATAAGTCATTTTGTAGCTAGCGGGGATTTTTCTCGATTGTTTTTCACTCAAGCATTGGAGATATGGATACCACCTTCATTAAGGATTTGATCTATCCTCACTACATCAGACCGTGCCTTTCGACCATGGTGAGAGGACCCATTTTGTAACCTCTATCGATGAAGGAGAATGAAGATATCCTTCTTTACACAAATCTAAAAGGGGACCACGATAAAATATGATCGTGCTCCAAAATTTCACTCTCACAAGTTGTCACTTCTAAAGAATGAATATATTTCCTAGACAGGGCTTACTAAAGAAATTATGGAATCCTAATTTCTTTTGTATATTTTTAGTAGTAGAATTTATACATTTGTGGACACACAGGGAAAACAAGGGTAGTTCAGGATGGATTCATTATTTTTGAGTAATTTTGGTGGGAGATTAAGCAGGATAAAATTGATTATACCAAATCTTTGAGAGACTTCACAAAAATTGGAAAGCTAAATGACATAAAGCTTTGGAATAGCTAAAATATTCCTTCAACCAGAAGGTGTGCATCAATGGAGGCCCATATTTTCATGGTTTCACACAATCTCTAAGAATTTAACATGAAGGATCGAGCTAAAGACTCAATAAAACATCAAAGACCCCTGGTTCCTCATGCCTAAGATACACTCGAAGGCTTACAGACAATATTTATCAACAAATGATAGTGAAGTGATTTTAAATTATTTATCTCATTGTAGGATGAAGGCTCTTCTTGAAATGAAATTGCAAATGCCACTAAAATGTCATAGGGACGAGATCTGTGTGATTTAGAGGGACTTTAACACAAGATTGCAATAGGAATAATAAAAACTACTTGCAGACATTCTGAAATAAAGCAAACACAAATTGCTCCAAGATTGACACAAATTAACTCGAAATTGATTAGATTCATCAGCAGGGGAAATTTTATTTGAATAGTCTCAGAGCTTGTCAATGGTTGTACACTCACAACCAACTTGACATGATTGAAATATAAAACACATGAAATTAACTAGGTTTCTCAGATTGGTCTCTTAGGAAGATGGGATCTCTCAAATTTTCTCTTAAGAATTCAACCCCGACCATTTGCAAGAGTATTCTCATTGCATTTATACATTTTACTTGCTCACTCATCCCAAAATTTTCCCCAAAAAAGAATAATATTTGAGGGACCTTTGCTTGTTACCAATTTGTCTCGAAAAGTGACATTTAACAAATTTGCAACAAAAAGTTGCCAATTGGACAAATCATGAACTAATCACATTTCCCAGACCCTCAACTAATGACTAGGATGCCATGCCACAACTTTTTGAAATTCCTTTTAATCATTCTTATTATTCTGTTATACGATAAATCCCTATTTTCATCATTTTCCACTAGCTCTGTCAACCGGATTTGACAGGTAATCCTTTTCGCCCTCGAGGCAACACCTTTTCATCCTTTTCCCTCTCTTTCCTCTGCAACTCTATCCCGCATCTAGCTTCTCTGGTAATTCATGTTTTTGCAAGTGCTTGAGCAATTCCAACTTCAAAATATCAACCTTAACAATCCTTGGACTCACAAATTAAGTTCTAAATCCATTCAATGGCACTTTATAGACAAAAATGACAAGGAATTTCATCAAAAAATGATGAAAAATAGTGTGTATTCGCATTTCTAGGAGTCTTGGAGAAAAATGAAAAAAAAAAAAGATGCAATGCACAACAACCATTGATTCTGCCCCTTCTTAACTTTAGATTAGATCCATCCACGTGTTTCCTTAGTGCAACTGCAAAGGTGAGGTATAGAGGCAAGTTTCCAAACAAGCACGGGCCTTCCACGTGCCTTGGGCCCAAGAAAAATTCATTTTGGCCTTTGAAAAAATATCAATAAAAAGGATCTAATGAAATCCTCCACGTGTCGCCTTAGTGCACCTTTGGTATGGTCCTCAAAAGTAGAGACCCCAAGCAAGCACGGGATCACCATGTGTCTCAGTCTAGTAGAGTTATTTGAAAAAGTTGAAGGACCATCGGAAGGTGCCATGTGTCTAGGGTTCGAGACAGTTTTATTTGGCCATTGAAAATTACAAGCAAGGGAAGAGTGTGCGGAAGCCTCCAAGTGTCCTCCTAGCACTTCTTCAAAATAAAATTTAGGGGTAGGTCCCCAAATAGGCATGGTCCCTCCACATGTCCATGGTCCAAAAAATCTACATTGGCCATATGAAAAAAAAAGTCTAAGTCTAGGCAAGGCAGTGGATACCTCCACATGTCTCCCTGGCGCAACTCAAGGTCAAACCAAAAGGTGAATTTTCGGATGAGCACCGACCCTCCACGTGGACAAATTTTGAATTAAAATGAGCCTTAGAATTTCAAAGTGCCCCACCAAGCTGCATCCAACCAGAAAGGGCCATGTTTCCACTAGATGTTGAGATATAAATTTGATGGGGAAAACACACCCATCAAATCGTAAAATGTAGGAAAATCACCATTTGTGCCCGAAAATGAATCTTTCTTTCAAGATAGAGAATTTGGAAATGATATAAGGCCCAAATGTGATCGTCGAGCCACATCCAATCGAAAGGACCACTTTTCCACATGTATTGGGATAAAAATTGACAGGGAAAACAAAACGTGACTGTGGAAAAATAGAAGGAAGGAAAAACCTGATTTTATGCCCAAGTTACAAATTCTTCCACATGGACAGAGGAACTAAAAAAATTCTAGACTTAAAGTGATCCTCGACCAAAGGAAGGGACTGATCATGGCAACCAAATGGAGGAAAAAGTTTTCATGCATCAATACGAGGAGATAGAAAAGACGACAGAGCCCACAAACTGAAGAATTTCAAGGATAAACGGGGTGAGATCAAATTGAGCACCAACACGTTGAAAGAGACGTGGCACCTTCCATGGTTCTTCTATACTTAACCAATTCAGGCCTCAATTGAACACTGCCTTTCTCCATTTTCTCCTACGTGCTCTAATCTCCTTTGATGTCGTTGGTCTCCTTTACCGACCCTACCCCTTCATTGTTGGATTTAGAATGTGGGCTCGCATGATTGAACCACCCCTTCCGATTTTCTTTTTGCGGGGTCGTGTTTGATCAATTTTTCCATAGGGGCAAAATTGGGATAATAGGCACCAACTCAAAAATTTTGAAACTTGACTTGAAAAATGAGGAGAATTTGAGGGTGATAACAACTGACTCTTTCAGGGGATGACTTGGTTAGGATAGAGGAACGAGGCAAGATCAAGAACCATAGAAAACTATGGGAAAGTAGACCAGTGCCTTATCTATTGGGGAAATAGAGTCAAAGGTGAAGCAATACAAAAGACAACACACATGGAAGGGAAACAAACCAAAAGGAAAGACAAAAACAAAACATAGCACACACAGTGAGGAAGGAAAGGAAACAATCCAAAACAAGAAAGTATATACAAAGAAAGAAGAGGATATTTACAAGGGAAAGAAGGAGGACTACATGAAACTTACACAACTCTAGAGACAGGCTGAGAAAAATAAGTACCTTTGTGGAACAACATGGTGAAAGTATGAGGCACCCGTGAATTGAAGATGAGCAGTTGGGTGTACCAAAATATCATGGGAACACTATGTGGCTTGAAAAGAAAAATTGAGGAAAGAAGACCATCCAGATAGTGATACTCCATACTAAAAACATTCAGTCCTTGTGAAGAACTGAATATCTTCCTGAGGCTCCTCTTCTATGGATGAATAGTTCCATACAAAGACTTGTACGACCCTCAACTACCTTCATACTGATTTCTACACATCACCAAACTTTGACAACTAGATCCATGAGAAAATCCAATCCCAATAGTGTCAACTCCCTATTTTGATGGAATGATGCTAGCATATGAATGAAGATTGCAATTATCACCATGGCACATCTCATGAGAAACATAAACTTCCATTGAATTTTCCTTGTAACCATATTCAAGAGGAATTTGGAAAAAGGTACTAGATGGTTTACCATTAGGTGTAATCTTGACCATGTTTCTAAAAAACATACCTGTTGTTTTTGCAAAATCAGCACCTGATTCTAGAAGATCATGACTCTTAGGTACAAGTTGCATTGTTGATTTGTCTTCATGATTAGTAGGGAATTGAAATGTTGTCAGACTAAGTAAAGATTGATCAACAACATCATCCTCTTCCTTTTGTTTACATTCGAAGGGTGAGCTGAGACAGGATTGTCATAGTTGTGAAGAAAATATTCTAGGAATGGCTCTCCATTTTCTATTTGTTTCAAAGGACTGCAAAAAGGCTCATGTGTGCTCATCTCATCCATAGATATAATAGGGGAACTAGTGATCTCATTAATTTATTTTTCTTCGGGTACAGGAACTTGCTTATCTTTGAGAGAACTTAAAACAACAAGAGAATGGTCCATAGTGATATTCATCTCAGTGCATTGAATTCTTTAGCCATAGGAGAGAATCTCATCCATTTTGTTATGATGAACATCCTCTTCCACCAGTGTAGGATCAATTTTTTAAAACCTAGAACATTCAACCTTAGTATATGACATATCTTCTATAGACTCTATTTCAGGTTGAAAGAAAGCCTCAAGTTGTTTGTCTTCTTCATTATTTGAAGGAATATTAAATTGACATGCATCAGGTGGAGCAATAAGAAGACATTCATTGGTGGAATTGAGATAATGTTGAGGAATGAATACTTGATCATGAGAAGCTTCTAGAACTTAAAAATTATCCTCTTTGTTACAGGTGTCCCAAATTCATTGACCGAGTGTTCTTCATATCGTTTGAGAAGTTGCTGCAATGTTTGTGGAAACAATCTTGGATCTACACCTCTGTAGAAGTTCTGCAGAAACCAAGACTATTCTGGACTAACTAGAGCTTGAAAAATTTTAATAGGGAGATCTCCATCATCATCCTCATCACTATCACTATCACTCATTGGTGATGTGGGCCAAAAAGTGTTTTTCATTTTCCTTCGTTCTGGGAAGGTTCCTAGATCAAGAGAATGAACATGACAGAAGTTCGATCCCCTATGTATCTTTGTAGAATCACTAGATCAAAAATGATCTTGAAGTTTTTCTTTTAGAAAGGGATACGTTTGAAACAAAATCCCCAAAGTGGATTCACCAAAAATTGTTGGGTTTTAAAATGGTACTTTTAACAAAACCATAGTCAAGGGACAACAAGTCCCTCCTCTTTGTGGGAGAGGTTCCCTTATTGAAAGCAAGCAGCAAAGCTTATATACAAATGTACAAATTTCATCTTAAGGCTAGACATTTGACATCTTGAAATGATTTTATACCAAAATAGATTATCAATACAAATGAATGGAAGAACTAAAGAAAGGAAAGAGTAGAATATAATAGTACTTTTAGGAAATATATATAGTAGAGTATAACCCTATACATACTAAGCAAGAGTGATACGAAGAATCATTCACATTCACAACAAAAGATATCATTCCATAGACACAAAGTTCTAGAAATCATATCAATAAGAATACAAAGTTCCTTATCATAGAAGAAAAATGATCACATGATTTTAGGAAAGCAAGAAGAGACAATAGATGAAGATAGAGAAAGGGAAATTCCTCGGTATTGATTACTTTTGATTCTATATACACTTCAAAAGTATCAAAGTCCAACATTTGTAATGAGCCAAGTTCTTACATTTATAGATGAAGTGAAAAGAGGAGAAGAAGAGAAGGAAGAAAATATAATTTGGAAGCTCAACCACCAACCATCAATGCCTCTGTAAATATGCCTACAATCTATCAAATCGATTCTACATGTCTTTGGCATGTTAAAGAAGGAAGGATGGAAGATCAGATCCTATATTAATGGATTGAAATAAAATATCTAATTTTTCACCCAAATCAAGATATCCATCGGTTCTCTATGTCTTTTTGGTGTGTTGGAGAAGGAAGGATGAAGATCGGATCAAATCTAATATGTTTGAAGTAATCAGATCACGTATTAATGGTGTTAAAGACGTTTTTCCATATTTCTAACCATAAAATCCTACTAAAGACAATATTTTATGCTTCCATGGCATAGAGGGGACCAAGACCTTTCTAACACTATAAAATTTGTCAAATTTTGAGCATTGGAGCGAAAGTTATGCTCATTTGAATATTTGAATCAAATCTGTACAAAATGGCGAAAATGCAATTTTCACAAAATGGATCCACAAGCCCAAAATTGAAATTGTGCCTTTCACACAAAAATTACAAAAGTGCAAAAGTTCCCTACAACCTCACAAGCCCATAACTTCACATTTGATATAGGTTTGACACGTGGCTTTACCTGAGTGGTATCAGAGTCGCGGTTTACCTTATAATTTTACTTCTTTAGGAAACAAGGCTTAAAATCTCAAAGTTCTCTACCGACCCACTTCCCCATTTTAAATTTTTAACATAGGCTTAACATTTGACTTTTTCCCTTTTGGAACCAAAAATTCTAAAGTGCCCCGTGGATCCGCCTTCCCGCTTTGACTTTCGACATGGGCTTAATATTTAACTTTTTCCCTTTGTTTGGTGAAGGCTTTATGTCTTACCTAAGACACGTGGAGGCTTCCCGCTCATTTGGAGAATCTATTTGGACCTAACCCTCTCGAGGTGTGCCGATTGGACACGTGGAGATGTGGTGCATGTTTGGGGCTTTCTTTTGGATTCACCCTTTGAAAAAAAAAGTCTTTGAAGGGACACGTGGCTCCTTCTGCGGCTTTTCTCAGTTTCTTTGTGTTTTGGCTAAGTCCCTTTTGTTTATTAGGGCCATATGTCTGACCCTGGACATGTGGAGGCTCATTGCACATTTGGGACCTACCTCCAAATTTTTACCTTTGAAGTTGCACCAAGATGACACGTGGAGGCTTCAAGTAAATCCTTCATACTTAGCGATTCAAATGCCCAACTCGCCCCTTCTTTGACTCTGACCACGTGGCGAGCCCACACACACTTGGGGACCCGCTCTTGATTATTTCTTTAAAGTTACTTTGAAGAGACACATGGAGGCTCCTGTTGACACTCGGACTTTTCAATGGCGGCTCTATCTCCTTTTCGGACACAGGACATGTGGAAAGCTAGCACTCATTCGGGGGCGCCTTTGGCTTCGAGCCTTGAAGGTGCATCGATGAGACACGTGGAGGCTTCCCTCGATCCTTTTATACTTAACATATTTAGGCTCGCTCCTCTTTTTGCATTTTTTTGGTGGGTCCCTTCTCCTTATTTAATAATGACTATGTTGGGTTACGGACACGTGGAAGCTTTGGGCTTATTTTCGGACTCGCTTTGTATTTCACCTCTAAAGTTACACCGAGTGACACGTGGTTCTTTCCACTAGCCTTAGACCCTTGATGACCAATTTAAATTTTGAGGCTCTGACCACATGGAGGGTTGGCACTCATTTGGGATCTCTCCCTTGGTTCTCACTTCTGAAGTTGTGCCGAGTGAGGCGGTGGAGGCTTTCAGCTGACCCTCTTAAACTTAGTTGATTAAGCAACTAGCTCTGTCCCTTTTTCAGACCTTGGACATGTGGAGGGACTACGCATGTTTGGGTTTTCCACTCTTTTGCACCATACCAAAAGTGTGTTGAAGAGACACGTGGCACCTTCCATGGTTCTTCTATACTTAGCCAATTCGGGCCTTGATTGAACACTTCCTTTCTCCATTTTCTCCTATGCGCTTTGATCTCCTTTAACGTCCTTGGTCTCCTTTTCGACCCTTCCCCCTTCATTGTTGGATTTTTCATGTGGGCTCACATGACTAAACCGCTCCTTCTTATTTTCTTCTGTGTGGGGTCGTGTTTGATCAATTTTTCCATGGGGATGAAATTGGGATAATAGGCACCAACTCAAAATTTTTAAAACTTGACTTGAAAAATGAGGGGAATTTTGAGGGTGACAACAACCGAGGACAAGGCACCTAGAAATGAGGACCAAGGCACCTATGGATCCCTAATCCCTTATAGGCACTCTAGTCAAAGACCAAAGATCACAACTGAGTGAATAACAATAGATAACACTCCTGAGAGATGACCAAAACTATGTAAGTGACCACGGTGTAAGACACACAATGAAAATGACCAACTAGATTGATGACGTGACTAGGGGATGGTTCATTAGTGAATACTTTTCTTACATAAGATCCATATATATAATAACATACTTGGTTGTATAATTATAGTAGACAAAGTGCATGATTTTGTGATTACGGTCCCTCTTTTTGACTTCTTTTTCATCATCACTTTCCACCCAAAAACCTTCATAGGAGGATATATGCATATGATATGATCCCATGGTGTTGTCATGTGTTTTTGCAAGGGAAAAATTTAATGATAAAACATGACAATTATACTCCAGTGTCAAAAATTCTACTTATAAGCCCTCCCGAGAACTCCTTTGTTTAATCTCTCCTTGTGTTAGGTCTATCCCAATCCTTTGAGTTCTCATATGTATTGTAATGACCTTTCCCATGTGTTGGAAATATGAAAACAAGTTCATGAATCCCTTCCAAGACTATGCCTTCTGAGGTATATTTTTTAGTAGACTTAGAAATGGCTATTTTTAGTACTTCTCAAACAGTGTGCATCCTTGAAGAAAATTTGAAGCCTCAAATTCATCAGGAAGTGGTATTGAGGAGATAAGATCATATTTTAAGTAATTTATAAATGTTTATGGAAGATTTCAAAGTTTAGGGAAAATTTCAGTGTAAGTAGGTTTTGAAGGTGAAGGAGCTTACAGTTCAAAAAAGCACTTGAGCTTTGGAAGATCATTCGAGAGATCTAGAATTATTTATAGGTAAAATAGGATACCATTGGAAATATTATTCATTTATCTAAATGATGGTTCTTTCATATTTTTCACAAGACCAACGTTCTTCTTTCCCAAAATGACCCATTTTTGGAGGAACACCTTGCGGTCTTGAGGGAAAAGGCTATTTTTAGGGTGTTTTAGGAAGAATTAGATCATGGGACTCATCTCATTCTTCTCAAAAGGATTTTTTCAATCAAATTCATATAAATAAGTTCCAAAATGACCTCTAGAGCTTTGACAACTTCATTTTCAAGCTCTTTCTCAAGGTACGCTCTCATAGTTAGCCAATTTTTCAATGCCACATGTCGGCATTAGGAGGAGGTGTATTTTTGTGTCCCTATTTTAATTTTTACAAGGTTACATTTGGGACAAAATGTTGTCCCCCCCATTTGAGCTCATGAACCCATCACATGACCTTGGGAAGCCTCTAGTAAGCACTTTTCGCAAGTTTTCTAGCCCCGCCTCGTGCAACGCATGCCCGCCACTTGTCACCATGATGATAAGGTGAATTTTTGTTTCCATTTTTCCATTTTCTAATGGGACAATGGGGAAAAAAATTTACCCTCCCCCTTTCTTCCACATGGTTCTTCATATGACCCAAACATGGCTCTGGAGCTAAAAATAAGCTCTACTCTCTCTCCTTCGCAAATGCATGTCTTCCACTTTCCCTCGAGGGATAGGGAAATTTTTTTTTCCCTCTCATACCTTTCTAAGGTGACAATGGGGAAAAAAATTCTCCCTCCCCATCAAGCATAAAAAAACCAAAAATGGCTAAGTCCCTCACTCTCATGTGTTTCCTCCTTTCCATTCTTTGCATCGCACAACACATTCAATCATGCTCACCATCACTCACCACTCATAATAAAAAATTAAAAATATAAATTAACCTCCATGGAATCCATTAAATCACTTTTAAATCTAGTTCATAAAATTCAAATATAGAAAATACTCATCCCGCTAGATGTAAAAATCTTGCCTTACTAATAAGTCATGCTCCCGAACTCGATTACCATGAGATTTGAATCGATTGATTCCTTTTTGAAATCCTTAAATAAGAATAATTTCATACCATATTTCATTCTCTATTTTATCTTTTTACATCCACATAGGGTTTATAGAAAAAAATCACCTTTTCTCAAATTTACGTCAATATGGAGAGTGAAATCTCTAAAAAATTGGAGCAGATCCTTGAAATGAATTATGTAAAATTCTACAAGTGGTTTCATTCAAATATGAAACTAGGAAGATAAATTTCTATGTTTATTAAGTCTCTATGAGATTACGTACTAAATATAGTAATTCCTAGAAAAACATGCATTCATAAACTCCTCAAAATTGACACTTAAAAGATTGACAAAAATGGCAAAAATTGGCTAAATGGGACCATAATGGTGAATATTCTAAAAATATAAAATGGGTGAAATGAGCTAAAAGTGGTCACATTTCAGTCCTTTACTCATCCTATGATGGTCTCGGCACTCACAGGATCTCCTCTCTCTATTTTCAATTCAATTCCCACATTCCCCATGCGGTGAGTGAAGAGTGTCAAAACGAGAAAATTATTAGTTTTGTACCAAAGGCCCTTTCAATTCATTTCACATAGAATGCATGGTCAATTGGTGGATGAAATTTATTTTGGTCTCATTCTCCTTTCCCCACTCTAGAATCAAAAGGATTTTTCTCATGCTTCACTCATCATCAGTGCTCCGTAGTGGCAAAATCAATGATCATGGTTGGGTGAACAAAGTACATCCAATTTCTCCCATGTGAATGGTTGATCATAAAGATGTAATGTGTCTCAAATATCAGAAGGATTTTCTCAATAAGTGGGTCCATATTCTGATATTCTCAGTGGTCTACTTCTCAAGTACTCATCACTCCTCTTCTCGGTGTGTTCGAGTAGTGTGGTGAAGGTTCATCATTTCAAGGATTTTCAAAAGAGGCAAGGTGTTCAAAATGGTCTTCATCAGAGATCTTTATTAGTGCATTATTGTGGAGGGTCATTAGTGGTCATATTTTCATCTTCAATGTCCTCAAGGTGGAAAAATCATCATGGTTGCATTGTATAAGAAATTTATTTCAAGTCCTCATTTATATGCATGATTGGTCAAAAGGAGTGACATCTTTTCATGGTTTGTTCAAGTATGTGAGGACATCCTTCATTGACTATAGTGGTATATTGATAAAATTTCTCTCTTCTTCACTCAATTCACCTAATGGGATACAATTTTTATCATTCAAAAGGAAGTTGCTTATGGTGCAAAATATTTCAAGGCTGCAAGTGTTCACCATTTAGAAGAGAGCCTCTTTCAATATACAAGGTCAAAGTTCTTCATTTATAATTCATGATTGCATCAAGGAATTCTATTGGATCATCACATGAGTGGATTTTTCAAGCTTTAAGCTTCTCATTTACTCCCTCCTATCTTTCTCCCTCTTCCTTCTCTCCCCTTTCTAATTCTTTGTTGAGTGTAATCATTATATTTTTTCGTATTCACTTAAGTGACATATTTTTAAATTTTAAATTATTTTCTCAAATTATAAGAGAAATAATTAATTTGTATTTTCTAATGGAAAATGAAAGGTTACAAGTGGAATAGGAACATGAATATTCATGTGGGGGAGATGAGAGGTTAATTCACATTTCTATAAATTGGGATGGCTTCTCCATTCCAAAGGATCCTGAAAATGCTAGATTTTGATAGCATCTATGTTGTAGCAATTATGGATTGTTGTTGTTGGACTTTGTGTCATCAATACACATGAAATAAAATCTATATTTTTTATTCTCCTTTTCCTATGTTTCTTTTATTTCTCTCTTATGCACTTTGCAAGCATAGTGATCTAGAAATATATTTGTATCTTTGATAAATGAATCTAAGAACTTTGTGTTTGGGTTTGTTCTTATCACTAGATAGCTTCATTGTTTCTTTCCTCTATATTGAATGTTGAACTACTCTGGTTATTGGGTGTGAACTCTGCAATTTTCCTACTCACAACAATAACTTTCCTTTCCTAATTTCTCTCCTTCACCCCTCATCGTTGTAATTTCCTCCCTTGTACCTTGTACAAGAAATTATCCATAGGTTCAGTGGAATGTTCTTGTGTGATCCTTGGTCTATTTTTCCAACCCACATAACTTAGGTATGAATATATTATTTATCATTCATTAATGGTAGTTGTACAATTCAATGTAGAGGGGTGTAGCCCAGTGAATGTTGGTGAGAGACACCTAATTTTCCATATCAACAAATTTTCTCACCAACAATTTTTGGAAACTCCACTGGGGAGAGATCTTCCCTCGTGCACCAAAAAAAAAAATCTACAAAATACCAAAAATGTATCTATTACAACAAATATTTAAAAAATCAGATTTCAAAGGAAAATCAATTTTTGAAGGTGACTTTGTCAAGGAAAGAATCCATGTCACATTCATTTCCCTCAACACAATGAAGAAATTTCCAGATTGGAGTGAGGTGCAATGAGTGATAATGAAGAAGAAGAAGAAGAAGATGGTTTCGAGAAATGCAAATTTTTAGCAACCATCATTCTGGACTATATCTTACAAAGAGGAGAATTTGAGAACAAAAAAATGTATCTTACTTGAAGAAAAAATCTTTAATTGGAAACGGGATATAAGTCTAGTGACATGTCTCCAAAAATCAAGGAAATACTATATAGAATGAAGAAAATTTCTTCTTGTGAAGAACCTATCATCAAATCTGGTGGTTTCACTTCAAGTAGATTACAGCTAAAGGAAAGGAAATGGGATTTTCTAATGATGAAGATGGTAAGAATATAATGAAAAAGATGAAAATAAGGTACAAGATGTTGTATGATGTCAAAAAATATGAAGAATCTACTAAAGTTAATACTTTCAATCTCACACAGTTGAACGAGAAGCTCAAATCCATGTCTTTTATCTCTCTCCCTTGGGATGATTTCCTTGTATATATAAATGAAAAAATGACAAACTTGAAAACTAAGTATGTGCAAAGAGTTGTGAGCATTGCACAAGGAAATTACAATCCCCAAATCTACCTTGAAATTTTTAATTATGTTGAAGCCATGCAAGAAAGATACTGAACAACTTGAAGCACTTCATGGAAAGGAGGAAGAAGAGGATATTTTTCCTATTAAGGAAGACCCTAATGATTTTCCACACTACAAGGTATTCATCCGGAAGATTCTAGAATATTCTTGAAATTAATTTTTATGAGTTCCACATCCTTGAACCTTCTTATGTGAATCAAATCAGCACCTTTTAGGATGATAATGAAGAATAACAATGAATCCTTTGTTGATAAACTCTTTTTGGATCGAGGCATAGCCTTGAAGAAACAATCAATCCAAGCAAGGAGGATTCTTATTGTTGTACAACAAAAGACCCAATGTTTGTTGAAGACTACATCAACCATGAAGATGTATGAAAATAAATTCTTCATCCTAAACCAAAGATGACTAGTTTGAATTAATCATGGATAATCTCCTTTCAAATTTTGATTTTTCAATTAATGATGAAATGGAGATAGTTGAAGAATCAAGTTCCCTTCTTGATACAACCATGGATGAAAAATGGAAGAGGCGATTTATTTTTATAAGACAAAGAGAATGAGAAATTTGAGCATAACCTATTTGAGGAGTTAACTCCACCATTCTCACCTAAGGAACATAATGTTTATCATCACAATGAGTATGAAATCTATCATTTTCTATATGAGCAAGAAGATTTAATAATGAATGATAAAGATAGAGTTAAAAATTATTCCCATATTTTTGCCCCAACATGGTTCTCTACTTCTCATCATGAGGATAATGAAATGGATCTCAAGCTTCAAAGGAGTGTCTTTCCCGCATAGCTTGGATCTTTTCTCCTTGTCTAAGAATTTTGAAAATCAAGTATGCTCATTCTTACAATAAGGTGAGCCTTGGGTGACAAGAAGTGTAAAGGAGGAGAATGAGGATGTTTCAAATGAATCATGGCCATGTGTGGATCAGATTTTCAATCAACTCCTTGAGGCCCAATGGAATGAGTATTATAATGGATATGAAAATAAGTATATGGAAAACTCGGAAGAGTTATCTGTGTAAGACATCTTGAAGGGCTGAGAAGAAACTAAAGACCCTTAACTCAATCTTGAGATCTTGACTCGGGCCATGGAAATGTAAGATAGGTATGAGTCAAGTTGTGCTTCTCATTTTGATACACCAATTTTTGATGTTGATATGGAGCAAATGGATGAGCTTGATGTCCTCCCCAATGCCTTGGTTGGTGAGAGTGAATGTGAAGATATGTCTTTATCTTTCATGCTTTGTGAAGAAGATCATAAATGCAAAGAAAAGGATATTCTTGAGTCTCCTATGAATATTCTCAATCTTGAAGACAACATCTCTGTCATGGAGGAAGATAGTAGGGAAAATGTTGAGCTGATTTGTATTGAAGATAATTGTTCAAAACAAGGTGAAAAGTTACAGGAGTCTTGTGAGTGTATTCAAGATCAACTTGTTCTCACCAATGTTGGATGTCCTACCAATTCGGAACAATAATATGCACTACAATATTCACTCAAGGGTGAAGAATTCTTCTATGACCAAATCAAGGATTGTATTTTTGAAAATGACACCAAGATGGAATTTGAGCGGATAAGTACTAATGATAATTTATTTTGGACCAAAAAGTGAGAATGTGCATGATTCTTGTGAAAGGATTCAAATTCAAATTACACTCACCATTTCCCAAGCTCTAATTTGTCTTAAACATGTTTCCATGCTGCAACATTTTCTCAATGATGATGAAGACCTCCACATCAATGATGTGGAATCTATTATGGAAAGTAATTTCTTAGAGCCATAAAGTGAGATGTTCAGAGAAGTTGTTAAATGGGAAAGAAATTAGTTTGTTCTCACTTCTTATAAGTGCCTTGCTGATTTATGAGATGATTTCATGTTGAAATTAAAGTATGATGAATGTTCTATGATAAAGTCAATGTTTCCACTTTTGAGAACATGGAGGGATGGTGTCTCATGATCACAGGACATCAAGTGGAAGCTACAAGATGCAAGAGTTTCAAAAAGGTAACAAAGTGTTCATTAGATGCAAGAATATTTTCAATGCAATATGAATATGAATATGGAATATTGGTGTGTCTTCTTCTTTTCAATCCATGAAAAGACATCACAAGAGCATGGTAAAATCAGATAGCAACTTTTTTGCTTCAAAGGTCACATTTTAGACCATCATTCCATGATGGTATGTACTTCTCCCAACCCATTTCTAGGTATGTGTACATTTTTCCACACCTATGTAAATATCCCTCCCCTATAATATAATTTCTCTTTATGTTGTGTGTTGTTTTCCAATTTTGGTGTGTTTCCTTTCTATTTTTTGTTTGTTTTGTGTGTGTGTGTGTTTGGAAGTAATTACTCCATAATACCAATGGATAAGGCACTAGCCCAAACTGTCTTAAGATTCTAGGGTTCTTGCATGCTATGTCCTTGTTGCACTTGATCCACAACATGTCCCCAAGATAGATCCAGTTGTTGTCATGTTTTTGCAAGGGAAAAATTCAATGATAAAACATGACAACTATACCCTAGTGTCAAATTTTTTGCTTGTAAGCTCTCTTGAAAGTACTCACTCTAGATCCATCCCCCCCTATGTCTAGTCTATCCCAATCCTCTGAGTTATTATATGTATTTTAATGACCTTTAAAATGTGTTGGAAAGTTCAAAATAAGTTCCGTGAAGTTCTTCCGAGACAAGTGCCTTTTGAGGCATATTTTTTAGTACACTTAGAAATGGCTATTTTTAGCCTTTCTAACGTAGGTGTGCATCCTCCAAAGTAGAGTTAAAATCTCAAATTCATCAAGAAGTGGTATTGAGGATCTAATATCATATTTCAATTAATTTGAGAAATTTTAGGGAATATTTGAAGGTTTAGGAAAATTTTTAGTGAAAGTAGGTTTTGAAGGTGAAGGAGCTTATAGTTCAAAAAAGCACTGAGCTTCGGAAGATGATTTCGGGAGCTCCGGAATGAGTTAGAGTTAAAAAAAATACCATTTTAAATATAATTCAATTCTCTAAATGATGGTGCTTTCATATTTTTCACAATACTAAGGAGCTTCTTTCCACAACCCATTTTTGGCAGGAACACCTTGGGATTCCAAGAAAAATGTTAGTTTTGATGGTGTTTAAGGAATAATTATATCAGGACCCACACCATTCTTCTAAAAAAAATCATTAAAATTCATATAAATAAGTTACACAAATACCTCCTCGAGCTCCAACAAAATCATTTTCAAGCTCTTTATCAACGTACGCTCTCGCAGTTAGTAGATTTTTCAAGTGCCACGTGTCAACATGAGGATGAGGCACAAATTTGTGTCCCTATTTTCCCTTTTAAAAGGGTAAAAATAAAAAATTTCTCCCCCCCATTTGAGCTCTTGGACCCATCACATGACCTTGGGAAGCCTCTGTAAGCCCTTTTGCAAGTTTTCTAGCCCCCGCCTCGTGAAATGCATGCCCACAACTTTTCACCATGAGGTTGAGGCACATTTTTATGTCCTTTTATCCCTTTTCTAAGGGGAAAGGATGAAAAAAATTCCCTCTTCCCTTGCTTCCACATGGTTCCTCATATGACTCAAACTTGGCTCTCGGGTGCTAAAAATAAGCTCCTCCTCTCTCTCCTCCACAAATACATGTCTACCCACTCATCATAGGGCTAGGAAAATTTATTTTTCCCTTTAATCCATTTCTGAAAGATAAAATTGGTAGAAAAAAAAATCACCCCTCTCCCATTAAGCAAAAAAAACCAAAAATGGCTAAGTCCCTCACTCTCATGTGCTTCCTCCTTCCATCCCTCACTCCATCAACACATTCATTCATGCTCACCATCACTCACCACTCAAAAGCACAACTTAAAAATATAAATTAACCTCCTTGTCATCCATTAAATCACTTTTTAAATCTGGTTCATAGCATTCAAACACAAAAAACTCCTCATGTGCCCTAGATGTCAAAATCTTGTCTTACTCATAACTCATGCTCCCGAACTCTAATTGCCATGAGATTTGAACTAATGGATTCCTTGTGTGAACGCCTTCAAGAAGAGTATTTACATACCCTTATTCATGCCCTATTTTTTTTTATAGCCACATGGGGTTTCCCATAAAAAATCACCTTTTCTCAAATTGATGACAATCTCACAAGAAGCGAAATCTCTCAAAAATTAGAGCAGAGCCTTGAAATGAATTATGTAAACTTTTGCAAGTGGTTTCATTCAAATCCAACACCAATAATACCACTTTATATTTTTAGTAAGTCTCTATGAGAGTACATACTAAAAATAGTAAGTCCGAGAAAAATATGTATTCATACTCCTTATTTCATTCCCTCATGATCAAGACACTCAAAATTGACAAGATTGACAAAAATGGCAAAAATTGGCTAAATGGGACCATAATGGTGAATATTCTAAAAATAGAAAATGGGTGAAATGAGATAAAATTTGTCACATTTCATTCCTTCACTCATCCTATAATGGTCTCGGCACTCACGGGAGCTCCTCTCTCTGTTTTCAAGTCAATTCCCGCATTCCCCGATGCGATGAGTGAAGAGTGTCAAAACGAGAAAATTGTCAGTTTTATACCGAAGGCCCTTTCAGTTCATTTCACATGGAATACATGGTCAATTAGTGGATGAAATTTATTTTGGTCTCATTCTCCTTTCCCCACTTTGAAATTAGAAGGATTTTGTCTCATGCTTCACTCATCATCAATTGCTCCCATAGTGGCAGAATCAATGATCATGGCTGGGTGAAAAAAGTACATCCAATTTATCCCATGTGAATGGTTGATCATAAAGATGTAACAATGTCTCAAATATTAGAATTAGTTTCTCAATAATGGGATTCATCTTTTGATATTCTTAGTGGTCTACTTCTCAAGTACTCATCACTCCTCTTCTTGGTGTGTTCGAGTGGTGTGGTGAAGGTTCATCATTTTAAATATTTTCAAAAGAGGCAAGGAGTTTAAAATGGTCTTCACTAAATCTCTTCAAGTACATTATTATGGAGGGTCATCAGTGGTCATATTTTCATCTTCAACATCCTCGAGGTGGCAGAATCATCATGGTTGCATTATACAAGCAAGTTGTTTCAAGTCCTCATTCATATGCATGATTGGTAAAAAAAGGAGTGGCAACTTTTCATGGTTTGTTCAAGTGTGTGAGGACATCCTTCATTTTCTATAGTGGTCTAGTGATCAAGTTCTTCTCACTTCTTCACTTAATGTACCTGATGGGATACAATTATTGATCATTCAAAAGGAGGTTTCTCATGGTGCAAAAGATTTCAAGGTTCAAGTGTTCATCATTTAGGAGGAGGATTCTTTCAATATAGAGGTCAGATTTCTTCATTTAGGGTTCATGAATGAATCGAGGCATTCTATTGGATCATCATAGGATTCAATTTTCTCCATGCTTTAAGCTTCTCATATACTCCCTCCTTTTCTCTTTCTCCCTCTTCCTTCTCTCCCTTTCTAATTCTTCATTGAGTGTAATCATTGTATTTTGTCTTATTCACTTAAGTGACATATTTTTAAATTGTAAAATTATTTTCTCAAAATTATAAGAGAAATACTTAATTTGTCTTTTCTAATGGAAAATGAAAGGTCACAAGTGGAATAGGAACATGAAGAGTCATGTGGGGGAATGAGAGGTCAATTCACATTGTTATAAATTGGGATGGCTTCTCCATTCCAAAGGATCTTGAAAATGCTAGATTTTGATAGCATCTATGTTGTAGAAATTATGGATTGTTGTTGTTGGAATTTATGTCATCAATACACATGAAATAAAAGCTACATTTCTTCCATTATCCTTTTTTACTATGTTTTGTCTAGTTATCTCTTAGGCACTTTGCAAACATAGTGATATAAAAAGAGATTTGTACCTTTGATAAATGAATATAATAACTTTTTCTCTAGGTTTGTTATTCTCACTAGATATATTCATTGTTTCTTTCCTCTATATTGAATTTTTAACTACTCTGGATATTGTGTTTGAACTCTACAATTGGCCTACTCACAGTAATAACCTTCATTTCCTAATTTCTCTCCTTCACCCCTCATCGCTATAATTTCCTCCCTTGTACCTCATACAAGCACTTTTCCACAAGTTCAATGGAGTGTTCTTGTGTGATCCCCAACCTTTTGGCCAATCCACAACAATTAGATAGAAATAGATTAGTTATCATTCAATAATGGGATATGAACCATTGATGTTGAGGGCGTAGCCCCATGAATATTCTTTGGAGAAACCTAATTTTCCATATAGACAAATTTTCTCACCAATACACTGCACTGCTGTTTTTGTACAAAAATGTAAAAATATATCTGTATGGGAAATAACACATATTTACTATGGTGATTTCTACATACATATTATTTCATCTGAAAAGGACATGAATACCTTCCTATTATAATTGGGAAGTTAATTTCTACTTTTTCCTTAACATAAATGTATTTGTGTACTTCCACTAGTTTTCACACAAGATCCAATAACGTTATCTTATCACTTAGATATATGGGTAGTATATAAGGAGCACCCTCAAAACCATCCACTCTTATATATAAGAAGGTATGAAATTGAATGATAAATCACCGACCTTGCGATCTTGGTATATATTTTGATTGAGAAATGGATGGATGTTAACATTGGATCTAACATACCAATGTTGTAGTAGAAAATTGTGTCATTAATGCAATAAAAGTGTTCAATATTGGCTTCGAGGTGAGTTGTGATTGAAAAACAATCACCTTAGTTGAGCTCAACTAGACCACTATAGGAAACCTTGAAAAATTTATGGATTTAGCGGTGGCATACAAGAGGTAGGAGGTCATGTAGATCTTATTTGTGGTATACACTTTACTATATTATAGTTAGATTGATTCGCTTATCAAATCTAACCGGTTGATATGCTAATTATTCTTCATAATGACATAGATGTATTGAAACATCCATTCCTAGAACTCCTTGGTCATAATTTTACCTACTACCATGTTGAGAAGTGTGATGAGTTCATTGATTTATTTTTGAAATCATACCTAGGAAATGTCTTGGGTATCCTGAGAGGCAAATCCTTTATCCTTCACCAACTAATGTTTTTTCATTGTGTTTGTACATGATGAGGAGTTATTATTCCGAAGCGTTATGTAGAGTCAAGCAATATGTCAACACATGCTTCAAAATTAGGAATATTTAACATGTATTCAATATAATTTGCATCCACTCTTAAGAGGTACTCACCATCAATGTTATTTATTAACCTTCCGGCCTTTTCATAGTGATTAAACAATTCATGCATGAATTTTGGACATTCAAAGATAAAAGGAATACAACAACCAATGTTATCCCATTGTCATAAATTGTAAGAAATAATTTTAAGATCAACTACTAAAATATTGAATCATAAGTAAATAAAATGTAATGAAATTAATGGAAGCATAAAACATACCATAAAAGAGTTGAGACAATATTTTTCAAGTGGGATACATTAGAATAAAACCCGTGTGTTATTGAAAGATGGCTCAAATAATTTACAAGATAACACAATGTGCATAAAAGTTCTTCTAAGAAAGAATAAAATGGAGAGAAAATTTTAAGAAAGACTAAAATAAGTCTTAAGAAACTCTCTAAAAGAAGAGATTGAACAAGTGAAGAAGTGTTAAGGAAGAGACTCAAACACTCTTTAAATAGAGTGAAGAGAGAATAAAGAGTTACAAAGTAACTTTAATCATTGCATTAGCCAACCTTTCAAGTGTGTGCCTAGTGTCACTATTTCCCATGAAGTGAAGGGAAGTGGGTGCAAAGTGGCAAAGGAGTTACATTTGAAATATAACTTCAATATTATTTATAATAAGGAATATCTCTAATAATAAAAATGGGTGAAGGATACATGTCACCTCACATTATTTGGATTATGTGAATTACTAAATCATGTGATATTAATAATGCACAACGTTTCACCATTTTCTTTACTTTTTTGAATGACGAAACAAATAAGGTTATGGGCTAGGAGGAATACTGTTAAATGGGTTGGTTGATGGTTGTTGCATGTGTTTTGAATTCTTGACCCAATATTGATTGAGAGATTCCTTTTGGCTAGGAGGAACTACCTGTAATAGAAAACAAGACCACAAAAGAGAAGTTAAATGATATATGACAATGGACTACCTAGTGTATGCTAGTTCCGAGAAGTGTGATACTTCCTAGATGGTTGTCAATCCACTATTTAAAACAAATTAATGTGAGAAATAAGTAAATTCATACTATAGTTGATATGATTTAGGTATCTCATTTAAGTACAATAAGCAAATCCAATCACAACAGGCTAGGCTATAGTTAGATCTAAAGGATGAGGTAACTGTCAAGGTACTGGGACTAGTCATGGTCTGATTTTGGGTTATTTAGGTCAATTGGTAGGAGGTTGTTTGGATCTGTTCTTGGGCAAGGTATAAAACACGAGAGACTAGTGTCGATGCAGTATGATGGGTGATAGTTTATTCGAGCTGGTGACGGTTTATTCGAGAATCAACGACGATTATGGGTAACCGGCGTCGAGTAAGGTCGTGGTGTATGAAACTCAAGGAGATCTAAATACAAGGTTTGATTTGGGATTTAATAGAGATGGCAGGATGGATAAAGAGGTTTATAGAAGTCTCGGGTGTATTCGAGATGCACAACAGGTGAGGATGGGTGATTTGGTGGTGTAGGTAAGGCAATAGTTGGGCTACATGTTGGTAAGGGATAGAAGAATGGGCATGCAAAGTGTAGATTAATAATAGGAGTAACAAAAAGCTACTAACTGAAATAATAATGCTGGTTAGGAATATACCTCTTGTGATGTAGATTGGATGGTTGAATAGTAATGTAGTTGATCGGAAGGATGGTATTTGGTATCATAGCGGTGACTCCTGGAATGCTTCCGTGAGTGCAATGCCTCTAAATTTGTCCTGGCACTTGTTATAAATTTTTGGATGCAAGAAAGGATGTCGGTTCTTCTTACATGCAGCTACGATCTCATCTCCTCTAGTCAGAATGTGCCTGACCTCTCAAATAAAGTTTCTAGGTCAATAAATGGTAGCGATGATGGTTTTGTCTTGGTAGCATCGATTTAGGTGAGTGAGCGACATCGGTTAAGGTGGAATTCCATAGGTTTACTAAAAAGGGAAGATCTTTCTAATTTCTTGGGCCAAGTTGGTTTGTTCTTGCGGATCAGAATGAAAGATTCCCTTATAATGAGTGGGAATGTGGTTAAAGAAATCTTAGGTATTGATTTTAGGGTTAGACCAAATCTTACCTCATTAAGGCAAATAAGACTTAGTTATTGTTAGTTATGGAAACATGCCAAGAAGAGGTCTAGGGTGAGGTGGTTTGGATGAGGATGGGTATTTAATTTAATTTAATTAATTAAATTAATTATTATTGTAGGGTGAAAGGGGGCCATGGTTAGGTGCCCATGTTTAAGTTGGTTATCGATTAGGGGCTAAGGGGAATGTAACCAAATTTAGGTGTCTACATTTGCCCCTTTTTGTCACGTAGCTTGTATTGGTAAGCGATGCTAACAAAAATAAGAAGTGGGTACCATGTGTGGGTGAAGGTGATCCACCTCAAACCAGAAGTGGTGAGTGGTTTTATAAAGGTGGATGTGGTAAAAAGGAGCGTAGATGTGGGAGAATGTGGGAAAGGGTGGATGTCAAAAATAAGAAAACAAGTAAATGGGCTAGGGTCAAAGGTAGTGGCGATCAAATACATGCACACAATATAAACTATGACATGGTTCGAAGTTGAAGATCTTGCAAAATCTATATAGTCTAAGGTCGATAGGTTTATCCGAACAAGGTTGAAGTGATTCCGGTATCCAAGGCATATGATATAGTGTGGAAACACAACATAGGTTAGGTGTAGGAATGTTTAGGTATGTTCCGGTACACTAAAGGTTAGGATAGGATAAACAACATGATAATAGGCAACATAAGGTCATTAAGTCAAACAACGGGGTGTGAGTGTCATAAGGTATATCGAGCACATGAGTTCACAGGTCACTAACAATGTTGGGTCTAGGTAGCTAGGTCACGGCACGGGTAGGGCCAAGGTACGGGTAAAATAACAAGTCCCTAAATGCAATTAAGGATATGGATAGGTAATGTAGGCTTGGAGGTAGGTTGCGATAAGGGTGGGTAAGGTCAAATGGTGGCGGGGAAGGGTAAATGTTGGTCAGAAATGGGGAAAGGGTATTGACAAGAGTATGACAAGTAACCGATGCTAGTCATAATTAACCAATGACAGTCTAGGTAAACTGATCACGGTTTGTTAGGGAACAAGACCTGATGTTGGTTGAAGTAAAACCGACGACGGTTTGCTTTGAGGGCACAATCGATGTCGATATAGGTATAACCAATGCTATTCAGGTCGATGTGGGTATATAAAAAGGAAAAATATATATAATACAGATTCATTTGTACATTTTGGATTTTGTGAAAATGATGAGAGCACAAGAATTTTGTGTCATGTTAAGAGGAAAGTACATGGATTTGTACTATGTTGAGGTTGAGAGATCCAGTTGGAGAAGAGAGCCAAGTAGACGGGTCCACGAGATCAGGTGGAGGGAGGGGATTGGTGGAGGGGTTAGAGGTAGAGTATTGACATGGCGGAGGCGAGGAGAAGGTTTGGGTGGACCACTAGCACGGTGGCGGACGTGCTACCATGGAGGTGATGTCAAGATGAGGTAAGATCTAATCCTTTCATTGTTATTTGATATAAGAAGAAGGAAATGTAGAGAGGTAGAGGTAGGGAGGTTAAAATAATTGAACTTTGTGGTTAAATGAATGAAAGAGGGGGTGGGAAAGGTCAGAGGTAGGGGAAGAGGGTTGGGGAGGGACTTAGGTGAGGTGTGGATAGGATTAAAGGGAAAATGGGAAAGAAATTAGGTAAAGGAAATTGGGTTTTCAGGTTTAGGCACGATAATAGTGTTGACGCTGATCAAGGTATGGCCAACATCGGTATTTTCACACCAACATCATCAGTATGAGGGGAACCGATGCTAGTTATAATGGACCGGTGACATCGGGAGTAACTTAGGTGCGGTTAGGGTGAAAAGGCTAGAAGTCTAGGAAGGGTAAGGGGAAAGGTTAGGTAAAGCATGTAAAATAGATAGCGGGTGAAGGGAAGGGAATAAGGGAGGGGTTAATGGTTAATGTTGGGTAAAATCAAGCTTTAATCATGTGTGTGAATTGTTAAATGCGGGCCGGGGACCAACTATAGATGAGAGATAGGGTACCTCCCTTGATCGTGGAGGTATGAGGAGTGTAATGACCCAATGATTGGTGCCATGTTGGAGAGGTTGGCCTGATTGGGGTCAGACGCTACCAAAACTTAGTCTGGGAGCCGAGTTTGATGGTCTCTCTTATCGACAAATCAGCCTCGGTGACTAATACCTTCCATCCGCCAATGAGTGAGATCACGATCACGGCTGGAGGATGTGTACAATATCCTACGACTACCAATAGTGGGGACGTAGGTGTATTCTATCTCCTCATAGGCCTCTGAGGAGTTGATGTTAACCGTGTTTGGCGAGGGGTTGGTAAAGTTGAGGTTTCATAGTGCGGTGACGGTATGAGCTACTATGATATGTACCGTGCCCATCCAGGAGGAGATGAGGTTGGTAGTGTTCTTTGATGGAGGAAGTCTAGCACTACCGGATGCGAGAGAGTGGGATATTTCCACAATCCTTCATGGGGTTCTACACGACATGGTGGAGGACAGGACCCATTTTACATGGGCACCCGCATTCCTGGTATAATTTTATAGAGAGTTATGGGCTTATGGGTGGCTACAGAGGTTTATCCTATGTTGTACTTTCCTACTTCATTATTGGGCATATGAGCACATTGTGTGTGTGTCTAAATCAGGTATGCCTCGGGATGATGCATTTGAGTGGGTTTGTTGTTGGGTGGGCTTCAAGCAATGGGTTCTGTGATTGGGGAGCACCGAGATGCTAGAGCTACACATGATGTAGCCTATTACAGGTGATTGCTAGAGGGGTTGTTCGATGTGGACATAATTTGGAGGCCCTATGTGGGTTTTCCATCATATGGGTGGATGGCAGAGGAGCTACAGGAGCTACAATTGCTCCGATGGATAGAGGGGTGACGTACAAGAGAGCACAAGATGATACCTGTGGACCGGGTCAGATGGCAGTTTTGGCTACTTGGGATATACTCCCTCCCTTCCCACAGTATAGGAGGGATGACATGGAGAGGCCTCTACCTATACCATAGACAAAATTACCAACAGGGTAGGAGGATTAGGTGATAGACTAACAGATTGATGATGCCTGGGTGACGTGATAGATAGATACGGACATGATGGTGGGCCGCACATTTATGAGTAATCTGTCGAGGCCGGGCAGCCGTATTTAGCCACCATCATAGTGCAGAGGGATGCCCTACAAGGGTAGGTGGTGACCTTGATTACATAGTTAGGGATAGTGCAGGGGTAGCTGATAGGCTCAAAGGCATAAGTTTCTATTTTGTAGGCACAGGTGGCCACTCTACAAGCCCAAATAGCGTAGGGATAGGTACCCACACAGGGTGGAGATGGGGATGGGGTACATGTGGCCACCCTATAGGCACAAATTATAGGTTTGCAATGACATTTTTCCACTACATAGAGTGCGAGTTGCGGCCCTTGAGGCCCAAGTAAAGGCACAGTACGAGTTCCCTCGGGACAGCACGAGAGCAGGGGACATGGTCCCTCTTTACAAGTACCAGTAGGACATGGTCCTAGAGAGATGGGCATAGGGGCCGAGGACGATGGCTCCACCACATACGAGACCGATAGGTAGGTTGAGGGATGTCTTAAGTGAGATAAGGTATTACCAGGATATTTTGATGGCCACAGGGATATATTTTCTATCCTATGGGGAGTATAAAGCACAGTAGGCCTCAAGTGAGAGGACTAGGTCACATACCCATAGTGTAGAGAGTATAGGGGGCGGTGAGCACGGGACAAGGTTAGGCGAGACTACGGTGCACGGAGGCTAGCTCTAGGTGAGGGACCATCAGAGGATAGATCGGGGTGAGGTGGAGAGAGGTTGGTAGGGAACCCCACTGGAGGGGAGACAAAGGAGATTGATGAGATAGGGATGGATATCAGGTGGGGTGACGATTAGTCATCATTGATGATCAGTGTATATGTGTTTTGACATATTTTTGATATGTATACCAGCCTACATGTCGAATATGATGAGGATGTAGATGAGAGTTTTTGTTATTTTTGATCATATACCGGCCTGCGTGCCAAAGATGGTGAGGTTGTATATGAGAGCTTTTGAGAGATTGTGATTATTATTTGTATCTATGTTCACATGTATTTTTACACAGACTTTTTGATTTATAGATGATGGTATTTATAGTATGGATGGTGTACTTGTTTTAATTTTCATTGCTATATATATATATATATAGGTGGAAATCAAGTGGATTAGGCCTGATAGAGTCAAGGTCGTGTAGGCATGGTGGAGTCGAGGTTGATGTAGGCATGATGGAGTCAAGTTGATGTAGGCATGGTTGAGTTAGGTTGATTTAGGCATGGTTGAGTTAGGTTGATTTAGGCATGATGGAGTCAGGTTGATGTAGGCATGGTTGAGTTAGGTTGATTTAGGCATGGTTGAGTTAGGTCAATTTAATGGTCAAGTTTCTAGTAACATGAGAGACAAATGTTGATGTATATACTAGGTGTGGTTTTTAATTTCCAAATTTGTGCCATAATGGAAATGTGAAAATGATAAATGGATAATTTGATGATGTAATAAAATGTGTACGAGTTGATGCTTATTAGGTTTAGTTTCCAGCTATTGATTATAAAATAGAAACTAACCAGGGTAGAATAAGAATAGGAAAGGAAAATGGGGAATCGGGTTAGGGTAAAGAGTGGTCGAGCTAACCTCTAAGGGCCCCATTCCCTCGAAATCTTTACCCGATGTAGTCCCGGTGAAAAAGGGACCTCAAATCGATTGAAGTTATCCCATAGGCTAGGAAGATTATGATGAAGTAGAGGAATGGATTGATAGGTGTATAGCCAGCTTTGGTGAATGTAGGTCATAGGCATGATTGAGTGTAGGACATAGGAATGATTGAGTGGTTGTTAAATATAGTTGTCGATGAGCTGGTCTGTATAGGATAATCAATAAGTAATGAGGAAGGTCGATGGTAAGAGGTGGTAAAAGAGCCACATAATTGATAAGAACCCTAATGAGTCGATCATACCTACGAGGGGATCACGAAAAGAATACCCTAAAGGCATTGCATAATGGACCATTCTAAAGGTGAAGAAAGTCACATTATCATGAAAAGTCTCATTTGCATAAAGTCCATTGAGTAAAGAGAAAATTAGGAAAAAGGAAAGGAGGTGAGAATGGGTGATTAAGCATAACTTAGTATACGACAAGTGTGTTTTTAAAGCAAAAAACCAAAAATAAAAAATAAGCAAGCCCATGATGAAAATTTCATTCTTTTCTTCATTTTTTTGTTTATAATAGACTGATCAATGTGGGAAGTCTATATGGGATGAGTATATTATCTCTATGAGGTCTTCGTGAAGTTGATCGATGCGGGAAGCATCTAGATTTGTATTAAATTTTTGTAATGACTTTATATAATTGTCCTTGAGGAGAATTCTATTTATAGTGGTGGAATTAAAGTGAAGAGAAGTCTCTTTTGAGGGAATCATCTTTTGTTGGAAGTTTTACTCAAGGAGTTGTATCCCTTTTTGTTTTTGGACATTTAAGTTGTGGACAAGACTATAGAGGAAGATTAGGTTCTTGTTTATAAGACAAGACCGTAGCACACAAAAATTAACTATGAAAGAGGTGGTTTTGAGTGATGAACAACCATGGAATTCCATCTTGAATAAGATGAAAATTATCCATGAGAACCATGCTACAAGTAGAGCCGTGGTACTCATATTGAAGATAGGGCTAAAAGGTGACGAGAATCAAATAATTCTTTTTGAGTTGTGGATCCTCAAAAATGGGTAATATGGAAGGTGAATAGCACTCAATGGACGAGCTATCAACTGACAAAAAGTGATATAGGACTGATACAATATCAACATTAAAATGGTTGAAGATGTAAGGCATTAAGGGAATTAGGTTCGGGTTTACCTTCGAGTAAAGACAAAAGATTAACACATGATCCATAGGCATGGGTAACGATATAGGGTCCAAGCAAATTAGGAGGAAATTTTTCCCATTTACTTTTATCTTCTTTAGTTACATGTTAATTTTCTTTCAAGATGATGTCGCTAACCTAGAATGCTTGTTTGTGAATGCTTTTTCATATGCACATTTGATATGCTTTTAGTAAATTTGGAGATGGTCAAGAGCATTAAGACAACGTTAAATCTAGTAACTCAAGTTACACCAAACGATATTAGCGAAATTCATCGTCGTTGAGCATGTATTGTAGTGAGATGCGAGAGAGATGGAATCTAGACTTCAAGAGGTAAGGCAACCTCAATACCATAGACTAGAGAAAAGGGTGTGAAAGCTGTCAAAGTGTGAATACTAGTATGATAAGCCCACAAGGCGAAAGGGATGTGTGTATGCCAATCTTTCCCAAAGTATCATTGGCTACCTTCATAAGAATTTTTTCAAGTTTTTATTGGTTGATTCAGCTTGGCCATTGCTTCTGACTAATAAGGTGATCAAAACTGAGTTGGATGCCAAAAGCATCACATAGTTTGCATAGGGTTTTGTTTTTAATTGCTTTCCATTATAGTGATAAGGCGGTGAGGAAAACCAAAATGACAAATGATGTGATGTTGATGAATTCACATATTTTCTCATCTTTTGTAGAAATGGAAGAAATGGCCTCTACCCATCTAGTGTAATAATTGGTAGCGGTTATGATCTATTGGTGGTGTTGTGAAGAATGGGGGTTGATTTCAATGACAAGATCCAAACCCCATTAAGAGAAATGTCAAAGGTATAGTGCAACCTACAAGGCATGACTAGGTGTGTGATGGAGATTAGCATGTTGCTGGAATTTCATGCAACGTTTGGCGTATTCACAACAATCGCGGTTTAGGTTTGGCCAATAATAGCTTAGGAAAAGGATGCATTTTTCTATGGCTAAACCACTAAAGTGACCTCCACAAATTCCATCGTGGAATTCCTTAATGGTGTAGGGAATTTAAGAAATCATAAGGCATCGTACAAGAATGTCATTGAAACCATGCTTGTAAAGAATACCACCCATGATGACATAATGGGAGACACTTTTAAGAAAATCTCGTTGTACATTACGAGTGAGATCAGCGGGTAAAATGGAAAGGGAAAGATAGTCTGCATATTTCTTATACCAAAGGTCACATGGGTCAAGGGAAATGGTTCTAATGGAGTATACCCCATGAGGTAAATAAGAGGGTAATTGTAGCCTTTGTATGGTGACAAATATTTTAGAGTCAACGGGTGAAGTAGGTATTTGAGAAGCCAAACAGGCCATGGTATCTAAAAAATTATTGGTAGAATGTGGGGTGGTTTTAAGTGTATAACGGTCAAAGGTGGTCAAAATTATGTCTACATGCTGCTTATACTTTTGAAGAATCTCATTATGACACTGGTATATACCATTGACTTAGTTTATGACCAACTGAGAATCACCAAAGATATTGATTGTCTTAACATCTAAGGCATATGTAGCCTAGAGACCCAATACGAGTGCTTCATATTCCGCAATGTTGTTTGTACAATCAAAATCAAGTTTGAAAGACAAAGGCATAGGTTCACCCTCAAGGGGAATGAGGATAACACTAGCCCTACCCCCATGCTAAAACTTGGAGCCATCAAAGAAGAGTGTCATTTGGTAGGTAGGTTCATCCAGAGAAAGGGTAGTTATAGATATGCAGTAAGTCAAAGTTAGATGGTTGATCCCCGAAATAGGTTCATCGGCTAGCTGGTCAGTGATAGCCTAGCCCTTAATGTACTTTTGATGAATGAACTTGAGGTCAAGATCAGAAAAAATCATAAGCCAACATGCAAAGCACGTTGATGTTGATAGGGTTTGGCATACATATAGTGTAATGGTTCGAGTATTAGTAATGATGAAGGTTTTGTTATTGAGTAGGTAATGGCGGGAGTTTGGTGGTGCGAAAACTAAGGATAAGCGAGAGTTTTCAGCATGGTTATATCTAGTTTCATAGTCAAAAGGGTATGGCTTATGTAATAAACCACTTGCTCTTTGTGCTGCTCGTCGTGATGAGCGAGCATGGCACCTAGAGAATGGTCAATGGTGGAAATATATAGATAAAAGGGCTTATCATCCTTAGGAGGAATGAGTACTGGTGGTTGAAGGAGGTATTGTTTTAAGGTTTTAAAGGCTTTATGACATTCATCATCCCATTTGAAGGACACGTCTTTCTTGAGCTAGATGATGGAATGGTTGACAACGATCAGAAAGCTATGAGATAAAATGACAAATGGATTGCAAATTTCCTTGTAGGCTTCAAAGTTGATGGAGATTAGTGGGTGGAGGCATTTCTAGAATGGCCTTGACTTTAGCAGGATCAAATTTTATGCCACGCAAAGAAATGATGAAACCTAGGAGTTTTTCAAAAAGTACCACAAAGACACACTTCTTTGGTTAATGAAGCACATAATACTTGATGAGTCGGTCAAAGATGACTTTAATGATGGATAAGCATTTGGTTCAAAGTTTAGATTTAGCTAGAATATCATCTATGGAATCTTCCATTATATGATGCATGATGTCATGGAAGATGTAAGTCATGGCTCGGTGATATATAACACTAGCATTTTTAGGCCAAAAGGCATGACTCAATAGTAGAAGCTCCTCAAGGGTGATGAAGGAAGTCTTGTGTTAATCCTCTGGAGCTAGTAATATTTGATTATATCCATCCATGAGTGATAAAATTTCATGGCCAGAAGTGAGATCAACTAGTTGGTTAATGCCTAGTAGTGGGAAATCATCTTTGGGATAGGCGAGGTTGAGGTCACGGAAATATATGTAAATGCAGAGTCCCCTATCGCCTTTTGATAGGCATGATGTTAGAAAACCATTGGTGATAATCAATGGGTAGAATGAATGAAATCGAGAGAAGGAATTGAAGTTCTTCTTGACTAGAAGAGCAATGCAAGGGTGCATTTTACGTAGCTTTTGTTTGATGGGCTTAGTATCGGGGATAGTTCTGATATTGTGAACCACAATTTTTGGGTCAATACCAAGCATATCGGCATAGGACCAAGAAAACACATTGTTATGGTCCCAAAGGAAAGAGGTGAAGGCTTCATGTTCAGTAGTGTCTAAGGATTAGCTTATCTTTATAATGTGCGGGTCATCTTGAGTATTAATTTTGATTTTGATGGTCGATTCATTCAACATGGTTTATGTCTCAGAGGGTAACGACCGATGAATATAAGAGTCTTCCGCACTAAGTTAGGTGAGGATGGACTCATCATCCTAACATTGAATGACATTAATATAAGGCGTATCATCATCAATCATGTTAGGATACAGGAATGGGAGAGAAGAGGAGCTTTGCCATCGCGTTGATAGGTCAAGCAGTCCCGAGGAAATGATGTTTAGGAAAAAAAAGTTAGGAGGAATAGATTCGGGGGTCTATCGACTACGTAGGTGAAGATGGTAATGTGGGAGAATGAGGCGGGGAAAATTTCTCATCCTGGATGAGGTTGACATGAACCTTCTTGGAGGGTGGGCGTCAAAACCAATGCCACTACGAGTCATTGTTTTTATGAGAGGTACAGAAATTACAGTATGGTGGCCCTATTCGTAAAAGTTGAAGCCAAATCCTATCCATGTGTATCTTGGTGGAGGAAAGTGTGAGCTAAGTGGCGGTTAGTGAGGGAGTGTAGGTCAGACGAAAATGGTTGGGCTTGGGATAGAGATTCAAGTTTATAGGTGGCAATATCAAGTCCCCAATACATTAGATTGGTGTGAAGGTGGAGAGGGACATAAGGAAAAAAATCACCGATGTGGATGTCATAGATGGGGTTTTGACATAGATTACCATACTCTTGTGGGGTGAGGAAGGTGTCGATATTGTATAGGTGGTATTCCCCTAAAGTGAGGCATTGAAAAACACCTTCTAAGGGATCAACAGTTGGTATATGGGTAGCGGGGATGGATGGCTCGCTAGATGATGGGGAAACATGTGTGTCAGTGGTAGAGGCTATAGTTGTAGTAGGGATAGCAAGGTTAAATGTAATGAGAGGTAGTGGTAGTTTTGGTGGATGGGCTTGTGGGTGAAGTTGAAGTAGTGATGTAGTAGATGCATTGGTGGTACAAGCACATCATTGGGCCAATATAACATGTTACAGGTCTTCAAAGGTGATGGATCGGTAGGGATGGTGTAATTATGTACCTCATGTTCGAATTTGAGGCAGTGATGTAAAGTAGAAGGGACACAACCCATGGCACAGATCCAAGGTCGTCTGAGTAGCAAGTTATATCGGTACTCCCCTTCTAGGACAGAAATTTTTTGGGACAGTGCGGGGACCCACGCAGACATGGAGAATAATGGTACCCATGGTAGAGGTCATGGCATCATTGAAGGAGCACAGCATAACTGGGTTACCATGCATGTAATTAGAAGGTATTTACATTTTTTCATGTGCATGGGAGGAGATGATGTTAATTCTAGCACCACCATCGATCATAATGTGTCGTATGTGTATATTATCGATAAAGACGAAGGTTAAAAGAGTGGGGTTGGGATCATCGAATTTGGAAGGAAGTAATCTCTTCATCTAAAAGTGAGGGCAGCCACTTGGCAAGTAGGTGGAGGTGTAGAGGAAGGTGATAACCTATTGAGAAAGGCTACGTAGTGAGGGGTAATGATGGAGGCTACGGGTGTAAATTCATTTGGTAAGACTTGATAGATTGAAGGACCTCCATGAGGGCTTGACGATGTGACTCACGAGGTTTGGACGAGGTCATATAAAGACATCTTGAGGGGGATTGGTGTAGCTGTTTTAGCATTGTGCGATGTGTGACCCCATCAAAAATAGGATATGCATGGCCTCAAATGGAAACTTTGGGTATGGGTGCGGATGATATGTTGGGTACATGGCTAGTTGATGGGCAGATTGATTTTCCTTGCCCTTGTGTTTTCGAGCACAGTGGCAATGTTGATCATGTTAATCTAAGGGGATGTAGATGAAGAGGGTTTTTCATATAAGGTATAACAGCATAAGGGACAAAACCCTAGTGGGGGATATGCTCCTTGTGAAATGAGTAGGGTGCATTGGAATCTTGGTGGTGGTTTGGCCAACTCTCTAATACTAACCATGTTAATCTCAAATCTTGGGGGTGGATCAAAGAGTTGTGTGGGTGGATATTTTTGTTGTTGAGTAGGTAATGGGAGAAGATTTGTGGAAATTGGTGAAGGAAAAATGGGGTCATCATCAAGATAAATCTTCATCGTCAAAATTCTCTTGAGGAGGACACAATTAGACAAGAGTTATTTTTAAATCCTTACAGGTCTCTACATTGTATCCTGGCACATGATGGTAGGTGAAAATTTTGGTTTCATCAAACCCTTTTGGTTTGGGTTTGAGTGGGTCATAAGGTCTAAGAGGTGGTAATGTTATGACAGAAGTTTCAAGGAGATTGGTTAATATTTTGGTGTAGGATCCCGTTGGTGGATCACAATGGGAGGTGAATGTGGGTTTGGGTTCAAGTGTGGCTGATTGTGGATGAAGAGGCTTTATAGGAGGGGGAATGGTTTGGTTACTAGTTTGGTATGTGAAGTGGTCTTAGGTCTTGGTTGCATTTGCTTGGGTATGGGCATGGTAGAAGAGCTAGCACCGGAAGGTTTGGTTGGTTTAACTACCTTGTTAGAGGGTAGCGGATTTTTAGCTTTAGGTTACACCTTTTTGGGAAATGATGACATGGGTGTGTGAGATGTGGAGGGAAAAGTGAATGGTGGAAGCGGACGGGTTACCCATAGGGCTAACCGAGGTGTTGTGGAGGTGGGTGGTGTAGGTTGGGTAGAAGGCATGGGTGAAAGAGAAGAAAGTGTCATGGGAAGTGAAGAAGTTATGGATGGTAGTGGAGGTATGGGTGGTAAGAGGGGTACAGGTGAGGGAAGAAGTTGTGTGGGTCGCTTGGGTATATTAGAGGTGTGATGGGGAAATGGGTTACTACATTCTTGGTTTACCGGTGGATAGGGGTTTCTTTGCTAGGGTCGGGGGTGAGATCCTAGGATGGATTGAAGGGTGAAGGTGATAAGGGCATGGTAGGAGAGGTTGGTGTATGATTTCTAGGAGATTGGATCTTCTTTTTAGGGGTCGGGGTAAGTTTAGTGTTAGTTTTGGAAGATGTGGCTAAATCTAATTTGGTGGGTGAGTGAGTAAGGATAGTTGTCGGTATGACCCCTAAGGTAGTGATAGGTTTAGGTAAGGGAGATGATATAGGTGTGGGTAGGTGTTTGGGTGTAGATGTATGTTGGGTTATGGGAAAAGGTGTGAGTTGGGCAATGGGTGGTGATGTGGAAGGTGTTGCAATAGTCATGGTTGTGTTTGGTTTGGTTGCTCGAAACACTTTTGGATAGATAGTGGAGGTGTCAGCGAGTGACAACTGCATTTGTGTTGAAATATGAAGTAGAAGGCATCCCAAAAGTAAGGCTCTATCGACATAGTCTTGTAGATCAGCCAAGCATGAAAATGGTACTGATGTAAGCGTGTCCAACATGTATCGAGTGGCAATCCCCATAAAATGTGTTTGAGATATAGGGAAATGGCTAGCCTCGGACTATGTGGGTAAGAGAGATGAAAGAAGATCAACATGATCTTGAAGGTTTGATGGTGAATGGTCATCTAAAGGTAGTGTTAATTCTATAGGATCCTCCATGGGTAGAGGATAGGATGGGCTAGATGAAGTGGACTTTCCTTGTGATGGTGTAGGCGGTGGACATACCTCTCCTCTGTGTAGGATAGGTCTCACTTTGAAAACTGCCCGGAAATTTGAGGGGTCAAAGGTGGCATGCTAATTATAGGATCTTCCATAGGTGATGGAGAAAATGAAGGGTGGTCCTCTATGGGTGGAGGAATAGATAAAATTCATTCTTTTACAAGTATTGGAGCTTGGGCTAAGACTTCATCTATGGAAGGAGCATGAGGTAATTATGAAGAACTGATATGTCATCGAACATAGTGTGGACCTCGTGGACATTGCTATCATTGTCTAAAGTATCACCAGCTTGGTTGGAAGAAGGTGCATGATTAGGGAATGGCTTCTTGAAGATGTGTAGGTTGTGGTTAGCAAGTGCATTCAAGTTATCCAGGACTAGATCTTTTTGTCTAACATTTCTTGAACAATATTCTTGAAGGTGATGTAGTTATTGTCGCTATGACCTTTGACACGATGATAGTTGCAAAATTCATGTTCCTTATACCATGTGGGCATGGGGTACTGCTCGGTCAAAACCAGTATGTGGTTTTATAGGTGGAAGGGTAATGGCACCAGCCTTAACAAGATTTTCCAAAATAGAAGAATAAGATTCCCCTATCAAAGTGTACTTTTGTTGTTCTCATCTAAATTGGAAAGCTTGGATGGGAGAGAGATTAGAAGGAGGTTTGGATGGGTTTGATTGATGAGGGGGAAACCTTGAGAACTACAGCATTGGAAGATCCTTTGGGTTTTGAAATTTTTTTGGGGGGTTTCAAAGATGAAGAAGCATCATTTTATTTGAATGTAATGTTCTTGTTATGAAGTTGAATTTTCTTCTCTTTGATAGCACAAATTTCCAATTTCTGTGCCATGATGAATGCCTCATCAAAAGTGTGAAAGGTCTACACCTATAGGGTTAATGAGATGTGTCTTGTGTAAGCCCGAGTAAACAACTCTATGATTTTAGTTTGAGGTAATTGAAATGTGAGCTGGTTGGTTAATTTGCGCGCCAAAGCAAGTGAAAAAGTCAGCGATAGACTCATCGTCATATTGTCATGTGGAATAAAGATCAGTCATGGTAACCTTCTTAACAATGTTGATGGAGAAGTGATCTAAGAAGGCTTGGGCTACTTGATTAAACGAGTAGATGGAGTGTCTTGGTAGCCCATTGTACTAGTCCAATGCAGGTCCTATCAGGGACATCGGGAAGGTTCATAGGAGTAAAGCATCGTCATGGGCAATCAGGTAACACCCATGTTTGAAAGAGCACAAATGATGCTTTGGTTCTTCTTTACTATTGAAACAATTGAATTTTGGCATTTCCCAATGTACATGGTATGGGCAAATAGGGATGGATGGATGAATGGGCTCATTACATATTTCATCGTAGGTGAGAGAATTGTGTGAGCCCAAAACCGATGCTTCCAGTGTCTGCATCCTTTCCATCATCAATTTGATGAGATCATTGGTAGGTTGTGATGGAAGGAACCTCTGTGGCATAAGGGGGTTAGTATTGAACTGTGACATGGGCAGAATTCCATTATATGGTTATGCCAAATAGGGAGGTTAATAATAGGGGACCGACATAGAGGATGTGTATCCAGAATGGGTGATAGATGAGATAGGGGGTTATTGATAGTATGTGTATGTAGGTGGGATGGTCGTAGTGAGTCTAGTAGTGATTGGGGGAAATGTTTTTGGGATGGAGAGGACAAGATTTTGGAATGGAGTAGGAGTCACCGACACCACGGCAATTGTGTGTTGCAATCGGTATCTATGAGACAATGGGCCTTGAGATGAGGTTATGATTTGGGTGGTTGATGAGGGGGCAATAGATACTACAAACTCACGGCAATCTTTGTAGACATAGTGGTTATGGTGGGTATGGGTCTCAACTATGAAACCACTTTGGGGTTAAGTATGGTAAAGGTAACTTTGCATTATTAGGGGCTAATGCAAAAGTGGGAATAAGGGCAGGAGAGATGGATATAGGCATGCCATATATCAAATATCTTGAGGAGTCTCTCGGTGGAAGAGTGGGAAATGTAGAACTATAAGGCCGCGGGATTATGATCAAGGAAAGCGTGCAAATTCCTCATCACTGCGACAATGGTGGTAGGTAAGGTTGGGTCCATGGGTGATAGGATAGAGGATTGTGAAGGACTAGGTGGGAGTGGTTGACGACTTGCATGAAATGCAAGAGCATTAGCTTGATTTGAGTCAACACCATGTGAATGAGTATATATCGAGGTGATTTTGTATCTTACATATGACACATGGGGCGAGTAAGAATGAAGAAAACAAGTTCTACTGGTAGATTTGGGTAATATATCAAGTATATTTTCAATACAAGGTAATCAATGTCGATTAAGGATGGTGATGCGGTTAAGGGGTAACCGAGGTTGAATTCTTGTGAGACGGGAACAATTTTATCAAATGAGGAAAATAATGATCATGGTCGGATGAAAAATTTGTATGATGATTTGTTTATCAAAGAAGAGAGAGTACAGAGACTCACAAGAACTCTAACAACAAAGAAAATGAAATAAGGGTTCTTTAGGCAATTTAACCCAAAAGAACAACAAACCAATGTTGGTTAAGAAAAATTGATGTTGGTCAGGGGTAACCGATGTCGGTTACTGTGAAAATTGGAAAGATGTAGAAAAATGGATTGTTATGAATTTTAATGAGATAAATAATCAACCCAGAGGTTTGGAGATGATGCAATGAAGTCCTGACACACTCAAAAGAAGTCAGAATACTCCAACTATGATTATGGAGTGTGTAAGGAAACAAAATGGAAAAATGGAGAAGCGTATCCTCACACCTCAAAAATCACATCAATCAAACACTAAAAATACGTACCTAACAAGTGATTTTTAATGTGTTGAGCTTATCCTATTTAGAAGATTGAATCATGAATTTTAGAATAGATTTTTTTTTGTGAGGAAGGCTTCCTATGAAGAAGGATATCTAAAAGGAGAGGTTTTAGGTATGTTATGGCGAGGGGGGCGGGTGTCTTCTAAGATAATGACTCGAAAAAATAAATGAGTGGGAGTACCTACTTATCAGATCATGTGATCACTAATAGGTGTTCCCAGGTAAGATGTTGTTTAAGAAAGATGTGTATATTTCAATTTTGTGCAAGTTTGGTAACACACACACACACACACACACACACACACACACACACACACACACACACACACACACAGAGAGAATGTGATTTCTACGATTCTTTGTGTCAATCATCAGCTAGGCATGACTTCCAGCTTATAGGTTTCCCTCATTTTAATGTGAGATAAATGCAACAAATTAGAATGTAATGCAACCAATTTTAAGCCCAAATCAAAAATATTACATTCGATGAAGCAAATGATGAATAGGAGAGGGTATGCCCTTTCACTAAATGTAGAAAGCAAGAAAGAAGAATGATTCTTTTAAATGCACCAAGAGAAATGTTTCTTTTTGAGAAATTAGAAAGAAGAGAGGATTAATAGGGAAGAAAATTATTGTGTAAGCCTTTTAAAGAGAAAAAACACATAATTTTCACCTAGAAATGAAGAAAATGAAATAGAAACCTAATGGGTCTCACAGGTGTGCCAAAATGTTTCACCTTTTTCTTTACGTTTTTGAATGACGAAACATATAAGGTTATGGGCTAGGAGGAATACATGTTAAATGGGTTGGTTGATGGTTATTATGTGTGTTTTGAATTCTTGACCCAATGCTAATTGTGAGAGATTCCTTTTGGCTAGGAGGAACTACCTATAATAGAAAACAAGACCACAAAAGAGAAGTTAAATGATATATGACAGTGGATTGCCTAGCGTATGCTAGTTCCGGGAAGTGTGATACTTCCTAGATGGTGTCAATCCCTTTATTCAAAACAAATTAATGTGAGAAATAAGTAAAGTCCTACTATGGTTGATATGATTTAGGTATCTCATTCAAGTACAATAAGTAAATCCAATCACACAACAAAGCTAGGCTATAGTTGGATCTAAGGGATGAGGTAATGGCTGTCGATGTCTTGGGACTAGTGGGGATCTAATTTTGGGTTATTTAGGTCATTTGGTAGGAGAATTTTTGGATCTGTTCTTGGGTAGGGTATAAAAACACAGACACACAATGTCGATCTGGTATAACTAGTGATGGATTATTTTGAACCAAAGATGGTTATGGGTAAGCGGCATTGGGTAAGGTTGGGGTGTATGAAACTCAAGGAGATCTAATTACAAGGTTTGATGTGGGATTCGATAGAGATTATAGGGTGGATAAGGAGGTTTATAGAAGTCTCGGGTGTATTCGAGGATGCCTGATAGGTGAGGATGGGTGATTTGGTAGTATAAGTAAGGAATAAAAGAATGGGCATGCAAAGTGTAGATTAATATCAAGAGTAACAAAAAGCTAATAACTGAAATAACAATGTGGGTTAGGAATATACTTACTATGATATATTTGGATGGCTGAATGGTAATGGTAGTTGATCGAGAAGGATGGTATTTGCCCAATTTGTAATAGTGAATCCTAGAATGCTCTGTGAGTGCAATGCCTCTGGATTTGTCTGGTGCTTGGCTATGAATGTATGGATGCGTGAAAGGATGTTGGTTATGCTGCGCATGTAGCTCGATCTTGTCTCCTCTGGTCCCGAGAATGTGTCAACCTCTCAAACAAGGTTCTATCTTGGACCGGCATCAATTTGGTCAGACATTTAGGCGTCGGTTAAGGTGGGATTCCCTAGGTTTACTAAAATGGGAAGATATTTCTAATTTCTTGGGCCAAGTTGGTTTGTTCTCGTGGATCAGAATGGAAGATTCCCTTCTAATGAGTGGGAATGTGGTTAGAGAAATCTTAGGCATTGATTTTAGGGTTAGACCAAATCTTAGCTCATTAAGGCAAGTAAGACTTAGTTATTGTTAGTTATGGAAACATGCCAAGAATAGGTCTAGGGTGAGGTGGAAATTAGGTCAATTAAGGTAATAAAATAATGGATATTGTGAGGATGGGTATTTAATTTAATTAAATTAATTATTAATGTGGGGTGAAAGGGGGCCATGGTTAGGTGCCCATTTTTAAGTTTGTTATCCGATCGGGGCTAAGGGAATGTAACCAAATTTAGGTGTCTACACATAATATTGAGATATTTCATATAATCAAATAAATGTTAAACTCCAACACTCTCTCTTAAGTTTTATTTTTGGATTTACAAAATAGAACATTCTAAACATTGAAGGAGGTGTTATTACACAACATACCCCCTTAACGACAACTTAATTCAAGAGAATTTTTTTGATAAAATAAGAAGATAAAAGGCGTCTCTAAGAAGCTTGGAAAGTGAACATTGACAATATCCAAGAATCATCTTTAGATAAGAAGGTCAATCCGTATTGGAGCAAAGATGAACAAAGAATGAGATGTCAAAAATGATGCACTATAGCTAAAAATATAACCTTACGTTGATTTTCATGTTAAAACAATATGGTTTACAATGATGTAAAAAGGTAGATCTAATACAAGTTTGAATGAGCAAAATATAACCTCCATAAAAAAGTGTTAAATCCTACATGAAAAGGAAGTTAGTCAAAAAATAATTAGCTCAAACATATATCCTTGACAACTTACAAGAAGTAAGCACAAAAACAAGGAATGTAAAATAAAATTAAAAATTGAGTTTTAAACTTATCAAAAGGGAGACAAATAAGATGTTTCACTTTCCTCAAAAGATATCCTACTTGAAGTAATTGAGGAATTATCAAAAGAAGGCACATCAAAGTCTCAAGAAGATACCATAACTTTAGGGATCCAAATTGGTTTAACCTTTGAATGAGGTGATTTAGTGGTTTTCTAACAATGTATAATGTCATGAGTTTATTTACCACAAGATATATATGGATACAATTTCTAACATTTAGAAATATGATGTTCATGTTTATCACAATGCTCACAAAATTAATCGTCGTTAACTAGAGTATGAGCATGAAAAACACTATTATGAAATGTCCTTTGGTGAGGGGAACAATATGACTTCAAATTTCTATTAGAGACATTAAAATCAAGTCCTACAAAATTTTGATTAGATTTGTAAAAATTGGGCTCAACAATGTCATTTTCATTTTTACCCAGATCGCCTCTATTATAACCCATCGATTTAATTATTTTTGAACCAGGTTAGAACAATGATTATACATGTATAAACATTCATTAACTAAAGGAGAAGAAAGATTTTTATCAATATCCACATTAGAAACATGTTTTTCTAAAGATGCAATCTTAGCACTTAATGTGTTAGCACAATTATGACTATCTGCTAAATCCGTATCAAAAGAGTTTTGCAATGCATTAGTAGTCCTATTTTGCCATTTAAGAGCAATAATTTCATTATCTTATGAAGAAATTTGTTGTTTTATGTTTTTAAAAGATAACACTAAAGCAAATTTAAAAGTCATAGTGATAAAATATATAAAAACCAATGACCATTAAATTAATAATGTCAAATTAAAACTCTCAAAAAAATTATTGTAATTGAAAATATGTTTTAAAAAAGAATTATTCAACTAGAACAATTTAAGAGGAAGTTGGGAAAACAAAATTGAAATGATGTTATTTTTAAAGATAATGAAACTAAAAGATATTATATTAAAAACATGAATAAAAGTTTTTTTGATGATTTAGGCTACAAATTTGACAATTTTTCCCGACATATAAGGGAATAAACCTAGTAAAAATCTTTAAAATATAGATTGTAAATTAAAATTTATAAGTTGTTTCCTAGATTTTATTTTTTAAAATATGGGTATTAATTATTCAAAACAATTTACTAAATTACATTTTCTCTTAAACCGTTATCTAGGTTTGATTAAAATTTAAACAACATGTTTCTAACATAGAAAGTAAAAATCCAAATATGTTAAAATTTTAAAAGATCCAAATTGTTAATCAAAAGTTATGATCGATTTTCTATATGGGATTTATAAACAAAAATGAGTAAAAAAACTCAAACAAATTGATTCTTTCTTTTTTACAAAGAAAACAAATGAAGATAACCAAATCATAAGAGATCTAAGGAGCTCATGAAATAGTAATTTTTCTGAATAAACATAAAAATAGAATTAAAAATACCATAGAAGAACAAATTTAAATTGATTTGAAAAACTTCTAACAAACTTGAATAATGAAGCAAATATTGTGAAATGTTAGATTGTAAGAAAAAGTTGAGAAGTATAATAAATGGTTATAAAACACTAAAAACTATTTGTAAGGGTATGAGCCCTTACAAAAAATGTGTCAAATAAACCAATAAATCTTCTTGCTTCTCCACCCAAAAATCTGCACACTTAGAAACAAGATTTAGTAGTATAGCTTTGGTACCATGTAAGAAATAATTTGAAAATCAACTACTAAAATATTGAATCATAAGTAAATGAAATTAATGGAAGCATAAAACATCTCATAAAATATTTGAGCGAAAAAAAAATTCAAGAGGAAAATTGGTAAACCGAAATAAAACCCCATGCATTATTTAAAATGGTTTAAAAAATTTACAAGATAGCACAATGTGCACAAAAGTTCTTCTAAGAAATAATATAATAGAAAGAGAGAAAAATCTAGAGAAATACTAAAATAAACCTTAAGAAAATATCTATAATAATAGATTGAAAAAGTAAATAAGTGTTAAGGAAGCAACTCAAGCACTCTTGAAATAGAATGAATTAAGAATAAGGAACTACAAAGTAACTCTAATCATTGTGTTAGCTTGACCTTCCAAGTGTGCGGCTAGAGTCACTATTTTCCATGAAGTGAAGTGAAGTGGGTACAAAATGGAAAAGGAGTTACATTTGAAATATAACTCCAATTTTTCTTATAATGAGGAATATCTCTAATAAGACAAAAGAGATGACAACTACATGTCACCTCACATTATCTGGATTATGTGAATTATCAATTCAGATGATCTTAACAATGCATAATATTGATATATGTTTGGCATTGAGATGATACAAATAATGCAACAATCAATGTTATCCCACTATTATAAATTCCTTGCACCCAATCAATTTGAATACCGCCCAGAAATCCAGGAAGATTAATGTGTCCAAGGTCTATATAAGTTATATATTCTATGTTAAACTCAAGGATTAAGGGAGGGTGCCCTAGAATTAGTACTTCATGTCTTTATTTACCTTTGAACCTTCGGCATTTTAAAAAAAAGAAAAACATATAAAAGTAAGCCCAAGAAGGAAGTTGGATTTTGATATTGCAAAGTATGCTTAAAACCTCATATTACTCTTATTTAAATTTTGGAGTGCTTTTGTAGGTTGAAAGTATTATCAAATCTTATTCATATTTTGGAAATGCTTGACAATCCCAAAAGTCCAATTTACCCTTGGTTAAACTTTTAATGTTGCAAAATAGTGCGAGAAGTTGGGTTTACTCCTATCATATTTTTGGGATATAAAACATAGGAGAAACCACGATCAATACATGGTGGAAATTTGAAGGTGAAAGTAAGGTGAAAATATCACTTAACCCTCTTTGGGACTTTGATGTTTAAAAACATGATAAAAATATTTATTTACACTATATGTGTTTTCTTAGGGTTTTCAAATCCTTTGTTGCTTAAGTCAAGCATATTTTTGGGGTGTGATGTATGTTGGAGACAAAATAATGGTTGATTAATTTTCCCACATACATGTTTTGTAAACTTATGTAAATTTCCACCAACACCTCGAGAGGTGTCCTTAAGAACTGCATAGACAAGAAAATTCCAAATAAATGTTCCAATTTCTATGCTTAAATGAGATTCAAAATCGGTTTTGATGGGCTCTATATGAGACACACAAAAGGCTTCAAAACACTTGATCGGAGAAATGATGTAGGGAGTAAGTAGTTATTTTCAACTTGAAGTTGTAAAATTCAAGATTGGAGGCATAATTATATTGATCCCAATAGTTAACTTCCAAATCATGTTCTTGAGCTGTTTTTGGCGGAGCTCTTTATGATGTTTCTCTTTTGGTTCCTTTTTGATCTTTCCTTCTCATTTCTGGATCTTTGTACGTTTAGATCCTTTTTTCAATTATATTGTAATATTTGGTTGTTGAGCCTTCCTTGGTTGACTGTTTTGGCCTTCTCTGGGCTGCTTCTCTCATCTTTACTATCTGGCTTTTGAGCCCTTTTGTATACAGGGTATAGTCCCTTCAAAACTATTTGCCCTTAATAAAAAAAAAAGTTCCAAATCATGTAAAAATCTAATCAAGAAGCATTAAATTATTTTGAGCAAGAGAATTAAGATATTGTCCTTATCGATCAATTTTAAAAATTTTATTGACACAAGTCGATTTTTGGCCTCATCGAGACAAGGTCGAATTCTAATTAATGAGAGTCAATATTATTGCCTTGTCACATAATTCCAAAACTTTGATCAATAGGAGTGAATATTTTGGCCTTGTTGGACAAGGATAAAAGTCTTATTGATGAAATTCAATCTTTTGGCCTTGTTAGATGATTCCAAAAGTATAATCAATGTGAGTCAATATTTTGGCCTTGTCAAACAATATCAAAAGTATGATTGATGAGGTTCAGGCTTTTGGATTTTTCAGAAAATTCCAAAAGTGTTATCAATGTGAGTTTGTATTTTGGCCTTGTTAAACAAGGTCAAAATTATGACTGACATTGGAATGAGATTTTTTATTTTGGGGATAACTACTTGCACAACACTTAGGATTTTATTTTTTTAAAATATGCACATGAATTTTAAAATCCCTTATTTTAAAAAAATTGTATGGCCACCCCAAATTTTACTAAAGTTATGATAACCCAATCACTATCATATATGTGCACATTCAAACACTACTACACTTGTCACTATACTCTATGATATATAAAAATCACACTCAATTATACTCCAATAACTTGTTCCTCAAGTATGAATACAAGAGAGGGATGTTTACATTGGGATATAAAATATCAAGCCTATTAGAAATTAGTTTCATGATTGAAATACAAATTTAGAAGTGAGGTCTATTCTCATTCAACAAAAGCATCCTTACACGACATATATAAGCAAAAACTAGTCAAGTGTAAAGATTTGCAAGGCAATATTAATGTAATAACGTTCTCTTCAATTGAAGAAGATATAGATTTTTTTATTAGAGGTACTTGGATCATGACATTATAACACGCTACATGTTGTAGACTAGGGAAAATTTACATTCTTCCAATTAAACAATGTACAAGGGGTATGTCGAACTTAATTCTCAAGTGCATAATAGCTACATAGTTGAAATAGTTCAAGGAAGATAGAGACAATGACCAAGAAGATAAACAAAAAATTGGAATATTCAATATTGAATTAGAACTTAGACATAACTTAGAAAAGAAGTTAAGGATTCAAGATTAACACCAAATCAAGATCAAATTTTTAATGTGATTGTTGAGTTACAGATCCATTCTTCTTATTTTCCTTAACAAAATAGGATCTTCACATTCTCTATTTATTCTAAAAGAGAAAGACATATTATATATTTTGTCTTATATCCAGACTATGCATATACATTTGAATTGTGCATATACAAAAATATATTCATGTAAGATTTTAAGCCCCTATGCACCGCCAACACTTTCCCGAACTTAAATAATTGTCTCATCTTGAGACAAAATGTGCTTCGATGCTTATGGGAGATGTTCGATCTATTTTTTATGGGTCTTTCTAAATACAAATTATGTTGTGCATTGAGATAATTTTCTTGTAGTTGGCATAGAGGATGTCATTTTTCATTTTTATGCTTTGTGTAATCGCTTAACTCCCCTTTCAAGTTTTTAATTAAGTAAAATTTCCAAAAACCAACCTTTTGGGTTTTCAATATGTGGAAACTCCCTCATAGAAAACCATTTCAATTTTTTATCTTATGTGGGCTTGCTTATATAAATTTAATAAATTTTGTGTGATTATACATTAAAATTTATTACCCGCCTACAAAAAAATTAACTCCCTTTTCCTATTGTTATTAATTGGGATTCTTGTATTTGGCTGGATGAATTACTAGAGTGGAAGATATAAGAGGTAGTGGTTGTGTTTCCTTGATTCTTCATAGCATAATATGTGAGATGAATTACTTGGGATTATTTTTCATTGTCTTTGTAATGGGTACAAATACTTCTAGGTTTATCTTGTACATGTTCCAATCTAAAAGAGCTTCATTCACTCTACCAAAAGATAAATGTAGTCACAACAATACTAACATAACTTTATACAAATAATCCTCTTTAACATTGTATCGTAGCTTGATTATCTAGAGTAATGGAATTTTGTATATCCCTGGATGAGTAATTCTAGATGATCTCACATCCATTGTATTTGTACTCCTGCAAGTGTATTACATGACATGTTGTGTTCCCATTCCTATAGTCTATCACTAACATTATGTTAATCCTACAAGGATGTCTAGAATGCATTTTCCACCACTTGAATGTCTCTCTCTACCAAAAATTTTACTTACATTGTGTTGCCATTGTTTGTATCTTCCTTACACTTTTTCATGGTAACTGCAGATTACAAATTCCAATTGATGAGATCAAAAGTAACCTACTTGGCTTGTGTTTCAACTTGTTAGAGAATCTTGATGTATTCTTGTAAGATCATAACTACATATTTGAATTATTTATTTAAAACCTATTGTGTCTTCCAATTTTCCATGAGTTTGTGAATCACGGTTGATAGTTATATTTTCTCACTCATTACTTGTTCACCTATTATGTGGATGAAAATTTATGGATATTTCTCTTCAAGTTGAGACTTAATATTTCATAATATATTCTCCAAGTTTTTTTCTGTCATGCCAAATGTATTGTGTCTCGCATCGATATTTTCTCGCATGCAGTATACACCCCTTTAATTTTTGTCTATAATGAGATATTTTCAACATCCACCTCGATTATGCTAACTAATTCTTGTGATGTTGTGGCTTGGGATCATTTCTAGGAAATTTAGGGAATTATAGTGTGAACATGAGATAAAGGGAGGACTAACATAAAATTTCATGTTTGTGTTGTTGAATGCGATGCCCACCAAAAATGTTTGTGTGTCCTCTGCTATCCAAAATTAACCCCACTGGGCTAATTTGGATAAATTAACTTTTAAAATGGACTTATCCATTTTCCTCTAAGAAGACCTCTAAACCTTTTAAAAATTTTGAGACTAAGGCTTAATGAATTGGATGAGGGTTAAAAGTGGTGGAAAAAAGTGGGAAAACATGGTGCAAGTCGATTTGCGGGTCAAGGTGGATACAAGTGGTGGGATTCCGACACTCCTCATAGAATTTGGGCTTTGTAAACTTTAATTCTGTGGAATAAACCAACAACAATAAATTTTTGGGTCCACGTGGTATGGCGGTCAAAGGCTAAGGTAGAGCACAAGTCAAATGTGGACATGAGGCATAAGATTGAGCATTGAAAGAGGGACATGTGTCAACATTTTGGTGTTCCTCAAAGTGATTGAGTTTTGTAGACTCCATGTCCACAAAATTAATAGAATTCAATAGGATTTGAAGTCCACCCAAGTGACAAAGGTAAATAAACATACAGCAACACATGGGCTATCTCGGTGACAAATCACAAGATGCCACATGTCATTCTCCTATTCCTCTTGAGTTTAAAATTTTCAAATGGCCATAACTTTTTCTCCAGAGAAAATATTTCAAAATAGGTCTCGTTGGAAAGGTCTACTAGAGCCCCTTAATTTTGCATTATCAAATTTGGGAATTGATTAGGTTTAGTGATAGAAAAATGGAAAAGGCATTATGGGATTTAAGATGTATTTCCATACTTTTCAACCACCATAATTGATGAAGTATGGTGCCCATTCCTTCTTCTTCAAGAAAAAGGACATGGATAAAATGGTCTTGCAAGGGTTTCCATCATATTTTTCAAGAATTTAATGCATTTTGTTAGTGTTTGTAGCCAGAAAACTCCGTTCCCTTCTTTTTCCCCCTCTTCTCTCTCTTCTATCTTATATACTAAAAAAGGATGTTCATTTGTAAAGGGGGAATTTTAAAATGTAAAGGGACCATGTCAAAATTGTTTCCTGAATAGATGTGAGCCATAAACCTTCATTTTGGGCCTCTACAGATGTTTTTTTCCTTCTTTAGTTGTAATGGATTGTGCATACTTACAATAAAACTTATTTTTTCATGTTTTCTAAACTCGACTTATTTTATTTGTATTCTTGCATCTCCTTTACTATTGTGGTATGTTGTGCATGTTTTTCCTTTTTGCAAGTTCATTTGGTTGTGTTTCATGTGAGAACAGTAGTGAAATGTAGTTTTGGGTCTTTATCACTTATGTCTAGCCTTCCACTTCTTTATTTCCTTCTCTCTTCTCCCTCCTAGAGTGTCCCTACCATTCTATCTAGTGTTATCACCTCCCTTTAGCTTAGGATTTCCATTTCCATGCATATCTCTCTTTCCCTTATCCCTATGAATGCTTAGATTATGATTAGATAGTTGTATTTCCAGTTGTAGGAGTAGTTTAGAATTAGAATTAGGTAGAGGAACTAGCCTTCTCTAGAGGTTGATCTCACTTTGCAAGTCGACACTTGGAGACAACCCCATGTTGCCTCAAAATCCCGGGTTTTCCATAAGGATGTAATTTTGAGCTCCAACAATGATGGGATGTTTGGTGGGACACATATTAAAGTGCTCTACAACTTCATACCAATAAGGTTGATGTGTTCTTGGTGGTATCCATCCTTTAGAGGCATGTTTTCAACACATCTGGTGACTCCACTTATCTAAAAACCCATTATCTCATTTACATATCGTTTTTCTTCATTTTCCTTCACCTTCCATTCATTTTTATGTTTCCACTTCATTCATGGATCTTCAAAGAGCTCTTCCATTTTCTCATTTTAGTTTTTCCCTCTTCATTTGGAGCGGTGGGATGATATCTCAAAACAAATTTGATAGATTTTCCTTTCTTTCATGGAAATGGAGATCAATCTCCTATTGATCACATTCAAGATATAGCCAACCATTATGCCATTCACAATTTCAAAGAAGAAAATGTTTGCCCCAAAATTCTTGTTTTATCATTAAAAGGAAAAGAAAAATATTGGTACAATAGTTTGGCTCCACAATCCATTTCCATATGGGATCAGCTGAGAGAAAAATTCTACAACCAGTTTAAGGAGAATGCATATACCATTTTCCTCATGGAACATCTCAACAAAATATAGCGGGCTTCAATGGAGTATATCTCAAATTTAAACATCAGATTCATGAGGACTTGGATCAAAATCCCTTAAGAATTTAGACCTTCGTAAGGTTTGAATTTCTTGTATTTTTTGAGGTCTTTTTATTCTGATTTTTTTGTATTGATCGAAGCTCTATGAGGAAACACTCTTCCTCAATATTTTGATGTTTCTATACAAGCTGAGAAGGTACTCATTTAGGATGGCCAAAGGAAACCCATACTTGTTTCTCCCTTTTTCCATCATCTTTTAAATCATCTCTACCTAACAATGCAAATAATCAACAACCCCTTTCTTATGTCTCATCTCCATATAATTTCACCATGTATGATGATTTTAGAACCATTGAAGAATGGTATGATTCTTACTAGGAGGATGAAATTGTGCAAAGTATATAAAGGAGGACATCTACTTCAAAGGGAATTCAATTAGACTCAGAGGATGAATATTTGGAGGAAGTAAAGCTATTTGAAGAAGCAAAATGGGGTTCAATTCATCTTGCAAATAGTATCCTTCATGAGGAAATTCTACATGAAGACCCCATTAATGGGGATGAGATTCAAAGAAGTGGGAAAATCACAAGGATTATCCCATTGGTTCTTAAGGCCACATGTCCAACTAGATTCCTAGATAGATTGGAACAAAAATTAGAGTTGTAACCATTCATGCTCACTTCAAAGCATGTGGAAGACCTTACAAGTTTTAAAAGTCAGTTGTTGTGCCTCTAACCAAATACAAAGAAACTTAATGAGGTATTATCTCCCTTTTGGTTGATACTTTGAAGAGAAATGAAGTGTTGGTCAAGCCATCACTTCCACCATATGGTTTAGTTGTAAAATTGATCACATGGCCACATTTTGTAAGGAGAGGAAGCTACTTCTCCCATCCTATGTGCATGTTTTGTTTAGCTTCATTTGCATCTAGTTAGAGTAGGGTAGGTAGGTTTGTTTAATGCAAAAGAAGTGCATTATGCACACTCTTCATGTTTCCATTTGGGGCATGTATGATTTCATGTTTATACATAGTTTCTAGGCCTTATTACTATTTACACGGTCCATTTTTAGCAGAGTTCATGACAAAATCAGATTTTCAGGCAATTTTCAAAGTTCAATCACTTAACCCTAAAAGATAAGTTCTGATTCCCCATGCCTCTCCCTTGTTAGAAACTCGTAATTTTGGGACATTTTACAAAGTTTTAATAAAAATCCTGAAAAATAATATTTAAGAGCATTCTAATGTAGTTTCAAATCATTTCTAAGTCTAAGCGATTATTCATACGGCTCAGGGGTAAGAGAATTCAAGTTTAGATCAATTTTTAAACTTTTTCGGGCTCAAATCCATGCCCAATGGATGCTTAAAGGCCACTAATCTTCCATCTAGCATGGAGATTACCCTGTGAGTTACCAAACTGTTATCCCAAATTAACCCCCCATGATAATTTTGATAAATTACCTCTTAATATGGACTTAGCCATTTTTCCTCTAAGAGGGCCACTAAACCTTTTAAAATTCACGGGACTAAGGATTAATGAATTGGTTAAGGGTTAAAAGAGGTGACAAAAAGTGGGAACATGTGGCGCAAATCGGTGGAAGGTCAAGGTGGATACACGTGGCGGGATCTACAGTACTCCTCATAGTATTTGGGTTCTGGCATCGACACTAAAATTTTCCTCTGTAATTTCTATTTCATTAATGTATGTATTAGGAATATGATGTTGTTAAGTATAATTAGTAGTAGCGTCTGATAGAAGATAACGGCACCGTCAGTACAGTGCCGCCAATAATGTGGAGTACGGTAACAGTCAAAGTACAATAGGAATGTTGTAAAAAGTAAATATTTGTCGTAAGTGGTCCGGTAATGTTAAAATGTCAAAGTTTGGGTAATTAGAGAAGTAGGGTCTACATGATTAGGAATTAGAAATATTATATTGGTAATAAATACAAGGAGTGAGGTCATAAATATTTTGAGTATTTTATTTATAAAAATTCTAAAAATGTGGAACCCATGTAAAATGATAAGGTTTATCTTATCTTAAAAGATAAGCTTACATGTATAGATAAGAGTTAAGGTATGAAATATGATTCGTCAGAGTGGATTTCTTATCCTATCTTAGAGATAAGATGGATAAGCTTGTAAGTTCTATAAATAGAGAGGCCACCCCCCTCATTTAGCATAGAAGGAAGTAGTGAGAAATATTGTAGGAAGTGTGCGAAGGAAGCCATCAGTTTAAAGGTGTGTTGAAGAAGCCATTAAGAGGTGTAATTGTAAAGTTTCTCCCATAGTCTTGGTGAAAGTCAAGTGAAGTCAATAACACTTGAAGTACCTCATGGGTGAGATTGTAACAATTTCATGTTAATATTATAATTTACTTTGATATTTCAGATTTGTCATCATTCCGTCTTATCATAGTCGATGGTATTTTTGTGTTATGTTGTTGTTTTGTTTCCAGATTACATCCACCAAACTAAAGGTCTGTGCATTAGTAAATAATCATAGCACGAGGAGTTCCCGGTGAAGAATTATCATAGTGCCGGATTGGTGATGACATTTTGGTTCCGTTGTTGGGACCATTCCTCGTTGGTGGATTTTCTGGAGAGATATTCCCACTTAGTCAAAAATCAATTGGAGGGTAACCTTGTTTTTACTGTGCATAGTAGTTACCATGGTAAAGTCATTTTTCCATGAATAGTAGTTACCATGGTAAAGTCATTTTTGCTAGGATAGTATTTACATGCAAATAAAGTCACTTTTTTACCGTGAATAGTATTTACCGCAATAACTTCATTTTTTACTGTGAATAGTATTTACTAACTTCACTTTTTACCGTGAATAGTGTTTACCACAGTAAAGTCAGTTTTTACCGCAATAAGTCAAGTTTTACCATAGTTTACCGTGGTCATTTCTATTTTACTATAGAAAGGTGTAAAGTCACTTTCTAGTATAGTGATTCCAATTATTTGTACACATAAGTCTTGTTGATTGTACTTGTGAGTTGGTATTTCACAGTGGTTACTTTTGAAAATGGGAAAGATTCCTATTTTTTCAGCTCAATCTAATGAAGATGCTTCTTCTTTCATTCAAGAGTTTAAGCGATCCTGTATTTGCAATGGCCTTATAAGAAGGGAACAATGGACTAAATTTTTTCCTACCTTTTTGGATGGTTCAAAGACTTAGGTGGTTTGAAACACTAGGTGATAATGTGAAAAATTCATGGGATTTATTAACAGAAAGTTTTCTTGAAGAATTTGGTGAACAATGAAATATGTAGATCTCATGATCGAGATCACAAAGCTATCCCAAGGAGAGAAGGAGAAGATAAGGGATTATCATGCTCGTGTTCTAGAGCTAAGGAGGAAGCTCGATGCCCAGATCCGGAAGGAAGGACTAGCAGATGGGTTGATGAATGGCGTGGATAATCTCCTCTGTAAGCACTTCATTCTTGGGATGAATCTAGAGATCAGACAACGAGTGAAGTATGACCGCCCAGCTACCATTGAACAAGCAAAGGAGATTGCAAGAAGGTAAGAAGAAAGCATGGAAGAGGAGCCCAAAGAAATTGTTGCTAAAGTAGAGCCTACACCAGCACCTTTGGTCTAGAATCCACAACCACTCCCGGTGAGCACAAATATTTCTCCTAGTACATCTACTGAGTATGAAGATCTGCTCAAAAAGATGGGTCAGTTAACTATTAATCTTCTTCAAGGAAAGGAATTTAGTTCTCAAGGAGGAGATAGAGGTCCAAAAAGAAATATTTCTGAAGTTGTTTGTTATGGTTGTTATAAAAAGGGTCATTATAAGTATAATTGTCCAGATAGAGCTTCTACATCTGGTAAAGGAGATAATGATAAAGGAAAAGCACATGTGAATTATATTGATGTAGTAGATAAGAGTAGAAATAATGAAGTAGATGTGTTTGTAACAAAAAGAAAGAAAGAAAAAGATAATCAAGATGGAAATGATCCTAAGAAGATGAAAGAAGAAACTAGTAAGAAACATAGGAGAAGAAAGTTGGGTGTGCAGGATTTTCTGATTTCACAGGGGCAAGGACCATACTCCATCTTGGAAGATTTGTCCAAAAGGCCTGCAAATATTACATATGGTCAACTCTTGGCTATGTCTTCGAGAAGAGGCGGGAGTTGCGAGGTGGACTCAATGCTCGAAGAAGGAAGGAGGTTGAGGTCCCCTGTTTTGGAGGCAAAGGCAGATCCCTATGCTCCACAATCGAGGTATTCAGTAATGGTATTTCAATTCATGATGTCTTAGTTGATGGAGGTGTTGCGATTAATGTAATGAATGAGTCTCAGTAATGAATATGTTGGGTTTAAAAATTGATCGCCCTTCAACACTTATGTTAAGGTCATTAAATAAAGGAAAAACTAAACCAGAAGGTGTAGTTTCAAATGTGGCAATATCTGTTATGGGTGTGGTATGTGTGGTAGACTTTCAGGTGATGAAAAATGGTACTGTTGCGTACCCAATGCTACTGGGAAGACCATGGCTAAGGAGAGTTCATGCAAGAAACTACTGGAATGAAGGTTTCATGACACTTGGACGTGGTAGAGAGAGGGTGAAGATAAATGTGATCCCTCGACATCATAAGGCAGAACCTGTGGATTCAAGTGATGAAACTGATGATTGGACATCCTCTGATTACTCTAGTACCAGTGAAGTGGACACTGAAGATGAAGAAAGTGAGGTGGATGTTTCATTCATGGATATCCTTCCATCCACACCAACTCATGACCCCATAAAATTATCTCGAAGAAGAAGTTGATGATCGTCTCTAACAAATAAAGATTGGTGATCTTTGTGATGGAGAGTGAGAAGGAATCCTACCTCCAGCTCTTCCGAAGGTACATACACCTATTCACTTTTGATTACAAGGAACTCCATCAAGTAAGTTGGGTAGAACATTGTATTGAGCTGGTAGATGGTGCTAAGCCCATAAAGCAAATGCCATATAGAATGAATCCTAATTTTTCCAAGACCTGTAAAAGAAAAAAATAGATAAGTTGCTTGATACAGATTCATATTTCTTTGTGGAGAATTTAGAATGGGTTTCTCCCATTGTGATCTCAATAAAAAAGAATGGAAAGCTACGCATTTGTGTTGATTACAGGAAGCTCAATAAGGCAACAAAGAAGGATCATTACCCTCTTCCATTTTCAGATCAGATCTTGGACGAAGTAGCTGGCCAGGAGTGCTATAGTTTTGCTAATGGATATAGCGGCTACAACCAAGTTCATATAACAGAGAAAGATCAGCTGAAGACCACGTTCACCACTCCTTGGGGAACATTTGCTTATAGAGTTATGCCTTTTGGGTTGTGTAATGCTCCAAAGAACATTCCAGCGTTTTATGAATAGGGTGTTTGAACCCTACATTGGGACCTTCATCGAGTATTTACGGATGATTTTTGCATCTATGGGAGCAAGTTGGACCACCGCACTTGAGATGGAGACAACATTTCAAAGGTTAGATGAAGCACAAGCCTCACTAAACCCTATAAAGTGTGTCTTTGGATGTTCTAAAGGCGTTTTGTTAGGGCATGTTGTATCCAAAGATGGTATTGGTACCGATCTGATAAAGTTTCAAAATCAAAGATTTGTCATTTCCTATTAATAGAAGTAAGTTGAAATCATTTTTAGGCCATGTGGGTTTACTATAGAAGGTTCATCAAGAATTTCTCAAAGATTGCATGACCACTAACTTGATTCTTGAAGAAGGATGTTACTTATGAACCGGGAAATAAGGCGCATGAAGCTTTTGGACAACTGAAGGAAGACCTGGTGTCTTGACCTGTTTTGAAGAATCTAGATTGGAGCAAGCCATTCATTGTGTACACTGATGCCTCAGATGCAGCACTAGGAAGTACTTTGATCCAAAAGGATGAAAATGGGAATGAACATCCAATTTACTTTGGGAGCAGAAAAATGAGCAAATCTTGAGGTAAATTATATCAGAATCGAAAAAGAGGCTTTGGCTATCATTTTTGCTGTAAAGAAGTTTAGAAATTACTTGCTAGGGCAAAAATTTCTAGTTATAACAAATCATCAGGCTCTAAAATATATTGTAAATAAGCCTAACCCATCAGGGAGGATAGCAAGATGGATAATTTTGCTACAAGAATTTGAATTTGATATTATAGATAGGCCAGGAAAGAAGCATGTCAATGCGCAGATGCACTCTCTCGAGCCTATGATGGTTTAGGATCATCTTGTGATGATGATGATTTACCCGATGCAAAGATTGTTATCCCTTGACACAATCCCTAGTGAATACATAGATATTTGGAATTATCTAAATGAATTCAAGTTTCCTGATGGTGCCAATGCAAATACTAAGAGAAAGATTACTCAAGCCAGTCGTCCATATTCTATTTTGCATGGAGTATTATTTTGAATAGGACCTGATGGACAGTACAAGAGGGCAGTTGGACATGATCAAGGGAAGGAAGTGCTAGAAGAATTCCACAATGGTACATGTGGAGGGCACTTCTTTGGACAACTTACAAAGCAAGAAGGATCTTGGATAAAGTTATCACTTTGGCCCACTCTTTTTAAAGATTGTTATAATTATTGTAAGACATGTGATATTTTTCAAACACATGGTAACCGTAAGACTTCATCAGCTCCATTATGTCCTATTCTTCTCCTTGGTCCCTTTGAAAAGTGGGGAATAGACATTATAGGTCCACTTCCAACTACATCACGCCAAAATAAGTATATTGTAGTTGCCATGATTATTTAACCAAGTGGGTTGAAGCTAGGCCATTGAAAACGACTTCCATGGATGAAGTGGCAAGGTTCATTTATGAACGCATTGTCACCGTGATTTGGTTGCCCATTAGAAATTGTAACAGATCAAGGAAGCCACTTCATTAATGAGGTGGTAGAAGCCCTAGTCAATAAATTTTCTATTAAGCACTGGAAGGAAACAACATACAAGCTAAGCATAAATGGACAGGTGGAACGAACAAATTTTGTGTTGTGTCAAATTCTAGCAAAAGATGCAGCCTTGCAGGTACATAAATGGGATAAAAGGATTCATGCAGCATTGTGGGCATATAGGGCAACATCAAAGTCAGCAACAGGATACTCCCCATTTTAGTTGGCCTATGGCATTGATCCAATTCTTCCTATTGAGTTTGATATTCCCACCTTTGTGAGAGTTATGAAAATGAAAGGATGGATGAAAGTGATTCAGTAAAAGAAAGGTTGGTACATCTTCATTTGCTGGAGGAAATGAGAGAAATAGCAAAGGATATAAGCCATAAGAAGAAAATGAAGCAGAAGGAATACTTTGATCAAAAGATCCGTTGGTCTCCATTTCATGTGAATGACTTGGTTCTAGTATATGATTCCAGATACAAAAAAAGAAGACAGAGAAAATTTCTTCCAAAATGGATGGGGCCCTACAAAATAGCAGTTGTGCATGAAAATGGTACGTACCGACTAGAGGAATTGGATGGCACTCCCATTACGAAATGGGTCAACCACAACAAGTTGAAGATTTTCCAAGCACCAGAATAGTCTACTCCGAGGACGGAGTAGAAGCTAGGAAGGGGGAAGATGTCGACACTAAAATTTTCCTCCGTAATTTCTATTTCATTAATGTATGTATTAGGAATATGATGTTGTTAAGTATAATTAGTAGTAGCGTCTGATAGAAGATAACGGCGCCGTCAGTACGGTGCCGCCAATAATGTGGAGTACGGTAACAGTCAAAGTACAATAGGAATGTTGTAAAAAGTAAATATTTGTCGTAAGTGGTCCAGTAATGTTAAAATGTCAAAGTTTGGGTAATTAGAGAAGTAGGGTCTACATGATTAGGAATTAGAAATATTATATTGGTAATAAAGACAAGGAGTGAGGTCATAAATATTTTGTGTATTTTATTTATAAAAATTCTAAAAATGTGGAACCCATGTAAAATGATAAGGTTTATCTTATCTTAAAAGATAAGCTTACATGTACAGATAAGAGTTAAGGTATGAAATATGATTCGTCAGAGTGGATTTCTTATCCTATCTTAGAGATAAGATGGATAAGCTTGGAAGTTCTATAAATAGAGAGGCCACCCCCCTCATTTAGCATAGAAGGAAGTAGTGAGAAATATTGTAGGAAGTGTGCGAAGGAAGCCATCAGTTTAAAGGTGTGTTGAAGAAGCCATTAAGAGGTGTAATTGTAAAGTTTCTCCCATAGTCTTGGTGAAATTCAAGTGAATTCAATAACACTTGAAGTACCTCATGGGTGAGATTGTAACAATTTCATGTTAATATTATAATTTACTTTGATATTTCAGATTTGTCATCATTTCGTCTTATCATAGTCGATGGTATTTTGTGTTATGTTGTTGTTTTGTTTCCAGATTACATCCACCAAACTAAACGTTGTGCATTAGTAAATAATCATAGCACGAGGAGTTCCCGGTGAAGAATTATCATAGTGCCGGATTGGTGATTACAATTCCATGGACTCCAAATCTACGGAATAAACTAGCAATAATAAATTTTTAGGTCCGTGCAAAGTGAGGTCAATCAAAGGTGGAAATAGGGTGAAAGATCAAGCATTGAAAGAGGGACACGTGTTAACATTATGGTGTTCCTTAAAGCGATTGGGTTTTGTAGACTCCAAGTCCATAGAATTAACAGAATTCAATAGGGTTTGAAGTCCACCTAAGTAAAAATGGAAATAAACACATGGGAAATCTTAGTAATAAATCACAAGGTGCCACATGTCATTCTCATGTTCCTCTAGAGCTTAAAATTTCAAATGGCCATAACTTTCTCTCTAAAGCTCCAAATCATACAAATTCAATCTCATTGGAAAGGTCTCCTCGAGCCCCTCAATTTAGCATTATCAAATTCAGGAATAGATTAGGTTTGGTGAGAGAAAAGGGAAAAGATAGTTTGGGCATTAATGATGCATTTCTAGATGGATAAAACACCATAATTTATGAAGTATGGCACCCATTCCTTCTCATGTAAGAAAAATTACATGGGGAAATGGTCTTATAAGGGTTCCCATCATGTTTTTTAGGGATTTAATGCATTTTGTTGGTGGTTGTAGCCAAAAAAATCCATGCCCTTCTCTTTTCCTTCTCTTCTATGTATTGTAAAATGATTCTCATTTGTAAAGGGGGCATTCTAAAATGTAAATGGACCATGTTAAAATGGTTTCTTGAATAGTTTTGAGTTGTAAATCTTCATTTTGGACCTCTACTGATGTGTTTTTCAGCTTCTTCTTTACTTGTAATGGGTCATGCATACTTATATTGCAATAAAATCTATTTTTGGTGTTTTCTCAACCCCGACTTGTTTTTTTACATTTTTCCTATCCTTAACTATTGTGGTATGTTTTGCATGTTTTCCCTTTTTGCATTTTCATTTGGTTGTGTTTCATATGAGAACAGATGTGAAATGCAATTTCGGGTTTAAGTCACTTATGTATGGCCTTTCCTTCTTCATTTCCTTCTCCTTTCTCCCTCATAAATTTTCCACACCCTTCTTTGTGGTGTTATCACCTCCCTTTATATTAGGATTTTCCTTTTCATGCATCTCTCTCTTTCTCTAGTCCCTGTGAATGTTTAGATTAGTATTAGATAGTTGCATTTCTAGTTGTAGGAGTAGTTTAACATTAGTAGTAGGTAGAGGAACCATCTATGGAGTTTGGTCTCACTTTGCAAGTCCCACACTTATGAGATCATCCCATATTTCCTCAAAATTTTGAATATTTCACAATGCAATGTAGGGTGTAATTTTGAGCTCCAACATCCCCTTTGGAATCTTCTTCTATAATCACCTTCTCTAAACTAGATTATCTGATCCCCATGACACTACTTATTAGTTGTAGTGTAATATGCATGGTGTCCGATTACATTGAGGGAGTTATTGTGGGTTGTACAGTGTCCATAGGTTGTTCCCCTTTTGGTTATGTATGTTTTTGCATTGCTTCAATTTTTTAGTTTTGGTGGTGATTGTTCCTTTACATTCCTAGCTTCTACTTATACTTTTGTAACTTTTTGCATTGTTCATTGTGCATCCTTAGCCTTCTTTTCCATATCTTGTTTTTCTTATTTCTCCTTTGTGGATATTTCCTTTTTCTTTCTTTTCTCTTCTCCTTATTTCTTCTTATCCTCTTCCTCCTAGATCTTTTCTTCTCTTTACTTCTTCACTTTCTCTTCTTCTAAATTTTGCTAGTATTCTTCTTAATGTTGTTTTTCTACAATAATATTATGTGCTATAGCTTGCACACTTGCTCACTTTTGCAACTCTACTTCCTCTTCTCTCTTCTTTTTCTCTTCTTCCTCATTTCTTGATTTTGTGTCTACCTCTACTTTCTTCTTAACTTATGCGACTTCTACTTTATACAATTATTCCTTTTATGTTTCTTTTTGCAATGAACTCTTTTTATTTTTCTTCCTTTAGAGCATATTTGGTAGCTTCCTCCTTTTGTTTGAATTTAACCTCTTATTTTTATTATTTCTCATCCTTTTTGAATTGTGTGGGTGATACAATATTCTATGGAACTAGTTGTGCACTCATAGTTGTAACATTTAGCTCTACTTGCATGGATTGCACACTTATTTCTTCTTTTATCCCCATTTTTATAGGAGTGTGTACTTTTTAGGAGATGGAGGGGAGAAGGTATACTCTCCATCTATTACAACATGGTTTTTGGGAATGTTAGTTTGACCTTGTTATGAGTCTTGAACATTTCCCTATTTTTGGCATGTTGTTCCCTGTCTTAGGTGGCTTTCCTATATGTTTGTTGTGTGGTATATTATTGATATATATCCTCTTGTGTAAGAAATTCCCTTATGCATGTGTTGGCACTCCACCCTAAGATATTTGTATCTCTTTATGAAGGTTATATTCTCATAACCAATAACACCTACATAACGAACATGCATTAGATTAGAATGAAAAAACAATCGGTGCAAAGGAAAAAGGTAAAGCAATACTAAAATGATGTGTTATGCCATTTTCTCCATAATTATCGATGATGGAATGTGGATGGTTTGTGGTGGTAGATCTCATTTAAAAAAAATTATTTTAATCATGCAACTCAAAATTCCTCAATTAAAATAGGAATAAAACATCCTTACACTGCGATCTATAAGCTAAACTAGTGAGGTGGAAAGATTTGTAAGATTCAAGTTAATCTAACATATTCAAATACTGAAATTAATAAGAACCAAAAAATTCATATTAAAAACAAAGTGGTTGAAAAAAATAAAGGAAATCAATACTGAAAATGGAAGGATAATGCATTCACTTCATAGTTGTGGGTTTTATCCCTAAGATAACAAACCTCATTTTAAATTTTTATTTCAATCATGCAACTCAAATATACCCCAATATTTTAGAAAACTAAACATTACAATAAATGAGAAAAATAATATGTGATATATGGGTTTTTAATTAATTCCTTCTTAGTAGAATGTCCACACTTCAATTTTTATGCAATGTATAAGCTCATAGGAAAGCTATGCAAGATTGTTCACTTTAAATTTTATGCAATGTATATGTTCACAGGAAATCTATGAAAAATAGCCATTACTTCTCAATTAGAACTTGATCAATAGTATCTCTAAGCAAAAAATAGTAAATTTGAAAGACTTGTAAGATTAAATTTAATATAACATATTCAAAGACTGTAATCTATGTGAACCAACATCTAAAAGATGAAAAAAAAGTAGGTATAAATAAGAAAGGAAATCAATAATGAAATAGAAGGAAAATGCATTTGCTTCTTAATTTTGGGTTTTATCCTTGAGATAACAAACCTCTTTTCTAACTTTTTTTCAATCATGCAACTCAAATATGCCCCACTATTCTAGAAAACTGAAAAACTGCAATTTAGCCTGATAAATAAATATGATATATGGGTTTCTAATTAATTATTTCTTAGTGGAATGTGCACACTTCAAAGTTTATGAAATGTGTAGGCTCACATGTAAGCTATGTAATATTGTTGACTTAAATTCTATGCTATAAAAATAGTTCACGCAGACAAAGAACTGTCAAGTGTAAAAAAAAACATCTAAATGTTTTGATGATATGAAAATGGAGACGACATGACCAAAATTTTACTTCATAGTTATGGATTTTATCTCTACAATAACATACCTCCTTTCTAACATTATATTATAATCATGCAGCTCAAATATGCCCCATTATTCTAAAACCCCTAAGAAACAAATACCCATAAAAGAAGTTAACATTAACAAATAATTATTGAGTGTAAAATAAAACATATAAATGTAGTGATTGTGTGAAAACACACTATTATTGAATCTCCCCTCACTTAGCACCACCAAAAACACCTCCAAAATGAACCTACAAAACCTCTAAAATGAATCAAATTTGGGTAAGAGTGAAACAAAAGTTGGTGTGAAGAAATAGGTAAAGTAATATCGACATGACATGTTACAACATTTACTTCACAATTAGCAAGTAATGGGATGTGGGCGGTTAATGGTGGTAGTTGTGTTAAATGTACTACATGTAAGAATTACGACCCTAAAATGTAATGAAATTACTCATATAGATCTAAATATAAATAACATTATAACAACAAATAACTTCAAAATATAGATAAATGATCACAATATGCAAGTACAATGGCTCAACCACTTCGAGGGGGCAACCTCCAAACCATACAATAAGACTCAAGTGCTCAATATGATGATCCTATATTACTCACTAACTCCTATATATATCCTACTATGCATGCAAAGCACCAAGGCCAACCCACTAAGCATATGAAAGAATAAATAAATATGATATGACATGATAAGAGATTATGTTAACCACAAGTTGGTTATCCATATCTCGATATATGAACTAGGATGTAGGGCGTAGCATAAAAAAATTTCTATGTGTTTTGTTTTGCTTGTTTTTGGTGTCATATATATATTAAATATTTCAATAAGGTATTTTATGCACAACTATTGGTTCAAGTAGGAAAAATAGGAAAATGGACAATTCACACAAAAACACAATTTATAGGGATACATGTCATTAAAGAAGTAAAAAAATACCTTTACGGAAAGTCAACTTGTTAAACTATGGTTACAATTCATTTTTGTGAAAAAAACTTGTTTTAATTGATGTTCCGGACCCATAAAGCTAGGGGTCTCAACAATTGGTCCCTTCCCTATTTATAAATGGATTTTTCTATTTTTTAGAACTCGTCTAACAAACTAAATAAGAATTTACTCTATTTGTAATATGAAACTACATTAATTTCTTTCATACAACATTCAAATTCTACGTAATTTAGTCGGCATTTACATTATTGTTAAAAGTTTTAATTGACATTAATATATACTAGAAACTCTCAATACCTAATTTGTAAAGTATGGAACATTAATACTATCAATTAATGATTATGTATAGTATCTATCCTAAATATATAGATTGATTTCTTTTCTTTAAGCACCCTATTTTGAATTTTCTTGATCTAAAAAATAGGTAACATCCCTTTAATCATCCATTTGTATGAATAAATTTCTTTTATTTTATTTACAATAATGTTGATTCAATAGAAAAATCATTATTGATTTATCTACTTTATTTATTTTTTATTTTTCATTTTTATAAGTTAAAACAATTCAAAAATAGTTAAAAACAAATCGAACAATATAGAACATACATGACATAAACTAGATCCTTCGTAACTCTCCTTAATAGGGTTTTTGAGGGAAATTCATCATGGTCCTTTCATATAAGAAGTACTAGTGGTTTCTCCCGAAGGAGCAAGTCTACACAGAAAAAAGCTTTGATGGGAGTAGCAAGTGTTGTTTAAAAATACAAGTTTGTGGGGGTTTCTTGGTTGTAGGTAGGTTTTAGTGCAGCAAACCAGATTATAGTTTGGGTATTGGAAATATGTGTAGAATATGTTAAGTAGTTGGTGATGTATATGCGGAATAGTTTAATAGACCTAATTCAGAGAGATAGATGGAAAGGAAGAAAGAGAGTACAATTAAGAATGATACGGTGGGAAATTGTACAACCAAAAATGTACATGACAACATACAATTAGGGAAGATAAAGTGGAAAAGCATTACAGAAAACATACATAGCGAGTTTGAAGGAAGCTCGGTTAACACTCATGTAGACAGAGAATTGTCAAAGATTTGGTTTCGGGTGAGTAAGTTTTAGAACAGTTTGGAGCTATCAATTTTTGTTGCTTAATATTTTATTGTAAATGATGTGAAACAGTTAGAAAAGGCCTACCTTGCAATGTTTTTTTATCACTAGAATGGATTTTATTAAAATATTTCATTGAGAGGGGCTCGTATGTGCAAAAACAGTTTTACCTTGGAAATACAAAGATTGTAGATGCAACATGCTTTTATATATTCAAGTTTTTTTGCCACAGCCACCAAAATTTAAGTTGTAACAATGTTTTGGCCTTAAAGAGGGAGAGTTATTTCATTGTAAGGATGGTCGTGATCGTGGTGGTCCTTCCTTGATAGGCTGATATCTTGTATATGTGAATGAGAGTTTTGACAATATATAATCATTCATTACACATAATAGGAAATTATGCCATAGAATTATTGTCCTGCAATATTAGAATGAAACCTTTCCATATATTGTGCTCAAAAGTAGGGTAACAAAATTGGAACAACATTTGGCGTACAACTAGTGGTTTAAATGTAGGTATACAAGCATCATTTTTGTTTTCCTTTTGCGAGATATGTATACATTGTTGTCGATTTCAAATCATACACAAGCTTGGAAATTTCCAAAGGATTAAAGTATGAATGCATACATATGAAAGCATTCTCGATTCCCAAATTTAAAATAAGTATGAAGTTTTAATATTTTTTGAATTAGCTATACAAATCCCCATCTTGCAAGCATTCGAGTTATGTTTGTTGCAAAACCAAATTAATTTTGTGAAATGCATAGTGATTGTACTTATTGTGTGGTTATAGGTAATGCGTAATAACCTATTTAAAAACATAGAAATATATGGAATTATCATTGACATAGACCTATATTTATCCCATGAATTCTTCAATCCTATATTGTGAACATCCTTGATTGTCTCTACAGGAGAAACAAAGTCATTTTAAAAAAATTTATAGAAGGTCGGGAAAAATAGTTAGTTGGGTAGTTGAAATAAGTTGGCTACTATTGGAATGCTTACATGCCAAGTTAGACATATTTAGTTGGGTATTTGAAATGAATTGGTCACCGTAAGAAATGGTTGTATTTTCATTTGTTGAAGTTGAAAAGATTCTAGAAATCCTTTATGATCAAAGTAGACCAATAAGAATGGGATAGGATATATATTACTGGTCCGAATTAGAGAGGTAAGTTTGATTTAGGAAATCAATTATGTGAAGGATCTTATACATACATGGCATCTTGGTTACCCATTTGTAATGTCATGAAATTTTAGTCATATAGTGTTTCGAATGCAATCATCGACTCATTACCATTGAAAAGGATACAATGTTTTCTAATTCAAAATATAAGGATCTATTGCTTTTACTAATTTATGTGATGTTTAGATGCAAATAACCATGTGCATATAGAAGGGTTCATTTATTGTTATGGAATTATTGCCCCGCAATGTGAGCACGGAATCTTGGTATGTATTGTGGTAAAATACAATGTAACAAAATCTTGTTATCTCATTTAATTTAAAGATATGTATACATTGTTTTCACATCCAAATCATACGTATATCTTCAAATTCCTGAAAAATACAAATATGCATCCATAGGTATGAAATCGGTGTACGAGATCTTATCTTTGCATATGCGATTAATTCTTGTTTACCCAATTTTTTAAAATTAATCAGTTTTGAGATTCTCGGTTTTGTAATAGATATATTGCTATTGAATTGGGTATACAAGCTTGAGATAGGAGAGTGACTCTGCTTTTTGTAAACTAGTCTACAAGATTCTTTCATCATATATAAGTAGCAAAATGCGCAGTAGTAGGCTGAATTTTTACGATACAAGTTGTTTTTAAAGGAATCAAATTCCCATGGTGCGGTGTTTGTGAATATGGGGTATGTCTTTGAGAAATTTGTATTGGCAAAGAAGTTTAGGCGTATGGACATATTAATAGATTTGGAAATTTACATTTTGAAGGCCTATATATTTGTACATTATATGTAGTTGGGAGTTTATGATTCTTTGTTTTAGAGTTAACCATAGATTTTTTCTCCAAGGATTTTTTGGTCGTCCTCCACTACAATTATTGTTTGTTATAGCATTTATTGTGCTTTCTTTATTCTTTTCAATTAGAAGCTTGGTGAAAATTGTATCTTTGTCCACTATTGTTTTGATTGGAAGTGGTGTTCTATGCATTCAAATAACAAATGGTGGAGGTAACTATTATCATCATATTAAGTTATCTTTAAAGCTTATTTCACTAAATCTAAACATATTCCAACGAATCTGGACATCGAGATTGCATGTTTTGGAAGAAATCTATCTCCGATTCTCACGTATATTGGATTCCATTTTTTTATATTGGATTCCAATATTGTCATTATTGGACTTATTCAAGTTCTAATTTCACTATTATTGGATTCCAATTTATTAATATTGGATTACCATATCGGTATTATTGGATTCCAATTTTGCTAATATTGGATTCTAATATCGCTATTATTGGATTCCAATTTCGCCACTATTGGAATCCAATTTCTAAATTTCAATTTTTGGATTTCAATTTCACTATTTTAGGATTTCTATTTTGTTATTTTTAGATTCTCCCACATAAGCCTAGTGGCCACTAACTTACATAAGAATACCTTACTCTAGGTAAAATAAGCCTAAAGAATGGCAAAGTTATTTCCTAGCATCCACAAGTTACATAAGCCTAGCAACCGCTAAGCTACATACGCCTAGTCATCATTAATTTACATAATCATTGGGACACAAAGTTACATCATCATGAAGGGTGCAAGATACATAATTCTAGTGTCTCGCTAAGTTATATCATACATAACTACTTTTATGTTTTTCCAGTCTATAAATAATATAGAAAAATAAAGAGTTAAGAATTACGTTAAACACGTTGTTTTGAAACATGGATTTGACAATTTATTTCCATAGGAAATCAATTCCTTTGGGATAATTATATTGAAAAATATTTAAAATTACATAAGGATTGATCCTTTCAAGGGTATCTAGTCCAGCCAATTTTAACTACAATGCATTAATTATTGTTCTTGAAGTTGTGTAAGGTATTCTGGATAACATCATGTCCCCGATTCGGTATTTTAATTTGATCTCCTTTCCATATTTTTCTTGGTGTCCATGCCCTGGATGACGTTGTCTATATCAATATCTGATGTTTCCCTTGATTTTCGCCACCATTTTTTTCTTTAAGCATTCCTGGTACCTTTCATTTTTGTATTTTATTTTCCTATGGGTTCCCACTAACTTACCCTTATCTTTTGAGCCTTTATGTGAACATCATGTATTGGAATTTGTTCTACCTTGCCCATCCATATAGGTATGTTATCATTAGCTAGTCTTACTAGTATCATCTTCCCATCATGTATGAGCATAGTAAGTTGAACGAAAACTTTGAAATGCAATCATTGTGCCATTTCTAACATTGATCTACTTGTGCCAGTGTTTCTAGACATGAGGTGGCTTCACATTTGTTCTTAAGCTTTGTGCACTCATCACATTTGACGAAGAAGTTGTTCTTGGTGATTGAAACATGGGAGAAATGTTCTTTCCATATTTTGTTTAATACCACCATGTCCCACTTAACGAGACATGTGTGGCAATATATCAACATTTCTCTGCATTGTTTTATGCTTGGCGATTGTTTCTTTTTTAATGTATTTCCATTTACTGCCCTTTATATTTTCCTGTATTTCCATTTACTTCCCTCCTCTTTCCATTCATCCAAGATTATTTGTATCCATAATAGGTGCTCTTCGGGATTCCATGAGATTTCAACCATGCATTGTGGCATACATCCTTTCCACATAACTTTGATTTATCTATAGATTTCTCATAATTTTTACCTATATCAAAATTGTTAGCATTTACAAAGTGAATGCATTAAGTATCCTCATCCTCATCAAATGTATCCTCCGAGTCACTACTCATGATGTTTTGTATGCCATCAACCCCCACATGTGAAACTGAAATCACATGCTCAATCATTTTCTTCCTTTCCCATTGGATAAATTATCCCTTGTTTTCACTTTCTTCCAGGGTTTCACAACCATCAATTGTGTATGGTAGTCTCACTCTACCATTGAATACAATACTTATTATGACAATGAATAAGCTAGACCCCATTTCTCTATAATGGAGTGTAGTTCTAGATGGATAAACTAGTCCCTCTGCAACTATCACACCTTTGGAGAGTAAATCCACATATGCTCCTCCTTCGAATATAGAGTTCATTTTCAACTATATCCACACATAAAAAGAGAAAATTAGTAGCGTGGACACTTAAATCTTAAACCTACTATGGAGAATTTGAAAATGAGAAATATCAATAACAATTCCAAGGTTAAAAAAATTCTTGAAATCACAATGAGAAAATAAAAATAAACATCTTATATGAACATCTCTTAAACCTCCTTCAATCTAAATCTTGAACAAATGTAGAATTTGGCTAGCATTCAAGACATTACATAAGTGATTGTTGTCATTTATGCCACATATCAATTTTATTATCATCATACATATATGACTATTTATGCATACCTTATTCAAATCAATAAATGTTGACCTTGAAAATCCTATCCAAATTATACTCTAAGGTAGATGTCATCTATTTTAGAACTTAACATCCTTGACAACAACACTTGGAAACTATTACCTCAATCTCTATATAAGGATTTATGTTATTAGATGACTATTTTCATACTAAATAAAGTTACTAATGATTCCTCAAAAAAACTAGTTCTATTCTGATCATAAATTTTCCTCCTACATTATATATTGTGTAGGTAATTAGTGCTCCTATTTGACCATATAAACCATTATATTAGACTCTTAGATCCTGCTAATGTGTGTATCATTTTATCCATAAAACACATAGTGTATGTCTTTTAAAAGTTGTCTAGCCTAACGAACTATTGAGACTTAAATTTTTCTCGTACACACACTCATGCAGATATTTACTAGAATGGCAGGTCAAAATGTGAGTGATCACACTTAGAAGTGTGAGTGATTTCACTTATAAGTGTGAGTCTTGACTCACACTTCTAAGTATGTTCATTGGCATGTCAAAGTGAGAGAACTTGCATGTCAAAGTGAGAGCACTCAAAATTTGAAGTACAATCACTCACATTTTGAAGTGCATTTAGTCACGCTTAAAGAGAAATGATTGAGACTATATAAGGGATTTATTTTACCTAGATCCTAGTAGCAATGGATTGTGCCATGTGGCCGCATACAATAAACTTCAATATTCTTCCTTTATAATATATATATATATATATATATATATATATATATATACATCTAATATCGCTAACATTCAAACCTTCAACCTCCACCTCACCATGCCTCGTGTGTATTTGGTTATTACTCCATGTTGGACTAAAACCACAAATTTTATATGAAATAAAGCTATTGTATAACACATTGTATTAGATTATTAAATCTCGGTATTTTTTATATATTTTTATCCATAAGACACATAGTGTATGGCTTTCAAAAGTCGTCTATCCTAAAGAACCGCAGAGCTTTAAACTTTCCACCTACTATGGTGTCTAACTATAAAAATTCACACATTAATTATTTACAATACTAATTTCACTATTAACGAGTACCATTTTGTACGATGAACCGCTAATTAATGTTGTGGTTTCCTCAACATTAATTTGCCATTAAACCAAACAATGTAAAATGTGTCATTTGATATTACATGTGCCATCGAAATATGTGCATTGTTTGGAGTATTTAACTTTTTCAACTATTAATTAGACATTTAATCTAAAGTAATGTAAATTCATATGCGTGCCTTTTGAAATTCACGCACCAAAGAAAGTGGCAATTGGATGTGTCATTGCATATCGCTTTAAATAGACATTTTTGGTAAAATTTTTGAACAGTTTCCTTTCTATTCTCTTCATCTATGTGTAAGCACGAAACTTCATTCATCAATTAAAAATCTTAGCAGCACAAGTGTCGAAAATTTTGTGTAAGGTTTCCACAAACTTTTAGATTTCCTCTGGTGCCAAAATTCATTATGCATTCTCACCATCATCCCTTCCAAAATTATGAAATTCTGTAAATGTATAATTTTCATATCCTTTTCAACAAAAAAAAATATTTTTGCACTTCCAATAATCAATGTTGTCCATGATACCATATTCTTTCAGGCATTTTAGCAAACAATTCTCAATACAAAGGGTTTGGCATCATTTTTTCATTCAAGTTGTTTTTCCATCAATGATTTTTGAAATATGTGTATATTGTGCTTGCATGAAATGCACAAACACATTTATGGACAGTTTTTTCACAAGAGGACTAAGAACTGTTTCCTAAAATACCTTTCATGGAAAAAAATGTTTGCTGGAAAATATCTTTTGTTCAATTAGGGATTTTATTCATTTAGGGATTTTGTAGACAATTAAAATGAAGCGAACTTTAAGACCACTCTTGGCAAGTTTCTCTCGACATTTCGTTACAAATTGATTATTGAAATAAGTATTATATTTTGAAGTTTTTTATTCAATATTTTTTTCAGATCTCAAATGCATTATTGTGAAATTTTAGGGGTTATTGTGGTATAGAATGTAGATTTTTACCAATTAAATGATTTTTTAATAGATTTAAATAGCATGAAGAGCAATGAAGAGAGGCGGAAGAGAGTTGAGTATTTAGGAAACTTTTCAGACACTCTAGGTTCAAAGTTCATTTTAATGGAGCTCATCTTGATAGATAAATGATGCATATTAATCTGTAATAACATTAGAGGAATATTTGTAGCCTTTTTACAAACACCGTCAAGAACTTGTTATGTTGTGTTTTGAAAAATAAACCTAGTGGTATGGATGGTGGATCAATATGCACAATACAAAAGTGAATATTGGAATCAATGTATGGTAATGGTGGTGTGTAGGAATCGATGAGCATATAAAGTTGATATTATTTTGTTGGTCTTGTTTCTATCCACATATATTCCTCCACTAAACATACTTAGTAAAATTCAATCGCTACCATGTCATTGACATTTTTGATGACTATATTTTCAAATATATTCATGTTACGAATGAGTTATTAGTCAATGTGTTGGTGTTGGATTATAGTGAGGTATTTGTGAAAAAATATGGTACTTCAAGAGTGGGAAAACCAAACAGATTTTGGAGAACAAAAGAACAAATAAAGATTTGTGGAAGGATATTTTGATGAACAAGGCAACTCTAAGATATTTCTTATTATCTTTAACACATTTTTGACTAGTTTTAATGATTTGTCTTATCCACCATTAAGTTTCCCAAGATCAAAACCACCTACTCTGCTCAGGATCAATACCACTTGCTCTGCTCCTCTCCTTCCACTGTTTCTTTTTCCCAGGATCAATACCACAGTTATAAGGCAAGCTTGCATTATACTAAAGTTGTGTTATTTACATACAATAAAATTTTGAGCGAAATAGTTTTGGGGTTGAAACAATTTTACTTCCTTGTTTTTTTGGGAGGTGGAAGTGTAAGGAAATTGTGAGATTTACTATCTTGGAAATACATATGTACAATGACCAAGGATATTATTAAAAGGATTATATATTGTGTTATCCATATATATGTTCATACTCATACTAACTCTACAAAGAGTATGGTCATTTTATTTAAGGTCGTTATACCATGTTTTATATGGATAAAATGATACAAAGAGGTTTTCTCTTCTTGAAAATTTCTGTAGTTATAAAATTGTAATGGTCAAATAGGAGTCACAATTCAAGATCTCCTTCACTACCAAGTGAGAGATGTATGCATACAAAATAAATCCCTTCACAATATCTAATGCAATAGAAATAATTAAGATCAAAATGGCCATTGTATTACTGAAGAGGAATTTATCTAGTTTAAAGTAATCTTATGTAATGATAATGGATTGAAAATATTTGACTACAAATTTTTTCCAATGATAAGATCTAATTCTTAAAGGATCATGGCCGCAATGCCTTAAAAATAGTTGGTTGTTAACGAAAAATTCTACCATTCAGAGACTAATGAACACTAAGATATATTAATGTATTACTGAAGTGGATAAAATGATACAAAGAGTAGCAGGATCAAAGAGGATTTCTTTTCTTGACAGTTTCTCTAGTTTAAAATTGTAATGGTCAAATAGGAGTTACAATTCAAGATCACCTTCACTACCAAGAAAGAGATGTATGTATAAAAAATAAATCCCTTCACAATATGCCAAGAAGAGCTCTACATAGATGGGAAAATATGGTTATGATTGACGAATTTCCTAGGGTACTCATATGTATCGTGATGTTGCAAAATACTTAAAATGTCTATTTTATATATTCTCCGTGCATTTCCTAGCAATTGCTAAACTCTAGATTTTGTACTTTGATTTGTAAAGGACATATAATCCTGTATAATGCCAATTGTCCATAACACACATATTTCACATCAATTTTTATATAAGAAAATACCTTGCAATTGTTAATCTCCTCTATTATGATTAGAAATTTGAATGCTATTTTCAAAATACCTAGTGACCGCTAACTACGACATTCCTTAATTAAAATATTATGTTGTCCTTTCAAATTTCTCGAGCACCCTAAATTCAAATAAGCTATAAATAAATTGTTTATGTTTTTGTTGTATGATAAATCTAAGACATTAAATAATGTGGACTAAGAAATTTTTGCTACACACATAGTCTACATTGTTTCTTTTTTCAATACAAAGTTTGACTAACAATGTAGACATCGGGTTTTCATCACCTGCATATGTAAATTACTTTATCAAAACATAGCATTATAAACACTACCTAATTCATTCCTCTCACCCCGTAAAATCAATTTTTACCCTCATAAATCACAAATTACTCATCTAAATTTACCTTAACCCCCTTGAAACCACCTAACCATTTCTAAACCATCCCTAACCCATTTTATCCCAACCTCTTAACCTCCCCAACTCATATAACCTCTTCCCAACCATTTTTCCTCAACCATATACCCAAAAATCCTGTTTAGGAAGTGGTTTTAACCACTTTTAAATGTTTTCCCAGAGCTCTCAAATCACCAGTGATTCTAATAAATTTCCAACAAAAATAAATAGGAGTTCCAAATCCTTTCTCAGGGATCTTGGAAAAATCTTGAGATGTTCATGCACCATTGTTTTCAATTATGTAGTGAAGCTTTGTCATTCCAGTGATCACCAAGCACAAAAATAACATCAAGAGTCTCTTCAAAGAGCCTACACACACCAATCTCTACAACTTTGTTTCCAATAGTCTTCCCATAAGAAAAGTAATGAACACCCAACCATATCAATTCCAAGCCATCATCTACAAGTGTTTTGTGTATTCCCAACATTCCAAGGTAATCCTATATACTTCATCACTACTTTTATCACATTCATATTTGCAAAATAATCATTTAGAGAAATCAACTTATCATTTTTAGAGAAATCAAACATTTTTACAAAGTAATCATCAATGATTCCTTTAAATCACCCATGATTTTGCCAAACCGCCAATGATTCCTTTTGAACTTGTGATCCCTTTCTATTAGTTTCTTTTCATTAATCATATTATTTCACCAAATTTTATCTCGTATCTCTAGATTTAACTTGTTTCTTGCAAGTATGTATTTTTTTAGATTATTGTTCCAATCCAATCACACCCCATCACAAGCATTTATGACCTCTTGATCGTTCAACAACCTTTTTGTGGGATAAATTTGACATCCTTTACTTTCTTACATTGTGCGCCATCAAGTTCATACGACATCGAGGATATCAAGAACCATCTTTAATTCCTCCACTAGATTCAACAAGAAACCGACTCTGGTATGACTATTTCAAATTTATTCGAGATAGCCTCCACTTTAGCCTGGGAAACCTACAAAGTAGAATACGACCTACCTTTCAACATTGAGTTCTATCTCCATCCTTATCATTATCATTACTTATCTATTTATCATTATTATCAATTCACTTAATTGTTAAAAATGAACTGACATCCTCCAAGGAAGTCCCTTTGGATTCTTGAAATCATCCTTTGTCGAGAAGCTCATCTACCCATCTTATCTAATATTTCTTGTTTGGTTCTCTAATTGCAAGTCTCTTCACTTGGAGAAGGGAGTTCTTATCTAGTGTTACATCGACTATCCCGACATATGCAAGAATCACACTGGTATCATTAAACCCTTCCTTGTTTTGAGATTTAGGTATTTTTTGTACTTAGTAACATAGACCTAAAATTTACCTAAGAAATTTTTGGCATGCCCGATGGGACACTATCCCCTTCATTTGTCATTAAAAATTAAGTCATACTTATTTTTTGGTTGTATTTTATGTAATCTCTAGCATTTCAGTAGAATCGCCTACGATTTTGGTGAATCACCTATGATTCTTGTAAATCTTCGATGACCTCTATGGTCTACTTTTCATTACTCATCCAATATACCTTTAGGGTTGTGTTTCATTTTCTTTTTTTTTAATGACATTTGCAGGTTTTTTCCTTTCTCGGAGCATCTATTTCGTAAAAATCAAAATCCAAAAAAATCTTTAAAAAATCAAAAGCAAAATTATAGGTACACATTCTTTGTAATTTTATTTTGCTCTGTCGCATTTTCTTTCTTTCTTCATCAAACTAATATTTCCTTTTGGGACTTCAAATGAAATTTTCATATATGTTTGATAACATAGTTTAAATAGGAAATTAACGAATTGCATTCACTTAATTTCTCTCACACAAACAAACCAATTTCAACACAACTTGAATCAAAACACTCCTACCTAGGTGGACCTACTCGGATTTCATCACTAAGATGATATGTTGATTCAGTGTTCTTGTTGAGTATAAATAATTGGTGGGTGGTATATTGGCTAATCACCGACACCTTTATCATTGTAGGACTGTGAAGTGAGGGGGTAGGCCCCAATACTACACATTATACCGATACTAACACGATTTGTGCCTCACATACCTTTGGGTATATCAAGGAATCCATCCTTTAACATCACCGAAACTAAACATAGCTTTTCATTTCCTAGGACCCGTAAACTATTTTTCACATTTCATCCTTTTTAAATTAATCAAGATAAAAAAACAAATTCTCTTGTGTGACTTGTTTGCTTGATTGTAATCAAATCTCTAGATTTAGTTTTCATTTCATTGATTTATTTATTTTATGGTCCTAACACACAAAAATTCCCATCAACAAAACTCGATAATATGATAGAACACTTCCAAAAATCCATAGAAAATATTCAAAACGGCATTGATGACTTTACGCTTCTAATCGACCAACACCGAGCATATTTATCACCTCGATACATGATCAAGAACCCCACATTCTCCTAGAAGTCAATTTTCCTCATCTAAAATCCTTGATCCATCTAGTCCTTGTTTCTCGATTGACGGTGGGGATCCAGCCTTTTTGGTGTTTTTTGGATTCAAACGTCGTTTCCCTCAACGCTTATCCAGCTTTTTACCAAGGTGATCTTCTTTAGTCTACACCTAAACCATGACCCCTTCTCTATAACACCACATACAAATTCTCCTAGCTTGTTAATCCTAACCACAAGTCAGTCATCTAACAAGTACATCCTTATCCTACTTCCAGTAAATCAAAAACATCCAATGTCATATCTTAAACTCCTATTGTCACTTTTGATATCAATGTTGTCTCCTCCCAAGACACAACTAACCAACAATATTATTTTGGGGAAATATTGTCAACTAGGGATACCGTTTAGGTTGACCACCACTTTACACCTCGTGTTATTTTAAAGTTTATTTAGTAAAATTTGTTATGTAGGTATTTCACAATTAAGAGTGAAACAATGCAACCAATTCACCCATCTTATATAAATAAGGTAATCCCTCATGGGATTGAGATCAGATTTATAATATCATTGTCTTATAATTACGAAAAACTATTATACAATTATTCTATGAGACCGAGGAGTGAAGGGGAAGTGTTGGGTAATTTGTATGTGAAATTCTAATAAAAGGTAGTGCTTTATTTCCGAGTGGCTTTTTTTCCTTTAGGTTTCCCCACTATAAATCTGGTGTTCTGTGTCATTTACTTTCTATTATTTACTTTCCGTTCATGTTCTGTAATATGCAAATATAAACATCTTAATCTATGTTTAATCACTGCACTTCATAATCTATAATCTTCGGAAATTATATTATGGATTTATAATTCGTTAATTATTCATTCCTGTAAATTTCTAACACGGTATCAAAGATGATGGTTATGTTTGTGTAGAGATAGATCTATATTTTTTTATTTATAGGAGTAAAGAACTTGAATTTTTCATATCTCGCAAAATCCTAGTTTTTTGTCGTCAACTTCAAGTTAATCAAATGAAAACTTCAATTTCTACAAAATTAATATAAATATTGGATGATTGGTATATTATATATTTTTGTATATTTAGTGTGCATAGATATGTGATTTTTTAAATCTATCTTCGACTGTTCTTGGTCTTTTGTGGTTTAATCCATCTTTTGCTGCATTTCTAATTATTTCACACTTTTTTATATAGTCATTATATTGTTGTGCGATTATTTGAATTTTTTTCAAGGTGGATTTCAAATTTCTATCTTTGGATTATTCCATGGTATTTGCACCCACATCATAATTTTTCCTTTAATTATCACAAGTTGTTGACATGTGTCCGTGTTGTCAATTGTTATCTTTGTGACATATGTTAATATTTTGTGAGGAGGTCCCTCCTTCGTTGTTTCCATCACGGACCCGAAAATAAGCTATCTTCTTTATCGTATTCTCGAGGTCTTGAGTTCTATGGAGTGCATCACTACTTGTGAATGACATAATTCCTCCATGTGTCCCCTTTCCACCATTGATCGCTTTTTTCGTGTGGTCACTTATTTATTCTCCATTTATTTTGTTGAATTGTCAACCTTGTTATGGACCGGTAAGTTATTTGTTTTTATTAAATTCCAAGGACCTCACATCCACCGAGCTCATCAACTTGTAAAGTTTTCGGAAGGTTGACATGTGCCATCTTATCTTTCTTTTATTTGTGACGCATGTCACCCCGTGATTTTTCACGTATTTATACCTTCTCTTGCTCTAATTCCTAGACTCGAAAATATTTCTTTTTGGTTTAATTTCACGAGACCTCACATCCATTTGGTTAATTTATTTGAAAATTTTCTAGAAATCAAACATTCCCTGTTGCTTTGTTTTGATCTTCGATATGTGTCGTATCTCGCTTTGATCGTTAGTTACATATTCTCTTTATACTATGGGTTTCTATTTTCTTTTGTACTTTGTGGTGTTAGGAATTAATAATAGTAGTGTTCACCTTTATATGGGCCAATAAAATAATATATTATGGGTAGATAAATATAATCTTGTGTTTTATTTATTTACAACAACTACACGTAAAATAGGATTGTGGACAGATTGTTGGTAAAGTTTTTTCCTAGATTATGGGAGCAAAATAAGCTATATATTTGTATGTGTACCCAAATATGAAATATAGAAAAGAAATCATTTGTTTCTTTGTGTAAATATGTTACTATACCATCATTTGGTATCAAAGCGGGGGCATTCTTGAGAACTTGTTTGCATAATGAAATTTTGATTTATAAAAGGGGGTAGTCTAAATTTCTTATAGCTCTAGGTTGATGAGAATATTTGTTATCATATGTCTTCAAAAGATCTATAGATCTATTTGTATCTTCTGTACATCCAAGAGCTCATATTTTTTTGATTTGATTATCAATTGTTATCAATTGGATGTTTGTGCAATCAAGAAGTGATCACTATACCAGGTTTAAATTTGTGTATTGTCTTCAAATGAGATTGTATCTTAGTTGGGTGATGTCATTGAATACTAGCTATATTTTTGCAAATATTGTGTAGTGTGGTTGTGGATATATCCTTATCAAGTTCAGCCAATGTTTATTGGAGAAAAGAAAAAATATTTGATATCTATTAATCTTCAGCCAATGCGCATGAATTAAGAGAATATGTTCTCATTGTATCCATGTACATGATCCATATAGCATCACCAACATTCATGCACAGACCTGTCCACTTCATCATTGTATCAGTTTTCATTGGGTTCACATCAACACCTGGCTATTTTGAAGGATTTTGCATTGCTTGCTGTATTGCTCAAGTTTAGAATTAGACTCAACGTTGGTCCCCATGCATTGGATCTCTAATTTTGTGAATTGTCTTGTGCATCATTTGGAGTGAATACATCAAATTGTTCTTAGTGTCAAATCTATGAAAAATATGTGGGAGAATCAATTTTGACGTATAAATTCCATGCCTATGTGTGTTTCAACTTCATTCGTCGTTAGGAATAATATATTCTAAAAGCATGCATCATTTTTGTTTTATTTATCCTCAAACACAAATCTACAACACACGGAAATATCTCACAAATTCAAACTTACATATCCATGTTCTGTCTTCCTATGATCAACTACATTCGAAACTCATTTACATCAAAGTGTTTAGTTTCACCATTCCAAATTGACTATTTCCATGTGCTCTACAAAATATCATTACAAAAATTAAAAAGGTCATTTTTTCACTATTAATTCATTCCAAAGTTTTCGTTTTTTTTATTAGATTTCAAGTCTTGATTTCATTTATAGTTAATATTAGTCAAATTTCAAAACAATATTGTAAATAATGTGGTCATTCTTGATTATTAGTTAAATTGTGACTCTTTTTCATGTGTGTTGTAAAGGTCAATATTGAGTAACAAGTTATGTCTCGGTCAAAACCTATGTATATGTGTATTATCATGAGTCAATAATTTAGAATTTATTAGGTTCTATGTTGAAGTTTGAAGGTGATATTCACTATCTCTTTATCAAATTAAAGATCCATTGTTAGTATAGTATGTGTCATTTATAAGGTTCAAAAATCACCATTTTTTGTCATATTGTCTCATCTCAAATAGTGTGTTTATGTGAATAATAGGTTATTGAGTCCAATTTTTTTGTTCAAAAAAATATCCTTAATGATGCATTTTTCGGTGTTATCCGATGTCTAGAAAAATAAAGTGTTTCACATTGCGGGATGGAAGAAAACAATAAGCTCAATGTGGAAACAAATGTGCTTCATGTTCGCATCATGTTGAGTTAAGCAACACACACACCGGAGGAAGGAGGCATTGGAGGATAGAGTTCAATCAATGACCTTTCATTAGTCACCACTACGATTCCACATGAAGTCGTGGTGGTATTTTGTGTGTTCCTATTTTGATTTTTTAGTTGTTTTTCCTTCAAATATCATTCCTATTTAGATTTGTATTTAGTGAGCGGTGTTTCCTACATAATTCCCTAAAGGAAAAACATCTTTTTAGAAGAACAACAGTCAGGGGACAAGAAGTCCCTCCTCTTTAATGGGAGAGGTTCCCTTATTGAGACACAAACTTATTTACAAATATACAGAATGTCATTTTATGGTTGAACTTGGATACCACGAAAATGTTTTCCACAAAGATCATCAGTTACGAACGGGCTGAGGAAAGAGGGTACGAAGATAAGAAGAATAGCAAACGTTTGGAATTGTAGATAACAGAATAATTCTTTACGAGTGCGAAGTTGCAGGGAATTTGGAACAAGATTATTTGTATTAAGCTGAATAAGATCAAAGACACAAAGTTCTTCAACGACCTTCTTGATTCATTAATCAAAGACACAAAGTTCTTTCTTGGTGAGTGTGCAAGATCACTTTGTATTTGCAAAAGCAATCAGCAAGACTAACGAATTAGGTACGAAATAATCTTCACAATACTAAAGGAAAACACGAGAGATACGAGAGATTCGGATAGAGAATGAAAAGAAAAGCCCTTTTGTATTGATACGTTCAAGATCTATTTACAATTTCGAAAGTATGCCAAGTTCTTCCTCCCTTTCAAAATGGCGTGGAAAGGCCATTATATAGCTTACAAGTCGGTTACGATTTGTAACCGTTTCTTTTAAATAAAGAATAGTTAAGTATTGCCGGTTGCAATACCTTAACTAATTACAACGAATACGAAAAGAAAGGAAAGAAGAGGAAAGAAGAGAGAAGGAGACGGTGGCGAAGCTCTTTGGGAGGGACCCCCTTGTCTTGAGAATCCGCTGAACTTCTTCAATGACTCGGCTATATCTACGCCACGAGGGTGATGTGTTAGTTGCGGGCCGAGTCCAAAATCCCGAGGCATTTCTCCATCTCTTTATCGAACTCGGCGTGAGTATGATAGTCTTTGTTTGCTTCTTGATAGCGAGTGGAGAGAACAAATTTCCTTTATCTTGTCTTTAGAGATGGAGTCTTCCTTGAAAAGATTATCTTTGACAAAAGCTCGGCCGAGCTTTGATTTCTTGCGAGGACGAGGGAATGCGAGTTCTCATCTGAAGATAACAATGCATATCTTTGAAAAAGAAATTTGCTAGCGTCTTGAAAGCTTCTCCTTTTTGCCGGCTATTCTTCATTTCTCCTCTGACCTCTTCCGGGACTACGATTTTCCACTCTCTGCTGTAAACCCGGGATTTTGATAGATTATCTTGGCATCATCGAAAATCTTACTCGCTTGATAAGATGTTCTCATCATCTGTCCCATGAGGCGAAGGTCTACAATGCTGGCTTGCCCCAAAGTTTAAGCTCCTTATTCATAACTTGATGGTAGAGGATAGTTTATGTTGCAACTTGTCTACCTTTCCATGTAGCTTAAAAGCTTCGTCGATGAAGTTTAGCGGCGCAACAAGCATGTCATCCACCATGGCCGATAGCTCTACCATAGACAGAATACTTGTGCATATCTTTAATTTCTTGCACTTCATCTTGGCTTAGAATTACGGGGAGGGGGTAGAGCGGTCAAGGAGTGGGGTCTAAAACTTTGTCCTTAGACAAAAGTGACTTGATGAAACTCGTGAGAACTTGGGCTTGTTCTTCCGGTACATTGATAAATCTGCTTTGCCCTTTCTCTACCCTTCAATGACTCTGGTATTTGTTTCTGGAGGTTATGAATCTCACCTTCGGGAGTAGACTCTCCCATAGGGATCCTTGAAAGTTCAAGTCGGATGTCGCAACTCGATTCCGATTTGTCTCTTCGTGGGCTTAGCAATCTCCAAGAATTGCTGACCTCGAGCATCGACACAATCACGGAAGTAGTTACGGCTTTCTTGGCACGAGAAGGAGTGGTGCCAATAACAAAGGCTGCTCTGACATCAAAATTTGGTCCCAGGTTTTGAGAGGAGGATTTTCTCTTCCTTTTATCAACCAGAGGTTGTACCCAAGCAAAAGAGGAAGAAGAATCTGCAGGAGAAGCAAGGGGGCCAAGAGACAGGGAGCTCATGACACTCAAGGTCTGTGCAGCTGTTGACTCAAGCTGAGATGTTGGCGAGAACAACTTTGGAGGTAATGGCGGCGAAGAATCGAGTAGTACACGGAAGTTCGGTGCTCTGGACTTCTTTATCTTTATCTGCTTTGGATTTTCAGGAACACTTGTAGGAATTGGCACCTCACTGTCTTCACTTTCACTGAGAACGATGATGTTCTCTGGCCCCATAGGCAACTCTGCCTGTTTTCTTGGAGGGTCATCCTCTGAGGCTCCTTCTTTACCTCTTTGAGTTTCTTCTTGTATACAGGTAGATGGAGAAGGAGTAGATCCTACAAGTCACGAGCTATTGAGGCGGGAGGGGTTTTCACTGGTGTCCCGGACTCTGGGCCCGATGCTTCCCTTATGGGTGTCGAATCATCTTTGGAGCTGGATTCTCTGAGTGCCTCTTGAATTCTCGGATCTTCTTCTTGGAACCGGACCCTAGTTACGATCAAGGCGGGGCAATAATCTCGGCCGAGATCATCTCTTTCTTTTGTTCCAATCCGGGTCCTCCGAGAGGGTGTGCTTAATCACATTTTCGTATTCATACGAATATAACTCAGAATTGTCATCACGGGAGACCTTCGGGAACTTGAGTACTGAGGCCGAGTTCTTGGATCGGTGCGGGGAGAACCTGCCAATGCCCTTCTTACGGCTTCAAAATCATCGCACGGTCGGCCCGGTAGTCTTACGTATACGCCTGTGATGATAGACTATCTTGATGTTCCTTTGATGAACTTCTTCAAGTCAAAGCAGGTTCTTGGCTTGAAGAAATGAGCGATGATAGGGATCGGGGCTCTTTCTACGTTACGAGCATCCGGGGCCGTTTTGCATGTGTAGTTTCCCGAGAGAGATGGGAAAGTGTAAGCGAGAAATCTTCTTGTCTCTGCGAGTTACGTGCAACTTGTCCGAGTTACTGCATATCTCAATCAAGGCCATTTTGTCGTTGCGAGAACATGGGAAGCCGCGAGAGGAGTGTTCTCATGCATGCCAATGGCTTTGATATAAGAGAATTTCTGGCCTGAATGAAATAGGCTCCATATTGTGATATCGGGTTCATAAGCCGTCGAAAACCTCTGGCGGTGTCACCTTGAGCAATCGACCACGTACATGGTGAAGGCATCATTGACCCTTACGAAATTCCGATTCTTTGGTCTCTAGGGTGAGCTGCGGGCAATAGGCGTACAACTGGATCGTCTTTGTGTGCATCGATGTAGGAAAAGCCAAACCATTGCCGTGTGATTTGCTAGGGTATACATCGAATACGAAGTCATGAAGAACTTCTTTGTTTGTTGCACATTGGATAATTGCTCGGCCAAATTCATGCTTATGATTTACGCCCGATTGATGTTTTGCGTTCCCTCGCACACCATGCGATGGCGGGCACATCCAGAAATGAAACTCATTGGTTGAGGGCAAACCCATAACCCGAGCCAGCGGGATTATAAAATCGACAATTCTTCATTGAAATCCCTTAGGAAGAGGGTTTTGGTGGAGACGAAGCTCCTTTCCTAGGGTTCTTCAACCAAGACCTCGCCACTCGAGCTTTATATTTATCAACTTTGTCTTGGTCAAACATGGCACTGTGCTTGATCCCGAGAGACGACTATAGCATTGTCCATCTCCGGAATCCTCGAGCAGCTCTAATGGCGCGGCGTCCGGCAGCGATGAGCTCCCGTGTACATTTGTCAAGTCGCTCGAATCGGGGTCGAAGTGAGCTCCGCATGAGAGTATCGTATCGGACACCTTTGCTTTGAGATAGGAAACCTCCGTGAAAGCCAAACCGCTATCATTAATCATCATGTGCCATCGGCGTAGGGTTTCATCTGTCATTCTTGACCAAAAATCGCGAAGTCGAGATGGCGAGCTTCACTTGTCTCGATATTGCTAGCAGCGAGACTCAAGTGGAGAAATTTGCTCTGTCCTGAAACTTGATCTTCATATTGATAGATTCGGGCTGCGACCCGGACTACGGAAGGAATTTGCAAGGGAACTAGGTTGCGAGGTTTGAGCAAATGATAGCAAGAAAGCAATGTGAAAAATGCGAAGGTGGTATGCTTGGTTATATAGCCGTTTGAGGAGCGGAATGAATTTAATGCGCATTGAATACACCACCACCAATTTGAAAGAGCGTCATATTCGGAATGAGCGGGAAAAGCTAAGTGTGAATGACACTTGAGTACGCTTGGAGCAGGTGAGGCGCGAATCACGCGAAACACTGCGGCTCGGGCGAAATGGAGAGAGAATGCACAAAAGCTTTTGGAACAATTGGGACGAAAATGCGCGAGTACGCGGTTCGGGCATTTCGGCCGAAAGTGGGACAAGCGACTATTTGGACTTGGGACTTTTGGAGCAGAAAATTCAGAGAGTCGCGATTAGGAAGCTTTAGTAGAAAAAGAGGAAGCTTGCACTTTTGACTTTGGAACAATTGGGACGAAAATGCGCGAAGTACGCGGTTCAGGAGTTTCGGCCGAAAATGGGAAAGCTCGCACAAAATTTTTTTTTTTTTTGGGACACTTGGGACAAAAAGTTCCGACGGGCCCGAGAATGGGACAGTTTCGGGGATTTCGGCCGATCGGGGAACAACTTGCACTTTCGTACTTGGGACAGGTGGGACAGAAAGTTCCGACAGACCCGAAATACTTACAAAATGACCCAAAACTTAGATTCTTTCGACTTCACGACCTGGGTATCTCAGAAAAAAAACACTTAGACTCAAAATTTTTAAAATTTGTTCTTGTTAGAGAGGGGAATTCTGAGCAGACAACAGCTGGCTCCTTCTGGGGATGACTTGGCATAAATTCATAGAATGAGACAAGACAAGAACTTAGATAACTCGGTGAAGCAGACTAGTGCCTTATCCATTGGGCAAAGGAGTCAAAAACAAAACAATACAGAGGGCAACACACACAACAGAAGGGAAACACACCGAAAGCAGGAAAAACAAAACACTGTACATAATATACAAAGGGACTCCCTAGTCACCTAGGACTTGAACAACTTCAAATACTGCCCACTATAAGGAAGTGGGAGGGGGGAACCATCCATGTAATCAAGATAGAAAGAGTTCTTACCAGCAAAGTGTCTTATCTTGAAAGGTCCAAGCCACAGAGAATCAAATTTCCCATGGCTACCACGAGGTTCGTGTCTTTTGTCCCACAACAGCACGGTATCACCAACCTGGAACTCTCTGCTCCTAGCTTTCTTATCAAACAGAATCTTCACCTTCTGCTGGTGGGCAGCTATTCTGTCAGCAACCTCAATCTATCCTCGTTCGGTTTGGGCGGTACATGATCCTTTTGTCGAGCATCACTTTGAAACTAGTGTCTTGATGGCCTTCATCGGGTGCAAGGTGGTAGTTCCACATCCTTTGGATTGAGCCTCTACTCCATACACTATTTGAAAGGGGACATTCAATGGCTCTTTTAGGTGTAGTCTGTCATGCCGAAAAGAGCATCGTAAAGTTTCTTATGCCGGTTTCTCGAGATTCATTGACCAACTTTCTTATGATAGTCACAGATTCTTGTTGGTAGATTACGCTTGTCCATTTCCACAGGGATAATAATCGAAGAATGAGCGGAGAGATGCCATACCCGTGGAAATCCATTATCTCGGTTGAGGAGAAGTTTGAGGCATTATCATTTACAATCTTGTTAGGCACACCATACCTAACCAAGATGTTCTCTTTAATGAAGTTGCACACTACTTGAAGTGGTGCTCTTAGTGGAATAGCTTCCACCCATTTGGTGAAGTAGTCGATGTGATTAGCACATGAGTATGTCAGTATTTGGAAACAGGGTTGAGTGCACCAATGAAGTCTAGACCCCACTTGTTGGAAAGGTTCTTCAATCACAAGCTGGTTTGAGAGGCAAGGAAGCCAATTTAGGTCTTCCACGAAAGTCGCAGGCCTCACATTTATCCACCCACTTGGATGCATCTTTGAACAAAGAAGGCCGAGTAATACCCTCCACGGAGTATCTTATGAGTGTATTTGTTGATGAATAGTGCCCTCGCATGCACGATCATGAAAAGGCGAGAGCAATTTTCTCTGTTGTTCTTTGTCTACACACTTGAGGAACCTCCCATCAAACCACGCTTGAACAAGGCATTTTCCCACAATACATATTGTTGATCTCAACATGAGTCCTCTTTTCTTTAGCTTGATTAAATGAGAGGGCATTCCCGTACGTGAGAAAATGAGCGATGTCAGCGTACCATTCATCAACTGAACTCAGGAACAGAACGGTAGGAAGGTCAGCTTTCTCCTCCAGTAACTCGTGTTGGGCTCCTTCAGCAATGAGCTCGCAAAGACCTTTTCCCCGAACCAGCTTGGTTGGCTTGATATCAATGTCGTACTCCTGGACCTTAGCCACCCAGTTTCCTCTCTTGGACCCAAATTCTTGCTGTGTAAGGATTGACTTAACCGTCGTATCTGGAACCAGCACCAAAGAGTGAGAGTTGAGGATATAGAAACGGAACTGCTTGACGGCTTTGACTACTGCAAAGGCATGCTTCTCCATCATGGTGTACTTTAGCTCATGGTTCTTCAGGATATAGCTCATGAAGGCAATTGGTAGCTCATGTTTATCAGGATCCTCACAGGTTAAAGGCAGGCAGTACTACGTAGCGTAGCAATAGATAATGAAATCCTTGCTGAAATCGGGGCAGGCCAAAACTGGAGTTTTAGCAATAGCTTTCTTGATACCCTCAAAGGATTCCTTTCCTTCAGAAGACCAACCAAATGCTTGCTTTCCTTTCATCATCTGAGAAATATTCAAAGTTAATTCAGCAAAATCAGGGATGAATCTTCTTAGAAAATTGATCTTACCGAAAAAGGAATGCACGCCCTTTTTACTAGTAGGGAGAGGAATCTGTTGGATGGCTTGAACTCGTTCAGGATCAATCTTGATGCCATCCTTTGAGACAATGTGTCCTAATAGCTTTCCCTCTGTAACACAGAAGACAGATTTTTTAGGATTTAAGGAAATCCCATGCTCTCGGCATCTTTGCGAAGCTGCTTCAGGTGGTGAAGTGATCGCTCTTGTCTTTGAGAACTTTGTCGAGTCATCGAGGTATATGACTATACATTTTCCTTTCAAGCTTCCAAAAGCGGATCCATAGCTCTGGAAGGTGGCACCGGCATTAATCAGCCCAAAAGGCATTCTCTTGTAGGCAAAGGTACCCCGAGGAGTTGTGAAGGTGTCTTATGTTGATCAGCGATATCGACCTCTACACGATTGTATCGAGAAAAGCCATCGAGCATAGATAACATCTCGAGCACATTACGCTTGCAAAACCTGATCCATCATAGGCGAGAGGGTAGTTATCTTTCGAGAGAGGCTGATTCGAGTTCTGAAATCAACACAGATACGGATCTCCCCATTCTTCTTCCTACAGTACAATGTTTGCAATCAAGTCGAATGGTGAATGGGAAAGATGATTTTAGCCTTTAGCTTGTTTACGAATCTCTGAAATATGGTGTCAGCTATCTTTGGGTTGTACTGCCTCTGCTTCTGCTTGAAAGGCTTGATTCCTGGCTTGAGAGGGATAGAGTGCTGCATTTCTTTTGGCTTGAAGGCTTTTAGATCTTCATAAGAATAAGCAAGCACATCCTTATATTTCCTTAGAAGGTCAATTGCTCTTCTCCTTTCATCTGATGTGCAACACTTCCCGATATTTACCAGCTTCGGGCCATCAGAACTCCCAATATCAATCTTATCATACTCAGCTGATTGCTGAGGTCCAGTGGAAGCTTTAGATCTCACGTATCTGTCATGTTTATCAAACAACTCCTCCAAACTCACCAAACCTTTGGGAATCTTATTTCCTTTGAGCTTAATGCACCCTTCCTGATCAGTTTCTTCTCCTTGGGTGACGGCTTGGTCAGAAGACACGCTCTCACGAGGCAGGTTGTCACTTCCTTCGAAATACAGTTGTTCAAAATTGCCCTTGAGCTCCAGGAAGGAAAGCAAATGCTGGTCGTCGTTGAAGACTTGCCAGTTATTAGTATTGTCAGGGACACTAGGTCGGTGGACCATCTCAATAGTGAACTTATCCTGAGAGAATTCAGGATGAGGAATCAATAATGATGACTGAGGCGGCCAGGGGAATCGGCTCTCTTGTTCTTTTCTCTGGGAATTGCTTGATGGAGAAGGCATCAAGGAATTCAATTGAATCCCAAACCTGATTCGATAATGCTTGACCTCCGTTCTTTACGAAGCAGGTTTTGACTTGCTTCACAATCGGCTCTGCGCATCACCACGAGCCAAAAGATTTTTACACCTCGTTCTTTGGCCACTTGCGATCAAGGATGAGAGCCTCATACTACTGCTTTGTATTGTTAGTGTTCTCGAACTGCAATTTGAATGAAAAGGGGTACAGGCAGCCCTCAGGTGATATTAACAGAACACCGGCTCCAGAACCAGCCGAAGAACAACTGCCATCAAATTCTAAGATCCAGACACCATTGGGATCTTTAGGTGATATTTTGCAGGGTCGGATTTCATCAGGGGACAAAATCATGTAATTACCATGGCCCCTGTCCTCATAGAGTATTTGTGCCTTGGGATCATCTGTCTTCTGCACAATGTACTCGGACTGCTTCTCAGGTAGTAGCTTCTTCATTTGTCCATTGACAGGTATGAGAGCGTGTGACCAATCCATTTGAATCTCTCCACCCACATCTTTACAGAAGTTTCTGCTTAGCAACATTCCATAGGAAGGAGGAATGTCTGCTACTAGTATGGTAGCCAAGACCTTCTTTTCAGGTAAAGCAGCAAAAGCCACTTGTGCATCTTTAATCCTTCCCACCAAAGGTACTTCCTTACTTTCCATGGAGTAGCAAGATCCATAAGTACGAGTAAGGGTCAAGCCTAAAGCATGAGCTACTTTGGCGGGCATCACATTATCAGAGGCCCCGGAATCTATGACACAGTTACTAAGCCTATGGCCCGCTATAAGGAGGGTAACATAAAAAGGCTTGATTTTGTCTCCAGGCGAGGTGACAGCAGCTACCAGACTAGGCTGTGGTATAGTAGGAGGTGTGGGCAAAAGGCCTTTGGAGGTGGTCTTGGAATGGGAATTCACAAATTGGATCATCTTGGCAAAAGCTTTTGGATGGGTTTGGTAGTATTCAGCTTCTGAAATTTGAACCTTAGTCCTTTTAAGATGATCAACAATATCAAAGGATCCAGAGGTGGATGGGCCATCATCATTTGGAATTCTAGATTTATCAACTTTAGGAGAAAAGGAAGAAGAAGAAACTTTGGGAGCAGTGTCGACAGTACTTACCTTTAGTGCGAGATGAGGTCGGGATAGGGGATCCTCTCACAGCAATTACTGAGGAATGGTTCTTTGGTTGTTCCTTAGATTTCTTCGTGGTTGTGTTATTTTCTCCATACGCCTCATAAATGCATTCTCGAGTCATGACAGCAAAAGATTCACTTTGTTCATATCTGCTACCACTTCATCATAGTTATCTCCATCATCGGTGCCTTCGGTGGTAAAGAAATTAACCGAGATCCTCGAGTTCTTCCGCCTCATCGTCAAATTCTTCCGGGAACTCCTCACGAGCTTCTTCGTCCACGTCATCATCGGCTCTTCAACTTCACGGAGTTGCGTTCACGGGGACTTTGCGGGAGGCCCTCAAGTGCCGATCTGGTGTGGGAAATTTGTGAGACGGTTTACAGGTTGAAAATTTCTTCTCGGAACATCTGCATATGGTGCATCTTTGGGCTAATTGTTTCTTTATAGCCACTAGATCATTTGCAAGTTTACGGACTAATGGATCGAATTGGGTCGAGAGGTGGAAGAGGAAGAAGCGGCAGATTTCGATTTGAGGATCTCTTTTCAACTTCACGACATGATCAGTCGTCCTCGATACTAATGCCGGTTCTTGATCCAGAACTAGCGTTCCAAGATTAGCCCTTCTTAGAGCATAACTGACTTTAGGCGTTTGGGCATTCAAAAAGAAACATTTTTGAATTTGATCAACCGGCCGAGTATTTGCAGGAATCTTGTTGATCAATCTGTTGGCGAGCCACAAATTCTCTCATGGGTTACGATGGATCTTTCTTTATACGAGAAATCTGGGCAAGCAGGGCATGCACATCTTCTGCCGGCTTAAAACGGTTTTCGAACCGAGTTCTCATGGTAGTCCAGTCGGTGATGGCACCAGCCGGAAGGTGATAGAACCGATCGGCGGCATTATCTGTAATGTCTCAGCGAAGCAGTCTTGCTTGAGGCGTCTTCATGTTCAACCCCAAGACTCCACATGCGACTATGAATGCTGTGATATGTTCATCGGGGTGAATTTTGCCATCTCCTTTAAACTTTGGGAAGTTCTTTCGGTTACCTCGAGGTAACTCATGCAAAAGTGCGCAAGAGCCGGAGGTCGACACGTTGTCCCCATGGTAATTGTGCCATTCTTCTTGGGAATACGGTCGAAGGGGAACTTTAACACCAGCAAGTATCAGAGCTCGCAGATTAGGGCTAGCTGGCTGTGTAGGACTTCTATCTCGAATAGGCGGAGGGCTCGTTGAACGAGTTCTTCTATTTAAAGGGAAAGGAAAACCCTGTTGTTCCAAAAGCTGGCGAGAATCTTCGATACAAGGGCCCTTCTCCCTCGAGTGAAGAAGCGGAGTCGCGAGATCAAAGGATGATCGAAAAAAATTATAGTACTGGAATGCGATTTTCCCCAGCGGAGTCGCCAAAAACTGTTGGTTTTCAGATAGGACTTTTTAGAAGAACAACAGTCAGGGGACAAGAAGTCCCTCCTCTTTAATGGGAGAGGTTCCCTTATTGAGACACAAACTTATTTACAAATATACAGAATGTCATTTTATGGTTGAACTTGGATACCACGAAAATGTTTTCCACAAAGATCATCAGTTACGAACGGGCTGAGGAAAGAGGGTACGAAGATAAGAAGAATAGCAAACGTTTGGAATTGTAGATAACAGAATAATTCTTTACGAGTGCGAAGTTGCAGGGAATTTGGAACAAGATTATTTGTATTAACTGAATAAGATCAAAGACACAAAGTTCTTCAACGACCTTCTTCAGATTCATTAATCAAAGACACAAAGTTCTTTCTTGGTCGTGCAAGATCACTGTATTTGCAAAAGCAATCAGCAAGACTAACGAATTAGGTACGAAATAATCTTCACAATACTAAAGGAAAACACAGAGATACAGAGATTCAGATAGAGAATGAAAAGAAAAGCCCTTTTGTATTGATACGTTCAAGATCTATTTACAATTTCGAAAGTATGCCAAGTTCTTCCTCCCTTTCAAAATGGCGTGGAAAGGCCATTATATAGCTCCTCAAGTCGGTTACGATTTGTAACCGTTTCTTTTAAATAAAGAATAGTTAAGTATTGCGGTTGCGATACCTTAACTAATTACAACGAATACGAAAAGAAAGGAAAGAAGAGGAAAGAAGAGAGAAGGAGGCGGTGGCGAAGCTCTTTGGGAGGGACCCACCTTGTCTTGAGAATCGCATTGCTGAACTTCTTCAATGACTCGGCTATATCTCGCCACGAGGGGTGATGTGTTAGTTGCGGCGAGTCAAAATCCCGAGGCATTTCTCCATCTCTTTATCGAACTCGCGTGAGTATGATAGTCTTTGTTTGCTTCTTGATGGCGGTGGAGAGAACAAATTTCCTTTATCTTGTCTTTAGAGATGGAGTCTTCCTTGAAAAGATTATCTTTGACAAAAGCTCGAATGGCCGAGCTTTGATTTCTTGCAAGGACGAGGGAATGCGAGTTCTCATCTGAAGATAACAATGCATATCTTTGAAAAAGCATTGCTTAGCGTCTTGAAAGCTTCTCCTTTTTGCGGCTATTCTTCATTTCTCCTCTGACCTCTTCGGGACTACGATTTTCCTCTCTGCTTGTAAACCCGGGATTTTGATAGATTATCTTGGCATCATCGAAAATCTTACTCTTGATAAGATGTTCTCATCATATCTGTCCCATGAGGCGAAGGTCTCAATGATCAAGCGCCCCAAAGTTTAAGCTCCTTATTCATAACTTCAATGGTAGAGGATAGTTTATGTTGCTGACTTGTCTACCTTTCCATGTAGCTTAAAAGCTTCGTCGATGAAGTTTAGCGGCAACAAGCATGTCATCCACCATGGCCGATAGCTCTACCATAGACAGAATACTTGTGCATATCTTTAATTTCTTGCACTTCATCTTGGCTTAGAATTACGGGAGGGGGTAGAGCGGTCGAGGAGTGGGGTCTAAAACTTTGTCCTTAGACAAAAGTGACTTGATGAAACTCGTGAGAACTTGGGCTTGTTCTTCCAGCTGTTCAATCGTCTGCTGCCCTTTCTCTACCCTTCCAATGACTCTGGTGACTGTTTCCTGGAGGTTATGAATCTCACCTTCAGGAGTAGACTCTCCCATAGGGATCCTTGAAAGTTCCAAGTCGGATGTCAGCAACTCTGATTCCGATTTGTCTACTGTGGGCTTAGCAATCTCCAAGAATTGCTGACCTCGAGCATCCGACACAATCCTGGAAGTAGTTCTGGCTTTCTTGGCACGAGAAGGAGTGGTGCCCAACAAGGCTGCTACAGCATCAAAATTTGGTCCCAGGTTTTGAGAGGAGGATTTTCTCTTCCTTTTATCAACCAGAGGTTGTACCCAAGCAAAAGAGGAAGAAGAATCTGCAGGAGAAGCAAGGGGGCCAAGAGACAGGGAGCTCATGACACTCAAGGTCTGTGCAGCTGTTGACTCAAGCTGAGATGTTGGCAGAACACTGGAGGTAATGGCGGCAGAAGAATCAGTAGTACCTGGAAGTTCGGTGCTCTGGACTTCTTTATCTTTATCTGCTGGATTTTCAGGAACACTTGTAGGAATTGGCACCTCTTGTCTTCACTTTTTCACCGAGAGCGATGATGTTCTCTGGCCCCATAGGCAACTCTGCCTGTTTTCTTGGAGGGTCATCCTCTGCGGGCTCCTTCTTTACCTCTTTGAGTTTCTTCTTGTATACAGGTAGATGGAGAAGGAGTAGATCCTACAAGTCCACGAGCTATTGAGGCGGGAGGGGTTTTCACTTTGGTGTCCCGGACTGCAGGCCCGATGCTTCCCTTATGGGTGTCGAATCATCTTTGGAGCTGGATTCTCTGAGTGCCTCTTGAATTCTCGGATCTTCTTCCGAACCGGACCCTAGTTACGATCAAGGCTGGGGCAATAATCTCACCGAGATCATCTCTTTCTTTTTTTGTTCCAATCCGGAGTCCTCAGGAAGGGGTGTGCTTAATCACATTTTCGTATTCATACGAATATAACTTCGAATTGTCATCACTGGAGACCTTCGGGAACTTAGTACTGAGGCCGAGTTCTTGGATCGGTGCGGGGAGAACTGCCACAATGCCTTCTACGGCTTCAAAATCATCGCGCATGTCGGCCCGGTAGTCTTACGTATCGCCGCCTGTGATGATAGACTATCTTGATGTTCCTTTGATGAACTTCTTCAAGTCAAAAGCAGGTTCTTGGCTTGAAGAAATGAAAGCGATGATAGGGATCGGGGGCTCTTCTACGTTACGAGCATCAGGGCCGTTTTGCATGTGTAGTTTCCCGAGAGAGATGGGAAAGTGTAAGCGAGAAATCTTCTTGTCTGCGAGTTACGTGCGGCAACTTGTCCGGTTACTGCATATCTCAATCAAGGCCATTTTGTCGTTGAGAACATGGGAAGCCGCGAGAGGAGTGTTCTCATAGCAATGCAAGCTTTGATATAAGAGAATTTCTGGCTGAATGAAATAGGCTCCATATTGTGATATCGGGTTCATAGCTTCGTCGAAAACCTCTGGCGGTGTCACCTTGAGCAATCGACCACGTACATGGTGAAGGCATCATTGACCCTACGAAATTCCGATTCTTTGGTCTCTAGGGTGAAGCTGCGGGCAATAGGCGTACAACTTTGGATCGTCTTTGTGTGCATCGATGTAGGAAAAGCCAAACCATTGCCGTGGAGCTATGCTTAGGGTATACATCGAATACGAAGTCATGAAGAACTTCTTTGTTTGTTGCACATTGGATAATTGCTCGGCCAAATTCATGCTTATGATTTACGCCCAATTGATGTTTTGCGTTCCCTCGCACACCATGCGATGGCGGGCACATCCGAGAAATGAAACTCATTGGTTGAGGGCAAACCCATAACCCGAGCAGCGAGGATTATAAAATCGACAATTCTTCATTGAAATCCCTTAGGAAGAGGGTTTTGGTCGAGACGAGAAGCTCCTTTCCTAGGGTTCTTCAACCAAGACCTCGCCACTCGAGCTTTATATTTATCTTTGTCTTGGTCAAACATGGCTGTGCTTGATCGAGAGAGCGACTATAGCATTGTCCATCTCGGAATCCTCGGGAGCAGCTCTAATGGCAGCGGCGTCCGGCAGTGATGAGCTCCCCGTGTACATTTGTCAAGTCGCTCGAATCGGGGTCGAAGTGAGCTCCGCATGAGAGTATCGTATCAGCACACTGCACTGAGATAGGGAAACCTCCGGCGAAAGCCAAACCGCTATCATTAATCATCTGTGCCATCGGCGTAGGGTTTGCATCTGTCATTCTTGACCAAAAATCGCGAAGTCGAGATGACGAGCTTCTTGTCTCGATATTGCTAGCAGCGAGACTCAAGTGGAGAAATTTGCTCCTGTCCCTGAAACTTGATCTTCATATTGATAGATTCGGAGCTGCGACCCAGACTCTGGAAGGAATTTGCAAGGGAACTAGGTTGCAAGGGTTTGAGCAAATGATAGCAAGAAAGCAATGTGAAAAATGCGAAGGTGGTATGCTTGGTTATATAGCCGTTTGAGGAGCGGAATGAATTTAATGCGCATTGAATACACCACCACCAATTTGAAAGAGCGTCATATTCGGAATGAGCGGGAAAAGCTAAGTGTGAATGACACTTGGTACGCTTGGAACAGGTGAGACGCGAATGCGCGAAACACGCGGCTCGGGCGAAATGGAGAGAGAATGCACAAAAGCTTTTGGAACAATTGGGACGAAAATGCGCGAGGTACGCGGTTCGGGCATTTCGGCCGAAATTGGGACAGCAGGCCTATTTGGACTTGGGACTTTTGGAACAGAAAATTCCGGAGTACGCGACTAGGAAGCTTCGGCCGAAAAAGAGGAAGCTTGCACTTTTGACTTTGGAAGAATTGGGACGAAAATGCGCGAAGTACGCGGTTCGGGAGTTTCGGCCGAAAATGGGAAAGCTCGCACAAATTTTTTTTTTTTGGGACACTTGGGACAAAAAGTTCCGACGGGCCCGAGAATGGGACAGTTTCGGGGATTTCGGCCGATCGGGGAACAACTTGCACTTTCGTACTTGGGACAGGTGGGACAGAAAGTTCCGACAGACCCGAAATACTTACAAAATGACCCAAAACTTAGATTCTTTCGACTTCACGACCTGGGTATCTCAGAAAAAAAACACTTAGACTCAAAATTTTTAAAATTTGTTCTTGTAGCTATATATTTTTGTGTGTATCCAAATATGAAATATAGAAAATAAGTCATTTGTTTCTTTGTGTAAATATATTATTGTACCATCACGCGGGTTTCTAAATTTCTTTATACCTCTAAGCCAGTATTCTCTTTATATGGTGGGTTTCTATTTTCAGACCGCATGTTTTGAAATTTCTTTATGCCACGGGTTTTCAATTCCTTTGTATCACAAATTTAAATTTTCTTTTTGGTGAGGGTCTCAAAAATGAAAAAATATATATATGTTTCTCCTTAGCTCTACATCTTTCATGACTTGTTTTTTGTGTTCTACAAGCTCCCTCCTTGGTACTTGAACCTTGTTTGGATATTTTTTCATCAATTTCAAGCCAATTTATTTGAAATTTTAATCGATGCATTCTGCTTTTTCAATTTTTGCTAATTTTTTATTAATAATGGCTAGTAATGCTAGTTTCTCAATGGATAAATCTTAGTTATTAAATGGAACAAATTATAGTATTTGTGCGGTTTGGTTAAAATCCTATTTCATCGCAGATAATTGTGGGATCCTATAACTAGTATGGAAAAATGACCCACCGGTAGGTAATAAAATCATGAAAACCTCGGCTCCTCTCAAATATCTTAGGAATCCCTTTTAATCCTATTTAGAAAGATGATTTTTAATCCATATAGGTCATATGGATTCTCCGCTTACGATGCGTGGAAACAATTAGAAACTATACATAAAGGTAGCACCTTTCAAAAATAATTAAAATTATAATGGAAATGCTTACAACATCCATGAAGGGGATGAAAAAATTATTAATTATCTAGACAAAAATTAAAAACATTAAAGCTCGATTAGATGGATGTAATTGTGAATTGTTTTAGGATAAGCTACTTTATTTTATCATTCAGATAAATATCCATGAAAAATTCAGAACTACACCTCCATCTTGAACTCTAAATATCAAAATGAATATGATCTACCTAATTTAGACACATTATCTTCTCTTCTTATTTAAGAAGAGAGTGTCATGAAAAATTTGACTCAAAAGAGAATGTCACTCAGGAATTGTTCTCTCATAATCATAAACCCTCTCAAAATAGGAATAATATCAATCCTAATCAGAAATCAAACCTTAGATCAAAATTTAAATCTAATCCTAACTCTAATTCTATTAGGAACAATCAAAATTTCAAATTGAAATTTAATGGCACATGTAACAAGTGTGGAAAATTTGGTCATAAGGAGTCTGATTGTCATATGAAATCAAGATTTTTTTAAATACTAAAAATAGTAAATTTAACAGTCAAAAGAAAGATCAGAAGAAAAATCATGCAAATAATGTTGAGCATTCTATTTCCTTATATACTGCTCTCTTAGCTTCAAATGACAATGAATGGATCCTAGATAGTGGTGCCTCTAGGCACATGACCTATATTTCTGATATCCTCTCAAATGTTGTAAAATGTGAGGAAAATATATATCTAGGAGATAATTCCATCATTATATCTATAATTTGTGGTAATGTTAAACTAAAAATGGACTAATTAGGAATTTATTTTATCCTACTCTTAGTTAACTAGAGAAAACTATAAATTTGTATTGTTGTAAGATAAATGGTATGTAAAAGATGAACTCGGTAATGTTATTGCATCTAGTATATAGAAAAATGGTTTATATATTTTTGATGGATTTGTTTTTGTATCTTGTTTTTCTTCTTCATCTAGAAATGATCTTCAAATTTGGCATGAAATATTAGGACATGTGAAGTTCAAAAGTTTGAATGAAAAAACCTTGTAATAGGTCTCCCTAAGATGAAATATGATCATGAAACGTGTGAAATTTACTTGCATGGTAATAAAAATGTTGAACCATTTTACAAACATCATGATCAAAATTCCTCTCATTTATTAGAGTTAATTCACAATGATGTGAGATGTCCACTTGAAGTTCCTTCTCTTAGTGGAGCTTTGTACGATGTATGCTTTATTGATGATTTCTCTAGAATAAACTAGTCATATTTCATTAATAAAAATTTTATGTCCAAATCTAAATTTCAAGAATTCAAAGCCTTGGTTGAAAATGCTTCTAATATGAAAATAAAACGAATTAGGACTGATAATGGAGGCGAATATTTTAACAAAAAAATGATGAGTTCTATGTTTCATGTGGGATTAAGAGAGATTTTACTACTCCCTATTCCCCACAACAAAATGGCATTGCAAAAAGGAAAAATAGGATTATTTTAGAGATGGATAGGACTATGATTCATGTGTCAAATGTGCCTAAGTTTCTATGGGAAGAAGTGATGAATACTACATTCTATATCCTAAATAGAGTTCCTACAAAATCTCTACATCAAACTACTCCTCATGAAGTATGGAAAAACAAAAACTATATATCTCTCACTTAAGAATATTGGTAGTCCTACTTCTATCTTCATTCCAAAAGTTAAAAGGAAGAAGCTTGACCCAACCTCCTATTCATGTTTTTTTTTTTTTGTTATGGTTTTCAAACAAAAGGTTTAAGATTCTATGACCCTTTCAAGCATGACATAGTTGAAAACAGGAATGTTCATGTCTTAGAGAAAACTTTTTGTGATGTTTCTTATGAACCCTCCTCTGTTTCTCCTGAAATAGATCCTGATAATCCTTCTCCTAACAATATGGAAATATAATTTCAAGAGGATGATTATCCTTATATATATATATATATATATATATATATATATATATATATATATATATATATATATATATATATATATATATATATATATATATATATTGGAGATTAAGGGGATTCATCTCAAAATGTGTTGCATCCCAAGATTCCTAAATGGGCTCAAAATCTTGTTAAGGACTCTCATCCTGTTAGTCTGAGAAAGGTAACCCATAGTCAACATACTTATCATGCCTTGATGACCCTATATGAGGTTGAACCAAAATATTTCAAAGAATCTTGTCAAGATGATAGATGGATCAAGGATATGAAAGATGAATATAATGCTTTAATTAAAAATAACACTTGGGAAATAGTCCCTCCTCCATTTTGTAAAATTTCATTGTATGTGAGTCTTAAGTAAATGATCACATCATGTGAGTTTACTTGTAAAACCTAAAGCAGAGCATTAGTTATGGGAATGCCTTATTTTATAAGAGGCACCATAATCTAATATAAGTCTTCATATGTAAAGCACTTGTCCTTAGGATTTCTTTTTTATATGTTCATTTGTATTGTGGATTTTATGGAATCCTTGGAACACTGTTTTGAACCACATAAAAACAGTGTCTCATGGTCTCGCTAAAATCCCAAATGCATTTGATTGTTCACAGCTTTGTACAAGTCTCTGTGGGACACTGTAGTAGTGTATTGTGGAGTTAAAAACCCCACATGAATGCGTGTTAGTACACCACGTAACTAGAAACTCGTGGAATAATTTTTTTGCTAGCCTAAATCATGAGTTAATTTATGGATTGTAATTCCTTTTGTATCAAAAGTTGACTTGGCATAAGAAACAAATATTAACATTTTTTTGCATGTTTCCCACTTAAAATTAAGGGGATTATGGGGAATTACTTTTAAGTGGTGATATCTTGTTTAGGTAGACCACCACTTTACACCCCGTGTTATTTTAAAGTTTTTTTAATAAACATTATTATGTTGGTCTTTCATAGTTAAGAGTGAAACAAAGGCGAACTGCTCACCCATTCTATATAAATAGGGTGATCCCTCATGGGATTGATATTATATTGATATATCATATTTGTAATATCATTTTGATCATTGTATTATATTTACGAGAAATTGTTCTGCAATTATTTTGTGAGACCGAGGAGTGAAGTGGAAGTGTTGGGTAAAATCTTTATGTGAAATTCTAATAAAAGGAAGTGTTTTATTTCTAAGTGGGGTTTTTTCCTTTGGGTTTCCCCACTATAAATTTGGTGTTCTGTGTCATTTGCTTTCCGTTCATGTTTTGTAATATGCAATATAAACATCTTAATCTATGTTTAATCACTACACTTCATAATCTATAATCTTCAGCAATTATATTATGGATTTATAATTCGTTGATTTTTCAATCGTGAACTTCCTAACATCTTAATCTTCACCAAACCCCTTGTCCAGCTCCACCTCATCCCAAAACAACACTAGTATAACTTCATCCATGAAAATCCCTTTGGTTTTCTCAACCATCCAAACTCCTATAAGTTCAACATCTATCCCATTAAACATATCTCAACCTATCTCCTCTCAACAACCCACATCATCTATCCAAAATGTATTTATGTCTATCCCAACATCAACACCACCCATTAATATAAGTTCCATATCTAGTGTTCATCCCTCGTCGCAGTAGTCATCAACCACCCCTACCTTTTCCCAACACATACCTCAACAATCTCATCCTCTCATCCACACCTCTATTCCTTTCCAACACGTACCTCAACAATCTCAATCTTTCATTCACACCTCAATCCCCTTTCAACACATACCCCAGCAATCACAACCCCTCTTAAACACATCCATGCCTATCCAATATCAGTATATTCAATATTCACAACCCATAGCCTCACAACCTACACATAGTATTCATATGAGTATCCATTTTCAACATAACATTCCCTTTCCTTACCAACCATACCAACAACCAATTCCATCCACGCATTAAAAACTTGGCCCTTCGTCACTTATTCGATAGGAACAACCATTACAAAATGATCCTATACAAGAATTGATGAATATAATTCCTAGCCTTGAATTTTCCTCCATGGGTCCCAAAGACACATTATCCTATGAACAAATCTGCAAAAAACCCATTCACCCATCAGTAGCATACAAATTGTACCCTCCACATTGGGAACTTCCTAAGTTCCTCAAACTCTATAGCAAAGAATACACTCAACAACACATTTGGGCCTTTCGACACCCTTATTACCTTATAGTGCACATCCAAGACCTCATGCTAAGGATATTTCCTATGTCCCTAGTTAGACTGTTTTAGATTAGTATAACATTATTCCTCAATATTCACTTTTCTCATTCACTCAACTCACGCAACTTTTCTTAGAACATTTCTTGATTAACATTGCATGTAAAATCACTATCACCAACCTATACGCCATCAAGCAATTCGAAGATGAATCTATCACAGATTTCATCACTGTTAGAGGGGCATTATTAACTAATTATCATTTTCCCTCCCATAGACCAAATAAATAAAATTATTTTCTCATTCATGTGCCAAAAACATATCATCCACATTACAAATCTAGTCTTTCCAAATGTTTGATGAAGCCTTTACTATTGCTCACAATCTCAAGCTTCATATTATTGAAGATGATAGGGTTAAACTTAGATCAAAGAAACTAAAACTTGAATCTTCGTTCAAACCATCTTGTAGCCACAAAAAATCAAAAACATCAGCAAATGCAGTTATTGTGAATATTTTTTCCAAATAACTTTTGACATCCAAATGCACCCATCATTAATGTAATTACATGTCTATCGGTGAATCATACATTGTGGTATTTGACAAGCTCCAGGATGCCAATATGATCACAATTCCTCCCATTCGTCCCATCGAGGCCTCAATTTCAAAACCCTCTTGGTATAGAGAAAATTATTACTATAAATACCATAGGGTCAAAGGCCATGATATCGAAAGGTGTCGTTCATTTAGAAATTTCCTTGAAGATCTCATTGACAAAGGTGCATTGCAGCTGGATAACCCAAACACACCTCTAAATCAAAATCTAGACATTTTCAAACAAATCGTTTCCAAATCACCCCCATATATAGTCAACCAAAATCTAATGTCATCCATTCCTATCACATTATCAATTTAATCAAAGACCAATCATCTCGTATCATTAACATTTGACCCTTCTACCACGGAATCACTATTTGAATCATCCACTAGTAACACTATTGCAAAACAATAGATGCAACACCTATTACTCTTATTGAATTAGGCGTGTCCCCTTATCCTACCCTTAAAAGTAGTACACACTATCTCCATTTGTCTCATCCCTTCAAAAATATCTTCACAAGTTGCATAAAAGAAGTTTTTATTACAATATGTGAAAATATATTATGATGACCATGTCACGCAACACTATATATGTAACCTTCAAAAACCTATCACAAGGTCATACATCCCTTCATCTAGAAAAGTGAAAATCATGTCACATGATCATTTGACTCCCTCAACAAAAAAACAAACTCCTTGCCTTCCATTTTGGAGGCAATCCCTCATCAAGATTATCAATCACCGTCACAAAATCAAAAATCATCTCTCGACAAAATTGGATATCACATCAAAAATGACCCTTTGAACACATTTAAAATTGAGAGAGTCTTCACTACCCTTGACCTCCAACTCGAGAGGACATACAAATTAGTCATTGAAAGGCTTGGTTAGTGATCCATCATAACATTACCTCATTTTAATTCATCCATCTCTCGAGGATGGAATCCATCCCGTATAACTTCAAATAATTTTTTGAGTACCATCATACACCAAGACATCACACAAAGGATTATAAGGCACTTCATGCTGCTATCTATCGAACCCCTTGCTAACAAGGGCCTTTTTACTCTAGATCTAGAAACATCAAAAACATCCCATCAAACATCTATAACCACCACATCTAAACCATCATCCACACTCACGGACACCAAAAGTGCGGACTCTTCTAAGAAGGCCCCTCCTCGTAAAATTGACGCAAAGACATATCACCACTAAAATACATACCCATGAACCTAACACTTCGATAAAAATAAAGTCTCTATCTCGTTTGCTCCCGAGTCATCTAATCCAACACCCTCGCAAATGCTAAAGTTTCCATTCTCTCTCTGCTCCTCATATGTAAGCCACTACCCCTGTAAAAAGTACAATTATAAAACAACTTCATCATGCCCCTATAAAAATGTCCATGTATGAGCTTGTGTAAAATTCACCTCAACATAGAAAATCCATGATTGAAGCACTTCAATCTATATCAGATACCCTCGGATGATATAAAACCTTTTGCAAACCTAGTGGGAACACTCAAAACATCCATTTTCATCTCTTTTGATAGCTCGTAGATCCCATCATTACAACCAGAGGACCATGACCTCCCACTTTTAATCACCACCAAAATTAATGACACCCTCATTAATAGGGTCAAGATCGACAACGTTACAAACATCAACATCATATCATCACATGCCTTCAATCAACTCCAATTACCCAACACCATCGTCACCTAGACACGAACCATATTGCAAGACTTTAATGACACTATCACCCCCATGCTAGGCATGTTATATTACCAGTTAAAGTTGACATTAAAACCCTCCATGAACTCTTCTATCTAGTAGAAGGAGAGTTTCAATATAAAATATTACTAGGCCAACCCTAGATATGCACTATGCATGCATCCCTTCTACACTCCATCGATGTATCAAATATGAACATGAAGGAAAAATTTCATGGTCCCCATGGACCCTTATCATTTTAAAGAATGTCACATGACATATCATCTGAATGATGTGCTTTTTCCTAAGTTAAACTCAATCTACTCTAATGAAGCCTCCACCAAATCATCTATTCCATCATCAAAATTACCAGATGACACCTCCTTCAATGACGTTATGCAACACCTTTCATTGGGGGAGTATCATCTTTCACACTTAATTCACTTCCTACACCAAACACATAAGGAATACATGTTAAACAACCAATGTATGAACCTAACATAAGAGATGTAGTTTCCTATGGTCTACCACATCTCAAAAAAATTATCATCTATGGAGGGGTCGATCGATCTTCCCCACGTCTTACTATTCAACGCCATCCCAAACCATTCATATAAGATTTCAAATTCCTATATAACCAAGTGTAGACACTAAAATTGGGATACACTCCCCTTGGCCCCTTTTCAAATAGCCAAATTAAACATATTCACATAACCATGACCCTTTTACCCCACATTAATATTAGTTTAATTATTTATAATTAAAGTAATACTCATCCTCACTTCATTCATTATTTAATTACCTTTATTCAAACTAATTTCCACCTCACCTAGACACCTCATCATGGACCTATTCTTAGCATGTTTCCTAACTAACTAGGACTCAACCTTTTCTTACTTTAATTAACCAAGACTTAGTCTAACCATAAAATCACATGCCTATTCTTCCTCTAACAACATGCCCACTTATCTAAGCGCAAAACACCATTTGAGACCCGAAGCAATGGACAGAGATAAAAATAGTAGTTAAGGTCTCATTATTTTGGGCAACCTAGGATTTCCCATCTTAACCAACACTGTCAACCCTAAACTGACGCCGGTCACCCTAAACCATCGTTGGTTACCATATATTCTTTTTGGTAACCTTGTTTGAGAGGATGGCCACATTCTTGAGTTTTGGAATGAAGGATACTTGCATGCAAGCAAGAACCAGATCCCTTTCACACATATAGATAGCCATATCCAGCACCAAAATGGATCTGAATGTATTTTCATTCAAGGTAGCATTCCAGGAAGCACTTCCATGACACTGAGCACCATTCCATGCATCAACCATCACCATCATCCAACCATCAAATATGTAAAAACCAGTAAGTGTATCTCTAATCTACATCATTGCATGCATATTCATATTATAAAGTTGCTTCATCTATGTTTATCAGCATCTATTTGCATTTTTCATCCCACACTTGTTACCTTCTTGTGAATCCAACCATTCCATCACCCACAATCATTAAATCACATATCCCTTATTCTTGAATACCTCTTAGCACCCCTAGCACCATTGTAAACCTAGCCATTTTCCCTCACACTGTTTTCTTACCTCAAAAAGTTCTCAAAACCTAGTTTATTGAATTTCTACCATCCCGCCTTAACCGTCGTTGGTCATACCTCACTAACATCGATCTTTGTATCTGGAAATCCTACCAATTACAGGAGCTTGAAAACCTACATCCAAGAAACCCAAGCTACCTAGATTCGACCGACTTATTCCAAGACCTTGATTACCTACCCTACTTCCAGATCTGATCATAACCTAGCCTGTTATATTAGATTTGTTTATTGTATTTAGATGAGATACCTAAATCATATCAAATGTAGTAGGACACTATTTATTTATGACATTTCTTACATTAACTTGTATTAAATAGTGGGTTGACTACCACCAAGGAAGTGCCACGCTTCTCGGATATAGCAAATGCTAGGCAGACCGACGTATATTGTTTAACTCTCTTTTTGGTCTTGTTATGTAATTCAGGTAGTTCCTCCTAGCCAAAAGGAATCTCTCATAGATAGCATTGGATCAAGAAGTTAGAACGCGCACATGACCTTTAAACTGACCACCAAAATAGGTATTCCTCCTTGGCCCATCACCTTATTCTTTTCACAAATCCATAAAGAAAGTGGTGAAACATTTTGGCATGCCCAGTGGGACCCATCAGGGGTTATTTTGCATTTTATTCATTCCTAGGTGAAATTTGTGTGTTTTTTTCCCTTTTGAAAATCTTCCACATTAATTTTCTTCTCTGGAATCTTCCCCCTCTTTCTATTTTCTAAAAGCAATCATGTTTTTGGTGCTATAAAAATAATACGTCTTTATTTCATTAGCATTGCATTAGTGAAAGATCATCCCTCTTCTTGTTCATCACTTGCTACATCGAATATCACATTTTGATTTGGGTTTAAAAAACTTGCATGGCATTCTAATTTATTGCATTATATCTCACATTAAAATTGAGGGCAACCTATATGCTGGAAGTCATGACCAACTGATGGTTGACACAACTGAATCATAGAAATCACATTTCTCTCTTCTCTCTCTTTTCCAAATTGCACAAATTGGAATTTACACATTTTCTTAAACAACATCCCACTCGGAAGAAGTTTTCAATGATAAAATGATCGGAGGATTGATAGTCGGAACCTGCTTTGGTTATCTCTTTCCAGTCACCCATCAGAGAAAGGCCCGCCCCTGCCAAAACATTAACTAAAACCTCACCTTTAGAATTTCCTTCTTCATAGGAAGCCTTCCCAACCAAAAACTTTGTTCTAAATTCATGGTTCAGTCTTTAAATAGCATAATCTAAATACACTTAACTCACTTGTAGGATTATCTATTTTTCTTAGCTTTGTTCTTGACTTGAGTTTTGAGGCATGAAGTTGTATTCTCCATTTTTCTTTCCTTTCACACTCCATAATCATAGTTGGTGTATTCTAATTGTTTCTGAGTGTGTCAAGACTTATTTTTTACCATATCTAGAATTTTGGGTTGGTGTCTCATTTAACTTTAATTCACAAAAATAATATTTTCTTCATTCTATAGATTTCATAGTAATGGAATCGGTTTACATATACGATGTCATTGGTTTATTTGAACGTCATCGGTTTATCTAACAAGATGTCAATTTCTTGTGATTTTGGTTAGTTTACCCAAAATCACTCATCTCATATTATTCTCTATTTAAATTCTCTAGATATCACCATATCCTCTGCATTATGATATTGTTGACTAAATATAGCTTCCCCAGTTGAATTTTCCCATTTTTTTTCTCACTTACTCAAATTGTAACTTTTCCACAATCATCGACATCGGTTACTATGACCATCATCAATTGGCCTAACCGACGTCGGTACATCTATTTTGATTGTTAATCAAATAACATGCAAATTTTCCTCTCATAATTAATTCTTTTCCATCTTTGATGTTTTCTGTGTCATTTATAGAATACGGTAGTACCAGTCAATACTTATTCACATGGTTTTGACTCGCAGGAAAACTAACGCCCTCATATTTCATGCCAGCCATCATTCAATCCCACCTATTCCATCACCTCCATCCATCCTTTCACCTATGAATCCAACTCAACTTATCCCCATTACTACCAGTGATGAGGAGTTCACAAGACTCCTTGATCAAAACCTCACAACCCTACAATACTATCTCACCCACTCATCCACCTAGGACTCCTCAGGATAGTTAATATATGGAATGCTTGTATCTATCCCTCCTACTCTTGCCACCACCTCTACATCATCTAGTGTAACATCCTCATTTTTAACTTTAGAACAAGTGAATTTTTTTTTTTGATAATTGCATACTGGTTCTAAATACATAATTTAGAACTCACAATTCAAATAACCATTCATATAATAAGCAACCATATGCAGCTGTAATGACTCGGAGTACTTCCGATCTATTCATTCCATGACTCGGTAATCTACCGATCTATTCATGAGTAATAAGAGTCGGTGTTTTTATTTAACACATCTCTTGCGGTTCTCTTCCTAACTGGGAATTCGAATGCTCTGTCAAGGAATCTAATCAATAATCTGTTACCATTATTCATCGGCATCTCATCCCTTAGACTAGGTGAATCGGGACAACGCAATCAAGACTTGCGATACTTTGGCCAAAGATTTGAAACATCTTGTTCATGTCTCGTATTCCTTAACGGCATACTCGCCAATCTGAATACGCCCTTCACCTCATTCATATGTTATATAGAATGTCTTATACTGACGATTCGTCGAGTCCTTTCTTTCACAAATTGAATCACTCGGGAGGCAGATTAACAAGGTGATAATGTTATATGGATGCCTACGAGGATTAGGGATATGATGACATCTTGGTTCAACCTTGCAGTTCAACCAAAGGTGTGTCATGACACCCAAATCTTCGAGGCAGTCATATAACATGACCACGTTCTTAATCGGTCCCTGGGTAACTCGTGCGAAATCAAGTGTAAATCTCAACGATCAATGCAAGGGGTGTCGCCATAAGTCACCTGCATTGTTGTAACTTCGAGAAGATCCTAATCTTCTCGGAGGTACAGCCCTGCAGTCGACTTTATGCCGTCAACCTTTAGATCCGCCTCGAGAAGATCTACCCAAAACAAGCGTTACGCTCTAGAGTTTAAATTACTTCTTAAGACTTTTCCCTAAGGTTAGCCTTTCCAAATCCCTGGATTCATTTTCTTAAGACGACCCTCCTCTATTATTCCATTACTTGGTAGAGGTATTATGGTCTAGTTTCTATCAAGGAGTCATTAGAATACATCTGATTCTAAGCAACAGATTCAGACAATATCTCATAACCTATGCTTGAGATTGCCACCTGAAACTCCATTGATTGCCTATCAGTTCTCTTAACTGAATTCATATCATACCTTTCATTTTAAAGCTATGAATGATTAAGAATCCAATCTACTATTATCCTGTTATACTTAGGACTAGGGATTAGTAATTCAATCCAACTTGTTTAGCGTTATCTTTTAGGCTCAATTTTTAACCTATCTTCTAGAGAGACAATATTTAAGTTACAATATTGCATTATCCAGATCAAATTAGAACTACTAAATACTCATAAGAATTTAGTCTAATTACTTACAAGCTTTCATTGTCAATCACAAAAGCATCCATATTATACAAAGATAACTATGCCTCTTCGTTACGTAAACCGAAGAAGTTCATCATTCATAATAGAATACAACACATAAGTATCAAACACTTATTTTCATTCCTTTGAAACTCGTACAATTACATTTTATGCAACAGCATACTTGATATAATGCTAACGGAAAAGAAACATCTTTTCTCATATAGTACATCCATAAAATCAAGCTGTAATTCATAATAAATCAAATAAACTATCTGATCGGACTGCCAGATCTGCATTGTATTTACCTCTTACGGCAACCATCTGCAAAAATAGTCAACATGAGTCAGTTCAATGAACTGAGCATGATAAGCACTAACTTTTAAAACAATTGCAATCCATCAATTGTTTCCATTAAACACCCTGTTTAAATGAGATCAAATATCCAAATAAGAAAACATATTCAGGCTATGTCCTTGTAATACTAAATGATTACAAACATGTAACTCTATCATTGTTACAGAATAGTCTTAAACACTTTCTAATTTTTCATCAGATATTAAAGAAACAAGAACGAAGGCATATAAACGATCATTGAATCCAAATCACGACACTGGTCAGATTGTTGCATTCTTTCAAAAAAAAAGGAAATATCATAACAATTTGGAATCCTACCAAAACGTTACCAAATTAATTTCCTACTGATAGTTCATTATCAATAATATTAAATAAAGGAAGAGAAAGAATCAATCCATTCTTACTTCCCTTTTTACATAAGTTCATCACTGTACTGCCTTCACTTATGAGAACAGTCAACCAGTATATAAATGAACAAGTTAGACAGGCCGAAATCAAGATCACTGTTCTAAATCACGAAAATAGAAACTCAGCAAATCTCTTGTACAGCAACTAACACATCAACTATCCATAAATCAGTCTGATGTCCAAAACTAGTTTCTCCTAAACACAGTAAGGCTTTCGAACCAAGTTCGAAAGCAAGAGCTTCAAGCGTATTGCTGTAATCAACAACTCTATAACATTAAGCCTTTTAAGGTTTCCGAGAAACTATGCTATGATGACCACACATTGATTCCAATTCATGTTCAGTCAATCGAACTGAACAAACAGAAAGGAACTTAGCATACTTATACTTTCTCAGTCTATCGGGTGAACAAACGGAAAGGAACACCATCAATCGATCCCTACCTTGGTGCATGCAAATCCCTAGTGCAACTCACCCAAACAGGGCCAGAACACGAAAACAGTCATCAATGACGCATATAAAAATCAGACAAACAATCAAGCTCTTATTTCAACCAAGAAACCCGACTGTACTCTGCCAATAATTTAGCACAAATAGAACAGGTTGAATATGTAGTTGATCACCTAAGGAATCTGTACCACCAAAGCAACATGCAACACAAAGTACTCCAAGAAAATACAGAGGTCTTCAGTACAGATTTTCCCTTCAAGTCACTGGATCAACACTTAACAACTGTATATACACATTTTAACTTGAACAGTGACCAAAATAGAAATAGAACATTGAAACGTCTCCTCACAGTCGTTCGGAATTCAATCCTAATAAATCCACTAATTCACACTACATACTGATAACGGATTTGCGCCCATAATCACAAACCCAACAACAGTATAAAAATAGAATTAATTGATAAATCCTTCCATGCCATTCAAGACAAACATTCCGAATGAAACAAGTATAAGCAAATCAATATACTCATTCCAAAACAATGAAATAAACTGAGCTGCTTCGAAACCTTCGAACAATTTTCGCAAGGAAAGGCAATACATCCACAAAAAGTCAATACTCAGTATTTACTACAATAACAGTAGCCACAAAACCTGTCTTTTCCACAAGGCTTCCACGACAATATAATAACAAAACTCAAGATGAATCTACATTCACAACAGTAGATTACTGTAAACGATTCAATCATGAAATCCACTGAGTCGTTAAAGACTACGGTAACTCAACAGTTGCCTATTCCAAGCCAGAAATTAGAAAACAATGAAACCCACAAAGTATCATTAGTCGCTGTTAACAAAACCATGACAGAGCTTCGAAAATCTTCAAAAGCACAGAACAATCAAATGGTACACCAGTATCATTCCCTACTGTCTCACAACAGCATTGACGATCAAAAGTCGACAGCAAAACAGTGATCTATACCCTTCACAAGTATATTCGACGGGCTCTCGCCAAACAGGCCGAGCATTCAAACCTTTATAAATATAAATCTCTCATATTTAAACCAGAAGGAATACACAACAAACAGAGTTGAAGTTCGATTTCAACAAACACCCAACAAGCGGAAATTGCCAAAAATCGAACCAGAAGAGATACAGAGCCAAAATCAACTAAATCTTCATAGAAAATTTATCTAATCTTCACAAACAAATGAACAGAGTTGTTTTAATGAAGACATTTGAAAGACAGCAAAATATTTAAAGGATAGGGCCTAACATGCCTGTATTTTGATCGAATTTCCGAAGAAGACAACAGGAAGAGCTCAAACTTCCTTTTCTTTTTCCCAAATACAGCGACCAACAAAATTTCGCTGTCCCGTTTACAATATATCCTCCATGGCAGAGAAAAGAGCCAGAGAAATTCATTCTCGCCATGCAACTCAAAGAGAACTGGTGCGAAGAACCAGTAAACTAGCAGAGAGAGAGAGAGTAGACCGAAAATCGCGATACACCAAACAAACCTTCCAACTTCTCGTTTGCATGCCGTTTCGCGAGCTCCGGGCTCGACTCCCTAAACAATAAATGCCATTAAACCAATTTTCCCGCCTAATCTCTACTCCCACCGACCGCCAAAATTGGCGACAGTCCATCAAAATCTCAAGTTCATTTCAAAACTTAGTAATTGCCAAGTCTGCCAAGGTTAGCCGCCGCCTAAGCCTCCGCCATCTGCCTGTCCCTCATCCTTATCCTTCCCATTTATTGCCATAGAGAATAGCGCCCATGGTTCGCCACCCTTCAAAGGCCCCTTCCCATAAACTCTTAGTTAGCTAGGTTAGTATCTTAGGTTAGAGTTTTAGGGTAAGAACCATGCTAACCATTTTGCACTTAGTTATTATTTTAGGATCATAACACATAGCCTAGGTCTAGGTTAGACTAACAATAATCTAACCCCTAGGTTAGGTTATTGTTTTAGGTTACTAACCCTTAGTAATTCAGTTTGGTCCTTCTCCTGAAAACTCGGAGAGACCTGCATCATACTTTCTAGAACAGAGCCGCTCCTGTTCTTATTACAGAATTGTATGTCAATGAATTATTACCTGGTCTTTAATCGAGACCTTCCAGATATACCAGATATCGGGAACCGTTTCATCTCTCAAGATCAGCCTGAGTCATACTCCTGACCAGCTTACCAAATGCTTCCATACCTTGCAACCTGTTCAAGGTTCGGGATATAATTTTATCACTTCACAAAATTAAAGCATTACTTGGATCAATTCCTCTGGTCCAAGTCTAGATATTATTGATGAATACCTGTATAATTTCATTCCGTGATCAGATTAATATTCAGTCACAAGATGAAATAAATAAAAGAGTCTATTAATATTTTGACTCAGTCAAGATCTGCAATCTGCAAGAAATTTAATACATATCAAGCATGATTTCCGAATCGAGGTACACAATCCATTTACTAGAAATCACATATCAACACTTGAATGCTTAGGAGAAAGTAACAACAGTTCAGGGTGTTACATCTAGTACCGGTTTTGTGCTACTTTCACCCACTTTACCACCTGTGGTGTCTCAGCTAGGTCCCACAGCCACTATAATTGCAACATCTACGTCATCTATCACACCGGTGACATCATTGGTTCCTTCGACAGTCACCTTAAGTATAGCCCCATCTACACCTGCTACCTCACATATACCTATTCCATCACAACAACCTCTAGTGTCAAAAACCTACACCCCTTTCCAAAATATAATCCTTTATATCCCCATGATCCTTACCCCCAATCACCACTAGAGTTGTTACGACTACCCCACCTACTTACAAATACTATCAACAACCCCAACCTTATCTATCACTTATTCGGCTATATGTCACCTACATCTATTCCTCCTGCATAGTTCTCACGCAACACCACCATACACTAACATACCACCCGCCTCATACATTCAAAGCATCAAACCCCATTTTCTACAGGGGAACCCATTCATCACAACCTACTAATGACCTCATTAAAATGATGATGGAAAATATGCAGACCTTAGAAGCATCTGTTTCTAGCTCCCATAATTCTTTAACTTATGATGAAATATGTAACAAGCCTATCCATCCATCTATTCCCATTCGTCCCTACCCTGTACATGTGGAAATACCTAAATTTAATCACTTCAATAGTAAAGAAGACCCGCAAGCAACACTTACGGTCATTCACACATGGGTGCTATCTAATCACCCACGATGATGCTTTACTCCTACAAACCTTCCCAATGTCTTTGACATGACCAGCATTGGATTGGTATAGTGGACTACCTAGACATTCCATTTATTCCTTTAATCAAGTATCCCAAGCTTTCTTAGACCATTTTTCAATCAATATTATCAAGAAAGTTACCATGTGATCTCTATTCAATCCGAAAAATGAAACGAATCTATCACATGATTTCATTACCCACTAGCAGAGTTTTGTCAACCAATTAATGTTCCACTACCTTAGATGGACTTATTGAGTTGTTCACTAGATCTTGTGCCAAACACATCTCACCAACTCTGTAGGTACAAACCTTTCGAACCTTCGATGAAGCATTCACCATGGCACGAAAGATGGAAATTCACACCATTGAAGAAAAGAAAATCCAATTATGAAACAAATCGCCCCATTCAAATCAAACAATTCTTCTTCATCTTCAAAACCTCAAAATAATTATTCAAATCCCAAAGGATCTGCCAATGCGGTAGTCCTCAAGGTAGGACCATCTCATCCTTCTAATCAAGCCCAACCTTCTTCCAATATTTCCCCTGTCTAGGCCTTTCAACTCTAGCAGGAGCAGCGGAATTACACTTCAATTGGAGATCCCTATTCTTCAGTCTTAGAAAATCTTCTTAAAGTTGGAGCCATTACACTTCCTCCCATAAAACCTCATACAAGTTTTGATCCTACCCATCCTATGCCTGCATGGTATAAAGAACATGACTACTATAATTGTCATCGTGTCAAAGGCCATAGTGACGGTAACTACATAAATTTCAAGAACATTGTCCAAGAGATGATAGATAATGGAGAAATTGTCATGGAAAACCCAAATGTGCCGCAAATTAAAATTTGCACATCTTTAAAAATTCATTTCCTAATCATAAACCATCGCCTAATCAAAATAATGAACCTTCATCAAGCGGAAACAATATCCATGAAGTCCACATGATTTTTGATATCGTACCAACTATTCCTCAAATCCCACGTATTTTGTCTATTAAGGAAATTCTGGCACAAGCTCCTTTACCCATAGAGGAGCATAGCTCTTTCACTCTTTCACCCCCAGAGGAGTCCCCTTCATCTCTCCTTTCTCTAATGGATAAATCCACACTTTCTACCAATGTCATTTCATTATCTACTTTGTAAACTATTGAACAGTCAACATTGTTAATTCTCCCATCCATAGGAGAATCATCATCACCTTCTCCTCCACCAAGGGATAAGTCTACCTCAACACACCTATTATCTCTCCTACCCTTGGGAGACTCATCAGACATGCCACTACATGTTAGGAGAAGTTATCCCTCGGCATCCCAGGACCCCATTGATATGATCTCGGCTCTTTTACCCACAGAATCTAAGGCTAGAAAATTCCCTGTCTCACAAACATATTTTACAAGGATTGCCACCAAACCAACTCCATCCTCTTCTTCATTAGTCTTGTTTTCACTACTATCTGATCTCTTGGATTACGTTGATAACTCCGTGCTTTGGGGATGTCTTCAACTCCCATTTTCAACCCAAATGCAAATGTTTCTTGAAGATACTTCCACGATCTACCCAAGGGTATTTTTGGAAACCAGATCGAATTGACCATGCCTATTGAAATGGATTCTTCTTCATCATCCCTACCTACATATAAACCTCTACCCATAACTAAATTCATTCCCAAACCTAAAATCCTACCCACACCTCTCTCCTCACCCATAGCTAGACCCATCACTACCTTGGGTGTCATGCTGACATCAAGCCTTACTCACCCACCTATCAAATTGGACTTAGCAGCATCATCTCAAACCCACACCAACATTATCCCTCCACCTAAAAAGAAAACCCAACCTCCTAGGCTACATACACTGGTCTCACCTACCACACCTTTTTCACCTTCCCCTTTCCATCCATCCTAGGGCCCCATCCATCAACCCTGATCCAACAGTCTCCTACCCAAGGCCAGTCAAAAGATAAACAACCTACTACTACATTATGAGCCTTTATTACACCTCATTCACAAAAAAACCAAACACCCTTGCCTCACCCGTGTACTTCTTACCACCTATACCTCCACTAGTTATTATAACCCCAACGTTTCCTATACTGACTTCAACCCATGCTTTGTCTACCCAACCTCTACCAACCACCTCCACTATAACTCGGTTTTCCTTGGGTAACCATTCCTCTTCCACCATCTTCTTTCTCTTCTACATCCCATACTCCCATTTAATATTTACCCAAGAAGATGCAACCCAAATATAAGAATCCACTACCCTCCAATAAGGTAGTCAAACCAACAAAACCTTCCATCGCCAACTCTTCTACCCCACCTTTACCCAAGTAGATTCTAGAAAAACATAATACCATACCACTTACCAAACTAGTAGACCAACCCATTCCCCCTCCTATAAATCCTCTTCCCTCACAATCATCCACACCTTTACCCAAACCCACACTCACTTCCCATTGTGATCCATTAGCGGGGTCCTACACCAAAATTTTAACCAATCTCTTAGATACTTCCATCATCATATTACCATCGCTTTGACCTTACGATCCTCTAAAACCCAAACCAAAAGGTTTTGATGAAACCAAGATTTATGCCTATCATCATGTGTCAAGACATGATGTAGAAAATTGTAAGGCTCTGAAGACCATCCTTCTCCAACTTTTTCCTCCTGAAAAAAATTCGATGATGATGACCTTCTTGATGAGGACCATGTTCCACCTTCACCTGTCACCACACATCATTTTCCTTTACCAATTCAACAACCAGTATCTCCATCCCCATAACCATTTTATCCACCTCTAAAGTTTGAGATCAACATGGTTCATATTAGAGAGTTGGCCAAATCACCACCCCAATGTCAGTGTGCCCTACTTATTTCACAAGGCTCTTATCCACTATTATCCACCTCCAAAGTTTGAGATCAACATGGTTCTTATTAGAGATTTTGCCAAATCACCACCCCAATGTCAGTGCGCCCTACTTATTTCACAAGGCTCTTATCCACTGTTAGGGTTTTTTCCCTCATGCCATTACACCTTTCATGGCACACCCTCTCCATCCACCTCCCCTTAGATTAACATGGTTCACATTGCCACCCGTGCTTAGAAAGACAAAGGAAAAGAAAAAGCAACTAGCCCATCAACCAACCTCGTGCCCAATATACCATCTGCACCTGCACCCAAAATCACCATTCGCAGACCTACATACCCTATCTTTGACAGGGTCACCCATCGTGCAATGATAAAATAATTACATCAGTCTCCTCTAAAGATTTCTTTGTATGATCTCATCCAAACTTCTAAATCTCATAGACAAGCCCTTATCGAGGTTTTACAATCCATTGAATTTTTACCCAATGACCCCACACCAATGGCCTCCATTATTACCCCTCACCACGTGGCCTCGCTTACCAAATCATCTCCTTCTTCTACCCCCATTTCCACTCCTCAAGTCATTTCCTCTAAAGCTTCTATGACAAGGAGATTGTACCTCACTAGTCAGATGACCCTAATCCCACTCTTTTCATTTCCATCTATATCAATAACATTCACATATGAAATGTCATGATCAATAGTGGTGCTAGCATTAACATCATCTCCTCACATGCATACAATCAAATGCATATCCCTTCTAATTGTATGCATAATAACCTTGATTATGTTGCGCTCCTTGACCAATGATGCCATTACCGCCACCCTTGGCACCATTATCCTTCATGTTCATGTAGGTCCTCGTACTATCCCAAAACTATTCTACATCTTAGAGGGAGAGTTCCAGCATAACCTATTGCTTGAAAGACCTTGAATTCGCATCAAGGGTTATGTCCCTTAAAATTTACACATTTGTGTAAAATTCGAACATGCGAGAACATAACTATATTATCCTTGCCAACCCGTCACCATTCAAAACTTGTAACATGTTGTATTGGCCCAAATATGTACTTTTACCAGTCAAGGCATCTACCACTACCCCCACTTCTCCTTCACCCATGACCCCATCCACCAATGTTGCCACCACCTCTCCCGCATCTAACTCTTTTATTCCTACTACCGCCTCTACCTCTACACCGAGCCCTCAACTTCCAAACCAAGCTCTACCCCTCTTGCCTAATCATCTAGTTGTTCTTTTATCCTGTCACCCACATATTTACAATTGATCCCTTAGAAGGTGTTTTTCAATGCTTCACTCTAGGGGAGTACCCCTATACAATATCAACACATTTCTCACTCCACAAGAGTATGGGGACCTGTGCCAACACCCTAGTTATGAATACCACATAGGTGAGGTCTTTACTTGTGGTCCTCCCCACCTTTGCACTAATCTAACATATGGGTGACTTGATATTGCCACTTATTCACCTAAACCTCCATCCCAAACATGACCTTTTTCATCTAACCTCCAATCCCTTACTAACTGCCGCTTCGCCCACACTTTCCTTCACTATTGCACATGGAAAGGCTTTGGCTTCAGTTTTTACAAACAAGGCCACCATACTGTTATTTCATGTACCACCCATAAACACAACGATCGCAATGGTATTGGATTTTCCACACCACCTTCCAAGAAGGCCCACGTCGACCTCATTAAGGAAGACAAACCTTCTCCACCCCATTCACCAACATCACCATCTTCACCCATGGAGTCCATAGATCCTGAATCTATTCCTCCTAACCTTTTTTTCGTAAACATGATTTTGTTGGGACATCTAATTTATCAACGTGATGGCAAGGCTCCCTTTTCTCTTCCATTCCGTATCGACATGATAGATGACGATACACCTTCTATTAACATTGTTCAATTTCGGGATGATGATTCTATCCTCACCTACCTAAGTGAGAAAGATTCTTCTATTCATCGGTTGTTACCTTCCGAAATGTAGACCATGTTGAATGAATCGACTATTAAAATCAACATTAATACTCAGGATGACCTGCACATTCTAAAGATAGGCCAATCTTTAGATGTTGTTAAACAAGAAGATTTTACTTCTTTCCTCTGGGACCATAGCAACACTTTTGCTTGGTCCTATGCCTATATGCCTAATATTGACTCAAAAAATTTGGTCCACAATATTTTAACCATTCTTTATGCCAAACCCATAAAACAAAAGCTACGAAAATGCATCCTCGCATTGCTCTTTTTGCCAAAGAATAACTTCAGTGCCTTCACTCGGTTTCCTTTATCCTACCTATTGACTATCCCCAATGGATTTCTAACATCATCCTTGTCATGAAAGTGATAAGGGGACTCGCATTTTCATGGATTTATGTGACCTCAACCTCTCTTGCCCTAAAGATGAATTTCCTCTGCCTAGTATTGACCAACTAGTTTATCTCACCACTGGCCATGAGATGTTATCTTTCATGGAAAACTTCTCGAGCTATAATAAAATATGACTTGCTTTAGAAGATCAACACAAAACTAATTCATCGCTCCTTGGGGTCCTTTCGCTATCAAGTCATGCCTTTTGGCCTTAAAAATGTTGGTGCTACATATCAACGAGCCATGACTTATATCTTCCATGACATCATGCATTGCATATTGGAAGATTACGTAGATGAACTTCTTGCCAAATCTAAACATCGGGCCAAACACCTGACAGTCCTTAAGGTCATCTTTGACCGCCTCATCAAGTATTGTGTTCACCTTCAACCTAAGAAGTGTGTCTTTATGGTACTTTTAGGAAAACTCCTTGGTTTCATCATTTCTTTGCGTGGCATAGAAGTCAATCCTACTAAAGTGAAGGTTATTCTTGAAATGCCTCCACCTACTAATCTCTGTCAACTTTAAATCTTACAAGGTAAGTTGTAATCTATTCATCATTTTATCTCACAACTTTCCGACCAGCTATCAACCATTTCATCATCTCCTCAAGAAGGATGTCTCATTCAAATGGGATGATGAATGCCACAAATCCTTTGACGCCTTAAAACAATACCTTCTTCAACCACCGGTGCTCATTCCTCCTAAGGATGACCAACCCTTTTACCTATACATTTTTGCTACTGACCATTCCTTAGGTTCCATGCTCGCTCATCGTGACGAGCAACACGAGAGCAAGCGGTTTATTACATAAGCTGTACCCTTTTGGACTATGAAACTAGGTACACCCATGCTAAAAAACTTTGTTTAGCCTTAGTTTTTGTCGCCACTAAACTACGTCATTACCTACTCAACCACAAAACCTTTGACACCACTAAGGTGATCCTCTATATTATATGTACACAAAACCCTACCAACATTAGTTTGCTACATGTTGGCTCATGATTCTTACCAACCTTGACCTCGAATTCATCCATAAAAATTCTATCAAAGGCAAAGCCATCACTAACCAACTGGAAGATGCAGCTCTTTCTGGAAATCAACCCTCTAACTTTCATTTCCCAACAAATCCATTACTACCCTCTCTTTGGACGAGACCACTTACAAAATGACCCTTCTCTTTGATGGTTCCAAATGTCGGCGTGGGGGTGGCGCGGGTGATATCATAATTCCTCTTGGTGATGAACCCATGCCTTTATCTTTCAAACTAGATTTTAATTGCACAAACAATATCACCAAATACAAAGCACTCGTATTGGGCATTCAAACCGCCATCTCCCTAGATGTTAAATCAATTAATATATTTGGTTATTCCCAACTAGTTGTAAATCATTTCAAAGGTATATACCAGTGTCATAATGAAATACTACAAAAGTACAAATTTCATTTCGACAAAATTTTAAATACCTTTTATCGTTACGACATTCAAACCACCCCCATTCTACCAATAAATTTACAAATACCATGGCTTGTCTAGCTTCTCAGATACCCACTTTGCTGTCGACTCCAAAATATTTGTCATGATACAAAGGTTGTAATTACCCTCTTATTTATCTCGTGTTGTCAACTCCATCGGAACTATTGCACCTGACCCACGTGACCTTTGGTATAACTAGTTTGCAGACTACCTTTCCCTTTCCATTCTACCTCCTGACCTCACTCGTAATGGAAAACATTCCTTTCTTAAAGATGTCTCTCACTATGTCATCATGGGTTCTCTCCTTTATGAGCGTAGCTTCAACGGTATTCTCTTATGATGCCTTCTAATTTTTGAGATTCCCTACACCCTCAAGGAAGTTTACGATGGAATTTGTGGAGGCCACTTTAGTGGTTTAGTTGTCACTAAATGCATTCTTTGCCTTATATATAATTGGCCAACCCTAAAACATGATTTTTGTGACTATGTCAAACATTGTGTGAAATTCCAGCAACATGTTAATCTTCATCACACACCTAGTCATACCTTACAGGTCACATGAGACCTTTGGCATTTCTCTCAATGGGGTTTGGATCTCATCGGAGAGATAAATCCTCATTCTTCATAATGCCATCAATGGATTATAACTGCTACTAAATATTACACTAAATGGGTAGAATCCATTCCCCTCATTTCTACAAAATCCGAGAAGATATGTGAATTCATCAACCATCACATCATTTGTCACTTTGGTGTCCCTCACCATCTCATCACTGATAATGGAAAATAATTCAAAAACAAAACCCTACGAAAGTTGTGTGATGCTTTTGGAATTCAAATCAATTTCTTATCACCTTATTACCCACAAAAAAATGGCCAAGAAGAATCAACCAATAAAACCTTGAACAAAATTCTTATGAAAGTAGTTGACGATATTGGGAAGGATTGGCATATGCACATTCCTTTCTCCTTGTGGGCTTACCGCACTAGTATTCAAACTTCAACTATTGCCACACCTTTCTCTCTAGTCTATGGTACCAAGGCTATCTTTCCTCTCAAAGTCCATATTCCATCTCTTCGCATCTCACTACAAGACATGCTCAATGATGATGAATTTTTCCAGGATCATTTAGCACAACTTGAGTTGTTAGATGAATGTTATCTCAATGCTCTTGACCATCTCCAAATATACTAAAAATGTATCAAGAATGCCTATGAAAAACATGTCCAGGAATGGACCTTCTAGGTTAGCGATCTTGTCCTGAAGGAAAATCAACATGTAACCAAAGAAGAGAAAATTAAACAGAGAAAAATTTCTCCTAATTAGCTTAGACCCTATATCATTACTCATGCCTATGGATCAGATGCTTATCATTTGTCTTCACTTGAAGGTAAACCCAAACATGATCCCCTTAATGCCTTACATCTTCAACCATTTTATTGTTGAAATAAAGTCTTATATCACCTTCTGTCTATTGATCGCTCATCCCTTGAGTGTTGTTCACCTTCCATGTTACTGTTTTGAGGATCAACGACTAAACAAGAATCATGTGATTACCCGTCACCTTTCAGCCTTATCTTCAAAATGAGTATTGCGACTCTACTCATAGCATGATTCTCATGGATATTTTTATCTTTTTCATAGATGGAATCCCATGGTCATTCGTTACTTGAAACCATCTCTTTCATATTTAATCTCTATGTACTATGGTTTTGTCTTCTAAACAAGAACTTAATCTTCCTCTATAGTCTTGTCCATGAATTAAATGTCCAAAAACAAAATGGGATTCAACTCCTTGAGTCAAAATTCTAGCAAATAGATGACTCCCTCAAAAGGACATCTCTTATCTCGCCGTTATAAATAGATTGCTCCCTTAAAGGACAGCTATATAAAGTCATTGCAAAAATATAATAAAATGTTCAGAAACTTCCCGCATCGATCAGCTTCACGAAGACCTCAATGAGATAATATACTCATCCCATATAGACTTCCTGCATCGATCAATCTATCAAAAACAAAAAAATGAAGAAAATTATAACATTTTTTCATAGACTTGCCTATTTTTGATAAACATACCATCGTACACTAAGTTACGTTAAACCACCCACTTTCACCTCATTGCCTTTTCACCCTAATTTTCTCTCTGCTCAAGGGACTTGCTGCAACTATGACATTTCATGATCATGTGACTTTCTTCACCCTTAGAATAGTCCATTATGAAATTCCCTTAGGATCTTACGTTCATAAGCCCATCTTTGGTATGGTAGACTCATTAGGATTCTTATCAATTAGGTGGCTCTTTTACCACCTCTTACCATTCACCTTCTTCATTACTTATTGATTATCCTATACAGGACCAGACCATCGACACCTACATTTAAACGAATCAACCATGCCTATCACCTAAGACTCAACCATGCCTATGACCTACACTCAATCATACCTCAAAAACCTACCAACCCATTCCTCTACCTCATCATATTCTTCCCTAACTTATGGGAGAAATACATCACTGAGTCTCCTTTTCATCGGGGCTATATAGGTAGCACTCCAAGGGCATAGGGCCCCTAGAGGTTAGCTTGGCCACCCTTTACTCTAACCATTTTCCCCTTCACTTTCCTATTCACATTCTACTTTAGTCAGTTTCCATTTTATATCAACAATTGGAAATTAAACCAAACAAGCACCAATTAACAAAATTTTTAGCACTTCATCACATCATTCATTTATCATTTTTATATTTCCATCACAGCAAATATTTGGAAATTTAAACCATAACATGCATAAACATCACCATTTGTCTCCTATGTTACCAACAACTTGGAACTTAAATCAAAACCATAAACCATGACTCAACCATGCCTATGGCTGACTCCATCATGTGTAAACCAACCTCACTCCATCATGCCTAAACCGACCTAACTTGATCATGCCTAAATGACCTGAGTCAATCATGCCTAAACTGACCTGACTCAATCATACCTAAACCGAATTGACTCAATCATGCCTAAATTGACCTGACTCCATTATGCCTAAAATGACCTAACTCCATCATGCCTAATTCACTTGGTTTTCACCCATATGCATATAACAATGGAAAATTTTACAACATAAGCACAACATCATACCATAAATATCACCATCTCTATAAAAATCATCATAATCTATGTGTCTATACATATGTGCACAAAAGAAAAATCAATACACATGCCTCTCATATACAATCTCAACATCTTTAGCATGTAGGCCAATGTAATAAATAAAATCTCAAAACTCTCATGTACCTCCTCACTATCTTTGGCACATAGGCCGTTATAAATAAAAATAATACAAAAATCTATATCCTAAATGGATATGGTGACTAATCGTCACCCCACACGATGTCCATACCAGTGTCATCTATCTCCTCCTCCTCTTGCCCAGCGCAAAGTGCCCCGCTAACATCTCTCTACCTCATATGGGTCTCGGTGTAGCATCTTCCGACCCACACTAGGTCTCGGCCTCTATGAGCTCGTCGGCTCACCCTAAGCTTTGTCTTTGGGCTCATCGGCCCCCTGTAATCTATGCACTATGTGTGTGAGATCTAGTCCTCTAACTCGAAGCATGTTGGGCTCAGTACTCACTGTATACGAGGGGACATTTATCCCCGTGATAGTTAAATGGTCACGATAATATCGTGCCTCATTCGGGAATCCCTGAATTTGGCCATCGGTACTTTCTATGATGGTGTCATAAGTATCGGACCATGTACCTATACCATGGGACCCTATCTCGATGTTGTCCGTGCCATAGGACCCGCTTTGAGCCTATGTCAATGCTTATATCGGTGTGTGTGTGTTGTGTCTTGGGCCTATAAGGTCATAATCTATACATGTGCGGTGACCAAATGGCCCTATAACCTGCTACCTATGCTCGTAAGGTGGCCACCTATCCCCCATCTCCATCTCCGCAATGCGAGTTCCTGTCCCTCAGGAAATACTGGGCATATAAAGCCACCACTGTGCTATAATATGGCCACCTGTGCCTTGGACCCTATCAACTTCCCCTGCAAACCTATAATTTGGGCTTGTAAGGTGGCAACCTTCCCCTACAAAGTATCCCTCTAAACTGTAAGGATCTCCAAGTCTAGCTGCCCTGGCCTCGGTGGTGCTTCTCGTGAATCGCGTCTTGACCACCAATGCTTGTATCTATCTGTAACCCTGACATCATCAATCTTCCGGTCCACTACCTGATACTCCTACCCTGTCAGAATTTTCAGCTATGGTAGAGGCATAGGCCTCTCCATGTCATCTCTCATGTATTGAGGAAATGGTGGAGGCACATCCTGGGGTAGCCCAAACTGCTGTTGAACCCTATCTACGGGTATCATCTCATGCTCTCTGGCATGATGCCCCTCTATCCATCTGAGCACCTGTAACTCATCCAACTCTATCACCATCTTTTTATATGATGAAAATCCAACATATGGCCTCCAGATAATGTCTACTCTAGACAACCCCTCTAATATACACGAGTAGTATGCTACATCGCGTGTAGCTCGGGTAGCCCTGTGCTCTCCAACAATAGGAACCCAACACCTGTAGCCAACTCAAAAAAATCCCACCTCAAATATATCAGGTCAGGGCATACCAACGAGACACACACATACGATGTGCTCATATGCCCAATAGTGGAGAAGAAAGGTGCAGCACAAACTGAACCTTTGTAACCTCCCGTAGGCCCATAAATCCCTGTATAACTACACCAAGTATGCTGGTGCCCAAGAAAAATGGGTCCTATCCTCCATCATGTCATGGAGAACCCCATCAAATCCCATGGTAATATTCCACTCTCCACATCCGAGAAACACAAAATAATAAACTACCTCCATGATCAAGACCACTAATCTTATCTCTATAGGATGGATCACGTACATATCGCCATAGCTCAGTCTCTTGCTATAAAACCTCATCTTTATCATCCCTCCCCAAAAACCATCAACATCAGCTCCTCTTGATTCCTCTAAAGAAATAGAATATACCTATGTCCCCACTATCAAGAATCGCAAGATCCTATACCATCCTATAAGGTGATGTGATCTCACCTATCGGCAGATGAAATGTGTTACTCATGAATCCCATCGTCGATGAGTACGACCATCAAGCTCGGCTCCCAAACTATGTGCCTATATCATCTTACCCTAATAAGGATGACATCGTAATGTGACACCACTCCTCTGCTTTGTCATGATCCCTCATACCACTAATAACAAAGGTAGTACTCTATCTCTCATCCACAACTAGTCCCTAGCCTGCACCCAACAAATCATACCATTCTTAAACCTTCACCATACCTAACACATCTCTTACCCAAAAAACCTATTCCCAAACCCTTATTGCTTATTGTACCCCAACCCTACATATTACCCCTTTTTATAGCCATCTACTCATACCATTTATACCTATTACCCTAATTATTCTGAATAAAATTTCCTTTCCACCTAATTATCTATCTTTTTAATCCCGCCCTACCTTGTTTCTTGATCTATTTTTCTGAACTCGAATGGCATCAGTCCATCATGACAGGTAATGGTCACCTACTACTTGACTGATGTTGGCCAATGCCAACCGAGATGTCGCCAATGCCAACCAATGTTGGCCAAATCTTGATGGCATTGGTCACTATCGCAGTGACCGAATCCAAAAACCCCCTATTTCTCCCAAAATTCTCAAATCTAACCTAGAACCCTATCCTACCTTACCCAAACCTAACCTAAAACCCTCCCCACCCCTATTTACCCTACCTAGGACCTCTCTCCTCCTCATTACAACACTTTAACAAAAAAATTCAAAATTATACCCCCCACGACACGCTTTTACCCAACACCAATTTTACCAACGTATTTTAACAAAAATTACAAATCGGGTTCAAATCCTACCTCATCGTTGTGTCGTCAAATCGGCATGGTGGTACATCTAGCCACTACACCGGTGGCCCACCCAAACCCTCTCCCACCTTTTTCATGCCCAAATCACCAAATCCACTCCTTTACTCCAACCAAGCAAATTGATTCCCCTAAGCTCATAGAACTGTATCCCTAGCTCCTCTCACCAACTCGTACTCTCCACCTCAGCCAGGTACAATGCCTTGTCCTTCTCTCTTGAAAAAATTTAAAATTTCAAACAAATTTGTCATTTTCTCCAATGTCACAACACAATAATGATCTCGTCAAATACAAAAATTTTATTTTATAAAAACCCGACGACTTTGTGATGCCGACCAGATTTTTTCCTAGCCAATTGACTTTGGTCACCCTATAACCAGCATCGGTCACCCTTTAAGCTCTTTTTACCTTGTTAAGCTTCCTTTTACGTGCCACCATTAGTGTCAACGCACCTTTCATTATCCCAAACACCTATTTACCCATACCCATAAGCCCAAACTACCCTTCAATTTATGTATGTTGCATCTTAGGAGTTGTTATTGTACCTATACCTTATCCTTACCCATGCCATGACCTATTTACCTTAAACCAACCTACTTGGTGTGACCATTGACCTTATGTACTCATTATACCTTGCGATGTTGTTACCTACATTTTTTTAGCCTAACAACCATACCTTTCCTATTGTCATGCCATTTATCCCGACCCAAACCTTTGGTGTACCAGAACATACCTAAACGTTCCTACACCTGACCTACGTTGTGTTTCTGGACCATATCCTATACCTTGGATACCTGAATCACTTCACCCTTGTTTGGATAAACCTATCGACCTTGGACGATGTATATTTTGCAAGCTCTTCAACCTGGTACCATATTGCAATCTATACGTGTGTGTGTGTATTTGATTTTCATTACCCATGACCTGATTTTGACCCCGCCTATTACCTATTACCTAACTTGACCATCACCCTTTCCCATAGTACTCATACCCTTTCCCACCTATCTTCACCAACTACACATTTATCAAACCACTCACTAATTCCGTATTACACCTCATCAGTGCCTAGTTTGAGGGGGATCACCTTCACCCACACATGGGGCAATCACTTCCTATTTTTGTCAGACGTCACTTACCAATACAAGCTACACAACAAAAAGGAAAAATGTAGACACCAAAATTGGGTCACACTCCCCTTGGTCCCTTTTCGAATAGCCAACTTAAACATATTCACCTAACCATGACCCTTTTACCCCACATTAATATTAGTTTAATTATTTATAATTAAAGTAATACTCATCCTCACTTCATTCATTATTTAATTACCTTTATTCAAACTAATTTCCACCTCACCTAGACACCTCATCCCACCACCTCACCTAGACACCTCATCATGGACCTATTCTTAGCATGTTTCCTAACTAACTAGGACTCAACCTTTTCTTACTTTAATTAACCAAGACTTAGTCTAACCCTAAAAATCACATTTATATTCCTCCTCTAGCAACATTCTTGCTTATCTAAGTGTAAAACACCATTTTAGACCCGACACCAATGGGTATAACTAGAAAAAGATAGTCGGGATTTGCTATTTTGGGAAATCTAGGATTTCTTGCCTTAACCAATGGCGGTCAATCCTAAACCAATGTTGTTCACCATAAACTATCATTGGTTACCATATATTATTTTTGGTTACCTTTTTTGAGAGGATTTCCACATTCTCAAGTTTTAGAATGAAGGATACCTACATGTAAGCAAGAACTAGAGCCCTTTTGCACATCCAAATAGCCATAGCCATCACCTAGATGGATTTGAAGTTATTTGTATTCATGGTAGCATTTTGGGAAGCATTGTTGTGGCACTAAGCACCATTCCACAGGTCAACCATCACCATCATCCACCCATCAAATCTACAAACACCAGTATGTGTATCTCTAACCTACATCATTACATGCATATCCATATTACAAAGTTGTTTCATATGTGTTTATAAACATCTATTTGCATTTTTCATCCCACCCTTGTTACCTTCATGTAAATCAAACCATTCCATCACCCAAAATAATTTAATCACATATCCTTGATTCCTTAATACATCGAGTGCCCCAACACTATTGAAAACCTAGCCATTTTCCCTCACACCCACTGTCTTACCTCAAAAGGTTCTCAAAACCTAGTTTATTGAATTTATACTATCCCGCCTTAACCATCATCGGTTCTCTCTTAACCTTTGTCATTTATACCTCACGACGTTTGTCTCGTATCTGGAAATCCTACCAATTACGAAGCTTAAAACCTACATCCAAGAAACCCATGCTACCCAAAATCGACCACGACTTGTTCCAAGTACCTTGATTACCTACCCTACTTCCAAATGTGATCAAAACCTATCCTGTTATATTAGATTTTCTTATTTTATTTGGATGAGATACCTAAATCATATCAACTACAATAGGACACTATTTATTTATGACATTTCTTACATTAACTTGTATTTTTTTAACTCTCTTTTGTGTTCTTGTTGTGTATTTCAGGTAGTTCCTCCTAGCCAAAAGGAAGCGCTCACAATCAACATTGGATCAAGAAGTTAGAATGTGCACACAAACTTTAAACCGAGCATCACAATAGGTATTCCTCCTTGGCCCATCACCCTATCTGTTTTGTCAAATCCATAAAGAAATCGGTGAAACACCAAGTCTTTTAATTGTATCTCCATCATTTTTCCTTGAAATACTTTAGACTTAGATGTTATGAGGAAGACATCCACAAATTAATCATTGATCATTCTTGTAAAATACATGTTGGTGAGAAAAAATTTCAAGGGACAAATTAGTGGGTTTCTAACCAATTCTCTAGGATTCTAAGTCCCTCTACTTGGGTGGTGTAGCTCCACTTTATTGTGAATGAATAGAAATAAAAATTCGTTGTTGGCCAGGAGTTCGGGATCCAATGAGCACACTCCACTGCACCCACAAAAATTCTTACAATGGGTTGTAAGGGAGGAATATTGGTGAATGGGGGAAGGTGAGTTAAGAAATTAGATAAGGAGAATTAACCCTACGAGTAGAAAATCAAATTCTTGCCAAATCTAATTAGAAAGTTCACATCCACAATTTGTAAGAAAGAAACAACAAGATTATAGTGTCAACGATTAGAGGAAACCATGCACACAAATTTTCACACATTCATGAATCATGAAAGAAAAAAATCCCTTTCTTTATTGACATTTTCATCAAGTTGTACAATGTAGGAAATGGAGGAAAATAGTGAAGGAAATTGGAAGAATTTTCTCTCTTTCTTAGCTCAAAGAAATACTCTCTCTTGAGTGTAAAAATTGACAACCCTTAAGAATGAGGGTATCATTACATTATATAGAATTAGAAATGACTTTTCAACTCCCCCACATGACTCTTCATTTCCTCATTCATCTCATGACTTTTCATCTTCCTAAGACTTAGGAAATTAAGTTCCCTTTTTATAAAACAAAGGGACTTTTTACAATTCAACTTTATAAAGTCACTTTAATGAATAAGATGAGATATCATGATTACACATAACAAAAAATTAGAGGGGAAGAAAAAGCTGAGATAAGGAATGGAAGAAGAGAGAGAGAGAGAGTACTATTATGAAGATTTTCTGTATGAATGAAGGACTTTCGTGAAGTAATAACGATGGAATATCCATGCGATTGAATGCCTTGTTGAATCTTGTTACTACTAGTATCACTTTTTGTTCCTGAGGGAGATGGAAAAAATTGCGCAACTTGATGTAATTTTCCACAAGGAAGTTGATGTTCCTACATTTCAAGTACTAATTATGATATCTCTCTAAAGTGATGGATATGATTGCACATATCTCTAACAGATATTCCAATGTGTTTTCTATGAATGAGAATGGATCTCTAGCCTCTGTCTTGACTTGGTTCTCAAATTATTTCAACAGGTCATCTGTTGAAGTATCTAGGTTCATTGTTTGTACCCCAATCTTTTGAATCGAGCATTTGTATCTTTTTGTATCTTCTTAACATCCTCTTCATATGATTCTATCTCGTCGATGGCATGCTTGATCAGTTCATATTGAGTGAACAATACTTGGGCCCAAACTTGAGACAAATCCTCTTCGCATATGAGAAGATGCCTTTAGTCACTAGAAGAGATGACTTGACCTTGCCCATCTCCATAACCAATGAGTATACCTGGTCCCAATGGTTATTTTCTGCCTTGATCACCTCCCTAGTTTTGATCACTTTCATTGTTGTGTTGTCCACATACTTGTTCGGGTTATCATCTCTAAAAGTAATGTTTTTCCTTTCTCAAGAATCATGTCCACCCATTTTTTTCTCTTCCTTTCATGGTTAATGCTCAAGTCTTCCTAATGGACTCAAGATCAATTTTGCTAACTAGAGTGACTTCCTCATTAGGGGGCACATTGGTGATGATAGGATCCAGGAGCCCTTGGACATACGAAGTGAGTGTGTGAATATGATTTTTTTCTGATCCATACTTTCTTTGTATTCTGAATTATCATGACAAGGTGAGTGGAAGATTCCTAATATAGGTGCATATCACCCTCATATGTCATTGGTCCCAAGGAGATGGTGCTCATCTCATAGTCGGGAGGATTCATCTCTTCAACAGGCTTAATGACCTTTAGTTTGACTATCTCCACTTGATGATTTCCCAAGGTACCACTATAGAATTGATTTGACCATCGAAGCAATGGTTGAGAAGTTAGGGATGGTTTCTTGTTCATGCAGTGTTAGTTCCCATTATTATTGTCTCTTATATCCATGGGAATATTTCATTGGATTCTGGATCAATAGTGAGCATGATCACAACTCCTCGCTCTATCTCGGGGAGGTGGGATCAGTAAAGGTGAGACCGGTCAAAGCAATAGTAGATGGAGGGCCTAGAGACTGCATTACAAGGTGGGTTGTTCGGTTGGATCAATTTCCCCTCATTTTAGGTCCACCATAGGTATCTCTCTCATTTTGAATTTCTTATGCCATCTCTTGTAGTGAGGGCACTCGGGTTCTTCAACTTCTCTCTTCAAACTCCCTCCCGAATGGGTGACCTCGTGGCCTAATCCTTAGTTTTTAAAGATAAATGGTATGATGTTTACCTATGGAAGGATAGAAAATTTTCTAATGTGAGGAGACTATCCCTCTTCTTCTTGAACTATTTCAATATATTGATGAAAACCTCTACACATTCCTTGATATTGCAGATTAATGCACGCTCTCCGCACTGTGGGAGAGGAGAGGCTTGACTGTAGGGTACTTGGGATAAAACAATTCAGAACCATATTTGGGAACACCATCTTCATATCATTTGAACCTGAATTTCCTCGTCTTCCCTATAGTCATCCTCATATTTTCCTAATCACCGACCTCATACTTGTTTATGTAATTATCCCAGAAGTATTTGATATGAGGTACGTGGCACAAGTATGGAAAATGGAAGGATTATGGATTTTCCCTGAGATTGAAGTCTGCCCTAGAAATATATGATTGCATACTAATGGGTGTAAGTGTAGCTTCAACATTGGTGGCATCATGATGACTCTTACATGTGAAAATAACCATTGAGAGAGGTAAGGAAACTTGATTTTTCTTTCTACTCTTGGTTTATGTTCACATGAACCATTATTCTGCAAAGATCCATCAACAACATCTAATCACTAGGCTAGTGGGGAAACCTCTACGGATCATGATCGAATCCAACCACCTTAATGTAGGATAATTTGGAGAATTGGATGAAGTTTGACCCATACTTTTTAATCAAGGTAGTGGCCAGAGATGGCATTCTCAAGTGTTGACTCCCATCTTGTAGTTTTACTATGAACATTGTGAATGCATCGTTCACCCTGGTGTAATGTTCATTGCTTTCCCTCAAGGTTAGTTATGGATATCTCTTGAACACAGGAGCCTTCTGAAGAACATTTTATGTGGGAACCAAAACTTTTAATGATCTTGTGTTTTCCAAGGTTTAAACAAGATATGAAATCATGAAAAATATTTTTGAAGTATGGACCTAAAGCAGCTGGAAATATAAGCCATCACTTATAAGTTGCACCCAATCAATAATTTTCCTTCCCTCAATGATTTTTGTGATGAAAAACACATTCCAATCATGAAATTTTTTTGCTTTCTTCACCCATGACTCAACTCAAAAGAAAAATCATATCAGAGAAGGCGTTGTGAAACTCACTATGACAGAGGACTTTTGAGGTGTGACTAAGCTTCCTCTCATGCTTCATCCAAGAGCCAAGATAAATATCTTGGAGGTATGAATCCTTCTTAAACCATTCCAATATTGTGAAATATTTTGTGATTATGACCATCTCTTTCTCGATTGGGATCTACAAACCCTGTGATATGGCTCTTGGATTGAGCACTGTCATGATTGAATTGTCATATGCCCCGATTATTCGGTATCGGTTCATAGTGTTGGGCCTAGGACAACACTAGCTTGATGTTTTTTAGGTACTGAGGATGGCCACTAGATGTATAAAACCATTGCTAAATATAATTTCTTCCATTTGTTCCCTTGGCCCACTAAACATATTGTGTTTGAGTTCCTTCATGTCCATGTGTGTGATATTGTTATCACCCACACTCAGGTACTCGATTTGAGAGATGAAGCAGCCTCTGCGGGACATTGAAGTTGATATTCATGGTGGTAAAAATTAGCGATATGAGTTACTATGGAGGTAGTAGCAAATTTTACGCCCTTTGAAGCCAAAAGCTGTTATTTTTAGAAAGTTGGTCCCAATAGCCACTATTTTGGGCGGTGTGATTTTTGGTCTTAGTTCTTTCACTTTGAAGTGTTTCCTTCATATTTCAATATTACCATAGGTACTTGGGGTTTATTTATGTAACTTTTCATTTTTAGAAAGTTTTTTTATTTTTCTTTTTCGACTCATGTGCCCTAGTTTTAAGTTTGTGCAACTTTCACTGTTCTTCTCTTCTGAAATATTTTACCTTTTTTAGAAAATTAATAAAAATGGAAAGTTTAGACAAGTGAAAATTTATATTTTTAGAATCTAAAAATCATCTTCTATGATTGATGATAAAATTAGAGATTCTTTCTGGATTTTTTCTCTTTGATCACTATTCAAATTTTTTGTTCAATCCTATGCAAGGTTTTGCATGGAAAATGACCAAAAAAAACACTCTAGGGAAGAAATTTTTGAAAGGATACTGTAAAAAAATTGGGCCGTAATCAATAATTTTTATTTTTTCTTCTCCAAGGCACCTATATGATGTATTTCTGCCCAAATTTTCACAAATATCGAGCACACGGTTTGGAAGATATGAGTGTTTTCTTGTTTTAGAGCCTAGGGTTTATAGCAGCTCATACTCTTGAGTTCGATTGAAAATCCTCTCTTATTTCATTATAGTAATGATAGAAGATGATGAAAATATGATGGAGGTGTTGTATAAGTGTGGCAGTAGCAGATATGGAGGATTGGAGGAAGAATCGGAAGTTAGATAAAATTTGTGCATGTGTGTGAAGGAAAACAATTTGGTGGCAACACAAAGAAACACAAAAACTTGTATATTTTTATTGTTTAGGGAGAAGAAAAATTTTGTGCACCAATTGAAAAAATTTCTGGTTCACTTGGTTCAAAAAATTATATCCCTTCCCCAATGTTACAATTGTCACTACAGGATTGGTAGTTGGGCTTGAGCGAAGGGCTTAAAATTTTCACCTTTTTCACTGTCAAGGTTACACAATGAAGCTGTGGGATTAAGAAGATGAAGAGTGAATTTTATTACACTTGTTACACCAAGGATTGGTGCACTTGGTTCAAAAAATTACACCTCATAATGATTGGGCCATGTGGCGGAGCTTTGTTGGTCGGAGCGAGAGCTAGGAAATAGAGCATGAGGGGCTCAACTTGCGAGACGGGGGCTTAAATGAGGTCGTGTTGGGGTCAAGGGATCAATTGGGAATGGGGTGAATTTTATTACACCTTTTGTGTAAAATGTTTGGTGTAATTGGTGCAAAAAGTGTGCCACTCTCCCATTGGTTGGATTTCCAACCCTAAAAATTGACTAACTGTTAAAGGTTTACCTTGGGAGTCACTTTTCGAGATCATATCTCGAGATCCAAGAGGAGTTTTTGATGAAATTTTATATTATTCCACCTGAAAATTACCTTTTGAATCCAATTTCTTGGGTCTTAGATCTTAATTTTTCCATTTTCTACCTGAAATATAGGGATTTTTCCAGGGCTCCTAGGTTGTGCATGTAAAAAACTTACTGTGGACATAGTGTGCCTAGGTGTTGTGAAAAATATGATTTTACCATCCTCTAGGTATTTGAAATACATTTTTATTATATTTTTTGACTCTTAAATCCTTTTGGGTCTCCTGAAATCACTTCATGAAGCTCAAGGGTTGTTTCTGCATTATGCATTATTTAAGCCTCCAAGATCCCTTTTGTCGAAATTGCTCCAAAACCTTCAAAACCTCCCAGAATCTTCCAAAAATGATTACACAATATCTTTAGCTCTGTGATACACCTCCATGATGATTTTAGGCCTTTCTCTCTACTCCAGGGGTGTGCACCAGTTTCAGGAAGATTAGAACATGACATTTCCCAAGTTTGCTAGAAGGCTTGTTATAGACACCTAAAATCCTCTTACGCAGTTTTAATACTAAAATTGAACTAATTACCCACTTTCCTGTCATTTTTCGTAATAGTTATCAAATTTTTTATAATTATCTAACATTCCCCTTCTTATTCATTAATTAATGACCTTTCGTTAATTAACTAACCCCTCCCCATTCTAGATGCCAATTAACGACCTTTCATTAGTTATAATCCACTTCTAAGTGATTAATTAAACATTATTAGTTAATTATGCCTTCTATTTTAATCAATAAATCCCTTTTATTGGTTAAAATCCCCTCTTACATCCCCCAAATCATGTTAATTTTCCTCTAAAAAGCTTCTATAAGCTCATCCATACCTATTAATTAATCACATTTGATTAATTAAACCCCTCCCAAATCCCATAAAGTGCACATCCTTTATTAGACATGAATATCCTTTGTATTTCCTCTTTGGGATTTGTCCCACATCCACCAAATTTCTAGCCTTTCCCAAATAGACAAGCTATATAAGGAACCTTCCTCCTTCCCTTTTTCCTTGCACCTCATTTGTATTAGTAAAAACTATAGGCATTTTGAAGTGAGTCAATCTCCATTTTTGGAAATAGCTATTTCATCCTTGCATCTATTCTCTTAAATTAAAGAGCATGGGAAGATCAAAATATGGCCTTGTATCCACTTCTTTTTGATATCTCATCGTCAATTCTTGTGGCAAATAACACCAATTTCATTGTTAGGTGGTCTAATGAGGTTCATACTTCAAATAGCAATCATAAAGAGTAGGAATGGTTTAGCATTTAGTTGTTTATGCACTGAAGAAGTTGTTTTCCCTTAAGCTCTTATCATGATCATATTTTTTTATTAACTTGTCTTTGAATCTATTAGGTGTTAGTTTCATTTCCATTGGCATAGTTAGTTTTACATGTACACATATGGCACACCCGGTGGGACTTACTCCATTGTCCTAAGCATTTTATTTCAAGCTTTGTTAGTTTTGTCTCAATTTTGGCTAACCTTTATTATGCACATGTTAAATAACTTAAATTCCTTGATGTATTTTGTTAACTTTACATGTGTTGAGTCTCTTTTGTAGGTCCAAAGGAGATGGGTTGTTGTTAATTTTGGGTTAAGAGAACAAATTTTTGACCTTTTGACTTTTTCTTGGCTAAATTACATGTTCATGACATCATTCTAGTGCCCTACACTACTATCATATGCTAATCATTCTTGTTGAAATGGTCATGCTATCGTGCTTCTTTTATCTATCAATTTCTTCTATGTTTCACCCCCACCCCGCGCTATTGCTTCTCTAGCTATGTTACCGCAACACTATTTTTATATCTATCTATATTCTTTTTCTAGGGCTGCATTAATGTCACTAGGGCTGGGTATATGTCTCTCTTCCCACGTTAGTATCGAGTTTTTCTGCTATCATTCTCGTGTCCTATATTAGACCCGTATTATTGTGTTCGGGCCACATTTTCATAACTAGGGATGTGCTTTCTTTGTTGTTAATGTTGTGCTACTATTGAGAGGCTCAAGCTAGTGTGTTCTGTTGGGATCTATTTTCAAGGTTTGTAAGATTTTTTCTTTGACATTTCTAACATTTTGCAAGTTTTTAATGGTATTTTCTATTTGTAGGGTGTTTTGAATCATTTTTTGCTAACTTGTTTGATGTTTTTAATGAATTTCATGCTTTCATATCTTAGGATAGAGTTGTGTATGCTCTTCCCTCACACCTTTTAGGTGATCTTGGGAATCAGAAACAACTCTAAGCCTTCTTGCATTTACAAACACTTCATTAAATTCATGGTTAAGGGAATGAACAACAATTGGTTAAAACAAGTTGCCTAGTCATTTGATTTACAAGCTTTTCCATTTTCGATATAGTTGGGTTACTTGTTGTGTATGCTCTTCTCTTGCATCTTAGGACAATATTGAGAATAAAAAGAAACATTTAATCCTCTTTCATGATGTTTTAGATCTTATGGAAAACTATTAAACTTCGCATACATGACCAATACTCATTTTTCAAAGAAAGAAAATACAGTTTGTTGCAGGTTGCCAATGGTGTACAAAACCAAACTAAGACAAAAGATAAAAAAACACACCATTATTCAAAACATTGTATTTATAGGTTTAGTTAAGAGCTACAGATCATCTTCTTTAACTAGGGGAAGTATCTTTGCATAAGCCATAAAACTCATTATGAGGATTACCCTAGGAACCCCAAAGTAGTCCACACCTTGAGGGAACTAGTGGAAGAAACAAGAATCTCCTGTTTACCCACTTGACTAGTGAAAAACCCTTGTGAGATAAGCTTCAAGCTACCCGTATGAGGCCTCATTCATTAATTTGATTGTGGGGTTATGGTCCACCTCTCTAGAAGAAATTCTATATGTGTGTACCTCTCTTAGGTAGGAATTGGCAAGTGTTGCGGACAAAAGCCTAGGAAACCATTTTACACAGGGGCCAACTTTACCAAAACCAATCATGTTTCAAAGATATCTCACAAAGTAAGAATTTTTTTAGAGTCAAAACCTTGTTAGTCGAACAAGGGGAGATTCCATTAAAGTTTGAGCCTAGTGTTATTCATCATGAAATTTTTGAAGTGTTACTTTGTCCTAGTTTTTCACTTGTCCTAAGACAAGGAGAAACTCTGTCAAAGTTATGCCAAGTATTTTTCATCACCACTTGGTCTACTCCTTTGTTTTCTTATTTCCCTTTTGGGAAAAAATAAAGCATACATACAAAGTGTTACTCAAGATTGTGTCCACCACTTTTTCACCCGCTTACATCCTTCCTTATTGTGACTGCAATAGTAAGCATTGAAAGTGTGTTGGTACATCCTCAAATCTTGAGTAGCCTTGTCTTGATACCCACGTCAAGACATTTCATCATAGTTAGGATTGCTTCATCATTGATCTTCCCTTGAGGTGTTATGTTTCTCACATCATCTTGATATAATTTTGATACTTACATCTTGTTTCTCGTAAACTTGATTTAAGTGTCTAGATTGTATCATTATGTTGCCCGCACCTTAACAACTCCTTGGTATACTTTGACCTTGTTTCCTTCCAAACATTGCCTTAACCTTGAAAAGTGTTTTTGTTACATTATTCACGTTGTATCAATATTATTTCGATACTAATATCTTATTTTTCCGCAAAGCTAGATTAATGTATCTAAGTGGTATTATTATGTTTCTCACATTTGTAACTTCCACTTTTTGGGATTTAGGCCTTGTTTTTATCTAGATTGGTTATAGTATACTTTGAATTGGAAGTCACTTCAACCCCTTGTTAATACTTACACCTTTTTTATTTTAAACTTGACTTAAGTGTTGACATTGTGTTGATCATCTTGTGTCAAACTACCATTGAGACATATTTTACATAGGGAGTAGTTTCTTATAGATTGGACTTATGTGTCGAACTTGCTTGATTGTTCCTTTTGATCTTTCATCTTGAAGACTTATTTCCTAGGACAATATTTTTTTATCCTTTGGTCCTTTGGTTCCTTATTCTTTGACCATTGTTGAGCATTCTTTTGTTACTTTTTACATTCGTCATGCACTACGTTTTAATCTAGTTTTTTTGTGTCCTTGATCACATTTTGAAAAAACCTTTGTAAAAAATTTTGTTATGCCCCTATCACAAGGATGGCATCCAAGAAATTAGGGTCTAATCCTTTCATTGGTCATAATTTAGGACCCCTTTTCTCCACAAAAAGAAGTAGAAGACCTAGTTGATCATAGTGGTGATGAATTAGACTCACCATGGGATGAGTTTCAATTTGATCCCACTCACTTGGATGATTTCCTTTACCTTAATAGGGATAGAGTACTCACACAAGTTATAGAATTAGGTGCCAAGATGCCACAAGAAAATGAATTTATTGCACCTACCAATAATGTCCACGAGGAAGAAGAAGTACAACATCCTCCTCTCATTAATATGGATGACATTATAAACCCAGGACATGCTTCTACTTCAGGTCCCCAAAACAACAACAATGAAAATGAGGTACCTAAACACATGAGTGGTTATCAATTACCACCTCTTAAAATACCTTACAAATTTAGGGTGGAGCGTGAGCACAAAGAAAAACCTCCTCCACATGACAACCAAGAAGAACCCCAAAATGATGAAGTTACTATACAACAACTGCAAGTCCTTAGTCAACAATTAGCTAGCTTGGCTTCCCATGTGCATAGGGACATGAAAAAAGAAACACATCAAGAAAAACCTAAGGGAAAACATAGTGAAATTCATACTGAAAAACCAAGAGGGTGAAACATCAAAGTATAGCTGGGTATACATACCAGCTTCCCCTACCAAAGATCAACTCTTCACACAAGAGTTACAGTCCATGAAAATTATACTCACAAGCCTTCAGGAAAGTAATGTTGGGCATAGTAAAAAATACCAATACGAAGAGCTATGTCCTTACCCCTTTGACAAAGCTATGCTACACACACCATTCCCTAAAAAATTTTACTTCCCAAAATTTGATAAGTATAAAGGTAAAGGTGACCCACATGATCACATCAAAGACTTCTACATGGCATGTCAGGAAGTAGCCTACAGTGACAACTACCTTATATGCTTATTCCCACATAGTCTAGGGGTCAAGCTTTAGAATGGTTTCTTCACATACCTAAAGGGTCTGTCTTTACATGGCCGAATTAGTGGAAATATTTGTATGCCATTTTTTCATTCAACGTAGAAAGTGACATTACCATGTTGGACTTGTGTAGCACTAAAAAAGACCAAATGAGAACTTTGCTAGTTTCTTACAATAATAGTGTAGGTTGGCTAGTCGTTTCCCTTATTCAATTCCAGAGAAACAACTAGTTAGCATTTTTATACCTAATATAAATCCAGACATTTCTTTCCATTTGCAAATGCATTGTGTCAATAACTTTAAAGAGGTTATAGAAAAGGGAATCCAAATCGAAAAGGCTTTGTTAGCTAAAGGGACATTGAAACCCTTTTCAAAAGACAACCATGCATCCAAACCTACGGAAAAACCAAAATTATTCAAAAATAAATAAAAATATCATAGGAGATGGTATAACTGATTCAAAACATATCCAAGCAGTTCAAATTGGTCCTCCTTTCAAACTTACTAAGGGACCTATTCAACCCATAGTCAAACGTCAAGTGTTCACTCCTCTCACAGACTATTTTTCCACAATCCTAAAACAGTTAGACACAGTGAACATGGTTTAGTATCCTAACACAATACCCTATGGTGATGATGCACCTAAACCATCATGGTATAAAGACCATGAATATTGTGAGTATCATCGTGTCAAAGGTCACAAAACAGACAAGTTTCTAAAATTGAAACACTTTATCCAGGATCTTATTGACAGTGGAGAAATTGAGGTTGATTCACCTGAACCTAACCAAGAACCTAATCAAAAGTTAGGAATTTATAAATAACCTTTCCCTAAACATGAAAACAAGGAGAGAAGAAGTTAGATCAGGGTCAATCTTCTAAGAACTACAAAATTTCCAACTACATTTACACCCAAACTAGTAATCTATTTGATTCACTTATTGGTTGTGTTATTTCCTCTAATGAGCATGTAAACACTATAAGAATCAAGAACCAAGATTATGTCGTGGCAACACAATGCACTCATCTTGTAATTCCAAAACCTCCTCTACCTACCCCTCAAGATGGTTGATATGATCTCTTAGAATAGATTGAGAAGACCATTGCTAATATTTCGATCTTATATCTTCTTAAGATATCAAATGTTCATAAATACATCCTCTATAAAACACTTCAAAGGGGTCAAGAGTGTCAACAGATATTGATCCTTCGCACCTCTAAGTAGTGGTCACGCATCTTTCTCCTAGTGAACACCTTAATTTTAGCCAAAATGAGGTTCCACATGATGATTATACACACAACTTACCCCTATACATTGAAGTATTTTTTACTCACAAAAAGATAAAAAGGGTGCTTGTGGATAATGGGTCTGGTTTGAATATATGTACTTTGAAGCTAGTTAAGAAATTGGGATGCATAAAGGCAGACCTAGAGTCTCATATCATTACCATCACATCCTACAACAATGTAGAATGTGAGTCAGCTGGTACTATAATATTGCCTATGGAAGTGGGGCCTACATATCACGATACCAAGTTCCATGTCCTAGACTTGGAACTTCCCTATAACATGCTCCTTGGCCACCCATGGATCCATGTCATGTAGGTTGTACCATCAACCTTCCATCAATGTATCAAGTTATACCATGAAGGACAAATAATTACTATTCAAGGAGATTTGAAACCATTTGCACATTGTAGAGCGTTGCATAGCTTCTCTCACACATCCTATGAATGTCATTCTATGGTACTATTATACCACTTCAATATAAAGCTCTCACTTCTTGTGTTGATCTAGACACACTAAGTTCCTATGATAAATACAATTCCACATCCATTTCTCCCTTTGCTTCATGGGAGATGAAGGTCATTGATAATGGTTGAGAGAATATAACCTTCAACAAGCCCTACATGTTTCTAATCTCTCCCTATCACCCAAGACATATGGTAGGCCAAGTTACCAATATAAGTGGTCCCGAGAAAAAGTACTATTGAGAAATTTCTTCCTGGTGGCCTCCTAGCAAATGAGAAAATGTTGGATTCTCCCATAACCTGGATCCCTGAAGACACAACGGCTTCCTACTACCAAGCTCCAAAATATGCCATACCCAAAAAATGATGTATGCCATGGGCTACAAAGGATACGGGTGTGGTATAGATGAACAAGGTATAAGAGAGCCCATTCCAACCCCACATAATAAGATGGAGAGATACGACATCGGTATTAGACCTTATGGATCTCATCCTATGAATATTGATGCTACCTCTTCTGAGTGTGAGGATAACTCTACTGATTCAGATAGTGACACAGATTCTTGTCATAGCCAATATGAGGATCTTTCCTCTATGAACCTTTTCCTTGATACAATCGTCCTTACCTTGTCACATTTTGTTCCCCAAGTAAACCTTTTCCATCCCACTCTTGTTGACTAGGACCAACAACTTCATGTACCAATCAATCTCTTTGAAAATGATGAGGCAATCATTGAATTCTTGGGTATCTGTGATAGCATTCCAATTAGTGATCACAAGAAAGGTTTCTCCATCAACTTAGACACGTGTGTATTTTAGGGAGGAGGCTGAGATGTGTGGTCAGAAAAATTTAAAATAAAGTGAGGGAAATTTTTCTTCTAAAAATCCTCAAAAGTCCAAGATGCATAGTGAAAACCTCTTTGAGGCACTAGTGATAAATGTAAAAAATCAATGGACATACAAAGTGACCACACCAAGGGTGAAAATATCATTGAGATGCCCTTGGAAGAATATCTCAATCTCCCCCGATCCTACGTGCATGGAGGATACATCCAAGATGCTTGTGGAGGAGACCATTGATGTCAATATAGGAACAAAAGACAACCCTAAAATGGTCAAGTTGGGAGCTTCACTCTCAAAGAAAAGAAAAAATACCTTTGTAATGCTTCTACAAGAATTTTCAGACATATTTGTTTGGTCTTATGCATATATTTGTGGCTTGGATCCATCCTTGGTGGTGCATAACCTTTTTTTCACGCAAACTCAAATACCATCAAACAAAAGCTTCAAAAGATGCTCCCACGTGTCACCCTCTTGGTTAAAGAAGAATTGGAGAAATTATTGGAAGTAGGTTTTATCAAACCTATTGATTACTCGGAGTGGATCTCCAACATAGTAACAAATTTTAGAGACATAAATAAGGCATGCCCAAAAGATGATTTTCCTCTTCCTAATATTGACATGACTGCTCATTCGACCGCAGTTACGAAATTTTATCCTCATGGATGGATTTTCTAGTTATAACCAAATCAAAATTGTAGAATAAGATCAACACAAGACTACCTTCACAACCCCTTGGGGGACATTCTATTACCAGGTTAGGCCCTTTGGTCTCAAAAACACAAGAGAAAATTATCAAAGGGCTATGACCGTGATCTTCCATGATATGGAGAAGTTATTGGTAGTAGGTTTTATCAGACCTATTGATTACTTGGAGTGGATCTCCAACATAGTACCTATGTAGAAAAAGCCAATTGGTATCAAAATATGTACAAATTTTAGAGACATAAATAAGGCATGCCCAAAAGATGATTTTCCTCTTCCTAATATCGACATGATTATTGATTCGACTGCAGCTACAAAATTTTATCCCTCATGGATGGATTTTCTAGCTATAACTAGATCAAAATCGTAGAAGAAGATCAACACAAGACTACCTTTACAACCCCTTGGGGAATATTCTATTACCAAGTTATTCCCTCTGTCTCAAAAATCTTTGGAGAAACTTATCAAAGAGATATGACCATGATCTTCCATAATATGTTGAATGAAATTATGGAGGACTATGTTGAAAACATTCTAGGAAATTATAGAACAAGAGAAGAACACCCAAAAATATTGAGGCACATATTTCAACACCTTCAAGATTACAAAGTTAGGATAAATCGAAGAAATGTGTCTTCGGTGTATTATCAAGAAAGTTGTTAGGTTTCATTGTATCAAGAAGAGGAATTGAATTCGATCTATCCAAAGTTACAACTATCACTAAAATTCCTCCACCAAAGAACCTCAAGTAATTGTGTAGCTTACAGGGAAAAATTCAAGCAATCCACCATTTCATCTCCTAGCTTGTGGATAAGTGTCATCCATTTACCCATTTTCTTAAAAAATATGTTGACTTTCATTGGGGTCTGAATGCTAGAAATCCTTTGACCTACTCAAGAAATATCTGGTTAATCCACTTGTCCTTATGCCGCCAACCCTAGGCAAGCCATTATTGCTATATATATCCCTAACCCAATTTTTTTATTTGTACTCCTAACTCAGTAATATCTCAATCAAAAATAGAAATCATTCTATTATCTTAGTTGCACCTTGATCGCTTATGAGCTCAATTATCCCTAGATCAAAAAATCTTGTCTAGTTGTTGTCTTTGCCTTCCAAAATCTTCACCATTACCTGCTAAACAACAAGACCAAGCTTATATCCAAAGTTGACCCACTAAAGTACCTCTTGTCTAAACCAGCACTTACTAGTAGGATGGATAATTGGATCATCCTATTAAGTGAGTTTGATATTGAATATGTCAATCAAAAATCCATAAAAGGATAGGTGTTTGCAAACTAGCTAGCTGAAGCCCCTCTACCTAGAATAGAACCATTGAGTTTGGATCTTCCAGATGCCTCCATGATGTATATTTAAGAATCTATCACTTGGCAAGTAAACTTTAATGGATAATTCACTTTACGTAGTTCCGGAGCTAGTGTTGTTTTCTTCACCCCTTCAGGGGACTTCATTCCTCAAGCTTTCTGTCTAGGTTTTCCATGTACAAATAACATAGCAGAGTATGAGGCACTCATTGTAGGGATGAAACTCACTATCAAATGGAATATTAGACAACTCAAATTCATTAGAGATTCATAGTTAATCATAAATAAAGTCAATGATAAATACAAGGTTAAAGATGAAAAGCTCATCCCATATAAGAAAATGGTGGAAACTCTCAAAGAATACTTTGTGCACATTACTTTTGAGAAAATCCCAAGAGCATAAAATCGGTCTGTAGACACTATGGCTACAATAGGATCCTTGCTTTGTATTCCACCAGGAACAATGATATGCCATTATTCATTAAAAATCTATGGATGCTCTGCATATGACATGTCAAATTCATGTCTAGTTTGTGAAGTTGTTGGTCTTTTTCCCCTTGGTATGAACCCATTTTCAATTACCTCTAAGACAGTACCTTCCCCTCCTAATATTTCCCATCCTAATAAAAGGAACCTAATCCAAAGAATATCTCGTTACACCCTCCTGGAGGCACCCTCTATTTTCATGGATATGAAAAGAAATTTTTGTGTTGTCTTAGTATAGCTAAGTTCGTCCAAACAATCAAAGAGGTGCACGAAGGTGTCTATGGAGCTCATACAAGTGGAATGGTGCTAGAAAATAAATTATTAAGAGTAGGTTACTATTGGCCTACCATGGAATCAGATTGCTAAAAATATGTTAAGAAATGTTCATTGTGTCAGAAATATGGAAATCTCATCCATGCACCGATGCAATCCTTGCAGCCGATCACAACACCATGGTCATTCTCCAAGTGGGGATTAGATATCATAGGGAAGCTCACTCCAACTTCCTTAGATGGACACACCCACATCATTACTACCACTAAATATTTTACCAAATGGGTAGAGGTTGTGCCTCTTACATATGTTATTGGTGCCCAAATCTCCAAGTTCATCATGAATCATCTCATCTGTTGTTATGGCATCCCTTCCACCATTGTAGCTAACAATGGTAAGTCCTAAGAACAAGACCATGAAATTATACAAACACTTTCAAATATGCCTAAAGTGGTCTACTCCCTATTACCCCAAAGGTAATGGATAAACATAGGCCTCCAATAAAACCCTTGTTCACATCATGGAGAAAATGGTAAGAAAAACTAGTCGTAACTGGCATCTGTAAATCCATCCCACCCTCTAGGCTTACATGACCTCCATTTGCACCCCTACTAGTGTTATGCCTTATTCCCTAGTATTTGGCACTGAGGCCATCATCCTGTTAGAAATTGAGCTTCCTTCCTTGAGAATATCTCTCAAATATTATCTAGAAAAAGATGAAGACTACTATGTGGCCAAACTAGCAGAGCTAGAGTTGTTAGATGAAATACGCCTTCGTGCACTCAACCACCTAAAAGTGTATCAGAATCAAGTGTCTCGGGCTACAAAAAGCGTATCATACCTCACCAATTTGAGGTAGGGGATCTCATTCTTAAAGAAAACCAATTCAATATTGTCAAAGAAAGAGAAAATAAGGGTAAGTTCGAACCAAACTGGTTGGGACCCTATGTCGTGGTAGCAAAATATGGATCAGGAGCTTACAAACTTACCCATCCTACTAGAGATGAGCTGTGTGAACCTATGAATTTCATACATCTCAAGTGGTTCTATGCTTAATAATGAGGTATTAAAACACAAAAATGATAATAATAATATCAAAATATCAAAATAAAAATAAAAATAAAAATAAAAAATTAAAGAGAAATCAGTTCATCCAAGTGTGAAAACCACACAATTGTGGCACTTTTGATAGGTGCGTTAATGAAAACAAATTTTTTGGAACCTTGGGAGGATTCATTTTTCACAAGAATATCACACTTGGGGTACATTTTCTTTATTCTCGAGCTAATTTTCTCTTGAGTCCGAGATTCCTTTGGAACCTATCCTTCATAGCCCGATTTGAATGATCCTCCTCTTGTAAATATGTGAAGCCTTTGTACATTCACATCTAACTCTAGGGGAATCTTCATATATTTGATATCCCTGCACATATGCATGACTTTTTCCTTGTACATTCCCATATAATGCTAGGGGCATCCACATTTCTCTATTTTCTTGTACATAGCTTCAAAAAACTTTCCAGAAAATTCCAAAAACATTCAAATATGTTTAGAAAAATCCAAAAACATTCAAATATGTTTATAAAATTCCAAAAAAATTCAAATATGTTTAGAAAATTCAAAAACATTCAAATATGTTTAGAAAATCCCAAAACATTTGAAAAATTGTTTCATCAAAAACTCAAAAAAATAATACAACATGGTCTCACAAAACTCCCAATACAGCGCAAAATATCTTGAAACTATCCCAAAAAAATTAATGCTTTTCTTACTTTTTTTTTTGTTTGTTTCTTGTTTTATTTTATTTCTTATACATCTTGTATAGTGTGTTTCTTAACATACTTCTTAGATTTGTCTATTCTTTCCTTGATTAGATTCATTCTTGTTTGTTTATATTTAGTGTCTTGGGTAGATCTATGGATAAATGAGCCAACAGTGTGCAGGGCATAGCCCCTCTTTGAGTCAGCAAAGTGAAACTGGTTTATTGCTATTCTACCAGTAGGAATCTATGCAAGTCTCACAATATTCTGCCTTCGGGGGTTTGGGATCTCATCCCAGTAGGGGTGTTTCCAACTGCGAAAAGAAAGGAATGAAAGAGAGGATGAAGAAAGATCAGGTCCGAAGGGAGAAAAGAAATGAATTCCAAAGCAGAAAGGTCAGAGGGTTTATGTTTTGGGATTGGTAGTAAATAGAGCCAAACCTACTTGCATAAACGAATAAAGCAATACTGATGAATAAATGACAAAAAAGTAGAGATAGATCCAACAGAATAAACGCATAGATCTGACATAAGAAAGATCAGATGCCCATAACACACATATTCAGCACAAAGTCTTAATATTTGTATTAATATTTTCTTCTGTTACAAAAAGTACAAAGCCTTTTCTTCCCACTTCTATTTTTCATCTAAAAATATCCCCCTTGAATACAACAAGTATTCAAGTATATATAGAAGGAGAGAAGAAAAGAAGACAAAAGCAAACCAACCACTTAATTACAAAAATATCTTACAAAGGAATCCAAAGTTATTTGTTGACTTTTTGACAACTTTGTGGATGACATCATCCCATGGTGCAACATGGATGATGTCATCATTTGTGTCAACAAACTTTAGATATTTACAAGGAGAAAGTCGGGAAGAAGGAAACTATTCGTCATCATCCCGCGGCTGAAAGGGGGTATCTGTTTTTTTTGCTTGCTCGGAGTGACAGAGATGTGGGCTGGGCACGGTATTCCATGAATTTGTTAATCATGGGTTGAAGTTGATCCTGGGAAGGATCCTTGTGTCGATCGCTGATAGCTTCACAAGTCTCCCGCTCATCTATGAGCTTTTCTGGGAGTTTGGAATAATCATTCTCTGCCTCTATCAGGTACCCAATGAAGTCGCGACAAGCCAATAGGTTGTTGATGGATTCGGCGTCGAACGTGACCTCTAGTCCCAGCCCCTGTGAAATGATCTCCTTGAAGATCTGAATAGTTTCCTCAACCTTTCTTAAGGTGAAAAAGAAGTGAGTGAGCAACGGAGACATTCTTAGGACAATCTGCTCCATTTGATGCATTGCATCTAGGGCTTCCTCTTTTACTTTGTCGATCTTCTCAGGACGAACTCCAGCTGATCAACCCGATAATCCAAAGTAGAAAGGATTTTGTTGAGGGCTCTAGGGTGTCCAAAGATGCTGAACTTGACCAGATCTTGGCTGAGCAGTCGAGCATTTTTGAAAGGTCTCGTGCTTTACATCTGGCATGATCAACTCTTCGGAGATGGGTCTGCTTATCACTGAGTTCTCTGTTCATCGATTGATATTCTGATATAACCCGGTGAACTTAGCGATTACTCCCTCGCTTTCCTTGAGGATTTGGCTCCTCCAGGTGGAAACTGCCATGCCCTGCTCACCGATTTTGGCATATTCATTAATTTTATCCTGGCTCAGAGGCTCAGGAGTTTCGGCGATAGTTGTAGGAGGTGCACTGCCCATTTTCTGCAAGGCGTGGAGAAGATGTTTATTTTGCTCCTTTAGCAGCCTTTTCTCTTCCTTTGCTTCCTGGAGATTTTTGTAAAGGGCGTCAACTGTAGATAGGGCCTCTCCTTGTAGGCTTTCTGAAGATGTCCCCATTGTGACTTGAGTCACTAGTGTAATCTGCCAAAGACAGATCCTTTTTATCCTTTAAAGGATTGGGGTATGCAATCTCCATTACTCTCTCCCCTGATGCACTCTGAGAGAAGTGGGTTATAGGCTTTTGCTTCTTGGCCCCTTTTGATGGGATGATGGAGAAGTCCATCGGTGTGATGGGAACTTTCCTCTTTTGTTGACTCAGGTGCTGGGAGATCAGGCTGGACTTATGGGAGAAGGACCAGAAATAGAAAAGGGAGCAGCTGCAGTAGTAGAAGGAAAAAACGTGGAGACACTTGGAGGCGGCATTGAGAGGGAAGCCGAGGAAGTGCTCACGGGAGGAAGGGATATTGCAGGGGAGGTAGACATAGGAATGGAAGGGAGCTGAGAGATGAGGGAAGAAATGGTGGGGGACAGCTCTGAGAGAAGAGAAGATGGATGATGAAGAAGGGGAGCAGTAGAAGATGGGGAGAGGAGGACACGACCAAAGGAATGGTCACTTGGGTCACTTGAGGAGGGGAAGGAGGAGAAGGAGAAGGGACAGAAGGGACCTCAATAGTTATAGTTGTGGCAACATCCTGAGTGGATGTGCCTATCGGAACATCTTCCGCTACTTCTTCTTCTAAGCTTTCTGGGATTACAACCCGTTCTTGTGAAGCGGAAGGAGGACTTTCAGGAGCTTCCTCTTGGGTGGAGCTTGACTCACCCTCTTTGCCTTTCCCCTTGCCCTTTGGTAGTTATTTTTCCCAGGAAGGTGCGTTGCCCAACGGAGATGTGGTGAAATCAACTCCGAGGTAAATGAGACCATTCATTCTACACCAATGCTCTGTTCTTCGCAGAGTTTCCTTGACCCTTTCTTCTATGGTCTGAGGTGCTTTGTTCTGTCAATCATAGCGAAAGGCCAATCATCCCCATTTGTGTCAAGATATACCTGATCAACTTCTTGATCAGTAGTTTGATAACCTTTTGGGACGATGGCCACACCGTACTGGATGATTTCGGCCAAGGCCAAGTGGGAATGATCCTTTCCTCCGAGCTCGACCTCATGATATAGGTCGATATAAATATCCTCGATCTGAGGGATGTGGATCGGATCGAGTTTGGCCCTAGGAGACAATTCCTTGGGTCAAAATTGGGCCTTGCTGGGAAGTTATGCTTTAGATTTAGCAGCTCCAATTCTGCAAACATATCCTTCGCTTTATGGTGAGAGAGACAAGTATACCTGCCCACTGTGAGGGGAAAGGAGTTCCACCCTTCTTTCTCTTGAGACACTTTTCGTGGTAGGTGATAAGTTGTCTTGATAGCTCTAACAGGATCAACTTGGGGCCGGCATATCTTGGTAGTTTGGTTGGTTCCCCCAAGAAGTTGACTACCCTCAGATAAGTGAAGGTGGGGAATTGAGTGAACAAGGCCCCCATTTCTCGTGGTGCATTTGTGACGATGCTCTTGGGTTATATGACCATGAGTCATGTTCGGCCTCAAAAGCCAGATGATGCCGTAGAAGAAGGCATCGTTGATCTTTGTAAACTGGGGGATGCTATTTTCCAGCTTTAGTTCTGGATAGTATTCATATATTTTAACTTGGGGCCAAACCCCGCACCGCATCAAAGCTGGATAATCCCTTTCTGAGGCCATGGCATAAACTACGTAGGAGTTCATATAGAACCTCCCCGTTGTGGTAAGTTGTTGGAGCTGCTCAGATATGGTGCTGCTTATGATCTCGCCCACTCAAAGCGTTGATCTGGCACATTTTTGTTCATCGTCTCTAAGTATCTCAGCATCCACTTGTGAAAGTAGTGGGCATCAGGAAGCCCAAATACTCTGCTCAGGAATGTAATTGTATCACTGAGTTCCTCTGAAAAGTCACTGCGATGAATGACTTGTGGCCATCGGGTCACCACCTTTTTGTTCTTCAGGTATACTTCATTCATCAACTGCATACACTGATCCTCATTATCGTCCCAAGCCTTGATGCAATCTTCTTGGCTTACGGCCATGAAGTGCCGGTGGTGAGGAATGCCGAGCATTATTTCAAAGTGTCGGGTAGTGAGGTTGATTATGACCTCGCCCTTCTCATTATGAACACATCTTGTGTCTTTGTTGTAGCAGCGGGCTACTACCATCATGAACTCATTGTTCACGGCACTAACTGGGATCCCTCCAGCAAAATGCAACCCACTGCCCATCAATTTGTCCATCCATGGACTTCCTGTGACCTTCCGGGTTCTGGCCCAGAAATCCTCCATATCAATGTGACCAAGTTCTGAGTCTCTGATATCCAGGTCACACTCTGCCTGGGATTCGGGCATCCTGACCCTCTGATATTTATACTTCATTTCTTCCTCTGTGAGCTTGGCTTTGCCCTTAGATTTGGTAGGTCTCTTGCTTGATGTTGACATATGTAACTCTGAACTTAGTTGCTGATCTGCAAGAAGAAGAAGTGAAACCCAATGCAAGAAAGTCATATTAGTTGTTTGATCTTCCATTAAAGCGTTAACAGAAGAAAGAGTTAGTGATTTTAAGGCCTCAGGGCGCAGGGCGCATGAATACTGCAAGTTACAGGGCTAAATAATATGGCGCACAGAAAAGGGGTGTTGCAAGGGATAAATCAGTGCCAAAGGGCGCAGGGCGCATGAATACTGCAGGTTGCATTTTTTGTTGTTGCAAGCAGAAGTGCGCCTGTGCCATATGTATGCATTTTATAATGGGTGCTGATATTTTTCATGTTACACAGTACAGGATGCACCAAAGGGCACAGGTTTAATGCGTGTAACATCATTTTTTCATGCGCCACAGGGAACTTGGCGCGGCGCATGGAAGGTCTACATGACATGATGTTGTTTGTAATAATGGATGCGCCTGTGCCGTTAATAGTTTTGCACTTGGTGCAAATAAATTTGGTGTTGCATGGATGCAAGGTGTGCCAATGGCACAAGTTTTAATAATGCTACACATGAGTTTGGTGCGCCAAGTAGGGCGCAGGGAAAGTGGGTGCAACAAGCAAGGGAAGTGTGCCTTGAGGGCGCAACTGTTCCTTATGCAACAGGCATGGTAGATGCGCCATTGGCGTGACTGTATATCATGTTGCAGGGGTGGCGGATGCGCCAAAAGAGGAAACAATACAGTCTTATTTTTAAGCCTTGATTCCTTCTCTGAGGGGTTTACATGCTTTTAAGCTTCTTTTGCAGGGTTCCTTGGGTGATGAAGAAGCTAAAACAAAGAGTTTCAAGCAATTTCTTTACAAGATAGAGTCCTCTTTACCAGCAGATCTGGAAAGAGGGGGAAGTGCATGGGGAAGGATAGAAAAAACAGCAAGGGGGAGGGTTCCATGGTTCACAGATTTATTTAATCTAATCCTCACAAACAAGCAGCCAAAAACCAAAATACAAAACACAAGAGCAATAGGGACCTCTTACCAGGAATATATAATGTGAGAGGTGTGAAACTGGGTCCACGACGTGATTCGATAACGACAGGGCTGACAGGTACAGAGGGAAGAGAATAATCATGTGTTTTCTGACTGATGAAAATGACAGGGCAGATGCGCCTATATATAGGCAAGGTGGTAATAAATGCGCCAACCACTTTTTCAAGTGGCGCGCAAAATGCACTGTCGACAACGGGAAGGATGCACCCTTTGGCGCATCAAAACACCTGCCAACACGAAGTTATGTGTGCCTTTGGCACACCAAAAGTGTTGTCAACACGAAATACGTGTGCCCTTGGCGCACCAAAATGCGGCACAACAAAAGTATTGTTGACATGAAGGCGCATGCGCCTTGGCGCATGCAAGAAAGGCACAACATAGTGAGGCGCACCAAAAGGTGTGTCGACACGTCAAACCGTGTGCCAAAGGATTTAAAGGGGGCGCATGAACACTTTATGTTGCATAGACATTATGTGCGCCCGACCAAAAAAGACCAAAAATGGCTAAGTTCGGAAAACCAGATTTCCGGGAAGGGATTTTGCAACGTTCCGAACGTAAGGAGTCCCTGACGAGGGAACGGAACAAAATTTTGGTAGGGTTATCTGTAAAATTACCCTTGCCAATTTTACGGGATAATAGCTGGCTCTTTCTGGGGACTATCTCTGAGTGAACCTCAGGGGTAGAGAATCCCAGATCTCACGTGCCTATCCATTGGGTAACAGAGTCAAAAACAAGGGAGACCGGAAAGGGAAACACACAACCAACAAAAGCAAACACACATGACAAAAACAAACACACAACTGAAGAAAATGTACAAAGAAGAGAGCAAGCTCTACTTCCTGAAGATTTTTAGATGTTGCCCGCTATAGGGAAGTGGGAGATCAGCTCCATCCAGATATGAGAGATAGAAACTATTCTCTCCATTGAGCTGCTTGATCTTGAAAGGCCCTTTCCACAGGGAATCAAACTTTCCGTGCATGCCCTTTGGCTCTCTTCGTTTGTCCCACAAAAGGACGAGGTCTCTCACCCTAGAAATTTCTTTGCTTAGCTTTTTATCAAACAATTTTTGACACGATTCGATGTTCGGTGATCTTGTCAACCACCCTTACTCTCTTCTCTTCGAGCTCTGCTAGATACATGATCCTTTTTTCAAGGGAATTTTGGAAAGTCTCATCTTTGATTGCCCATGCCAAGCGCAGAGTAGGGAGTTTAGCGGAAATGGGAAGCTCGGCATCGGTGCCATATAACACTTGAAAAGGTGACATACCGAGAGATCTCTTGGGAGTAATGCGGTCTGCCCACAAAGCATCGTATAAGGACTTGTGCCACGTTCGTTGATTCTCATCCACTAGCTTTCGTATAATGGTTACTAAGTTTTTGTTACTGGATTCTGCCTGACCATTTCCCTGAGGGTAATAATCTGAGGCGTGAGCCAAAGTTATTTTGTATTCATAGCAAAAACCAACAACTTCTCGTGAGGAGAAGTTGGAAGCGTTATCAGCAACAATCTTGTTTGGAACGCCAAACCTGACAATGATATTTTCTTTGATGAAACTACAAACAACCTCGGAAGTGGCATGTTTGACAGGTATGGCTTCCACCCACTTGGTGAAGTAATCTATTGTTGTTAGGACATAACTATGTCCGGCACTCGATTGGGGATTGAGTGCGCCGATAAAATCAATTCCCCACTGCTTGAATGGTTCGTCGACAACGACCGGCCTGAGGGGAAAAGTAGCCAACTTGGGCTTGCCGACGAACTGCTGGCAAGGCTCACACTTTTCCACCAGGTAGTTGTATCTTGGAAAAGCGTCGGCCAATAGTACCTAGCCGGATGATCTTGTGTGCCATCACGGAAGAGGAGAAATGGCCCCGTAGGCTGAATTATGAAAACTTTCGAGTAACTTCACCTGTTGTGGCTTGTCAACACATCGCAAGAAGATGCCATCTATCCCGCGTTTGTATAAACTATCATCCCAGATGACATATTTGGCTGCTCTGAGCTTTATAGCATGCTTCTCCTTTGCAGTTAGGTGAGCTGGGCATTCACCGTAGGTGAGGAAGAAAGCAATATCGGAATACCACTTATCGTTGGTTGTGACAAATAGGACCATAGGTAGTGAATCGAGTCTCTCCAGCTGACTTTGTGCTCCATTGGTGCAATTATCTTTCCTCCAGGAAACTTCGACCCTCGGTTTTCGGCCATAAGTTGACATAAGCCTTTGCCTCTTACCAGCTTGGTTGGTTTTATATCTAGATCATACTCCTGGACCTTTGCAATCCAATTTCCTCGCAAGCTTCCTAACTCCTGTTGAGTTAAAATTGACTTGACTGCCGTGTCAGGGACCAGCACCACTGTATGAGAATTTAAAATGTAATACCTAAAGTTTTTGACTGCTTTGACAATGGCGAAGGCATGCTTTTCCAATTGAGACATTTTTAATTCGTGAGGCTTGAGGGGAGAGCTCATGAACGCAATTGGGGATTCAACATTCTCAGAATTCTTTTGCATCAAGATGGCAGATACAGTATGCTCAGATGCATAGCTATACATGATAAAATCCTTGGAGAAATCGGGACATACCAGGACTGGTGCGTGAGTGACAGAAGCTTTTATTTCTTGAACGACCTCTTCCCTTCTTCGCTCCATTGGAAAGTTGGTGACCCTTTCATCATGTCTAATATATGATGAGTCTTTTCAGCAAAGTCGGGAACAAAGCGCCTGAGAAAATTCACCTTTCGAAGAAAGAGTGGATGCCGGTCTTGCTTGTAGGAAAAGTAAGGCTCTGAATAGCCTTAACTCTTTCGCTATCTATCTTCATTCCTTCTTTGCTAACAACATGTCCTAGCAACTTTCCTTTTGTGACTCCAAAAATAGACTTTTTTTGGGTTCAGGGAAATCCCATGCTCTCGGCATCTAGCCAATACTTGCTCCAAATGATCACAATGATCATTTCGTTGTTTAGAGAACACAGTTAAGTCATCTAGATAAACCACAATGACCTTCCCCATCATACCTTTGAATGCAAGGTCCATGGCCCGCTGAAAAGTGGCGCCCGGCATTAGTCGAGCCAAAGGCATCTGTTGTAGGAAAACGTGCCCCGGGGGTAGTGAATGCTGTTTTAAATTGGTCTTCAGGTGAGACTTCAATCTGATTGTAGCCTGAAAAACCATCAAGCATGGACAACATTTCTGATCCAGTTACCGCTTGTAGAACTTGATCCATTATAGGAAGCGGGTAGTTGTCCTTTAAGGATGCCTGATTCAGGTTTCGAAAATCTACGCATATGCGTATTTCACCATTTTTCTTGCACACTGGCACAATGTTTGCCACCCAAGTACTGTGATGGATAGGAAAAATGATTCTCGCATCCAGCATTTTCTGAATTTCAGCTGGATAGTACCTGAGATCTTAGGGTTATAATGCCTCTGCTTCTGGCGAAAGGGTTTGACGTCCTCTTTCAACGGGATGTCATGTTGGATGTCCTTTGGCTTAAAAGACTTTAGATCGGTGTAGGACCATGCCAATACATCCATGTATTTCTTCAGCAGTTTGACAAACTTCCGCTTCTCTTCAGGTGTGCAACATTTTCCGATGTTCATGCAAACTGCGGATGTTCTACCGAACCTAAATTAACCGGTTCGGTTTCTAGGGAGGAGCCAGTATCATCTCGTCTTTTCTTTTTTATGAAATGGTCATGCCTGTCGAACAACCACTCTAAAGAAACCAGGCCCTTCAGAATTTTATTTCCTTTGAGCTGACATATGTCGTCGTTCCCTTTGGATTCATCATCTTGACCGGTGACTGATTCATGGCACGTAGAAGTGGATCCTTCAAAGTGAAGTTCCTTAAAATTTTCTACCTTTTCTAGAAAGGAAATGAGTTGATTATCATCGTTGAATACTTGCCAATGCTGAGAATTGTCGGCACGCTTGGGTGGAAAACCACCTCAATGGTGTATTTGTCTGTTTTCAAACATGGTGAGGGAGCATGAGGGAAGCTGAAACGGCCAAGGAATCGGCCATGTCATTCTGAGCTCTTGGAATGGATTCTATTGAAAAAGCGTCAAATTCTTTGATGTTGTCCCATACCGCATTGTGGTAATGCCTGAGCCTCTCATTCTTCACTTGATATATCCTTTTAACTTGATTCACGACTAGCTCTGCATCTCCTTGTACTTTCAGATTTTTGATCCCTCTTTCCTTTGCGGCTTGCATGCCAAGTAGCAGGGATTCATACTCAGCAGTATTATTTGTGTTGAAAAACTGCAACTTGAAAGAGAGAGGAATAATCTCCCCTTCGGGAGATATTAGCACGGCTCGGCGCCACATCCACTAGTCGCGCAACTACCATCAAACTGCAAAGTCTAGATCTTGTTAAGATCCTCTTCTTGGATGAGAACCACCATTTTGTCAGACTCGGTAGACAAGAAATAGTTCCCCATTCCTGATGATTCAAAAATAATTTGGGCTTTGGGGTCCTCAGAGTTGGTAACCAAGTACTTCTTTTGTGATTTTGGCTCCAATGTCTGCATTACACCTTTGACAGGGATTCTAGCCTTGGACCAGTCCATATGAATCTCCCCACCAACTTCACTACAAAAACTTCTTCCCAGCAAAATTCCATAGGCTGCTGGAATGTCGGCAACGAGGACGGTCATCTTTACTCTTTTCTCTGGGAACGCCGCAAAGTGAAACTGCGCGTCTTTGATTTGACCAATCAATGGAACCTGCTTGGTTTCCAAGGAATAACATCTGCCAAAAGGCTTGGTAAGGGTGAGGCCCAAAGCATGGGTGACTTTGGCGGCATGACGTTATCAGAAGCTCCAGAATCAATTATGCAGTTACTTAACTTGTGGCCATTGATTAGGAGGGAGAGGTAGAAAGGTTCTATCTTTCCTGATGTAGAAGTCGAAGCAACATTTATGTGGGATGCAGGAGGAGTGGAAAGGATTCCTTTTAGGGAGATCTGGGGAGATATGACAGCTTGACTTTGAATATACTTGGTCAACCTTACAAGCTGTTTGGGGTTTGACTGAAGATACTCGGCTTCAGACATTTGGATCTTAGTCTTTTTAGCATGATCTATGATGTCAAACATGGCCAAGGGTTGCATTGGTGAAGGAATGAGTCCCTCACTTCACGATGGTAGGGTAGGATTACTGGTCTTCATGGAAATAGAAGAAGGTTGATTTGGAGGAGAGATGGGGGGAAAATATTTCTTTGTAAAAGACTTAACAGGGGGTTGAGTAGGAAGAGGATTACCTCTTTTAGCAATGGTTGGAGGTGTGTTTGACACGGCCTTCTCTTTCCGCACATTGGCAGTGACCTCTGCTTCTTTTCCTTGAGCGGGTAAAAACAACATATGATTGTCCACTTGCATACCCTTGTGTACCCTCTTCTTCGTCGAGATTCTTCCTCGTCAAATTCCATATACCCGATAGTAGAGTCAGCCAGTCGGTTCACGACATCTTGATCATCTTCACCTTGAGACGAAGGTTCTTCGTAATTTTGCTCCTCTTCTTCGATTTCGACTAAAGCGTTGACCGGAGGAGCCTCAAGCGCCAACCGCGGAGCAATTGCAGGCAAGCGTGACCTTTGAGGAACATTGTTGGAAATGAAATTCCTCCGTGGGATATCGGTATGAGGAACTAGGGAAGCTTGGGCTAACTGCTTCTTTAATGCGAGTAAGTCATTTGCCATCTTTTGAAATGCGAAGATCAGATGAAGTAGCGGGAGAAGGGCCCAAAGATTTAGGCTTGGATGATTCCCTTTTTAATTCACCAGATATTAGCAAATTATCTTCAATTCGGATGGCAGTGGCCTGGGTGAGAATCAAGGTAGCTACTTGTTCTTGCAGGAGTAAGAAACTTACTTTCGAGCTCATAGCGTTCACGAAGAAACACTTCTGATTTTCCGGTGTTGGAAGCATGGCAACAGGGACACGGTTGATTAATGCATTGAACCTGGCGATAAAATCATGCATGGTCTCATTGGCCTCCTTTTTTAGGTGAGTGATCTGTGATAACAATGCAAACACATCTTCTGAAGGCTTGTACCTGTCTTCAAAAGCATCCCGTAAGGTGGCCCAACTGGTAATAGATCCGGCCGGCAAATGTTGAAACCATTCTGTTGCGGGCCCTTGTAAAGTTTCCAGAAAAAGGTGAACTGACACATCTTCATGGGTCACATCCAGGATACTGCATGACATGATGAATGCAGATATGTGTGAATCATGCTTTGGTTTCCGCTCCCGTCAAATTTGGGAAAATTCTTTCGGTTTCCATGTGGGAGCGCGTGAACAGGATGCGGCAAGGCCAGGGGACCCATAGCATTTCCCCATGGTACCACCATCTGGACGGGTGGAAAAAGAACACGGGCTGGAAATATAGTTCCGCTGAGTAGCAAGGCACTACAAAGGGATGTGGAGGCTCCTTGTGAAAACCGGTTCTTTCGTGGAGGTGAGGCGCTTCTGGCTGACCGATCAGCTGAACTTAGTGATGAAAAGCGCGCTGGTGTTATATTGAAGTTATGCCTTTGAAGCAGATCGAAAGTAGGATCGACTTCTCCATGAGCTCTCCTGCTATGAGTAAATGGTTCACCTGCCAGTGTACCTTCCCGATCTGCAATATGGTGAGCAGATTTAAAAACTCTTTTTGGTTGTACTTGCTGATTTTCTGATTTTTCTGACAAAAATCAGCAGCATGTACTTTTCTGAATATTTAATTTTATCCTCTTTAAAACCGATTGTGGTTTAATGACAAAGAACAACGAGGATAAAATGATGGTGAAGCTTAGTAAGCTGATTTTCAGATCTAGAGTTGACTTTTCAAAGAGTTTGAAAATTTTGGTAAACTGTCAAAAACTCAGATCTACGGAAAAATACAGATTTTTATAAAAAGTCAGCGAACTAAAGATCTCCAACTAGGCCAGATCTATGGATCTCAGAAGAAAATTTTCAATTTGGATCACTTTTGCAAAAAATTTAGATTTTGAACAAAAGTTAAAATTTGCAAACAGGTAGTGATTTTTCGACTTTTTCTTGATTTTCTATCATACCACCATCATAGATCTGATAGATCTGTTTGATCCCAGTGAGTCACCAAAAACTATTGGTTTGAAAATATGTCTCTTGGGTAGATCTATGGATAAACGAGCCAACAGTGTGCAAGGCATAGCCCCTCTTTGAGTCAGCAAAGTGAAGCTGGTTTATTGCTATTCTACCAGTAGGAATCTGTGCAAGTCTCACAATATTCTGCCTTCGGGGGTTTGGGATCTCATCCCAGTAGGGGTGTTTCCAACTGCGAAAAGAAAGGAATGAAAGAGAGGATGAAGAAAGATCAGGTCGAAGGGAGAAAAGAAATGAATTCCAAAGCAGAAAGGTCAAAGGGTTTATGTTTTGGGATTGGTAGTAAACAGAGCCAAACCTACTTGCATAAACGAATAAAGCAATACTGATGAATAAATGACAAAAAAGTAGAGATAGATCCAATAGAATAAATGCATAGATCTGACATAAGAAAGATCAGATGCCCATAACACACATATTCAGCACAAAGTCTTAATATTTGTATTAATATTTTCTTCTATTACAAAAAGTACAAAGCCTTTTCTTCCCACTTCTATTTTTCATCTAAAAAATATCCACCCTTGAATACAACAAGTATTCAAGTATATATAGAAGGAGAGAAGAAAAGAAGACAAAAGCAAACCAACCACTTAATTACAAAAATATCTTACAAAGGAATCCAAAGTTATTTGTTGACTTTTTGACAACTTTGTGGATGACATCATCCCATGGTGCAACATGGATGATGTCATCATTTGTGTCAACAAACTTTAGATATTTACAAGGAGAAAGTTGGGAAGAAGGAAACTATTCATCGTCATCCCGTGGCTGAAAGGGGGTATCCTATTTTTGCTGCTCAGGTGATGAGATGTGGAACTGGGCACGGTATTCCATGAATTTGCTAATCATGGGTTGAAGTTGATCCTGGGAAGGATCCTTGTGTCGATCGCTGATAGCTTCGCAAGTCTCCCGCTCGTCTGTGAGCTTTTCTGGGAGTTTGGAATAATCATTCTCTGCCTCTATCAGGTACCCAATGAAGTCGCGACAAGCCAGCAGGTTGTTGATGGATTCGGTGTCGAACGTGACCTCTAGTCCCAGCCCCTGTGAAACGATCTCCTTGAAGATCTGAATAGTTTCCTCAACCTTTCTTAAGGTGAAAGAAGGAGTGAGCAAGCCTGGAGACATTCTTAGGACAATCTGCTCCATTTGATGCATTGCATCCAGGGCTTCCTCTTTTACTTTGTCGATCTTCTCAGGATGAACTCCAGCTGATCAACCCGATAATCCAGAGTAGAAAGGATTTTGTTGAGGGCTCTGGGGTGTCCAAAGATGCCAAACTTGACCAGATCTTTGACTGAACAGTCGAGCATTTTTTGAAAGGTCTCGTGTTGCATCCTGGCATGATCCAGCTCTTCGGAGATGGGTCCTGCTATCGCCTGGAGTTCTCTGTTCATCGATTGATATTCTGATATAACCCGGTGAACTTAGCGATTACTCCCTCACTTTCCTTGAGGATTTGGCTCCTCCAGGTGGAAACTACCATGCCTGCACCGATTTTGGCATATTCATTAATTTTATCCTGGCTCAGAGGCTCAGGAGTTTCGGTGATAGTTGTAGGAGGCGCACTGCCCATTTTCTGCAAGGCGTGGAGAAGATGTTTATTTTTCTCCTTTAGCAGCCTTTTCTCTTCCTTTGCTTCCTGGAGCTTTTTTACAAAGGGCATCAACTACAAATAGGGCCTCTCCTTGTAGGCTTTCTGAAGATGTCCCCATTGTGACTTGAGTCACTGTGTAATCTGCCAAAGACAGATCCTTTTTATCCTTTAAAGGATTGGGGTATGCAATCTCCATTACTCTCTCCCCTGATGCACTCTGAGAGAAGTGGGTTATAGGCTTTTGCTTCTTGGCCCCTTTTGATGGGATGACGGAGAAGTCCATCGGTGCGATGGGAACTTTCCTCTTTTGTTGACTCAGGTGCTGGGAGATCTAGGCTGGACTTATGGGAGAAGGACCAGAAATAGAAAAGGGAGTAGCTGCAGTAGTAGAAGGGAAAATACGTGGAGACACTTGGAGGTGGCATTGAGAGGGAAGCGAGGAAGTGCTCACGGGAGGAAGGGATACTACAGGGGAGGTAGACATAGGAATGGAAGGGAGCTGAGAGATGAGGGAAGAAATGGTGGGGGACAGCTCCGCGAGAGAAGAGAAGATGGATGATGAAGAAGGGGGAATAGTAGAAGATGGGGGAGAGGACACGACCAAAGGAATGGTCACTTGGGTCACTTGAGGAGGGGAAGGAGGAGAAGGAGAAGGGACAGAAGGGACCTCAATAGTTATAGTCGTGGCAACATCCTGAGTGGATGTGCCTATCAGAACATCTTCCGTTGCTTCTTCTTCTAAGATTTTCCGGGATTACAACCCATTCTTGTGAAGTGGAAGGAGGACTTTCAGGAGCTTCCTCTTGGGTGGAGCTTGACTCACCCTCTTTGCCTTTCCCCTTGCCCTTTGGTAGCTGTTTTTCCCGGGAAGGTGCGTTGCCCAACGGAGATGTGGTGAAATCAACTCGAGGTAAATGAGACCATTCATTCTGCACCAATGCTCTATTCTTCGCAGAGTTTCCTTGACCCTTTCTTCTATGGTCTGAGGTGCTTTGTTCCTGTCAATCACGGTGAAAGGCCAATCATCCCCATTTGTGTCAAGATATACTTGATCAACTTCTTGATCAATAGTTTGATAACCTTTTGGGATGATGGCCACACCGTACTAGATGATTTCGGCCAAGGCCAAGTGGGAATGATCCTTCCTCCTGAGCTCGACCTCATGATATAGGTCGATATAAATATCCTCGATCTGAGGGATGTGGATCGGATCGAGTTTGGCCCTAGGGAGACAATTCCTTGGGTCGAAATTGGGCCTTGCTGGGAAGTTATGCTTTAGATTTAGCAGCTCCAGTTCTGCAAACATATCCTTCGCTTTATGGTGAGAGAGACAAGTATACCTGCCCACTGTGAGGGGGAAAGGAGTTCCACCCTTCTTTCTCTTGAGACACTTTTCGTGGTAGGTGATAAGTTGTCTTGACAGCTCCAACAGGATCAACTTGGGGCCGGCATATCTCGGCAGTTTGGTTGGTTCCCCCAAGAAGTTGCTGCCCTCAGATAAGTGAAGGTGGGGAATTGAGTGAACAAGGCCCCCCATTTCTCTGTGGCTGCAACGATGCTCTTGGTCATATGACCGTGAGTCATGTTTGGCCTCAAAAGGTAGATGATGTCGTAGAAGAAGGCATCGTTGATCTTTGTAAACTGGGGGATGCTATTTTCCAGCTTCAGTTCTGGATAGTATTCATATATTTTAACTTGGGGCCAAACCCCACACCGCATCAAAGCTGGATAATCCCTTTCTGAGGCCACGGCATAAACTACGTAGGAGTTCATATAGAACCTCCCCATTGTGGTAAGTTGTTGGAGCTGCTCAGATATGGTGTTGCTTATGATCTCCGCCCACTCAAAGCGTTGATCTGGCACATTTTTGTTCATCGTCTCTAAGTATCTCAGCATCCACTTGTGAAAGTAGTGGGCATCAGGAAGCCCAAATACTCTGCTCAGGAATGTAATTGTATCATTGAGTTCCTCTGAAAATTCACTGCGATGAATGACTTGTGGCCATCAGTCACCACCTTTTTGTTCTTCAGGTATACTTCATTCATCAACTGCATACATTGATCCTCATTATCATCCCAAGCCTTGATGTAATCTTCTTGGCTTACGGCCATGAAGTGCGGTGGTGAGGAATGCCGAGCATTATTTCAAAGTGTCGGGCAGTGAGGTTGATTATGACCTCGCCCTTCTCATTATGAACACATCTTGTGTCTTTGTTGTAGCAGCGGGCTACTACCATCATGAACTCATTGTTCACGGCACTAACTAGGATCCCTCCAGCAAAATGCAACCCACTACCCATCAGTTTGTCCATCCATGGACTTCTGTGACCTTCAGGGTTATGGCCAGAAATCCTCCATATCAATGTGACCAAGTTCTGAGTCTCTGATATCCAGGTCACACTCTGCTGGGATTCGGGCATCCTGACCCTCTGATATTTATACTTCATTTCTTCCTCTATGAGCTTGGCTTTGCCCTTAGATTTGGTAGGTCTCTTGCTTGATGTTGACATATGTAACTCTGAACTTAGTTGCTGATCTGCAAGAAGAAGAAGAAGTGAAACCCAAACCCAATGCAAGAAAGTCATATTAGTTGTTTGATCTTCCATTAAAGCGTTAACTGAAGAAAGAGTTAGTGATTTTAAGGCCTCAGGGCGCAGGGTGCATGAATACTACGGGTTACGGGGCTAAATAATATGGCACGTGAAAAGGGGTGTTGCGAGGATAAATCGGTGCAAAGGGCGCGGGCGCATGAATACTTGAGTTGCATTTTTTTATTGCAAGAAGAAGTGTGCTGCGCCATATGTATGCATTTTATAACGGGCGCTGATATTTTTCATGTTACATGGGTACAAGATGCGCCAAAGGGCATAGGTTTAATGCGTGTAACATCATTTTTCATGTGCCCACAGGGAACTTGGCACGGCGCATGGAAGGTATGCATGACATGATGTTGTTTGTAATAATGGATGCTGCTGTGTTAACAGATTTTGCACTTGGTGCACAAATTTGCACTTGGTGTTGCATGGATAAAGTGTGCCGATAATGGTGCAAGTTTAATAATGTTACACATGGAGTTTGGTGTGCCAATGGCGTAAGTGGTGCAACAAGCAATGCTACAGTGTGCATGAGTTTGGTGTGTTCCTTATGCAGAGGCATGGTAGATGCAGGGGAAGCATGGTGTATATCATGTGTAGGGGAAGTGATGCCTTGAGGGTGCAGAAAGCAATACTGATCTTATTTTTAAGCCTTGATTCCTTCTTCTACGAGGGGTTTACATGCTTTTAAGCTTCTTTGCGGGGTTCCTTGGGTGATGAAGAAGCTAAAATAAAGAGTTTCAAGAAATCTCTTTACAAGACAGTCCTCTTTACCAGCAGATCTAGAAAGAGGGGGAAGTGCATGGGGAAGGATAGAAAAAAAAAAGCAAGGGGAGGGTTCCATGGTTCATAGATTTATTTAATCTAATCCCCACAAACAAGCAGCCAAAAACCAAAACACAAAACACAAGAGCAATAGGGACCTCTTACCAGGAATATATAATGTGAGAGGTGTGAAACTGGGTCCACGACGTGATTCGATAACGACAGTGCGACAGGTACAGAGGGAAGAGAATAATCACATGTTTTCTGTGATGAAAATGACAGGGTAGATGCGCCTATATATAGGCAAGGTGGTAATAAATGTGCCAACCACTTTTTCAAGTGGCGTGCCAAAACGCCTATCGACAATGGGAAGGATGCACCCTTTGGCACATCAAAACACCTTCCAACACGAAGTTATGTGTGCCTTTGGCACACAAAAGCATTGTCAACACGGAAATACGTGTGCCCTTGGCGCACCAAAATGCAGCGCAACAAAAGTATTGTTGACATGAAGGTGCATGTGCCTTGGCGCATGCAAGAAAGGCGCAACATAGTGAGGCACACCAAAAGGTGTGTTGACACGTCAAACCGTGTGCCAAAGGATTTAAAGGGGGCGCATGAACACTTTATGTTGCATAGACATTATGTGCGCCCGACCAAAAAAGACCAAAAATGGCTAAGTTCGGAAAACCAGATTTCCCGGGAAGGGATTTTGCAACGTTCCGAACATAAGGAGTCCCTGACGAGGGAACGGAACAAAATTTTGGTAGGGTTATCTGTAAAATTGCCCTTGCTAATTTTACGGGATAACACTCCTCAAATACGATACGATATCATCAAGTGATATATCATAAATCAAAAAGCATGTGAAATAATCATTATAAAGTCCATCATATATATATATATATGATGTCAAATATGTCAATTTCCATATACAATGTGTCTAAGTACATAATCATCAGATACAAAGTATGCCATCATGGGCAGGGATCAAAAATGTTCCTTCATATCAAGGCATAATAAAAAATAGTACATATAAATCATCTCAAAACGATGCCTTCATATCGAGGTGAACATCAAAATGAAATACATCTGTAAATACATCATCATCATAAAGAGAGTCAACCATGACTCTCGCCTACCCTTAGACTGCCTGGCCTAGGTCCAGGTGGTGGCATCTATTGTGAGCCTTGTGGTGGCAGCCTCTGTTGTGCTAAAGGCATCTCGAACTAATCTTGTTGATCGAGATGGCCTATGTGATCTCAATCTAGACCGGTTCTTCACGACTAGTGACTATAATCCATGGCCCCTCGACCCACCGGAACAACCCCATGATATAACATCCTATAATAATTGACCTCTCCAGTGACTATAAAAAAATCAAAACTAAATCTTGGGCTCTGTTGCTCCCCTTCCCCTGTTGGAGCACATCACGTTCTACTCTCACGCTCACTAACTCAACCTACAACTACATCCACTCAAAGCATCCCACTATACTCTCTCCCATGCTAACTAATCTCCCACAACACCGGCCCGATATCTCTCTGATATAGCATGCTCCAAATGTTTCGTAATTACTAAACCATAATACCTACTATGTCAATTACCCTTTGTACCTATAAAGATGGCACACCTACTCCTAGAATGACACTATACCCAAGCACCGAGTATCTTTGGGACTCTTTATGGTGACCTATGTGATTACCTTGATGGTGCTCCCCATCCTCCACTTTTTGGAATGTGTGGTGGTGAACCTCATCCATATCTAACAGGAGATTTTGGGGCACGAATGACCATCTATTATGCAACCTATTGTACCATTGCAATATGTATCTATGGTTGTGGTTATGGTTGTATAGGTTCTTTATGGGGGACCCTGTAGTGGTACCTATACTTGTAGAAAACCGTGTTGTGATACCTATATTTTTGCACCCAATGTACCATGGTGTTGTGCCTATGGATCTTCCTAGGCCTCCTGTTGTTCTCATCGGCCTTGTCTCGAAAGCCCATCCCTATAATCCTTATGCCGTTACTGAAACACCAAGATCTATCATAGCCTATGGTACAATGAGCCACCATGGTAACATCAGAAGCATACCATGGTACATAATTAGGGGTGGTACCATGATCTATCACACTGTGGAAACACAACCCATGGATGTGGGATAACTGTTTAAAGCTATGGTGAACTTTTCATTGTCTAATCTGTGTGCCAATATCAAAAGTATCTCATGCCCAACATCCATACCACATCTCATCTCCAAGAATTCCTTAGATGTGGCCTAGCTATCATTTTACTCTATCAACTTAATAAAACTGAAAGATATGACTCCTCTTACCAATAATGAAATTCTCTACCTCTTTAGTACTCATCTTTATGACATCCTCTAGAAAATGATATAATATGTACAAGCGCCATGTAACCATGCGAGCTATATCTCATCCAATGCCTACATATACTATGTTTTGTCCCTAGTATGTCTACGAATGTCATCACCAAGCTGAAACCAACCCATAAAAGATGGCTCATTGGGATCCCGACTCACAACACTTCTAGTGGGAACCGTACGTACCCAAAATTGTATGTCTTGTCTAATTAGAAATTGTTCTAATCCCCAATGATGATACAGTCTCTCGCAAGGTGTTCGGGATATGGAAAATCCCTGGAGTATGTGTTAACATCCCGCATGCCCCGCTTAGCCCCCGCATCCTTTGTTTTCCCCTTTTTTCCTCTTTTCTTGGCCTTTTTCCCTTCAATTACGAAACTGGCGCCGCCTGCACGGGACGGCGGTCTCGTGACCGCCGCCATGGTCAGGGCAGTGGTCCTGTAACCACCGCCCTGCTAAGAGTGGTGGTCCTGCACGCATTTTCTAGAAAGCGCTTTGACGTGACTCACGTAAAATATCAATGTTTCACCAGCTTTCCTTGCCGACTTGGGCTTGCATTTATGTTTTTGGTCCCCTGGAATAGTGTTTGGCCATTGTTTATGGTTTTTAGAGTTCAGTTTGGTTTTGATCTTTGGGTGAATGAAAGCTATAAATAAATGGTTTGTGCACAAACAAAGGGTCTGATCTTTTGCTCTCATCCTCTCATTTTCCATAGTTCAGTTTATCGTTTTTCTTAGAGGCCATAGTTTCAGTTCATTTGCAGGCTTAGTTAGTATTGTGCAGCTGTTGGTAAGCCACATATCCACCTTGTGCAAGTGTTGTCTACCAGGTCTACCCCTCATTCACTTTCAAGCTCTCATTTTCATAGTTCAGTCTTTTGTTCTGTTTAGAGCCATAGTTTTAATTCTTTGCATGCTTATTTAGCATTGTCAAATTTGTTGGTAAGCCACATATCCAGCTTGTGCAAACAGTGTTGTTGTTTTATCCATTCCATTGAAGTAGAATAGCTTAGGAAGCCATTAAAGTTGCAGGTTTTGCTCTTCAAATAGGATAGTTTCAGGTTCTGGTCACTTTATGTTGCATGACTCACAGTAAAATCCCGCTAGGAATTGCATAAGCCAAGCTCTGTACTCTTGCGCTATCCCTCTCCTACTCGCATTTTCAGTCTGCATTCTGAGCTGTCCTTGTCCCAATATCTATTTCTGTCGATGCTAGCATTACACGCTTTTCTGGATCCACGTGAACATGAAAGAACAAGGAGATCACATACACCATCGGATTCACCACTGTTCTGCGGAATCCAGGTTCTAGCTTTCAAAGTTTTAGTTAGAATCATATCAAATAAAGTAGTTAAAATTGCTTCATTTCAGTAGATTCTATTCTCGATATTGCTGGGAAGCTGTGAGGATTGATAGTTTCTGAGAAACTATGATTCACTCCTCACTTCTGAGGTAGGATCGAGAATCTTGCAAGTAGATTAGGAAAGTTATTGCATTATTTAGAATAAATCTACAAATCACATAGGCAAATAACTACACTCGATTATCTTGTTTGTTTCAAATTGTTATTTAGTTGTTATTTCTAGATACATTTAACTAGCTGCTTTTCTTCTCATAAAGTTAAACACAAAAATAGAAGTAATATATGTTTTAGTTTTATTCCACGTAGTTAGAATTTACTTTATTACAGTTTGATTTACATTTTATTTTGTATGACAATCACGGGACCTCAGGAGCCCAGGGAATACATATTTGAGCCAATCGTGCCTCAACCAAACCTCATCACAGCAATAGTTGACATAGACCAAAACCTCAGAATACAAGTATTCCAAACAACAACATTTTTACAACTGATCAGTTCTCAGTTGAGAGGGTTAAACATAGAAGATGACCAAGCACACACATTTTGGTCAAATCAATGAATTACTGATTACCCTAGACAAACATTTACATGACTGTAGAAGGATTCGAAAGAGAACAAACCTTTGGTTGTGATCCTTTGGTCCCACAGCCAGGTGCAGGAGACACTCTCACAGATATAGATACTAGTCTAAGGATCCAGGTTGCACAAACGCCTGTGAGATATTCTAAGAAAATCACGCAGTTGTTGGTCCTAAACATAGAAGCTGAGAAAGCATATGATTATTGGATACTAGGAATTAGGACTTGATTTCATATATGACCATAATAGGACCGTAACAACCAAGAGTCTATGGTTGTGACCCACAAGTCCCACAGCCTAACGAATCCATAAGTCAATCAGATATAAACACTGGCTTACACACACTAGTTTTCCAATCCACTCCACTTCCACCCATCATCATCAAACAATTGTCCTTACTAGATATAGTAGCTAACAAAGCTAGAGAATTCTGGACTAAGCCAGAGAATCGTCTCAGTAGAGTCAATTGTTTCCACCATCCACCATATGACCTTATCTGGAGACATACACGAAACTATCCCAGGTCATTTCCCACGTATTCCACAACCCATAGATCGAATCACGCCAGAGCTCGATATTGATTGGAGCCTTCGAGCAGTCATCCTTTCCGATCGATCTATTACACCAGTCCAAGTTAGAAGGGCTTTCTTTGCCTTAGATTCACAAATTCCATTAGTACGTGTCGAAGACATTAGATACGCCTAACTATTTTTTTGTATCCCACGCATATTCCATCCCCACCGGCTATCTCGGCACGACCTCGGGAGGTCGGGTATGCGGAAGAGTTGCCCTTAGATTCCTACGCTCGCTTGTCACTTTTCGGCGTACAAAATTGGTGAACCCGACGTGAACTAACAACTGTTTCACCTTCTCTTTGAGAAGTTTCATCTTATCTCAATCACCTTCACTCCTTCCCATTATTCTGTGAGTATTCATATACCCCCCGAATATGTCGAGATTCAATGCATATGGTAGACCCCTCTTGGGTCTTGAGGCATACTACGCCCAACAGAATAGGCAATCATCACCCTCGCTCTCAGTATGGGGCGACAACTATTCAACTAATCAGTTGTCAACACAAACCCCAAGAATCAGATATAATTCATCTTTTCAAACTGAGGAGTTAGACCAACCCCTCGAAAACAACAAACAGAACCTTCAGGCTCGAACAATATGACGTTTACCGGAGAATCTGGTTCATCTCCTCAGATGCTACTTAGACCACAAATTAGTAGACAATCTGACCCATACCTGGTCTTAGATAATGAACAGTCAATACGTTATCCTAGAAGTGAACAATGCTCTTGGGGTATGTACCCATCTATAGGAGGTTTACAAATACAACCCGAGGTCTCTTTTCAAGAAAATACCTCTATGCCACTACATATAGGAAATACTCTCAGAGAAACTTGGCAAGATAGCGATCAGTTCATAGCAGGATATCACATGCCTATACAACACCAGGGTATACAACAAACACCGCTAAGGCAAAGCACCATGACTTCACCAAATGAAGTCATTTCAACGTTAGTAGAAAAAGTGAGAGGGTTAGAACTTGCTCAAGCAAGTCAAAATTCTCAGTTCATGCAAGCAGGAAGTTCCAATCCTCCATACCACCCTGGCCAAGTAGATCTCCTCATAGGAGTAGGCACGTTAGGCATGCCTCCTCAGTATCCGCAACAAACGCCAACAAGGCCCATCATCTCTAACACTATTCCTCCCGGTCTAGTATCAAACAATCCATTACTAGACAATACCCCGTCATACTTAAACATGTACTCCAAATCACCACAAGGAGATATGTTCTCCTCTCCCGGCATGTTTTCTCAAACACAGGGACTTCCCTATGCCCCTGCCAATGCATACGCTGCGCCGTATCAACAACCCATCCCACCACCACTCCCTCAACAACCACCATCAATGGTCAAAACCTATGCGATAGGGACTTATTTAGAATATCTAAAAGAGCCCTTAGACTTCACCATACGAAGCGTCATGCTTCCAAGACCTCTTCCCGATTTACCCAAGTACAAAGGTGAGGGAGATCCAAACGCGCATATCAAAGCTTACGCTACAGCCATACGTGAACTACTCCCTTGGGATGGGGTTGTTGCTAAAATATTCCCCAAAACCTTGGAAGGCATCACTCTTGATTGGTATTATAGAATACCTGAGGCTTCCATCCATTCATTTAAACAACTCGTATCAGAGTTCATTAAGGCATTCGACATGAACAAATTGTTAAGAACAGGAATCAGGGAATTCTTGCACATCAAACAAGAACACAACGAATCTGTCACCCATTTCATCCAAAGGTGGCGTACAGTCCTTTATTCCTCGGCAAGTGCTCCAAATATGGATCAGATGGAACTATGTGATTTATTCCTTCATTCTCTCAGCAAAGAGGTGAAGGAAGAAGTCCAGAAGTTCCCACTAAAAACTTACGATGAAGTACTTGAGAGCGCTCTTCGAATAGATCAAGCAGCGATAGATAGTGGTCGTAAGACATATGGAACAAATGGGAAATTAATCACTCCCAATCAAAACACTATGACCTATCCTAATGCTAGGAATACCAATCAAGGACCCAAGATCCTTAATGAAAACAGTGGGGTTACAACAGATGGAGTCACTGATCAAGTCAAAGGACCAAATTTTGTGAACACCTTGGCACCTGCTAACAATCAACGCAATAATAACTTCACTCCAGCGATCAATATGGTGGATTCTAATCATCCTCCACAACATAAAATCCAGCCACAAGGCCTTGCTCAGTGCCCAGATGGATATCAAAACCAAATCCAAAGGCCACAACCTTGAAATTTCAACTATAACAACCAACAGCCCAATCAGAACTTTGGGCCACAACAGGATTCAAACCGACGACCACGGAACTATAATCCCAATCTATATTGTGGTTTCTAAAAAATTAGGGTTCGTAATACTAGGACTTGCCATGACTACAACAAATTCTTACAACATCTACCAGAAGAGCAAAAACAACTCTTTGTAGATGTGTTTCTAGAAAATCCTACACTGCCGCTTGGTATGGGATCAGTTTCCACTCAAAATGCACCTCTCAAGATCTTCAATGATCCTCTCCCAAATCATTCTAACAATAACAGGTTAGATCCAAATGGGAAAAACAAAGGTATCATAATAAGAAATAACAATCAAGATACCTCAACTCTTGACAACTCTCAGATTGCTCCTAACCTAGGTTCAAATGGTATTACACAAATCTTGGGATTAGTCAAGCTAGAGGTTGAGTGTGAAATTAATGCAACAACTCGGACAAAGGAGTATGTTTCACAACCCCTACCTGATATTTTCTCCACACGAGATGAAGTTCCTACAAATGCTAAACCGGTAGGATCCTATGATTTAATATCAGATTTGAACAAGACCTTTTCCCACATTTCATTCCTAGATTTGCTAAAAAATTCACCCACGCATCGCTTTGCGTTGCTCAATGAATTAGGTCTTGGTCATCTAATCAACATTACGCCACCACCTGAAACACAAGTGAACCATGTAGACTTTGATATCCACCCTCCGGGGCAGCCAGATAGGGATACCGAGTTTATATTCGACATAAACAAAATGCCAACAGATGCTGAAATTACACGTAGAGGTGATCCGGCCTTGCATTTACAGGTGTGGGTTTACAACAATTACGTTAAACGCGCAATGGTGGACAATGGGGCAGCAGTTAACATAGTCCCCTTCTCTTTCCTTCAAAAACTAGGATATGGGGAAACAAATTGTTCCACGACTCGAAATACACTGAGAGGCTATGATAGCCTTAAGGCCACTTCGATTGGGACTATAATACTACCAGTCACCTTAGGACCCAAAACAATCCTCGACTGAGTTTTATATTATAGATCGGGAAACTAATTATAATATGATACTCGGCCGACCATGGATACACCGAATGAAGGCAATCCCTTCTACGTTATTCCAAGAAGTAAGATTCTTGCATCTAGGAAAGGTATTTGTAGCCAAAGGTGATCCAAAACCTTTCGATTTGCACCTAGCTGATTTAAAGAAAAGACCAGGTGTGCACTCAGAATTTGAACTTCCAACAAACCAACTTAATAAACCCATTGACCCAAAACCAGAGGAGAAGTTGGTACCTACAACGGATCTTGAAACTATCAGCATAGCCAAAACAACCCCAACCCCTAACGATAAGGCTAAAGAAACGGTATCATTAGGGACTACTGCAAAAATTGTTGAGTTAATAGAACAAGATTTACCAATGTTCTTACCATTTGATTCAGTAGGCATAGGATATTCCCTAGGTGTTGGTTCCCTTCCAGCAGAGGACCTCTGTATGGTAGAAGTAGAGTGCGCAAACGCAATGATGCCCCAACATCTATACTCCCGACTAAGTATTGGACTCTCCATTTCGACGGAGCTAAATGCCATTATGGAGTGGGGGCAGGTATAATTCTTACTTCGCCGAGGAGAAAGTCCTCCCATTCACCTTTAAGTTAAACTTTGAATGCACAAACAACGGTGCTGAGTACGAAGCCCTCCTCCTTGGCCTCACCTTAGCCAAAAGAATTGGTGTTGATAACATCAGAGTCTTAGGAGACTCGCAATTAGTGGCAAATCAAGTTTCTGAAGTATACGAAACTAAAGCCGAACACTTGCAGCTTTACAAAAATGTTGTATTAAATTTAAGCAAGGCATTTAACTTCATATCCATTGAAGCAATCCCGCGAGAGAAAAATCTTCTCGCCGATTCAATAGCAACTTCAGCATCACGTTTTACTCCAAGCAATGAGTTAGAAGATACCCAGTTCACGGTGTCCATTCGTGATGAACCATTGATAAAAATAATGACAAATCCTCTTTCAAGTGGAAGTGAATCTACCGTCCTAGACCGTATTGATAGTGATGCGGCTACTTTGGATTATTTAAACACCTATGCAGCACTACATCTCTCCTATCATATGCTAGATTTATCCCTAATACCACACTCGTCTTCCCACTTCGGAAATCCCATGATGGATCTCCCCTCACAAATAGAACCTAGCATATACGCAGTAGAAAATGGGGATGATTTGGATTTACCTCCAGCACCACCTGAGTTCGAAGAGGGTAACGCCTCTTTGATCGAAGAAACAATCGATGTCAACATCGGGACAGAAGATGAACCGAGAATATTGAAACTAGGTTCTTCGTTAACCCCAGAAGAAGTAGAAATACATACTCAGATCCTCAAAGAACATCAGAAGGCATTTGCATTTAATTATAAGGAGATGACAGGAGTCGCACCCCACATTGCGGTGCACAACCTCGTCACTAAATCAGATGCAAAGCCAATTAAACAAAAATCAAGACCCATGAAGCCCAAAGTAGCTCTCATGGTAAAGGAGGAGGTAATAAAACTCCTTCAGGTAGGATTCATCAAGCCAGTCGACTACTCCCAATGGGTATCTAACATCGTTCCCGTTCTCAAGAAGAATGGAAAGATACGCATCTGCATAGATTTTCGAGACATCAACAAAGCATGTCCTAAGGACGACTTCCCGTTGCCATCTATTGATGTTATTGTTGATGCAACAACTAGGTTTGAGCTTTTGTCTCTCATGGATGGATTCTCAGGATACAATCAAATCAGAATATCTGAGCAAGATCAAGCTAAAACCATGTTTATAACTCCTTGGGGAACCTATTGCTACGTTGTTATGCCATTCGGTCTCAAGAACGCCGGTGCTATGTACCAGCGGGCCATGACATACATATTTCACGATCTAATTCATAAAATCATGGAATCTTACGTAGATGACTTATTGGCTAAAGCCAAGAAGCGTTGTGACCATCCCGAAGTACTCCACGTCATTCTTTCACGTCTAATAGAATACGGAGTCACACTAAACCCAGAGAAATGCGTCTTTGGTGTAATGGGAGGGAAGCTCCTAGGTTATATCATATCGTCACGAGGGATAGATGTCGACCCAACCAAAATTCGGGCTGTCCTCGAAATGGTTCCACCTTCAGATGAATCTGGAATCAGATCATTTCTCAGAAAACTGGGTGCAATCCGAAGATTCATCCTGGACTTAAGCTTCACCGTTCATCCAATCAACAATTTACTCAAGAAAGACTATAGCATTGATTGGACCAAAGACTGTAATGAAGCCTTTGAAGCAGTTAAGTGTTTCCTATTATCACCACCTACGCTAATGCCACCTAAGTTAGATCGCCCATTAATTCTATATTCACGAGCTACGGTGTCTTCCTGGCCTGTATGTTGGCCCAAGAAGATGATAACAAGAGAGAACGCGTGATTTATTTCATCAGCTGAACGCTGCTTGACTATGAAACATGCTATACACAGGTAGAACGAGAATGCCTTGCCATAGTCTTTGCTACTAAACGCCTAAGACATTATATGTTGAATCAAGAAACGAGGGTCATGGTAAAAACGGACCATTTACGGACTTTCCTCACACAAGGGTCATTGTCTAAAAAGGCTGGATGTTTTATAACCTTAATGGGAGAATTCGAATTAACATTTGTAAATCAGAAGTCAGTTAAGGGACAAATTATTGCGGATTGGTTAGCTGACAACCCATTAGACGGAGGTGATTTAGTAGATTTAGACTTTCCAGATGAGTGCGTATACTACATCGAAGCCCGACCCTCTATCTCTGAGTGTCTTTGGTACACTGATATCATTAATTATATCATGGACCATACGTACCCAGAAGGAGTTACACCACAACAAAGAAGGCGGTTACGCATAATCGTAGCTAAATACGTCATTATAGAGTAGGTGCTCTATCGGAAAGCATTCGATGGAATGCTCCTAAGATGTGTCGACACAAAAGAATCCAAGAAGATTCTCCATGAATCTCACAGCGGAATATGTGGAGGCCACTTCGGTGGCCACGCCACTGCTCGAAAAATACACCGAATGGGCTATTTCTGGCCCACTCTAGAACACGACGTGATAGAGTTTGTACGCAGGTGTCATAAGTGCAAGAATTCTCCCATGAGATCCACATGCCAAAGACAAGCTCTACAACCAATCACTACTCCATGGCCCTTTTCTACATGGGGTCTAGACTTAATAGGGAAATTCTCTCCCTCATCCACAGATGGCCATAATTTTATAATCACAGCCACTGAATATTTTACCAAATGGGTAGAGGCCATGCCTCTTACTACTGTACCTGGTTCTATGATCGCCAAGTTCATTTTGAACCAAATCATTTTGCAGTACGGTATCTTGCAAATCATTATCTCTGATAATGGAACTTCTTTTAAAAATGAAGAGGTTTGCGAACTATGCAATAAATTTAAGATAAGCCATCATACGGATTCTTTGTATTATTCCTGTGCCAACGGACAGGCTGAAGCGAAAAACAAGACACTGAAAGCCATTCTCCTTAAAACGGTGAAAGAAAACAAACGAGATTGGCATTTGAAGTTATATCCAGCCTTGTGGGCCCACCGAACCTCAATAAGGACACCAATGAGAGCAACTCCTTTCTCGCTGGTATTTGGGGCAGAAGCAGTTCTCCTGCTTCGAGGTTGAAATACCCAGTCTCCGCATTTCACTACAAGGGCTACGGGTGAAGACGCTTACAGAGAAGCACGTCTTTCCCAACTAGAAAGCCTAGATGAAACTAGGTTAGATGCTGAACAATGGCATAGAGCTTATGCTGACCGAATGTGCCGGCAGTATAACAAGAAGGTCTATGAACGCGACATATACGAAGGTGATCTAGTTCTAAGGCTAGACAACCGGATCGACAAGAAGACCGGTGAAGGAAGGAAATTCCGGCCCAAATGGTTGGGCCCATACCGAGTCATGAAGGACTACGGAAATGGTGCTTACCTCTTATGTACGCTAGAAGGTGAGGAATTTGGTGAAACAGTCAATTCCCTGCACCTCAAGCGATTCTACGCATAAGCAACTAGCACTACTTGTATAATTATCTACATTGCATCTTCATATAGATTAAGATCATTTTGTCCACTTGTTTCTTACATAAATTGTGATCAAGGAATCTATTCTCAAAGCAATTCATTACAAACTCATGATGTTTTTGGCATAAAGCTCTTTAATCATACCTCTCCATCTTCATATATCATCAAATCATCTCGAAATCTTTTATCAAATAAAATCAAACATGACAAAGTCTTAACGGTAACCATACCAAGATCTGCAAGTTTATTCTCGCTTTGATTTCTTCTTAGGATAGGTGTCTTGCTTATGGTCTGTTCTAGAAGCTTTTGTTGTATATATTTCCCAGGGTAAATACAGGACAAATGAAGGATATAGAAATCAAAGAAGCTCAAATCCCTAACATTCAAAAGGCACGGGAAAGTGGCGTACGAAGTGAGTGTCGACGGGGTAAAGGATGCACCCTTGGTGCATAGAAGTGGCACATGACAATGAGTGTTGACACTAAAATGTATGCGCCAAGTGCAGGACAATGGCGCACGAAGTGAGTGTCGACAAGGTAAAGGATGCACCCTTGGCACACGAAGTGGTGCATGACAATGAGTGTTGACACTAAAATGTATGCGCCAAGTGCGGGAAAGTGGAGCACGAAGTGAGTGTCGACAGGGTAAAGGATGTGCCCTTGGCACACGGAAATGGCACATGACACGAGTGTCAATAGGGCAAAAGTTGCACCTTGGCGCATGTAAGAGGATGTTGACACACACATGGATGCGCCTATGGCACACCTTCAGGAGGCGCAACATTTTGAGCGCTGACAGGAAGCAGACCCTGGTGTAGATATTCAGATGGCCATAACTTTTGACTGGGAGCTCGGATTCATGCAAGGTTGGACTTTTCGGAAAGCTTACAAGGTCCTCTGTCCAACTACGACTGGATATCTTTAATTAGGTGAGAAAAATTCTTTAAAATGTGAAATATAGTTCGCCACTTTCTGGGTTTGCTAGGGTTCTCACCTACCACCATAATGAGATAATTAAATGCAGTCTGGAGGTGGTTGGGGTAGATTTCAAATTCCTCTCTTCTCCCTCTCTCATTCTTCATGGAGTTTTGGGACATTTTCTGTGTGAAATCTATCCTTGGGTTTGTGATGCGTCTGTCCATCCTTCCCATTGCTCACCTCTCCTTGTTCCATGGCAGTTTTGATAGATGTTCAACATTCTCCTTCTCTGGTGTATCACCGTTTTAGTGTAGGCTTTTGTTGTTTTCTCTTTTCTCTCTCTCTGTCTCCTTGGCATGGTTAGATTAGGTTTAGATTAGCTTTCCTGCACTGGAATAGCTTGTGGCAGGTAGTTTAGGAGCAGGAACCAGCCTTCTCTGGAGATTCCTCTCTCATTTCACAAGTCCCACGCTTGGAGAGAGGTTTCCATGTTGTGCAATCACACTGGATGCTAGAGTGATCAACCTAGAAGTCCGATCAACGTCCAGGGGTTGCTTTGTGAGTCTCGCATCAGTTTTGGCACGCCAGTGGGACCTTAGAGGTCTTTCACTTTATCTTTGACGAGGTTGGTGTGTTCTGTTAAAGATTTAGCCTTTGGAGGCACTTTCAAAAGCACATCCGCGACTCCATCTGGTAAATAACTCATTCTCTGAGTTGCAGACCCATTTTCCATCCATATCCATGCATCTTTCTTTCCATCTCTTTCATTCTTTTCCATTCCATGAAGTTGTGCAATCATGACTTCATTTCCATCATGGATTTCACATCAACAACAGCAATATATCACACCTCCAACATGTTTTTTAAATCCTCCAAATCAGCATTTTGTACAAGTTCAAGATCAGCATGCATACCCACATGAACAGCAGTGCCAAAGTCAGTTTGGCTATGAAGTCCATCAAGAGCAAGAGTGTGCATACAATGAAGACACTCAAATGCAAGATGCTGGTCTGCTGGAGAAAATCCAAAAGATGGAGGTAAAGATGGTGTAGTCCAGGGCTCAAACACAAATGAAAGCATTTGGAATCGGTTGCAGAGCACCTTGTCCATGGGTGGGACCTTTTCCAAGGCATTACAGCCCTCAAGAGAAGCTTGACTTCATGATTGCAATGCTGCCATTGCTTGCAAAGTGGATTGAAGAAATAGAGGTGTATGAGAGGAGTATTCAGCAACCTTGTCAACGGGTAAGCACACCATCTCATGCCTTTTCTTTTCCTCTTTCCCAATCTATTTTATCTCAGCAGTGTCAAGTTTTAAACTCTCCATCTGTTGTCCCAAGTGTTGAATCCATTTCTCCACCTCCTAGCCTTCCACCTCATCTCAATTCTTCTATCCTTTTCCCTTTCAAACAGTCATCCCCTCCACAAGAGCGAAATGAAATACCTTCCACTCCAAAGAAACAAGAGGTTTCACCTCCTCCACCACCACAAAAAAATGCCAAATCAATCAAGTTTCAACCCATCCCTCCTCTTGCATTCCCAATTCCATGTGGGGAAAAAGAAATTGCAAAAAACAGTCATCAAGGACAGCAAGAGGAAGAGCCAAGAAAAGAAGAAATGACAGACAACTTGAGGAGTTGGGCTGCCAAATTTGGGATAACAAAGATCCCCTTGATGGTTAAGCCTGCAGAAGAGGCTAAGGTTGAACAAATGGTGGTCAGGACTGATTTTGTTGCAGCAGAAGAAGAAGATCTTGCTGTCCCAACTTGTCCTCTAGAGCAGCAGATTGAAGAGTTTGACTTAACAAACTTCATGCTGGAGGAAGAGTTCAATCAAGAGCAAGATTGTCTTCAAACATTGGAGGAAGGAGAAGCTGCTCCAGATCCAAAAGAAGAGGAGAACATTCTAGTTGTGGAGGAGAAAAGTGCAGATCCAAGGGCTTTAAACACAAAGCAAGCTACAGGAGAACCTTCAGTTCTTCTTTCTACTTCACCTCTCTCAAGTTCTAGTACTGAAGAGGAGTTTGATCTCTCAAACTCAATGTTGGAGGGTGAAAGAAACCATGGTGGTCAAGTTACAGATCAAGAGGACACCATGGAGGAAGTTGAGCATTTGCAGCAGGACAGCCATGAGGTAGTTTATCTGTCAGATTTGGAGGACTGTTTTGATGGAGAAGAGCCGGTTGAGTTTCCACCATTCTCTCTTTCATCATCCACATTCCAAACACTTGAGTCTGCTATCATGAAGGAGAACATTCATTTGCAGCAGCCTACATCTTATAGCAGCTCTTTGGAACCAAGATTGGAAGATTTTAATCTTTCATGTTCTTCATTGGAGGAAGAGAAAGGACAGAGGAATTTCACCATTGCTTCCACACCATCCATTCAGGAGGGTCTACAAGAAGACTCCATTTTTGGAGTTGAAAATCAGAGCTATGGGCATATCAAACGGATCAGACCTTGCCCAATCAGATATTTGGATTCATTGGAGCCAAAGGAGAAGTCACAACCAGTCATGCTTGCTTCTGAGCATGAGGGTGAGCTATAAAGTACCAAGGATCAGCTGTCATACCTCTTCAATCCAAATGCAGAGCAACTAAAAGAGGTATTGAATTTTCCTTCAGCTGATACCTTGATGATTTGGGTGGAATACCAGCTTCTTGTTGATTTTCCACTCATCCTAACAGCCATGATCAGCTCCAAATCAATTGCATGGCTGCCACTTTTGAGAAAGGGAAGCTATTTCTCACAACCAATTGCAGGGTTTGTTTAGCTTGCCTTTGCTCCCAGTTAGAGTAGAGTAGGTAGGTTTTCTTTCAGTAGAAGAAGTGCTTATGCACACTCTGCATGTTCCATTTGGAGCATGTATGATTTTCAGTTTTGTACATAGTTTTGGTGTTGCTGGTTTTCTCTTTGGCACAGTTCATTTTGAGTGGCATTTTGGTGAGAACAACTCTAAGTTCAATGGATTTCAAGTGGCTCAGAGGGAAGTTTACAAGGTTCATATCAGATATCAGGTTGGTTTTAGGTTATTGCTTATGACTCCATGCCCAATGGATTGCTAAAAGGCCACTGATCTTCTACCTAGCAGGAAGGTGATCCCGTTGAGTCGCCAAATTGTTGTATATATTTCCCTCCTCGGGTAAATATAGACAAAATGAAGGATATAGAAATCAAAGAAGCTCAAATCCCGACATTCAAAAGCGCGGGGAAAATGGTGCACGAAGTGAGTGTCGACAGGTAAAGGATACGCCTTAGCGCGCACGAAGTGGTGCATGACAATGAGTGTTGACACTAAAATGTATGCGCCAAGGCACAGGAAAGTGGCGCACGCAGTAAGTGAGTGTCGACAAGGTAAAGGATGCACCCTTGGCACAAAAAGTGGTGCATGACAATGGTTTTGACACTAAAATGTATGTGCCAAGGCCTAGGAAAGTGGTGCGAAGTGAGTGTCGACAGGTAAAGGATGCACCCTTGGCGCACAGAAGTGGCGCATGACAATGAGTGTTGACACTAAAATGTATGTGCCAAGGCACAGGAAAGTGGGCGCAAAGAAGTGAGTGTCAACGGGGTAAAGGATGTGCCCTTGGCGCACGAAGTGGCGCATGACAATGAGTGTGACAATAAAATGTATGCGCGCAAGGCGCGGGAAAGTGGCGCACGTAATGAGTGTCGGCGGGGTAAAGGATGTGCCCTGGCACACGGAAATGGCGCATGACAAGAGTGTCAATAGGGTGAAATTTTTTCCTTGGCACACATAAGAGGATGTCGACACACACGGATGTGCCTATGGCGCACCTTCGGAGGCGCAACATTTTGAGCTTTGACAGGAGCGAGACCTGGCATAGATATTCAAATGGCCATAACTTTTGACTGGGAGCTCAGATTCATGCAAGGTTGGACTTTTCGGAAAGCTTACAAGGTCCTCTGTCCAACTACAACTAGATATCTTTAATTGGGTGAGAAAAATTCTTAAAAATGTGAAATACAGTTCGCCACTTTCTGGGTTCGCTAGGGTTCTCACCTACCACCATAATGAGATAATTAAATGCAGTCTGGAGGTGGTTGGGGTAGATTTCAAATTCCTCTCTTCTCCCTCTCTCATTCTTCCTATAAATTGTAAGGAGGGGCTTCTTTCTAGTGGTGGTTCATCTTTTCAGCTCTGCCCTCCCTTCTTTTTCTTCTCCAGGGTTGAAAAAATGGAGTTCGAACCTCCTCCCCTGCTCTGTAATGGCGTTTTTGCCTTTTACTATTGAAATGATGTTCTGTGCAAACTTCTGGAGCAACAAAAAACGTGTTTTGTGATGCATCTGTCCATCCTTGCTCATTTTTTTCTTGTTTTCTTCTTGCCTCTCTTCATTGCAGGTATTTGTGCATGTTCTAATGTTCATTACAGGTCTGGAGCTGTGTTCATGGAGTTTTGGGACATTTTCTGTGTGAAATCTATCCTTGGGTTTGTGATGCGTCTATCCATCCTTCCCATTGCTCACCTCTCCTTGTTCCATGGTAGTTTTGATAGATGTTCAACATTCTCCTTCTCTGGTGTATCACCGTTTTAGTGTAGGCTTTTGCTGTTTTTCCCTTTTCTCTCTCTCTCTGTCTCCTTGGCATGGTTAGATTAGGTTTAGATTAGCTTTCCTGCACTGGAATAGCTTGTGGCAGGTAGTTTAGGAGTAGGAACCAGCCTTCTCTGGAGATTCCTCTCTCAGTTTCACAAGTCCCACGCTTGGAGAGAGGTTTCCATGTTGTGTAATCACATTGGATGCTAGAGTGATCAACCTAGAAGTCCGATCAGCGTCCAGGGTTGTTGTGAGTCTACATCAACAGTTTTGGCACGCCCAGTGGGACCTTAGAGGTCTTTCACTTTATCTTTGACAGGTTGGTGTGTTCTTGTTAAAGATTCAGCCTTTTGGAGGCACTTTCAAAAGCACATCTGGCGACTCCATCTGGTAAATAACTCATTCTCTGAGTTGCAGACCCATTTTCCATCCATTTCCATGCATCTTTCTTTCCATCTCTTTCATTATTTTCCATTCCATGAAGTTGTGCAATCATGACTTCATTTCCATCATGGATTTCACATCAACAACAGCAGTATATCACACCTCCAACATGTTTTTTAAATCCTCCAAATCAGCATTTTGTACAAGTTCAAGATCAGCATGCATACCCACATGAGCAGCAGATGCCAAAGTCAGTTTGGCTATGAAGTCCATCAAGAGCAAGAGTGTGCATAAAATGAAGACACTCAAATGCAAGATGCTGGTCTCATTGGAGAAAATCCAAAAGATGAAGGTAAAGATGGTGCAGTGCAGTGGCTCAAACACAAATGAAAGCATTTGGAATCGGTTGCAGAGCACCTTGTCCATGGGTAGGACCTTTTCCAAGGCATTACAGCCCTCAAGAGAAGCTTAACTTCATGATTGCAATGCTGCCATTACTTGCAAAGTGGATTGAAGAAATAGAGGTGTATGAGAGGAGTATTTAGAAACCTTGTCAATGGGTAAGCACACCATCTCATGCCTTTTCTTTTCCTCTTTCCCAATCTATTTTATCTCAGCAGTGTCAAGTTTTAAACTCTCCATCTGTTGTCCCAAGTGTTGAATCCATTTCTCCACCTCCTAGCCTTCCACCTCATCTCAATTCTTCTATCCTTTTCCCTTTCAAATAGTCATCCCCTCCACAAGAGTGAAATGAAATACCTTCCACTCCAAAGAAACAAGAGGTTTCACCTCCTCCACCACCACAAAAAAATGCCAAATCAATCAAGTTTCAACCCATCCCTCCTCTTGCATTCCCAATTCCATGTGGGGAAAAGAAATTGCAAAAACAACCATCAAGGACAGCAAGAGGAAGAGCCAAGAAAAGAAGAAATGACAGACAACTTGAGGAGTTGGGCTGCCAAATTTGGGATAACAAAGATCCCCTTGATGGTTAAGCCTACAGAAGAGGCTAAGGTTGAACAAATGGTGGTCAGGACTGATTTTGTTGCAGCAAAAGAAGAAGATCTTGCAGTCCCAACTTGTCCTCTAGAGCAGCAGATTGAAGAGTTTGACTTGACAAACTTCATGCTGGAGGAAGAGTTCAATCAAGAGCAAGATTGTCTTCAAACATTGGAGGAAGGAGAAGCTGCTCCAGATCCAAAAGAAGAGGAGCACATTCTAGTTGTGGAGGAGAAAAGTGCAGATCCAAGGGCTTTGAGCACAAAGCAAGCTACAGGAGAACCTTCAGTTCTTCTTTCTACTTCACCTCTCTCAAGTTCTAGTACTGAAGAGGAGTTTGATCTCTCAAACTCAATGTTGGAGGGTGAAAGAAACCATGGTGGTCAAGTTACAAATCAAGAGGACACCATGGAGGAAGTTGAGCATTTGCAGCAGGACAGCCATGAGGTAGTTTATCTGTCAGATTTGGAGGACTGTTTTGATGGAGAAGAGCCGGTTGAGTTTCCACCATTCTCTCTTTCATCATCCACATTCCAAACACTTGAGTCTGCTGTCATGAAGGAGAACATTCATTTACAGTAGCCTACATCTTATAGCAGCTCTTTGGAACCAAGATTGGAAGATTTTAATCTTTCATGTTCTTCATTGGAGGAAGAGAAAGGACAAAGAGAATTTCACCATTTCTTCCACACCATCCATTCAGGAGGGTCTACAAGAAGACTCCATTTTTGGAGTTGAAAATCAGAGCTATGGGCATATCAAACGGATCAGACCTTGCCCAATCAGGTATTTGGCTTCATTGGAGCCAAAGGAGAAGTCACAACCAGTCATGCTTGCTTCTGAGCATGAGGGTGAGCTACAAAGTACCAAGGATCAGCTGTCATACCTCTTCAATCCAAATGCAGAGCAACTAAAAGAGGTATTGAATTTTCCTTCAGCTGATACCTTGATGATTTGGGTGGAATACCAGCTTCTTGTTGATTTTCCACTCATCCTAACAGCCATGATCAGCTCCAAATCAATTGCATGGCTGCCACTTTTGAGAAAGGGAAGCTATTTCTCACAACCAATTGCAGGGTTTGTTTAGCTTGCCTTTGCTCCCAGTTAGAATAGAGTAGGTAGGTTTTCTTTCAGTAGAAGAAGTGCTTATGCACACTCTGCATGTTCCATTTGGAGCATGTATGATTTTCAATTTTGTACATAGTTTTTGGTGTTGCTGGTTTTCTCTTGCACAGTTCATTTCAGTGGCATTTTGGTGAAAGGTCAACTCTAAGTTCAATGGGTTTCAAGTGGCTCAAAGGGAAGCTTACAAGGTTCATATCAGATATCAGGTTGGTTTTAGGTTATTGCTTATGACTCCATGCCCAATGGATTGCTAAAAGGCCACTGATCTTCTACCTAGCAGGCAGGTGATCCCTTTGAGTCGCCAAATTGTTGTATATATTTCCCCCTCGGGTAAATACAGAAAACAGAAGGATATAGAAATCAAAGAAGCTCAAATCCCTGACATTCAAAAGGCGCAGGAAAATGGTGCACAGTAAAGTGTCGCGAGTGGTAAAGGATACGCCCTTGGCGCACAGAAGTGGTGCATGACAATGAGTGTTGACACTAAAATGTATGCGCCAAGGCGCAGGAAAGTGGCGCATAGAAGTGAGTGTCGACATGGTAAAGGATGCACCCTTGGCACAAAAAAGTGGTGCATGACAATGAGTTTTGACACTAAAATGTATGCGCCAAGGCCTAGGAAAGTGGTGCATGAAGTGAGTGTCGACAGGGTAAAGGATGCACCCTTGGCGCACAGAAGTGGCGCATGACAATGAGTGTTGACACTAAAATGTATGCGCCAAGGCATAGGAAAGTGGCGCACAGAAGTGAGTGTCAACAGGGTAAAGGATGTGCCCTTGGCACACAGAAGTGGCGCATGACAATGAGTGTTGACACTAAAATGTATGCGCCGGCGCGGGAAAGTGGTGCACAGAAGTGAGTGTCGGCGGGGTAAAGGATGTGCCCTTGGCACACGGAAATGGCGCATGACACAGAGTGTCAATAGGGTAAAATTTTTTTCCTTGGCACACATAAGAGGATGTCGACACACACACGGATGTGCCTATGGCGCACCTTCAGGAGGCGCAACATTTTGAGCGCTGACAGGAAGTAGACCCTAGCGTAGATATTCAGATGGCCATAACTTTTGACTGGGAGCTCAGATTCATGCAAGGTTGGACTTTTCGGAAAGCTTACAAGGTCCTCTGTCCAACTATGACTGGATATCTTTAATTGGGTGAGAAAAATTCTTTAAAATGTGAAATACAGTTCGCCACTTTCTGGGTTCGCTAGGGTTCTCACCTACCACCATAATGAGATAATTAAATGCAGTCTGGAGGTGGTTGGGGTAGATTTCAAATTCCTCTCTTCTCCCTCTCTCATTCTTCCTATAAATTGTAAGGAGGGGCTTCTTTCTAGTGGTGGTTCATCTTTTCAGCTCTGCCCTCCCTTTCTTTTCTTCTCCAGGGTTGAAAAAATGGAGTTCGAACCTCCTCCCCTACTCTGTAATGGCATCTTTGCCTTTTACTATTGAAATGATGTTCCGTGAAAACTTTCGGAGCAAAAAAAACGTGTTTTGTGATGCATCCGTCCATCCTTGCTCATTTTTTTTTCTTGTTTTCTTCTTGCCTCTCTTCATTGCGGTATTTGTGCATGTTCTAATATTCATTACAGTGTCTAGAATTTGTGTTCATGGAGTTTTGGGACATTTTCTATGTGAAATCTATCCTTGGGTTTGTGATGCATCTGTCATCCTTCCCATTGCTCACCTCTCCTTGTTCCATGGCAATTTTATAGATGTTCAACATTCTCCTTCTCTGGTGTATCACCATTTTAGTGTAGGCTTTTTCTTTTTTCCCTTTTCTCTCTCTCTCTGTCTCCTTGGCATGGTTAGATTAGGTTTAGATTAGCTTGCTTGCACTGGAATAGCTTGTGGCAGGTAGTTTAGGAGCAGGAACGAGCCTTCTCTGGAGATTCCTCTCTCAGTTTCACAAGTCCCACGCTTAGAGAGAGGTTTCCATGTTGTGCAATCACACTGGATGCTAGAGTGATCAACCTAGAAGTCGATCGGCGTGGGTGCTGTGATTCTGCATCAAGCACTTCATGGTGTCACATCTATCCCATATATATATCTTTGGAAATAAGCACATACTGACATTTTACTCAAGAAAACAAGTCAACAAGTGATTAAACAGAAAATTTTAATTTTACACATTTCCTTGCCCCACCAACCTTTGGTGATGAGCTTGCGTCTCTTACTAGTGACGTAGGGTTGGGAAAGGATGGAAATGCCCTTACTCGCCTATACCTTGCCCATGGTGATAAACCCACGCTTCTTACTAGTAGCATGGGGGAAAGTACAGGGGGTCCTCTTGACAAAGCAAACGTTAAAGGTCATAAACAAACAATTCAAACTTTGAGTAAAAAAAAACTAATGAATCAGATGTTCAAAATTCCAAAGAGAATAAATCCTTAAAACCAGATTTTGTCAACCAGGTTGCCATTTATGAATCTAAGTCTAGATAAATTGAAAAGTAAGTGGCCTTCTAAGCTTGGTAGTAGAGTCCGAGTAGAGTGGGTGTGTAGGTCCAAAATTGGTACTTGTTCTTGTTTTGTCTGTCTCTCATCATTCCACTCAAATCAAACTCATACAACTTGTGCCCTTCCCAATTCTTGGTGTTGAGCCCTCACATCTTACTAGTTGCGTGGATTTGGGATTGGGGCAAGTTCATCTCTTTATCGCTATACATTCATCATGTTTTGCCAACATAAGAAGAAATCACAGACATTGCCCAAAGAGGCCAAAAGTTCAATACTACAACATGTTTTTCATCACATATCAGCATTACAAAAGCAAATAAAGTAAAAACATTATGTTTAACATTTGTTATCACTTGTCATCCATTGCATACATTCTGAAAGCATGTGAAAATTGGCGGCATTTCGACACATGGGCATGTCAGGTATAGCCTCTAACTCCCCATTTTGGGACCACCATACTCGGACCCAACGTTTTATGCCTCTTCATGGCTAAAAGGATTGTCGAGGGGGTAATATGTACGTACCCAAAATTGTATGTACTTTGTCTGATCAGAAATTGGTTCTGAGAATCCCCAATGATGATACAGGTCTCCTCGCAAGGTGTTTGGGATCCGGAAAAGCCCTCGGAGTATGCGTTAACATCCCGCATGCCCCGCTTAGCCCCGCATCCTTTGTTTTCCCCTTTTTCCTCTTTTCTTGGCCTTTTGCCCTTCAGTTACGAAACCGCCGCCCTGCCTGGGCGGCGGTCTCGTGACCGCCAGCCCTGATCAGGGCGGCGGTCCTGTAACCACCGCCCTGCTCAGAGCGGCGGTCCTGCACACATTTTCCAGAAAGTGCTTTGACGCGACTCACGTAAAATATCAACGTTTCACCAGCTTTCCTTGCCGACTTGGGCATGCATTTATGTTTTTGGTCCCCTGGAATAGTGTTTGGCCATTGTTTATGGTTTTTAGAGTTCAGTTTGGTTTTGATCTTTGGGTGAATGAAAGCTATAAATAAATGGTTTGTGCACAAACAAAGGGTCTGATCTTTTGCTCTCATCCTCTCATTTTCCATAGTTCAGTTTATCATTTTGCTTAGAGGCCATAGTTTCAGTTCATTTGCAGGCTTAGTTAGTATTGTGCAGCTGTTGGTAAGCCACATATCCACCTTGTGCAAGTGTTGTCTGCCAGGTCTGCCCCTCATTCACTTTCAAGCTCTCATTTTCATAGTTCAGTCTTTTGTTCTATTTAGAGCCATAGTTTTAATTCCTTGCATGCTTAGTTAGCATTGTCCAGCTGTTGGTAAGCCACATATCCAGCTTGTGCAAACAGTGTTGTTGTTTTATCCATTCCATTGAAGTAGAATAGCTTAGGAAGCCATTAAAGTTGCAGGTTTTGCTCTTCAAACAGGATAGTTTCAGGTTCTGGTCACTTTATGTTGCATGACTCGCAGTAAAATCCCGCTAGGAATTGCATAAGCCAAGCTCTGTACTCTTGCGCTATCCCTCTCCTACTCGCATTTTCAGTCTGCATTCTGAGTTGTCCTTGTCCCAATATCTATTTCTGTCGATGCTAGCATTACACGCTTTTCTGGATCCACGTGAACATGAAAGAACGAGGAGATCACACTGAGGGGACAAGATCACATACACCATCGGATTCGCCACTGTTCTGCGGAATCCAGGTTCTAGCTTTCAAAGTTTTAGTTAGAATCATATCAAATAAAGTAGTTAAAATTGCTTCATTTCAGTAGATTCTATTCTCGATATTGCCAGGGAAGCTGTGAGGATTGATAGTTTCTGAGAAACTATGATTCACTCCTCACTTCTGAGGTAGGATCGAGAATCTTGCAAGTAGATTAGGAAAGTTATTGCATTATTTAGAATAAATCTACAAATCGCACAGGAAAATAACTACACTCGGTTATCTTGTTTGTTTTAAATTGTTATTTAGTTGTTATTTCTAGATACATTTAAATAGCTGCTTTTCTTCTCATAAATTTAAACACAAAAATAGAAGTAAAATATGTTTTAGTTTTATTCCACGTAGTTAGAATTTACTTTATTACAGTTTGATTTACATTTTATTTTGTATGACAATCACGGGACCTCGGGAGCCCAGGGAATACATATTTGAGCCAATCGTGCCTCAACCAAACCTCATCACAGCAATAGTTGACATAGACCAAAACCTCAGAATACAAGTATTCCAAACAACAACAGATTTACAACTGATCAGTTCTCAGTTGAGAGGGTTAAACATAGAAGACGACCAAGCACACATGTTTTGGTCAAATCAACCGAATTACAGATTACCCTAGACAAACATTCACATGACTGTAGAAGGGTTCGAAAGAGAACAAACCTTTGGTTGTGATCCTTTGGTCCCACAGCCAGGTGCAGGAGACACTCTCACAGATATAGATACTAGTCTAAGGATCCAGGTTGCACGAACGCCTGTGAGATATTATGAGAAAATCACGCAGTTGTTGGTCCTAAACATAGAAGCTGAGAAAGCATATGATTACTGGATACTAGGAATTAGGACTTGATTTCGTATATGACCATAACAGGACCGCAACAACCAAGAGTCTATGGTTGTGACCCACAAGTCCCACAGCCTAACGAATCCATAAGTCAATCAGATATAAACACTGGCTTACGCACACTAGTTTTCCAATCCACTCCACTTCCACCCATCATCATCGAACAATTTTCCTTACTAGATATAGTGGCTAACGAAGCTAGAGAATTCTGGACTAAGCCAGAGAATCGTCCGTAGAGTCAATTGTTTCCACCATCCACCATATGACCTTATTCTAGAGACATACACGAAACTATCCCAAGTCATTTCCCACGTATTCCACAACCCATAGATCGAATCACGCCAGAGCTCGATATTGATTGGAGCCTTCGAGCAGTCATCCTGGCTGATCGATCTATTACACCAGTCCAAGTTAGAAGGGCTTTCTTTGCCTTAGATTCACAAATTCCATTAGTGCATGTTGAAGACATTAGATCGCCTAACTATTTTTTCTCGTATCCCACGCATATTCCATCCCCACCGGTTGTCTCGACATGACCTCGGGAGGTCAGTGCACGCGGAAGAGTTTCTCGAGATTCCTACGCTCGCTTGTCACTTTTCCGGCGTACTGGGCACCCTATCACAATTTGGTCCCATGCCTATATCTATAACAAAATTGGTTGGACCCACGTTCTTCAAATCGTGATACACTATCAAATGCATATCCACATATAAGTGGGATAATAAGCACGGCCCAAGCAAGTAAACCTCTCCACTCACAAGATAATGTATCACCCTAGTCGGACCAGTGGAAACCTGTGGGCTAATCTTGTTAGAAAGTAGTAACGCCACCGACAAGAGCCATCAAGTATACCGGTATCGTGAGAGTTGGTGAACATTAAAACATTGGTCCAAGTCAAATTTCATGCCCTAGTGAGGTATGTCAAGTAAGCCAAACATCTCCCCAATGCACTACAAAATCTGGGCATGATCATCATCATAAGTAATCAACCTACGTCCTCCAAAGTGACGCTCATCTCGCGTGTTGGGATCCTGAATGTTTGGCTCTCACTCTATCATCTCTTTGTTAAGGCATTAATAAGAATGTGATCTAGTGTAATATGTGGCATATGAGCCACGTGTGACAGACTGGTGACATCTAGTGTAATCTCCAGGTAGATACACTCACGACGTGTAAAAGTAGATACATAAGCTCGAAGTCGCATGTGTTTCTTGGCGTGTCTCCAATCTGGGTAATTTAATCTACAAAGATCACGCAAATCACTTCATTAACATTATTTCTTCTGGAAAACATCATCTAATTTCTTCTAAGCATCACGAAGTTCTTCTAAAAATCTCCTAAATTTTTCTAAATCTATCAAAATCGACCATTTATGCTATCGCATGTTTATTTACACCAAAGACACCCCTTTTAGCACTAGCGCACCCTAGCGCTAATGCCCTCATTTTTATACCAATGCTTATGTTTTAACACTAGCACACCCCCTACTAATTCCATTTTTAGTTTAATATTGGTGTGCCTAGTTTTACACTAGTGCACCCTCCTTCACACTTACACGCCTTAGGGGTCGTGTTAGTGTCATCCCGCCAATTTCTTCTACCCTAAAAACATCATAAATGCACTCAAAATTCAAAAAAAAATTCCATATTTGCGGGCCATCCTTGGGAAGCCTCATGTAGTCTCGAACTATGTCTACACAAAGTGCTTACGGTAGTGAACTTGTGCCATTTCTCTCACAATTCAACGTGAAATCTCAATTAAACTGAATAAGGGTAGGTAATAATAACTCATCTCAATGCTTTTTCACCCCCGACCTGCTATATATAGTCATTTTATCCTAATTCATCTTATCTATCACCCCTACGGTGCTCTAATTCCATTTTGATTCTTCTATCTTACTTTAGCCCTCGCTACACGATGATTATTTTTATAAAAATAATCATTTGCCACCGTTTTTCACTACAATAGGGTGTAATTTTTGCTTCCTGGTGAGCCTTTCTACTACCTAGGAATATTTTTTCTTCCCAACATTTTTTTGGAAATAACCACATATATTTTCATTCTTCTAACTAATTTTCTTCATAAAATCCAAAAAAATTGTAAAAATTTAAAAAAAAATCAAATTTTGGTAAACGACATGCACGTAATTGAAGCCTGTATCAAATGCATCATCCTCAAACATAAAAAATTGTCCTAAAAAACATATTTCTTTGGCCCTCACTTATTCTTACCAATGACTCATAGATCATCTAGATCTACCTCCATTAACAAAGTTAGTTTTCTTACTATGGTTGTATTCCCTTGCACATCGAGTTGTTTGGTATTGTTTCATAATGCATAATGGCTTTATCATAGGAACCTTGTGTCCCCTATTTATTCACCTTACATATATCCTTTCTTGGGGTACCATTATTAACCCTTTTCATTAACTCGAACAATTGGGAACTATACGACTTGATAACAAAAACATTGGTACAAATATATTTAACGTTTTTGTTTGAGTATGTGTGTTTGTACTTGTTTCCCTATCGAGGTTAGCTTGTTTACTTTCTTTTATATCCTTCTATTATGTATGTTGTTATGAGTCGGTCCTTGCATGTATATATATAATAAAGATCGATGACGTAGAATATCAAGTAAAATGATGAAATAAAGTTGACCTTACATTAGTTGGATGCGGGCTATTTCCATCACACTTTTTCTTCAAAAAGACTTGGGGCTATACTGAGATCACCTTCTATCTATCCCTCCCCTTCCTTTTTCTATCCATTTCCTTCATATTTTGTATCATCGATCAACCTCTTTCATCACCCCATTGACACTTTGGAGGGGGAATCCTTCATTCTACTAAAAATTCCTCTTCTTCAAAATTTTATTTTTTCATGCCTGTCTATTATGTTTGAAGTGACATCTCTTACGCAACCCCAAAGAGGGTAAAATTTAAACATTTAAAATCTTATTACACAGTTTTAATACTAAAATTACACTAATTACCCATTTTCTCATCATTTCCATAATAATTAGCAATTTCTCGCTAATTAGCTAACAATTCCTTCTTATTCATTAATTAATGAACTTTCGTTAATTAATTAATCCTTCCCCACTCCATCTTCCAATTAATGGCCTTTTGTTAGTTATAATCCACTTCTAAATGATTAATTAAACATTATTAGTTAGTTACGTATTCTATTTTAATCAAGTAAATCTCTTTTATTGGTTAAAATCCCCTCTTACATCCCCCAAATCATATTAATTTTCCTTTAAATCCCCTCTAATTAGCTTCTACAAGCTTATCCCTACCTATTAAGTAATCACATTTGATAAACTAAACCCCTCTCAACTCCCATAAAGAGCACATCCTTTATTCGACATGTTAATCCTTTGCATTTCCTCTTTGGGCTTTTTCCTACATCCACCAAATTGCTAGCCTTTCCCAAACAGAAATCTATATAAGGAACCCTCCTCCTACCCTTTTTCCTTACACCTTATTTTAATTAGTGAAAACTATAGGAATTTTTATTTCATCCATTCTCCATTGTTAGAAATAGCTACTTCATTCTTACATCCATTCTCTCAAATTGAGGAACATGGGAAGTTCTAAATATGGCCTTGTAGCCACTTCTTAGTGAGATCTCATCCTCAATTATTGAGGCTAACAACACTAATTTGATTGTTAGGTCATCTAATTAGGTTCACACTTCAAATAGAAATCATAAAGAGTAGGAATGGCTTAACATTTAGTTATTTCTGCATTGAAGAAGTTGTTTTCCCTTAAGCTCTTATCATGATTTTCTTCTTTGATTAACTTTTCTTTGAATCTTTTAGGTGTTAGTTTCATTTCCATTGGCATAGTTATTCTTACATGTACGCACTTGTCTCGATGGATCTTTCTTTAGAAGAACTTGGAATGACTAGGTACCCCTAAATCACCTATGAGAACACTGACTTGGGGATTAGGGTGAAATAAAGGAGGGCTCAAAATGACCTTTTGAGAAAAATTCAGGTAGGGTATGGTTGTCATGCTAAAAATTTGAGAATTTTCTTGTTGCAAATTTTCATGACAACACCGTTTGAAAAATATAGGTTGGGTTTCAAAATTCCAATGTCATGTCCACACCCATCATAAAAGCTGGAACTATCTTCTTTATCCACAAATGATGATCCCATGGATACCGATGACACTATTTCCATCCCATCTAACATTTGTTTAGTAAACACCATCACTTTAGGGTCATTGACTTATAAAACTAATAATGATATAAAAACCCTTCCTCTTGTCCGGCTGAAATGATAAAAGAGGATTCATCCATCATTAACATTCTTCAATTCCAAGACAACAAAGCCATTCTCTCACACATGGGAGTAGAGGACCATTATCTTCATAAAACCTTACCACCTAACACATCAATGATATTTAATGAATCCTTTATCTACGTTAATATAGGAAATCCGCAGGAACCTCACATAGTTAAAGTCGGTCAATCTTTAGATTCACAAGAATTAAACAATTTTACCATCTTCCCATCGAAACATAGTCAATACTTCACATGGTCATATAGTGATATGACAAGCATCAACCCCAACATCATCATCCACAATATCATCACCTATCCCAATGTTAAACTTGTCACATAAAATTTACGTAGGATGCACCCTCGCGTAGCTCTTCTAGGCAAAGAAGAGTTGTAACATTTACTCTCCTCTAATTTCATCATACCCATTGATTATACACAATGGGGCTTTATTATCATGCTCATAACGAAGGCCTTGGGAAATTTATGCATCTACACCAACTTCCAGGATCTCAATCTCACTTTTCCAAACAATGACTTCCCCTTCCAAACATAGACCAGCTCATCGATCTAACCGTCGGTCATGAAATTCTCTCCCTTATGGATGGCTTCTCCAATTATAACCCAATCCTCATCAACACCAATGATCAACACAAAACATCTTTCATCACTCCTTTGGGGACTTTCTATTACCGGGTAATGCCTTTCCGACTTAAAAATGTTGGCACCACTTATTAACACATTATGACATACATCTTCCATGATCTTATCCATAAAATAGTAGAAGACTATGTTTATGATCTTTTAGGAAAATCAAAACAATGCAAGGATCATCTCACCATCCTTGATGTAATATTCACCCATATTATTCAATAATTTATTCGTCTTAACCCCATTTAGTGTGTGTTTGGCATTCTCACCAATAAACTCTTAGGTTTCATCATTTCTATTTGGGGCATTAAAATAGACCCTGCTAAGATCAAATCCATCGTCAAGATTCCCCCTCCATAAAACCTAAAACAAATTCACATCCTTCAAGGTAAGCTTCAACCAATCCTTCATTTCATATCTTAGTTTTTAGATCATTTTCATCCTTTTCATCGCCTCCTTTGAAAATATATAAACTTTAAATGGGATCACACATTTCAAAATGCCTTTCTCAATCAATACATGTTATCACCACTTGTGTTCATACCTCCACATGAGGGGGATCCCTTCTACCTCTACATATCCACTAATAATCATGCCTTAGGTTTCGTGCTCACTCATCAAGATGAACAGGGTCGTGAACAAGCCATTTACTATATAAGTCGCATGCTTCATGACTATGAGACTCGTTACACTAAAGCCTAAAAGTTGTTTTGTGCCTCAAGTAATTCCTAACTTCCAAACTCCTTCATTATCTACTCAATCACAAGACTTATGTCATTACTAGTTTCAATCCTCTTAAAACCATGCACTCCAAGCCATATCATAGTGACCGCATCACTCGGTGGCTTATGCTCATGACCGAGTTTGATCTTGAATTCATCTTGCAAAAATCTATCAAAGGATATGTTATCGCCAATCAAATTTTTGAAGCCCAAAAATCAGCCACCTCATGAACAATTCTTTGATGAATCCATCTATATTATCAATCATGAGTACACCCCTCTCAAAATGACACTTTCCTTTGATGGATCTAATTGTCGGTATGGGGAGATGTTGACATCTTTATCATTCCTCTCTAGGGGACTCCCATCCCTATATAATTCAAACTAAATTTTGAATGTACTAACAACATGGTAGAATATGAAGCTTTGATCATGGGCCCACAAAATTCCATTATGCTCAATGCTTAAATCTTATACATCTAAGGAGAATCACAACTTTTCACCAATAAAATAAAAATAATTTATCAATGTAAAAATGATATTCTATAAAAATATAAATCCATTGTTGAATTCCTCTTAGAATCCTTTGACTATAACACCATCTAAATAGTCACGCGCTCCTCTAACAAATTCACAGACACCATGGCTTCTCTTGCATATCTATCCCTCTATCAATTGATGACTCTAAATTGTTTGTTGTTGTGTATAGACTTGATCAACCATCTCACAAAAATGAACTCCCTTCTATCAATATCATTGAAAATAATCCAATAGACCTTTGGTATACTCAAATATTTGACTATCTTTCATAATCAAAAATCCCCCTGACCTATCTAGAAAAGCTAAGTGGTTTTTTCTCCAACGCGCTAGCTAATACGTAATCGTAGGTGGTGTTTTATATAAACATGGATTTGATGACCTTTTTGAAGATGTCTCAAATCTCATGAATCTAATAAATCCATTTAAGAATTCCATGACCACATATGTGGTGGAAACTCTAATGATTCAGTTGTTGCTAAGTGTGTCCTTCTAATGGGATACTATCAATAGATATTGTTGTGCATATGTAAAGAAATGCATTAAATGCCAACAACATTATAATATCACTATCATTCCCATTCAAAATTTACAACCTTCTCAAGACCTGTGGCCTTTTTCACAATGTGGGTTAGACCTCATGGGCCTCATCAACCCACCTTCATCAAAATGATGCCACTATATCATCATAACTATTGCATAATTCACTAAATGGGTATAGGTTATCCCCTTAATCTCTCGAAAGCTAAAAATAATCGATTTCATCTACCAATGATGCAAGAGCATCATCAAGGATTATTCAAATACAAATATTTTATGATGTCAATGGAGTGTTCTAAGGTATGTGGAGTCATGAGAGAGAGAGAGAGAGTTAAGAGTGAGAGAGTTTGAAATTTCAAATGGGAGATTTTCCCTCCAAAAGTGTAATTCAGTTATAAAGGCATATCAAAGAGTCCTAGAGGTTGATTAAAGGTTAGTAAGTGTCTTGTTGAGTCATAGGGTGTGTAATGAGTCCTAAGTGTGAGGGTAAGAGTCATGAAATATGTGAAATGATGTAAAAATGCCAAAAAGGTAATAGAAGCACATAATGAGTCATTATGGGGTTTGTAGGTTAGGTAAGAAGTTCAAGTAGTAGCTACATACATGAATAGAGGGAGATGGTAGGTGAGTAAAAGATCATTCCTCATATGTAGGATAAGGAGAACTATGGAGAAAAGAATAATTAAGCATTTTTATGAAGACTTACAATTGAATATATATATGTCATTGTTTTTTAGTGTGTTTATCTTGTCTTCTCAATGTATTTTTGTGGTTTGAGTTAATAAATGATGGTTTCTTTTTATAGTTATTATTTGAATCCATTGTTTGATTGTTGATGGTAGTCTTGCATGAATTTATCTTAGTTTGGTGTGGTAATCCAATACTTTGTTTTAGTGAATGGAATAGATGCTTGACTAGCATTATAGTGAATGTGATTTGTGAAAATGTGTACAAAGGTAAAGGAGAATGATTCGCGTGGAAAGGATGAGGATAGTTGTTTTCATAACATGTTTGAAGGAATTTGCATAGTTTAGAAGTAAATTTTTCATTATCTTTCCCTTTGCATGCTGAGATATATCAAAATATTGAGAGCGTGGTTATGAGTGTAGTTTGAGTAAGAATAAGGTTCATGAGGTTAAATAATGCCACATGAGGTTATAGAATTTTACAAACAGATTGATATCCAAAACAAACATATTGGTGACCTAAATGTTGAGTACATAATATAGGAATAGAGGATCTTGATATCTGTAACATTCGATTGCCAAAATACAAGTGGAAAAGGATGAGGTGAATATGCATCTGGAACTAAGCAAGTACTAATGACAAAGACAACCGAAGCTTGAGGAGAAGATCAAGGGTAAAATTCCTTACAAATTCATCATCAAGTGCAAAGAGAATAAAGTAGTGGGTTTGATCACTAGAACAAGAAGAAAAAAGGCACAAAGCAAGGAGGACTGATGGCTGCCCTTTGGAAAAAAAAATCTATGTTTCCTAGGTTTTGGTGCTTCTATTTGCTCTAAGTATTTTAAAAAAATCTGCATGGTTAATACTTAGACAGGTCTATGGTCTCGCTTTACTTTGACCGCACTTTTTGTCAAGATGGTTTTACTCAGTGTTGTTGGTTTCTTTTGGTGGCCTGTGTTCCTTGGAATAGTTTTGTGTACAAGGTTTTTTAGTCCCTTCAAAACTAAACTTTATTACCTATGTAAAAAAGTAAGAATAAGGTTCATTGTAATAAGTAGTAACTTGCATGTAAGTGAAAACATTTTAGAAGGCTGCAAAAATGCATGAGAAGAGTTCAAGATAGTTTATCCTTTCAAATAAGACTTGGGAGTTCAATTTGTGAAGTTGAGGGTTTAGATACCATGTCCCTAAACAATTCACATACCCCTGTCACATTTAAATGATGATATTTGGAATAACAACCCCATTGTAACTTTACATCCCCGAGGGAGGTGGTCACAAGTTTGAATAACTAGCTCCATGTTTTAAAGGCATGAATTTGATAAAGATATAACCCTTTACATATTCTCGGGCTTATTCAAACACAATTAGGGTTTCAAAAGAGAAAGTGGGGTGAAAACCCTATAAAAGTCAAATTTCACCTTGAAAACTTGAAGAAATCATGGTAAGTGTGTCCTTTAATTAATTGAAGAAGTTTGAACTTTCACTATTGGAATCCTTAGAAAATCATGATAGTCCTCTAAAAGGATTGTAATACAGTCTAGGAGCCTAATTGGTAAGGTTAGTTTTGCAAAGGAAGTTTTTTTGAATGGTTGAATCTTGTCATGAAACCTTGCACAAAAGAAACATGAAAATAGATTGTCCTACACCTAATTGAGGGTTAGTAAGACAAAAAGGGAAAAGTGAGGTGGAGAGAGCATATCAAGAATTTGGAATCTAAAATTTTTCTTGCATCTTAGGGATTTTAAAGGAAAACTAATGAATCTTCCACCTTATCTTGAGTGTCTCTAAAATTTCCCATCTATGAATGTTGCAGGCATGCATTATCTTAAGGGCGTGAGAGGACAATTTTGATGAAGAAAGGGAGTTTTTTTTTTTGAATTCATTTTATGGTAAGTCTAATAGTGTTTTGAGGTGATTGAGGAGGGATTACATGTAGAGGCACTCAAGGAAACTTGAAAGCAAAATTTACAAGCTTTGGGACTACAGCTATTGAAGAATAACATAGGGAATTTTGGTCTAATGATTAATTTAATGTTTCTTGGATGTGAATCCTTGCTGAAAGTGTTGCTACCATGAAGTAAGAGTTATATGCATGGAATAGACAAAGATAAATTTCTTGGTGGAGGCCATTCTAGGTGAAAAAGGTCAAAATTTGATAGAATAAGTCAATTTAGACTTGTATAAGATCCTCAAAATGCAGAGATAGGTGTAGTTGATGTTTGAAAGCTCTTAAAAGGTGAATATATGCTTGATTGTTTTATTTTCTCTGCATCAACCAACATATCATATGTCGCTTTGGCATCCCTCATAAGATAACGTAGACGCTAAATCACGCACTTTGAGTATTTATCTAGTCTTGATCACATACTACTATTCATATGATTCTTAAGTGAGAAAAGTATTAATTGATGACTGTTTGTGGCCTCTTTGCTTGCTTTTCTTTTTTTGGTTTTCTCTCTTAGTCTTAGACTCCTTCTTACCTAGTCTGTCTTTCAATACTTTAGAAATTATGACTCACGGAAACCAATTCCCAACAAAGATGCCATCACCTAGGTGCCCCTGTCTTATCTAGGTGCCCCCAACCTCTTTGTACTTTACTCACATATTTTAGGTCTCTTCTATCCATTTTGGCATCTTATTTCTTACTAGTCATCCTTTTAGTGCTTAACTATGAAATTCAACTAAGGGAATCATATAAATACAAAGCTATGTGATCATAATAAAGGACCAAGCACTAAGAATTTACTATCACCACCTAAGGTTGCATCCAAAGGCATTTACAAGAGAATTTAAGCATCCATCTAGCATCCACACAAGGGCAAGGGACTACATTCTTCTGCATACACTTCATATGAGGGGAAGTTCATTTTTTCATGCACACATCTATCTACATTTTCTACATCTAGCTACTTAAGCGTTATTCAAGTGTGACTTGCATAAGAGCCACCTACGGCATGATCCTACACACACACAAAAAAAACCTACATGGAGTCTAAAATGTATTGTAGTTCCTGAATCGTAAGTTCACTCAATCGGGTGATCATTGGGGTCATTCGACTCCCCATTTGCATAATTTCCTTTTAGTATTTTATGTGTTTTAGGTTTTTTAGGTGCTTCTTTCTTATTGCAAGTTTTAGGAGAATAATAACAAAGTGTAATGACATACAGGAAATCAAAAATGACAACTAGAAAACATCTCGTGACCCTACAAAATAGGGTTTTGTAGCTTTTGAGCGATCACAACCACCCAAAATAGGTCTCGGTGCCCCGGGAACCCCTAACCCTACATAGACGCCCGGTCCTAGCATTTATGACACTCCTACATTTTTTTGGGTTCATGTGTGATGCTTTGAGTTCCTGTTCCAGTAGTTTTCTAGCTCAGCATACCTTCGAGATCATTGTGAATCAGCTAAGTATTTTTATCCCTTCATTTGTAACTAGGGTTTTATATTTTATTAGCTTACTTGTTTGGGTCAAAATTGTACTTAATTGTTTATATCATTATGTTGGTACATATTTATATTTAGCATCTATTTATTTCAATATTTTCTTAATCATTTGGTGAACCCATCTCATTCGAAACTCTTGGATCCTCATTTTTCTTCTATCATGGCTCATAAGGTCTCTCAAGTATCTTTGCTTCAATTTCTTTAAATTCACCCATCTTGTAAATATGCTCTCCAAAACCATAACCAATATGTATCTCCTTATTAATATGCCACCTTCACAATTCAATGTCATCTCTCTCGAAGACTCTGTTATTCCTAATGCCAATCAATCAATCTGTAAGTCTATTCAAGCTTTACATTCTTTATTTCAAGATAAATTTCAAGCTATGGAATCCATGATTACATCTCTTAAAACTAAAATTCAACATCTTAAGGATGCTTCTCAAGCTCATGCTAGTTCTTTTTCTCATCCTCATTATATGTCTTCTACATGTGCTCATATCAATGAACCTCAAATCTTGTCACTCCCCACGCCTCTCAAGTTTAATTTCAATGCTAAGCAACAAGATATTCTTCCATATCTCATAACTCATCAATTAATCATATTTCCATCTACTCATGCCTATCCTCCTTATCAACTTGCTAGATATCATGATCATCCATATTGTAATTATCATTTCATCAATGGACATAATGACAATTATTGTTATGCTTTACAACGAAGAATCAAGCACCTTGAGTGTTAAAGTTTTATCTCATTCACTGCACATCATTCTATTACATGGTCCTCTCCACTTGTTACATCTCAATGGGTTCCTAAATCTGATTTGTCCATGTCTAATGAGCATCATGTCATCACTTCTAATGTTTCTTCTTCCATCACTCAAGCACTACCTATGCAATCCACTCAAACTAAGAAATCACCTCTCAAAATTAGTCTCACTCTGCCTCCTCTCAAGTCATCTACAGCACTATCAAGTTAACCTAAACAACCTCCTATAAAATTACCTCAACATATCCTCCTACCGAGTCTACTACGGTGCCACCCAATATTTCACTACTTCATAATCCAATAAGTTTTGTCAAATAAACTATTCCTTATTTTTATCTTCAAGACCCATTTCAAACTCGCCACTTTGCGATGGTCCTACTATTGTTTTTTCCTATCATTGTGTCAACATGATACAAATGATGCTATCCCAAAATGGCATAGTAACTCTAGCATCCCCACATAAATCTCCACCATTGGCACACTTGGGGGACATCATGCATATTCTCCCCCCTTGCATTGTTATTAAATGTTTTTATCATCTCATGCCCTTAATGCTTTGTGCTTCAATGTCTAATATTTCCTAATCACCATTACAAAAATCTTAACATACTTGTATCATCATTTCCTAATGACACACTCTTGTGCTACAGTTCACACTTGATTGTTGAGGGCTTAATACATTCATGAACCTCACATCATACACATTGTACATTTCATACTCAAAGCACTTTCACAACACATATTTCTCACGCACATTCATCACAACACACTACCCTATGACACATTCTAGTTCCACGGTTCATACTTGACTACTGAGGGTATAAATATAAAATTAACCTCACCACACTCACTCACTTTCCACACTCTATGCTTTAACCTGTCATTCTTTCTCACACACAATTCAAACCATTTCCTGATGACGTTGCCTTCTTTTATGGTTCATTCTTGACTGCTAAGGGGGAATTTATAAATGAACCTCATCTCATGCATACTCATTTGTACTCACTCAAGGGGGCACACTTCTCCCATAACACTTACTCTACATTCCATTCCATTTCACACTCACATCATATTACATATCTTGGTTGCACATTGTTCTTACTAACTTATTCTTGCATGTACACTTTTATTACTATGTTAGTTATATACGTTATATGTCATTATCTTTATCATACACACATTTACATTCACTTTCCTTCTAGTTTTGATCACATCCTTTACACAAATATTTACACACAAAGCATGTATATTTGGTGCAATATCTCTTACCGGTCTTGTAGCGAGGATCTTGAGGGCATCCACTTTTGTATAAACTAAAAGTGTTCTTGTTTCATTTTTTATAGCACATTACTATATCGTATTATACACACTTTTACATCTGTCTATTTTTTCTAACATATTAACAGATACTTCATGTGCAACATTTATCTCACAAGAACTATTTCTACCATAGTTGTCTATTACATTATTTACTATTGTTTGTTGTTGTTTTCCATTCTATGTCATTGTTTGTGGGCTTTTCCTTTGTCTTGTGTGCACACTATATTCTTTCATCCATGTCATCCTTGATTATATTGTGGCATCATGAGTGATGTCCCATGTTTAATACCCTCTTTTTCGTGGTCTATATTATCTTCTTTCTTTCTAGCTTACATCTTGTCTTCTATATGCATGTTTATCTTGTTTTCACTAACACTTATTTTCAATCAATTTGTTTACATGTTCCTTGGTTTCTACCAAGCACATTCCATTCCCTCTCGTAGGGATTTAGTTTCGTAAGCAGTTGTCAGTCCTCCTTTGGGCCGCATTCTCCTTGTGATGTCACATGCACCCAAAATGAAGGGGGCATCATTGGGTGAATCAGTCACCCCATATATTAGTTCATAGTCACGGTTCAACATTAGTTTGGTATCTTGGTACAATATAGTCTTCGATCTCAAAGAATGACCTAGAATATTACTTGGGTCTTGAAGACAACACAAACACTAGTTCCTAGACATAGACAAGTAGCATTTGGGACTGTACATACCCAAAATTGTAGGTATTGTACTACCGAGAAAGAGGTTACAGAAACCCCAATGATGATTCAAATCTCTTCACAAGGTGTTTGGAATCTAGAAATCATGTTGAGTATACATCTGCATCCCAAAATGCCATATCCAGGATCTCGTATGCTTTTTTCTCGACTGTTTTGCTCTTTTCTTTCATTTTGGTCTTTAGTTTTAGGACCACTGCCCTACCTGGGTGGCGGTCCCGTGACCGCTGCCTGCCTGTAGGGAAGCGAGATTGTAACCACTTCCCTATATAGGGTGGAGGTCCTATGCACATTTTCCAAAAATTTATGATGCTTTCATATAACTACCCATAACAAACACCAACTAGAACCGTGTTTTTAAACACTGCTCCAGTTGAAAGTATGATACCTCCGGTTTAGTATCAAATAACCCATATCAGAGAAATGCTCCTCCCTACTTAAACATTTATTCAAAATCACCACAGGGAGACATGTTCTCCTCTCCCAAGATGTTCGCTCAACCACAGGGATTTCCTTATGTCCCTGCAAATACATATGCTATGCCATATCAACAACCCATTCCACCTCCACCCCCTCAGTAGGCACCATCAATGGTCGAAACCTATGCGGTAGGGACTTACTCAAAATATTTAAAATAACCTCTATATTTCACCATATGAAGCATCATGCTTCCAATACCTCTTCCCGATTTTCCTAAATACAAAGGGAGGGAGATCCAAATGCACATATCAAGGCCTATGCCACGGCCATTTGAGAATTTCTCCCTTGGGATGCGGTTGTTGCTAATATATTCCCTAAAACCTTAGACGGTATTGCCCTTTATTGGTATTACGGGATACTTGAAGCCTCGATACACTCGTTCAAACTTGTGTAAAATTTTATCAAAGATTTTGATATGAACAAATTGTTAAGAACAGGGATCAGAGAATTCTTACATATTAAACAAGATCACAATGAATTTGCTGCCCATTTTATTCAAAGATGGCATACAGTCCTCTACTCATCAGCAAGTGCTCCAAACATGGATCAGATGGAACTATGTAACTTATTCCTCCATTCTCTTAATAGAGAGATAAAGGAAGAAGTCCAAAATTTCCACTAAGGACTTATGATGAAGTACTCGAGAGTGCTCTCCGAATAGATCAAGCGGAAATAGACAGCGGTCATAAGACATATGGAACAAACGGGAAATTAATCACTCCCAATCAAAACACTACGACTTATCCTAATGTCAGGAATACCAATCAAGGACCCAAAATCCTTAACAAAAATTGTGGGGTTACAACAGATGGAGTCACAGACCAGGTTAAAAGGGAAAACGTCATGAACATTTCACCACCCATTAACAATCAACAAAATAATAACTTCACTCCAACAATCAACGCGGTGGATTTTAATCGTCCATCATGAAAATAACAACAACAACAACAACAAAAATCCAGACACAAGGTCCAATCCAAAACCCAACTGGATATCAGAATCAAAACCAAAGGCAACAACCTCAAAATTTTAACTCTAACAACCAAGAACCTAATCAGAGTTTTGGACCATAATAGGTTTCAAACCAACAACCTCGAAACTATAATCCCAACTTGTATTGTGGTTTCCACAAAATTCAAGGCCATGATACTAGGACTTTCCGTGACTACAATAAATTCATGCAACATTTTCCAGAAGACCAAAGACAACTCTTTATAGATATGTTTTTAGCAAATTCTGCATTACCCACACCAAACACTTATATGGGAGTAGTTTCCCCTCAAAATGCACCCCTCAAGATTTTTAACGATCCACTCCCAAATCACTCTAACAATAACATGTTAGATCTAAATGAGACGAACAAGGGTGTTATAACAGAAATAATGATCATGAAGCCTCAACTTCATTAAATCCATTGGTTGCACCCCAATTAGGAACTTGACCACAAACCAAGATAGTTGGTCTGGTAGAGTTAGATATCGAGCTACACGTAGAAACCATAACAAGAACATGAGATTATTCTTCTCAACCAGTTCCAACCTACCCATTAGAACCAGACAACATTCAACAAACACTGGTAAAACCCATAGGCACTTACGATCTAATTAATGACCTAACAAAGACCTTCTCTCACATTTCCTTCTTGGATTTGTTGAAAAACTCTCCCACTCACAGGGATGCTCTCTTAGAAGCATTAGGTCTTGGTCATCTAATTAACATCACTCCTCCTAAAACATAAGTAAACCATGTAGACTTTGATGTCTACCCTCTAGGGCAGCCAGATAGGGATACTGAGTTTATATTTGATATAAGTAAAATGCCAATAGATGCTAAAATTACGTGTAGAGGCGACCCAACCTTGCATTTACAGGTATGTGTTTATAATAATTATGTTAAGTGCACAATGATTGATGATTGGGTAACAGTTAACATAGTCCCCTTCACTTTTCTTCAAAATCTAGGATATGGAGAAACAAATTGTTCCACAACATGAAATACACTAAGAGGTTATGATAGCCTCAAGGCCACTTCAATTGGGACTATAGTATTACTAGTCACCTTAGGACCCAAGACATTCCTCACTGAATTTTATATTATAGATTAGGAAACCAACTATAATATGATTCTCATTTGACCATGGATACATCGCATGAAGGCAATCCCTTCCACGTTATGCTAGGAAATAAGATTTTTGCACCTAGGAAAATATTTGTAGCACAAGGTGACCTAAAACCATTTTATATACACCTAGTAGATTTGAAGAAGAGACCAGGTATTCACTCTGAGTTTGAACTCCCAACGAATCAACTTAACAAACCAATCAATTCAAAACTAGAAGAAAAGTTGATACCTACAACAGAATTAGAAATTACGAATCTAGTTGAAGGCATTCCAACACTCAAAAATGAGACTAACATCATAGAGATGGTATCATTAGGGACTACCGCAAAAATTTTGAGTTACCAAAGAAATATCTACCCATTCTCCTACCATTTGATTCCATGGGTATGGGATACACCCTAGGAATTAGCTCCCTTCCAGTCAGATGAAGTTTGTATGGTAGAAGTAATCGAGGCAAAAGAAGTAGACACGAAGAATGTCCCAACATCCATTTTTCCAAGAAAATATTGGACTCTCCACTTCAATGGAGCTAGATGTCATTTCAAAGTTGGGGCAGGTGTGATATTTACTTCTCCGAGGGAAAGATCCTACCTTTTGCCTTTAAGTTAAACTTCAAATGTACGAACAACGGGGCTGAATACAAAGCCCTTCTCCTTGGCCTTATCATAGCTAAAAGGATGGGCATTGATAACATTAGAGTACTAGGAGACTCACAATTAGTTGCAAACCAAGTCTCTGAGGTATATGAGACTAGAGTTAACACTTACAACTCTATAAAATGGCAGTATTAGATCTAACAAAAGGATTTGACTTCATATCAATCAAAGCAATCCCACGAGAACAAAACCTTCTCGCTGATTCAATAGCAACCTCAGCTTCCTATTTCACTCCAAGCAGTGAGTTGGAAAATACAAGTTTCATGGTATCACTTTGTACTAAACCATTGGTGCGTAAAATACCAACAAACCCGATCTTGACACATATAGAAGCTGAGAATGAGTTTTCTATCCTAGACCACTTTGATAGTGATAGGGTCACTCTTGAATATCTAAATGCCTATGTGGAATTACATCTCACTCATCACATAGAGGATTTCTCCCTAATCCCATCTTCCTCTTCCTATTTTGGAAACCCCATGATAGAAATCCCCCACAAAAGAATCTTGATATCTACGAGGTAGAGAATGGAGAAGGTTTGGAACTACCTCTAGCCCCACCTGAATTTGAAGAAGGCAACGCTTCCTTAATCAAAGGAATGATTGACATAAATATTAGGACAGAGGAAGAACCAAATATTTTGAAGTTGGGATCCTCGTTAACTCAGAGGAGATAGAAATTCACACCCAGATCCTCAAGGAACATCAAAAGGCTTTCACATTTAATTATAAAGAAATGATGAGAATTACACCACATATTGCGGTACACAATCTTATCACCAAACCAGATGCAAAGCCAATTAAGCAAAAGTCGAGACCAATGAAACCAAAAGTGGCTCTCATGGTGAAAGAAGAAGTAATGAAACTTCTCCAAGTGGGATTCATCAAACCAGTCGACTATTCACAATGGGTATCTAATATCATCCCTGTTCTCAAAAAGAATGGGAAGATACGCATTTGCATAGACTTCGGGACATTAATAAATATTTCCCCAAAGATGACTTCCCATTACCATCCATCGATGTCATTGTTGACACAATAGCTGGATTTGAGCTTTTGTCTCTCATGGATGGGTTCTTGGGATATAATCAAATCAAAATATCTAAACAAGATCAAGCCAAGACTACATTTATAACTCCTTGGGGAACTTATTGTTACGTTGTCATGCCATTCGGTCTTAAGAATGTTGGCGCTACATACCAATGGGCAATGACATACATATTCCATGACCTTATTCATAAGATTGTGGAATCCTATGTAGATGACTTGTTGGCCAAGGCCAAGAAGTGTTGTGATCACCCAAAAGTACTCTGTATCATTCTCTCATGATTGATCGAATATGGCGTCACATTGAATCCAGAGAAATGTGTATTTGGTATGACAGGAGGCAAGCTTCTGGGTTACATTATATCATCATGAGGGATTGATGTCAATCTAGCCAAAATCTAGGTTATTCTTGAAATGATTCCACCATCAAACGAGTCTGGTATTAGATCATTTCTTGGGAAATTCGTGCAATTTGAAGGTTCATCCCGACTTAAGTTTTGTTGTTCATCCAATCAATAATTTATTAAAGAAGGATTATAGCATTGATTGGATAGAAGAATGTAATGAGGCCTTCAAAGCAGTTAAATGCTTCTTGTTGTCTCCTCCCATGCTAATGCCTCCTAGACTAGATCATCCTTTGATCCTGTATTCATGGGCTATTGATGTCTCACTAGCCTGCATGTTGGCTTAGGAAGATAATGATAAATGGGAACATGCAGTCTATTTCATTAGCCAAACATTGCTTGATTATGAAACACGTTACACACAGGCAGAAAGAGAATGCCTTTCCATAGTCTTCAATGAAACGTTTAAGACATTACATGTTAAATCAAGAAACAAGGGTCATCAGTAAAGACAGATCACTTACGAACATTCCTCACGCAAGGGTCTTTATCTAAAAAGGTTGGACATTTCATAACCTTAATGGGTGAATTTGAATTAACATTTGTAAACCAGAAATCCATTAAGGGACAAATCATTACAGATCTGGTTAGTTGACAATCTATTAGATGGAGGTGATTTGGTGGATCTATACTTTCTCGATGAGTGCATATATTTTTTTGAAACCAGGCCCCCATCTCTATATGTCCTTGGTACACTGACATCATCAATTTTATCATGGACCATACATACCCAGAAGGTTCCACATTGTAACAAAGAAGGCAGTTACGCATTATCGCTACTAAATATGTTATTTTAGAATAGGTTCTCTATCGTAAAGCCTTCAATGGAATGCTTTTAAGATGTGTTGACATGGAAGAATCCAAAAAGATTCTTTATGAATCCCATGTGGGATATGTGGATGCCACTTTGGTGGCCACACCACTACTCACAAAATACATCGGATGGGCTATTTTTGGCCCACTCTGAGAACATGACACAGTAGAGTTTGTGCGCAAGTATCATAAATGTCAAGAGTTATCCTACAAGATTCACATTCCAGCATAAGCTCTGCAACCAATCGCAACCCCATGGCCCTTTTCCATGTGGGGCCTAGATTTGATAGGGAAATTCTCTCCCTCATCAACAGATGGCCACAACTTTATAATCACAGCCACGAAATATTTTACTAAATGGGTAGAGGCCATGCCTCTCACCACCGTACCAAGTTCTGTAATCACTAAGTTCATCCTAAATCAAATCATTTGTAGGTATGGTGTCCCACAAGTCATTATCTCAGATAATGGCACATCCTTCAAAAATGATGAGGTTTGTGAGTTATGTAAAAATTCAAGATAAACCATCACACGACCTCTCTTTATTACCCCCAAGCCAATGGACAAGCTGAGGCAACAAACAAAATGTTAAAATCCATTCTCCTCAAAATAGTTAAGGAGAAAAAATGGGATTGGCATTTAAAATTATACCCGGCCTTGTGGGCCCATCGAACCTCAATAAGAACACCAACAGGGGCAACCCCTTTCTCATTAGTATTCGGGGTAGAAGTAGTTCTCCCACTTGAGGTTGAAATACCCAGTCTCTACATCTCATTACAAGGGATTTTGGGAGAAGAAGCCTATAGAGAGGCATGCCTCTCTTAACTAGAAAGCCTTGATGAGGCCAGGCTAAATGCCAAACAACATCACAGAGCCTATGCTGATCGGATGTGCCGGTAATATAACAAAAATTTATATGAACAAGAAATATATGTGGGAGATCTAGTTCTAAGACTAGACAACTGGATTGATAAGAAAACTGGTGAAGGAAGGAAATTCTAACCCAAGTGGTTGGGCCCATATCGAGTCATGAAAGACTATGGAAATGGTGTGTATCTCTTATGTACACTAGAAGGTGAGGAATTCAATGAAACTGTCAATTCCTTACATCTTAAATGGTTTTACGCATAGGTCATCAACATCACCATTTGTATATTATATCTACCTACATTGCATTAGTCACTTAGTTGTTTCATTTTGTTCACTCATTTCATAAATTTTGTGGTCAAGGAACTTATTCTTAAGAAATTTATTATAAGCTTTTGAAAATATTGGCAAAATCATTCAAATCATATCTCTTCAATTTTCATAATATCATCAAATGATTCCAAAATCATCTCATCAATTCGATAGACAAAGTCTTGACAAAAACCATACCAAGGCCTGCATACTTGGTCATACTCATTCTTTTCTACTAGGTTAAGTTGTTCTTACCTACGGTCTGTTCTAGAAGCTTCTTGGTGTCACATCTATCCTTCTTACATCTCTTTGAAACAAGGATACTCCAAAATCACAAATCAAAAATATCAAAACTAAATAAAAATACTAAACAAAATAGAATATTTTAATTTTACACACTTCTTTGCCCCACCAACCTTTGGTGATGAGCCCGCATCTCTTACTAGTAGTGCGAGGTTGAGAAAGGAAAGAATTTCCCTTACTCGCCTATGTCTGCCTTCGGTGATGAGCCCATGCTTCTTACCAGTAGCATGAGATAGGGCGTAGGGGGTCCATTCACGTAAATCAATGAATCTTAGCATTTTAAAAATGCAAAGCAAAGTGTATTAAGTGAAATTAAGTATCCAAATTCCAAAGAGATCAAATCCTCAAAACTAGATTTTTTCAACCAAATTTCCATCCATGGATCTAAGTCTAGATAAACTGGAAAGTAAGTTGCATTCTAAACTATGTAGTAGTTTCAAGTAAGAGTAAGTACGCAGGTCTAAATTTGATTTCTGTCAATACCTTGTCTTTCTCTCATCATTTCCATTCAGTCAAACTCATACAATTTGTGCCCTTCCCAACTCTTGGTGTTGAGCCCTCACATCTTACTAGTTGCGTGGAGTTAGGAATGGGGCAAGTTCATCTCATTATCACTATATATTCATCATGTTTTTCCAAAACAAAAAGAAGCAACAAAAATTTCCCAAAGAAGCCAAAATTTCAGTACTACAATATGTTTGCATCATCACATATCAGCATTACAAAAACAAATAAAAGAGAAACATTCTATTCAACACTTGTTATCACTTGTCATCCATTACATACATTCTGAAAAGCATATAAAAAAAAGATTCTAAAAACATCTAGTGTACACATGGGAAACAAACCACAAAAACTCTAGATACAAAGAAGATCTAGATATCTAAAAGGTATATATCGTGTTCTACATACAATGCCATCATGCACTAGGCATGGTCAAAATGCTCAATGAGCCCGAAAAATACAAAAACAACTCATATAAACATCCAAAAAATCACTACAAAAAGACCAAATGGCCTCTCAATCCCTATGGGATCCCTCAGAGGGTGCACGATCGCATCTAGGACTCCTACTATGACGATGCTCTAAATGAACTGAGTGCTCATGATCACGGCCATTGGCTATGGTCTCACTACGAGAATGACTCCACCTCATTAGACGCTCAGCAGTCCTATATCCAGCTACCTCAACATGAAGGGAGGTCACTAAATTTTCCACCTTTTCAGACAGGGGCAAACACATCAGTATGTCTACCAGCTGTTGAAGGCTCTCCAACATCCTCAGTAAGCTCGGCCCGAGTACTCTCTAAGGGGAGAAATAGGGTATCCACACACACTGGTGAATCAAATCTCACCATCCCTCAGCAGTCATGTTGCAAATAAAAAGAGAAATAAAAGTTAGAAAATCACCAAAAATAAAGTCAAAAGCAAGCGAAACAACAAAAAGGAAATATTAACTAACATTTCTAGCTAACAAGGTTGAGAAAAGAGTAGTAACTCACTCAAATCTCCAGGCATCCAGGTAGGGTCTCTAGGATCTGCGCCTGCTACTAACATTGCTGTTGATTGTGGAACCTCCCCCAAATCAGGAAAGAAATGACGTCCTGCCATGGACTCATCATCTCCCCAATGTCTTGAGAAGGCAACTCCTCTAAAATCAGGGTCACCTTCTCTACACTCACCTCCTCCCTCTCGGCCCTCAAGATGTCCTGAGTATCATGCCACTCAAAATCATTGTCATCCTCCTCAGCCATCCCACCGGTCTCACCTCCCATCGTCTCCTCCTCTGTCTCCCCTCCTGTGAACTCCTCAGAGTCTGAGTCCACATCAACAGCTCATCCTCCCCCCCACTGAAAGTAGGAGTGGCTCCGATCTGAAGTAAAGGTGCTTGAGGAGCACTGGCTACCCCTTGGGCCCGAACCACCTACCTAACTATGCAATAGGAACTCCAGGAGTAACCATGGTCCAACCCCGATCTCCTCTAGGGCCTCCCTAGGCCTCACAAATAGTCTTGTATACTAGCCCCACTGGAGGAAGCATATCAACGTAAGGGAGGCCAAACTACTGAGGGACTCAATCAAATGGGTGGACCTCCACCCTCTCTATCCTATCTACCAACTGACCTATGGTAGAGCAAGCAATCAATGTAAGTGTCTCCTCTCCCCATACTCCCACCATGGCCTGATAAGGAGTGGCCTCCATATCTGTAGTAGTCAATGAAGCCACTAGTTGATGTGGCACCCGAGTACTATCATCCCCATCCACCTCACTGCTCTAATAGCCCCGGATCCTCTACTAGTACACCCCTTCCATAGGGGATGATGCGCTCATACACCCAACTCATAACTAGAGTGGGATGACTCAAGGACTGCCCCTGTAACCTGACCACCTGTATAAGTCATGGTATGTGGTCCCAAGAATATCTTCTCCCCAAGCATAAGTATGGCCATGGGCCTTAATCTATGTAATAATAGAGCCCAGTAGTATAAGAGAGTATCTCCTCCCTTATCCCCAATCAACTGTGAGGCCAAGATACCCATAATAGCCTTATGGATGATAGGGATAGAAGAAGCAAGCAATGGATCAAACCTTCACCCCCTTCTTTGAGCCAAAGGAGACAACATCATCTCCCATATAGGTGGCCCACTGAACCATCTGAGACTTGGATCTGTTGTCTTAAGAGACAGCCGCCTCCCAAGAATCGGAACCCCCAGTATGTGATAGATGTCCTCCAGGGTGATATTCCACTCACCCCTAACACCTGGAAATCGGAAAGTGTTCTGATCCACATCCCAAGTATGAGAACAAGTCACACAATATGTGACTAGTAGGAGCAACATGAGGGACTGTGAGATCCTCAAAATACCAACCCTCTGCAAAGTGTCTCTCTTTGTTGGGTCAATGTATCCAACACTATCAGGAGCCAATCACACTCCCTCTCTCTGCTCCATCTAATGTACTCCTCCTTCTTCTACATCCACCCAAAACATAGAAAAAGAGCAAGTTAGCAACATAGTCCAATAGATAAACTCATCGAAAACATGGAAAAATGTCAAAAATGCAAAAATATTTAACTAAGGCATCTTTTTTTTCCTTCTTTCCAGAACCGCCACCCTATGCAGAGTGGCGGTTCCATGACCACCACCATCTAAGGGTGGTGGTCCTATGACCACCACCATCATAAGGTAGCGGTCCCATGATCGATGTTATGTGCAAGGTGGTGGTCACTGCCAATTCAATGCGCCCATTAAGCCCTAAAAATGCTAAAAACAACAAAAATACACCATTTTGACTGAAATAAAAACCTACCCTATGGGTTGCCCCCTAGAGACTCATTTAACACTAATATTTTGAAAATAACCCCCAAGACAAAGATTTCAACATTTCTATATTTTAGGTTTAAAACAATGAATTGAGAAAAACTAACCTGAGACTTCGTAGGTCGATGTCCTGCTCTCGGAGGCATGATCACGATCTCACAATGAACATTTTGACTATACTCTCGTTGAAAATGGTTACCGTGGGTCCCAGAGCTCAAAAATTGCCAAATCAACACACGCAAATGAATAGGAAAATGAGCTCGTTATATATATACTCCAACTATGTGAGAGAACATTCAAAACAAGGTTAGAATATATATATATATATATATATATATATAATATTCTAACCTTGTTTTGAATGTTCTTTCACATAGTGAGAGGCCGATGGAGGTAAGTTCTTATCCCCACATAAATGGTAAGTCCTCATTTCATTTTAATTTAGTATTTATTTTTGATTTCTTTATCTATCTGCACTTGAGTCCTCTTTTCATTTTACGAGATAGTGAGAATTTGGATGGTGACATTGTGACACATGGGTATGTCAAGTATAGCTTCTAACTCCCCATTTTGGGACCACCATACTCGGACCCACCGTTTTATGCCCCTTCATGGCTAAAATGCTTCTTCGAGGGGGTAATATGTACGTACCAAAATTGTAGGTACTATACTGTCGGAAAGAGGTTACAAAAACCCAATGATGATTTAGATCTCTTTGTAAGGTGTTTGAAATCCAGAAATCACACTGAGTATACATCTACATCCCAAAATGCCATATCCAACCTCTGCATGCTTTGTTCTGACCCCATTTCCTCTTTTCTTGCATTTTGGTCTTTAGTTTAGGACCGCCACCCTACCTGCGGGCGGTGGTCCAGTGTCCGCCACCCAAGACAGGTGGCACTCTCTGAATCGCCACCCCGCGCAGGTGGTGGTCTTGTGTGTGTTTCCATAACTTTTTGACGCTTTCGTCAACATGAAAATCAAGTGGCACTCGCATTTCTCAACCACTCTTGCTTGCATTTAAGTTTTAGCCACTGGTAAATAGTAATTTCTCTTTGTTTATAATAGAAGAGTTCAATTCAAACTTACCCTCTGGTAAATCCAAATGCTATAAATACCAAGCTTGTTTACAAGAAAATGGCCCCTCTCCCTCTATGAATTATTATTCAGTGTGTTTTAAAGTTCTTCCATAAGTTTCAATAGGTTTAGATTTTGCATGAATTCTCAGCCTCTCAGTTCAAGGCTCCTTTCTTCCTTTCTGATTTAGAGATCACTTGATCTTCACACTTTCATTTTTCTCCATTGCTATCCTCAACACAATCAACTTAGCATAAGATAGTTTCAGTTCTAGATTAGAGTTCATTTGATAATCTTAGAGTTGTAGGTTGTTGTTTTGTCACAAGAAATAGATCCTAGAATTCTTGGTATATTTGCGTTGTATCCCTGCAATAAATCCTACTAGGAATCACATAGTCAAGCTCTGTTCACTTGCACTATCCCTCTCTTACTTGCATTCTATTTGGTTTACATCCAAGCTACCACTATTCGAGTATCTCCTTCTGCTGCCACGCTATCACATTCACACTTTTCTAGATTCATGAGAACACAAAGGAACAAAGAGATCACACTGAGGGGACAAGTCACGACACAACTGGAATTTGTCGTTGTTCTGTAAAACTCTAGGTTTGAACTATCAAATTTGTAGTTACAATATATCAAATAGAGTAGCAAATCATTTTATTTCAGTTAAGCTTGCTTTTAGTATTACTAGGGAAGCTATGGGGAATGATAGCTTCTGAGAAGTTGTGATTTATTCCTCACTTCTGAGGTAAGATTGAAGGTCTTTCGATTAAATTAGTTAGTTATTTAAATATTTAGGATAAATTCACAAGTGCACAAGAAAATAGCTATATCAAGGCTAACTTGCTTGTTTTAATTTTGTTATTAGATTAATTGTTCATTATCTGAATATATTAGAATAGCTGCTCTTTAAATTTCATTCAAATTCACATCCTTGAAAATACAAAAATAAAAAAGAATATAAGCATAGTGTAGATTTATTTTAATAATTAGTTTACTTATTTAAGTTAAAGTCTGATTATCTCTTGCATGACAATTACGGGACCCAGAGAGCCCAGGGATTACGTATTCGAACCGGTAGTACCTCAGCCAAATCTCTTCGCAACATTAATGGATATAGATCAAGGCCTTAGGATTCACGTCTTTCAAATGACAATAAATCCACAAGCAAGTTAGTGAACAATTGAGAGAATTGAACATTGAAGACGACAAAGCATACGCATTCTGGTCAAGTCAACCCAACTATAGATTGCATTGATAGGATATCCGCATGACCATACAAGAACCCAAAGAGAACAAATATTTGGTTATGATCCATTAGTTCCATAGCCAAATGTAGGAGACCTTCTCATGACATAGACATAGGCTTACATATACAAGTTGCAGAACACCCGTAAGGTATTCTGAGAAGATCGCACAACTCCTGGTATTAAACATAGAAGTTGAAAAGGCTTATGACCATTGGATAGTCGGAAGAAGAGATTGACTCTTCACATGACCATAATAGGTCCACAACAACCACGAACTCATGGTTGTGATCCCCAGGTCCCACAACCCAATGGGCTTGCTAGTCAGTTAAACATTGACACCAGTTTACGTACGCTAGTATTTAGATCCTCACCACTCCCACCGGATATCATAACACAATTTTTTGCATTAAACATAGAAGCCAATCAAGCTAATATTTTTGGGCTAGACCAGAAAACCACCCATAGTTTCCTACAAATCCACTACACCTCTCACTACCATTTTCCATGACCTTGTTTGGAAATATACATGAAGCACCTACAAGTCACTTTCCACACATCCAATAGCCAATAGATAGGATCTCGGCAGATCTCGACATTGATTGGAGCCTCCGAGCAGCTATTATATCTGAATGATCCATTACACCAATTCAGGTTAGGAGAGATTTCTTTGCCTTAGACTCACAAATCCCATTATTGCGTGTTGAGGATATAAGATTACCTAACTAGTTTGTCCATACCCACATATATTTCATTTCCACATTTGTTTTAGCACGACCTCACACGAAGAAGGGCTACTTATAGATTCTCATGCTCGCATGTCACTTTTCTTATGCAGTACCTCCGACACATATTTTCTCGATTAAGTACAGTTCATAGTAGTTTATATAATGGCTTTTACAAGACATGCGGTCCTTCGGCACTCGACATGCATGCACTACACCTTATTTTCTACTTTTTTGTTGGATTGGACAAGATCAAATTTTTACACACCATATGCGTAGTGTTTACACTTTGAGAAGTATTCAAAGGCTAGATAATAACACTAGATTTCTATCCCTACACTTCTTCCACACTTGGCACAACATGCGTGAGATCGCCCAAAAACTTGTTCTTCTATAGCATTTTCACGATATTTTCTATCTTTTCGGTCATCATGAATCATGTGCACATTTTCCTTTTTCACATACTTCCTTACATGTTTTTACGCATATTTATAAAATTTCTCATATACATGTATTTGCCTACTTGTTCATTCTTCTCTTTACAGTCCATCCTTATGGGAAGTAATAGTCACATCAATCACACATCGCCAAACATAAATCTACATCAACAACATTTATAACATGACATCTATGCATACGCTCTCACCCTAGGGTCATCATCATCATTTTCACTTCCTCGTCTCTAGCTTCCATGCTTCATATTTTGTCACTTTGTGTTTTTCCCTGTCTCTCGACATGTTTTTCACCATTGACCGACATGGTTGTTAGCTATGCATCTCTTATATACTTTATGTTATCAAGCATTCTCTCAACAACATAAAGTGGGGGAAAATGTAGACACTAAATCAAAAACTTTGGGTATGTTTCTAGTCATGATCACATACTACTATTCATATGATTCCTAAGCAAGAAAAGTATTAATTGATCACTTGTCTTTAGCATCTTTGCTTGCTTTTTGTTTTCTCTCTTGGTATTACACTCCTTGCCCATTCTATCTTTTCATACTTTGGAATTTCTAACTCTAGACACCAACACCCGGCCAAGATGTCGGTGCTTAGGCACCCCCATCCCCTCGTGGTGCCCTCGATCTCTTTATACTTTGCTCAAAAATTTTGTGTAACTTATAGCTGGTTGAGCATTATATTTCTTACTAGTCGGCCTTTTAGTGGTTAATTATGAAATTTAACCAAGGGAATCATATAAATATAAAGCTATGTGATCATAATAAAGGACCAAGCACTAAGAATTTACTATCATCACCTAAGGTTGCATCCAAAGGCATTTACAAGAGAATTCAAGCATCCATCTAGCATCCACACAAGGGCAAGGGATTGAATTCTTCTGCATACACTTCATAGGAGGGGAAGTTCATTTTTCCATGCATACATCTATCTACATTTTCTACATCTAGTTACTTACTTGTTATTCAATTGCGACTCACACAAAAATATTCCATTTTAGGTCCTTTAATTTCTAACACTCCTACATTTTTTTTTCGTGTGTGATGCTCAGACAGAATTTTTTTAATGGTGAATATTCGTAATTTGGTGAATATTCCTAAAATTGAAAAGGCGAGATAGTAGTCATTGTCTTGTTTATAAAATTTTAGTATTAATTTTTAGGGGTCGGCTTCGCCTACATTTGAAAACATCTCCTATAAAAACCTAGGTGATTCATCGGGTCGGGGTAGTATACTACTAACTACTAGTTGAGGTATCGAGCATATCAAGTACCGTGAACTTGCAAACTCTAAGAAAAATAGAATTTAATACATAGTACATATTTGTTTTAAAGTTTGCAGTTGATTGATAAGGGCTATTTGTTGATGCATGACTAATTTTATTTTTGATGCGTGACAAAAAGTATTTTTATTACATTGACAAGAAGGTACCACTAACGCATGCGACAAGGGTTCGGTTATTGATGCACGACATGGATGTTGTTTGTTGACATGTGACACAACCGTTATTGACACATGACATAGTGTTTATTGACACACAACACGCAGTTATTGACACATGACATAGTGTTTTTGACACATGACATAGGTCTTTTGTTGGCTTGATGACGACACAGAGGTTTTGTTGACACAAAACATAAAGGTTGTTAACGCATGACACATAGGTCATTGACGCACGACACAGAGGCTATTAATGCATGAAACATAGTTTTTTGATGCATGAAAATTTTTTTTGATGCTTGACATACGTGTTTAGTGACACAGACTTTCAAAAAGTTCAACTTAGCCATTAAAACAATGGAAGGTGTTAGTGCTCAAAAGACCCAAAAAGTAACAAAAAAATCTCAAAAGTCCCTGTTCAAGTATTTTGGAAACTCTCTTTATGCTACAGATACCGCAACCACCAACACCCATACAACTACCACTAGAATCAATCAGAGTACAAACTATGTGGAAGGTATTATTGAAGTGGACATGCATTCTACATAGTATCAACCAAATGACACCTATGATGATACCATGTCTAGAGCTTGAAGATATTCCTGTTGAGATGTTAGATCTTGAAGATATTCTTGTTGAGGTGCAACCAAGAGTGCATCAAGATATCACACATACAAATACTCAACAAAATGGAACACAAAAATCAAATGCAAATTCTGGTTCATGAAAGAGGAAACTAGATGATTGTGATAATGCTCAAAATTCTACTCATAAAAGTAAAACATTGAAAATGAACAAGAATATGTGGACACTTGGGAGGACATACAAGTTTGATTGGGCTACCAAATTTCCTTTTATCAAACCTATACAACCTAGCTAATTAGAAGATATCCCATCTGAATGTACATGTACAATATGTACGTGGAAATTGGGAAAGCAACAAAAAAATGCAACTGAAGCTGGACACAATTGAAAAACACTGTGGAAAACAATATTTGACTGTAATGGGGGAGGATGGCTAAGAAAATCAAAACACACAGGTGGAAAACTAAAAAATAATGCATGCATGTTAAATATGCATAGCAGAGTATGAAGTAGAGAAGAAAAGATGCAGACATCTCGTGGAAAAGGGAGGAACGATCACATCACAAATTGGTAAGATGAATCAATCAAATTTGCATGCTAAACTCATACAGTTCTCTACTTTATTTCACATACTTAAGAAAGGAAGACCAATTTCATATTTCCTTGATTTCAAATTTTTGTATCAATATAATGGAATGCACAATTCCTTAGTCTCATTGGTCAAACAGTAGTGCATGGGAAATGGCCAAATGCCTTACAATGATAGAGAAGGAAGATTTGAAAGAGAGTGTAAAAAATGCAAAGTTTATCTCTCTTTCAATTGATGAAGTGACAACAATTGAAAACATTGCATGGGTATGTATCCATGTTTATACTTTAGAAAATCATATAAGGACACCACATCTGTTGGGTGTTATGAAAATGGTTGAAAATTGCAATGCCAAAAACCTACATAAAATAGTTGTTTCTCATTTGAAAGATATTATTGGCATGACTGATTATGAAATTGCTATGAAGTTGGTATGCATTGGAGAAGATGGTGCATCATTCATGCAGGGTCACCGAACTAGGTTGTGTGTTAGATTGCAAACAACAATGGCCCCTTATATGCTAGTAATTCATTGTATGGCTCACAAAATGAATTTAGCATATAAAATGGTTAACAACTATGAAAATGTTGCTAAAGTAGAAGACCTTATAAGAGAACTTCATGCCTATATGGAAAAAGCAACCCAAAGTGATTTCTTGAGTTCCAAAAATTTCAATTGGAATTACAGATGGCAAAAAAAACTTTTGAAGGATGTTGAGACAAGGTGGATTTCTTTGTATGAGCCTGCATGTAGAGTTCGTGAGGAGTATCCTTCGTTGGTTGGTTTCATGCACAAATATCATCATGAATTGATAGGGTGAGGACTTTTGTTTTGTTTAAATGATTTGGAGACATTTCTTACATTGGTTGGCATTCTTCCAATGTTGCAGGAGATCAATACATTGATGAAGCATGCACATGGGAGATTAATCTATATTTTTGATTTTATACGGATGAGAAAAATGGTATGTCAAAATCTTGATGTCTTGTACACTTCCCAAGATAGTTTTGATACACCTATTTTTGATAATTGGAAAGTTTTATTAGATCTTAAGAATCCTAGTAACTATTTGAGATTTAATATCCATGATCACCTTTGTATCAATGTTAATGGGAGGGACATACCACTGCACATTTTGTAAAAATGTCAAGATATTATAGGATTGGAAAAAGAAGAAGTTCATGTGACACGTAATTTTTTGATTCTGTTATAGTTGAAACAAGAATAAAACTTAGAAAAATTTCAAATCCTTATCATCAGAAATTAGAGAACATTTCAACAAAGATAAAATTCTTGAAGCAATGGGTGTGATGAATCCTAATTTTTGGAATACTGAAGGTGCTCATGCAGAGTTTGTAAGAAATATTTTCCATAAATCCATGGGTACAATAATGGAACATTTCACCAAGACGTCAGAGGTCAAGGGTATCAAAATCAAAGGTGTATTGAATGTTGATTTATTAAAGTCTCAATCAACACATTTTGCAATGACAATGAGGAACCAATATAAATTATTAGATGAACCTTCCGAGAGTGGTGTTATTACAAGGCTCTGGAGGAATCTATCAAAGTACTATGTTACAAGAAGACATCAATGAATATTTTAGATTATATGAGTTGTGCCAAACAATGATTTTGGGATCTATGGAGGATGAAAGGGTTTTCAGTGCTTTATTTTATAAAATCAAAACTGAGAAATAGGTTGGATAAAAATATGGAAAGTTGCATGAGGTGTTATGTTTCTCGCTACTCCTTGAAACCTTTCCTTTCAATAGAGAAATTACGCATTGGAATTCCCTTTTCAAAAGAAGAGGTGTAAATAATACAAGCTACAAGTACAAATGTTCTCAATGATGAGACTGGAATTGGTGCGTCATCAAACTCTGTAGAAGTGAATATCAACTTTGAAGAAGCTATTGATAATGGATTGTTTCAGCTTTAAATAGGTATGTCCTTGACCTCACTTTTATTTTTTCACCTTACATTTTAACTTGTTGTTATTTATTCAATTTCATATTAATAGATTCAAATATAAAATTTTATAGTTAGACGTAACACAATTGTAACTCTACAGATGCAAATATTGACTATGAGGAGGCTTTTTAACATATTTTGTTTAGCTCTTGTTATCATTGAAGATGTTACAGGTATATATATTTACATTTATTTAAATACAATTATTTATAAAAAAATTGTTTTATTTAATTTCTATTTTGGATTTTTCAAATTGCTTTGATGTTGTGTTTGTGACATGCATTTTTGAATACTAATTTGCAAGGCCTTCAAATTTCATATGCATATTCTACCACTCTTAGTCTCTTCTAGAATTCCAGAACTTCCATTGTCTAGACATGCACAAGTTCTCGTTTGCTTTAATTTTCTTTAATATTTTTGTTTCTTCCTTCATCTACTCAATCAATATTTCATCTTTTCTTTATCAAAAATGTGGGTTGACATCCATCCGAGGAAGCTCTCACTTCTCGGGACTGACATTGTCAGGAAACTCACCCATCTATATACTAATCCATTTTTCGTGTTGAGTTCTTTGGAATCGAAGGTCATCTAGCTCACTGCGAAGGATGATTTCTCATTTTCCTTCCATATGCTTTGTCACACTCATCTAGAAGACAAGAGGTACCTAAGTTTTCTTTAATTTTTTTAATGATAATATTTTTGTTTCTTCCTTCATCTGCTCAATCAATATTTCATCTTTTCTTTATCAAAAATGTGGGTTGACATCCATCCGAGGAAGCTCTCACTTCTCGGGACTGACATTGTCAGGAAACTCACCCATCTATATACTAATCCATTTTTCATGTTGAGTTCTCTAGAATCAAAGGTCGTCTAGCTCGCTATGAAGGATGATTTCTCATTTTCCTTCCATATGCTTTGTCACACCCATCTAGAAGACAAGAGGTACCTTAAACCCTATCATAGCTTGAGTTTTTACAATCATGTTTAATTTATTTTGGTATTTGCAAAATGCTTTGATGTAGTGTTTGAACTTTGTGGCATGAATATCAAATTACATGTAAAAATTGATCTTCCCAAAAAACATTGCATTTACAAGTAAACTAGAGAGAGAAAAAGATATTGAGAAGTTTTAAATGTGAAGAAACCTGATACATAGTTAGAATTTTACAAGTAGAGAGAAAAATATTTTATTGTATATTGTATTAAGATGTCTCTATCATACCACATTCCAAATTTTCTTAAAAATTATCCTTTAAATCCATTATCATCATCCATATCTATTTTATGTCATCATCATCATCATCATCACATCATCATCATCATCATCATTACATAGAGAGAAGAAGATTTTGAGAAGGTTTAAATGTGAAGAAACCTGATACAGAGTTCAAATTTTACAAGTAGAGAGAAGAATATTTTATTGTATTAAGATGTCTCTGTCATACCACATTCCAAATTTTCTTAAAACATTATCGTTTAAATCCATTATCACCATCCATGATCATGTTAGAAGCTACATCTATGTCCAAATACAATTCATCACCATTCATGTCTATTTTAATGTCATCATCCACATCTAATGTCATCATCATTAAAAGAGAAGAATATTTTGAGAAGGTTTAAATGTGAAGAAACCGATATGAGTTCAAATTTTTTACATAGAGAGAAGAATTTTTACTGTATTAAGATGTCTTTGTCATACCACATTCTAAATTTTCTTAAAACAATTATCCATTATCATCATCCATGATCGTGTTAGAAGCTACATCTATGTCCACATACAATTCATCATCATCCATATCTATTCTAATGTCATCATCCACATCTAATGTCATCATCATTACAAGTAGAGAGAAGATTTTGAGAAGTTTTAAATGTGAAGAAACCTGATACAAAGTTTAAATTTTACAAGTAGAGAGAAGAAGATTTTACTATATTAAGATGTCTCTATCATACCACATTCTAAATTTTCTTAAAACAATTATCCATTATCATCATCCATGATCATGTTAGAAGCTACATCTATGTCCACATACAATTCATCATCATCCATATCTATTCTAATGTCATCATCCACATCTAATGTCATCATCATTAAAAGAGAGAGAATATTTTGAGAAGGTTTAAATGTGAAGAAACCTGATATAGAGTTCGAATTTTACAAGTAGAGAGAAGAATATTTTATTGTATTAAGATGTCTTTGTCATACCACATTCTAAATTTTCTTAAAACAATTATCCATTATCATCATCCATGATCGTGATAGAAGCTACATCTATGTCCACATACAATTCATCATCATCCATATCTATTCTAATGTCATCATCCACATCTAATGTCATCATCATTACAAGTAGAGAGAAGAAGATTTTGAGAAGGTTTAAATGTGAAGAAACCTGATACAGAGTTCAAATTTTACAAGTAGAGAGAAGAAGATTTTACTGTATTAAGATGTCTCTATCATACCACATTCTAAATTTTCTTAAAAAATTATCCATTATCATCTTCCATGATCATGCTTGAAGCTATCATCTATGTCCAAATACAATTCATCATCATCCATATCTATTCTAATGTCATCATCCACATCTAATGTCATCATCATTGCAAGTAGAGAGAATATTTTTCTGTATTAACTGGAAGAGAAATAATAATGCCTAATGTTTAAATCCATTATCATCATCCATGAATCATGATTATCTATATCATCATTATCATCTATCACTATTATATTCATAACCATCACATCAATATCAAACATAAACACCATATACAATCTAGAGTTTCTATATATAAATATAACAACATATAAAAATCCATTGCATGAAAAGTAAAACCATTAAATTATATAAATATTCAAGTTTCATTCAATATCAATATATAAAATATTTCAAGTTTCAATTTTTCAAGTTCCCCACACCCACAATTCACTGCACTAGTCACTATTTTCTCAATCATTAAGTTTTTCCTAGACCCACTGGCACTTTCCTTTTGAGTTTTTGTAGCATCTTTATGTCATTGTGCCACTTTCCCCAATGGCTTTCCCTCCTATATTCTTTTCTTGAATAATCCCATAACTAATAAGATCCTCCTGCAACAATGTCTAGATTCTTTATGATTGCTTCTTCTTCCTTTGTAGCATCTCCATGGGATGCCAAAGAAGGATCTGAATGCCTTTGCTTTGAACAAAATCTCAAGGTCGAAGCCATTCTCTTTAATTATCCACTTAAGTGTATTGTTTTGTTTGTTAACCAAAACAATATTTTCCTTCATCTTTATTATTGTGGATAAATTGTTCTTAGCGGTTTCCAAGTGAACTTGGAACACCTTTGCTTGACTCTTTAAATTTTCATATTTCAACAACAAAAAAAAGTGAGCTCAATTAAACATATTACTAAAATAAGAAATTTTCAAACTAATAAAAAATATTGTTTCAAATTGATAATACTTACAACAACTGCTCTATCTCTTTTGGCATTTGTAATTGCCACCAAATCTTTGTCCTTGACCATTTGTTGAAATAGCCAGGCTTCAACACTAATATTTTCCAATTTGTTTAATACTTTATCTAAAATATTGTCATTATAATTGTTGGTATATGTGATAGTCCCACCTTTTTCTTGGATGAGTAAGGCATCCATCTTGGCAAGTTGATTTTGGACTGCCACATATAAACTTTCCCTTTTCCAATGGTTATCATAATGACTTATTATCTCATTGATTAAAACTTTTTCCCTTCACTCCCATTCTATGAGCTGACTGATATGAGGTATAATAAACTCTTTGACATGGGATTGAAAATCATAACCAATCAAGTTCTCCAAAGGAAATGATGGAAATTGTTCACTATCTGTATCTAAAGAGGATGATGTTGATGGAGAGGTATGGGGGCTTTTGGGTCAAGCAAATGTTTACTGCCTCTTTTGCCTTTGGGTGCCCTGATCCTATTTGTGATAAAATAAATTAATAATAAATATTGAAATTGAAATTGAAATGTAAAAAGTTAAATAAATTACATTGAAATGGAAATATACCTGTTGGCCTTGAATCATATCATGTGTGTTGAAAAAACATGTTGGGTCATTGTTATCAATGCCCAAATAATCTTCATCTAAATTTATATTATTTAAAACTGATATGCTTAGTTGCGTTGGGCCAACCACCGAGAGAGAGGGTCAGAATTGGAAATGAAGAGGCAATGTTTAGTGTCCCGCTAGGGGCTGGAGGAATTGGCATGCATTTACCAATGGTATTTTTACCTGAACCTCTTGTGGGCATTTTGAATCGTAATGATGTGGAGGATGTGGCGGTGTCGTTATTTGAATAGATGGAAAAGGACTACTATGTACTATAAATTCCAAGAAAAATCAACAAAATCATTACTAAATTATATGAAAAACTATTAAAAACTACACAAAAGCTACTAAATTATATGAAAAACTATTAAAAACTACACAAAAGCTACTAAATTATATGAAAAAATTAAAAACTTACACAAAAGCAATAAAATTATACCTTGTTGAGGGATAACCTGTCGTTGTATGGGTGGTCATGTTGGAGTTTGAATTGATTGTGTTGGAGCTATGGGTGGCTAGTATGGTGGAGCAAGGTGTTGTTGCAATTGCTTTAGTTGAGAATCGACAATTGCACATGATTGGACTGAGTGAGTTGGTGATGCCTGTTGAGAAGCACGCGTATAGTCCAAAGCCCCTACAAGTGTAGCAACTGCATGTCAATTCAATATGGTAAATGGTAAATGGATTAATAGTAAATGGTAAGTTTAAAAACCCTATATTGAATGTTAAGAATAAGGGTATTACGTCTCTGTCATTTAACTAATGCAAACTCTTGGGGGTTAGGTGATGAGTGAACTTCCATTTCAGATTGGGAATCTCCCGACACCTCAGCATGTTGTTGGCCTCTTCCTCTTGATGTTACTTTTTTCATGGAAGGGCCTCCAAAAATATTCTCTATATATGGTAAAGATTCAATCAAGTACATAATGTTAGTGCATAAAGATTAAAAATCAAGTACATAATCTTAGTAACTAGTATGGTAGAAAAATCAAACTATTAAACCTTACATGGAATTGAAATATAAACTATTAACATGGGAGTTGTTCTTCAAATGGAATTGAAAAATTGAATTCATTGTGTCATTTGGGAGTTGGTTTTTATTGCAAGTGGGAGTTGGTTTTCTTTTAAATTAAAATGTGCCTAATAAAAAGACCAGAGGAGATAGCCCAATTTTATTTGAATGAATAACAATTGTGGCTTTTTCAGAAGTAAGAAAGTGGTGTGCATTTTTGTAACCTCATCTTGATTTTTATCTTATTAGATTTTTATTTCTAAAGATGTTTGTATTACAAGACTAGAAGGAATCAACCTCAAAATTCAAGCTTATGATCAAAAAAGATGAAGTCATGCACAAAAAGGCTCTCTCAGGTAAGTCGCATTTTCTGGAATTAATGAGTGTAAGTTGTGATGGGATTTTTAGTAGTGGCAGGAAGGCGGGAATTTCTTACCTGCTTTGCAAGGTACTTTTTCCCATGAAGTCAAATCCACTTAAGCTGCAATGGGAAAATTAGAGGTAAGAGTGTGCAAGAATTTCTTACTGTGTTGCGGGGTGAAAATTCCCATTATAAAATAAAATAAAAATCACTTAAAGTACAGTAAATGGAATTTCTTTACGCCTTGCAGGTAAAAATTCCATGATAAAATTCAAATAACTTAAGTAGAAGAGGGGATTTTGGAGCTGCGGTGCAGGTGGAAATTTCCATCAAGTTGACTTCTTATTTTTAGCAATTCCTCTTGTCAAAAAAGTGCAACCCACCTTGGGTGAATAACAATGCATTTATTAATTTTTATTAATGGTTTACTCACCCAATTTTGGCACCATAAATAGTAATGTTTATTCACCCAATTTTGGCACCATAAATAGAAGGAAATTCAATGCAAGTGGAAGACATAAAGAGGATTCAAGGATGCATAATAAAAATAAATAAAATTTATTTATTTAAAAGTTACTAGCAACATGCTTAAGTGGGTGCCTAATTTGGGTGAATAAACATGATTGTTTATTAATTAAATTGCCAGAAATATGAAGGGAAATTATTAAAAATAGTATGTTGAGGATTATATAAGCATGGGCTGCCATAATAAAGAAGCAATTAATTCTTTTTGATGAGGATTGCAGCCCAAATAGGTTTTGGCACCAAAAGAAGGAGGATTTTGCATTAAATTTTATTTTCCACTGCGAGAAGCTTCCAGTTTTGGCGCCTAGGGTTGGAATAGCCTAATTTTGGTCATTCTAAGCATTTACATGTTGGTATATGTGCCGGGTGAATTAAATAATATTTTTCTTGCTTTGCATGCAAGCAAAACCTCAAATTTTAGGGCAGCAGGCTTTATATGTAGATTTTGGTGATAAAAATCAAGTATTCATGCCATGGACTCCATCTTTGTCTAAATAAATTATAGGTATTCATCACAGGTGCTCAAATCAATGTCAAGTACATTAAATATATCTTTTGAATCGAAGAAGTTGTCGGATCTGCACAAATTGACCCAATTGCAAGATATTAAGCGAATTAAAAGAAAAAGAGCTCGAGAAAAGATTGTTCCAACCATGTTGAAGCATGATGAAAGAGAAAGATCAGAATAATCATGCATAGCTTCTAGTTTTGCTGAAGTCAATGATACAGACATAGGCCCTGAACCTATCACTAATTTGATTGACAGATTCAACTCTCATAATTGCAAAGGCTTCCAGTAAAACTTCATCATCTTGTTTCTAACGCATCTCATGTAGAAGTTAGTGCATGGAGAATTCCTTTCAGAAGCTTGTGCATGTGCTCCCAATCTTCCAGTTGAAGCCTTCATTGAATTTACTTGTATTTGCATTCACCCAGAGTGCTTTCTAGAATTTAAAATTGCTCATATGCAATTTTAAATAAAAGATGATGAGTTTTGTCTAAATTATTTACGGCAAACATTACACTAGTGCATGTACTGAAGAAGAATTACAAAATCTTCAAGGATATAAGGGAAGACATGTCAAAGGAAATACCCACAAGAAAATCACATTCATGCATAGCTTCCAAATCCAGTTTGGTGAGAATCAAAGGCAAAAGAGTCAACCACATGTAGAATATGGAAGAAGAACAAGACTGGGAGGGTTTCAGCTTTCTTCTTATTTCTTTTCCTCTATCTTTTATTTTCTTCGACAAAGTAATTGAGAAATCAATTAAATTATAAAACTTAAATGATTGGTTTAAAAGTCATTACTTGAAAAATTCAATTACTTGGAAATAGGTGGTAGAAATACAAAATATAAGGTTCTATTTTTCAGCTATAAATCATTCATGTCATGCAAAGAGGAATTTCAGGAGGAAGATTTCTAGTTGTTTCCCTTTGATATCTTCCGCATGCAAGAATTCATTTAAAGCTTCTTATTTTTTATTTCCCTTTATACACTATAAATAGAGGAAGAACCTATGGGTTAAAGGATCAGAATTTTGTAATTAGCAATCTTGTGTTAGGACTTTGAGTGAAACCCCTTATTTTCGTAAGTAGAGGAATAGAGAAGAGATTTACGGAGAACTTGGTTTCAATGGTTCATTTTGCTTCTTATTTATTTCTAGATCTATTCATAAACTTTGTGTTATTATAGATCGAGATCTAAAAGTTTCCTTTTCTTTGAATTTTTTGTTTGATGATCTATGTGTTTTAATCTATGTGCATGTAATCAAATCTGTAAAATATTTCTTGGGTTGTACATCCTCTCTACTTTTTCATGTTTCCTATTATTTTCTCTCGCAGATTTTTCCTTTCTTTTTCTGATAAGCTTATTTATTTGGAAAACTATCTAGCTATGGTTCATGAGCTAAATAGTTAAATTAATACCAACAAATAGATATTAGGACATATAACTGACAAAATCTTGCACGGGAGCCTCACTTTGGTAAATAAGGAGATTTATCTCATGACTACCTAGGTTTTTAGTCATGCAGAAAAACTAGCCAAACACACTTTGGGAAAATGGAAAAAACATTTGGGGTCCGGGAAGTGTGAACGTGAAAATGAGGGTTGGTGGGGTATTTATAAGGGAAAATTATGGTTTTTCGAGTTGTGGATGCACGAAAATGAGCCCTTGTTGATGTGCATCAACTATACTTGTTGATGCATGTCAACAATTCTCATTTACGTGCATTAACAACCTTTATTTTTGTACATCAACAAGAATTGTTAACATGCATCAACAACCCTTGTTATTGTGCGTCAACAAATATTGTTTTCACACAACAACAAGACTTGTTGACACAAGTCAACAACATTTTTTCATGTGACGGTGAGGTTTGTTAATGCACGACAACAATTATTTTTGATGCATGACAACAAGGGTTGTTAATGCACGTCAACAAACCTCGATGTCGTATGACAACAAGGCTTGTTGACGCATGTCAACAAAATTTGTTTCCATTTGACAAAAAAGGTTGTTGATGCACGTCAACAAGCCTTGTTGTCACATGACAACAAATGTTGTTTATGCATATCAACAAGTGTTGTTGTCTCCACGAAAATGATGCGTCAACAAAACCTTCTTTTCTACTTCTACTTGAATAAATCTTACCTCTGGACCCTGGCTCTCACTTAAAAAATATCAGGCAAAAGATTGGTTTTGAAAACTAGGAAAATTCACCTTTCTGGTGAAAGTGCTTCCAAGTATATTCACCAAGGATTTTCCAACTCCAATTTACCAGAGACTTATTTAAATGAACGTTGGCTCGAGTTCCTATTTTAGTAGTTTTCTAGCTCAACATGCCTTCAAGATCATTGCAAATCATCTAAGTCTTTTTATCCCTTCATAAGAACTAGGATTTTATATTTTATTAGCTTACTTTATTGGGTCTAAACTGTTCTTAATTTTTATATCATTTTTTTGGTACATATTTAGATTTAGCATCTATTTATTTCAATATTCTCTTAATTAGCTAGTCATTGATAATGGAAAATCCTTCAAAAATAAGGAAGTTAAGAAATTATGTGACACATTCAACATCAAACTAAGCTTCTCATCACCATATTATCCACAAGAAAATGGACAAGTTGAGGCTTCAAATAAAACACTTAAAAATTCTCATGAAAATTGTCAATCAAGCAAGAAGGAATTGGCATCTCCAAATTCGTTCACTCTCTAGGCTTATCATACTAACATCTATACTCCTACAAGTGCTACGCCCTTTTCTCTAGTCTATGGATTCGAGGTGGTTTTACCCCTTAAATTCCAAATTCCATCACTCTACGTATCCCTCAAAGATTTTATCCCTGATGAGGATTATTGTCAATATTTTCTATCCCAATTAGAATTATAAGATGAACGACGCGTCTAACAACTCTCAAACATCATCATGTCTATCAATAGTGTTGCAAGTTCACATATAATAAATATGCCAAAGAACGTGAATTTAACATAGGTGATCTCGTTCTCAAAGAAAATCAAAATTTCACTACTCTAGAAAGGAGTAAACATGGAAAGTTTTCCCCTAACTGGATCGATCCTTATGTCATCACTCACAAGTGTGGGTCAGAGCCTTCCCTTGATGGTACACATGATAAGGAACCTTTGAATTCCTTGCATTTATGGCCTTTCTATAGTTAATGCATCGACCGTTATGATAGTAGTCACATCAAAGATCTTATTCCACCACCAACCCTTCATTTCATCATCGTAATGATTTAAAAGCATGTGGTTTTTTCTTCAATATCCTCAAAACCTTAAAGATGAGCATCATGGCTCTGTTCATCACATCTTTCACAAGGATTAGTTCCTCCTTAGCAAGAACCCCACAATAATTACATCCATCCACCTTGTTCACCAACTAAAGACATGTTACGGGACACACATGTGTAGTTGTGTACACATCTCTTCCCCTCCTTGAAATGGTCTATTAGGCTTACCCTTAGCATAAAATAAAGTAAAAATATCCATGGATGCATCTTATCAAAATAAATAGATTGATCCTCGAAGTATAGCTATCAAATATCAAAATCATATTGTCAAAAAGAAAGCATACTGATCCCTCGAAGGACATCTACTTGTCAAAATCATAGACTGACCCCTCAAAGGATGGCTATCTAAAAAGAAAAAATCAAAAAGTCAAAATTGTAGACCATTCCCTCGAAGGATGGTTACCCACATAAAAAAGGCTTCCCTCATCTATCAACCTTAAAAAAATTAAAAATGTCAAAAGGCATCCTAGGAAATCTTCCCACATTGATCATATTTGCCATTAGAGAAAACTTCCCACATCAATCAGTTTACGTTAAAATAAAATATACATCTAGGGCATCTCCCTATGAAACCATTGAAAGGAGAACCTACTCTCCCACACAACCTACATATGTCAACCCTTCCCATGTTCTAAGAAGGTATACATTTAATTTCCATCTATATCCAAGATCCTACATGTAACTACCTATTGTTAGTCATGTGTTAACATTTGTTATAAGGCCAAAATTGCAAGATCCTTCACTCTTGATTCTCATCACATTTGTATCAAATATAGTATAACAACAATCACTTCATGTTTTATGCTTATCTAAAATTAAGATGCATTTTGATATACATTAAATTCATTTAAAAATCAAATATTAATGACACCTCAACATCTATCAAATAACATCAACACATATCAATATCCATACAATCATGATTAACATCTCAATATTAGATTACAACAACCAAAACATCATATTAAAGTAAAATCAAAACATGGATCATAAATAAAAATCATATATCATATATCATGTCAATATCTATTTATACATCATATGGAGTCTTAATGCACCGTATATCAAAAACACATATCAAAAATAGACTTCAAAAAAGAGTTGTATACATCAGAAATATCACATCTACTGGGTAAAATGGAAATTTGTCCATCAGACACCTCCTCGAGTGTTGTTCCCCTGGTCACCACCCTCAACACCATCATCTCCTATGCTAGGACCACCTCCATTTGACCTCATAGTGGTTTTTCTACGCTCATTGCACTTATAGTGGGTCTTGCTCGGATCTCGTGCCCGATATACAAAAAAAGAGGCTCATCGGGAACCCTCTGTCAAACTATCTTCTCATAATATCCTAACTCCCTACATAAATACTAGTATTTATCCAAGCTAACACAAACAGGTATTCCCATCTTCCCACTAAGTTGATTCCTCACTTATTGTTACTCGGCTCCCAAAATTGAAGTACTTGTAATATTGAGGTCCTTTCTCAAGACTTCTCATTTTTGTCTATATCGATCATGATAAACTATGGCAAGTGCTAGATCTTCATATACACCTACTATCCATTGATCTAGGCCATCCCGCTCACCTATCAAACCATCTCTCTACGGTCAAGGTAGTCTTCTCGGCATGTATTGTGGCCTTCTTGACCTCTACATGAGAAATGGTGGCCTCCAAAGCTGCCTTGTCATCATCACCGGCATCCTCACCCCCACCTCCCTCATCCTTACTATCACCACCCTAATGAGCATCCTCCACATGGGCTCATACTCATCTATCATCTCTAGCGAGTTAAACCTACCACCATGTGCCAAACGCTCTATAACTTCAACATCATCCATAGCCGTGGGCACCCCGATCATCTACACTCATTTCCCCCTCCTCATAAAAATGGAAAGAGGAATGTTAGCTACTGTAAATGGCATATCTACATCATTGGCATCACTCCTACATGTTATCACTACCTCTAGTGCATCCTTAATGAACACAAATTGTCACCTGATGTGACTAAATTAGATTAACTCCCATGCTCCATGCCATTGTCCCTACACCCATATATCCTATTGGGTGGCCCTAATCTCACCCTCATCCCCCTCCCATACCTGGAAACCCAATATATTGTCTCTAAATAGCATCATTATCCTATAATCCAACCAGGATCTGCATCGATAGTGTTCCTCATTCGCATTAGCCCCGCCTCTTGTCTATCTCGATTGTCATCAAAAATCTAGTTATCACCGAAAATGTTGCTACACCTCCCCATGATAAACCTCTAGGTTGAGCCACTGCAATGTGCTTGTACACCCAACACTGTAATAGAAAACCAACATCAATCCCAAACCTCTTCTTGATCCTCCACACCCACAACTCCTTGTAGGTCTGAGAGAGTAATGCAAGGGCCCATGCAAAGACATTCCTTTGCTCCACCATCACATCCATCACACTTTTCATCATCCATGGAAACTAACCCTTGGTAGATTTGGGAAAATCATAGCAAGTGATCCCTATCATCATCAAGGTCATTAAAGCAGGACCCTCTGTCTCAGGAGTATATACAACCATGTATAAAAAACCACCCAACAAAAACTCCACACCATCAGCATCACCACCATATAATTTCCTCATCACACTAGCTCTATCTATATCATCAATCAAATAAATCCCCTCTCCCTACATAAGCTTCCTCTAAATATTGTGCACATCCTCTCTAGGATGATAGTCATCTCACCCACAAGAGCCAAAATGTGCATGTATCAAGTATCCCATCTCTCCAGTAATTTGAGTAATAACCCTCACTTCATGTGGATCCATCTTTCACCCAAGCCTAAGTCCTCCAAATGATACCAATCATCATCGACAAATAATTCCGCACATCCTCTAAGATCATTGGAATCTTGTCTTGAATGGTCATCTTATACCTCGCCTCATCCACGAACATAAAATATCCATTTAAACATTGATTAATCAAATTTTCATCAAAATTACACAAACAATACACAATAATATCATTCGTTAGTGATTCACCATAATCACCAATGTTTCATCCAAATTACAATTGATTTTCCAAAATTGTTGGTGATTCCTGTGTCCGAACAAACATTCCCGACATGGGCTTTGAAATAAAAAAATTAAAATAGCTAAAAACACACAAAAACATCAAAAAAGGGTACTTAACTCTCGTTGGGTGGGCCTCTTTTTCCTCCTTGATCCCCTATGGCCTCCATCTCTCAATTATTTCTCAAACATCACTAAACCAGAGCTCTAAATCTCTTAACTTGCACGATAAAAATGAATTTCGTGGACAATCCAGCTATTTATAGGGCTCTGGTTTTCCTTCCCTGGAATCACCAATGATTTCCATAATCACCAGTGACTCCTCATAATCACTTTTGATTCACTTAAATCACCTATAATTCCCCTTAATTATCAAAAACACATTTTTATAATAGAAAAGATGTTCAAAACACAATCACACTCATCCAAGTAGCACATTTATCCAAAGCATGTGTCCCATTTTGAGGGTCCCAAATCCCTCGCAACATCGATAAATCAACCAATCAATGACATCCTTGATTACACGGCCCAAGCTTAGTCAAAATCCAAAATTGTACCAAGAATTCGTCATGGATTTGTTTTAGCAAAAACTTAACACTAGTAGGCTATATTTCTATAGGACATGAGCCCTTAGGCTCCTCTATCACTTAGCTCCTTGGTCTATTTGCAACCATATTTTCTTCTTGTGAATCATACGTCTATAGGACATGAACCCTTTGGTTCCTTCCTATCACTTAATTCCATGGCAACACCCATTTTGTTTCTAAGCCTCGTCTTGGGAAAATTAAAATAAATCACACACATAAAAACTATCCACTCAACTAAATCAAAATGGTGATCATGACACTTTGTCATAATCACCCTCATTTTGAAGGGGGATCACCCATCCAAACACAAAGCTAACCATCTCAAACCTTTTTTTCTAACAATGTGTCTATCACAAACCACTTGAAAAAAGGGGCAAATGTAGACATCAAGTTTTTGTCACCCTCCTACTCCCCTGCATATGCACATTACTTTATCAAAACCTAACATTTCAAAAACTACCTATTTCATTCCTCTCACTATGTAAAATTAATTTTTAACCCTCGTAAATCACAAATTACTCATCTAATTTACCTTAACCCCCTAAAACCACCTAACCATTTCTAAACCATCCCTAACCCATTTTATCCCAACCTCTTAACCTCCCCAACTTTTATAACATGTTCTCAACCATTTTCCCTCCACCATGTACCCAAAATCATGTTTATAATGTGGTTCAACCACTTCTAAACATTTTCCCCAAAAATCACAGATCACCGGTTATTATAACAAATCTCTAGTGATTATAAATAGGAGTTCCAACTCCTTTCTCATGGATCTTCAAAAAAATATTCATCCATTCTTGTACATTTGTTTTCAATCAGTAGCAAAGCTATGTCATTACTGATGATCACCAAGCAAAAACAGCATTAAGATCCTTTTCAAAAGCCTACACACACCAATCTATATAGATTTGTTACCAACAATCTTCTCGAGAAGAACAACAATTAACATTGACCATATCAATTCCAAATCATCATCTACAGGTGTAGACTCAAAATCACGCACTTTGGATGATTTTTAAGTCGTGATTGCATACTACTATTCATATGATTCCTAATTAAGAAAATTACTAATTTCAACCCATGTCTTTGGCCACCTTTATTTGCTTTCTATTGCCACTTTTGGTCTTACACCTTTACTTGCTCAGTCTACCTTTTTATACCTTAGAATTTATCATCTTGGACACCAAGCACCCAACCGGGACACCGGTTTGGGAACCCTCATCCCCTCTAAATGCCCCCAACCTTAGTGTACTTTGTTCACACTTTTTGGGTCCTTTCTAGCCATTTGAGCATATTATCTTTTTGGTAGTTGTCCTTTTCGGGGTTAATTATGAAATTCAAGAAAGGGAATCATATAAATATAAAGTTATGTGATCATAATAAGGGACCAAGCACTAAGCATTAGCTATCCAAGGGACACAAGGCTGTTTATTCTGCATCCAAAGGATACACTTCATAGGAGGGAATTTCATTCTATTCCATGCACACATCTATTAAGTTTCTTTACATCTAGCTTATTTTCTCGTTATCAAGTGTGACACGCACAAGAGCCACCTAGGGCACGATTCCATACACACACAGAGAACTACATTAGGTCTAAGATGTAGTGCGGTGCTTAGTCGTAAGTTCACCATTGTGACATCGAGGATAGTGCAACCCCTCATTCTACATCTTTCATTTTTAGGATTTGATGTCTCTTTGAGGGTTTTACAGGTCATTTCGTTATCACAAGTTTCTAGAGACTTCGGAAATCATTGTGCGACTTCATAGAGACCAAAGGAAAACAATTGCAAATACCTAAAGACCACTAAGAGGAGTTTTCTAAGAATTTTTCCAAACATAAGGGCCTAGAACAAAGTCTAGGACACCCACAGTGCCCCTATTCCTTTCAGTGCCATATTCTAGGTATGTTATTAGTCGCACACTTTTCTAAAGCTTTGTTTGATGCTTTTACCTCTTTGTTCATTGAGTCAACACTTTGGCACTGATCCATATTTCATGGTGAAATAGCTAAGGATTTTCTCACCCTCTTTGTAACTAGGGTTTCACATTTTATTGCTTAGTTTTTTGGGTTAATTGTTGTACTTATTTATTCATTTATTTACTACTATGATAGAATCATATTAGGCATATATTTCAAAATTATCTTGATCATTTTGGTGAACCCGTATTCAAATACTCTTGGATATTTATTTTTCTTCCATCATGGCTCATAAGGTCTGTCAAGTCTCTTTTCTTCAATTGCTTTAAATGCACCCATCTTATAAAGATGTTCTCCACAAAACCCTAGACACTATGTATCTACCTATTAACATGTTTCCTACTCAATTCAATGTTATCTTCGATCATCTTTCTGATGAATCTCTTGGTTACAATTCCAATAAATCTATTTACAAATCCATTCAAGCTCTTCATTCATTATTTCAAGATAAATTTCAAGCTATGGAGTCTACAATTACATATCTAAAATATAAAATCCAACATCTTAAGGATGCTTCTAAGGCTCATGTTTGTTCTCCTTCCACATATCATCTTCATCTATTTCTTCTACATGTGTTCATATTAGTGAACCTCAAATCTTGTCACTCCCCATGCCTCTCAAGTTTCCAATCCATCCTAAGCAACAAGATATTATTTTGAAACTCATAAATTTTCAAATAATCAGCTTACCATCTACTCGTTGTTATCCTCCTTATCGGCTTGCAAAATATCAAGGTCTTCATATTACAATTATCATCAAATTAATGGACATAATGATAATGATTTCTATGTTTTACAATGAAGAATCAAGCATCTTGAGCGTCAATGTTTTATCTCATTCACTACACAATGTTCTATTACATGGTCCTCTCCACTTGTTACATCTCAATGGGTTCCTAAATCTGATTTGTTTATGTCTAATGAGCATCAAGTCATCACTTCTAATGTTTCTTCTTCCACCACTCAAGCGCCACCTATGAAATCTACTCAATTCAAGCAACCACCTCTCAAAATTAGTCTCACTCCCCCTCCTCTCAAGGTATCTATGGCACTATCAATTCAACCTAAGAAACCTCCTTTAAAAATTAGTTCAACACCTCCTCCTCTCAAGTCATCCACAACATTACCAAGTCAAATTACGCAACCACCTCTCAAAATCAGTCCACCTTCTTCTCCTATCAAGTCTTTTGTAGCGTCATCAATCCCACATAAGCTCCAACTAATCACTTTTGTCAAATAAACTACTCCTACTGATGGCCAAGACACATTTCAAATTCCTCCACCATCTTATGGTTTTCTTTGTTGCTTTGTCCTACCATTGTGTTGGCCCTCACTCTTATCACGATGTAGAAACTTCTCTACCACAATGGAATGGTACCTCCGCATTGCTGCATAGATCTTCATCACCACATACTTAGGGGGCATTGCACTTATCTCTTCCCCCTAACATCAACAAGTGTCTTATCTTCTCATTACTTCACACCTATACTTTCACATACGACATACACATCTTGACACATGCTCGAATCATCATTTCCTGATGACGCACTCTCGTGCTTCGGTTCACACTTAACTCTCAAGGTCATATTATACACATGAACCTCACACACTACACATTATACATTTGAATTTACATACTACATACTTCACACATTGCACATCATACACTTATGACATCTTCTCTCGTAACATCTACTATACACATTCACACTATATCTCTCTTACATCTACTTCTACATGTTACAGTCATTATTGTATGATGCACTCTAGTTCCATAGTTCATACTTGACTAATGAGGGTATACGTCTCAGATGGACCTCATCACACTCGCACGCTCCATCACTCACTCACTCACTCACTCATGCATTTACACTCTACACTTTGTGCTATGGCGATCATATCTTTCCAATACACACATTTGAAACCATTTCTCAATGAAACACTCTCATTTATGGTTCATTATTTATTGTTGAAGGGGGCATAAATAAATGAACCTCATTTCATACATACACATCCACTCGAGGGGCACGTTGTTCCTATCATTCTCAATGCATTCCATTTCATACCATCCATAAAGCATATCGCATATCTTGGTTGCATTTACTTTTGCGTATTCATGCTTTTACGTGTTCATATTATTACACATGCTAGATACATATCTTATATGTCATTATATTTATCATACACACATGCGTGTTCACTTTCCTCTCTAGTTGTGATCACAAATTTTATAGATCAATACACGCAGCATGGATGCTTGGCGGCGTATTACTAGTACCAGTCCCACAACGGCTTGAGGGCATCCACTTTCGTACATTATAGGTGTTATTGTTTAATTTTTTCATAGCAAACTAATTTATCAGATTATAAATGTTTTGACATACCTTTTATCTCTCTAACATGCTAACGGGTGCTTCATGCACATTATTTGTTTTTGCGAGGTTTATATGCTTCTATGGTTATTGTTACATTGTTTGTCATTATTTTTCGTTGTGTATGCTCTTGTTTATGGCTTTTCCCTTTGTCTTGTGTGCAGATTTCCTTCTTTAGGCTTCTTGACATTGATTTTCTTATGACATCATGAGTGGTGTCCCATGTTTGTAACCCACTTTTTGTGGTCTACATTTTCTTCTTGCTTGTTTACATTATCTTCTTACGTCTTAGCTTACATTTTTTTGTTAGCATACATTTTGTCTTCTACATGTGTGTTTATCTTTGCTTGTACTAACACTTATTTCCTAGCCACTTTGTTTTTGTGTGCCTTGGTTTATACCAAGCACATTCCCTTCCCCCTGTAGGGCATAGTTTCAAACACGGTGGTGGTCCTATTTTGGGCCACATACTCCTTCAAATGACATTATATACACCCCAAATGAGGGGGGTGTCATGTGGGTGAATCATTCACCAAATACGAGTATTCTAAAATCATTACACAAGCATACAAGTACAACACAATTTTCATTTTTAGGGCTCAGAATCAGACTTGGGTCCTTAGCACAATGGTCCTTCCTAGACAACTATAACTAGGGGGAATAAAATAGCATTTTCGTAGTTCAACACAGTCTATAAAACTCCACACATAGTGGATTTTATAGGGCATAAAGTCCTTAGCACTTTCACGTTGGATTGAATTATTTTAATTTTACACACCATATGCAGTGGTGTCCTACATTACGGGAAGTGGTTAAAGGTTGGAGGATAACACAAAACTTTTCTCCCTACACTTCTTCCATATCATTGGCGTGATATCACCCTAAAAACTTACGGCTGGCACAACTGGCATGAGATCACTTGAAAAATCATTCGTATACAACATCTTTAGGATCCTTTCTACACTCTTTCCTCATCACAAATCAGGTACACATGTTCCTTTTTCACATTTTTCATTTTACATGCTTTTTACACATATACATGTGTATTTGACTACTTGTTCGTTATTCTCTTTTACAGGTCCATCCATATGGGAAGCGGTAGTCAACATCATTAACAACAACACTAAAAACATTGACGTCAACAATAGGCACATCGTGATATGTACACATGCGTTTCTTCCCTAGTTTCATTTTCATCACTAATTTTTGCACTTTTTCCTCACCATCCATTTTCACTTTTTTAACTCCATGCTTTGTCATTTCCCTTAGCACGCTCCTCTACATCGATCTACATGGTTATCGGGTAGGCATCTCTATCTACTTTATTTTACCAAGATTTCTACTCCAACATAAAGTGGGGAAAATATAGACACAAAATCACACACTCTAGGTGACTATTTAGTCCTTATTGCATACTACTATTCATATGATTTATAAGTAAGAAAAGTATTAATCAACCCATGTCTTTGGCCACCTTTATTTGCTTTCTATTGCCACTTTTGGTCTTAAACCCTTACTTTCTCAGTCTACCTTTTTATACCTCAACATTTATCATCTTAGACACAGCGTCGGCCCCAGGGATACCAGCGTCAAGCCCCTCATCCCCTCTGGGTTCCCTTGACCTCAGTATACTTTGTTAATAATTTTGGGTCCTTTCTAGTTGTTTGAGAATCTTATATTTTTGGTAGTCATCCTTTTTGAGGTTAATTACAAAATTCAAGCAAGGGAATCATATAAATATAAATTTATGTGATCATAATAAGGGACCAAGCACTAATCATTAGCTATCACCACCTAAGGTTGCATCTATCAAACATCTAAGAGCTCTCATTGCATCCATCTAACACCATCCAAGGGACATAAGGGCTAGTTATTCTGCATACACTTCATAGGAGGTAAGTTCATTCTATTCCATGCACACATCTATTACATTTCTTTACATCTAGATTATTTTCTCGCTATCAAGTACGACACGCACAAAAGCCACCTATGTCACATTCTGCATGTGCGCGCACATGCACGCACACACGCACACACACACACGCGCACACACACACACACACACACACACACACACACACACACACACACACACACACACAACTACATTTGGTTTGAGATGTAGTGCAGCGTTGAAGCTTAATTTCACCATTATGACAGTTGAGGAAAATTTGACCCCTCATTTTGTATCTTTCTCTTTTTAGTATTTGAGTTCTTTGAGGGTTTTACAGGTCATTTATTTATCGCGGGTTTCAAAAATTCAACAATCACTGTGTAACTTCATAGTGACCCAAGGTGAACAACAATGAATACCTTATGACCACTCGAGAAGGTTTCTGAGCACACACACACACACACACACACACACACACACACACACACACACACACACACACACACACACACACACACACACACACACACACACACACACACACACACACACACACACACACACACACACACACACACACACACACACACACACACACACACACACACACACACACACACACACACACACACACACACACACACACACACACACACACACACACACACACACAACTACATTTGGTTTGAGATGTAGTGCAGCGTTGAAGCTTAATTTCACCATTATGACAGTTGAGGAAAATTTGACCCCTCATTTTGTATCTTTCTCTTTTTAGTATTTGAGTTCTTCTTGAGGGTTTTACAGGTCATTTATTTATCGCGGGTTTCCAAAAATTCAACAATCACTTTGTGTAACTTCATAGTGACCCAAGGTGAACAACAATGAATACCTTATGACCACTCGAGAAGGTTTCACGAGAATTTCGGTAGACATAGGTGCCTGTAACCAGGTCTAGGGCACCCACAGGTGCCCCTATCCCTTTCCAGGTGCCCCATTATAGGTATATCCTCGGCTTGCACACTTTTCTAAGGCTTTGTGTGACACTTTTACCTATCTTTTCATCTATTCAAGCACTTTGGCATGATCTAGATTTTATAAAAACTAGCTAAGGATTTTCTCACCCTCTTTACAATTAGGGTTTCATATTTTATTGCTTATTTTGCTTGGGTTAATTGTTGTACGTATTTATTCATTTATTTATTTCTATAATAAAATTAGATTAGGCATATATTTCACATTTATCTTAATTAGTAGGTGTTCTATGTCTTCCCAAAATTCTAAGGTACTCCTAGATACTTCATCACTTTTTTTTATCACATTAATATTTGCAAAAATAATCATTTACACCTCTGTTTATATCAACTTGTCATTTTTAGAGCAATCAAACATTTTTACACCAATCATCTACTATTCCTTTGAATCTCATGAGATTCCCTTGAATCACCTAGGATTATACTAAATTGCTAGTGATTCCTTTGAATCACCTAAGATCCATTTCTATCACTTTTTTCATTACTCATAACATTTCACCAACTTTTATCTATATCTCTGGATTTAACTTGTTTCTTAAAAGTATATATTCATTTTAGATTATTGTTCTAGGCCAATCACATCCCATCATAAGCATTTATTACCTCCTAATCATTTAGTAGCCTTTTGTGTGGGAGTAATTTAACATCCTTCATGATCTTACAATGTACACCATCATGTTCGCACTGATATCGAGGATATCGAAAACTAGCTGAAATTTCTCCATGACATTCAAAAAAATTGTGGACTCTTGGTAGGACTATTTTGAATCTATTTAGATAGCTACCACTTTAGGGTGGGCCACCTACGAAGCGGAACAAGACCTACCTTTAAACCTTGAGTTCTAGGTCCATCCTTATCATTATCATTGTATCATTATTGTCAATTCACTTAATTGTGTAAAAATGAGGTGACATCCTCTCGAGGAAGTCCCTTTGGATTCCTAGAATTGACCTTTTCAAGCATCTCATCTACCCATCTTATCTAATATTTCTTGTTTAGTTGTCTCTGATTGCAAGTCTCTTCACTTGGAAAAAGGAGGAGTGCTTATCCATTATTACATCGACCATCCTAACATTACGAATTTTGGCACAAGTATCATTAAACCCTGCCTTGTTTTGAGTTTTAGGTATTTTCCACACTTAATAGCATAGACCTAAAATTTACCTAATACAAAAAAATCACGGTAATGAATCTTAGCAGCCATTAAGACCTTCCTTTCAATAACTTGAAACATATATTATAAGAACTACATAAGGTTTGATCCCTCTCAAAGGTATGCAATGCAACACATGGCTCTATCGGGGATAGTCTAGCTAATATGATACAATTATAAATAATTAGAGAGAGGCATAAAGCGATCGGATGTATATAAAGCTTGACCACTTAAGAAAACATGTATTGCAGCACTTTTCTCGATTCAATAATAGTTGTCAGTGAATGATATCTAGCAAACACTAAGCTCTAAATATTTTGGAATGTGTATCGAACTATGTATGTCTTGACCCCTCAAGAGTGCATGTATTACCACACTTTTCAATGCATCCATAGTTTTCATGTGGTGATACCTAGCTATCATTAAGTGTAAATATTTAGTTGTGACTGACCTTAGCAACCGCTAGGATTACAACTAGGTATGTCTTGACCCCTCAATGTTGCATGTATTGCAACACTTTACTCATTACATTTAGATTTTTCATGTGAATAATTCCCAATGATCGCTATGATGTTAATATTTAGGTGTGGCTGGCCTTAGCGACTACTAGGATCAAAACTACGTATGTCTTGACCCCTTAATAGGGCATGTATTATCGCACTTTTATCATTGCATTATTATTTTTCCTATAAATTATGCCTATCTACACTTCTTACATTTATTTGTAAACTAAATTTTTGATGTAACCAAATATTTAGAATAAAATACATAATAATGTTGATGTAAATGCAAGTATGTCCTTTGGCTCATTATCTATTTATGTTGGTGATATATGCAATGTTTGTGGACTGTAATCCTTCAACACGATAGGAGAACTAGTGGTGTCGAATGTAGATGCTTATTTATATTCATATATGGACACTAGAATAATGAGAGATATTGTGTTCGATCCAACTTCCTTAAATCATGAATTTCAGCATTACTCGACTATATTTTCCATAGTCCAAAATGAAAGTCTTAATGTAGATGTCACATAAAAAGGTTATCTTAGTACATCAAGCGCTAAGGTCCCAAGACATAAGAGAAATAAAAAGAGTTGGTATGCATTTAATTTCCACTTGTAGAATATAAATCACACACTTTGGGTATTTATCTAGTCTTGATCACATATTACTATTCATATGCTTCCTAAGTGAGAAAAGTACTAATTGACCATTTGATTTTGGCCTCTTTTTTTCTTTCTACTTGTCTTATTAGCCTCATACACCTTCTTTCCCAGTCTTTATTTTCATACTTCGGCATTTTTACACTGGACACCAATGCCTAAGCACCCCCATCCCCTTTGGGCGCCCCGACCTCTTTATACTTTGCTTGCATCTTTTGGGTCTCTTCTAGCTGTTTGGGCATCTTGATTTTTACTAGTCATCCTTTTAGTGGTTGATTACAAAATTGGAACAATGGAATCATATAATTATAAATTTATGTGGCAATAATAAAGGACCAAGCATTAAGAATTATCTATCACCATCTATGATTGCATCCAAAGGTATTTACAAGAGCATTCAAGCATCCATCTAACATCCACACAAGGGAAAGAGACTGTATTATTCTACATACACTTCATAGGAAGGGAAGTTCATTTTTCCATCTACACATCTACTTACATCTTTTACATCTAGCTACTTTCTCACTATCAAGTACAACTCACATAAGAGTCATCTAGGGCATGATTTCTTCACACACACATAGAACTACATGGGGTCTGCAATGTAGTGCAGCACTCGATCATAAGTTCACTTTGTTGACAACCGGGGCTATCTTGACCTCCCATTTTACATCTTTTTTTTAGGATTTGATATAGTTTGGAGGTTTTGCAAGTGCTTCTTTCTTATTGTAGGTTTGAGGCCGAATGACGACATACTGATTATCAATTGCAATAACTAGCGAACATCTTTTGGCTCTATAAAATTAGGTTTTACTGACTTTTGAGAAGTCATAGGCACGCACAATAGGTCTATGGTGCCCCAAGCACCCTGGACCCTGCATAGGTGTCATGGTCTGGCATATATGACACTCCTAAATTTTTATGGGTTTGTGTGCGACACTCGAGTTCCTGTTCCAACAGTTTTCCAGCTCGGCATACCTTCGAGATCATTGCGAATCGATTAAGTCTTTTTATCCCTTCATTTTCAAATAGGGTTTAATACTTTCTATCTTACTTATTTGGGTCAAAAATATGTTCTTCATTGCATATTTGGCAGCGTTGTTACATATTTAGATTAACATTTATTTATTTCAATATTTACTTAATCATGACTAAACCAAAGGTGTTTCCGATTACGGAATTGATCGCTTCCTATCTAATTCTTTTCAAGGCCAAGGAGTGGACCTTATTTTCTAAATCATGGAAAAATAGAATAGGTTTTTATGTTAGGAATGCATACAGACGTTATTACAAACTTTCATAATGGATACCTTGGACAATAAAGATACGGTTAAGTCTGGATGACCACAAGGAAAATAAGAGTTCTTTTACAGATTTGGGCCATGGACCCAATAGATAATATGGATGATTTAAGATCGATAAAAATTATTATTAAAAGGTTTAGACCATGAGTCCATATTGGCATGGCCCTCATGAATAAGATATATGGAAAACCTTCTATCTCTAAGGTTGATGTATCCTGGATCCCTTTACTTTCTATGATTATTGATGAAGGAAAGATTCCCTCCTTAGGGAAAGTGCTAAGTTTTAATTTGGTGAGCCAAAGAAAAATATTTATGGACAATGGGAAATCATTTTACATGGTTTCCTATCTTTTGGATGCATTTTATGGTATTCTCAATTGTTCATAATTTTATCAAAAATGGCTTCCTTTGTGCCCTTTGCTAGCTAAATGAACTATATTCATACTTGTATGCCCATCGGTTCAAATCTCATATTCAAGATATATGTACTTATTTGTATCCTTATCTCTACCAAAAAATACATGAAACAGATGACACCCAAAATATTTGTTGACATCCTCACTTCCATAAGGAAAATGGGAGTTGTATTCTTCTATCCATAATATATTGTTATCATGATTGAGGGGCTCCTTACACCTCCTTTTTAGCTTCCATACTACATTCTTAACAAATTTGCAGAACAAGAGGTGGAATATCAAATTTTCAACAGATTGTTGCTAGAAAGTGCAAAGAAACTAAGCTTAAAACACTTCCCCCTCTCGATCCTTTGTGGGATGCAGGAAATTTAATAGGTGGCCTAATCTAAAAGTTGCATCGGCCCATAGAAATTCATTCCATCTCCCCCAACACCCTCTAAGGAAATATGATCACATGAAAAGGATTTTCAAACACCTTGAGTTACTTAGAGGATAGATAAATATATCATATACACACAAGGATGATGATAATGATGGGCATGGATTACCCAAATAGATGATAGCCTTGTTAAGTAGAATATGAAGATGATAGGGGCACTTCCCCTCCAAGAGAAACTATTAAAAATGAGGCTACAAAGAGAAAGGAATCATTCTATTTAGATCCTTCAAAAAACCTGCGTTCCCCATTCTCCAGGTCCTCCAATGTTTCTTGCGTGCAATTGAAACTCTATTTGAGGTTCAAGAATTCAAGCCCACACAACTGAAGCTCCAAATTTTGTGGCATATGCCTTAACTTCTTCAAATGAAGAAGAATAGACAATACGAACTTAAATTTCAGCATGCACAAATTGCCCGGTGCAACCATCTCAATATTCTCCCTCCACTCCACATGAAGTGAGACAAGATTGGGTTGAACAATCTGTAATTTCTCACAAAGAACAACCAGATTGGGAGGCATAAGAAGAGCCCTTAGTAAACATTGAATTCAATCCAAGAATGAGAACCTTGAAAAGGCTAACCAAAAATAAGATGGAAACACAACAAGCCATTTTTTGGCATGAAACTTCATAAGACCTCTTCTCTCTTACAAAGAAATAGAAATCCAAAGGCTCCCAAGTGGTGCAATATGAGGAAGATCTAGATTCCTTGATAAGGGATACAATGAAGTAGTTATAGAATTAGTGAGAGGCATACATGCTAGAAATAAAGATCTTGAAACTCAATTAAAGGTCACAGTTCCTACGGGTATAGTTTTTGATGTAGAAGAGGCATTACATGGCCTGTACAATGCTATAAAGGAATGCATCGAGGAAAATATGAAGGAACAAGCCTACCTAAAGAAGACCAGAAATATCATTAAAACAATGGGATCAATGTAAAAACATTAATATATATGGGACAAGTTATTGAGGAAGGTATTTGTAAAGACCCTTCAATTATAACCATGGATGATATTGGTATATGCCAAGACATATGCTAATTATACCAAGGAAATACTAAGGAATGGAAAGATCAAGTAAGCAAACTATCTCTCTAATTTGATGACATAGTTTCAAGAGGAATCAGATTTTCACAGAAGCCTCGAGTTATGGAAGTATTTAAGGAAAACCATGAATTGGTTTCTAGTGAAGAGTTTTCTATATCGCTTAAGAAATTCTTGGTTAATTTTCAAAGTATAATAATAGAGGAAAATGAAGGATAAACTTCACAGGTCATTGAGATTGTCTCCAAAACTAGGAAAAAAATACAGAAAATAGAGACTCTGAAGGAAATCATAATAAAAGAAAATGTTACTCAAGCAGGTTTTGTTTGACAAGGCTAGTGTGCTCTTTAGAAATCCTATTGTGGACATAGGAAAGATAGATAGAGATTACAATATTTACAAAGAAGCCTTTCTTGTGGCACAAAAACAACGTGATATAACATGCCCCGCACAAAAGCAAAAAAACTCAAGAAGCAACTTTACATGCGGACCCAAATCAAAACCAACCCATAATTAAGCAAGATCTGCAATGAATCATGAGTCGTAGTATTTGAGAATTATGAGCAAGAAATGAAATATGTATATCATGTAAATAGATTAATATTTATAATTTATTGAATGTTCATGTATATATTCCAAATTTTATACTTATATAAACATGCACATAGTAGTTTTACATCCAAATATGTTGTTAGCATAACCTAGTGGACGTTAGGATCACAATATTTTACTTTTTTTTAAATCAAAGTGATCACTAATATCCAATTACTTTGGTGTGGCATAACCTAGTGGACACTAAGCTAAAAATATTATTGTTTGACTTGTTAAATGCTAGTGACCCATAAGCTCGAAATATTATATTGTGGAAGTAATAGCTTAACTTAGTGGTTGTTAAGCTCAAAACATCTTACTTTAATTTGTTAAAACCTAGCGACTTCTAAGATTACAATATAATTTGTTAGGTTATGTTGAGGCATAACCTAGCAGATACTAAGATCAAAATATCTTTCTTTAATTTTTTAAATGTTATTGACCCTTAAACTCAAAATATTATATTGTTTAAGTACCTAATGGATGCTAATCTCAAACTATGTTAATTTAATTTGTTAAATCCTATTAATTGGTAAGATCCAAATATTATGTTTTGGCATATCCTAGTTGCGGCTAAGCTCATAATATCTTAATTTAATTTCTTAAATCTGACGATCGTTATGCTCCAAATATTATGTTGTGGCATAACCTAGTGGCCGCTAAGCTCACAATATCTTACTTTATTTTGTTAAAACCTAACAACCACTAAGCTCCAAATATTATGTTATGGCATAACCTAGTGTTGGCTAAGCTCAAAATATCATTTTTTAACTTGTTAAATGCTAGCAACCACTAAGCTTGAAATATTATATTGTGGAAGTACCTAGTGGCCGCTTAGCTCAAAATATATTAATTTAATTTGTTAAATAATAACTAGTGCAAGCTCTAAATATTATGTAGTGGTCTAACCTCATGGCGAGTTAAGCTCAAAATAGTTTCCTTTGATTTTTTAAATCATGTCGATGTATATTATGTCGTAGACTAACATAACATCTATTAATCTCATAATATCTTAATTGAAATTGTTAAATCCTAGTGACTACAAGCTCCAAATAATATGTTGTGGCATAACCTAGTGGCCGTTAAGCTCATAATATCTTAATTTAATTTTTTAAATCCTAACCACCGCTAGGCTCCAAATATTATGTGGTGGCATAACCTAGCAGTTGCTAAGCTCAAAATATCTTACTTTAAATTCTTAAATCCAAACAATAAATTCAACTAATGTATACAAATATTATTTTCATAAAAAAGATTCAATCATGTTTTATTTACCAGAGGATTTACCAATCAACCACTAAGGTCTAAACATAAACCTTTTATGTGTTATACAGTTCTCCAAAGTTAATGTTGTTGCTTAACTTAGCGATCGCTAAGCTCAAAACATATTAATTTAATTTTTTAAAACCTAGTGACTTCTAAGATTACAATATAATTTGTTAGGTTATGTTGAGGCATAACTTATCAGTCTACTAGTCCCAAAATGGATTTCTTTAATTTTTAAAATTCTAGTGACCCTTTAGATCAAAATATTATATTGTTAAAGTACCTAGTGGTCACTAAGCTCAAACTATGTTAATTTAATTTATTAAATCCTAGTGACCGCTAAGATCCAAATATTATGTTTTGGCATATCCCGATGGCGACTAAGCTCGAATATCTTACTTTAGTTCCTTAAATCATGGCGACCACTATGCTTGAAATATTATGTCATTGCATAACCTAGTGGCCACTAAGCTCATAATATCTTACTTTATTTTGTTAAAACTTAGCGACCGCTAAGCTCTAAATATATGTGTGTTGTGTCATAAAGTAAAGCATATCCTAACCTCAAAATATCATTTTGTAGCTTGTTAAATGCTAGCAACCACTAATCTCGAAATAATATATTGTGGAAGTAATTAGCAACTACTTATCTCAAAATATGTTAATTTAATTTTTTTAATCCTACCCGGTCGTAATCTCCAAATATTATGGCATGGGTTAACCTAATGGTTGTTAAGCTTAAAATATCTTCCTTTAATTTGTTAAATCTTGTCGATACATATTATGTTGTGGCCTAACATAGCGTCCACTAATCTCATAATATCTTAATTGAAATTGTTAAATCTAAGAATGCATGTAAGCTCTAAATAATATGTTGTGTCATAACCTATCGGCCGTTAAGATCGTAATATCATAATTTAATTTGTGAAATCCTAGCCATATCTAGACTCCAAATATTATGTGGTGGCATAACCTAATATCCGTTAAGCTCAAAATATATTACTTTAAATTCTTAAATCCAAACAATAAATTTTACTAATGTATACAGATCTTGTTTTCATAAAACAAGATTCATCTACTTTATTTACTTAGTGCTTGATGAAGTGATAGAGGCTTTACCTGTGAACACACACACACACACACACACACACATATATATTTCTTACGATATTTAGGCATAATTGTTTTACTTTTATGACAATTTAAGAAACTTGGACTAGCGGCCGAGAAGCTATACAACAAGTTTTTAGATACAATGTGATCTACTCATTACAACCTAGCAGCCGCTAAGCTATTCTTAAAGGTAAATATATCATGTTTATAATGAAGTGGTGTTATAAATCTAAATTGTTAATATTTCCATATAAAATAGGAGATAAATAAACTAGTGATCATTAGGGCCAAAAAAATAGTTTGTTGCCTATATAATAAACAACCTGAGTGAGCATGACGACTAAGCTAAAAAAAATTCTCTAGAGAAAACTTATAGCCTAGCGGACGCTAGGCTAGGCAACATTTTTCATGGTTGAGTGAATTCCTATAAAAGAAATCATATTGAAAAGATATAAAGGATAACAAATAAATATGGGGTTTACATAATAGATACATAACTATACATGTTAGTGATTGAAATTTACATTTAATAATATTTACGTGTATATATAATATGTTTACCTTCCATTGTACAAAAATAAAATTGCTGAAGACATTACATTTGACTATTTATACAAGGAAAAATGTATATAATTGAAAATATTTATCATACAATTGAATACTTAATATGGTTCTATAGTTTTAAAGTAATTTGTTAACCTCATATATTTTTCTAGAATTTTTAAGCAACAACCATGTAAAAAATGTACAATGAAATAATTATCCATGCTTAATTGTATCATCTTAATAAACAACATTAAAATATTTTGGTTCTCACTAACCCATTAAAAAAATTTAAAATGTGACTATGCGACAAGCCATCATTATCCAAAAAAAATAATCGCAAGAATGAGAACGAAAAAATAAAAAATAAAATACCTGGAGAGAGAAATAGAGTGGCAAAAATGGGAAAGTGTTCAACAGAGAGAAATACAAAAGCTGAAAAGGGTTTTTTTCCTTTCATTGAAGCACAACAAAAATTGTGTTTTCATGAAGAATAAGGCGGTTTGAAAAGGTGATCAAAAGGAACTAGAAAGAAAGGCTAGACTATGGAGCATGATTCGGTAGGGAAAAGCAGTGCGGTGTGGATCATGATTTGTTAGGGAAAAGAAGGGTTGGAGTGTCGGGAAACACACAAGAACTAGTCAACTACGGAGTGACTAATAGAGCGATGGTGCAAATCAACTTGCAGCAATTAATATGATGTTCACTAATTCACATTCATTTAATCATCAAACCAAGGGACGTAAAATTTCAATAATTCTAGTGTTGTATGCATAGTTACAGGGATTTAGGAGGTAAGGAAAGAAATTTTTGTCACTACAATGCTTGAAAACAAACTAAACTCAAATTGAAAGTAAATAGATTCCAAATACTATAACTAAATAAAAGCTTACAAATTCAGAATGCGAGATAAAGTAATGAATTGTTTACTAGTCTATCCATGCAATAAAACAAAGCAACAAACTATGGAGGGTTTAACAGGACCACAAATGGGTCTGCCTTGGGTTTTAATCCCTCCTAAGGCTTGTAACTAAGAACTATTGAACAAAACTTGGATTCTTTTATTGAATTGGAATGAAGATTACATTTAGGAACAAAGAAATTTATTTATTTGTGTATCCTCTATTCTCTAGTTTTCTGTCTAGATCTATGGTTGTTTCTAGCATTCAATCTCTTTCTTTTATATTCCTCAATTACAGTGAAATGTGAGAAGAAGAATTTGACTAGGAGTTCAAACAGACTAAGTAAAATATCTTCTGCAAACAAGTGGAATATCTCAAATAGATCAACAAGATTTCCAACACATGCAACATAATTAATTAACAAGTGTTCAGATATCAAACACATAACTCAAGTAACTGTTAATTTCCTTAGATCACATGTTTAACCGATCAATCAGTTATTTAGTGAGTTGTAATAAATAATCAAATCTATTTGTTGAGTTATCTTCCAGTTCCCATGTCCCAGTTATAATTGCCTCTTCCACAACATGTACTAGGCTTGGAGTTTCATCCTTCACATTCCCATGGGTCTTGAGAATCATGGCTCCTTTGTTATAGGTGATATTTTTGGCTTCAAATGGGTTGCTAGAGAAAAGTCCTTTGGTTGTAGGTGAGTCCCTTTGGTTGTGGATGAGTTGTTGTATATGGGTCCTTTGATGCATATAGGTTGTTGCATATAAAAAGTTTCTCGCAAACAAGAGTGACATCACACAAAGCATCATTCAAAAAACTTATTGCAACCATAAGAATAAATTCATACTCAAAATACCACAAAATAAAGATAATTAGTCATAACTATATTAATCAGTATTCATGCCATGAGTTCAAGTTATGATGATAATGTTCAACAGTATAACTAGGAAATACAAGGACATAGTCTCAATGTCTTAACAAAAGTACAAAGGATGAGTTATTTATAAAGGGGATTTAATCAACTCATCACACCCTAAGCTTAATTTCTTGAATGTCCTCATTCAATTTTCTTAGGTTCCTCCTAAATGGTGCTACATACACGTCTAAAATCCATTGGAGTATTTATCCCTTCGATTACGTGAATAACTAACCATTTTCATCCGAACATGTCCATAATTTAGTAATATATTATTTCATTCAATGGTTGATCACCTAACCAATGTGGTATCGGAAAGTGGAAGATTGGTGGGTGATATCCAATTGGAAACCAAGTAGTTTCACATGCAATAGAAATATCAATGTATGTATTCACTCTTCTTAAATTTGGTATGATATTATGATAAGAGTGCATCTCTTTCTTCTATAGTTCAAGAGACATCTCATTCCTAGTGCATCCTGTATTTTTGTACTATCTCCTTTCCATGGTCTTTGATCATGCCCTTTAATTTCTCACAAGTTTCTTTCCTCATTTTCCATACTCTCTTTTTATTTCCTTCTTTTCCATATACTTTCCATATTGCTCTACAACTTCTTTAGTGTTATTAGCTTCAACCTTGACCATTAGTGGCTACACCTTTCTCAAATTATTGTAGTCCTCCATTTGTCTTTCTCTATCCAAATCATTTAGAAAATAAGAACAAAGTTCTTTAACTGGAACATCTCCAATGTATAGGACTGGAATCCAATCCCTATCATACTCAAGAGCATAGTTATACATGTAGAGTTCACAAAGTAGAAGCTAAATTTCATGAGGGCTATTCAGATATAACCTAAAGAAGTTCCTAGCTCCACTAATGTCAAATGGCATGTCAGAGTTGATACAAGTAAGTTTGAGCTACAACATCTTTTCTTTTAAGAAAATAACATAAACATTGGAAGGAGGCATGTGTTTGAATATCTCATGGGCCACCTTAACTGTCTCTTCTTTCTTTTTCTTTAGCCTTTTAATTTCTCTATCTTTTGACTCAATTTCTTACTTGTGTTGGAAGATGAGTTTGTCTTTTTATCTTTACCACTTCCCTTTTAACCTATTAACATAGGTTTCAAATTGATGCACCCAAGTAATTAGTCAAAGCATTTTTTGTGTTGTCATCTCCCTACAAACTAGTTTGACAAACCCTCTTATTATTTATTTGATGTCAATTTTTGGTTGCAATGGGGTGACATTTACTCATTGTATGCTAACATGTGGTAAAAATGGTTGTGTAACTTTTTCAATTCCCACAAACATCCGCTCTTCCTCAATCCAATGGACTAGGTGCTCAATGACCTCCTCAATAGATTGGGGCATGTGTTCAAGCTCAATTGGTTCACCCATTTCTTTTTCTTTATCATCCTCATATAAATCCCTCGATACATGAATTTTTGGTCATATTTCTTACTAATTTATTCTCCCATTTACTCCTTAGATCCTTCCATTTCATAAACTATCTCATCTATATAAGCTACCTTTGCATGTTCCTCTATGGCCTCTCCAGGTATTCCTTTCCAATTTCTTCTGCAACTTCTTCTTCTTTTCTCTCTACATGACTCTCCTTCACACACACTTTGTCTCCACATTCTGGGCTTGGTCTTCTTGTACCTGCTTGGGCTCTTCAAGTATTTTTTTCTCATGAAATGTAGCATCATCACCTCCCATACTATTTCCATTGGTGTGGGCTCAGTGTTTTCCTCTGTAGTTTCCACATCACTATCAAGTGATATGGTCTAGGATTTTGTTGGCTTGGAGGATTTTTATATTTTAGTTTTTAGTCTATGAGAGCACTTAGATTGGGTGGGAGTGGAATTGGAAGGTTTCATGTTACCCTTGGAGCTAGATGATTTGGGAGTGGAGAATCCTAAGATATTTTTAATAAGTAAATATTCTTTTGGGGAGACATGAACATGAGTTTCTTCGGTAGGTGGTAAATTTTCAAAGGCAAGGTGTTCTTTAGGTTGTTGTTCAGGTTGGGAGGTTGATGGTACATCCTCTGTGATGGGATCAGAGGTACTCTCAGTACTCTTTCTCTTCTTTCTCCTCTTTCCCAAAAAATATTTTATATCTTTTGACCTTGAAAAATCCTCCTATTTTATCTTCAGATGATCCCTCTATAGGGTATGCTTTACTATCATGGTTATGAGGTAATGGTGTGAGTGAAAACCGACCTTCTTCTATGCCTCCTACTCATTTTCTAAATATCTCATGGAAGAAATTGGGCACATTCAATTGTCTATTGTTCTTTAAGTGATTTAAAAATTTAAAGTGAATCGTATTTAGCCTAGAGTATCTTCCCTCACAGGTAAAATACTTGATAATATAATTTACAACTTTATCCCAAAAAGGTTTAAGAGAATTTATGTGTGTACCTTGTCTATCATTGACGAATACATCATCTTCATTGGAAAATTCCCTTCTGGATACCTCCAGATTTTCTTTCTCAGGAAATAGTTCACCCTGTGTAGGAAGTCCAGTTACCTCTGCCAAGATATCATCATTAATTCATATTGATCAACCATTTTTTTTCCTCCATATCTGAATGTATTATCAAATTCTTCCACCATTGATTCATTGAAACCTGGAATAATTTTATGTAGTCTAGCCACTCGTTATCTCAAAAATAATGTGAAATTTAAGGGTTTCTAAGAACTTTAGAGTGCTTTGTGGGTTCATGGAGAATCAAGTTTCCTGTCATTGTGAACATGCAACTTATTCTAGTCTCAAGATATAATCACACAATTCTTTCTTGAAAAACGATGCACAATTGAGTTGTGTGAATGTTTTGAGTATTTTCAAATTTTGAGGCCAAAAGGATATGCAACATGGTGAGAGAGATCATTTATTGATGTGACCGCATGAAGAGTGTGAATTGAATTGAATTGACAACATGGGATTATGTGGAGGGACACATCATAGCATGAAAGGTGGAGGTATTTTAAATGCATTAAATACTCGATGAATTGGCATAAATATGAATTAATAATAATCACTCTAATTATACTTTAATAAAGTGGTAGTCAAGTGCACTTATCTCAATTTTGGTTTGGAATGATTATTGTGCATGCTCATATGGATTTGTGCCTTGGTTTCATGTAACCTTACTATAATGCTACAAACATTGTTATAATTTTGTATGCGTGTGTTGAATTTATATTGGCCACTCCTTACTAGAATTAGATAACTCCCAAAGAGGTAATGTCGATCCGTTGGGTGTCATTTGTTATTTTCATATTTCACACATGCATATATCTTTGGTCTTCTTTACATAATCATGAGCTCATCAAACATGAAAACAAAATAGGTTTTTTTGTAATTTGATGTTAGTGAGCCTTCATTCGTTGCATGCTCTCCTTGTGATGGATATCATGTACTCTTGTAACCATCTAACATCAAAACCCTGTAAAATAAAAATTATAAGAAATAAAACTTGTTAGCTAAGTGTTGATGATCACTTAGAGGGTTGATCACAACACTTTTATTTGTCCTTATAGGATCCAAAATTTTGAATATACCAAGGCCACTGAAATATTTCAATTCTATGAAATCTCAAAATATGAACTAGCAGGCTAAACTTCTAATTTTAACTTTGATCTCCTTATTTCCATCTTGTTTTGTCCTCCTTGAACTGCTACATGAAGGTACTTACGCCTAGATTCTTGTATAACCTTAACCTGTGGTCATTCACCAATAACTTGAACCTTACAAGGTATATGGTGGTAAGTTTTATAGCTCCATTGAGAAATATTTTCTCAATCTCATATAGGTGATACATCTCCTAATCTTTATATATCACTAGTCACTAGAGGGGAGAAGAGAGACCCCCTCCCTATATAGATATGGGATATGGGATCACATCATATCGAGATAACATCGCATGGGCTTAGCCATATTTTCTTGAGTTTTCCCATGTTTTCATTATACTTAGAATCAAAAAAGAGTGCCTAGTCATCTTCTTGAAAATATCTTATTTTTATGTATGATCATGTCATTTAATTATTTGCTTCTACACTACTTCTATGTTATGCATAACCTAATTTTTCATATCATCCAACTCATTGAGTTGGAGAATCCTTTTCCTTTGAGCTTTAGATAAATTTATACCTATTTCAATTATTTTCCTTAGTGTTTTTGCTCAAATTAAATTGGTAAAAAAATAGTATTACCATACAAGAGTTAAAATGGTGTGAAGCCAGGTTGTTTTCCACATTGTGTTGAATTCCCATACTACCTCTGGAAGTATTTCTGCCCAATATTTTCTATGAAGTGCAATGGTCTTTGTCAAGATATCCTTTATCTCTTTATTTGTCACCTCTACTTGGCCATTAGATTGGGGATGGTATGGTGTATAATTCTTATGCCTAATTTCATATTCTTTAGCTAGATCAGAAATTACATCAGTAGTAAAGTGTGTACCTTGATCAGTGACAATATCCCTTGGAACTCCATATCTAGTGAAGATATGATCATAGAGAAACTTGGATACTTTCTCACTTTTCTGACTTGGCAATTCCTTCACCTCTGTCCACTTGGTTAGATAATATATGCATACTAAGATGTACTCCTTTTGTTGAGATTTAGGATCTATGGGGCCAATGAAGTCTAAGCCCCATTTATCAAAAGGTTGTAAGACCAACTAAGGTTGCAATGGAATTTCATTAGATCTAGTAGGCTTACCCATTATTTGACACTTATCACATCTCTGGTGTATAGTGTTGCATCTTTATGCAGTGTTGGCCAATAATAACCAATTTTTAACACTTTATACATTGTTCTTTTTGTAGAAAAATTTCCTCCACAAGGTTCACTGTGGCATGCTCTAAGGACATCATATATTTCCTCATCATCTATGCATCTTCTCATGACATGATATTGTCTGTATGAAATAGAAATCCAGCTATCAAGAAAAATGCACACTCTTTTCAACTATATATTTCTTCTCAGAGTATAAGTAGTGTGGAGGTGTTTTACTTGAAACCAGATAGTTGGCTATGTCTGCATACCAAGGTGTTTTATAGAGAGAAAATAAGTGTTCATCTGGAAAAGAGTCATCAACTACCATTCTTCATCATTAGTCTCCATTCTTGAAAGGAAATCTTCTACCACATTTTCCTTGCAGGCTTATCTAATATGGTGACATCAAACTCTTGTAGAAGGAGCAACCATCTAATGATTATGATGTTTACTATTGGCTTATTTATCAGATATTTGATTACATCATGGTCAGTATGAATGAACATTGGATAACATGTGATGTAGTTTCTAAATTTATTAATAGCACACACAAATTCTAAGAACTCCTTCTACTGTTTATGTAGTTTAGTTCGACATCTTTGTAAGTTCTTGCTAACATAATAAATTACATAATTTAGAACTTTGTCCTTTTTTCATAATATAACTCTATGGCATGGTTTGATGCATTAGTATGGATGTGGAAGGGCAAGTTCCAATCAGGTCCTCTTAATATAGGAGTAGTAGTTAACATTTTCTTCAAAGTTTGGAATGTAGTCTCACATTTTTAGTCCACTCAAAGGAAACATATTTTCCTAATAATACAAACAATGGTGCTACAATCTTGTTGAAATATTGTATGAATCTCCTGTAATAACCAGCATGGCATAGAAATATCCTAACATATTTTAGTTTCTTTGGTGTTGTTAGGTTACTTATAATAGATACCTATTCTTGATCAACTTGAATTCCATCAAAAGAAAGATAGTGTCCAAAAACTATACCTTTAGACATCATCATGTAGCATTTTTCATTGCTTAAGGACAAATTGTGCTCCTTGCATCTCTTCAAAACTTTGTCCAGATTTTTCATAGCAAAAGTGTATACCTCCATGCATTCATTTTCAGATCTAAAAATATACTCAAGACTGCCCTCTGGAATGTAGTAGGTGCATTACACAAGCCAAATGGAAGAACTGAATATGAAAATGTTCCCCATGGGCATGTGAAGGTAGTTTTTTCCTGGTCCTCTGGTGCAATCTGAATTTGATTATAGCCACTATATCCATCAAGAAAAGATAAATACTTCTTACCATCCAAAGTGTCAAGTACCTGATCAATTAAAGGTACTTTGGAAATGATATTTCTTTATTGTTGATATTTAGCTCCCTATAATTTACACGTATCCTCAATTTTCCATTTTTCTTTGGCACAATGATAAGGGGTGACACCCATTTACTGTATGATATTGGATATATAAATCCAACATCTAGTAACTTCTTCAATTCTCCTTTTAAAATCTCCCTTACTATTGGGTTCATTCTTCTTTGTGGTTTCCTGATTGGTTTACAAATTTCTTTGATATAAATCTTGTGTGTGCAAAGCCTAGGATGAATTCCATGCATATCACCATAATCCCATGCAAATGTTGTTTTATGTTTTTACATAAGAGCAATCAGCAATTTCTCTTGTTTTCTATCCAATAGTTTGTTGACATTGAGTGATTTTCCCAATGTTATCTCCACTTGCTTGGAGAGATCAATCATTGAATATAAATTGTTGCTTACAAAATTTAGTATGAAGTCATGGGGAAGGAGTTGATGAAGAATAAAATTCTTACCTATAACTTCTATGGTGCTTTTTTGTGGTAGAACTTGGTTAAATGGATAACTTAAACACCTTAATTTGTCATCCACTTCTTTATTCCTTCCATAATTATTATGCAATACATTGAGAGAAAACCATCTTCTTCTTATCCTCGTCATGATTTTTGTACAAAGTTATGATATGTTTATGGTTCTTCAACCCAAATTGTCTAATCTTCATCGTTCAATGGTTGTGCAAGGAAGGATAGAGCATCATGTTTTTAATACCACTTCCATTAGAAATAATAATTTTGGTAGACATGTAACCTATGAATACATCGATAGTTAGCCTTCCCAGGATGATAGGATATCCTCCTAAAATTTCCTTGGGTTGTAGAACAATAAAGTCAATAGGGTATTCCTAAGATTCTACCACCACAACTATGTCCTCAAGTACTCCTTCAGGTCTCACTGTTGATTTATCTACAAGTTGTAAGACTATAGCTATTGGCCTTAGTCCTTCTAATTTCATATCATCCATAATTTTCTTGGTCATGACATTAATGGTTTCCCCTAAGTCAATCAAAGTATTCTTTATTGTTGTGTCATTAATTGTAATGTTTACCAAAGGACTTCCTGGATCTATGTACTTGGGTAAAACTAAATTTCAAGCATAATATCAGCCAATTGTCCAATAACTTGCACAGTGGATGGATCCTTTCTCTTTCTACCTAGTTTTTAATGCATAGATCCTTAACCAACTTTTTGTAGATGGGCACATCCTTGATGGCTTGAATAAGTGTAATTTTGACACAAATATCCTTTAGTTGGTTGACAAAATCATAATCAGATTTTGATTTGAGGTCATTTTATTTTCTTGTAATCTTTATGGAAATGGTGGTTCATTAGCTTGCACTTTTTCCTTATCAAAATTATGTACATGTGGTTATGGACTAGTATCCTGTAGCAACTGTGGTTCATATGTAATCTCTGTAATGGTGGGTCCACTTGGTGGAGGAAGTGCTCTTCTGAGTGGATATGGATGTTATTAACATCAACAGAATATGTAGGGTATTGAGTTGGTTCAGTGGAATAGGTTGGTTGAGAAGCTTTATTGTTGGGGTTAGGCATTGGTTGAGCTGGTAGCTAGGTTGCTTTTGGTTGAGAGCTAGGTTGGGGATTTGGCATCAGAGCTTGTTGCTGTGGATAAGGAGGTTATTGGTAAGATTGTTGGTAATTAAGAGGTGGTTTATTCCATTGTTGCCCCCTCTCCAAGGTTGCTACCATGAATAAGGGGGTTTTTTCCATTGTTGTTGGCTTGTAAATTAAGGTTTCCATTGATGTTGGTATTTTCTAGGGTATGGAGCCCAACCTTTTTGTGGATTATCCCAAGGTGGGGGTTGCATATATGGATAACTAGCCCAATTATGAAATGATCGAATAGGGTCTTTTGGTATACCTCCTTGTCCTAGTGGCCATGGTTTCCTCTAAGAAACATACAAGACTTTCCCATCTATTTTCTCCAACATCTTGAATTTAGGTGAAGCCTCCTTTTCTTGTGTAATGTTGGCCAGTCCTCTGCATCTACAATCAGCTTTCTTCCTTCTGCATGCATGGCAGAACTCTGTAAGTGTTTCCTTTTCATCTTCTCTTTTATTCTTGGCATGCAAAGCATCCAGTTAAGTGGCCATGTCATTGGAAATCTCCAGCTTCATGTTCTTGAACATGTTAACAATATCTGACTTGGATATGTCCCCAATTACTTTGGTACTGATCTACCCCTTGATCTTACATTTATTATTCCCTTCATAGTGGATCTGGAGTAATTCCTACAGAATTCAAAAATAACATCAAAGGTGGATTTTTAAATATCTCCATCTCCTATCAGATCTAGATCATCCATGTCCTCGTCACTGAGTCCCTTAAAAAAATGTAATTTAAAATATTTAGGAGGTAGTCTTGTGTGCCTTTTCTTTTGAACATAGAGTAGGAATATTTATAAATAGTCTTCCAATGGCTCATCTTATTTTTGTGTCCTGTTGAAGATTTCATCACCTCCTCTATTACTCGGTCTGTAGTAGTCCTGGTACTTAGTGAGAAAATTCTCCTTCATATGTTCCCAGATGTTAACAACGTCTCTTCCTAAACCCATGAACCATCTCAAGGTTGCATCCTTGAGTGTCATAAGAAATAGCTTCAGTTTATGTGCATCAGTAGTATAATCATAGCTCCTACATGATACATCAAATTTGAACAAAATATTGTTTGGGTCTTCAGTTATGGATCCATATAAGTTTGGAAAGGATGATGGAGAAATATTCTTCATAGTAGCATGTTCATCATTGTTGGAAATGGGAAATTCAAAGGTAGTTTCCTATCTTCAACATTTTGTTTTACTTATTCTATCATGTAAGGCTGATTAGGAGTAGCTTTAGAAATTTCACTTGGAGGGGGTCCTCTAAAAATAAACCTTGTATAGAAGAAAGTATGTCTTCTTTAGAATCAGATAAAGAAGTATCTTCTACTTGTAGATTGGGTAAAAATCTACCGTGGGCATCTCTTGGATGGTGCATGCATCAACTAGCTCAACTCAATCAACGTAAATTAGTGGGGGGTTTGGAGGTGGAATTTCCTAAACCTAAATTGCTTCTAAGAAATGAAAAACCTCTCAAAAACCTTATAACTTGGCAGTATCCCTGGCAATGATGCCAAAAATGGTGGTGTAAATTAACTTATAGCAATTAATATGTTGTTCACTAATTCATAGTCATTTAATCATCAAACCAAGGGACATAAAATTTCAATAATTTCAGTGTTGTATGCACAATTATAGGCATTTAGGAGGTAAGGAAATAAATTGATGTCACTATAATGCTTGAAATACAAATTCTCAAAAAAAAACTAAAATCAGACTAAAAGTAAATAGCTTCCAAATACTATAACTAAAGTAAAGCTTGTAAATTTAGAATGCAGATAAAGGAATGAATTGTTTGCTAGTATATCCATGCAATAAAACAAATCAAAAAACTATGGAGGGGTTTAGTAGACCACAAGTGGGTCATACCTTGGGTGTTAATCCCTCCTAAGGCTTGTAACTAAAAACTATTGGACATAACTCATATTCTTTTATTGAATTAGCATGAAGATTACATTTAGGAACAAATCAACTTATTTATCTATGTATTCTTTATTCTCTAGTTCTCTATCTAGGTATATTATTATTTCCATCATTCAATCTCTTTCTTTTATATTCCTCAATCACAATGAAACATGAGAAGAAGAATTTGACTAGGAGTTCAAACAGACTAAGTAAAATATCTTCGCAGACAAGTGAAAGATCTCAAATAGATGAACAATAGTTCCAGAATATGAAGAAAATTAATTAACAAGTGATTAGATATCAAACACATAACTGAAGTAACTATTAATTTCCTTAGATTACATGTGTAGCTAATCAATCATTTCTTCAACGAGTTACGATAAATAATCAAATCTATTTATTATCTTCCAGTTCTCATGTCCCGATTATAATTGCCTCTTCCATGAAACCTACATGCATGGAGTTTCATCCTTCATGTTCCTTTAGGTCTTCATAATCATGGATCCTTTTTGTAGGTTATCTTCTTTGGTTTGGATAGTTTGTTACGGACACATCCTTTGGTTGTAGGTGATTCCCTTTGGGCTGCAGACGGGTCATTTGTTGCATATAAAAATTTACTCACAAAAAGAGTGGTATCACACAAATCATCATTCAAAAAAATTATTGCAACCATAAGTATAAATGTATACTCAAAATACCACAAAATAAATAAAATTAGTCATAACTATAGTAATCGAGTATTCATCCCATGAGTTCGAGTTATAATGATAATGCTCAACGGTATAATTGGGAAATACAAGGACATCGTCTTAATGTCTTAACAAATGTATAGAGGATGAGTTATTTACAAATGGGATTTAATCAACTCATCGAGATCCACGATAAAAAAGTAACACCTTTACTATAATAGATTTTTTTGATAAATACCTCATTTAGAAATATCTCGGGATTATTTTGTGCTTAATAATGTCTATGAAACCTCTGTCTGCTACCTCAAACCAACTATCTCTACGATTTCATTCACAACCTCTGTCACTTGCCTCCTTTTTGTGTGTCCTTCGTGTGCCTTTTTTTGTATGTCCTTTGTGTGCCTTCTCGAAAAACAAGATTATAATCCCTTACAAAAATACATCCGGGGTTTGTAGACTTGGCCCTGTAATCTACGACTGCACATATTTTTTTAATTTCAATATCTTCTTTTCATGTCACCAAAAAAACCATAAACCCAAATAAACATTTCTCTAAGTTATTTAAAAAAATTGGCACATTCCATGATAGAAATTTAGAAAATAGAAAAAGTGAGGGATACAAAATTTAAAAATTTGACTTTCCCCCTCATTAAGAAAAATTCTAGGATATTAATACGAAACAATGTGAATTATATGTTAAAAATAATATATCTTATGGAAAGTACATAAGGATTGATCCCTATCGAATGTATGTAGTGCATCACTTGGCTCCACTAGGGATTGTCCACCCAATATGATATAATTATAATCAAAGAAAATCACTAGCAATCCAAAGTTATACATATAGTGTTTATTATGATAAGAAGTAAAGGTAGGAGCCTAGCGAACCACTAAGCTAGACAATGATTTTTTATTTTATGGTTATTTTCAAAACAAGAAACAATTGATCGTCGCGGCCATTTTTTTTTTTTTCCTTTCAATAAGTAATGAAGTTTAGCGATCGCTAAGCATTTTCTCTCATACGAACCAATGTGAATTATATGTTACAAACAATATATCTTATGAGAACTACATAAGGCTTGATCCTCTTGAGGGTATGTAGTACAACACTTGGCTCCACCATGGATAGTCCAACTAATGTTATAAAATTATAATCAATGTAAAAACACTAGCAATCCAAATTTATACATATAGTGTTTATAATGACAAGAGGTAAAGGTAGGAGCCTAGCGGCCACTAAGCTAGACCATGATTTTTTATTTTATCGCTATTTTCAAAATAAGAAATAGTTGAGCCTTGCAACCTTTATGCCATTCCTTTCAATAAGTAATGAAGCTTAGCGGTCACTAAGCATTTTCTCTCATACGAATCGATGTGAATTATATGTTACAAACAATATATCTTATGAGAACTACATAAGGCTTGATCCCTCTCGAGGGTATGTAGTGTAGTGTAGTAATTTTTACACCCACCAAAGAACAAGGGAATCCCATGCGTGCCAGCCTATCACCCAGTAGGCATTGGGCACTCACCCGAGGCACGTCAGGCACCGAGTCTCTCCTTTATATGATTTCAATAGGAAACATCATCTGTGATAGGAACTTAAGGAGAGTGAGTGGCCACGAGACATGTAATTGTCATAGAGCTTAGAACGGATTATAGATCAATGCACTCATTCCAAATAGAAAGAAACTTAATAGATTATAGGATTTGAACCAAAATAGAAAGGAAAATCCATAAGGACTCATACTCATTCCATAAACATACATGAAATAGAAGCGTAAAGATATATGTATGGACCAGAATCTTTAATGATCATATTCAAATAAGTTGGTAACCTCATTACATCCATTAGATCCATTACAGAACATCATAGTATGGTAGACCAAAGTCATACATCATAACTGGATTTACATCTCTTTGCTCTCAAAAAGAAAATTACAACCCCAAGTCCCTTGATGCATCCTTCTCCTATATCTTATCTACCAAACCCAATACAACTCCTCACAGCGTTTCTGCTGGACCTCTACTCTTTATTGATCTCCCCTTTTTCTTTTGTGGGTGCTTGTATTTATAGGCCTCTTAAACTACCAACTCACCGTTCGAAGCTTTATATCTCTGTCGCCATGTGTCCCAATGTGGTCCTCCATGGGAGCATGCTCCTCTAGGCCTGAGCTCTCCACTCCTTACCATGATGGTCTTCTAGAATCTTCTCGGCTGGGGTATATTCCTTCCTAGGCCAACCTGTCGTTGTCCTGGCTGGCACCTTATACATTCATCATGCGCAGACGGGTCACGCTTTTCTCGTGTCTTGCCCGATACGTCAAATATGGCTAAGTCCGAGACCTTTTTCTACCAGTGTGTATCACGGGTCCTTCTAAAACCCTCCTAGAACCCTACCTTGTGCACCTTCTCCTTATGTGCCCACCCTCAACTTAGGCCTTGTGTGCTCATGCACCCTTTTGTACTTAGTCAATATTTTAGGGGCCCAACATCACCCCACACTTTACCTATTCTCTACCCTTGGGAACACTTCTTCAAAGAAGAGAAGAAAAATAATTACAATAGACTTAACATCTTGGGAAAAGAATAAGGGAATGAAGAATTGGGAAAGAATGAAAGAATGGGGAAGTGTTGTTATTACTACAACAAGATAGGAAAATCTCTTTGCAAGTCATCCTCTAACTTGTTCCAGGCATCAACTTCATTTTACGCTCTCTAGCATAGGTCACCGACTAGGGCACTTACCTCCTCAAAACCCAGTCCATCTCCTTGAGTGTTCATTATTTCAACCATTCCTTCTAATTCCTTTCCCATGTCCTCAAGCACATCCATCCTTCTTGTAATCTATGGGTACAAATCCTTCAGCCGGTTTTTAATTAAACCTCGTAAGGTTTCAATGGCTTCTAACTTCTTCTCAACCTTGGCTAGGATCCTCTCCCGCTCTACTCTATTTCCTTTGTTCTTCTCTTGGAATTCCTTGAGCTCTACCTCATGAGTGGCGACCAAGATACTTGCCACTATATATATCTATCTCGCGCAATTGTCATATGCAACATCAACATTGTGGGTAGAAATTTTCACATTAGCAAGAACCTTGTTGTACTTAGCAATGATTCCTATAACCTTCAATTTTTCCTCTTTTTCTAGGTGTCATTGCTACTTCTTTAGTGGATTCTAAGGCCGAGGTTACCTCTCCATGGTGAGGATGTGTGTTAAGTCTTCAAGGCACTCAAGGGAAGATCCATACTTTTACGTGGGCGGTGTTAGGTCTGGATGCTTCAAAAAAATGGCATCTGTGATGGATTCTACCTTCTTGTATACCTTGTGCACCCTTTCCTTTTCTTCCCTTAGTTCACGCTTTAGCTTTGCGCACTAATTAGTTCCTCCTATTTTAAGTCCTTGGTCTTTTCTTCTAGCTCTTCTTCCCTCTTTTCTAGCTCTACCTCTAGAAATTTTACCATGTCATTCCTTCTGAATAACCTAGCTTCCAGTTCAACCGAGACCTTATTCAACGCATTACAGACTTGTTCATTTGAAATCTATTGAGTGCTCACCAAGGGGTTGTCTCCTTTTGACTCAGGCAACTTCATTATTTCCCCTTGGCTTACCTCAAACTCGGCTCATCGATGTGGGACTCAATTTCCCAAGAAATCATTTTCCTCGTCTAAGGGTATGCACCTTCTTCATCAAATGACTTCATTTCAAGAGTTGATCTATTGGTACTATGCTTTGGAAGCGTGTGCGCAACACCTTATTTGGATCATCAATATAGCTCGTTCTTGGTCTCTTGGTCTCCATGCACTTTGCACTTTCCTCCTGTGCGCGTGCCCTTAGGAATAGTTACCATTAGACTGGGGCCTCTCATGCTACCGTGATCTTTTCCTACGCTTTCTTCCTTATCTTCATTCATCACTATTTTAGTGCTGTGCTCCAACTCTTGTTCTACCAAGGCTTCAATGATTTTCATTGATTCTCTTCTGTTGCCTCATTTATCTACTCCTGCGTGAGTCTTGGAGTCCTACGATACTTCATGTTAACCTCTTCACTTCATCCCATGTCATGGGCTCCCTCCTCCTCCTGGATACCCTTCCTTTGCACAAAGTGATAGTCATTCTTCTCCTCTTCACCTTCTTCTTCCGAATCGTGCACGCTGAAAACAAATGGTTCTTAGTCTCCCTCAGGTTCATCTTCTTCATCATCATCCCTCTCACCCCTGTAGTTCTCCAAGCTCTCTGTGTCCTCTAAATCAGCCTCCTTTATCACCTTCTATTTCTTCCTAATTGGGGACTCCAGTATAGGGGATTCGACTCTTTCTTCTTCCTCTAGTGATTTCTCCTCTACGATAGGATTTTCTTGTTCTGGCACCTCCTCTCTGACTAGGGACCTCTTCCTGCATGTGTAAGTACTTTTTCTAGTGCTTGTTCCTGGGGCACCCACCATTTTTGTATCTTGGACACTTGGTGCCTTTTTCTTTATCTCTTCCATCTCCTTTTTCTTGGGCATGGTCTTCTTTCTACATGTTGGGTCTTCAGGTATAGATATCTCATTTTCAAGATAAGTGCCCTTCTCAAACTTGGGCCTTATGTGAAGGTATACATGTGCCACAAACCTCCCTGTAATAGGCAAAGTCGAGGTTTCATCATCTAAACTTCATGCGATACGTAATTTTCCATGTATGCACGCTTGTTGGGGTAGACCAACATCCTGCGCATCTCCTTGTGGTCCCGATCCATATTTCCAAGGTCAAACTTCAGCTTCTTGGATTCCTTGAATCTGTTTACTCCCACTTGGAAGTACTGAGCGGTGAAGGAAAATGGAATTTTACACCATGGGCTCATGCTTTCATCAACCAACTTAAATCTACCAATGCAGAAGTGTTGGTATACTATGAATTCAACTTCTCCTCTGTAGTGCTGCTCGGTTGTTACGGGATCCTCCATTCTTCCTTGAACACATTCCTCAAGTGTGTATACCACTTCTCAAGATGCACCTTGTGAATGACTGTCATGCTATCGTAAGTGTATTTTTCACATCTTTTTATGAGTGAGGGGTCTTCCTCTAGGTACTCCCAAATGAGCTTATCTACCACATCGACACTCGATCTCTGAAAACACAATATGTAAGAGGAAATTTCAAAAGTATCTTGTCACCTTCCTATGTGCTACTGATGATCGCATCCACAATGTACGCAGACAACTTGTAGATGGTGCCTTTTGAGATCCTTCTGCAAAAATTGAGCCATGACTTGTTCACTTGCATCCACCTCTCTTGGTCATTAAGTTTGGTTACCATGCACATGGCCATTCTCATCACCGGGTCTTGGATATCCGCAATATCAAAGTACCTTGACCCCTTCTTATATGCATATGCGGCGACAATTTCTTTGATGGCTTCTTTGTCGCATAGGTCATCCTCTATACTTTCTCCTTCATAGATGAGACCTGTGAATTTTGAAATCAGCTAAGGGGTTATGCACATCTTGCACCCCGTGAAGTGAAAGTGGTCTTCATGTATGCATGACATCAACCATTGATAGAGGCACTCAGGCTTCCCAAAGTAGGGCAACTCATAGAGTTGCAACAATCTTGCCTTCTCCAACTTCACTTTTACTTTGTCGTTATAAATGGGTAACCCTTCTGGTGTCCTCTTGTTTTTCAGTGCACTAAATCTAGCAAAAATTATTTTTAGTCACATTTGTGTGATGGTTATAATCGTTTACTATCATTTTTCTTAAATGGGACTCCCACTCCTTTCCAAGCAAAACCCCATATGGGTACTGCATTTTTGCATACCATTCTTCATTGGTACTTATGGTAGTTTCTTGTTATTTTCCCTTGCCCTTTCCTTTTTAGGTGTTATAGCTGGTTTCTTGGGTGCCATTATGTAGGTTATCTTTACACTTTAACTTCTCTTGCTCTACTTCTCTACCCTTTCCAAGCTTAGATCTCGAACTTTTGAAGAACATCATTTTCAACCCATGCCTAAATTGTCAAAACCTCACTTTGGAATATTCCCTTCATAAGACAAAGCACTTCTCCACAACTCTCTCTACACCCGTGAACTATTTCCCTCTGGTTTGCGAGATCAAACCAGTCACTCACGATTAAATTTTTCCAATTTTTTATTCACACGGATCAACTCTGGAAACCTTAGTTCACAAAATCTCTTCCTTCTTTGTATTTGTAATGTAAATAATGAAACGCTTGACCTTCTATTTATAGTTTTTCCCACTTTTTAGCATTAAATGCTACCTCACCTACCACCATAATTTAACACTTAATGTAGATTTTTCAACAAAACCTGACTTTAGTGCCTTAACTCACATGCCCAACCTTGCATGGACAATCCCCTAACCTTTTGACACGCAACTAATCCATCTTGACAGGAGAATCTTACGCGCACATCACCATCACCTAAGATACTCTCTGTCATGATTAATTGCTGCTTTGCCTACCTCATGTTTTCTTTTGTGCTTCTTCCTCTCTTGTACGTGGATCCACAATGTAGCCTTACCCTAACACCAACCATCCTTTTTCATCTTTCCTTCCATGCACTTCCTTTCCCATGACCATCCAACTGGGCTTTCCAATGCAACCTTCCTCGCACTTCGCACTTTGCAATTTCTTCCACCTTACTTCCCCCACACTAAAATGATGCGCATTCACAACTTTTGAAAAAGTAATGAGGTTACTAGTGCCCAAGGTGCAACACAAAATAGCAACAAGAAAGGGAAATATAAGAAAAGAAAATGCATTAAGGAAATCCTAAACTAACTCGGCACACGCTTATTACAAACACCAAGAAGACTTATTTATAGTAGGGATTCATCCTACTCTCATGGAAGTGTCTTGGAAATCTCGTCCCATCCAATGCTTTGCAACTAGCACACGCCTTTGAAGCAAGAATGTATGAGATGATGTAGGGACCCAACCAATGCACCTTCAACTTCCTAGGATGGTGCAGAAACTTTGAATCATATAGTAAGACCATCTTCCCAACCTCAAACTTCTTGTTTTTAATGTGATGATCATGTCATGCCTTTTGTTTTACTTTTTAGCCTTCTAGCTCCACCTGGCGAGTGATCGTCTTTTGTCCAATTGCATTAACTTGTCAATTATTTCTTCTAGCACTTGTTCATCTAGCCATCCCTCCTACATGCACTATACGTAGAGAAGGTAACATGAATTCAACTGGTAGGACAACCTCCGCACCAAACACTAATTGAAATGGTGTGGCCTTATTTAACCTCTTGTAGGTTGTCCTATATTCCCAAAGAATGGTTGATACTTTTTCATCCCAATCATGTCTACCAACATCACAAATCTTAGTCAATGTGTGACTAAGTATTTTGTTAAACGCCTCAACAGTTCCATTTGCTTGAGGGTGATAGGGTAGTTTTTTGATGGGCCACCATGAATTCGATAACGAGAATCATTTGGATCATTCAAGAAATGTGTACCCTTTCACTAGTCAAACTCAAAGGGCATCCATACCTTGTAATAAAGTATTCCCACAAGAACCTTGTTGTAGTAGTTATTAGACAATCCTTAGTAGGTGTTACTTTTGCCCACCTTATCAAGTAATCTATACAAGTGATTATATATCGTGATCTAGTCCTACGTGTGGCTAGTGCAATAGGGCCTATGAATTCTATAGCCCACTTTTCAAATGGCTCGGCACTAGGAATAGGGCACAAAGGCATTTCATCCCTTTGCCCTATTTTTCCTATGCACTAACAATGGTCACACACCTTGCAATATTCCTTACAATCTTGATATAGGGTCTCCCACCATAATTTGGCCATTAATATCTTATGTGTAGTGGCGTCGCCTACATAGTGTCCACCTGCACTACCTCCATGTGCCTCTTCTATTATGGCTAGGTGCTCATGTTTTGGAACATACTAGCACAAAATCTCATCACGTCCTAATTTGTATAAATCCCCACTAATCAACATGTAGGATACGGAGCATATAGCTGACTACTTTTTATCCAATGCCTTCATTCCTTCCGCGCTACACCTATCTTGAGAAATACTGCAATATCTTCTAAGTCTGAGGGTACATGCCATAACCTAAATAGTTGTACATCTGGAATAGTATCCTCAATGCTTTGTGTGTCCTCTCCTGAATTGATTCTAGATAAATGATCATGCCGGTGCTGGAATTACTTCTTCCTAGTTTGACAACCACTGTGAACTCGAATTCTTGGAACAATAATATCCATCGGCATATGTGCCCTTGTAGAATGGGCTTGTTCACTAAATATTTCAATGTCATATGGTTAGTGTAAAATATAAAAGGGGTTGCCTAGTAAATATTATCGAACTTGTGAAGCACATAGATCATTGATAATGCCTCGCACTCAGTTGTAGTATAATTCTCGCTCTGCTTTGGTGTCAACTTCCTTCTTGCAAAGCACAAAGGATGATCAACAATCCCTTCACCAGGTTGTGCAAATCTTTGTTGTAATGGTAGTCCTTGAGGCATCAACATGAACATGGAAGAGTTCATCCCAAGAGGGGAATCGTAGTATGGGTGTGGTGACAAGCCTATCCTTTAAAGTGTCAAATGCCTTCTGTTGCGCCTCTCCCTAATGAAAGGCACTTTTATGTCTAAGAAACTTTTCTAAATACGTGGTGATCTTGGCATATACCTTAATGAACTTCCTATAGTAACCCATGTACGAGGAATCCATGCCATTTTGCTCTTTGACTAGTAGGCTCCCTTAATCCCACAATTATTGTAACTTTTACAGGATCTACTAACATGCCCTCCTTACATATGATGTGCCCTAATAATGTCCCAAACAGGGTAGAAAAGACACATTTCTTAATATTAAGGGATATCCTCAACTACCGACACCTTTCAAACATTAACCTTAAGTTGTCACAATGGTCCTTCACTAACCCATATACTATCCAATCATCTAGGTAGACTTGAATAAATTTATGGATGAAGTCCTGGAAAGCTTGTACCACAATGCGCAAGAACACAGTAGGTGCATTCTTCAACCCAAAAGGCATGACTGTATAGGAAAAACTTCCCCACTCAGTGGAAAAAGTCATATTCCTTTGGTTCTCCTTCGCGATCCTTACCTGGTGATAGCCTAAGAATCCATCTGTGAAAGAGTAAACCTCGCATCCTACCACTCCCTCTAAGATTTCTTCAATGAATGGGGTTAGGAAAGGATCAATGATACACACTACATTCAAGTCCCTCTAATCAATACATATCCTTATCCTTCTATCCTTCTTGATACTAATCACCATTGGACTAATCCACTCTAACTCTTCAACAACTTTAATGATGCCCAATGTTATAATCTTATCTATTTCCTCCTTGACCTTCATGCACAGGTTAGGATTCATTCGGTATGGTCTCTTCCGGATGGCGTGCACCCTCCTTAAACTAAATTCCCATTTCCCCCAAGGAATGGTGAATGCCTTTGAGTTCATGATACCCATGTGGGAATAAATCCTCAAACTCGCATAAAAGATCAATGATCTTAGAGACTTCGCTCTCTAACCAATAGTCTCCGATGATAGCCTCTTTAGGCTCTTCTTCTGAGCCAATGTTAACCTTATTTGTCTTTAAAGGTTCATGATAGGCACGCACCCATTCATCAGCACTATCTAACACCTCGCACGTCCCTACAGAATGGTCAACATCCAAGTTTTCTGCCTCTTCTCCATCAATAACATACACCATCTTCCCCTTTTCTTTTTCTACACACATGTGCTCAAACCGTATCTTATTTATTTCTTCTTTATCAAAGCATGCCTCAGGCTAGGTTCACCTAGCAAGTCCAATAGCCTATCTTCTACCATGGCACTATCCCTAATGGTAAGGTGCTTGACAACCTACAATGCCTTATCCACCAAGGGTTTTGTACTCTGATAATCGAATGTTTGAATGACATTAGCCACCAATTCTTGCCAATTACTAGTTTGGTGACGCATCTCTGAGTGGATATACCACGCGCGTGTACAACCTTGCAAGGTGGAGTACAACTTGTGAACCCATAATTAAGGTGGTAATGCTTTTACGCTTCCCATCTAGGTTGTATCACATGTTTGGATATGGAAGGAAGTGGTCTCTTTACCATGGTAGTATTTTATAGCCGTGGGCACATTGCTCCTGCAAAACCTTATGGAGAAGGAAATTCTCACCTCGTGTCAATCCAAGAGGTTATCCCAATGTGTCGCCCACCAGCGTGCAGTAGTTTCATGTAGGTTGTAATTGAGAATCTCTCTTCTTTCTTTTTCATTTCTCCAATGGGCCTCCATCTGGAAAGAAATCTTACGGATTAGCCTCTCCGAGTAACTTGGTAGTTTTCTTCCTCCCAAGCACTGAACTATAAGCACCTTTCTCACCTTGGTTACAAATCCTCTTAAATGTTGTTTGATCAACTCATAAGTCCATGTGCCCAATTCTCACATGCCATGTTTGTGGTATCATTCATAGATTGGGCATCCTCAAACCTGGATAACTCCTTCGTAGGGTGGATTATCTCATGGTCCCCGATTGAGCACACACATATTCTATCAAGGACTTCTTCTCCAAAGGGTTCAGTATATGGTATTAATTTTCCATCAGCCAGGGGTATGATGACCCATTCCTCCTCATTTTCAAATATTATGTATCCCTTGTTGAATTGAATATCGCATTTTATTTATAGCACCATGGGTGCCTAAGTAATGTTGGGAAATTTTCGCCTTGGTGAGTGCCAAGACTTTGAAGTCCCGTAAACTTGGCCCCGAGCAGGTGATATTTGCATCCTTTAAGACACCGATGGGAATTACCTTCATTTTTTTTTCATATACAAAGACACATTCAAAGATGGTTGTAATGCAGGTCTTCTCATTTAATGTCATGCATCCAAGGTGAGAACATTGACCTCCGCACCTATGTTAATGAGGATATTACTAAGGAGCCACCCATCCATGATTTGCATTTAACGTGATATCCTTATCATAGTCAAATTTGTGAGGGGGAAGGTTTGCATACAAAACCTACCTTTGCACTCTTCTCCGATGCGTGGTACTTTCTCTCTCAACCAAGCTCCTAGCAAGGGAATAATATTCTCTTTCCTTAGCATTTTACATACTTCATTGACCTCATCCAGGTCATCCTTTGGCACCTCGACTTTCCTTCTTTGCTCCTCCCTCTTGTTGCTCTTTTAGACTTTCGGATTTCTCTTTGTAAACTCTGAATGACTTCCATAATTTCTTGATATACCTCCTTTTGATGCACAAGTTCTCGGTACTTCCCATGTACCACTTCTTCACTTGAAAATAGGTTCTTCGCCTTGGCATTTCCTTTGCACACGCAGCTCTTGCTCTTTTATTGCCATAACAGTTCCAAGCTTGCATTATGTGTCACCCATGGCATCCATTGTGTGTCATCCTTCTTAATGCTTACCATCATAGCCCTATCTTTCTCGGTGTTGTTGGCTCATGTGCTCAAATAACTCAGGGCACTCCTCATACTTGTGCTTTTTCCCACACCATGAGCACTGCAATAAGTCTAGACACTTGCGCTTGTAGTGGTCTGTAGATCCACAATTAAAATAGGTTCCTCGTGGGAACTCACTTATTCCTCCACGGTTACCATGACCATGGAATCCTCTTTGAAATTCCCTTCCTCACACACCTCCATATGCATGCTCCTCATAATGGTGATCATCCCCCTTAAAATCACACTCAAGGCTCGTTTAGCGCACACTAAGATTAATGGCCTTATGAATCAGTTAATAAGCCTACAATCCTTAGTATCATGGGTTGTAGAGGTGTAGATCTTACAGTAGCAAGATACATTCTTCCGAATTGTGCACTATAGCAAGGGACATCTACTCGCATCATGGTCCCCATGAAAAATCTCACAGTCTACTGTTACGGCATGTATTGTCTTCCAAGGGAAACTATCCTTGACATGCCCCTCTACTTCACAATTTGTACACCACATTCCACTACAAGTCTCATGAGCCGAGTTCACAGATAAATTTTCCAACTGGTTAGCCATAACAATTATTTGAGCTTCCAGAAACTAGCTAACACCAATGTCGATGCTCCCGATAGTTTCGGCGTTCGGAGCAGCTTCCAATGCCTCACGCGGGTCTATGAAAGTTTTATGAGACAAAGCTCTTCAAAATGGTGTTATCAACCCTCCAACAAACCATTGAGCATGTTGTGAAGGGTGAATGTCATAGGAAAACTTTGACAGGAGGGTTTTGAACCATGCATCATACTCCCACACACTCTCTGCCATTCCCTGTTGGATCTCCTTGAGAGTGTTGATGCTCTTCTGCTCAAACTCAGGGATGTGGAATTTTTCTAGGAAGGAATTTTTCAACACGGTGTAATCTACCACCGTCTGATGGGGGTCATACTTCCTATATCAGCTAAGCGCGTGCCCTTGCTGATGTCATTGTAAACCGATCGGCCTTTTGTTTGGGGTTATGATCCCCTTTATACGCCATAGCATGTCACACTTGTGAGCATGCTCGCATCATCTTCAATACCTCTGTGTCTGGTAAATGTAAAGACATCTCAAAGAAGACTTGTGGAGATGGTTGGGGCTCTTGTCCTCGTGATCTAGTCCCTTGAATTCCTCCAAGTGTTTCCTCCTATGCCGGATCCACTAGATCCACCAGTCCTGTGCCCTAGTCCCACCGGGTTCCACCTCAAGATCCTCCTACTGACTAGTAATAGGCCTAAAGCGGTCACGCCTAGGGTCCCTAATCTCCGTTGAACTATGCTCTAATAGTCTGTGAGATTGTGCCATTGCAAATGTGTGTCCCGTGCCACTTCCCGATGTATTACCAAAGCCTTGTGTATTTGCTCCTTGTCAAAAATTCCTTCGAATACTGGAATCATCTGCGTAGCCATGGAAGCAGGAAATGAAAAAATTTATCTCTTGGGCACAGATCGGTCACTTCCACCGATACCAACTGGGTTAACAATACTCCTCCCTTGATCTAGAAAACCAAGCACCATGGTTCGGTCACTAGGTGGGTTCAAATGTAAGCTGATGAATCTTCTCTCTCCATGTGACAAAATCTCATCAGAATCTAAAGGATTCTCTCTTACATTCCTACCAAGATGGGGTAGCACAGACAACTCAGGTTCCACGTCCTCTACGTGAACCTCGAATCCTTCCTGCAACATCTACATCTATATATCCATCACACTTGCAATCTCACATTGTTTAGCAATCTTTGTTTCATGCACTTCAATATACTTGAGTCATCTCTCCTCCCTTTCTTTCTCAGTCGCATTATCTATCATCCTCCTCCACCCTATCTTCCTCACCCAGCACTCAGAATGGTTTAGCCGGCCATCGGAAATGCCTCTAAACTCAAGGTAACAATAAAGATCTTCATCGCTAAGGGAATAACACGTAGAAATGATCCTCTACAGGCTCCCTTAGAAATTCAAACTAAGCAACTTCCAGACAATAATACGTGGAAATACTATATTACAGGGTGTAGCTAGATATTATTCCTTTCCACCAATGATCTATAGCACAATTCCATGTTAGATTTACATCCTCCACCCTCTGGTACTCTTCTTGGATCCACGTGCGTGATCTATAATACCATCTTGATCTAGATGCATATGCCGAGAGCCATTCATACAAATCTCATTGGGAAGCAATAGAAAAAAATCATACAACTCATGGTAGAAGTTCTCTTCTACTCATCTAGGTGCATCAAACTCGGTCCAATGCTAAATCTCTAATAAAATTCATCCTTTGTGCTCTTAAACCATGTTTTAACACCTCCAAAAGTTAAGTACTATGTCATCACTCATTATATAGATCATGATGTATGTTATTTCCCACTACAACTTGAAAAGAGGTCCCGTAATGAACCAAGATGTAGTCATTTTTAAACCCACCAAAGAACAACGGAATCCCATGCTCACCGGCCTATCACCCAAGGGGTGTTGGGTTCTCACCCAAGCCATGCACGGGTGTCAAGTCTCTCATTTATGTGAGTTCAGTGGGAAACATCGTCTATGATAGGAACTTAAGGACAAGTGAGCGAAATAAGACATGCAATTATCATAGAGATCAAAATGGCTTCTAGATCAATGCAATCATTCCAAACAAAAATATAATTAAAAATTATAGGACTAAACCAAAACAAAAGGAAAATGCATAAGGACCCATACTCATTCCATAAACATACATGAAACAGAACTATAAAGATATATGTATGGACTAGAATCATTAATGATCATATTCAAATAAGTTGGTAACCTCATTACATCCATTAGATCCATTACAGAACATCATAGTATGGCAAACTGAAGTCATACATCATAATTGGATTTACATCCCTTAGCTCTCAAAAATAAAATTACAATCCCAAGTCCCTTGATGCATCCTTCTCCTATATCTTATCTACCCAACCCAATACAACTCCTCACAAGCATTTTTACAGAGCTCGCTCTCTATTGATCTCCCCTTTTTCTTCGTGGGTGCTTGTATTTATAGGCCTCTTGAACTACTAACTCACCTTTCTGAGGCTTCAGATCCATTGCTAAGTGTCCCGATGTGGTCCTCCATGGGAGCATGCTCCTCTAGGCCTGATCTCTCCACTCCTTGTCATGATGGTCTTCTAGAAGCTTCTAACGCATGGTATAGTCCTTCGAGGCCAACTTTTTGCCAAGTTGGCACCTTATCCATTCATCATGCACATACAAGTCATGCTTTTCTCGTGTCCTACCCGATACGCCAAATATGGCTAAGTCCCAAGACCTTTTTCTTTCGGTGTGTATCACGGGTCCTTCTAAAACCCTCCTAGAACCCTGCCTTGCATGCCTTCTCCTTACACACCCACCCCTCAACTTAGGCCTTACGTGCTTATGTGCCCTTTTGTACTTAGTGAATATTTTAGGGGCCCAACATGTAGCACTTGGTTCCACTAGGGATAGTCTAACCAATAGGATACAATTATAATCAATGAAAAACACTAGTGATTCAAAGTTGTACAGATGGTGTTTATAATGATAAGAGGTAATGGTAGGAGTCTAGCGTCCGCTAAGCTAGACTATGATTTTTATTTTATGCTTATTTTCAAAATAATAAATAGTTGAGCCTCGCAGCCTCTATACCATTCCTTTCAATAAATACTGAAGCTTAGTGGTCGCGAAGCATTTTCTCTCATACGAACCAATGTGAATTATATGTTACAAACAATATATATTATGAGAACTACATAAGGCTTAATCCCTCTCGAGGGTATGTAGTGCAGCACTTAGATCCGTCAAGGAAGGCCCAACCAATATGATATAATTATAATCAATGAAAAACACTAGTGATCCAAATCTATACATATAGTTTTATAATGACAAGAGGTAATGGTAGGAGTTTCTGGCTACTAAACTAAACTATGATTTATTATTCTATCACCATTTTCAAAATAAGAAACTATTGAACCTAATGTCTTGTATGTCATTCCTTCCGACAAGTAATGACTCTTGGCGGTCACTAAACATTTTCTCTCATACGAATCAATGTGAACTATATGTTACAAGCTATATATCTTATGGGAACTACATAAGGCTTGATCCCTCTTAAGGGTATGTAGTGCAAAGCACTTGGCTCCGTTAGAGATGGTCTAGTCAATATGATACAATTATAATCAATGCAAAACACTAGTGATAGAAATCTATACATATAGTGTTTATAATGACAAGAGGTAATGGTAGGAGCCTAATGGCCACTAAGCTAGACCATGATTTATTATTTTATCACTATTTTAAAAATAAGAAACTATTGAGCCTAGTGTATGTTATTTCATTCCTTTCAATAAGTAATGAAGCTTAGAGTTCTCTAAGAATTTTCTCCCATAAAAACCATTGTTAATAATATGTTGCTAACAATATATCTTATGAGAATTACATAAGTCTTGTTCCCTCTCGAGGGTATTTAATGCAACACTTAGCTCCACAAGGGATAATCCATCCAAAATGATACAATTATAATTAAAGAAACCCACTAGTGCTCAATAGTTGTACAGATAGTGTTTACAATGACAAGTGTTAATGGTAGGAGCCCGGTGGTCACTAAGCTAGATCATAATTTGTCATTTTTATCTATTTTTAAACTCTTAGTTTTTTTACCTTACTTTAATACAACAGTAATGACAATTAAATGTTTGCAGCCTAAAAAGAGTGATGCTCTAAATGTGTTAACATAAGTTTGAACAATTTGGAATAAATTTCTTCAACTAGTATTGTAAATATAACTTATAATTAGAGTAAGAGACAATAGACCCTTGGTGTAGAGGCACTCAATAAACATTTTTAATAATCAAATCTTTTCACAAATAGGTATAACCCACCATGACCTTCTAGACTATAATTTTTCCACGAAAACAGTTCTGATGGTGAGGGCCATACTTACGTTTAGGAAATGTGTAATCCTTCCCACTTTTATTTGATAGCTTGTTGTGGAATTTCCTACCAACTGCTGCACTTTAAATATCTTACTTTTACGTGTTATAGACACTTAGTCTTCTCGACTATAGTATGTCCGATATACACATATTTCACATTGTCTTGTATAACAAAAAAGCTTAGACCACTAACTTCATTAATGTAATTTGTTTCTCAAACACTCTTTTCAAAATACCAAATATTAAATCTTAGTGTCCTCTACATTATTCCATTCAATAGGTGTAAATGACCAACAAGGAATGTTTTAAGTTTTCCTTATATATGTCAACTATAATCCTATCTTCCACTAAGATGTATATTTTTAATGTTCTTGTCATGCCATCTATGGAATGTTATAGATTTTCTGACTCAATGATAATCCTTTTAAAAGGTGTAAATGAATTCATATCCTTTCGGTGTGTCATTATTGGCTATAATACTATTCGATAGCTTTTGTTCTTATTGATTTTATCCACAAAATATGAATTACTGTAACCAGTTGAATGATACATATCATGTCTAGTTGAATCCTAGCGGTCACTAACCATTAAGTTAATTACTCTCCAATGATACAAAGTAAGGAACTCTAGAGGTTGGTGACCACTAGGGTAGTACTTATATTCCTTATCAGAAAATGCGAAAAAAAAAAAAACATTTTATAATTCATAAATGAACTAATTATTAATGTATTTTACTCTAATTATAGGTAAAATGTCTTCCATTGTTCATGCTCTGTTCTCGATAATTTCATTCATTGAAGGCGGTAATTATTGGAAGAAAAGAGATGAGGAATGGTTTGTTGAAATCCATTCCCCTAAAAACTACCACGTCGACCTGTGGTTGTTTTTGTTATAGATGAAAATCAAGAGGAATTTGGTATGGTTCTATCCTCATAAGTTATTGATTTGGGGAAACTATGTGTTGTGTCGAACACATTGACTTTGAAAACAATAAGTGTCTTATTCTAGATATGGAGTTAAAATTTTCTATATTCATGAAATGGGAAATGTAAGCCTCTATATATAGTAACCATATTCTTGTTCAAAATATGGTTGGAATTTGGGGGTGCTTATAGATTTTGACAATATTGGTTGTTCAAATGCTAGAAGAAATTCATAATGGTATATTTACAGTATTCAGAAAATTGTATAGAAACAAAAAACCTCTTCTATTTTTCATTTCTTGAATAGAAAAGGTTTGCTTTTACCTCCAAAACATGTCAAGTTGTTTACTATGATCATTCGAATATATTTGTCTAAATTGGAGATCAACCCATGTAAATCAAAGTTGCATGGGTTGAAAAATAATACTAAATTAGATACATTGTTGAATAAATCAAACACTATATTCAAGAAAATAGGACCTTCGTTTATTCAACAGTGTCATTTTTTTATTCAATGGTGAAGTATTTTCAATTGATGTTTCAAGATGTCATGTAGCACCTCTAGAATATTAGTATTATCTTATAGATGATGAAAATGTTGACCTTCTTGTCCACTCCATGTTGATAAATGTTATTCCTACACATAGGGACATGATTCTTCTTCCCTTCTTGCAGTATACAAATAACATTATAGAACTCCATGATCCAAATGACTTGGAAAGGATGATGTGAAATTTTATATACTTGATGGCCAACATACAATATGTGCGTAAAAAATATTTTGGTCTCAGATACTTACAAGTCTTTACATTCAAGGTTATAGTTTTTAGAAAGGCTCACATTCTATCTACAAACGCATCTACTGAAGCCATTACTGATATTTGCAAACAACAGATTGAAGTAAACAAAACTTGAATAAAAACCAAGTTTATTGATTTTTTGTATAAAGCTAGATCAATTTGGCAATTACTAGGATGTTCTCAACGTCTTGGATATACAAAAACAAAGATAGAAGAGTGGAAGGTAATGTATTTTAATTTTATTGCATTAGTTATTAACATTTTCTTTTAGCATATAAAAATATAAAAATATATTTTTATTTCAATGTAAATCTTTAAGACTCAATGCCTTTCAATTTTCCTAGTGCAAAAACCAGAGAGTCTATACAAAAAATGGACTTTTCTATTGTTTCCTAATGATATATGGACTAAATGGACAACAACATTTTAGTTGTTTAGATCAAGTGGCCTTTCTTGTTCACCTATTAAGGATAATCATGTTAACTTTTAGCCAAATCACCGACAAGATCCAAAACCAATTCATTTAAGGCTGCTAGAGGAATGACCAACGAAGAACTATCGATCTTAGCTAATAAATTGTAATCAAGAGATGTCTAGTTAAGCTGTCTCTATTGAGGTTGGTGTAATAAAAGAGAATTTTGATTCTTCTTTGGCCAGAGAATAAAAGGAGACAAAAATGAGAGAAAAAGTTCTACATTATTTGACAAAAAAGCATCCAAATAATATTATATTAACGACTGCAGTGAATCCAATGTAATTAAAAATATAAATTGCATGAATCACACTACTATTAGTTTTTGTAATGTTTCTTTGAAGAGAGAAAGGGAAAATAAAATTTGATTCCCATATAGGGGAAAAAATGTAAAACATAAAAAATACCCTGAGGTGGAAGAATTTCTTCCCATCGAGGCTCTAGACAATATTAGACAACTATGTGATGTTTGTTAGAGCTCAAAATTGCACCCTTCCCGAGTCATAGACAACCCGGGATTTTGAGGCAATATGGGGACTGTCTCAAGTTGTGGGACTTTCATCGTGAGATAGACCTCCGGAGAAGGTCGGTTCCTCTACCTATTTCTACCGTTATTAAAACTACTCCTAATACGGAAATGAATCTATCTAATCCTAAACTAACATTCCAAGGGACTAGGGTTAGAAAGAGATGCATGGAAAGGGAAATCCTAAACTAGAATGGGAGGTAATAGCACCAAAAAAGGGGTGATGAGTACTCTATGAGGGAAAATGGGGAAAATGGGTAGAGAGAGAGGGGACATAAGTGCCAAAACTCAAAATGACATCTAACTTTCCACTTTCACATGAAACACAATCAAAATGGATCTTGTAAATGATAGAGATATGTACAACACATCACAATAGTAGGTAGAAGAGAGCCACAAATACCAGATTTTATTGCTTTAAAGTATGCACAATCCACTACAAATTTGAAACAACAAGCAAAAAAACATCCACAGAGGAAAAAATGAAGGTTTTCCACTCACATGACTTCTCGGGAGACCATTTTGACATGGTTCCTTTATAGATTATAAATGTCCATCTCTTTCAAAATGAAATATTTTACAATATATAGCGAGAATGGGAAAGAAAGAGAGAGAGAAAAAAGAAGGAAAGAGATCAGATTTGATCTTGTCATGATTGAAAATCTTTGTCTTTCCCCTGCAACATGGCTTTTAAAAATTCAGCCACCATCAATCATGCATTAAACTCACGAAAAAATCATGGGCACCCCTGTCAAGACCATTTCCCAATGTCCTTTTGGTTGTAGAATAAGGAAAGAGGCCAAATCAAATCAGATCTGGTTGGTTTAGTCGTCTAAATCTACACATTAATAGACAAAATTGTTTTCCCATTTTTCTCCCACTAAATACCATAAAAATAGGATTCTTATGATGTCAAAATAAAGGGGGCTCAAGGAGACCTTTCCAACGATATAAATTTTATCGATTTAGAGCTAGGTCGAAAGATATGGACATTTGAATTTTTTGCAAGTCGGGGGCACATGGCGTGGCACTTGGTGGCCTTTGGTGGCTCGAGGATTTCCTTTTCCTACATGTACTTTTATTTTCCTTTTCCAGTGTCGATCTCGGTTGGGTCGGGGTCGAGGCTTTGCTTCTCTATATTACTTTTTCCTTACGAGTAGGTTTTCTCCTTGATGAAATGTGAGCTAATTAAACAATACCACACTCCTTCGCAGTATCAAACTATCATTTACCTTGAACCATCCACTTTGTTAAGCATAAGCCATTGATTTTTCTCCACACTTCTTTGCAATTCACTTCCATATTAATTGTTGCAAAGCTGGACCAATAATATCATTTCAAGCCCTTTTATTGTGTCAAACTTTGATAACCTTTGTGAAGCATGAGCCAATGAGGAAGCTCCACACTCTTCGCAATTAAGTCCACTTGATAACCAATATTTTTAGAATTTGAAGGATGGCCAATAAGATCATTCCATGTTGCTTGCAATTTCATATCTTCTTATATATTGACTAACCACCATGAAAGGTGGGCCAATGAGAAGACTCCACGTAGCTTCATATTTTGTAATTATCATGTTCATTGGTTTTTGGCTTTGCGTCATAACTTTTAACTTGATTTTCCTAGACCCAACGCCTTTTGAACTTTGGCTGAATTTTTAGACATAAAGTCCACAAAATTGAGAGGATATGATAGACCTAAAATCCCGCCATATGGCCTTGCTTCACTGACGCTTGAAATTCTTTGACGGTGTAAAATTTGATAGGCATGTGAACATCGGTCATCTTTTAAATAGAACCTTATAGTGATTTAAACTTAGTCTCTCACATGTTTTAAATGTCAATGGCTTGTGCTTTGGAGAGGTGGAAATTTGACATCCATTTGAACGTCTCGGACTTGTCAAAGCGACTAAGTCCATTTGTAAGTTTTTTTAATTTTGTAAAGGGTGTAAAAATTAGACAACAATTTTTGTGACCTCCAAGGGAAATTTTCCTACTAAATTTGACATGTGGCCTTTATGCATCCATTGGGCATGGATTCAAGCCCAAAACAATAAATAGATAATCAAAAACATTGAAATTCTTACCCCAAGCCCACATTGACTTAGTACTGAAGTGCAATTACCTGAAGTTGATCTATGGAGCTTTGAATGAAGCTTTGAAACTACTCCATCTATCTTTCCACTATGAAAGTTTCTCAGGATGATCTAGGACTACCTTGGTCTTCTCTTTGAAGCTAATTCCTTAGGATTTTTTATTCACTATATAATTTTCCCAAAACACTGCATTTTAACCAACGAAGAGGCATGGGAAGCCACTGAACTATAACGGATCTCTTAGTGCCAAAAATGCACTTTGAAAGATTTCCTAAAATCTAATTTTGACCATGAACATTTCTCTTCCTTCTAAGATGGAATGTGCCAACAACAACAAAAACTATGTACAAACACGGAAAATCATACATGTTCCAAATGGAACATGCAGAGTGTGCACAATGTACTTCTTTTACTAAAAACAAACATACGCAACTCTACTCTAACCATAGAAATGAGAAGTTAAACAAAGCCTACAATAGGCAAGGATAAATAGCTTCCCTTTTTTACAAAGTGCAGCCATGTAATTAATTTGGAAATGAACATGACCTTAAGTAAGAGTGAAAAACTAATTTGAAGCTAGAAATTCAAAATTTCATCAAAGTATAAACAAACAAAATAAATACCTCTTTTAGTTTCTCTATATTTGGATTTGAGAGGCATTGTTACTAACCTTTGGTACTTTGAAGCTCTTCCTCATGCTCTGAAGTAAGCATGACTGGTTGCAACTTTGTCTTTGGCTCCAAGATAGCCAAATATCTGATTGGGAAAGGGGTCTTGGGAACCAATGGGTTGATCCTTGTGATTTTCCCATTTCTTTGAAGCTCTCAATCCCATAAATGGGATCATCATGCAAACTTTCCTTGTAAAGGAGAGTGTTTGTAGGCTGGTTTTTGCTCTTTTTGCCTCTCTGCAAACAATTATGCCTTCTTTAAGACAACATCCTCTAAGTCTAGCTAACTTTATTTTTAAGTAGATTCCCTATTTTGTTCACTTTTCATGATTTCATCTTCCCAATCAAATTCATACCATTCTTCAATGGTTCTACAATCATCAAACATGATGATATTGGTTGGGGATGATGCATAGGTGAGGGACTATTGATTTCTTGCATTGTTAGACATAGAAGATGTGGAAGAAGATGGAAGAAGGGGAGTAATGGGAATGGATTTCCTTTTCCTAGCCTAAATGAGACTCCTCTCAGCTACTATAGCAATGTCAAATGCCCGAGGAAGACTGTTGCCTCCTAGAGCTTGTATCAATATAGCCAAATCAGAATCAAAGGCCCTCAAATAAAATAAGAATGTCATACCTTGTGAGGGTCTGAATTCTTGAGGAATTCTATGTCAAGTCCTCTCAAATCTGATGTTGAAATATGAAATGTATTCCATTGAATCCCATTTTATTGTGTTGAGATGTTCCATGAGGACAATGACATATGCATTCTCCTTGAACTGGTTATAGAATTTTTCTCCCACTGATTCCAAGTGGAAATGGATTGTGGAGACAAACTATTGAACCAATATTTTTCTTTGCCTCTAAATGATAGAACAAGAAGCCTAAGGCAAACATTTTCTTCAATGGCATTATGAATGGAGCAATGGTTTCTATAACTTGGATATGATCAATAGGAGATTGATCTCCATTTCCATGGAAAAGAGGTAGGTTTATTAGGGTTGTTTTGGGGATATCATCCCATTGATGCAAATGAAGGGGAAAAGAACTGAAATGAGAGAATGGAAGACCTCTATGAAGAGCCATGGATGAAGTGGAAACATGAAAATGAATGGAAGGGTGAAAGGAAAGGAGGAAATAGATGAAATCAAGGGTTTGCAAATGAGATAATGGGTCGGTTGAATCAGTGGAGTCACCAGATGTGTTTAGAAATGCCTCCAAAGGTTGAATACCATCAATAACACATCAACCTTGCTAGTATGAAGTTGTAAAGCTCTTCAATCTTTGTCCCACTAGAGGCGTGCTAAAACTGTTGGATCTCAAAATTACACCTGCCTCAAGTCATAGACAACCCAGGATTTTAAGGAAACATGAGAGTATCTCCAAGTTATGGGACTTGCATTATGAGATATACCTCTGGAAGAAGGTCGGTTCCTCTACCTATTTCTACTAGTACAACTACTCTTAATGCTGGAAATGAAGCTATCTAATCCTAATATAACATTCCAAGGGACTAGGGTTAGAAAGAGATGTATAAAAAGGGAAATTCTAAGCCAAAAGGGGTGGTGATAGCACTAGAAAAGTAGTGACGAGAAATTTATGAAGGAAAATGGGGGTACATGGATATAGAGAGAGGATAAATAGAAGTTCCACAACTCAAAATGATATCTAACTTGCCACTTTCACATGAAACACAATCAAAATGGATCTTGTAAATGAAAGAGATATGTATAACACATCACACCAGTAAAAGGAAGGCAAGATGCAGATAAAACACAAGTATAGGGAAGAAGAGAGCCACAAACACCGGATTTCATTTCTTAAAAGTATGTACAATCCATTACAACTAAAAAAGAGAGAAAGAAAACATCTACATAGGCCAAAATGAAGGTTCATCGCTCACTTTGTTGCTCAAGAAACCATTTTTGCATTGCTCCTTTGTAGATTATAAATGTCCATCTCTTTCTTAATGAAATATTTCACAATATATAGCGAGAATGGGAAAGAAAGATAAGAGAGAAAAAGAGAGAAAGAGATCATATTTGATCTTATCATGATTGAAAATATTTTTCTTTCCCTATAATACATCTTTTCAAACTTCAAACATAGTCAATCATGTATTAAAATATGAAAAACATCATGGGCACACTGGCAAGACCATTCCCGATGTCCTATTACTTGTAGAAAAAGGAAAGAGGCCAAATCGAATCAGATCACGGGTGGTTGAGCCATCCGAATCAATGCATTAATGGCCCAAACTATTTTTCCCCTTTTTCTCCCACTCAATTCCATGAAAATATGATTCTATTGATGTCAAAATGAAGGGCTCAAGGAGACCTTTCCTACGATATAATTTTTTTCTTATTTCGAGCTCTGGGTCAAAATATATGGCCATTTGAATTTTTGCATGTCGAGCGGCGTAAGAACGTGACACTTAGCAGCTTTTGATTGACTCAGGATTTCCCTTAGCCTATGTGTACTTTGCTTTTCCTTTTCTAGGTGTCAATCTTTGGTTAGGTCATGGGGTTAGGATTTTCTTCCTTTTTCTTCTTTGTATTCCTTTGTCCTTATGAGCAGATTTTCTCCTTAATGAAATGTGAGCCAATTAAACAATGTCATGCTCCTTCATGGTGTCAAATTTTATTTTACCTTGAACAAGCCATTGCAAAGAATAATCCAATGATATTGCTCCACACTCCTTCACAATTCACTTCCATCTTAATCTTTGTGAAGCACAGACAATAAGATCATTTCACGCCCTTTTGTTGTGTCATACTTTGATAATCTTTACGAAGCATGAGCCAACGAGAAATCTCCATGCTCTTCAAAATTTAGTCTACTTGATAACCAATCTTGTCAGAATGTGAAGCATGACCAATAATATCATTCCACATTGCTCATGATGTCATACCTTCTTAGATCTTGACTAATTACCACGAAAGTTGGGCCAATGAGAAGACTCCACATAGCTTCGATTTCACGGTTGCCAGGCTCATTAGCTGTTGGCTTCGTGTCATAACTTTTAACTTGATTTTTCTTAGACCCGATGCTTTTTGAACTTTGGTTGATTTCACAAACTTAAATTCCGTAAAACCAAGATGTTATAATAGGCCCAAAATCCCACCACGTGGCATGTTGCTTCACGGGTGCTTGAACTCATTTGGTGGTGTTGACTTTGATGGTCATGTGAACGTCTTTGATTTTGAATAGACCCCACCAATGCTTTAGACTTAGTATCCGTGGGTTTTAAATGCCAATGGTAAGTGCTTTGGAGAGGTAGAAATTTGACAGCCATTTGAACGTCTCAGACTTGTAAAATGACTAAGTCCATTTGTAAGTTGTCTAATTTTGCATAGGGTGCAAAAATTAAACAACAATGTCAAAGAAAGGAAATATACCAATAAGGATGGAAGACACGGAAGATTTTTCTTGTCAATGTGCATATCCATTCTAGCTTTTATCAACTCTATCATCTATTCCTTCGACTAATCCTTTCAATGTTGAATGTGTGATCGCTGATTTTTATAATTTGTCTATTGATATTTCTCCGATGTAATAATGGAGCTTATAACTTGATTATAGGAACTAGTGTGCTAGAATGTATTATTATTCTAATACCAATTGATTATTCAAAAATGTTAAGAGACGTAGTAAAAATATGCGAGGAAAGATTAAAAACATTGGAGAATCAATTCAACGGACGTGCGAATGGCAAAGCATGAAGAGATATCGGGAGGAGCGAGCATCAACTGAATGTGCATGCAAAGATTTGAAACATGGGCAGAACCTGGTTAAGCCATAAAACTCTCCTCTATCTCATAGATCAAATGGGGTGTACATATAGGAGGTCTTTGAGTAACCCCTGATCTGCAATCATGACAATTTGAGTAGAGAGGGGAATTACATTCCAAGAATAGAAGTGTAACTCCCAATGATGCATATGATGCACTTTGATGCACCGACACGCCGACACACTGACATGTAAGAGAATCTCATAATGACCCCTAAATGACACATGGACCTACGATCTCACCTAAGTGAGATGACTCACCTAATGATGTGGAAAATACACACACCAACAGAACACACGGAAGATTTTTCTTGTCAATGTGCATATCCATTCCAGCTTCTATCAACTCTATCATCTATTCCTTGACTAATCCTTTCAATTTTGAATGTGTGATCGCTGATTTTAATAATTTTTCTAGTGATATTTCTTGATGTAATAATGGAGCTTATAATGATTATAGGAACTAGTGTGCTAGAATGTATTATTATTCTAATACCAATTGATTATTCAAAAATGTTAAGAGACGTAGTAAAAATATGTAGGGAAAGATTAAAAACATTGGAGAATCAATTCAACGGACGTGCGAATGGCAGCATGAAGAGATCTCAGGAGGAGCGAGCATCAACTGAATGTGCATGCAAAGATTTGAAACATGGGCAGAACCTGGTTAAGCCATAAAACTCTCCTCTATCTCATAGATCAAATGGGGTGTACATATAGGAGGTGCTGAGTAACCCCAGTGCTGCAATCATGACAACTCAAGTAGAGAGGGGGAATTACATTCCCAGAATAGAAGTGTAACTCCCAATGATGCATATGATGCACTGATACACTGACGCGCTGACGCACTAACATGTAAGAGAATCTCATAATGACCCCTAAATGACACATGGACCTACGATCTCACCTAAGTGAGATGACTCACCTAATGATGTGGAAAATACACACACCAACGAACACACACGGAAGATTTTTCTTGTCAATGTGCATATCCATTCCAGCTTCTATCAACTCTATCATCTATTCCTTTGACTAATCCTTTCAATTTTGAATGTGTGATCGCTGATTTTAATAATTTTTCTAGTGATATTTCTTCGATGTAATAATGGAGCTTATAATGATTATAGGAACTAGTGTGCTAGAATGTATTATTATTCTAATACCAATTGATTATTCAAAAATGTTAAGAGACGTAGTAAAAATATGTAGGGAAAGATTAAAAACATTGGAGAATCAATTCAACGGACGTGCGAATGGCAGCATGAAGAGATATCGGGAGGAGCGAGCATCAACCGAATGTGCATGCAAAGATTTGAAACATGGGCAGAACTTGGTTAAGCCATAAAACTCTCCTCTATCTCATAGATCAAATGGGGTGTACATATAGGAGGTGCTGAGTAACCCCCAGTGCTGCAATCATGACAACTCGAGTAGAGAGGGGGAGTTACATTCCCAGAATAGAAGTGTAACTCCCAATGATGCATATGATGCACTTGATGCACTGACACGCTGACACACTAACATGTAAGAGAATCTCATAATGACCCCTAAATGACACATGGACCTACGATCTCACCTAAGTGAGATGACTCACCTAATGATGTGGAAAATACACACCAAATGAACACACGAGAAGATTTTTCTTGTCAATGTGCATATCCATTCCAGCTTCTATCAACTTTATCAGCTATTCCTTTGACTAATCCTTTCAATTTTGAATGTGTGATCGCTGATTTTTATAATTTTTCTAGTGATATTTCTTCTGATGTAATAATGGAGCTTATAACAGTTATCGGAACTAGTGTGCTAGATTGTATTATTATTCTAATACCAATTGATTATTCAAAAATGTTAAGAGACATAGTAAAAATATGTAGGGAAAGATTAAAAACATTGGAGAATCAATTCTGGATGGATGTTATAGACTCTACAAAAGCAATAGAATATTTAAAATTTTGTGTCTTATGTACACAATAACTGGTGTGCAAAACTACAACAATAACGATGATGATAGAGAAGAATTCACTAGGGATTGGATGGATAAACTGCCACAAAAATGGTAACAAAGAAGAGAAATTGGCCTATAAGGAAACATCCATCCTTTTCCTTGTGAATGATCTTATGAGTTCTAGGTTGAGATGTTCACTCAATGTTGTTCCCAAAATTCTCTAATAATAGTGCTTTACGGTGATAGTTTTGCACACTGCGTGCATTAGTTTATTCCAATCTATCTTATGTTTTTTATTGTTGAGACACATAATTAAGAAATGTTTTGAAACATTACTATTCTCATATGAAGAAAGTTTCATCGTCAAATACAACCTAAACAAGTGATTTTGTTTAATGGATTTGAACTAATAAAAGCTACGTATACATTAATTGTTTATGCAGACAAACACAAAAATATAGGAGCCAAGTACAACCCTTTCAAATTGACACTACACAACCAGTTTAACATGGTGATTGACCTTCAATCATTTTATAAATATGTTTAATGATCTCTATTTTTAATTTCCATGGTTTTCATTTATTTAACAATATTATGTTTTTTACTGATTCCGATTGTTGATGTAATTTTTTTGTTCCTTCTCAATTTAATGATCTAGTACTAAAGAAAACTAAATAACTCAAAACATGGAGGGTTTATGGTACCTCTAATGTGTGATGGATGTAAGAAGATGGACACAAAGTGAATGATCTCGTTGCAAGCTAGATAAACCTACAAATAAAAATTACTAGAAAGGAGATGGATTATATAATACATATGGGGATGCCCAACAAAGCCGACTCCAAGAATTTTTATGTTCCTTTTGTGGATGTCAACCCCGTTTGGTAAAAGAAAGTGATATAAATGATAATTAATTGGATAGCATACAGAAAATAATATGAAACTAATAGAAACATATAGATTAGCAATTATCTAAGTATTTATTTAACTAATTAAAATGTAAATTAAATTATACCTGTTTGGGTCGACGATGACTCAAATTGCACATGAGAGGCATGTCGACGGTGACCTAGGTGAGTGGATCTAGACAGCAATGTAAATATGCATACTTACGAGAGATATGGATGCAAACCGGATGCAACAGAATCCTGCGCAGATGTTGGAAGTGACTTACGAGAAGAAGGTAATCTAAGGTAGAAAACACCGAGAAAATGGAAGAAAACAAAGGTTTATGTATATTTTTGGCAAACATGGCTCGGTTCGACGGAGACCACGGTGGGATGATGGTGACTCGGGTGTAAATATGTTGGTTTTGATGCAACGGAGAAGCGGGATGATGGACCCAACAAATCTGAAGTAGATTCATAACGAGAGATGAGCACTGGGAAAGGATCTAGAGATAAAAATTATAGTGATGAGAAGATTGGGTTGATGGAAACACGGGTTGGGTGACGAAAACCGTAGTAGAGTAGAACAAGGTTGAAGACAAATGGATGGAATGGATGACTGCAAGTAATGAAGTTGGAAGAACAGGATGATAATGGAGTTCGAAAGTGTTGTTGAAGATGATCTGGTCCTACAAAATGTTAGATGCAAATAAGGAAATGATAATATAATAATAACTAAACAAAGCAACATAAAATAATAGTAATCTCATGAAGGATGTTCATGAGTGATGAAATAATGTTGGAAGAAGGTCCAAGAGGTTTGTAATCTGTTGTAGGGATGTTATGGTTTGAAGATGGATTTGCAAAATGCAAGAAAGCTAAGTGTTTTGTCGTGCCTCTGTGTTTGTGTGTCATTTTTAGAAAGGGAAGAACTCGGTCTTATAGGGTTGATGGCAATCGGGCTAAGTCACTTTGTCGAATACGGGGAAACTTTCCCCAATGAGGTTGATTTTGTGATTTAGTCAGATTTCGAGTTTTTAAGAATGGGAAAAGTGCTTTAAAGCTTGTAGGCGGGAAGAGTTTGTTTAGGGATGTGTCATGGGTAGTTAGGAGATAAAGATAGGTAGGATAAAAGATAGAAAAAACATAGGGATGTAGATTTAGGATAAAATCATCCTAAAAGGAAAGTTAATTAGGCTAGTGGATATTAATTAATTAATTAATTAATGAAGATTAATTAATCAATGTTAATTAATGAGGATTAAAGGTGATGGGATAATAAATGGGCATTTAAATTAAATTAAGGGGGATGAATTAAATAAAGTGGGTCTAGTTAAGACCGTGGATAGATACATGCACGCGGAAAACAAGGGTAGGGACACAAAATTTAGGTATCTACATTTTCCCCTTTTTTCAAGTGGATTTCTCTAAGAAGCCATGAGACAAAAATGATGAGAGACAAAGAGTATAATGAGGATTGACAAAAGGTTGACGATGAGATCACTCTCAAACAAGGGATTGATAACACCACGGGAAATCAATGACATGTTTGAAAGTGGTAGATGTTGAAGGGTGGGTGGGTGAAGAAAAATGGGTAAAATGATAAGGCAAGGGAAGATGCCCCAAGAAAAAGCGGATTGTAATAAAAATAAAAACTAGCATGGTACTCTAATATCACGTGGGTAGGGAACATAAATTGGTCTTCATGGAGATGGCGGTAATGTTCTACGGGCCAGTGAGTGGGTGAAAATCACTGGGAAATGGAGAGAATCCAATGGGAAACCTCTCGACATGGATGTGAGCCGAGATGACCAATGGGTCATAGGAAAACATAAAAGTATGAGCAAATCGAGTAACTAAAATTAAACTAAACTATAGGAAACTATAACAATATTTAATCTAATATAGGAGGACTAAAATTTTGTAAACTATGTTAAGACAAGTATGAAATGACTTTAAATAATTATATCAAATGAAATAAAACCCTAAGTATGCAAAGATGTAGAAGGAAAGCACTTAGCTGATTACTGGAGACTATCGCAAGTTGTCGCAAGTCTGACTATGGATTCCAGGAGTAGGGACGATCACTTAGAGGTCCCATAAAGGCCAGATCTGGAAGATATAAGGAGACTACAAAGACACCCATGAAGGTATTGGGGCACCCCGGTCTGCAAAATAGGTGCCCTAGTCTCTATAAAATCTCATAATCTGATTTTGGCAGTGTCACAAGATAACATGAAAAATTCTCTATCTATCACTTTGGATCTATTTTATTGCATCAAATGTATGAAATAATGCAAGATGAAGGAATGACCTGTAAAAGATAAATAAGTATCAAAACCCTAAAAATAAAAGATGCAAAATGAATGGGTCGGAATGACCTCAGCTACCACAATAGTGGGCTTACTAATCTAAGTGATGCACTACATTTTGGACCCAAATGTAGTTCTAGTGTGTGTGTGTGTGTGTGCATGTTGTGCCCTAGGTGCTCTTGTGTCAGTCACACTTTGTGAAGTAGCGAGCAATAATAACTATAGAAAATGTACTAGCATGTGTGCATGGAATAAAATAGAATCCCTCCCCTATGTTGTGTGTGTTGATGCAGATCTCCTAGCCTTGATGCATGGAAGTATGTGGATGCAAGTGATGCAATGGATGCAACTCTAGATGGAGTGATAGTAGTAAGTGATGTTAGGACCCTCATTATGGTCTCATAACTTTATATTTATAGGGTTCTCTTGCTCTAATTTCGTAATTAACCCCGACATGGATGACTAGGAAAAAGATAAGGATGAAAAATGGCTAGAAAGAGCCAAAAAAGAGGAGAAAAATAGAACAAGGATCGAGGCACCCCACGTATGACCAAGGCGCCCTAGTACGGGCACAGGTGCCCCGATTTAGGCTAAAATGACAAGACAATGACAAAATAGGTGGGCATGTATATGAAAATATGTGGGAATGAAGAAATAAAAAGGTAAAATAAGATGGCCAAAAGGTGGGATTAATTAGTACTTTCTTCACTTGAGAACCTTCTAAATAGTAGTATGATACCGGGCTAAATAATGTCACATGTGCATGATTTTGTGACTACATTTTTCTCCCACTTTATGTTGGTGATCGAAATTCTCAAGTAACATTAAGTAGATAGAGATGTGTACCTGATATCCACGTAGAGTGTAGAAGAGACATGTCGATGGACTAGACTCAAGCGTGGAATGAAAAAAAGAAAAATTGGAGGAGCATGGATTCTAAAGATGAAAAATGCACATAAAAAGTGATGAGAGTGGACCTAGGGAAAAACGTGTGTGTAGATGTTGTGGTGTGTAGTGTACCTACATGGTTACTAAAAGCAAGTGTTTTTGTGGTGTGTTGTCATTGTTGTTGTTATTTTTGTTGCCCCTAGTTTTACTACTTGTTTCTCATATGGTCGGACCTGTAAGGAGAAAATGATCAAGTATTCAAATATGTATATGTAAAAATGTTGTGTAAAATATGCATGTGTATAGAAATGTGTAAAATACGTGAAAAGGAAATGGTAAATGTTTCATGTGCACTGATCCATGTCAAGAGAAAGGGTGTATAAGAATATCTTGTAATCTTTGTGATTTTTTTGGGTGATATCATGCCGCCATGCCATTTGGTGAAGAAGTGTAGGGAGGAAATGCTCTGCGTCCTCCAAATCTAACCACTTCGCTGAAATGTGTGAGGATATCTCTCTGTAGCGTCTTGGTTTTTGGGTGATCTAATGTAAAACTAGCTGAAATGGTGTAGAGAGGCACACCCACTATAACCCCCAAGCCTATAACTACTTCCCATAAATGCCAAAGGACACCATGTCTTATAAAGGTCATTGTGTATGGAGTTCGTAGACTGGTTTGAACTCACTCGTTGTATGTAAACCCAAAATGCCAAGGGTGGAAAGTGCATTGTACTGAACTATAAAACCCTCAATAATGCCCCCCCTCTTTGGGGGCGCATACGACATCACTGAAAGGATAATGTGGCCCTAAAAGAGGACCTACTACACTTTGATCTGTAGAACTCTACCCTGCATGGGTAAAGGGAAAGTGCTTGATAGAAACCAAGGCACGCACAAAAGGGCATGGCTAGCTAAAACAAGTGTCATTCCGAAAACACATGCATGTAATAAGACAAGTGTAAAATACACAAACAATGTAATAACTACCAAAAAAATTAGTGTAAACATGTAAGAAAAGAATTAGACCACACAAAGTGGGTTACAAACATGGGACATCACTCATGATGTTGTAATACATGCAAGGTCATCATGGCCGTAAAAAATAAACAAGTGTGCACACAAGAAAAGGGAAAAGCCTGCATACAATAGCAAATAATGGAAGACAAGTATAGAAAAACAAACAAGTAGTCATGGAAACATGTAATCTTGCAAAACAAGTGTTGCACATGGAACACATGTTAGCATGTTAGAGAAATAGCCAATATGTCAAAGCATGTATGATCAAGTAAATTTAAGATGCTAAGTACAAAATGAAACAATAGCACCTAGATAAGACAAATGTGGATGCCCCCAGTGACCAATATAGGAAGGGTAGAAGGCGAGCATCCATGCAACGTGTAAAAGTCTTATATTTGCGATCACACTAAAAAAACGAGTGAACACACATGTGTGTATGATATGGATAATGACATATAAGAAATCAGCGTAACATGTGTAGTAAAGTAATCATGTAAAACACTAGCAAGAAAAAGTAAATGCCCCCAAGACAATGCAGTATGTTGTGGATGGATGGAATGGTAGAAGCAACGTGCCCCCTGAGTGTGTGGAAGTGTATGCAATAAGGCTCATTTTTTTTTCCCCCTCAGTAGTGAAGACTGAACCGTAAATGAGAGTGCATCATCAGGAAATGGTCGAGTGGTGGTTATTGTGTCTAGTGTGTTGTGATGAGTGTGTATATGTAATGGTGATGAGATGTGACATGTGGAGAGATGTGCATGAACCCTATAGCTAAAGCGTATATCACAACTTGTTGAATGGATGAGTGATGATTTAACCCTTAGTGTATATCACTATATGATGAAAGGGTGAGTGGTGATGTTGGACCCTTGGATTATTGACCAAGTATGAAGGCGCGTAGGTGCACAAGGTCCTAGTTATGGAATGCCATGCAAGGCAAAAGCGCACAAGATAAGGGTTTGAGGAATCCCATGGCGTGTGATGCGCGAAGACATAACTAAGGGTTCGAGACTTAGTCAATTTGGATGTCCGGAGTAGAACACGTGAAAAGCATGACTCGGTTGTGTGTGGATAAGATGCCGACCTAGTGAGTTGGCCCGGGGAAGGAGCATGTCTGCGATAGAATATTCTAGAAGAACATCATGGGATAAAGTGGAAAGCTCAGGCCTAGAGAAGCATGCTCGCATGGAGGACCACATTTAAACACTTGGCACCGGATCTGAAGGCGTTGGAGGACGAGTTGGTAGTCCAGGAAAGCTATAAATACAAGTGCCTACAGAGATAGAAAGAGATCGATAGAGAGTGAGTGGAGCTCTGCAAAAATGTTGCAAGGACTCTGTCAAGTGGATAGTTGTATTCGGGAGAGGATGCATTAGGCTTGGGGGTTGTAAATTTTCTTTTTGGTAGCTTAGTTACTTTAAGTCTAGTGCAATGCATGATCAGTATGATCTGCTTCTCTGCGACCCTCTGTAATGGTTCCATGGATGTAATAAGGTTGCATGTTATAATATATACATGAATATCAATGATTCTGATGCATATTTCTCTCTTATGAGTTCTCTTTCCTTTCATGCTAAGTATTGATGCTTGTATGTTTCTTTCTATCATACTACATGTTATGGATTCTATTAAGTACTCGATCTAAAATGACTGCAAGGATCTAGAGGTTGTTATGAGCCCTATGGTTCTTGTATGTCCTAATTTCCCTTCTGAAATCTCTCACACAAATCATAGATGATGTTTCCCACTAAACTCACATAAAAGAGAGACTCAAGTACCCACGCGTGCCTCGGTGAGTGCTCAACTTTCGTTGGGTGATAGGTCGGCACGCATGGGGTTCCTTTCTTTTGTGATAGGGATAAAAATGACTACATCTTGGTTCCATTACGGGACCTCTTTTCGAAGTTGTAGTGGGATTTAGCATACATCATGATCTGTGTAATGAGTCATGACAGAGCAGTTAACATTGGAAATTGTTGGTTCAAGAGCACGGAGGATGAATTTGCTCAGAGAATCAGCATTGGACCTGATTTTGATGCATGTAGATGGGTAGAAGAGAATCTCTACCACGATCTGTATGAGACCTTTTTCTATTACTTCCCTATGGAGCTGTATGAATGGCTCTCATCCTACGCATCTAGATCAAGTTAGCGTTATGGATCACATGTGTGGACCCAAGAAGAATACCAAAGGCTACATGATGCAGATCTAACATGGACTCATGTTGTGGATCATTGGTGGAGAGGAGTATTAGCTAGCTACACTGCTCTGGATTATGCCATTTCAACATATTCCTATCTAGAGGTTGTTGAGTTTGAGTTTCTGAGGGAGCCTAAAGGATCATTTCTATGTGTTTTCCCTCTGGCTCTGAAGATCTTGATTATTACCATGAGTTTAGAGGCTTTCCCAATGGTCGGCTAAACCATTTTGAGTGTTGGGCAAGGAAGCTAGGGTGGAGGAAGATGACAGATGTTGCGGTGGAGAAAGAAAGGGAGGAACGATGACTCAAGTATGGTGAATCGCGTGAAAGGGAGATTGCCGAGAAAACACGAGGTTAGAGTGTGATGGATGTATGGCAGAAACGTTGCGAGAAGGATTTGAGGTTCACGCCGAGGACGTGGAACTGGCGATCTGTGTGACCCCATCTTGGAAAGCATGTGAGAGAAACCCCTTCAGCTTCTGATGAGATTTTGTCGTGCGGAGAAAGAAGAACCGTTGGTGCGCATCTGAGCCCACCTAGTGACCGGACCCTGGCGCTTAGTTTTCTAGGTCAGGGGGATAATATTGCTAATCCAGTTTGTTACATTAGAGGTGATCATTCTATGCCCAGGAGGTATAATTTCTAGTTTGGGAATTCTATAGCTGCAAACACCAGCCCAGTGTTAGGAATTTTCAGGCAAGGTATAGGCACACAAGCATTTGGTCTCACGTCTAGGAGTGGTACAAGGTATACTATTGGTAGTGGGGCATTGTCGCAGACCATAGGTGTGCAGCTCAGTGGAACTATGGGGACCCTTGGCATGACCACTTCAGGACCTGGTGGGCCTGGTGGATCTGGTGGTTCAAGAGGAGTAGGAGCTGGTGGGTTTGGTGGATCTGGTGGTTCAGGACCTAGTGGGCTGGTGGATCTGGTGGTTTAGGACCTAGTGGACCTAGTGGATCAGGCGGTGGAGGAAACACAGGTAGAAACCAAGGATCTGGTAGAGGAGGATTTGGGCCCCAACCACCCCCACAAGTTTTCTTTGAAATGTCTCTACATTTTCCCGATTATAGAGGTATTAAGGATGTTGTGGAACATGTTCACAAATGTGAACTGCTATGGCGTGCGAAGGGTGTCATAACCCCACAATGGAAGGCTACTTTTTGCAACTACGTTGCAAGGCGCGCTTGCATAGCTAGTAGAGGAAGTATGACCCTCATCAAATAGTGGTGGACTATACTACCTTAAATAATGCATTCTTGGTAGAGTTCCACATTCCTGAGTTTAAGTAGAAGAGCATCAGCACTTTGAAGGAGATTCAACAAGGAATGGTAAAGAGTGTGCGGGAGTATGATGTGTGCTTTAAAACTCTCTTGTCTAAATTATCATATGATATTCACCCTTCACAACATGCTCAGTGGTTTTTGGAGGGTTGATCACCCCTTTTAGAAGGGCCTTATCTCATAAAACTTTTATAGACCCACGCGAGGCATTGGAAGTTTCCCTATGCGTCGAAGCTGTCAGTAGTGTTGATACTAGTGTTAGCCCATTCTTAGAGGCTCAGATTGTTGCTATGGCCAAGAAGTTAGAAAAATTGTCCTCGAACTCAGCCCATGAGACTCATGGTGATTTGTGTGGTGCAGTTGTGAGATAGAGGGGCACGTTAAGGATAATTGCCCCTAGAGGATAGTACGCGCTGTGGTTGTAGATTGTGAACTTTGTCATGGGAACCATGATGCGAGTAGATGCCCCTTCCGTAGTACGCAATTAGGAAGAATGTATCTTGTTACTACAAGATTTACACTTCTACAACCCATGATACTAAGGACTGTAGGCTCATTGGTCAAATCCATGAGGCCATTGATCATGGGGTGCACCAAACTAGCATTGTCAGTAGTTCCAAGGGTGATGATCATCACTGTTATGAGGAGTGCACAGATGGAGGTGCATGTGGAAGAGGCTTTCGAGGAGGATTTTTTGGTCATGGTAACTGTGGGGGAGGAAGGAGTGAGTTCCTGCACATAACCTGTTTCAATTGTGGATCTATGGAGCATTACAAATGTGAATGCCTGGACCTGTTGTAGTGATCATGGTGCGAAAAGAAGCATAAGTATGAGGAGTGCCCGAATTGTTTGAGCATATGAATAAGCACCACCGGAAGGACAAGGGCGCTGCAATGGTCAATATTAAGAAGATAGATATACAGTGGATGCCTCGGGTAACACGAGATGTAATTTTGAGCTTATCTTGGTAACAACAAGGGTAGAAGCCACATGTGCAAGAGAGATACCAAGATAAAGGAACTGGTTTCAAGGGAGGAGGTCATTCATGGAAAGTATCCAGACCCCACGCATCAAAAGGAGATATATCAGGACACCATGGATGTCATTCGAAGCTTACAAGGGGAAATCCAGTGTCTAAAGGAGCAATCCAGGAGGGAGGAACAAGGAAGGAGAGTTGAGGCACAAAGGATGACTTGGATGAGGTCAAGGAGGTGTGTAGAATGTTAAGGCAGGAGAATATCATTCCCTTGCTAGGATCATGGTTGAGAGAGAAGGTACCACGCGCCGAGAGGAGAGCATGAGAGGAAAGTCTTGCACGCGAACCTTCCCCCTCACAGCCTTGACTATGATAAGGAGATCACGTTGAATGCAATTGTAGATGGATGGCTCCTCAAGTAATATCCTCATTAACAAAGGCGTGGAGGTTAATGTTCTAACTTTGGATGCATGGCATCAAATGGGAAGACCTCCATTACAGCCATCTTCGAATGTGTTGTAAATGGCAAAAAAAACTAAGGCAATGCCCATTGGTATCTTAAAGGATGCAGCTATTACTATCCATGGAGCTAAGTTTACTGGGGACTTTGAAGTTTTGGTGCTCATCGAGGTAGACAATTTCCCAAAGACTACTTGGGCACCCTTGGTGCTACAAGAACAATGTAGACCTTCACAACAAAGGGTACATCAGCTTTGAGAATAAGGACGAACGGGTCATTATACCCCTGGCGATGAGAATTGACACCCTATATTGAACCATTGGGGAATAGGTTCTAGACAGGATATATGTGCGCTCAATCAGAGACCCATAGAGGATATACCATACTAACGGGGTTATCTAGTTTAAAGATGCTCAGTCATTAAGTGATACTACCAGTCTGGCATGTGACAATTGGGCACATGCGACTTATGAATTGATGGGACGGTAGTTGAGAGGGTCGGTGACAAAGGTAACAAAGGCATGCACGGTTTGGCACCTTGGAGGAAAAGAAATGCCCAAGTATTCTGGAGGATCCTTCCCTAAGATCTTTCTGCAAGAGGTGGAAGCTCAGTGGAAGAATGAGAAGGAATGGAGAGGGATGGAAAGCTATGTCTTGCTTGGCACAGCAGCACGGTGGTGGGCTACACATCAGGAGATCCTTTTAGAGTGGTGCGAGGTAAGAATTGCTCTCTTTGTCAAATTTTCTAGGATCAATGTTCCCACCATCATCAAGGAGTACCATGGGAAGTAGCCCACCTCTTTCCATATCCAGGAGTGTGAACAGTCTAGAGAGAAGGTGCAGAAGCCTTGCCACCATCCCTCTGGGTGCACAAGTTGTATTCTACACTGCCGCAGGGTTACACGCGCACATGGTATATTCATTTAGAGAAGGAATAAGCAAGAGCTCGCATGGCTGACCTTATTCAAACCTTTGAGTATCGGAGTACCAAACCATTAGTTGATAAGGCCTTGCAGGGTATTAAGTGCCTTACCATGGGGGATAGTGCTAGGATAGAAGATAGGCTATTGGAATTACTAGGTGAACCAAGATTGGGGCGCTCTTTGAGGAAGAAGTAGAGGAAAGAAGAGTTACAGACTTGAGCACGTGTGTTTGGAAAAAGAGAAAGGAAATTTGGTGTATGTGATTAATGGAGAGGAATCAGAAAGCTTAGATGTTAGCCATTCCATAGGGATGCGCGAAGTAGTAGACAGTGTTGATACTCACGCACACGCCTACCATGAGCCCTTAAAGATGAAGAAAGTTAACATCGGTTCAGGAGAATAACCTAAGGAAGCTATTAGTGGATATTCTTTGGTTAGAGAAATAAGTATCTAAGATCATTGATCTGTTGTGTGAATTTGAGGATTTATTCCCACGCGAGTACCATGAGCTCAAAGGCGTTCACCATTCCTTGGGGGAGATGAAGATAAAATTGAAGGATGGTGTGCACTGGTTAGGAAAAGGCCCTACCAGATGAATCCCAATTTGTGTATAAAGGTTAAGGAGGAGATAGACAAAATGATATCTTATGGGATCATTGAGGCAGTGGAAGAATCAGAGTGGATAAGTCTGATGGTAATCAGCATCAAGAAGGATGGGTGGATTAGGATCTGCATGGATTATAGGGAATTAAATGTAGTTTGTGTCATTGATCCCTTTCCGACCCCCTTCATTGAAGAAATTTTGGAAGGAGTCACTAGGCGCGAAATCTATTCCTTTACGGATGGATTTTCGGGGTACCACCAAGTCCGGATTACAAAGGAGGACCAGGAGAAGACAACTTTCACCACCAAGTGGGGAAGTTTTGCATATACGGTCATATCCTTTGGGTTGAAGAATGCCTGCTATATTTTCATGCATAGTGGTGCAATAATTCCGAGACTTCATCCATAAGTTTCTTCGAGGCCTATTTGGATGACTAGACAGTGTATGGTCTAGTTAAAGACCATTATGAAAATTTAAGGCTAATGTTTGAGAGTCAGGCGGTTGAGGATATCCCTCAACATTAAGAAGTGTGTTTTTGCTACATCCTTTAGGACTTTATTGGGACATATCATATTTAAGGAGGGCTTACTGGTAGATCCCAATAAAGTTGTGGTTATTATGGGATTAGGGGAGCCTACTAGCCAGAGCGCAATACAGATTCCTTGGGCATATGGGCTATTATAGGAAATTCATCAAAGGGTATGCTAAGATCGCCACACCTTTAGAGGAGCTGCTTAGACATAAAAGTGCCTTCCATTAGGGAGAGGCACAAAGAAAGGGTGTTTGATACATTAAAAGATAGGCTTGTCACCACACCTATATTACATTTTCCCTCTTAGGACAAGCCCTTTCATGTCCATGTAGATGCCTCAGGGACCGCCATTAGAGCAGTGCTTACACAACCAGGTGAAGGGATTGTTGATCATCCTCTATGTTTTGCAAGTAGAAAGCTGACACCAATAGAGTAGAATTATACCACAACTGAGCGTGAGGCATTGTCGATGATCTATGCACTTTTCAAGTTTAGCAAAGATTCTGCGGCAACACACTTTGTATTTTACACCGACCACATGGCATTAAAGTATTTAGTGAACAAGCTTGTTCTACAAGGGCGCATATGTCGGTGGGTGTTGTTTCAAGAGTTTGAGTTTACCGTTGTAGTGAAGCCTGGGAAAAGCAATTGTGGGCTTGATCATCTATCAAGAATTGATTCAGGGGAGGACACGTAGAGTATTGAGGAAACAATGTTAGATGCACAACTGTTTAGGTTACGGCACGTGCCCTCGGATTTGGAAGAGATTGCAGTATTTTTAAAGGAAGGTGTGGTGCTGGAAGGAATGAAGACTTTAGAGAAAAAGTAGTTGGCCATATGCACCTTGTGCCCTACATGTTAATCAATGGAGACTTACACAATTTAGGATGTGATGAAGTTTTACGCAGGTGTTTATTAGAGCATGAGCACCTGGCCATCATGGAGGAAGCACATAGAGGAAGTGCGAGTGGGCATTATGCAAGTGATGCCACCGTGCATAAGATATTAATGGATGGGTTTGTGGTGTAAAACCATGTACAAGGATTGTAAAGACTATTGTAAAGCGTGTGACCATTTTCAGCGCATTGGCAAACTAGGAAGGAGAGATGAAATTCCTTTGCACCCTATCCCTAGCGGAGCCTTTTGAAAAGTGGGAAATAGAATTTGTAGGACCTATTACACCAGCGGCGTGTAGGACTGGGTCACGTTATGTCATCACTTACATGGATTATTTGACAAGGTGGGCAGAGGCAGCTCCAACTAAAGATTACATAGTAGCCACAGTGGCAAGGTTCTTATGGGAGAACATTATCACGAGGTATGGGTGTCTCGTTGAGTTTGACCAGCGATAGGGGTACACATTTCTTGAATGAGACCGTGAGGATCTGTTATCAGAGTTCATGGTGGCTCATCACAAGACTATGCCCTATCACCCATAAGCAAATGGAACCGTGGAAGCATTCAACAAAATACTGAGTCATACCCTGACCAAAATTTTTGATGTCGGAAGACAAGATTGGGATGACAAAGTATTAGCAGTATTGTGGGCTTATAGGACAACGTATAAAAGGCTGAATAAAGCCACACCTTTTCAGTTGGTGTTTGCACGGAAGCTATTTTACCGGTTGAATTCATGTTGCCTTCTCTATGAATAGTGCGTGCGGGAGGGTTAGGCCCGATGAACAAACGCTGGAAGAAAGGATTGAGGAGTTAATGAAGCTAGATGAGAGATGATCACTCGTCGCCGTGGAGCCAAACAAAAAAAAAAAAAAAAAGGTAAGGCTTGGCATGATTGCCACATTAGAAACAAGAAGTTTGAGGTTAGGCAGATGGTGTTACAATATGATTCTAAGTTCTTGTGCCATCCTAGGAAGTTGAAAGTCTAATGGGTGGGTCCTTACAAAATCTCATACATCCTTGATTCAAGCGCATGTCGATTCATAAGTCTTGGATGGGACGAAGTTGCTGGACACTTCAATGGGAGTAGGTTGAATCCCTACTATAAATAAGTCTTCTTGGTGTTTGTAAATAAGGTAGTTTTTCCAGTTAGTTTAGAAATTTCCTTTATGCATTTCCCTTTCTTGTGTTTCCCTTTCGCATTGTTGTTTTGTTTTGTGCCTTGGGCGCCAGTAACCTTATTGCTACTTTGGAGAATTTGTGAGTGCGCAGAGGACCGTGCATCGTTTTAAGTGTGGGGTGGAGAAATGTGAAGGAGTGCATGGTTAGAGTACCAAGGGCATGTACATTAAAACCCTTGTTAAATGACTCGATTAAAAGAGGTGTATGGAGAGAAAAGATGAAAGGATGGTTGGTGCCAGGACAAAGCTACTTTTAGATCCCACGTACTAAGGAGGAGAAAGTGCATTAAGCAACACGAGGTAGGCAAGAGCAAAAATCAGGATAGAAGAAGTGCCTTCGGTGCTGGTTACGTGTGCGCAAGAGTCTCTGTCATGTTGGATTAGTTGTGCGCCAGAAGGTTGGAGGGGTTTTCACGCAGGTTGGGCATGTGAGTGAAAGCACTAAAGACGGGCTTTGTTTGAAAAAGCCGCATTAAATGAAAAAAGTATAGTGGTAGGTGAAGTAGTATTTAATGTTCAAAAAGAGAAAAGCTATAAGTAAAGGGTTGAGGCATTTTCATTTTCACTTTGTGAAATAGAAAAAGAAGCGAGTTTTACAAACGAGGGTTTCCAGATTTGATCGTGTGAAGAAAAATCTATGATATTGAAGCGTGAGCAACCAATTTGAATTTGCAAACCAAAAGGAAGGGGTTACATGGGTGTGAGAAAAGTTGTGAGGAGGCGTCATCTTTTGGAAGTTTTATCCCAATTAGGGTTCGAAAAACTAGGGCACGGGTTCAAGAGGTTTTTCATCACAGATTTGATATCTGAGGCTGGAAGAAGTGGAAGAACAAAGTAACAAGGAGGGAGTGAAGTGATAGGAGGACCTCGACAATGGCACCCAAGAAAGGAAAGGGCAAGGGCAAGGCCAAGCAGCAAGAACCTGACGTGAGTAATACGAATGAAGAGTGGTATGGAGATGCAATACCCAGATGGGGTAATGATGGGTAAGGAGTGGGAGTCCCACCTGAGGAACGTGCTTGTGAGTGATTATAACCATCGAATGAACATGATCAAGAAAGAAATGGCACTAGAGTTAGTGTGCCCCACAAACAAATGGACACCAGAGGGCTTTCCCATCTACAATGATGATGTTAAGGTCAAATTGGAGAAGGAAGGGTTGTTGCAACTCTATGAGTTTCCCTATTTTGGAAAACTAGAATGCCTATACCAATGGCTAATGTCGCAGTACATGAATATTACTTCCATTTTGTAGGGCGCAAGATGCGCATTACTCCCCAACTTAATTAATAAATCCACATCTCCAAACCTATCACCTCATTTCGCCACCTCATCATGACCTAGCCCTAATCCTAAAATAACCTAATTAAGACCTATAACTTGATCTACATCCACACCCATGACTAATTACTCCTCACCCGCACCAAAACCAACCTAATAATGACTTGACCAAGCCCATAACTAATCCCTCGGAAGAAAAGGAGGGAAGGTTGGCTATTTTACTAAAAATAGCCCACTTTGACTTAACCGACATCGGTTCCTACTCGACCGCCGTCGGTTACGTAACCGCCATCGGTTCTCTGTAAATGACCTCCCCCAACCAAAAACAAAGGATTGGGAATTCATTGAAAAGATCGGGAATTCACTTGGCCGAGCAGAGACAAGTGAAGGAAAGAAAGGAGTTTGCAGAGAAGGACATCAAGCCCAAGACTGCAACTGAGTAACCAGAGCCCAGTGACACTCATCCAAGCATTGGGAGAGAAGATAGCTCATCTTTGATTGTCCGATCATCCTACCTGAGCCCTGCCTTCGTTATCACAGTCTTTGGACCTGTGTCTTCATCAGGAACTAGTAAGTACTATCTTGTACGTTCTTTTAATAACATTTCTTGGACTTCTGAATCACAGTAATTATAAGTCTACTCCCAGATCCACTACCGGTAACACCCTACATCTAACTGTACCTCCTCTACCCTTACATTGCCCCCAAGAACAGCCCCCATACTGTCTGAGTCTTCTCCATCACCCCATTACCTATCCCCAATCATTTACCAGCCTAATAAACACCATAGCCACCTTATAGCCAACCTTCACTAAAAGCCCCTAAATCACTGCCCCTACCGATATCGGTTATTAGGAACCGGTACCGGTGACAGTGACCGGCATCGGTCACTGTGATTCAAAACCAAGACCAGCCTTTTCTCTATTGTTTTAACAAGGTAATTAAATTGTAATTTGCAATAACTTCTTTGTTAGAATTTGTGTTAATTCGTATTAGCTAGGGAACTGACCACCTTCGAAAGGAAGTCCAATATTTCCTGGGCCTAAGGTAGTTCCCTCATTTATTGTCTAATTAGAATCTGGTGGTCTTGTATTCTTACTTGTAGGTAGTCCTTCCCAGACAAAAAGGAGTTCTTCGCAATCGATCTGATCTCTCTCTATGGTACGCGCACACCCTCCAAACATTCAACAGGTATTCCTCCTAGCCCTAACCCTTATCTGTTTCTCAAGAGAATGAAAGGATAGAAGCAACTCTATTCCAAGAACGGAAACATTCTGTGTGAAACATTTTGGCATGCCAGTGGGACCCATTTTGGGTTTCTTTCTTTCTTGCTTGCTTTCATATAGGGAGCATACTTACAGTTTGTTTCTGCTAAATATTCACAAAATATTTTTTGTCATTTTGGTAAAATAATTTGTCTTGCTTTCACATCTTTGCATTAGTGAAAATCATCTCCTTGCTTCATCGAATATCATTTTCGATTTGGGTTTAAAACACGTGCATCACATTCTTGCTTGTTGTTTTCAATTCTAGTGAACATAGATTAAGTAACAGGTCGTACACGTGGGGGTGATATCCATGGTATTGACAAGAAATTAATCTTACTTTCACTACACAACACATACCAAATCACATCATAAATTAACACAACAGCTCAAACATCCCCCTTTTCCATGGTATTCCTCCACCCGATTGAGGTAACCTTATAAGCCAAAACAAACTTGACATTTCCCCTAAGTCTTCTATTTAGGATTGACATCATCTTGCGTCTAAGGCATAAGCCCACAATAATTAAAACTAATCCTAGGGTTAGTCTCTTGATTTGCTTGTGCATCTTGCTTGTTTTTAGTTCTGTTTCTCTGTCCTACACTGTTTTAGTGATCACTTCAGAATAGTTGGGTAGGCATACTAAGCATTGTTAACCCCAAATCAGCAACTTCCTATAGCTTCTTACACCGGTCCTATTATACCGACATCGGTTAACTTACCGATGCCGGCTACAGTCTGACCGACATCGGTTACCTGACCGATATCGGTTACTGTCTTTCATAGTTCCCAAAACCAGCAACCTACCAATTCCAACATTTTGTTGCTGCTTCTGTTCCTGATAGATTGCATCCCTGCTGTGTACTCTTGTCCATGGTTGTTATCACTCGGAAACAAGCCGCAGCCATGGTTTCACATGCCTGTTCCGTGCCTTTTCCTGAATCACCCCCTTCACATTCTATAGGGAATCCTACGGACACCAGTGAGGTTCCCAAAATCCCTGTAGGAGATAAGGAATTTGTGAAATTTTTGGATGCCAATCCTAGCGTTGTACAGTACTATTTGTCTCATGCCCCTGACCGTACACCCAATGGTCAACTCCTTGTTGGCATGCCTATTAGTATAGCCACTCACTTAGCTCCTTCCCCACCTGATAACTCCGCCTTGCCTTCTTCATCCTTAGCCCCGTCTCCCAACTCAGTGGCTTCAGAGGTTCTTACGGCACAGATTGGCTTTCCTTTTGTTAATCTGGGGCCCCACGTATCATTACCGCCAACTGCTCCTACCTCGTCTCTCTCGCAGACTGCTCCTTTCATAACTTGCTCTCTGCCACCTATCCACACGAGCTTTCCTTCTCAAGCTCCGCCCACCTTTTCATTTCCACACACTTATCCGGTGGCTTCAACACCTTATATAGGACATCCCTATTCGGTCACCTCAACATATTCATCCTCAATACCTTATCAACATTTAGCCCCCCCATTGTCTAGTGGAGGCCCTTGGCCCAATCCTCCACCTTTTACAACAACCGCACCATCATCTCATCCAACCACTGATTTCATCAAACACATGATGGACAAGATGCAAAATCTGGAGGCTTCTTTTTCAGGAAGCCGTAGCACCCTGACATATGAGCAAGTTTTTCGGGAGCCTATTCATCCTTCTGTCCCCCTTCATTCATATCCTCCTCAATGGGAATTACCAAAATTCACTCGTTTTAATAGTAAGGAGGATCCTCAACAACACTTGTGATCATTTAGACATGCCTGCTATCTGATTTCTCATGACGATGCTTTACTACTCCGCACCTTTCCCATGTCCTTATCAGGACCCGCCTTGGAGTGGTACAGTGCTTTAACCCAGCACTCAATCTTCTCTTTTAACCAATTAGCCCAATCTTTCTTGGATCATTTCTCCATTAATATTGCTAAGAAAGTATCTATCACCGACCTCTATGCCGTCTCGACAATTTGAAGACGAATCTATCGCAGATTTCATTGGACGATGGTGGGGTCTCATCAACCAACTTACTTATGCCTTGCCTCAGGCCGAACTCATCGAACTCTTTACATGGGCCTGCGCTAAGCACATTTCTCCTACCCTCCAAATTCAAACTTTCCGCACCTTTGATGAGGCCTTTACTATGGCTCAGAAACTAGAAATTCGAGCCTTAGAGGAAGAGAAATTGCGGTTGCGCAACAAAAACCCTAATTTCGAACCCAAGACTCCACCAACAAACCCAACACCACCAATTCTCACGCATCGACTGCTTCAAAATCAAAAGGAGCTGTCCACGTGGTGATGGTCAAATCCCAAGCACCGTCTAATACCCCGCCAAAAACCACCTATAAGTATAAAGCCGAGCCCATCAATTACACTCCCTTGGGAGAAACTTATGGTGTCATATTGGAAAAATTGCTCAAAGCAGGAGCTATCACCTTGCCTCCTATTAAACCTCACTCCGGGTTTGATTCCACCCACGCTATACCTTCTTGGTACAAAGAAAATGACTTCTGTAACTTCCACCGCGTGAAGGGACACAGTAACGAAAACTGTAAGATGTTGAAAAACATAGTGCAGGAAATGGTTGATATGGGGATATAACCCTCGATAATCCTAATGCCCCTGCTAACCGAAATTTGAAAATCTTCAATAAACCATTCCCAAACCACTCTTCTAACAGTAACATAAACCAAGATATCTTAGCCGAGGAGAGTGTTCATGAAATCCATGCAGTTTTCGATTCCCAACCAAAAGCCTCTATTGAGAAAATTCTGAATCAAGCCTCTTCACTAACGCAGGAATCCGCACCCGCTTCACCACCATCAAGACAAGATGATAACCTTGCCATTCCTTTACCCATAAAGGAATTAACCACCCAGAGTTCCCTTCTCACAGATGAGCCTTCTTACACCACATCCTTGCAAGACTGTGAGCGGATGTTATCTAACTTATCTATTTCCCAAACATCTCCTTCTACCACTCTTGTTGTACAAGAGGAAGGCTCGCCACTTTTTTCATCATCCTTAGACGAGAAACCCCTTGAACCGACATCACCAAATTCTTTAATCATGATGGATCCTCTCAGACATGCCCTCCTACCTATTAGTTCTTCATCGCCTAAATCTTTTCAGCAACCGGTTGACCTCTTAACGCCCATTGATACAGTGCCTCATTTACCCCCTGTATCACACCCACAGTGGACCGGAATCACAACCCACCTTTCTTCCATACAAAAGTTCCTATTCACATGTGAGGATTGTCACCCCTCGAAGATAGACGAGTCCTATGGGAACGTTTGAGTACACCATGCTCTACTCAGATGCAGATGACCGATCCAGACACCTCTATCATATACCCGCGGTGTTTACAAAAACTCAAAATGCCTATGTCCTCACCTTCAACCCCCTCATCTCTACCGAATACCTCATCCACCTCTATTAACCTAACCAAACCTCCCCCTACGCTTGGGACTTCACCAATACCCAGCCTAACACACCCACCTAAATGGTTAGATTTATCCAAAAATCAAGCCATCCATCTACCTAGGAGACAGACCCAATCTCCTCAAGTCCAATCTATACCTCTGTCACAACTAAAACCCTCGCCATCACACCTACCTTCTATATTGGGACCTCACCCCTCCACCTTGCCTCAATACATCATACCTCCTGCGTTTTCTTTAAAACGACCTGCACCTTCTACATCCATATCCAGATCCTGTCCACCTATCAACCCTAAACAAACTCCATCATCAAAGGATTTGTTTGTTGTCACTCCTCTTTCTCCGTGGTTGTTTCCTGATACCACATCATCTGTGGCCTCATCATCTAACTAGCTAAACATAACTTTGCGCCGAAGAAGCCACGTTTAGTTAAATCTAATTATCAAAACCCCTTATCTAAAACACCATCCGTATGAACCAACCATACCCAAACATTACCAAAACCCACCCAATCAATAGCTTCATCTTCCTCTGACTTTGACCCGCTTAAAGGATCTTACGCTAAGATCCTTGATATGTTGGTGGAGAATGCGACCATTTCCCTACCCCCACTTAGACCTTATGATCCATCTAAACCTCGACCTATAGGTTATGATGAGTCTAAAATCTGTGCTTACCACCACACACCAGGACATGATGTAGAGGGATGCAAAGCTTTGAAAGCCATCCTTCGTCAGTCACCTCTCTCAGATAGAAAGGTTAAGAAAGACAACTTACGAAGGGAGAGACCTTTAGCTTCAATTCCCTCTCCTATACCACCTGTCCCCGCCTCACCAAGATCTATCATTATTACAACCCCACCTCTCGAAGACCATGACTTATCCCTACCGTCTTCCTCCTCTCGTGTTCACGAGATCAACATGATTAGTGTTGCTACTCGAGGGCAGAAAAACAATGGGAAAGCTAAAGAAAGCACACCTATGGCCTCTCTTTCTCCGTCCACCATCCCGATCGCACCACCACCTAAAGTGGTTATTCGTGGACCTACCTACCCCATTCTCGATGGATTTCCCACCGAACCATGATCAAACAAACTTCACCAATCACTGTAAAAATGACACTGTATGATCTCATTCAAACCTCTGAATCTCATCGACAAGCTCGTTGAAATCCTTCAAGGGATAGAGGTCTTACCTAACGAAACCTTTCCCATTACCTCCATCTTAACACCCAACCATGTTGCTTCTCTCACCAAACAATCTATCACTTCCGTCCCTGTAAAGCAAACTGCTGCTGTCAGTTTCTCGAAGACGAAATTGTTGACTTTGGTGCAGAAGATCCTGACCCCGCTCTTTTCATCTCAGCTTACGTCGGGACATCGGGTGCGTCGTGTTATGATTGATGGGGGCACTAGCCTAAACATCATCTCTTCCAAAGCCTTCCAACAAATGAATATCCCCTCTAGCTGCATGTGTGCCAACCCCACCATGCTGTGTTCATTCAACGATGCTATTACTTCTACCTTAGGCACTGTGATCCTTAACATTCGTGTAGGGCCACGTACCTTACCCGAACTCTTCTATGTCCTTGAGGGTGAATTCCAATACAACATGTTGTTAGGCCGCCCTTGGATCCGGGCTATGGGATGCGTTCCCTCCACCTTACATAGATGCATAAAATTCGAGTACGAGGGGAAGTCCTACACCGTAAAAGCTGACCCTCCCCCCTTCAAAACCTGTAATATGTTATATCACCCTAATGATGTGCTTGTACCAGTCAAGACACCCATTCATCCAACCCAACCATCCACTTCAACCACACCTCAACCATCCACCTCAACCGCACCTACACCTTCAACCAATGAAACCGCCGCCGCAAATACCACTTCCTTTCCCGCAGACAATATCCCAACCTCAGATCCCTTAGTAGATGTTTTTCAATGCCTTACGCTGGGGGAGTATCGCCTATATAACGTTAGCACGTTCCATACCCCACAGGAGTATGGACAGTTACATGCGCATCCTACCTATGACCGTCGTGTGGGGGAAGTAATCTCCTATGGACCACCTAATTGCCGCACCAACCTAACGTATGGGGGTGTCGATACATCCTCTGTCACCCCTGAACCTCCCCTTGGTGTGGTCCCCTTCCAATCTGATTTTCAATATCTAACTAATCGTCATTTCACTCTCACCTTCCTGACGCGTTGTGCTTGGAAGGGCTTCGGTTTCGGTCTTTATGAACAAGGCCGACATACGATCATTCCCATTACTACACGCAAACACAAAGATCGTCGTGGTCTTGGATTCTCTGAACCACCTACACTGAAAACATCACATATCCGCTATATCCAGGAAGGTGACGAAGTCACCCCTTCCGAACCATCATCACCCATTTTGCCATCATCACCCATAGAGTCGATAGACCCTGAATCTATCCCTCCTAACTTTTTTTTTTCATAAACGCTATCTTCCTGGGTCCTCTCACTTATCAACGTGATAATGAAGACCCATCTTCTCTTCCCCTTCTGTATCCAGACATGATCGAAGAGGACTCACCTTCAATTAATGTTGTTGAGTGCCAGGATGACGACTCCATCCTCACTTACCTTGGTGCGGATGACTCTTATATTCAACGTGCCTTGCCATCTGATACTCAAACCATGTTGAATGAGTCGACTATAGAAATCAACATCCACACCGAGGATGATCCTCACATTGTGAAGATCGGACAATCTCTTACCGCATCAGAACAAACTGCCTTCATTACCTTCCTCCGTGCCCGCAACCAAGCTTTCGCTTGGTCCTACGCTGACATGCCAGGAATTGATCCTGACATTGTTGTCCATAACATTACCTTAAAACCCGATGCCAAACTAGTTAAACAGAAACTAAGAAAAATGCATCCACGCATTGCCCTCTTGGTCAAAGAAGAGCTTCAACGACTCCTTTCTGTTTCCTTCATCTTACCTATTGACTATCCTCAATGGATCTCTAACATCATACCTATTACTAAAGCAACGGGGGACTTCGGATATGTATGATTTTCGGGACCTTAACCTCGCTTGCCCAAAGGATGACTTCCCCCTCCCAAGTATTGATCAACTTGTTGATCTCACTGCGGGCCATGAGATGCTTTCTCTCATGGATGGCTTCTCGGGATACAATCAAATTTTGGTAGCCCCGACCGATCAACATAAAACTACCTTCATAACTCCTTGGGGAACCTTCTGTTATCGTGTCATGCCGTTTGGCCTTAAGAATGCTGGTGTGACCTATCAACGGGCTATGAATTACATTTTTCATGACATTATGCACACTATCCTTGAGGATTATGTCGATGATCTTCTTGGAAAATCTAAACATCGCAGTGAACATCTCGATGTTTTAACCATTATTTTCGATCACTTGTTACAATATTGTGTTCATCTTCAACCAAAGAAATGTGTCTTTGGTGTCCTTTCAGGAAAACTCCTTGGTTTTATCATCTCTTTGCGTGGCATCGAGGTCGATCCAGCTAAAGTCAAAGCTATCCTAGAAATTCCCCACCTACTAACCTCAAACAATTACGTAGTTTGCAAGGTAAACTCCAATCTATCCGGCATTTCATCTCTCAACTCTCGGATCGATGTCAACCTTTCCATCATCTCCTTAAAAAGGACATTACCTTTCAATGGAGCGAAGAGTGCCACCAAGCCTTTGAGGCTCTTAAAGCCTATCTCTTGCAGCCACCTGTGCTTATCCCACCTCAGGACGATCGCCCTTTCTACCTTTACCTTTCTGCCACCGACCATGTTGTAGGAGCCATGCTCACACATCGTGACTCGAGCATCGAGAACAAGCCATTTATTACATAAGTCGTACTCTCGTGGATTACGAGACTAGGTATACACATGTAGAAAAGTTGTGCCTAGCCCTATCATTCGTAGCCACCAAACTCCGACACTACCTCCTGAATCACAAAACTTTTGTCATCACCAACGTGAACCCCATTCATTATATGTATGCCAAACCACATCTAAACCAATGCATCGCCCGATGGCTTATGCTCCTTGCCGACCTCGACCTTGAATTTGTACACCAGAAATCAATAAAAGGACAAACTATTGCAGACCAACTCGTGGAAGCCCCTTTACCTGGGGAACAATTTACCAATTTTAATTTCCCCGACGAACTCATCGCCACTCTTTCACTCAGTGAGGAGTCGTATCCAATGACCCTCTTCTTCGATGGATCCAAATGCCAGTAGCGGCGGAGGAGCCGGCATTGTTCTCATTCCTCTTGATGTTGAGCCTATGCCTCTTTCATTCCGGCTCGATTTCCCCTGCACTAATAATATAGCGGAATACGAGGCCCTTGTTTTGGGTCTCCAGGTTGCGTTACACTTAGGTGTCAAGTCTATTAACATTTTTGGTGACTCCCAACTGGTAGTCAATCAAGTTATGGGCATCTACCAATGTAAAAATGAGGAACTTCAAAAGTACAAACATTACGTGGATTCACTTTTGACCTTATTTACTCATTATTCTATCCAAACCATTCCCCGCTCCACTAACAAATTTACGGATACTATGGCTTGCTTAGCCTCACAAATTCCTGCCTCACCAACTGACTCTGACATATTCATCTTGGTCCAACAACTCTTTGCCCCATCTTACTCAGCCCTGGATGTTTGTATGATAAATAATGTGTCTGCTAATTCACAGGATACCTGGTATCACCAATTTCACGACTACCTTACAACCTCTGTTCTCCCACCTGACCTTACTAGTAATGGAAAACGTGCTTTTCTTAAAAGTGTTTCTCGTTATGTCATCATGGGGGGACTCCTCTATAAACGTGGCTTTGATGGCATCCTCCTTCGATGTCTAACTAGTGCGGAGGTCACCTATACCATCCAACAAGTCCACGACGGTATTTGTGGTGGACATTTTAGTGGCCTTGCCGTGGCCAAACGGATCCTTCGCCTAGGCTATTATTGGCCTACTCTTAATAACAACTACTACAAATATGTTAAGCATTGTGTTATGTGTCAACAACATGCCAACCTTCAACATACTCCTAGCCATCCGCTACAGGTCGCACGAGATCTTTGGCCTTTCTCACAATGGGGTTTAGACCTTATTGGTGAGATTCACCCACCCTCTTCGCAACGTCACCGTTGGATAATCACAGCAACCGAATATTACACTAAATGGGTGGAAGCCATTCCACTCATTTCAACCAAAAAAGAAAAAATTGTAGAATTCATTAACCATCACATTATTTGTCGTTTTGGTGTTCCTCATCACCTGATAACAGATAATGGAAAATATTTTAAAAATAAGTTGTTACAAGACCTTTGTGACAACTTTGGTATCAAACTTAGCTTCTCATCACCTTACTATCCACAAGAAAATGGTCAAGCCAAATCTTCTAATAAAACTCTCACCAAAATCCTCATGAAAGTTGTTAATGATTCTGGAAGCAATTGGCCTGATCACATCCCCTTTGCCCTTTGGGCTTATCGGACTAGCATTCGCATACCTCCACTAATGCCACCCCATTTTCTTTGGTATATGGTACCGAGGCTGTCTTACCTCTCGAAATACAAATACCCTCCCTAAGAATATCTCTTCAAGATATTCTCACCAATGATGATTTCCGCCAAGAGCGGTTAGCCCAATTGGAGCTTCTTGACGAGCGTCATCTTACAACTCTTGACCACCTTCAAATCTATCAAAAGCGCATCAAGCGTGCTTATGATAAGTGACTTCATGAGTGTACCTTTAAGGTTGGTGATCTTGTCCTCAAAGAGAATCAACATGTAACCAAACTAGAAAAGAGAAAACGCGGAAAATTTGCTCCAAATTGGATTGGGCCTTACATTATCACTCACATCTATGGATCAGGCACTTATCGTTTAGCTTCACTTAATGGTAAACCTGAGCCTGAACCCCTTAATGCCTTGCATCTCGACCATTCTACTATTGAATTTAGTGTTACATCACTTCTTATCTACCTTGCGCTCGTCCCTTGAGCTCATTTACCACCTCATACACTTTGTTTCATGCATCTCAAAATAAAATCAAGCTCACATGGTTTGGTCATAACCTCCCCTTAAAGATGCCTTCCCCTTTTTAGTCTAGTCCATGACTTAAAAGTATCAAAATAACACGTTCTCAATTATACGCTTATGGGATATTCTTGAGTCAAACTTCCTACAAAACTAGATGCTTCATGCCAAATGGACATCTAGACCTCTAAAGTTATACATAGACTACTCCCTCGAAGGACAGCTATGTGCAAAGCCACTTCTACTATTATAAATAGACTGCTCCCCCGAAGGACAGCTATACACAAAAACCACATCTGCTACTATAAATAGACTACTCCCTTGAAGGACAGCTATACAAAGTCAGCCTTTATCAGAAGCTTCTCGCATTGATCAGCTTCGTGAAGAGCTCAAGAACAACAAAATGCATATCCCCTATGGACTTCCTGCATCGATCAGTCTATATCCAGAAAAGTAAAAAAAATAGTATTCCAAAGCACTTTTGAGTCATGGACTTGTCTATTTAGGTTTGGTTCTCTTTAGTCAGCATAATCACCTTATAACAAGTTCTCTGTGCCCTAGCTCTACCAGCCACCTCACTTCACCATTTGTCAAAACAACAAAACTCAAGGGACGTGACGTATATCCGATATATTGTGATTATACGACTCTTTTCACCTACCGACTTCTCACCTATGCAAGGCACCTAGGGATTCAAGCTCATCCTACGTTAATAAGTGGTTTGTTTAGCTCTTCTCAACTACGGGACACTTTTACCTCTTTTACTCGAATCTAGGATTGTGTGTTGACCTTAATCAGGACACGATTCCCTACTACTTGGGTAAGCTAACTTTCGTTTCACCTATACCTACACCAACATCGCCAGTCCCTTACCAACACCAACAACGTTACCCTACCAATATCAATATTTTTACCAGTCAACAAATTGCCTAACTATAACCAAGTTGCCTAAATTCACCTCTCCCTGGTCCTAAGGGAGAACTACATCGGTCTGAGGCCCCTCCTTGCTTTGTGCAATGGGCTATGTAGGTAGCACTTAGGAGACATGGGGTCTCCCAAGGTTAGCTCGACCATCCCCTACTATAACCTATCATGTGTGGTAAATATAAATCTTTTTGTATTTCTATTTGATCACATTCATCTTTATCCTTTTTTCAAAACAAAACATTCAAAACACAACCATTCTTATTATTATCATCACTCAAATCAACATACATATTTAGTTTTATTTAGATGTTAAACAAATACATCTTCTCTATAATGGGACGCCTGTGTCGGATATGCCCTTAATTCTTATACTCATGCTCTTTCCATTTCCCAAATAACACACATCAATGCTTGAAATCATGTCATCAACGCCCTCATCCTCCTTGATTGGTTCCTCCCAGCGATAGCATAAACCCCGTATAACGAATACGTCCTGGCTATCATTAATTCACGCCAACCTTTTCTCGTGAATTGTGCAATGCTTACCATCTAAGTGAATCGTGAATGTAAACCTAATCGTTATGTCAATCTCGGTTGTACCATTGAACCAAGCATGATGTTATCCTGGGCGAACAACGATTTGTGAAATGCATCCGATACAGCGTCTTCCTCATAACTTAGCCTCAAATTTCTAAACACATCTTCCATCATCGCACCATCATCTCCGCCTGCATGTCATTATAGAAGGTATTCTTTCAATCCCATCTGTGAAATATGCCTCACATCGATCATCTCATGTACTCCATAAGCCATGACACATCATGAATTCTCGTGAATAAAAATTCCACTTAACCCCACATGGTTTATCATCTGGTGTTACATCCCTGGCACACTATCATTCATCCTCAACCCTACCGCATACATCAAAACGACACACAACCATTCAATAAATCAAATCCCCAAGTATTTTTTCACATTCTCGAAATTCCTATAAGAACGAAATAATAATGTTATAGATAATCGATACTAGTTTACTAACAAATACAATCATAAACGATATCCATCCTGTATCAATCCTATATAGCTCCGCTTAAAAACATCCCCTACGATAATTATTTTACTCTCGTTTACTCCTCTCTATACCTATAAACATATGTGAACACCCGCTTACCTACCCCATAACACTCACTCTATCCCAAACCTTGCCTATCACCTTTTCTTTCTCATCTCTACCCTCTTACCTTCTCTCATCCTATTCATCAAAACATGCAAGAATTAAAATACAACCAAACAATTTTACCTCTTGGGATGCGTCAGCTGACTTGGGGTGGAACCTGTCTTCCCTCTCGTCCCTGCCTGCTGGATGCTTCTCCTCTTTGTCAGCCATGTTCACCACCCTCTTCAAATATAACTTGCCTTTCTACCTTCTTAATCCCAGCTCACAATTGCTTTACATGTCTCTTTCCTCCTTATCACTCAATTCTTTCATGCAATTACCTGTATCAGTCGTCAAACAGCGTCGCATTCACGTATTTAACTTGTTGCATGACTCTAAAAATAAGAACTTAAGTTGCCGCCCAAGCTTTTCTATTTTTAGAAAAGCTCGTTTTGGCATAACCGGTATCGGTTACCTAACCGATATCGGTCAATAATCTACCGACGTCGGTTAGCTAACCGATATCGGTCACATGCCTCCTTTTTCTTAAACCTGGGCCTTTTCTTTATTTTTTGCAAATTTTTGTGGCACCCGCCTCTTTTTCCTGCATAACTACACCATTATCACTATTTGTCATCAGAATCACATCAACACATATATATATCATCACAATTTCATCAACATCATCTATCTACATTAAAACAACCATCGACAAAATACATACGACATTTTAAATATATACATCAAACCCATCAGTATACACACCATGTGGATCAAACTCATCATCTATATACATTCAATTTCAAAAACCATCGACAAAACACATAAAACATTTTTTATACACACCATGTGGATCAAAATCATCATATATATATATATATATATATATATATATATATATATATCAATGTTTAAATATACAATGGGGGCCTCTGTGAGCTCAAAATAATACAAAGCCGGCACGCAGGCTGCTAATCACTATCAAAATCTCGACTCGGCTCACAGGCCGGTCTCTCATGTCAAAAATATACTCGGCTCGCAGGCCGGTATCAACTATACAACCTGTACTCGGCTCGCAGGCCGGTATATACAACAAGAATGAATAAATAAATCATATGTAGGCACGCAGGCCTCTATATACATAACCGGTTCGCAGACCGGTGTCTATATCCAATATCCAAAAAACCATCTCCACTCCAGGGGTGTCTCAGCTCTCCCCACCACCCTCAGCCCCTCTCCCTGCTGGTCCCTGTGCTGGCTCTCGCCTCCTCCCTGTCACCGACCCACTCGGCTGTGGCTGCGCCCCCTGGGATCTCTGGCTCCGAGAGGTCTCGGCTCTGTGCGCCACATATGGCTGATAGTCAGCCCCGGTACCATCAAGGACGTCCTGATAATACCGGGCCTCCGCTCTCGCCTCCATATAGCGGGCCCGTGCCACCATGGCTGCTGGGGCTGGTCCCCGACTCCTAATAATAGTGGCCCCTGTCCTGCCGGTGCACCTTGTGCCATGTACTCGTGGTGGTGCATGCTGCTTGTGCGGGCGGTGCTTGTGGTGGTGCTGTGGTGTGCCGGTGCTGTGGTGGTACTGTGGCCGCACTTGTGCACGCACTCGTGCTCAAGCTAACCGCCCCGTAGTACCCCCGATCTCGTGCTCGTGCGGCAGCAGCAAGCTGCCCCTGTAATAACTGCACCTGTCCTACGAGCCGGTCCCTCTCTACTATAACCGCCACCAAATCTGGTTGTGCGGGTTGTGCTCTCCTGGCTACTGCTCTCTCTGCCCTGCCCACCACACCAAAAATGAACCTGTGCACCCGGCATCATCCACTGTATCGTCCACCGGCCTCTCTGCTACCCAATCTGGGTCAACGGGCTGCGGTGCAGGTAGTGGGGCCTCTACATCATCCCTCCGTACTGTGGGAAGGGAGGTGGCTCATCCTGTCGCAGCCCCAACTGCCATCGTACCCTCTCTAGGGGTATCCGCTCATACTCTCCGGGCCTCCGTCAGCTATCCAGAAAGTATACTGGATCCAGCGCATCTATGCTCGGGCTCCTCCTCGGGGCTGATGGCCTCTGTAGGGCCTCCATAATGTCTAGTGCGGTCAAGCCCTCTAACATATGACGGTAGTAGGCCACATCCCATCCTGTGAGCACCGCTCGTGGCTGGCCCACGACCCCCAACCACCTCTGAAAGCCATATCTATATACAATCTGTGGCCCTGGCTGCTGGGGCAGCCCTACTGGTCATATACATATGATGTGCTCATATGCCCAACAAGTGTAACAAAAATGTCGAGCAAATCCCAAATCGCCTCATCCGGTGATAACCCCACAGCTCTCTATATAGTTGCACTGATATATACTGGTGCCCAGGCATAGCACGTATGCTCCTCTACCATCTCGTGCAGCAACACTCCCATCAAAGCCCGTGGGAAGCGGCCTCCCTCTGAGTCCGGGAGGGCGAAGCATGTGATACCTATCATCATCAACACGGCAAGCCGTGTCTCATGTCTGTGTGCGTGATACATGTCACCATAGGCAATGCTCACGCTGTGATAGGTCAATAAGGTGGCTGCATCCCCAAATACCTGAAGAATGTTGTCCATCACCGTCTCCGCATCTACCTGGAACACTGCCTCCCCTACGATCGGCAGTCTCAGGATGCGATACACATCCTCCAGGGTAATCATCATCTCTCCAGTAGGGAGATGGAAAACATTGGTTGCCGGATCCCATCTCTCGATGAGGGCAACCATAAGGCTGTGGTCCCTATCCACAGCCCTATACCGCTGGACTCCGCCGAGTCCCACCTCTCGCATAATGGCCCACTGCGCTGGACACATGTGGCCGCATCCATCTCAATAGCGGGGGCATCCGATCCACATCGTAAGCTGCTGACGTGCCTGCAAAAACAACCCACTTCATTAGACCTACCCTTTACAAAAACAACTACCTTAACCCTCTATACCCCCTTTTACCCACCCAACCACACCCCGACTCTATAACACACATCTACACTTACCCTACACATCCCCTTTACCACCAACCAACCAACCAACCACCCCGATATACTCTAGCCATCTACCTATACCCCCGCCACTTTAACACCTCCTACTTCATACCCAACACCTAATCTATCCTAACCGAACCAACCACACAACCACCCCATTTCCCCCCCCACCCCAATCACCTTTCCTATCAACTCTACCCCCTCCCTCTTCACCCCCCAAACAAAACAAAAAAAAACAAACAACAAAACAAAAACAACAAACAAAAACAAAAAAAAAAAAAACAAAAAAAAAAAACAACAAACAAACAAAAACACAACAAAACAACAAACAACAAACAAAACAAACAAAAACAAACAAAACTAACAAAAACGGTAAAAATCAAAAAAACCACAACCAAACCACACGGTCCCCAAAAAAACCCCAAGACATCCTATGCAAAACACGTGCAACAACAAAACGACATACGACCTAACTAATGACCGGTCGGTACCAAAATCAATTTGTTCCAAATATTTGGTGACCGATGCGATCTTGATAATTTTGCCTAGTGACCGACATCGGTCACTGTCCAGTTCCAGAGCCGAACCCGACGCGCCCCCAAAAACATCTTTTTGCCTATTTCTACCCTTTTACCCACTGGAAAACCCTACAACCCTACCCACCCTACCGTTTTAACCTAACTAACCTACCTACCCACTCCATTTTACAAATTACTTCAATTTATTCATTATTTTATTCAAAATTTGGATTCCTACCCAAAACCCACATCTCGCTTACAATCATTAAATTCACATAATTAGAGGTTTAGAGCCTACCGGTACGACTACACGTCGTCGTGGTGGGATAGGTGGTGGTGGTCCAGCTGGTCCAGCACCTCCTGCTCCTCCTGGCTGTGCCATGGCTCCAAATCTCCTCAGCTGGGTCCTCCACCAATCAAATTCTGCCTCCTACTCGCTGGGGTCTACCAATCACTCACTCCTCCACTCAACTACTGCCAACTCAGTGTACAAACTCAACAAAATCAATTTTAAACCCAGACAAGCCGTATTGGTTATCAAATTGACAATGTGACAATGACAGGCCGTATTTTTCTTTTTATAGGTTTTTTACCTATAACCGATATCGGTTATATTGTGCCCTAAAACACCGGTATCGGTCCTCTAACCGATACCGGTCATATCTAACCGATATCGGTTTATACCTATTTCACCACAATTTCTACCCTTATTCACCAATCTCCCTTTCTCACCACATCGTCTATACCCTCCTTTGCTAAATAGCCTTTTTTGACTTCATTGGCCCAATTCACGCCCACAATCAACCAACCAACCAGCCCGCCAATACCCAACCCGCGTTAAACCAGCCCGACCCAAGGCCGCACCCAACCAATCATGCGCGCCCAATTCCAAGGCCCAACCAACAATCCAGCCCGACCCAAGGCCGCAACCAACCATTTGGCCCGACCCAAGGCCGCAACCAACCAATCAGGCGACCCAAGGCCGCAACCAACCAATCAGGCCCGACCCAAGGCCGCAACCAACCATTTGGCCCAACCCAAGGCCGCAACCAACCATTTGGCCCGACCCAAGGCGCAACCAACCAATCAGGCCCGACCCATGGCCCTCACTAATCAATCGGCCCGACCCAAGGCCGCACCAATTAAATACCTCACCCAAAACCCACAAATTACAATTTTATCCACCCATCGTGTAGCTTTTTGTTCAATCGAGCTCACCTATTCATGTTTTAGCATGATTAGGGTACTTGACTTGATCAGTTGACCAACTTTGCCTAGACCGAGACCGTGACATTTATCTCAACCAAACCAACCATTTGGTACTGCCGAACATACCTAAACGTTCTGTACCTTACCCGTTATATCCCCTGGAGCTACTTCCTATGCCTTGGATACCAGGATTATATCACCCTTGTTTGGATAAACTATCGACCTTTGCCTATGAATTGCTTGTTTGCTCTTCAAATCATGTACCCTGGTCGCACTACTGCATTTCAATGTGCGTCTGCTTCCTTGCACTTACCCCACCATCTTACCATCATCTCAACACCATTCACCCTTTATCAACCCTATCCCTGATTTCACGTCGCCTCAATCTGTGATAGATTTGAGGGGGATTACCTATACCCTTAACGGGAGTAACCACTTCTTATTATTGTCAGTGCAGCTTTACAAGACAAGCTACACGACAACAAGGGGCTAATGTAGACACCAAATTTGTGTCTTACGACCCCCTGTGCCCCGCATCTCATTTCGCAACCTAACCTCATCACCTAAACCTTACACAATTATTTATTAATTACCTTATAATTAATAAATCCACATCTCCAAACCTGCCACCTCATTTCGCCACCTCATCATGACCTAGCCCTAATCCTAAACTAACCTAATTAAGACCTATAACTTGGTCTACATCCACACCCATGACTAATTACTCCTCACCCGCACCAAAACCAACCTAATAATGACTTGACCAAGCCCACAACTAATCCCTCGGAAGAAAAGGAGGGAAGGTTGGCTATTTTACTAAAAATAGCCCACTTTGACTTAACCGACATCGGTTCCTACTCGACCGCCGTCGGTTACGTAACCGCCATCGGTTCTCTGTAAATGACCTCCCCCAACCAAAAACAAAGGATCGGGAATTCATTGAAAGATCGGGAATTCACTTGGCCGAGCAGAGACAAGTGAAGGAAAGAAAGGAGTTTGCAGAGAAGGACATCAAGCCCAAGACTGCAACTGAGTAACCAGAGCCCAGTGACACTCATCCAAGCATTGGGAGAGAAGATAGCTCATCTTTGATTGTCGATCATCCTACCTGAGCCCTGCCTTCGTTATCACAGTCTTTGGACCTGTATCTTCATCAGGAACTAGTAAGTAGTGTCTTGTACGTTCTTTTAATAACATTTCTTGGACTTCTGAATCACAGTAATTATAAGTCTACTCCTGATCCACTACCCGGTAACACCCTACATCTAACTGTACCTCCTCTACCCTTACATTGCCCCCAAGAACAACCCCCATACTGTCTGAGTCTTCTCCATCACCCCATTACCTATCCCCAATCATTTACCAGCCTAATAAACACCATAGCCACCTTATAGCCAACCTTCACTAAAAGCCCCTAAATCACTGCCCCTACCGATATCGGTTATTAGGAACCTAGTACGATGATAAAGTGACTCGGCATCGGTCACTGTGATTCAAAACCAAGACCAGCCTTTTCTCTATTGTTTTAACAAGGTAATTAAATTGTAATTTGCAATAACTTCTTTGTTAGAATTTGTGTTAATTCGTATTATAGGGAACCGACCACCTTGAAAGGAAGTCCAATATTTCTGGGCCTAAGGTAGTTCCCTCATTTATTGTCTAATTAGAATCTAGTGGTTCGCACATCTAGTAACAAAGTTGAATGGCCAAGAGAGATGGACCTAGGTCAATAAACCTTGGTTACATGTCTACAGGAAGATTGCAGAAGGCACCATTTACAACTTATCTACATACATCATGGAGGAAATTTTCTTGCGCGAAGGAGGGGGACAGAATCCTCTTCAACAACATCTTGCTAACCATCGTATTTTCAGAGATTGGAGTGCCTAACGCATTAGACAAATTTATATGGGAGTACCCTACCGAGGATCCTTCACCGCAAAGAGATTTGAGAAGTATGCATGCGACACAATGACAAAGAACCCACAAGGCGTGACTGGAGAAGTGGTATACACGCTGAGGAACACGTTCGGGGCAGAGTGGAGGATCCCTGAACAACTTCCAAAGCAGATCATCGAAGGGGAAGCCAAATTCGCAGTATATCAACATTTCTGCCTGGGCAGGTTCAAGCTAGTAGATGAATCATGGAGCCCATGGTGTAAGCTTCCCTTCACTTTCACAGCTCAATACTTCCAAGCGGGAGTAAACAGATTTAAGGAATCCAAGAAGCTGAAGCTGGAACTAGGTAGTCTAGACTAGGAGCATAGAGAGATGTGAAAAAGGTTGAACTACCCCGGTGGTAAGCACGCGTATGTGGAAAGGTACGTGTCGCATGAGGTCCAGATGACAAGGCCGATAACGCTACCCATTGCAGGAGGATCCATGACGCGTGTATACCTCTGTATAAGGCCCAAGTTTGAGAAGGGCGCGTACCTAGAGAATGATGTCTCCATACCTGATGATCCCATGGGTAGGAAGAAGCCCGCGCCCAAGAAGAGGGGAAGAGAAGAAGAAGAAGCACCAAGAGTGCAGACTACTTAGACAGTGAGCATGCCGACAATGAGTGCCAAGCCCAATACTTACATGCGGAGAAAGAAGTCCCGGTGAAGGAGAAGACACCAGAAGTGGAGGCACCTAGGCAACCCCTCACCAAGGAAAAGTCACCTGAGGAAGAGGAAGAGGCCAAATCCCCTGTCAAGGAGCCACCTCTCAGGAAAAAGCAAAGGATGGAAGAGGAATCTGACTCAGAGGAGACCGAAAACTTGGAGAAGTACATGGGTGGGAGAGAAGACAAGAGTGAAGAAAATGATAGCAAGGATGATGAGCCTAAAAGACTAGAGCCACATGTTTTCAATGTGTATGACTCAGGAGAAGAGATCGGGAGGAGAAACAGGAGTTCATATTCATGCGGCACAAGAGTACCAGGATGAGGAAGGCGCCCAAGACATGGGAAAGAGTGAGGAGGTTGGTGTAGGAAAAGCAGGAAGCCATAAGCTTCACAAAGGAGTAGATCACCGAGGTAGCAAAGAGAGAGGTAAAGAAAATTCTCGAGGCCCTAGTAGACCAAGAGTTGGAGCGTAGTGCTGACATAGTGTTGAAGGAAGGAAAGGAGGAAAACATTGAAAAGGAGCATGACAAAGCATGGGAGGAGGTCCCGCTCTAATGGTGAGTTTTCCCAAAGGTGTGTGCTCAGGTAGGAGGACCCTTGATACAAAAAAATACAAGTGATGGGTTACGTTGATGACTCAAAGAAGGTGTTATGCACACGGTTCTAGAGCATTATACCCACAAGAAAGGATTTTATTCATGGGTTAATTTGAAAGGAGGACGCGTACCCCAAAACGAAGAAGATACTCTCTTGGGATTTTGAATCCCACATTGACGAGCTAGACTTCGAAGTCTACCAAGGAGTGATCATCACAGTACCAGAGTCTAAGGGAGCCAATCCCTTGGTAAATGCCCAGGAGCTCTCGGATGAGCAGGTCCAGTAACGTGCTCAACAAGGTCGCGGTCGAGACAGAGGCTAGGCTCTTTGCGCATAATGATAGTATAAGAGTGCTAGAGGGAAAGCTAGGGAAGAAAGAAGAGGAGCTGGCGGAGAAGGCCAAGAGCTTGAAATAGGAAGAACTAATTAGCGCATAGCTAAGGTGTGAGTTAAAGGATGAAAAGACAAAGGTGCGGGAAGTATACAAGAAGGTGGAGTCTATCAAGAGTGCCATCATTTTAAAGCACCTAGACCTAGCACCACCTCAAGAAAAGTACGCATCCATTCGGAATGCTTAGAAGATATAACACGTGTCCTCACCATGGAGAGACAACCTTTGGCCCTGGAGTCTACAGAGGAAGTGGCCGTGTGCTTAAAGAAAGAGGATAGATTGAGGGCGTGAGCAAGACTGCTTTTCAGTCTTGAGTATAGTAAGGTGCTCACAAAGGTTAAAATCACTTCCCAATCTGCTGAGGCCGCATATGATACTTGCATAGACAGGATAAGGTAGTAAGCACCTTGGTCGCCACACTCGAAGTGGAGCTAAAGGAGTTCCAAGAGAAGAATAAAGGAAACAGGGTAGAGAGAGACAAGGTCCTTGCCAAAGTAGAAAGAAAATCTAAGGCGATTGAAACATTAAGGGGTTCAATCAAGGCCTCGGCTGAAAGAACTATACCCTCAGATTACCAAGAGGATGGACACACTTGAAGACCTAGGCAAGGAGATGGAGAAGATCGTTGACACTTTGGGCACCTAGGGTATTGGCCTAAGTTTTGACAAGGTGAGCATCCTGATCAACAACCTCTGTCAGAAGGAACAGAGTGAGGTCAACATATGGAACAAGCTAGAGGCTAGACTTATGGAAGGATTTTCCTAGCTTATTGAGTTGATGCCCCCCCCATTCTTCCTTCTTCCCCAATTATTTCATTCCTTTATTCTTTTACAAAATGTAAGACTACACCTTGGTTCCTTAAGGCAAAGTGTACATCTTGGTTAAGTGGAGTGTTTCCACGGATGGAGAACAGGTGTAGTGTGGGGTGATGTTGGACCCCTGGATTATTGACCAAGTATGAAGGCACATAGGCACACAAGGTCCCAATTATGGAATGGCACGCAAGGCAAAAGCATGTAAGAGAAGGGTTTGAGGAAGCCCATGGCTTGCGACATGCGAAGACAGAACCAAGGGTTTAGGACTTAGTCAATTTGGACATCGGAGCGAGTAACACGTGAAAAGCATGACCCGGTTGCACATGGATAAGATGCCAACCTGGCGATAGGTTGGCCTAGGAAGGAGCATGCCTGTGATAGAATCTTCTAGAAGAACATCATGGGATAAAGTGGAAATCTCAAGCCTAGAGAAGCATGCTCGCATGGAGGACCACATTCAGACACTTGGCACCGGATCTGAGGGCACTGGAGGGTGAGTTGGTAGTCTAGGAAAGCTATAAATACAAGCACCTCAGAGACAGAAAGAGATCCATAGAGAGTGAGTGGAGCTCTACAGAAATTTTGTGAGGACTCTGTCAAGTGGATAGTTGTATTTGAGAGAGGATGCATTAGGCTTGGGGTTGTAAATTTTCTTTTGGTAGCTTAGTTACTTTAAGTCCAGTGTAATGCATGACTACGGTCTACTTCTCTACGACCCTCTGTAATGGTTCCATGGATGTAATAAGGTTGCATGTTATAATATATACATGAATATCAATGATTCGGATGCATATTTCTCTCTTATGAGTTCTCTTTCCTTTCATGCTAAGTATTGATGCTTGTATGTTTCTTTCTATCATACTACATGTTATGGATTCTATTAAGTACTCTGTCTGAAATGACTGCAAGGATCTAGAGGCCATTCTGAGCCCTATGGTTCTTGTATGTCCTAATTTCCCTTCTGAAATCTCTCACACAAATCATAGATGATGTTTCCCACTAAACTCACATAAAAGAGAGGCTCGGTACCAGTGCGTGCCTCGGGTGAGCACTAAGCTTTTGCTGGGTTATAGGTCGACGTGCATGGGGTTCCTTTCTTTTGTGATAGGGGTAAAAATGACTACATGTGATTTAGCCCTAAGCGTATATCACTATAGAATGAATGGATGGAGATGGGTGACAATTTAGCCTAAAGGGTATGTTACTACAAGATGAAAGGAGGGAGTGGCAATGTAACCTAAGGGTTATACCACTACAAGATGATAATGGATGTGGTGGTTTATCCTAAAGTGTATACCACTACTAGAGGAAATGATGGAGGTGGGTGATGATTTATCCTAAATCGTATGCCATTATCCTAATAATTTTTCATGGTGAGTGTAATTTCCATTTGATTGGTAAACCCTCGGTATTCGAGTATGGACCAAGGAACTAAAATACACCATAGGGTGGTGAGTGCAGCGTGTAGAATAATGTAGTGTATGTAGTAATGATAAATTAACTATAGGATAAGTAGAATGTATTAATGTGTGGTGTGAATAATGCAACGTAGGATGTGTAAAATGTGATAATATGTGTAGATAGAAATGTAATATGTAATGATAAAATGTAAAGCTAGACTCATATGTAATGTAACCTAGCGTAGTATGTAGAATGTATGTGGAAATGCATAATAGGACAATGTAGAGGTTATGCATGGATAGCCTAATAATGTATGTGGTGTGTAGGGTAAGGACTAGTAAAATGTAGAATGTAGGGATGAAATGTAAAACTAGACTCATAGGTAATGACGACTAGTATAATATAGAAAATGTATGATATGAAAACGCACAGTGTATAATGTGACAAAGTGCGTAGATATCGGAATGAATGTAATGCATAGGTGAGGACTAGTATAATGTATAATAAGTGTAGAATGAATGGTGTATGGCATGCAATGTATGGTGGAATGCAATGTATAATTCCTAAGGTGTAGTGTGTGGGGTTCAGTGTAATGGTAATCCCTCAACAATCAAGTGTGAACTGAAGCACAAGAGTGTGTCATCGGGTAATGATGGTGCTATGATACGTGATATGGTATGCTTATAGGAAAGGTCAAGTAAATGAGAATTATGAAAGGTGTGATGTAATACTATGTAACTATGTGGAAACATGAGGGGGAAAGTGTGTAATGTGATATGCCCCCTCGGCGGTGTGCCAAGGGACTATGTAAACTTGTCAAGAAGATTGTCATCCTCGAGATTGAAATCAAATGGATATGTAGTAGTAACTTGGTAGGATATAGTGGTGGGTTGATCATGTAATGAGTGATTGAGACATAAGTGATACATGCCCATAGCATATTCCTCATCAATGAATGGAGGGAGGGGCAGCCATGTGCGTACTAATGAGTGAGATTCTATGTATAACCTAGGAAAGATCTATTACAGATGATAGTACATCCAAAAGGCATAAGAAAAGATATGTTTGTATGATTTGGATCTAGGATGCCCCAATATAATCTAGCCAAGACTGTCCTAATGTGAGTGGCACATAGTAATAGGAGTATGTGTAAGAAAAACATCAAGATGAAAGACACGAAGTCCATAAGCAATTGTGACATGGACCAACCCATGGTATAAATGAGGGTGGTATGGTGGTGGACGAATATCGGTGATGGAAAAACCTAAGCGGGCTAAGTCGTGCATACATATGGTTTCAGGTGAAGTAGGATCTAATGGAATGTGCTCCTAGTATGAACCATGTATGAAGAGTGTGCAAGTGAATGGTGGATGGACATGCTGAATGAAGATGAAGATCAAAAAGCAAAGTGTCCATGGGAGGAACAAACAACCGATAAGGAATAATAGTTATAGTAGGAGGTGGTGGAGAAGGGACAACATCTAGTAAACAAATAGCTCCCTCAAGTGGTGGTAAATGAGGTGGGTCATCCATAGGTTGAGGCTCGTCTGTAGTATCAATGCGAGGGATAGGAAGACTAGTGTTAAGGTCATGGACATAATATTGGAATGGGTCACGGTCCCGAAATATAGTATACTCAATGCGTTCATGTAAGAAATTAACGCAATGATGGACCATAGAAGTGATGACTGCATGGCATGGAGCCATGGCCTACCCAACAAACAATTGTATGAGACGAGAAAATCTATAACAAAGAAAACTGTAGGGAGAGTTTTGGGACCAACAATAATGGGCAAGGTAACATGACCAAGACATGGATGAATGGTACCATTGTAAGAACACGGTGAAATAGAAGAAGGACTAATGTCATGAGTAGACAAACCTAAATCCTGAAGGAATGACATGGGGCACAAATTAAGCTCAGAACCATTATCAATTAGAGTGCATTTGACACCAACATTGTAAATGTGACACATAATATAGAGGGGTGGGTCATTGTCAAAGGGATGAATGTCAGCAGGAGGATTGGCCTTGAATGTTATATGTTGTGAGAATGCATCGACAAATGTGTTATACATGGAATCCGAGATGCATGTCAATAGAAACATTTGTAGTAGCAAAAAGGTGTTAAACATGATGAAGTAAATCAGGATGAGTAAGCAGATACTTGTTGATGGAGATACTCATGATGGCTAAATACAAATGCAAACCCTAGAAGGTGCTATGAAGAAACGTTGGGTTCACCAAAATGATTAACTAAAATTAAACTAAACTATAGGAAAGTATAACAATAGTTAATCTAATATAGGAGGACTAAAATGTTGTAAACTATGCTAAGACAATATGGAATGATTTTAAATAATTATATCAAATGAAATAAAACCCTAAAGTATGTAAAGATGTAAAAGGAAATCACTTAGCTGATTGTTGGAGACTGTCGCAAGTTGTCGCAGTGTCCGATTGTGGATTCCGGGAGTAGGGATTATCACTCGAAGTTTCGTAAAGGCGAGATCTATAAGATATAAGGAGAGCTGCGCAGTGCCCAGGAAGGTAATGGGACACCCCGAGGTGCCCTGGTCTGCGAATAGGTGCCCTAGTCTCTGTAAAATCTCATAATCTAATTTTGGCAGTGTGTCATAAGATACCCTGAAATATTCTCTTTCTATTACACTTTGGAGCTACCAAACCGCATCGGATGTATGAAATAATGCAAGATGAAGGAATGACCTACAAAAGACAAATAAGTATCAAAACCCTAAAAATAAAAGATGTAAAATGAATGGGTCGGACTGACCTCGATGCCACAATAGTGGGCTTACTAATCTGAGCATTGCACTACATTTCGGACCCAAATGTAGTTCTAGTGTGTGTGTGTGCATGTCGTGCCCTAGGTGATCTTATGCCAGTCACACTTTGTGAAGTAGCGAGCAATAATAACTATATAAAATGTACTAGCATGTGTGCATGGAATAGAATAGAATCTCTCCCCTATGTTGTGTGTGTTGATGCAGATCTCCTAGCCTTGATGCATGGAATTATGTGGATGCAAGTGATGTAATGGATGCAACTCTAGATGGAGTGATAATAGTAAGTGACATTAGGACCCTCATTATAGTCTCATAACTTTATATTTATAGGGTTCTCTTGCTCTAATTTTGTAATTAACCCCGACATGGCCGACTAGGAAAAAGATAAGGATGAAAAATGGCTAGAAAGAGCCCAAAAAGAGGTAGGAAAATAGAACAAGGATCGGGGTGCCCCAAGTGGGAAAAGGACACCTCAAGATAGGCATGGGCACCTCGGTTTAGGCTAAAATGAAGGGATAGTTACTGAAATAGGTGGGCATGTATATGAAAATATGTGGGAATGAAGAAATAAAAAGGTAAAATAAGATGGCCAAAAGGTGGGATTAATTAGTACTTTCTTCACTTGAGAACCTTCTAAATAGTAGTATGAGACCGGGATAAATAATGCCTAAAGTGCATGATTTTGTGACTATAGAAACCAAATGTGAAAATAATGTGAAATACTTCATACGAGGAATTGAGTGAAAAATTATGCATCCACAAAGGACGAGGATCAAAATAATTTTTCCCAAAGAAAAGGGCACAGAAATGGCCGAAAAGGCAAAATACAAAAAGTAATGATATAAAATTCCCTAAGGGGCAATAACTATGGCCACAAATTTGGAATTTGAGATAGAATGAGATGATAAGATGGCACCCTAGCAAAAGAGCACAAAACGGATAAGGAGACAAATAATGGTGCCCCAATAAAGGGGATGACAATGATCGAGGAGGAAAAATATAAGTAATGGTGCCCTAGAGGGAACACAAATATGGCCACAAAAGTGGACTTGAGATAAGACATGGATGATAAATATAATGTTGAAATAAAATGCCCCAAGAGGAAATAAATGAGGCCAAAAAGGTGGACTTTAAGAGAAAAATAGATGAGGCCTTAGAAAAGGACACAAAAAGGAGGGCAATCCAAAACAAGGGTTGTCAAGGCAAGTCAATGCCTACTAAGGCCGATCAATGGTGACCCAAGGGGGTCGACGGTGACTTGGTGTCGGTGGCTATATAAGCCCAACTATCGACCGAAAATGCTCATTTTGATGTGTGTGCAATCGATTTATCGAGAGAAAAGAGCTAAAAAATAAGATTGAGAGATGGATACTAGAGGAACAACCAAGAAATGCCAGAGGGTGCGAAGGATGGTGAGTAACAAAACCCACACTTGTGTTTTAATTTATTTTATGTTTTATTTTGTTTTTTTACACTTTTTGTAAAAATGGATGATGTTAGGGGTGGTTATTGCGACTCGGCAGGTCGATGTCGACTAGGCCCTAAGGTGTGTCGATTGACCCCTATACACATTGACCCGAATTCGAGTTAGAATTGACTAGGGCTAGATTGGATGATTGATTAATAAGTTGGATTTTGGATGAAGTTTAATGGTTAAAGGATCTAATGTTTGTCTCTTTCTTAGATGGTTTCAAGACAGAGAGACTTTGTATCTGAGAGATCAAGTCCCGGCATTGTTAGATAATATTAGGGGAGATGTGACTGAAGCCGAGTGGGATCACTTGGCAGCCATGAGGTTAGGAGGATTTAGACACTATCAGAGGATCCCACGAGATGTGGGATTAATGATTGCATTGGTGGAGAGATGGGATAGGTAGACAGGCACTTTTTGTTTAGGATGGGTGAGATGACCATCACCCTGGAGGATGTGTATCGCATCCTTAGATTTCCTATCCATGGGGATCAAATAGTTCCCATTACAAATGGATAGCATATTGGCAAAGATCTTGACATGGCTATTCGAGTGATGCGCCCCATATCGATTCTCTCCGGGGAATTTTCATATGAGTGAGGTACAAGGCGGAGCATACTATGGAGTCGCTTGATTTTCTTGGTCATGATGGTAATTTCATGTTATGCATTTCCTGACTCGGGAGGATCCAGTTTCCATAGGCTCTAGTAGGTGTGGTAGCAAATATTGTTGAGCACCAGACAATGTTTTCATTTGGCACTACTTTTCTAGTGTAGGTATATCATGAGCTAGTTATGTATAGAGTTGGGAGGAGATCAGGATTGGATGTAGGATTCTTGTTACATTTTTGGGCCTACGAGCATATTGTAGTTATCCGGCCATCAGGGCTTCCATGGGTCACTAGGGACTATATAGAGCTCGTAGTGGGGTTCTTGAGATGGAGATCTAATCAGAGATCATGGAGAGAGGGGAGATAGGGGTGTGGATTGGTATGTGGATAGGTTTATAGATCTAGATGGGGATCGGGTGAGATGGCAGCCATATCGAGACTTCCCTACATGGCCTAGAGGCAGATGCAAAGTTAGCTGGGATGAGGAGGATGAGATGGATATAGGGTAGATAGCTATAGATGATCAAGCTCATTTAGTTTGATAGAGTACGATGGCAGTTTAGATTTGTACATGGACAATTCCTAGGGATTCCATCTCATACAAGCAAGAGGAGATTGATAGAGAGTTGTCAATTCTTGACATGACAAATCCATTAGAGGAGGCAGTAGCACCTTGGGATTATGATGATGATGTAGGAGTTGGAGTGGGATTTTCTAATTGGATGACCATAACTTGGGTAGCTCGGGTTGTTGGGAGAGAGGAGATGAGGAGGAGGAGAAGATAGAGGAGATGGAGGTTGAGGTAGGGGCAATTCCAAGAGGCGGAGGAGAAAGGGATGGAGGAGAGCTGCTTGAGGTGGCACGACTTCAAGCCGAGCTAGATTATGATTGCATGTTTTACTTTGGATTTTATCATGATGATGAATGTATATGCATGGATAGTATGTTTTAATATATAATGTAAGATTTTTCAAAATAGATGTGAGGAACGATGGGTAGCATAAAGGGGATTTACATAAAGATGTTCTTATAATAAAACAAAAGAGATGTAAAAGATATATGTGGAAAGGTTTAAAATAAATGCAACTTAATGATGGTGACCTATGGGTATGAACGATGTTATGTAATATCGAGGAACACGTGAGAAAAATATGCCTCTAATCGCATTGGAGGTAAACAAGAGGAGGATCCAGGTAATGCAAGGCACATGCGACCAAAACATGATGTTAGCATATAGCCAACAATAGTTAGTTATACCAAAAATCGTGATAAAAACAAGGATGGAATGATCTCATAAATCTAAATTTGACATGACAAAGGGGCTTATGATGTAACGTGTACACGGTAAGAGGGTTCTCCATGAGTGGTTTCCCTAAATCTATGCCCCAACTCTGGGAAGGGGAAAGAGCAAATTGATCAATGCGGGAAGTTTGCTAGAAGAAAGTTGATCAATATGGGAAGCTTTCTTAAGATGCTAATAAAATAGAAGGTTGATTAATGTGGGAAGCCTTTGATGTCATAATACAAAAGAGTAGCCATCCTTCAAGGGTATGGTCTACTTTATACATATATGATATAGATGGCAAGAATGATATACATGATAGTCATCCTTCGAGGGATCAGTCTATTTATTTGATTTGATTTGATTTTATCTTTTTTTTATATCAACAATTATCCTTCGAGGGAGATGTTTTTTTTTAATATCTTTGATTTTGATAAGAGCATCCATAAATTTTGATTTTAACATAAGGAAGAGTTGGGAATAGCTACGTAGAATAATTAGGAGGGAACATTGAATGTACAAGAGACACCCGTGAGCCCTTTGTATGGTTTCAATAGGTAAACAAGAGGGTGATGGATGTAATGATCATGGAGTCCTTACCAAGAAGGGAGAATCTTCCATAAGGAAAATGCTATGGAAATAGCTGTGGTGCCCATATTTAAGGCCATGCCAAGGAAAGTGATGGTAGACCACATAGTTCCAAATCAATACAATGATAGATGGAAGAGGCTAATAATGGAAGGATGATCTCAAATATATGACTAAGAGCTCATTGGTAATGTGCTAACGATAGAATGGGCATAAGTGCAATGTGTTAAGAGGTTCCATTTCTAGTTTACCATCAAGGGAGGACAAACGATAGGCTCGACCCATACTTATGTGTGATAATGTATGGTCTAATCCAGTTGGGGGAAAACTTTCCACATTAGATCCTTTCTAAAGTAGTAATGTTCTGATTTGAGTCACATTCAAAAATAGGATGATAGCTTACGAAGGATGGGATATGATGAGATAGATGAACAAAGATAAAAGTATGTGTTACCCTTAAGGAAGTGAAAATATGTGTCCCTAATGAGACAAATATATGGTCCCCAAGAGAGGGATGAATATGACCACAACTGTGGGTTTGGATGAGAATGAATAGTCCCCCAAGAGAGAGACAAATATGTCCGCAACAGTGGACTTTGGGATGAGAATGAATGGTCCCCCAAGAGAGAGACAAATGTGGCCACAAAGGTGGAGTTTAGATGAAACCATGGTTCCTCCAAGGTAAGCATAGGCTACTGAGAGGTAGGCTTGGGATTGGATAAGATGGTAGATAGATCGAGTTACAAAAATCCAGATGAGATCGGATGGGTACGATAAGATAATGTCAAGGATGAAAAGGAATTAATCCAGAAACAAACCAATCCTAGAATGAATTACCCCAACATCAAGAAAGTTGTTTGATGGATAGGAAGATGAATAGATAGGAGAATGAGTCAATGTGGATAATATGTGTGGATGAGGAAGAAGATGTGAAAGGAGCAACAAACTAGGGAAGATGCTCCCCAATGAAAAGACTATGTCATAATGAGCAACTTAGATATGGATTAGTGCGTGGATGTTGAAGAAGATTGGATGGGATGTTTGGATTTAGATTGGATATATGGTTGGGGATCATGGGGATCATGGGCAAGGAAAACAATATCAATGAATAAGGGAGGACCCTCGAAGGACGTGGATGAGAAGAAGGAGATTAGATGGATGAATATGTAGGGATTGTATTGGTCATGGTATATGGAGAAAGAAGATTGTCTTGCATGAGAGATTTGCCATTCCTAATGAGATCATGGATGATGGTTTTGAGGGCCTTACAATGTTCAGTGTCATGACCCGGTGCGGTGATAAGTGCAAATGTGATGGGAGTTGAACCATGATGGCTTCTTACTTTGTGAATCAAAATCTTTGATAGGAGGAAGTGTGATGGTGGAAGTTTGAAGTAAATGTTGAAGGATCTTTGCATATGATTCAATCAAAGTTTTGGGAGATGCCTTGTCTTTATGATATTTCTTGGATTTAGGAAATGAAGTGGAGGCTAGAGATGATTTGGATGTTGAATGTGGAGTTGGATTATTTCGGGGTTTTGATATTTTGATTTTAGTTTTGATGATGATTGGTTCCCTAGAAGAAGAGGCATTGGATGCTTTTGGCTTGGGTTGATTGGTGGATTGAAATGTTTTTAGTGAAGGAGCTGATCCTACAAGGGAGTTAGACTATTTGGATTTGAATTGATCGATTGATAGTGATGAAGGACGTGGACCTAGAATAAACCGTTGTGGTACCAAAATAGATGAGGTAGATTTGGTCTTCATTGAAGGAATGTTTATCTTCTTATGGGGGCGCACAAGGGATTGTTGTGGAAGTACACCAAGGTTATTGGATTTGGATTACAAAGGACCACCCTTAGAAGGAATGATAATTATTTCAAGCAGAGGGTATGAAGATACAGGTGGAGGGAGTAGTCTTTGCATGATGAGGTCTAAAGAAGGAGAATATTGGTTTGATGAGGAAGTGTTTGATTGTGTAGACGAGATTGGAGGGTTGCTCAAAGTTTTTGCAAGTTGAAGTGCTTCTCCAAAAATTTTCAAATGATGAGAGTGATGTGCAAAATGATGTAGATGTGGTGACAATAGTTGATGTGGTAGGTGCGGTTGTGCTCTTTGAAAAAGTGCGAAAGGGGAACCAAGGTTGATTCTAAGGATGGTACAATAGGTAAGGGTGGAATGGATGTGGATAAAGTAGTAGGTGTGATCAAATCCAATGAATTGGATGTGATTGGGGATGAAGGTGTGGAATCAATGGGGGGTGTAGATTTGGGTAGAGAAAGAGGTGTTTGTATGATGTAGTTGATGAGGTCTATGTGTGTAAGTTTTATAGGTTTTGGATTGGTTGATGTGGAAACAGTTGGTTTTGGAGAGGAAACATTAACACCTTTAGTGTTTGTCTAAGGTGGAGGTTCTTGTTTCATAAATTTTTCAAGGGGTATTATTGATATGTTTACAAATTGAGAATATGTTATTAGTGTGGTAGGAGGTGTAGATGCGGAAATAGGTGATGTGGCCATGGGCAAGGATGTTGGGATGTGTGGTGAAGATGTCAAAGTAGACATGAGTAAAATTTATGATGTGGTAGATATAGGGTTAGCTAGGATGTTAGTTGATATAAGTGATGTAGTGATAGGTGTGCTTGATGTAGATATTGATAAGGGGTTAGATAAAATAGGTTGGGGCATGGTAGGTATAGTCAAAGTCGATGTAGATGTGTTAAAGGTAGGAATAGATGTAGATGTGGGGCAGATGGTAAAATCTAATGTGATGGGTGTGTTAGATGAGGGGGTAGATATTGAAGAAGTTGTAAGAACAATGTTTAAGGGAGGAATAGATGATGGGGTAGATGAGATAGGTGGAGATGAAGATACTTGATATACAATATTGATTGTAAAAGGATTGAATGTGTAAGATGTGGAAGGTGGAAGTTGATTTGTTGGTGGTGGATTAAGAAAGGGTTGTTTGAAGATGTTAAGGGGTGGAGATTGCATTGGTTGGGGGAATGTGTGATGTTGGGAAGTAGGAATACAATAAGATGGTTGGGATTGAATGGGAATACTTGATTGTTGAGGTATATGAGAAGTAGAAATGGGAGTGTTGGTAGATTGGAATGGTTGGATGGATGAAGTGGGGATAATATTGATGTGAGTGGTGGAATAGGATCCATGAATTGAGTAGATTGATATGATTGAGATATTTTGGAAGATCTACGAAATAAGAAGTCATACATGGGGCTAGAAGGAGGCCCGAGAGATGGAGGTGTAGTTGGCCTAGATGGATTAGGATGATGACATAAGAAAGGATTGGTCTCATGATAAGGGACATTGATGATCAGAGATTGGGTGCCCAAGGAACGGATGAGATAACGACCATGGGAGATGTTGGTTGAGATGAGATGACGAAACTATTCGAGGAAAAAAATTCTTCCATTTTTTTGGCTACCGAACGAGTAACTATGGGCATGAAACCAAAAACAAAGTTTATACTAAATAAATCAAGCAAGTCAAGCACAAATATTTTGTTTTTTGTTTTTGATTTATTAAGAAAGTGCAAAATAAAAAGGGAATGGATAACAAATGTGCCTAGGAAAATGAAATCTAGAGTTGGTTTCAGGTTATTATGGATAGGGAGTTCTCGATATACCCAAAGGTACGTGAGGCACGAGTGTGTATAGAGTTTCTAATGTGGCTAGAACAACACGGTGACTTTTGTTGGGTGATGAAATCCCAATTAGTCCACCTGTTAGGATGATGTTTTAAATGTGTGATTTAGATGCGTGAGTTTTTGTTGTGTGTGATAGAATGTGAGATGTGGAAAGTTAAACCTTTACTTAAGCTATGTGACAAAGAAAGATGCAAAAAGAAAGGTTCTTTTAAACCAAATCCAAATGTGAACTTTCGATGAGAACACACACAAGGAAGGGAAAATGTGATGCAAAAAGAGAAAATGAGACAAAAAGGAGAATACTTGTAGAATGTTTTTCCTTTTTATTTGAACTTTGAGAGAAGGGAAATCCAGTGACTAAACCTAACATGAGCAAGCAAAAAGTGAAGCCTTGTGCTGCAGTGTGTCCATGTAAAAGGAAGAAAAATAGAAAATAACAAAAATGCAAGGAATCACCTAAAGGGTGATCCCATCGAGCATGCTAGAATGTTGATCTAATTTTTTTGTTCCTTTTTAATTTAATGATCTAGTACTAAAGAAAACTAAATAACTCATAACATAAAGGGTTGATGGTACCTTGAATGTGTGATGGATGCAAGAAGATGGGCACAAATTGAATGATCTCATTGCAAGCTAGATGAACCTGCAAATAAAAATGACCAGAAAGGAGATGGATTAGATAATATATGTGGGGGCTACCCGATAAAGCGACTCAAGAAGTGTTACGTTCCTTTTTGCAGATCTCAACCCCTGTTTGATAAAAGAAAGTGATATAAATGATAAGTGATGGATAACATGCGTAAAACCGATATAAAAATAATCAAACCGATAGAAATAGATGGAAAAGCATTGATCTAAGTACTTATTTAAATGATTAAAATGCAAATTAAATTATACTGGTTGGGTCAACGGTGACCCAAATTGCACAGAGGTAGGTCGAAGGAAACCTAGGTGAGTGGATCTAAACAACAATGTAAATATGCAAACTTGTAGAGATCTGGATGCAAACCGGATGCAACAGAAGCCTGTAGATGCTGGAAGTGACCTACAGATGGGAATCTCAAGCAAAAACACTAGAAAATGGCGTAGAAAATAGAGGTTTAGGTAGATTGGTTAGCAAACAGGCCCGGGTTGATGGTGACCGAGGGTGGGGTGACGATTTGATGGGTGCGAGATAAACTTGTTTGTATACAATGAGAGAAGCATGATGATGGATCTCACAAACTTAAGCAAAGATAAAACAGAGATATGGGCTTTGGGGAAGGATGGAGAGACAAAAATTACACCGACAAAAGATTGGGTCGATGACAACTTGGCTGTGAAACACTATAGAAAGTAGAACAAGGAAAATGGATGGAATGTATGACTGTAAATAAATGAAGCTGGAAGAAAAGTTGATAATGGAGCTCGAGGGTTGTTGAAGATGATATGGTCTGTAAAACATTAGATGAAAACAAGGCAATGATAATATGATAATAGCTGAATAAAGCAACACAAGACAATGGTAATCTCACAAAGGATGCTCACGAGTTATGCAAGCATGTTGGAAGAAGGTCCAAGAGGTTTTTAATTGTTGAAGGGATGCTCTGGTTCAAAGATAGTTTCGTAGAATGCAAAAAAGCTAAGTGTTTTGTCGTGCATGTGTGTTTGTGTGTCATTTTTGGAAAGGGAAGAACTCAGTCTTATAGGATCGATAATGACTAGCCTAGGTCACTACCAACTATGAGGAAACTTTCCCTAGTGGGGTTGATTTTGTGATTTAGTTGGGATTTCAAGTTTTTAAGAATGGGAAAAGTGCTTTAAAGCTTATAGGCGGGAAGAGGTTATTTAGGGATGTGTCATGGGTAGTTAGGAGATAAAGATAGGTAGGATAAAATCTAGAAAAAGCATAGGGATGTAGATTTAAGATAAAAGCATCCTAAAAGGAAATTCCATTAGGGCTAGTGGATATTAATTAATTAATTAATAAGGATTAAAGGTGATGGGATAATAAATGGGAATTTAAATTAAATGAAAGGGGGATGAATTAAATAAAGGGGTCTAGTTAGGACCATGGAGAAATACACGCATGCGGAAAACAAGGGCGGGGATACCGAATTTTGGTGTCTACACCAATATCTTCCATGAATACGCAATCGAGTCCTGGTATGTTAGCCGTGTGAATTTATAAACAAAACCGCTAATAAGCCCCACAAATTTATAAGACAAGAAATTATTATGTAGACAACCAACAACCGTAAAATGTAATCGTGGAAGGCCCAGAGGTATCCAACATGAATAAGTAGTTAGAACCCGGTATGTTATTCATGTGTATTTTAAAACAAAACCATTTATAAGGCCCACAAATTTATAGGAAATGATACCAGCTAACTCTAGAAGACAAACCATTTTCAAATGAGGAATAACCAAATAACCTATTTCAAATGTTCATGGTGGCATCTAAATCTCCACAGTTTGTAGTTACCATTTCATAACTAACAGACATTAGTTTATATGTTTGTCATACAATAAAAGACAAAGTTTAAGGAAATCCATTTGTAAGTTACAATAACAATCTAAAATGAACTATAGAGCTTAGCGTACTTTTTACATCCACGTTCGATACAAGTAATGGTTAAATTAATAAACCATACTTTCATCAACGCCTCATTGATTCACAATTGCATACTTTCAACAAAGTCTTGATGATTCACCTGCATGAGACTACTTACATTGAGTTAACATTGGTTTGGCTTCAATGTCATCATAAACATAACTACACAAAGCTTGATCCCGCTTGTGGGTATGTAAAGCAACACTTGGCTAGCCTCATCAAAGGTTGACCAACAAAGTGTAGTTCAGCCAATGATGGCATAGCCTAGCGATCGCTAATCCTCGTCAATAGCTAAAGACTATTTTCTGCGAAAGGGTGGTTCAACAAATATAAGTGTAGCCTAGCGGATGCTAAAATTCAATCACAAGACAAAGAATAATTGATATTGTACTTACCATATTACCACAGAAACCACTATGCTTTTTCAATTAAGCTTTCATTTTCCATAGCATGAAATTGATTATGAATTGATTAATGTTTATTTCAAATACATCTTGCATCAAAATAATGAGCAATGAGCCAATGCAAGCCCAATCAGAATTGCAAGCTCAATCGGTAAATGGTACCCTCCTAAAGTGTTGATATTGAAATTACCATATTACCACGGAGACCACTCTACTTTTTCAATTATGCTTTCATTTTCCATAGCAAGAAATAGACTATGAATTGATGATTTTTATTTGAAATAGATCTTGTATCAACGGATCCAGATGGCGGGTAAAGGTGGTGTAATCGAAGCCGTAATCTCAATTGGTAACTGGTAGTCATAAGCTAAAATGTTGTTTATTTTAATTGGTTATAATTGATATGTGGTCGATTAAATAAAATTTATTTACTTCCCTACAATTAACCACAAGATTTATTTACTTATTTTATATATGGAGGGCTTGTTATATGAGAAAACAAACATACAATAGGAAGATGTCATTCAAGCTCGGAATGGATGTTATCAACTTGTAAGGTGGCCTATCAGAATTTATAAAATTATTATCACCAAAATGTGAAGTGGGATTCTAGTTCGACAATCTCACTTCTATTGATGTTAAAAAGATGTCAAAGGGCTTCAATAAAAAAATATCAACTATATTGAATCCAATACTCACTTAGGGAAAGGAACATTGCAATATAGTTGATAGAATTGCAATAAGAGATCTAGAAAAGGTTTGGAGTAGAAATGATTTTTCCTTCAGTTCTAAAAACACTTTGTGTATTACATTAGGTGCAAAGGGAAACCCTCTTGAAAATTTTATGGTTGGGATGAAAAGAGATGACAAGATTGTACAAAATATAAGTGGTTGATGACCAATTTGTACAAAACATATCACAAATAGTGTCTCTAGAGATTGAATGTCATAGAGGGCATCAAATATTTGGAGCAAGAAAATGCTAAATAACTATTTATCATTTCAAAATGTTATTATGATGGTACTGCTTAACATTGTAAAGAATATATACATTCATATGTTATTATGAAGGTATTACTTTATTTTTGTATGTTGAGATTGTACAAATATAAGTTGGGAGTATTTATATTTTCATTGATTATAAGTTGAGAGTATGAATGTATAACTTGTGTGCGTGAATTATCGAAAAAATTTTATTGTAATAAAAAATTGAGCAATTTTTATTAATCGAATATGTATTCCTAAATTAATTATGAGCATGCTTGAATACTATATTTTTCTTCAAAAATTAAAAATGTATACCATAGTCAAACGAAATGAAATAACTACAATAAGGTTTGTAAAGATTCATCACCTTGAAACATTACATTCAATTCAAAAATGTTCTGAAAAAAAAATTCCTAGTATAATAAGAAATTGTAACAAAAAATTGAGCAGTTATTATTAATCGAATATGTATTCCTAAATTAATTATGAGCATACTTGAATACTATATTTTGCTTCCAAAATTAAAAATTTATATCACAATCAAACAAAATGAAATAACTACAATAAGGTTTGTAAAGATTCGTCACCCTAAAACATTACATTCGATTCAAAAATTTTCTACCAAAAACTTTCCTAGTAGAATAAGAAATGAGGAACGCCCTTTGATTTTTTACCTAATTCACCACCCACAACCATTTGATTTTTGATATAACAATAACAAAAGGGACGTGTTTTTATTTTTGGATTAATTCACTACCCTCAACCATTTGATTTTGTATTTTTCTTCAACTTTGCAGATAAGAACACATGCAACATGAAACTAATAATATTTGATATAAATGATGTTTTGCACGCGTCATCCACGAGGCTGATTCATTACACAAGAAGTCAAAAATCTTTACAACATTGAGGTCAAAACAAAAATTTATTTTCTCAGGCCAAATGTGAAAGAGTTCTAGAAACATTGCAAAAAAATTAAAATAACAATATGGACATCGGTGAGAAATTCAAATGTTGATGACATGATGCCTTCATTCCTTGAAACATTGGCTTAGAGGTTGGAAGCTTCTAGTTAATATTCACATAAGAAGATTTTTTCAAGTCCAAACACACCAATTATGAAGGTTCTGGGAATCCCAAAAGATGTCTCAAGAATATTAACTCTGTCTGGCGATAGTTTAATGCATCTTACCATTGTAAAAATAAAGTGTTTATAGATTAATATTTTTAAAAAAGTTCAATGATGTGGGGAACTACATAGTGGTTAAAACATTTAATATAGATTCTAATTTAGAAGACAACTACTTTTTAGATGAATTGTGGCCTTTATTATAACCATTGAAGGACGTAGAAGATGTTTGGGATATTATTAGATCAAAAACCCAATTATAGGGAGCTTTTTTTATATTTACTATGATTTCTATTGTTAATTTGGGATCCCATCTTCGGGAATAGTGTTACAATAAAATTCAAACAATTCTTAAAATATTCTACTACAATTCTATCTTTAGTAAAACAATTTAAATTTATTTCATATCTATAATTGAATACAAAAATATATCTGGGATGGTTTTACGATTAATTTTAATTAATTTCATATCCATATTTAAATATGAAAATATATGGAATGGTTTTTATAGTTAATTTGATATCCATATTTAAATATATTTGGAATGGTTTTCATTAATTACATTCTCCTAGTCTGAATAGTCACCCTCTGCTAATTTATTCATAATATCTTGATAATTCTCTGGTTACGTTGAGGTTTAATCACATCATACTAAATGAACATGGAAGTGTCATGAGAACGTTAGGCCATAAGGTGTTTTAATTATTAAAATTTGTGTAGTTTAATCTTGAAGACATTTTAAAACTGATAATAACCTTATTCTAAAGCATAAATAATGTCTTACGGCCCATTATCCCGTATAAAATATAAACATGTTACTGTTTAGTCCAAATCATAAATAATGCCTAGCGCCTTAAATTTAACCCATATAACTTGATTCCAATATTTGAATTTTTAGATTCCAATATTTTGATTTTGATTCCAATATATGGGATTTTAGAGTGTAGTAAATTCCAATATATGTGATTTTGGATTCCAATATATGTGGTTTTGGATTCCAATATATGTGATTTTGGATTCCAATATATGCGATTTTGGATTCCAATATGTGTGATTTTGGAGTACATATAATTCCAATATTTAAAATTTTGGAATCCAAAACTAGTAATATTGGATTCCAATATTTCCTATATTTTTAGTTGCTCGGACTAGAATAAGTCTAGATTTAGTGAAATAAGTGTTCTTTCATTGCTAGTGTACATGTACATGCATAAATTAAGATTTATATGTTAGGAAGGGGTGCTTAGAGAATGTGTTGTTGGGTGGTGTGGCGGTGTTTTTTTATTTATAGTATAAGATGTGCATATTATTTATGGAAATCATGCATAAAATTATAAGGGGTAGTTTATTTGCTTACATAAGTTGTGTATGGAGGCGCGCATTGTTGAAGGAGTTCTTCTATTTCTAGGCAAGTGTGGGCATGTCCATTTTCTTGTAGGTATTTTTAGTAGTCATAGGAGAATGTTGGGAAAATCCGTAGGTCTTCAAGAGCATGTACACGAGGATAGGGTTGTGAAAGTTAGGAATTGGAGATCCATGTGCCCTATATCAATGGTTGCCTTGTCGTCGGCCAGTCCCTGTGCTTTGTGAATCGTTAGTTCCCATGCCATTTTTAGAGGCACCTATCATCTTGTGTCATCTTTGGTTATTGCTGGAATTGGCATATGTGTCGGTGTACGGTGTCCCATGGTGGCCTGTATAGGTTTTGAAACTCAGCTACATATAATGGCAAAGTTGGGGGTTGCAACATGGGGCATACATTATAGCAATGACCTGGCCCCGAGCACCATTGACAAGGCCGACTTGAACCCATAGATTTGTAGTAAGCATGGCTTCTTCACCCTCACAAATGAGAAGTGTACTTTCAAGTTGCATGTTGGTTGTCCTATTTTTTTGGTGCAGTGGTTTTATTTAGCTTTACTTAGTGCAACTAGCATGTTAAGGGCCTGCATTTTATGCTTGTTAAGTGGTCAACACATTGGTAGAGTATAAGTGTGTTGCATATTTAAAAGACTCTTGATTTGTAGGGGAGATGCATGTAGGATTTCTATACATTAGTAGGTTCCACTCTTCTTTTGTGGAAATTGTATTTTTGATATTGAGTAGGATGTTTTTAAAAAGCGAGCTAAGTGGTGTTAATGCCTTGTTGCCAAAAGTTAATTCTTAAAGTTACTATGGTTGTGAATTGTAACCATAACATGTGCCCATAGGTGCCAACAATGTATAAGGGAGTATCTTTAATTGGAGGTAGTTGTGCTAGGTCACCAACAAGTATGACTAAGTGGCCCCTAAACAACTTACGTTTGCAATCTGGGAAATCCTCTTGTATCCAATTGTTTATATGGCTTATAGCCTCTTATAGTAGCTTTGGCCCAAAAATCTCATCTCATTAATTAGAATGTACTCCACATTACGCCGGTTGTCTGAAAAGTAGAAAGTGCTTGCCCTCAAAGGGGTGTGACTTCTAATATGGGGATGTGAAGAGTGGAATGTATTGTGGTGGCATTAATGTTGATTGTTGCAATACCCATTAGGGCTAAAAGAAGCAATTGTCTTGAATGTGAATTGGGTTACACATGGAGTGAATCTATAATCTGTCGTATTAAGTATGATTTCTCGAGTGTCGGTTGTTCCTTGGATTATCATGTAAAGGGGTGTAATGCTAGGGCTTATAGATGCATGTGTTGTGATTATTCGAAGAGCCTCGGGTTGCTCTGTTGATAAGGTATAGCCTTCTTTAGAAGATAGAAGCATGGGGGCACCAATTGTGGTGGTGATATGTGTAGTTTCTTTGAAATTTGGGGCTACTTCATGTAAGTGGTTTCAGTTGAAGTTTTTAGTGAGTTGTGGCTATGATCAAAGTCATGCTTGCCAAGAAGTTCTAAATCGCGATGTTAAGGGTCCTTTTAGGTGTAAGCGGGAAAAAGTTCCGCTCGGACCATTTGTGTTAATCCTGCTCACGCATGTCTTCTTCAAAGTTAGTTGTATCGATTTGTATGTGGTAGCGTGCATTGCACTTTCTATATGCCAAGGTTGATATGTTGGTAAGAATGTACCCTAACTTTGGTTTAGTGTTTCTTTGCATATGCCTATGCCAGCTGCAATATCATGGAATGGTTTGTATAGCAAGAGTTTTGTAAAGCAAACAGGCCTCATATAATGTTGATCTAATAACAAGGGTGATTGCAATGTGAGGAAACACTCCAACAATTGTTGGTTTCATTATTTCTTTCCATTGATATATGTTTCGTCGCTTATCATATGACCATGACCTTGTTGATTCTATTAAGTTGTGGGAATCTAAGGGGTGGGTCTTTTCATATATGCATCAATAAATGTTGATGCGGCTCCTCGTAGTGGTTGGGTTTGTGAGATCTCGTCTATAGATTTTTCCCCTACGATTAGGGTTACAAAAGTTTAGCTACATACTAATAGTGGTAGTTTTAGTAGCATATGACATGTTTCATGTGCACCAATATCTCGATCAACAATTGTTTTGTAAAGTAGTTTGTTGTATACAATGCTAACAACTTTTCGGTTGTTGTATTATCTGTTATCCTTACTAACATGCGATGGTATGTTTATGATTTTTTCTTTGCCTTATATGCATATTTTGTTTTATATTTCATAGCGGCGAAGTGTGAAACTATTGTTTAACAATCAATATTGGCTCGTCATGAAGTTGTTAGCATAGTTTTGTTGTGAATATTTATCTTGTTATCATTATGATATGGATTATACATTGGTTGTCCATGTATGTTCGGGCATGATATGGAGATGGATTGAATAAGCCATAGACATTTGTATCTACATTGTAGTTATGTGCCTTTTTCTGTAGGCATGTATATGTAATGTGTTTAGTATGGCGTTATACATGGTTAGCCACAGCTTCATAATTTGTTTCGACATTAGTGGCTAGTATTCCTAGAGAAAACAGTAAGCATGGATCATCAATTTTTGTGCGAGGCATATGAAAAGTAGTGGAAAAGTTTGGCGTAGGGTTCCATATTGTGACAAAGCTATCAAATTAGGATTTAGCAATGGTGATAGTGTGATGATTGTTCAAGTCTAATGTTTCCATGTTGGGGCTATTATGTAGCCATGAATGTGAGTCAATCCTCTCGTGTTTTCATTCGAATCGGTGAAGCATAGTAGGTTAGCATAAAAATATGTATTATGGTGGGTTTTAGTAAAAAAACTATTTCAAATTTATGATGTACATAGATTTACATGTACCAGAAATATTTTGCATGTAATTGTTTTTCCAAGATTTCTTCTCATAATACAAAGAATCTCGCCACCATGTACATGGTTGTCACACGCGGGTACACTGTTATGTTATGGATTCTCCATTCATGTGCAATGGTAGGTCTGTAAGACATTGGTCGGAGGCATGATTTGATGCAAATCGGGCCATCTACTATCAGTAACACTTAGCCTAAAGAACAATGTTAGTCAACCTAATTTGGGTGATTATGTTAGAGAGTTCGTTTTTACATTGTGAACAAAAATATCTTGTACCTCTAAGGTTAGAACAAAACCACATGAGTTGATTTGTTATTTTCTCATTTGGGAGGTTCTGTAATAAAGTGCGGAGGTCTGGAATAGTTGTAGGTGAATTGTCTTGATAATGTTTTTTTGCAAAAATAGATGACATGGCCCGGATTTTATAACACATCATAAGGTTCAAAAGAAAATAGTGGAACCGAGGGTGGCTGCCAAATTGGTTGTCATAATACTGCATTAGGTGCAGAGCATATTCATGCATTTGGACCTTGGTGTGCCGAGGTTGGCAAAACATAACCACACCCGATGGGAAGAGGGATGGAAAGGCCATAGAAAATAGACCCTCTGTTGAATATTCATTTATGGGGTTAGAATGTATTTGAGGCTAGTCAACTAAGGATGGGGTGTTTTGAGTTTTTCTTTGCAAATATATCTTAATCTCCTCAACCACCATTCCATTTGATGGAATAGATGCAACAAATGAAGACAAAATGATTGTTGTGTGGCGTATCATGGTTGGTTCAATTATATCTATTTGAGGAGACGGTATGAGTGTGGCAAGTGAGTTGTCATATATGAAGGGTAGGATATCAGAGATATATGTGGGAATAATGGGTAACCTTGTAAGGGAACCTTCATCTATGATAATATCTATGTAGTATGGATCATTCTCGTATTTTGTATGCAAGTGCATCATGGATGTGCTCCTACTCATAAATCATTCATATGTTGTCTTCTACTCCTAGCCTTTTAAGTATTAAGGTATATAGGTCATGTGGTTGGCATGGTAAAAAGTGCAATATGGATGAAATGTCTTGGGGAAGCTTATGATATTCCCATTATACATGTATTAGCCCCATGAGCATGAGTGACCTATAGCTAGCGGTGTAACTCTCGCAATAAGCATTTCCTCAACCTATGTTAAGATGGCAAGTTCATTGGGTTGAGGCATAGGATCTATATTGTTCCATAAAGAGAAGCGGTGGCCCTTTGTCTCGTGGTGTAGACACAAAGTATATGCACTTGGGTATATTTCTAGATCCTAAAACATACTAATGAATACATTATTCCTAAACAAGAAAACTAGTGGTTGACAACTCCTTCTGTCCTTTTGGTTGCTTTATCTATTACACTTTACTAGTTTTACACATCTTACAGATCTATCAACACTTCACTAATTTACCTTTTGATGGCCTTAGACACTAGCACCCGATTAGGATAGAAGTTCCCGGTGCTCCTATCCCTCCTAGTGCTCATGTCCCTCCCAGGTGCTCTTAGTTACTTCTTCTAAATAAGGGGTCAAGCACTATAAACATTATCTATCACCACTTAAGCTTGTAAAAAGGCACAGAAGCATTACAAATCATACATCTAGCACATTCATACAAGGGACAAGGGCTGCATTGATTTGCTTTCACTGCATAGGAGGGGAGTTCATTTTATTCCATCACACACATTTTGCATACTTGTGACTAATCTAGATCAGGCCCACTATCATCATGCAAATTTCATAAGGGAAACCTAGGGCACATGATGAAATACGCACACACAAAGAACTACATGGAGCTTGAGATGTAGTGTAGCACTTGGTCATAATTTCACTCTTTGGGTGACTGTCGAGGTCATTCTAACTCCACATTCTCGCATCTTTTTATTAGATTTATTGTGGTTTGTAGGCATGTGTAGCTATTATTTGTTTTGTAAGCTACAATTGCAATCGATGATCTAACAACAAAACTAGAGTGACAAAGAGCGAGTAGCAATGAAGACCTTCGACCTAGGATAGACCATCTTCCAAGCATCTAAGCAACCATACGTGCCCAAATTAGTCATTAGTGCCTAGGGTGCTCTTGTCCTCATGCAGCACTTTTGTCCTATACATTCCTAGGGTTTTGAACCCTCATCGATCCTTTACAATGATGTTTCTATTTTTTCTAGTAAATACACAATCTTGATCATTCCTAGGTTACACATAATCAACTAAGTCATCATTCCTCTCTCATTTGCTTAGGGTTTTTACATTGTTGAATTCTTATTTTTAGATAGACAAACACTTCGACTGAGCTATGAACCAAAGGGTTGATGGGACCCCACCCTATAATTAGTAAAGGATAACGGCGTGAAGGAACAACAAAAATAATAGTCCCCAAAGACTAGGGGCCAAAACAAAGTGAAGGCCAAATGAGGATGATAACCTCAAGGCCAATAAAAATCCACAACAAAAATAAGGAAAGAAGAACAGAGACGATAAATCAGTCAAATATTTTGAGAATCTTTACCTCCTTCTTCACTTGGGACAGATCCGGGAATTTGCAGCCGAGAAACCGATCACAGAGTCGGAGAAACACCACCATTTTTAGGAAAGAAAAATCCAAACCCGCTGAGGCATGTAATTCCACCACTCCCTCCAAAAGATGCAAAGGAACCACAAAACGGAAGCTCCATGAGAACGAAAAAATCAATGAATGGATTCTGTGAATTGAAGAAGGAAATGATTCTTACGCTCCATCTCAACACAAACCCTTCTATCCACCTAAAGAGGGGATGGAGAGGGGTCGACTGCCGAAAACTAGTAGGAAGGTAAACATTAGCCACCACTTCATCCAAACCCACATGGTAACGTGGAAAGATGAAGTGTTTCGCAACCGCTATAGCTACAACCTTGTCAACACACAAAAGGAGGTAATTTGACATGAAGACTCAGCAATCTCCGAGTAATCTCGTGCCCTCCCTGAGCTCTGCAAAAACTCTATGCACATAACCTTTTCATCCGTGTTCTGAATTGAAGATGAACCTATATGAAATATGTGCCATAGTTGGGTAGAGGAAGCTGTAGTAAAAAGGTCATTTCGGGTTTCTCATCTTGTAGAGGAACGAAAGGGAGAGAAGGAGATGCCATGAACAAAGGGAAAGGAGGTAGAATATAGGAAAGGACTGAATAACATAAATAAGAATGACATAATACCCTTCCGCATTAAATGCCCTCGGACACGTGTGAGGGATTCTTTTGCAATCATGAGAAGGGTGGCATCAAGAAACACCCAAACATCAACTTTATTATGAATGATGGCCTCTTCTTGTTGATAAACCCCAAAATTTGCTAAGGCATCCACAACTTGATTATTTTCATGATAAACATGGTGGATAGACCATTCATCAAGGAAGGAAAGCCAGTGAATGATTTGATTAATGAAAATATTAAGAAACCAAGCCACCGCCTTACCCTTGCAAATGGAAAGAATGATAACTTGTGAGTCCCCTTCGATGCAAAGCTTAGAACAACCACTGTTCATGGCTAACTTAATACCATGCAGCAATGCTTGTGCCTCATATGCATTATTATAACCAGGGGCAACCGAAAGGATCCAACTTTGATAATCATGCCCCTCTTGTCACGAATAATACATCCTACCCTCGAAAGATCGGGATTCCCTTTGGAAGAACCGTCGAAATTGAGTTTGCAGAACACAGGGGGTGAATGTCAATGAGTCTTCTAACACAACACCAATTTAGCGACTTTAGAAGTACATTTAGAAAAAATGGCCACATGAGAAGGGAGATGAATGAGGGACCAGCACACCAGTTGCCACTTTCCCCGCTGGAAAAATTGTGATGTCTTTATAGTGTGCACCTTGACATTTTTGAAATGGCCACCTCTAGCTTGATGAGAACACCATAAAAGGAGGAATATTTTTGGAAAAGATGCGAAAATTGTGTTCCCACCAAATATTCTAGAGAATAAGAATGGGACCTCAAAGCCAAACATATCCAAGAACAGAATTGTAACCGAGTTTTCGCCAAGAGGAGATGGTGGAGACTAAAGATTCGCCAAGGGCCCATGCTAAATGGGGCTTATCATAGAGCCAGTACCAACAATGAGAACAAAAGGGATAGTGAAGGAGGATAAGATTGTTATCCATTCCGCTGCAGTAGCACATGATGCACCAAGTGGGACCGACAAGCCCCCACTTTTTCCTTCTCATTTGGGTCAAAAATTTCCCCTTGAAAGCTAGCCAACTGAAAGTGCCAACTTTCAAAAGATAAGCGGAGTTCCAACAATCCATCCAAGAAGGATGATGAGATTCACCTCGGGTGAACATCTGATAACCAAAAGAAATTGAGTAATTCCCACTTTTAGAACCAGTCCAAATGATACGATCCTCCTCCAGGAGACAAGCGGCACAACGTTTATCTAATTCAAATTTATATAGTAACTTAAGCGTGGTAAGAAGCCAAGAGATGTCAAGATCATTCCACACCAAGATGGGAACTTTTTCGCTAGCCTAGGAACCATAATCGTGGACTTTATATCCCCATAATATTTTAGTAAATCCCCTAACCGGTTGGAGTTCGAGGATCTCTTCTAATGGAGCATGGTCAATCCACGAATATGCCCTTAAGTCAGCAATGGTGTTGTTTCCAATGTGCTAAGAAAAATGATTGGCAAAGATCAAGCGACAAGAGGCTAAGAAGTTCCACATATGTGACCCTTTAGCAAATGTTGAATTCTTATTGCTTGTGCACTCTGTACTTAATTATCATAATATCATTTGTTACAGAACTTGCTCTAAAATAATATTTAATTCAAATTATATTAAATTATTTGGTGAACCCCAACTCATGATCAACCACTCGGATCCTTATTCAAACACTAGATCTTAATCTTGCATATTACCTCCATCTTTCTGGTCACCCTAGATACCCATGGATCCATCCATTTTTGCCAACGTGAGGGTTTTAGATAATGATCTACCCCTTTATATTCAAGTTTGCATCCATAATATAAGGGTTAAATGAGCTTTAGTTGATAATGGATCCGGTCTTAACATTTGTAATCTATCATTTCTTCAAAGAAATTGGCCTTTCCAAAGCCTCCTTAACTCCCTCATCTATTTGTATTTGTGGATTTGATAATATTCCTAAAAGGATATTAGGTACAATCACACTTCCCATTATTGTTGGGCCATGCACTTTGCCCATCCCATGCCATGTAATGCCTAATAATCTTAATTATAATATTCTTCTCGGATGGCCTTGGATCCATTCCATGCATGCGATCCCTTTAACCCTTCATGTGTGTATTAAATTCCTATACTAGGGTGTGGTCTATGAGGCCTTAGCAGATCCCTCCCCATTTTCCTTTTACAACATTATTGATCATTCACCTGAAGCCCCTACTTCTACCACATCTCCTCCTAATTTCATAAAGTATGGTCCTGGGTATCAATATATGCTTCGTTATGGTTTCACTAGCACCAGATTATGCAACAATGAAAAGAGAGTCAGGGCCTCCTTCTATCCCCACAAAATCCACCAAACTCGGCATCAAATATCTCCCTTTGTTGGCTCCGCTTATTCATGTCATACCTTCTCCCGAGGTTAACACTACTTCACATACTCATAATCTTCCTTACCCCAAGCTTATTAGTGATCCCGCTTCTCCCACTTAGCCTGAATTGGATACATTCCTTATTGATGATGCTCTATTATAATACATGGGAACTTACCATCACAAAAGCATTTACCCCTTACCATCACAAAAATCATTTTCCATTTGTTCTCAATGCTACAACTTACTTTGGTGAATCTAAACCCCTTAACACCGATATCGATACTCCTGATACATTTCAACATATGCCACCATGGCATGGTCTCTCTCGCATCATCAGATAGATATGCATCACTCGCACACTTGGGGGCATCACACTTTCTTCCCCCCTCCATCAATATTGCTTGTCTCTATCATTTACTCATAGCTTATTTGTTATACTTCATGCTCTGTGCTTCACAGTAGATATTTCCTAGCATCTAAAATCAATCATATACAATACCTTTTCCATCCGATGATGCACTCTTGTTCTACAGTTCATACTTGAATGTTGAGGGTGCAATTCCTAAATTACCCTCGCGTCACATAAATCCATTGGGGAGAAACACAACTCCCATCATCGCACATCTTGCATATCGCAACACACCATCACATTCACACAACATCTGCACATCTTAGTTGTATTTACTCTTGTTAGCTTATACTATTTACATGTTGCACTTTGTTTCCTATGCTAGCCGAATTCTTAGTATGTCATTATCTTTTGCTATACACACATGCACGTTCATGTGGTATCTTGAGGTGAATACAAGACTTTTACATATTATTACACAATGCATGATGCTCAACATTGCTCTTTACCAGTCTTGTTGAGGCTCTTGGGGGTGTCTACTTTTGATACTCTCATATTACACATCAAAAGTCTTATTATTATAGTATTTACTACTTCTTGTCACTATCACTTACCTTTCACTGATCTATACATGCTTTAACATAATTTTTATCTTTCTATCGGGCTAATGGGTGCTTCAAGTGTCACATTTGTTGTCTTGCAAAATACTTTACAACCATGGTTATATGTTACTTCTTGTTTGCTATTGTTTGCCATTGTTTGCGGGCTATGCCCTATGTATTTCTTGATCATTGTTTTCTTATGGCCGCTTCAGCCCTGATTGTCTTGTGACATTATGAGTGATGTATCCTATATGTAACCCACTTTTTACATACCTCTTGTCTTCATAGTTACTTGTTACACTATATTCTATTACATCCTAGCTCTTTTACACTAACACTTGTTTGTTAGTCTATCTTGTTTGCATGTGCCTTGGTTTCTACCATGCACATCCCCTACCCCTGTAGGTATCCAATATATGATATGCATATTAGTTTTAGGTCCTCTCATTTGGGATGCCTCCTCTTACATTCGTCACATGCACCCCAAACGAGGGGGACAACTATTGGGTGAACAAATCACCCTTCCAAAGCAAAGATAGAGCTTTAACAACACATCATAGTACATAATTGGAAAAGGCACATGGTTACAAAGTGGTCTAGAATCAAACTTGGATAAAAACATAGAGCTCGGAAACTAGTGCCTAGTATCAGACAAAAATGGTTGGCGCTTGTGTCCCACCTAGGTGTTTATGTCTTAGGGAAAAATCAAATAGTTTCTCGATACAACACAATTCCCAACATTTTCCAGTATGGATCTATAGAATCATAAACATAGCTTCAATTATATAATTAATTCATTTGGTTATAATTCAGTTACAATCTGGTTACATTTTGACTACAATTCAATTACAAATCGCTTATAAATCGGGATGTGTTAATCTATAGTGGCACTTATCATTTGAGAAATGTCATGGAAGGATAGAAAATAGACCTCTCTCCCCAACACTCTTCTCTTGGCATGAGATCGCCCAAAAAACTCATCCTTGGCATGAGATCACCCAAAAACCTCACTCTTTAGTGTGAGATCACCCAAAAACTCACTCCTTGGCGTGAGATCACCCAAAAACCTCACTCTTGCGTGAGATCACCCAAAAACTCATCCTTGGCATGAGATCACCCAAAACCTCACTCTTAGCGTGAGATCACCCAAAAACCTCATCCTTGGTGGCAGGACACTCAAATCTATGGCTCGATGCTTTCTTGGTTGGGAATTGATCACTCCTAACCCCATCCGAAAACATCTCCAAGACAAACATGACAACTTTCTATCCTATACTCTCTCATACATCAGGTGCACTCTTTCCTTAACTATTACTTTCTACTACTTTTACATACTTATACATACGTTACTATGATTTTTCACATACGAGACTTTGACTACTCTTTTGCTCTTCTTTTGCAGTTCTTTCTTACAATGCAATGCAAGAAGCAATTCAAATCAATAAGAACAAGCTCCTATAGCATGCTATCTGCATATATAATTCACCCCTAGGGTCTACCTCCCTATCCTAGTTGCCACACTTCACATTATGATCACTTCATGCTTCACATGGCTACTTGTCCACTCGGCATGCTATCGGCTACACTCCTCTTTGGTTTACAAGGTACGCATCTTCTATCTACTTTATGCTATCGAGTATTCACTCAACAATATAAAGTGGGGGCAAATGTAAACACAAAATCTATGCACTTGGGTACATTTCTAGGTCTTAAATCATACTAGTGTATACATGATTCCTAAGTAAGATCCTTTTGGCCTTTTGGTTTCTTTATCTCTTTGCACTTTACCGGCTTTACACATCTTATAGTTTTGCTTAAAAACTTGGTGATTTACCTTTTGATGGCCTCGAGACACTAAAGCACCATGTTAGGACGAAGCATCCAGGCACTCATGTCCCTCATAGGTGCTCATGTCCATCTCTTTCTTCGTCTTACTCTTTCGGGTCCTTTTTGCTTCTTGGGCACCTTTTAACACTTTGTGTCCGCCTTTCAGTTGTCAATTATGGAATTCAAACAAAGGAATCATATATATACTTAGATACTTCTTCTAAACAAGGGGTCAAGCATTATAAGCATTATTTATCACCACCTAAGCTTGCACAAAGGCACAAGAGCACTACAAATCATACATCTATATCATATAAGGGACAAAGGTTGCATTGATCTACATACACTCTGTATAAGAGGGAATTCATTCCATTCCATCACACACATTTTGCATACTTGGGACGAATCTAGATCTAGCCCGCTATCATCGTGCAACTTGTACAAGGGAAACCTAGGGCACAAGACATGGATACACACACACACACAAAGAACTACATGGAGTCTAAGATGTAGTATAATGCTTGGTCGTATGGGTGACCATCGGTCATCGACTCCACATTTTGCATCTTTTTTTATTAGATTTGATGTGGTTTTTGGGCATGCGCAACTAGTATTTACTTTTCATGTTACATGTGCGATCGATGATCTAACAAAGTGCAAAATCAGAGCGATAAAGAGTGAGTAGTAACAAAGACCTTTCGACCCGTAAAAGACCAGATTTTGAGCATTTGAGCAAACATAGGCACCCAAATCAATCATTAGTGTCCGGGGTGCCCCTGCCTTACAAGCGCTTGTCATGTACATTCCTAGGGTTTTGAACCCTCATCGAGCCTTTACGATGTTTTTTTCTAGCATGTTCCAACAAATACACAATCCGATCATTCTCAAAGTTGCACAAAATAACTTAAGTCATCATCCCTCTCTCATTTGCTTAGGTTTTTACATTGTTGAATGCTTATTGCTTGTGCGCTAATGTACTTAAATATCATAATATCATTTTACTGAGTAAGTTACTATAAAATTAGATTAAATCACATGGGTACACCCATACCACATAGGCCTACAGGTGTGGGTTTGATTTACATCCTAAGGTATGATTAATTACAAGTCATGCAAGTATCCTTACAAAGTAAGGAATCCGAGCAATTACGAAAGATTTGTTAAATGTTATTCGAATCAATAGGGGAACTATTGTTTGGCCGGTGGTAGGTTTCTGTGGAGGGTAAAATGTGAGATTGCTTCTTGCTACACAACGGGTCGTGTTAAGACTATCTTTACGATCAAAGCATAGATGAGTCATTGTTTCTTATTTAGTACATCCTTAACTGGATGTAGACCAACCACCATTGCACATTTATTATAATGGTCACCTAAATTTGTTACCTACATCATACAACGGAAGTAGTTATTTTACGCAAAGTGAGGGTTATGTTCCAAATATGAAATGCACATAAAAAGAAATGTGATTGAAACGGGTTGAATGTAATACAACTACTAATTATGTAGGCATACCTATGTTTGTAACATCTTATCGATATGTACAAGCGAGCGTGAAATTGAAATTTAAAAAAATATGGCTTTTACATTTTCTTTAAAAATGGTTGGGATGAATAAGTGTAAGTGGGTGTATCCAATTGGGTTTTGCATATGGAAATATGCAATGATAGTTTGTACGTGAAAAGGAATATCCATAAGATAATTTTGGCCTCAACTTATATAGTTTTGTTAAAGTTAGTTAACCCATGGTAATGTTGTTATAGTTGGGTATTTTAGTTTTCGTATGGTGTAAGGTGTATATGTATGGGAATCTGGGTTACACATATCACAAGAAGGCATTTCCGCTTCTATATCTAAATCTGGAGATCTCTATATATAGCAGGGCTTTCTATATCCGCAGTAGTTTTAGGCTCATAAGCATGCAATATACTCGGGAAGAGAGTGTATGGTACCCGGGTTGTTGGTATGTAGCTAGGAATGTGTTCCTGGCATTCTAAGGCGTCAATACCATTTTTAGAAACAAAGAAGCATGAGTTGGTTATTCCCGCTATTATCCCTAAAGTTTTATGTACATACATGTATAACTATATATAGGTACACGTATATATGTATGTGTATGTCTACACATATGTGTGTATATGTTTGATTCTAGATTAGTTTTGGTCCCAACTTAGTGTTATCATAACATGTTAGTGTATTGTAAGTACGAATTGTAGTGGGGAGTGTGTATTATTTATTACGGCACGTACTTTTTTAACAATAATTGTAATGCTATAATTATGTACATCATGTTACAGGTTTACATGCAAGTATATCTACATGTTTCATATCTAGAAGAGAGGTATTATTGGTCATATGTACACCATATTATAAGGATAAGCTATTCAGGATGTACAGATATGTTACAACCACAATGTGTTTTTCTATCAAGAAGATTCTGAAAAAGATGATAGCAGGTCTACATGGTTTGCATCTTATTTGGATGTAGTTGTGCTATGTACGGTACATGATAGTTGTTCCTTGCCATTGTAAGTACCCGTCGAAACGGAAAAGATAAATGTGAACCCATGGAAGAGCACCTTTTTGATAATGTCCCACACATCATTGGTAAATGTATTATTTTCTTTAAGAGCATCGGTGACAAACCAAAAGAGCTTTGGCCGCATCATCAAAAGTTGTTGCCCATAGAGTGCCAGTAGGATCCTCTAACATCATGTGTAATGCATATTTATATTCACATAAACTTGAATCCAAGTTGCATTTTAAACAATGCCAAGAAGTGACTGTATTTCTAACCATTTTTTACGGCATTGTTTACCATTAACCATGCGAGAGCAAGCAGGATAACAATAGTTGTCCATGTTGATATGTATAATGGTAGCAACAACTACAACTTGTTGGTCGAGGTTTTGATATCTGCATGCATGGATGTTAATAATGGTTTTTCCCAACCGCTATACGCACTCGGTGTATCCGAGACATATGTTTCTTCCGTGGTGCTTAACCAAATTTAGAGTGCCTTTGTTTCTTGTACTACGGGTGTAAGAAATAGTTGTGTATTGGGCCCTGAAGTTAGGCTTCTTTCCCTAAATGTGGTAACTTTGGCTTTTTTAATAGCTCTGATCGACATATGTATGACATCCTCATCATTTTGCAGATGTAACTTTTGTGTGGCCTCATCACATAAAGTTCCCCACAAGGTTATGCCTAGATCGTATATCCTATGTGATCCTTTATGGTAACAATAGATCATTGCGTATAGCTCCCATTTTTAGGGTAATGAGAGAAACAACATATGCATAGGTAATAACATCAATAACCTCCACTATGGAGGCAAGAGCTACCTATTGGAGCGCAACGATATTAGTAAAATGGAAATGGTAGATAGGAATTTCTGATGTAGGCTATACACATGGCTACAAAATAGAATCCATGTTAAAAATGAGCTCCCATGGACTGGTGGAGTCTTTATATCCTGGTTTGATATATTTTAAGATACCCTTCAACATGGAATAAACTGCGCCAACCTAAACTATGTCATTATAATAGGTAGCAACATTGCCGAAGCAAGTCACATTCATGTCATTGCCTAGAACATCAATGAAATTGAAATTCAAAAACTTACCCTCACCCTTTTCATCTATAGAGTTATGTATAGTTCCTTTGTGAGTTATTCTGCCTTTGATCACCCAGTTCATATGGTATGGGTGCAATTTGTTAATGGTTGTTGTGGAAACAATATGTGAAGGTTCAACAATCTTTTCCATTGTTGTGGAGCTTCTATAAATAAAGATCGACAGTGCAGCGTAATTATTATTGTAAGCGCAAAACAGATACACCAAAGCAACAAATGCAATAGAGGCATAAGAACACGAAACAATAATACTAAACTTTAAATGTATAAGCATGAGGATGAAACATAATGGTGAAAATAGGAGGAACAACATTAACACAAGCAAGTATGCGAAGGGGTTTTCCAGCTGTCACACATTCAATGAAAAAGTGAGGCCTTAACAATGTGGGGCAACAATAATGAATGACAACAGAGTTTTTTAGGTTGCAGAGAAAACTATATTTTGGATTAATAAGGTAGTGGTTACCTCCAGCAGCAAGCCCTATTGATAAGCGTTGTACCTGAGATGAAGAAGTTAATGCAAATAGTACCTGGTGTATGCCGTGTTTTTTTATTGCATTGTGCATTGGGCCTAGGTGAACATGGCTTATTTTAGCAGAACCAAAAAGCACGGGGTCCTTTTCATAAATGGTTGAATCTACAGTTGGCGCATGAAACGAGCTTAACAAATAACCTTTAAAAGAATTTAAAAAAATCCTTGGTATGGATTGGAGGTCTAAGTCGGTGAACAGACCTCAGCAGCATGTAACACAGAGTAAATAATCTACAGATATAAAACAAGTGACAATGTTTGATGCAATTGACTGCCAGTTTTGTAGGTACCCAACCCTAAGAACGCCGACAGAGATGCAAGCTAGCCCAGAAACCAAAAATTGGCAAAAACCAGAATATGAAGTCAGAAAAGATAGAAGTGCTTGGAAAGCATGGCAGTTTATAAATCAACGTCCAAGGTCCTCAATCTATGTATGCAGTACAATCTTACAGGGTTTCTTGCCGACAGAAAAGCAAATTAAATGCATAGTTCATCACAGACACCCAAATATTTGTTGGCTACACAAAGCTTTCCTCTGTTGCAGCCACCTCAGGCTTCTCATCACTCCCAAACCGCGCCAGTTGTGCTTTATTTTGGAAAGGGTCTGTTCCAGCTTTCTTCCTCAGCTACCTAACTGTGATTTTAGGATGAATTTCAGATAAAAGAACACATACAATATTCCATGTCTATGTTAAAACATTAACCCACAATACGCTCCGTGGGAAGGCTCCAAAGGAAGCCAATCAAAGAGCATGTCAACCATATCATTTGCAATTCCATAAAAATTTAGGCTACAGAAGCACCATGAATAAGTATAAATCAGAATACCAAAATACACCAAAGCAACCCATAAGCTGGCTACAGAACGGGACATAGGAGAAACACGGAAATGTGTAAACCTGATTTCCCTAAAAAAATAAATGCAGGGCTTAAAAGGAAAATAGTGAAAATAGACAAACCTGTGCGGCACTGGTGGCGGACATGCACAGAAATCTTCCAGGGAGGGGCGACAGCAAAACGATGATATCAAACCAGGAACAAGAAAATGGTAAAAACCACACACGGGCAGGACATGGCGATGGCAGGAAGAAGCGCACACAGGTGGTGAGGAAACGACGTGATAGACGACATCATGCGACATGCACTGGTGAGGAGATAACACGACAGGGGTGACAAGTAGGTGAGGCAGGAGGAGGATTCCAACAAGAGAGCTATCCCAACTATAGACACGCCTCCTCCCTAATTAAATATTCAATAAAATAGCTCAAAATAATTAACTATTAATTTAACATACTATTCAAGAAGATCATAATTTTTACGCCCAAGGCATTCCCCCTATGGGAAAGGGTTTTGCATACATTCACGGGACTACGTTAAATTTGACGGTCTAAATGACAGTTTAGCTATTTTTAACAATTTAATTTTCTTTAGTGGTTATTTTTGCAGAATTGATATTTTAAAGAATTTTGCTTACAATTTTATTTTTTTAGTGGTTATTTTTGCAGATTTGATATTTTTAACAATTTTACTTTGTTCTTTTTCAGATTTACTATTTTTAACTATCCCTCTAAAACAAATAAGATATACCGTTCGCTCGACCTTATTTCATGTCTCCATTGTGTTCGTTGCTATTTGCCCCTCTTGTTGAGGTTTGGCTACAAATCACCATCATCGTCATACTCAATCACTGCAATACAATACTACTTATCATCTTCATCTTACCAGGAGTGTTCTTGTTGAAGGCTTTCAAACCTAACTGCTCAGGAATAATGGACGCATCACAGGTCAGTTTGTTTTTTTTCTTTGTCTCTCTCCCTTAACTTTGTTTTTTTCATGGCGATGGGAAGTATTAGAATTTGCATATCTTTTAATTTGTTTTTTGAATATTGTTTGTTTTTCGTATTCGGGATTGATTTATCAAAACCCATTTTCCCGGCTTTGTATTTTAAGATCTAGTTTTGTTGGAACCTCTTTAAATGTGAAAGATTCATGTTTAGCTCGCTTTTGCTTTGTGGGTAGTGATTGATGCAGTCTCTTTGGCCCAATTCACTCAAACCTTTATGGACTACGTGTAAGATAGACCATCTATGCATCTCCGATTTTGGCGTGCGCTTACATTTTCTTGGCCTTAATCTAGGTAATGTTATCCCTCATCCTTGTAAATCCATTTAATCTATTATGTTGATGGAGAGAGTAGAGCATCAATATTAGCGGTGAATTTCTTCTTTTTCTCTCTGTTTTGTCTCTGCGAGTTCATATTCAACATGTAGGTGCAAGCACATTCTTTTGGATGATAATTTTGAAGCACATTTGTCAGACTTTAGCATTGCTAATTGCATTTCCTCGACCAAAACCCACACCTCTACCTATGTTATAGGTACCGTTGGTTACATTGACCTGAATATGCAACAACATCAAGGCTTAATGAGAAATATGATGTATACGATTACAAAATTGTTCTTCTGGAGTTGTTGACGGGAAGGAAAGTTGTGGATGATGACTCAAATTTGCTTCAGTTGCTAAGATTTATGTTTGTTAATTTTTTTCGGAGCTTACATTGTACACTATTTAAGTATTTTTAAGGTTTCTTGTCTAGAGTCATGGAAATTGTTGTTATAGAAGTTGGAGCAACCTGCACTGGGATCTTGGGATTGTATTAATTTTGTGAAGTCAAGAATGATAATGGTTGTATTGATTTTTGAAAGAAGGCATTGGATCTGTTTCACCAAATGCAACTGACAGGTTTCCATCTAGATTAGTTCACTTTTTCCAGTATACTCATTGCCTGTGCTAAAATAAGAGCTTTGGAACATGGGATGAAGACGATGTTCTTGACGAGGCTTTAACTATTGTTAAAGAAATGACTCAAAGAAATGTGGTGTCATGGAATGTTATAATTGCAAGATACATGCAAAATGGTGTTCTTGGTGAGGATTTTAGGTTTTTCAAAGAAATGCCTTGACCAAATGTCATCTCATAGAATGCCATGATTGCAGGATACACGCTAAATGGGCTTGATGAAAAGGCCATGCAAACATTCTAGATAATTCATTTGGCAATATTGGCATAATTTTATTTTAACTGTTAGTGGGAATCTTTGATGCATATCATATAATTAGTATGCCTATAAGTGGGTATTCAAAAAAATTCTTAGAAGAGAGATTGGTTATATTTTTATTATATGCTCTGAGACCTTTATCAAGCCTAGAAAGCTTTACATTTCAGTCTAAGAGAATAGTAGGATTGATTCTATTAATATTGGGCATTTTTATAGTTCTTATTTCCTTCCACTTATAGATTCCTTGAAAGTTACTTCTGCATTATCAGTGGCATTAGCTGTTCTGTTTGTGATGATCACCGCCGACATTTCAGTTTTCAAATTGTTTAGTGGGGATATCCACATGCCAAGATTGTTACCTATGTTTTGGGGTCTTGCAGAATGCCTAAACCTGCACCGCCATATTGTGCTCACAACTTTGGGGGTTTGTACCAGGTGTTGTCCATGCACTTGTGCAACCATGAAACCTTTGGATATATCACAATGAAGCCTTATAAATACGGATGTAACATTTGAGGATTTATGGCAACAAAAATTCATACAAGCATTTCCACGAGGCATATGGAGCTTCTTGCCTCACTATATGTTTGTTTTAGAAATTGTTTTCTAGCTTATCTAATCCATTTTTAATATCTGTGTGGTGTATTGCATTTGGCTTAAAAGTTGATCAAGTTTTTATGAATGTATTTCCTTGGGTTGTGAGCTCAAAAAGTGGTTGTTATTGCTTTGTTCTTCCTTGAATTAAAACTCCAGGAAGAACTTCTCCAGGCATCCAGAAATACATGCCCTTAATTTTGCATCCACAAACTTTATGAAACATTGTGAAGTGCTTGGGGAAAATTTGGCAGACTCGGCGAGTCTCGTGTCAAGACTCGCGAGTCCGCTTCTAGCCTTGACAAGGCCTGCTATTTATCATTATTTTTTTATGCATCTGGCTTTAAAGTTGATCAAGTTTTTATGAATGTATTTCCTTGGGTTGTGAGCTCAAAAAGTGGTTGTTGTTGCTATGTTCTTTCTTGAATTAAAACTCCATGAAGAACTTCTCCAGGCATCTAGAAATACATGCCCTCAATTTCGCATCCACAAACTTTATGAAACATTGTGAAGTGCTTGGGGTAAATTTGGTAGACTCGATGAGTCTCGTGTCAAGACTCACGAGTCCCGCATCTGGCCTTGACAAGGCCTGTTGTTTATCATTATTTTTTTAACATAAATTTTAAAAAAACAAATTTGAATTTTTTGAAGACTTCAAACCCATTATGCAAGAAATAGTCATCAATCATAGCATAACAGGCTCTGGAAGCACACTTCAATCTATACAACACCTTTTTGAGGCAACACAATAGATGCTTTTGCTCTCTTTTGCATATCCACATGGCTACTCCATATAGACTTCCCAAGTCAATTCATCATTAACCAAAGCATTCTTGACATACATATGATGGACATTTTACTTAAACCAGGAAAACAAAGCAAGGACACATCAGAGGGTGATCGCTTTAGCCACATGTGTTAAGGTTTCGCATAACCAATTCTTTTTTCGCTTGTGTACTTCAACCACTCATCTGGCATTCGATGGCAGGTTCCCCTTTTGATTCACACTTAGTCTTTTAGATCCATCTACACCTAATAGCTTCCTTTCCTTCTGATAATTATGTCCTCGTCCAAGTATATTCCTGTGAATTGGTTTGATTTCTTAATCCATTTGCAAGTCTCCCCTTTGCACCTCACTTGCCTCAAAATTGGAAGGCTCCTTTGTAGTCAACACTTGAGATATGAATGCATAATTAAATGTTTTACGCGCTTGTCTTACTGCCTCTTCCCTTCTTGCTCAAGAAGTTGTGTCTCAAAAACAAGCTACAAGTATCATTTTGGTATAATATTCTGTTAGGGATTTTCTGCAATCTCCTTATACGCCAGCTCATCATTGTCATGTGCAATAGTACTCAACAAATATGACATGTTATTTTTCCATTGAAGTGTTGGACTCTGGTTATTCTAGATGTTATTTTGCCCCTGTACATTATGTTAGCATACACAAGGCATGTGAACTGTATGATAAAATGCCTCAATGAGATGTGATCTCATGAACTTAAATGATTGCAGGATATGCATAAAATGGGTTTGTTGAAAATGCCTTCAAAATTTTTAGGTGAATGCATTTGAAAAGTGCAAACCCACCTCCACAACCTTTGCCACAAAGATACTCCCTTTCTATATCAATATGGGAGCCTTATCACAAGGTATGAACATCCATCAAAGTATAATGGAAAGTGGATTTTTGTTTGCAAAATGCCTCAAACAGATGCTGGTCTCATGGAATGCCATAATTGTAGGATATGCACAAAATAGCTTTGACAATGATGCTCTCAAACTCTTTGAGGTAATAAAGCACTCTACAATGTACCCTAGCCATTTAAGGTTCGTTTATATTTACTTGCATATTTTGTCTCATTTATGTTTCTTGAAGGGCTAATATGTTAAAGCACTGAGTGATTCTCTAAATCTACTTTGACGTCAATACTTCACATTCTTTAAGCGCAACCGAGCAAAGCAAAACAAAGAGTTGAAGAAGGGCAATGACAGCAGTAAGTAGGCAGCGTAGCGGGGTAGACACCATGGAAGCTAGGGCAATGGAAACATAGCATGGTAGAAGCAAGAGAGGGAAGCTAAGACAATGGCAATGTAGTAGGGTAGCATTCTACAAGGTGGAATAGTGGTACACCTGCAGAAGGGAAGTAGCGGCAATGGCGCAAGAGAGAGGTATGTCCGTGTATACCTAGCCCTCCCCGTACATTCCTTTAAATGCAATATTTCAAATCCCCCCTCGCACATTTGTCAATGGAAACCATATAAAACAAAACGAACCAAACCAAAACAAGAGAAACACTTTGGTAGTTAAGAACAGGGTGAGCAAAAAGTGTGGGCAAAAGTCACACGAATCTAGAATACAGGGGGTCTTGCTTTCTTTTTTGGAATCCAGAAATCCAAATCTCATAACCCTTGTTAAGATCTTGAACTCAAGAGACAAGAGTAAAGACTAACATGCACAATGGAAGAAAAGCCCAAAGTAGGGAAACAACTAGTAAAGTTGGGGATAAAGATATCAAAAGACAGAGCTTAATAAGAACCGAGTTGAACTAGTAGTAAATCCAGCACCGAAGGACACCACAAAACAACATGAAGTCTCAAGCATTGCTGCACCCATACTCGATCATCAAAGGGACCCTTTGGAATATATAGGAATAAGAAACTCGCTAGTTATATACCCACAACATGTTGAGCTCCGTAAAATTTTAATATGCCAGTGCCACCAGTGATGATATTTGTATAGCCTATATATGTTAATGCCAAGCAATATTGGGGGATTTTAAGGCATCGGAAAGCACGAATGAGGGCAATGGAAAGGAAAAATCCACAACAAAACAAAACAGAATCAAACTCACAGCACCAAAGAAAACAAACAAGGAACCCCGCAAAAAAGGAAAAAAAGAGGTAAAAACAAACAAAACAACACCCAATGCAGAAAGTACAGATCACAAAGAGGATGAAGAAACGTACAGTCCCACAACGACCCCACTTACTTGGTCCTCGAAACTCTATGTGCAAGAGTTAATGAATCTTAAAGTAAGGATGGAAAACATGGAGGCAAGAGAAACATGACAAGTTAAGAAAATAGAGGAGCTGATAAACATCACACAAAAATTGAGTGAAGAAAACAACAGCTTGAAAACACAAGTGGCAAAACTGCAAAATTTAGCAACAGTTGGGCAACAGGAATGACACGCTCTTAAACAAAACATCCACTCAATCCTTGCCACAGATGGAGGTGAAAAACAAATTGAAGAAGTAAAGGAAGCACTTCACAACATACAATCCAGAGAAAATGAATTACGCAGCAAGTTGGAAGAAGCTCGGTCATGGGCACAAGTGGTTAAAGAACCATTAAGTAAACATAAAGAGATGATAGAAAAGCAAATCAAGAGTCAAATGATAGAAGAAAGAGAACATTAAGATAAAATAGTAAACATCATCATCAAAGGGTAAAAGAATTTGGAGAAGGAGAAAACACTTTCAACCTAACAAGGAACTTTCTATCAGATCAATTACAGTGGAAAGGGACAATCAAGCAAGCAAGCAGAATCGGTAAGTTCAGAGAAGGAGGAAGGGATAGACATATTCGTGTTACTGGTGAACCACGAAGATAAAACAAGACTGTTAAGAACTAAAGGCATGTTAAGAGGTTCAAAATTCTATTTAGATGAAGATCTCACCTTTGAGCAATTACGAGAGAGAAACAAAGAATGGGAAAAAGTGAAAGCATCAAGGAATGGAGGGCGTTGGGCTTACCTAAAAAATGGGAAAGCATGTATTACAGAGGCACAAACCTACAACAAATAGGAAGTATGGCCCACCCGAGAACACCTTACGTTGGTAAGTTGGAATTGTAGAGGTTACCCTTGGAGAAGAGGACCGGGTTAGGGCCCATAGCCAGAGATAGAGATATAATCATTCTGACATAAACACATGAACATGATGGATGCAATACACCGAATTTTGTGGGTTACAGGAAAGCAACAATTTGGAATAAAGTAGCAGAGAATGGAAAGGGTCATGGAGGTGTAATGGTGTTAATAAAGGACATATGGGACAAAAATATCAGCATTGAGAAGCAAGATGAAAACAAGCAGTACATATGGATAAGAATCATAGAAAATCAACAATATCCTTCACATAGTTGCATGCTATTTTGCACCTAAGAATTCTACATTCTACAGGAAACATGATCTAGACCGAGAAGACCCATACTCATCCTTAAAAAAGGACATCTCAGAATATAGCAAGAGCGGAGAAATTGTGCTAATAGGAGATTTCAATGCGAGGACAACAAACAAACAAGCAAACATTATAGGAAGGAACTATGATCTAGATTTCAATCCTATGTGGGAGACAAAAGAAGAAAATCAGCGATGGCTCAGAATCTCAGAAGACAAGTATGGAGTCATTACACATTATGGAGAGGAGCTCTTAGACATGTGCAACATACACAACTTGATTATATGTAATGGTATGAGAAAATGGAAAGGTTCGGGAAAATACACTGTGAGACTCACAATGGGAAGAGTGTAATTGACTATGTCATTTGCTCACAAAAATGTATATCCAGAATAGAAGAACTAGAAGTAGAAGAATTTCCAATAGAACTTAAATCAGACCACAAACCAATTTCTATGAAACTTCAATGTATAATGGACAATCATAGTGAAAACTAGGTTACGGATCGCCAAAGTAAACTGTAGTTTTAGAGAAGCATTCCTCAGACTAAGAAAAATCAACAAACTTTTAGAGCAGCACTGCAAGACAAGCTTCAAGAAAGAGAAAATCAGGGAGAACAAGTTGCAGATTGCACAAGGAGCGAATGGCTCATGCATGCTATACAAGAAGCCCTTAATAGGTGCAAGAGAGCAAAGCCTAAAAAGAAGACAACAAATAGCTTCCCAACAAACCCATGGTATGATGAAGAATGCAAAGCAACATGAAAGATGTTAAAGTCAATAGGTAGAACAAAGGAAAACAAAAAATATATGAGCAGCTAGTGAGAAAAAAAAGAAGAGTATACTAAATCCAAAAGGAAGGAACTCATTTACTTAGGGAAATATGATCCAAAGAGGTTCGGAGGGAACTCCATAAGGAGAAAATGCAAACAGAGAACAACATAACAACAGACCAATGGTTAGAATACTCCAAGCAACTGTATGAGCGGGAAAATGAGCAAATACCTCCTCCCAATATCATGGTTAATGACATCCTTTTCACGGATGAAGACATCATGCTAGGGATCAAAAAGCTTGCAACAGGTAAAGCGCATGACATAGACAACCTTCAAGTAGAACACCTAAAATGGGGAGTAGACATTCTGGCACCTGAAATTAAGAAAATCTTCAATGGGGTTATTCAGAATGGCTTCCCCAAAGAATGGACAACCAACCTAACCATACCGTTGTTCAAAAGTGGAGATGTAAATAACCCTTCAAATTATCGAACCATCATGGTCAATCCATTGTTTGCAAAATTATTTGGGAGTATGATAGAGCACCGGATCAACAGTTGGGCAGAGAGTGGAGGAAAGAGAGCAAAAGGGCAAGCTGGTTTTAGACCCAAACACTCAACCATTGATCATTGTGTTACACTCAGACATCTAGTGGAAAGTGGGTGGGATCGAAAGAAGGATGCTTATTGTTGTTTTGTGGACTTCAAAAATCTTTTGACACGGTACCAAGGAGCAAAATGTGGAACAGAATGGAGGAATTAGGGGTTCCAACACATTACAGGGTTGTTGTTCATAGACTGTATGAGCAAGTGAAAGCTAAAATCAAAACACATGCAGGGTTATCTGAAGGGTTTGGGAGTGATATAGGAGTTCAAGCAAGGTTGCCCTCTCTCTCCAACCTTATTTGGGCTATACATAGACAAATTGGAAGAGTGGATAAACAAATTTGGAGGTAATGGAGTGCACCTGGCCAAATATGTGGTGAAACTCCTGCTATATGCAGATGATCTAATTCTAATGGCAAAAACAATCCAAGACCTGAGGATCCACCTTTGCTCATTAGAGCTTTTCTGCAAAGAAGTAGGAATGTAGGTAAACATTGGAAAAACCAAAATTGTGATTTTTTCTGTGAAGAAAGCAAACCAACAGCCCAAATTTCAATTCGAAGGTGAGCCTTTGGAGATAGTGTCAGAGTACAAATATCTAGGCCTTGATTTCCATAGCAAGCTCAAGTGGGACATATGCAGGATGAAACGAATACAAGGAGGCTGGAGAGCTCTCTTTGCGCTCCAAAACAGGTGCAGAAACACTGAATTATGGGATTGGAAGACCACTCAGACCCTATTTGGGTTGCTTGTTGTTCCAGTGTTGTTATATGGCTGCGAGGTATGGGCTAGTGGAATGACAAATTCAAATTGGAGACAACTAGAAGCGAATCCAAAAAAGGATTATAACACACCATTTCAGAATCAAGGCTATAGTTCCCTATGAAATCATCATGGCTGAAATAGGTTCTTTCCCCCTGGAGGCAACTGCTATGACCAGACTCATAGGTTACCTGAAAAAAGTTGGAAACATGCAAGCAGACAAATGGCCTAAGGTGGCAATGGATGAAGAGTTACATAGACGAAAGAACACGTGGATGAAGTAGAACTACAAATGGATGAAAAAATGGGATATCAACCTCATTGAATGCCCACAGCTTAACAGAGACATCAAAAACTATGTAAATGAAAAGTTCAGATTGATGATGTGGCAGAAGAAAACAAGCAGGAAGCGTCAACATTACATTACTGAGTTTAACCCAACCTGTGACCACGGAGAAAAAGCTTACATAAGGGCCGAAATAAAATGGTGGGAGAAGATCCTCATGGCTCAGCTAAGGACTAGCTCTCACAATCTTAGGTGTGAAACAGGGAGGTGGACAATACCCAAGGAGCAGTGGGAAGAGAGAACTTGTGTAATGTGCAATACAGGGGCAATTGAGACGGAAACACACTTCATTCTGCAATGTCCTAAGTTCACGGGTATTCGATCCAAATATGCAGAAATCCTAACTAGCGGGTCCATGGTGGAACTATTTGAAGAAAACAGAATAAAGAGCTTGGGTGAAATGTTGTCACAGATCAGCCGACAGAGGAACAACCTTCTAAAAGAGGTCAAAAAGCCCACTTTGGTCTAAGGCGGTTTGGTACTATCTTGTGGTCCCATAGACCTGTTGGTCTCGTGGACGTAATTAAAATCTTTCAATTCAATTCAATTCAATTCACTACATTCTCAAGAGTGAGTGTTAGCAAACTTACATGTCTCACTTGCATTTGTATTCGATTATTACACAAGTAACTATTATTTAACATCCCTTCCAATGTACTTTGCAACATTTTTTTGGCTTTAATAAAAAATCAGAATTGTTAATCACACCCCTTATCAACATCAACTACAAAAGAAATAACTATCCTTCTAAATCAAATAACATGTTCACATTATAGCTCTTAGAACTTATCACCAAGGGAATAAAAAAATATATATTAAAAAAAAGAGAGAGAAATCATTGATTTACTTTAAGCTGAGAAGTACGCCATTTCAACGGCTAGATGCCACTTTACTCAATCGTCTGACAAACACTGATGATACCCGGGGGCCTCATAAATCTAACAAGCGTCATACATGTCGAATGGATGACAAGTGAACGCAACAGAAATTCGAATGTATGTAGTCGCCATCATTTCCAGTGCCAACAATCCATCACAGTCGCTACACAGCTCGAAATGGCTTCTCTTCCCCCATGAATTTGCTTTACCCTGTTCTTAATATTGCCAAACTCGCAAACACCAGAATCCATCTAAAGCCCTCTATCAGATGCAGTGACGACAATCCATATGGAAAATGGAGGGGCAAAATCTTTGCAGATAAAATGCCGCACAATTCAGAACACGGCGAATTGTTCCCGGAGAACGCCTACTACATTAGTAATCAATTCGTCCCGCCTCCTCGGCCTCGCAGAATAATACTTGTGAGGCACGGGCAGAGCGAAGGTAATGTCGATGAGAGCACTTATACTCGAACCCCTGATCCAAAAATAGCTTTGACGGAGCAAGGGTGGAAAGAATCGCTGGACATCGGGATTAGGATCCGAGAATTAGTGGAGAGCGATGGCGCTGACGACTGGCAGGTTTATTTTTATGTGTCTCCCTACAGGCGCACTCTTCAAACTCTCAAGGGAATCGGCATGGCATTTCAGCACCAAAGAATTGCTGGGGTCAGGGAGGAGCCAAGGTTACGAGAGCAGGATTTTGGTATGTACCTCTTGCAATTTCTTTTTGTTTTAATAAATTGTTCACTGAGCTGATAATCTAGTAAAGTAGCTCATGATACCGGTGCAAGATTTGAGAAACTATTGCCTATCTGGTTAAAGGGTTTTGGGTCATCCCTGTACGGGTTTCTTAATGATGTCCTCAAGGCTTAGTGGCTGTGCTATGAGGACTGTAGCCGTGCCATCAAATTCACCCAGCATATACATGTAGGTTGTTCTATGAAGAGTGTATCTATGCCATCAAGTTCACCTAAGACTTCCACGTAGCAAAAGAACTGGGACTTGTACATTGCCTCATCCACACTCACTCCCACTGGTAGATTCTAACCTTAGACTCAGCGTTGATGCAAGTTTGTCTCCTGAAACTTGCCATAAACCACACTCTTCCGAGATGGTAATAAATGATTAGGTACAAGGAAACATAGACGAGGGTAGGATATGAGTCCCCGAACCCTTGATTCCTGGGACTATTTGTAACTAAAAACACGAATGACTTCTTGATTATTGGGCCTTCGGGATTGTATTTTGTTTTATGACAAGAATAAAATGATTTGGGCCTTTGGAAATGCGTCGAATTAATCATGCCAATATAAAATGAAATAAATTGTGTAAGATTTATGATATGAAGTGTTTCGTAATTAAGGCATCCATGGGCAAGGATATGTTCAAAGTATGTGCTTTATCAGCCATGATACTGAATCGAATTTATGATTTGACAAATTTATCAATGTGGGCCTTTGATAATCTGTCAAGTTTATGATATGATGTGCTTGATAATCTGTCAAATTAACTAGGGCTTGATAATTGAGGCTTTGAGAATGTCTCAAATTATGATATCCGGTGCTTGATAATTAGTGCTCAGAGAATATGTTGAATTTGTGACATGGAGTACCTGATAACTAGGGAATATGCCAAATGTATGATATGATGAGCTCGATAATTAGAGGCTACATTGACCCTGCCTTGAAAATGTGTCAAATCTATCACAGAAAAGCTTGCCGAACATGTCTTTACATCTTTTGGAATGAGTGAAACTAGTGATATTAAGTTCTTGACAAGTACTTGGCCTCATGGATGACAAATTTATGTTATGAAAAGCTTGATAATTAGGGTTTTGAGAGTGTATAAAATTTATGATTAAATGCTTGATAACTAGGGCATGCAAAAATTTTCAGTCACATTTATGGCATGAATTTCTTGATGATTTGTAGTTTAGCACAGCCTGAAATTTTTGCTATTAAGTGCTTTGTAATTATGAATTACATGGTTCAAGAATGCTTGGAAATTTCTGATATGAATTGCTTAAAAGTTAGGGCTTTATGAGTATGTTAAAACTATAATATTATTCTTATTACATGCTTGATATTTACTTTGAGGACCTTGATGATGTGGAGGCCCCACTTCAGTTCTGAACCTTTCTATTGCCTCTTTAAAACAGTCACATTCAATGGACCAAATTTCTCTGAAAATACTGAACCAAAAATGAGAACCTCTGTCTGTGCCCTGTTCTCAAAGACATCTCTAAAAAATCTGTCTTAGGACACCTTGTAAGAACTGGACAGGTCATAGACATGTTTATTTCCTCTCAATACAGCTCTGTACTTGTTGATGAAGAGCTGCTGTAATTTGAGCATGGCCGATCCTGATAGATGCAAAGTTGACTTATGGCGCATCTTAACTTTATTTCATTTCATGGAAAGTCCTGTATGTCTTCAAAGCAGCGAAACAATCAAAAGTCAAAATACACAACCCGACAAACCAAATTTAGAAGCATTACACAGTCAAGAATAACACACTTTTGAAATGTGGAGTTATACTTTAAGAACAAAGACTTCTCGTTGAAAAATAGAGTAGAAATGATGATAACATTGTAGCCTACAAAACCGAGTTTCTCCTTTCTTCCACAAACCCAAAATCATATTTTCTTTCCCCAGAGTAAAAATGTTTAACAACTTAGATATTTTCTTTATTCTAGAAAAGCTAAACACAGGACAGCATATTTGTCTGTAAAACTGCATTAGCAGAACCTGTGAAGGGGTTGTGTTTTTCTTCTTTTCAATATAAAATACAGTTTCAGACCACAAAACAATCTCAGTTACGGCCTTCTGGATTGCCCTAAAATCCAGCAGTTTGTTATAACTCATGATCCAAAATGCTCTGATACCATTGTCATGTTTCCTGCAAAACTTGTTGCTATATCTTTAGCATTTCTGCACCTAAAGTCCGACATTGTGAAATGCTGCTGAAAAAATCAGATTTTAAAAGCTGAAATCTGCTACTAACAGAGAATCTTCCTCTACAACACAGATAACTGTTTAAGATATATGATATGATGTGCTTGATAAGTAAGGCATCGGAGGACAGGTTCAATTTATGGTTTTAAGTGCTTCATCATTACGGAAATGAGAATGTGTAGAATTTATGATTTGAAGAGTTTTATAATTTGGGCCTTTGATAATTTGTCAAATTTATGATACTATGACATGCTTGAAGGATTTGGGCCTCGATAATTTGTCAAATTTTTAATATGGGAATGTGTCATAGTAGGGATTTGAGAATGTGTCAAATTAAATGGGGCTTGATAATTATGGCTTTGAGAATGTATCACATTTATGTTCTCAGGCGCTTGATAATTAGGGCTCTTACACTGTCTTGAATTTATCTTATAGATTGTTTGATAATTAGGGCTCTTAAACTGTCTTGAATTTATCTTATAAATTGTTTGATAACTTGGGCTCTAGAAACATGCCAACTTTATGATATGAAGTACCTGAAAATTAGAGGGTACAGTGGCATTGTCTTGAAAATTTGTAATCTATGATAGAAAAGCTTAACAATCAGGGATTTGAGAATGAGTGAAACTAAAGTCTAAAGATATTAAGTGCTTGATAAGTAAGGCCTCATGAAATTGTCAAATTCATGCTATGAAAAGCTTGATAACCGAGTTTTGAGAATGTATGAAATTATTGATTAAGTGTTTCATAATTAGGGCATCTAGAATGCGTGAGTCTAATCTGTAGTATGAATTCCTTGATAGAAATTCATGATATTAAGTGCTTGGTAATTAGGACCACTATAATATGTCAATTGTCTGATATGAAGTGCTTGATAGTTAGGGCTTTGAGAATATGTTAAAAGTTAAAATTATGATATGAAGTGCTTGATAATTACTTTTAGGACCTTAATAATGCAGAGACTATGCTTCAGTTCTGGCCATTTCTGGCCTTTTTTATTGCCTCTCAAAACATTCACATTCAATGCACAAAATTTCTCTGCTAAAGCTGAACCAATCAGGGAATCTTTTTCTGTTCTCTGTTCCCAAAGAAGTCTAAACAAATTCTGTCGTAGGACAAATTTCAAGAACTGGACAGCTTTGAGACTTGCTTATTATTGTCCAATATGGCTCTGATGAAAATTTGTTATCTATGATAGAAAAGCTTAACAATCAGGGATTTGAGAATGAGTGAAACTAAAGTCTAAAGATATTAAGTGCTTGATAAGTAAGGTCTCATGAAATTGTCAAATTCATGCTATGAAAAGCTTGATAACAGAGTTTTGAGAATGTATGAAATTATTGATTAAGTGCTTCATAATTAGGGCCTCCAGAATGCGTGAGTCTAATCTATAGTATGAATTGCTTGATAGAAATTCACGATATTAAGTGCTTGGTAATTAGGACCACTATAATATGTCAATTGTCTGATATGAAGTGCTTGATAGTTAGGTATTTGACAATATGTTAAAAGTTAAAATTATGATATGAAGTGCTTGATAATTACTTTTAGGACCTTAATAATGCAGAGACTCTGCTTCAGTTCTGGCCGTTTCTGGCCTTTTCTATTGCCTCTCAAAACAGTCACATTCAATGCACAAAATTTCTCTGATAAAGCTGAACCAATCAGGGAATCTTTTTCTGTTCTCTGTTCCCAAAGAAGTCTAAACAAATTCTGTCGTAGGACAAATTTCAAGAACTGGACAGCTTTGAGACTTGCTTATTATTGTCCAATATGGCTCTGATTCTAAAAGTTGATGTAAAATGCTGTAATTTCAGAATGCTCGTTTCTGATAGATCCAGAGATGTCATATAGTGCTAATTCTTCACATGGTCAGTCCAGTGCGTCTGTGAAATAGTCAAAAATCAAAATCTACAGCACTGCAAACCATGTTCAGAATCAAAATCTACAGCCCTGCAAACCATGGTCAGAACTTAGAAGTATTACACAGTCAAGAATAGAACACTTTTGAAATGTAGTAATGCAGTAAGAAAATAGACTTTTCAATGAAAATATATTAGAAATGAAGATAACATTGCCAGCGTCCAAATCTAGGTATTTCCTTTCTTCCTTAAACCCAGAATCAGAGTCTCTTTCGCCAAAATAAAATTGTCTTCTTTTGTAAAGAAAAGCAAAACATGGACTTGTCCCTAAAAATGCTTAGCAGATTCCCTACTGGGTTTGTGTTGTTAGACCCCTAAACAATCAACATTTATGGCCATCTGGATGACCCTAAATGACCCTAAAATCCAGCACTGTGTTATGATCCAAAACACTTTGATACCATGGTCGTGATACTAAATGCTCTGACACCACGGTCATGTTTCCAGAAAAACCTGTTGTTATGTCTTGCTGAAAAATCTGATTTTAACTGCTGAAAGCTGCTACGAACAGAGAATCTTCTTTTTATCAAGAAATATGGACTAAGTAAAACTGATTCCAAGAACAACTAGAACCTAAGTTGCCCATATGTTTTGGATACAATTACAGATACGAATAGTTAGACATATGGATATGGCAACTTGTTTTTTTGTTGCTCTAGATATGGACGTACAAAAAATATCTAAATAGTAAAAATATATAAATTGTAACCTAATTAGGCCAATGGGCATTCTACAATGGCAGCAAGGGGTGGGATGTGATGGTGTGACTGTGAAAGTTCTATTTTAGGCATTAAATTTGATGTTCATTTAACTGTCATAGGGAAGTTCAACCTTAAATTTGATGTTCATTTGAGTGTCACTTAAAATATTTTTCTTCTCGCTTGGAGAAGTCAATTGGAAAATAGTAATAACTTGGCCATATGGTAGAATTTAAGGCCCATTTTTCTCGAAAGCGATTTTTTTGACCAATACAATAATGTAACTAGATTGATGCATTGTGTCACTAAACAATAGACTCTTAACAGAGAATGTAATGGAGTTTTTAATCAATGTGATATGCGAAAAGCTTTCAAAAAGAATCTTGAAATTGATACATATCGGCATATTTCAGATAGATGTATTTAAGATATTTGTATCAGTAAATAGGAATTAACCACATAATATGGGTATGCATATGAATAATAAAATAATCACAAAACACAATGCTAAACAAATACCAAATGACAAGTCACAAATGTCATGATAAATGCATCTTGCTTTTATGTATGGCTATTTACGATTTTCATTGAGTTTTATAGATTTATTTTTGGTCACTTTATGTTTTAATGTATAAAAAAATAAAAAATTAAATGATAGAGAACTTTTTGTGCCAGATATGTTCTAGACGGTCCAGATATGCCCGAATAAGTTGTAGACGTATCCAGCTGTATCCGGATCATCCAAGACGTATCCTTAGACACTTTCGCACCGTATTCATATCAGATAGGCATTGTACCTGTTTCTAGGCCTGCAGGCGGATGTATTGGTATCCTAGACTAGAACATGGTTTAGGAAAGCTGAAAAGAATGGGTGAAACTTGTATTTGCTTTCTTTTAATTGAATTTGTTTATCAGACAAATCTAAGCTATTTAAACAGCAATATGAACAACATGAAATGATTGAAAACACATAACAAAGCTTCACCACCATAAAAATTAGCAATCTAGAATATAGATAAGATAGAAGAAAGTAGGTTTCCACAATCCATTATATTACTAATAAGAAGCTTTTGGAAAGACGTGGTACAAAGAAACAATATTTCTCTTAAAATTTGGAGTCATCCTTGAAATGGGTCATTTCTTGATCTATGCATCATCCTTGTGTAGGATTTACTATCTCTTTGTAACACAAATCTTTCCAGAAACTTATTATTAGTTGTACATAAGATGACAAGCAATTTTCTTGAAAAGGAATAGTTTTCTAGAGAGACTTGGGTCACTCTATTCACGCAAGTCCCTAGAGCCCCTAGAACTGAGACTAGGCCGATAACCTTTTTCTTTCAGCCATCAAGCACCCTTGGAGACTGCTGTTTCACACATTGATTGGGGGTGGGTCGTGAGGTGGCACTCATCTCGCATAAGACTACTACTAATGCTCCCCAACGCACACGCACACACACACGCACACGCACACACGCACCCTTTGGAGATTGCTGTTTCACACATTGAGGGGGGTGGGTCGGTGAGGTGGCACTCATCTCGCACAAGACTACTACTAATGCTCCCAACACACACACACGCACATGCACACGCACATGCACATGCACATGGGCACAAGCACACGCACACGCACACGCACATGCACATGCATACGCATACGCACATGCACATGCACATGGGCACACACACGCACACGCACACATGCACCCTTTGGAGACCGCTATTTCACACATTGAGGGGGTGGGTCGGTGAGGTGGCACTCATCTCTCGCACAAGACTACTACTAATGCTCCCAACACACACGCACACACACGCACACGCACACGCACACACGCACGCACGCACGCACATATGCATACGCACACACGCACGCACATATGCACACACACACGCACGCACATATGCACACGCACACGCACATATGCACACGCACACGCACACGCACTCTCTCGACATTAGGGATCTACTCCTTATCAACATCATAAATTTTCTCGTCTTATTGGATCCATTTCTTCTCGATTGCTTCTTAAGACGTAGTTACAATGCACACATCACAAGTTTCTTTGCTATTACGAGAGTTTCTTCGGCCTTGGATGTTAGGAGGGATTCTAGGGGAGTGCCTTTCTTTCTCTTAGGGCTACCCAACTTTGCCCCTTTAGCCCTACACACTCTTCAATTAGCATTATGACATCCTATATTGGCCCTTTCATAGTGGTAGACAATGACACAAATCATCCTGTCCCAAGCATGGTTAGAGATGATTGATGGGACAACCATCTAGTCGTTCCGAATTTCATTAGACCATGCTCTTTGAGGGTTCTTGCTTCCTCCACATGTATTGGTAATTTAACCATGTCGGTTGGGGATTTCTTGCTTTTGGTTGTTAGCCTTTGATTATAGGGTCCTTTTAATCTAGCAGTTTCTATTGTAATTGGATGTATCCTTGAGTTACATTGACCTACTATTGGTCATACGTGGACATAAAGATAATTTCTTTCTTTCTTTTCTACACAGAGCCAATCTCGAACAATCCTCTTCCACATTATATATCCACATACAACCATTCCTAGACCTCCAAGACATCTACTCTTAAGGATTAAAGCTTATTCCTAGATCTCCAAGACATCTACTCTAACTTATTCCTTTTGCATATGGGATATTGCATTCTTTCGCAACTCCCTTGTTACCCTTTGTAAACTTCCTATGACACTTTGGATACTTTAGAACTTCCCCATTTCTTCTACAACTGCCCATGACACCCAAGATGCTATATAACTCCATCATTCTTTCTAATTCCAATGAAAAGATACCTTGTAATTCCTTGATCATGACTATGAGAAGATTCTTTGTGTTTCCCGGGGCATTGCCAAGGCACAAAGTTGTTATTGTCCTATGGGCCACATATTTGAATCCTCCTTTCCCGACACAATTAAAAATTCTTGTTTTTGACCTTAAATACAAATTAGGATCATAACCATGTTCCCTCTTTAAATTGCTTTGCCCTTGAAACAATTGTATAGCTGGATGTTGAAGAGTTTTCAACTTCTTAGCTTCTCCTTCCCTTAGGGGTGTTGCCTCTTGGATCAAATGGCCAAAGACATAATCAAGTAGACTGCTGATAAGAAGAAATATTGATAACCATGTGAGAAGTTTCAATATTATCCGCTTGTGTTCCATTCGTTACCTCCCAAGCAGACTGTACTCCATTTTTACCCACTATAACTATGGACCCTAATTCTTCCACATTTGTAACCTGAATGAAATACATGCTGATGTGACACAATCTACAGGGATTTTCGATTGTCCATTCTTTAATAGTTGGAAGACCAACTCCCAAATATGTAACCAATGTCTCCAAACATTAAGATGCTTCAAGAATTATTGCCCGTAGAGGATGATTCATAGCTCCGCTGCATTATTATTTGGATAAGAAGGCAAGTATTTAAAGTGTTTTTGCTTTAGTCTAACCTTCTGAAATTGTGGTAGAAAGAAAAGAGAGCAGATGAAGAACAGTTCTGTATTGGTGGGTTGTCTTGATGAACGCATGATCAACCACATCATGACATATTAACACAACTAATACATTTTTGCATGTTTCTTTGTGTTGACATTCCCTTCTCTTGACAATCTGTTTTATGGTGGAGTAATATCATTTGCAAGAGCTTATTCAGCGATTGATTCATTTGGAAGAAGATTAGCGAACTTCTTTATTCCCATATCTACAACACGAATGCTTGGAGATGTTTTGTGATTAATTAACGACATATTTTTAAAAAAACCACCAAAACAGAAATTAAATATAATAATCCATAATCTAATAAGTGGTAGCCCTAATAAAATTTGAATTATGTTAAATTGGCACTTAGAATAGTTTGCTCCATGTAGAAATATTATAATGAGTGATTAGGGCATAGAAAGGAACAAACTAACCAAATTAGGCTTGTAGAAGGTGAAACAACATGCTCAAATGCTAAACGGAAGCTATAAATGCAGTTGTCAAGGTGCTAAAAAAATCAGGACATGCTGATGTGTAGAAGACAAGTTCAAAAATGCTAATGAGGTACGGGGCCAAATTTATCCGCCTTGGACAAGTTTGGGTTTGAATTTGTCCAGGGCTAGGATTGTGTGCGGGGTAAGTGTAATGATGTTTACTTCTTTTGTATAGGTTCGGTAAGATCTGATCTATTCTATGAACTTGGAATGCTCTGCAATGATTGTGTCACAAGTTGATTTGCATTCTACGTGTGCCAAACGGTAGTTTTCACTTGCTCGGTGATGATGAGACCTTAAAAAGGGGTTAGCATTTTGAGTTGGATTGGCTTCAACACACCCACATGGTGGCTGAGCATTGCCTATGTACCAATATTCTAGAGAGGGCTCAAACCCATGTAGTTCACTCATAATCCCATGATGAGATGCAACTAATGGAAGAATATGCAACTTAGAATGAAATCGTCAATTTGACTTTGACACTTGGCAACATGCACTTTGAGACCTTGTATGCTTCAAATTTATGCTCTTGGCTGATCTAGGGCTTGAATGATTTGAATTTGCTGCTTTGTAGGCTTGGTGGGGGTGTGCCACCACCTATTTGTGGTCGCAACTAGTTGGTGCCCATTTTGATCCCTGTGGATCCTTAGTACCATCTTTGTAGAGTTATCCATTTGTGGCTTTAGTACGATCCTTCCATACCCCATGTTCCTCATTCCGCCTCTACCTTGTGAGATTGTTCATGGTCATGTTGATGCAACCGTGTCTTAAATCTTCATTTGTGCCCCCTTGGCATCATTTCTTTACTTTGCAACATGAGACTCAACATGTTTTTCACGTTTCCTTCGATTTTGGGGAAAAGGTGCATAGTTGTAGGTCCTACAATGATCCTCCGAACCTTCACATTGGCATTTCAATCCCAAAGTAACTTTAACTTTTTGTTTTGTAGTTGCGCAAGTTTGTAGATTGCGTGCCCAAGCTCGATTGCCACAAAAGGGAATATTTGAGGTATCAGGGGAATGCGGGTCCTTAAAGCAATTTTGCACTTTTCGCAAGAGATTGCAAATTGCAAATACAAGTCCGAACCCCGCAAAGGAATATTTAGGGAATATTCCCTCACCCGCTCACTTGTGTGGAAAAGTCAAAGTTACTGCAAAACTGCAAGTTGCGATTCCATCCCCGAGGCCCGAAGGCAAATATTCCTCGAATCTAGAAACCGCGGAGAAAACATGTAGCTTTGTAATATTACGGTTGGCATCTTTGCGATTATCGCAATCCCTGCAAACTACAATTTGGTCCCCAAAGTTCGAGGGGCCACGTGGCACACTCTTTGGAATATAATGAAGAGAAACAAATTTGCAGTTTCGAGTTTTGCAGTTGTTGCAAATCATGAATCGTGCAATTTCATCCCCATGGTCCACAAAGGGGACAAGTGTCATAATTTGGCAACGATAAATGAAGAAAGTAGATCCGTAGTTTTGCGGTTTGCGGCTTTGCGAAGAATCGCAATATAGCAAACTTTGGAGCTCGCGGTTGTTGCAAAACTACAAATTGACTACACAGCCCCGAAGCCCGAAAAAGATGACTAGGCATAAGGAAAGGCATACAAAGATGCCACGTAGGATGTCTGTAAGGTGCAGACAAATGAGAGAATGCCAAGTCATCTAAGTGAAGTCGTATGTGCCCATTTGTCCACGTGTAAGGCCAAAATTCAAAGTTGAAAGTGAAAAATCAATGGCTGCGAACGAAGAAACCATGGAGGTAGATGCCGCCATTAATGAAAGCATGCGAGGAGCAATATAGGGCTGCAATTTGCGAAATTCATCACTTTGCCTCCAATTTTCAAGCTTAAAGAGCACTCTGAAGCCCTAAAACGAGCAAGAAACCAGATTTGTGTATTTGAATTGTGTGAACGGTGGTTTTAGAGCTTCAAAGACGATCTGGTTGTTGATTATCGGTGTGAACGAGAGTTACAACGACATTTGTATGGGTAAGACCTTTACGTGTGCTTATAAATAGTTTATGATCCCATGGTGCATTGGCAAATAGTATTGGAAAGGTTAATTGCGTATAAACTGTTGCAAAGCTCCCCTCTTAGTAATTTTTTCAGACCTTCACCCAACAAGTATGAAGATTCAATTAGCTGGTGTCCAAACCACTTCTCACCTTACATCTGATTTGGATAAAATCACGGACACCAACCTAGGCAATGTAGATGTAGTTGAATTCCAACAAAGGTTGCACACAATTGATAGGAATGAGACTATGGGAATATTGACTGGAATGGACTTGCCCTAAAGAATCTGCTTTTCCCCCATTTGCTCAAGTATTCGAGTTGGTTCGGGTTTTTGCACAAAACTACAACCCAACAAGGAGGTTAGGGATGGAAGCAATGCTTTGGTCCTATCTCTAACCACAAACTTTGAGGAGTTATTAGGTCTCCTTGATGCATCTCACGTGGCAGACATTTCTATTGAAAGTGCAGAAAAATATTGGAATGCAAATATTGCCAAGTACTCCAAAATATTGAACAACAATTGGCTTGAAAAGCCAAGGATTGCTACCACTAGAATTCCCAAGAAGTTAAGTAGAGCTGACTTTGTGGAAGAAATTGGGGACATCATTACATTATTGAACATGGTCATGGGAAAAGAATTTGCATGCCATTATAGTGAGTGGATGTTCAAATACATTCAATTTATCCTTATTAGAAAACTACACATCCATTGGGGAGAGATCATTAGTGATTGCATCCATCAACAGTTGCTCACAATGGCAATACAGTCTGATTGAAGAAGGCTCTACCGACAAAATTGAATTTTACACGACTTCTTATCCGGTCTACAACATTGCTCCCCATAGGCCATTCTTAGGACTGAATAGAGCAAAAGATTTTGGCAATTATAGAGCCTATGATTTGTACCTGCAGGTGAACCCGAATAATTATAGCTACAACTTTAGGTTGGTGCATGATACTTTCTTTGCTCCCCTCATATGCCTATTCAAACTTGAGTGGGAAAATATTAGAATATCCTCATAAGCAAAGAAAGTAATCACTGGATATGGATGTTACTTCATCCAATTCAAAACTTTCACTTATATCAGGATAAGTGGATTTCATGATGCCCTTCACATGTTGCCAAGGTACCTGGATGACAGATGGGCACTTTTGGAGATATCAAGGCAGTTGGTGGTAGTGCACAAAATGATTGCAGGCAAGCACATGGCAAACATCAAGTTCCCAATAAACATTGGAAGGTACACTTGCCCTACTTTGGTTAAGGCTAGACTCTTGGAAGCAAAGATGGGCAGAATCACTTTGCAAAAACTCTCTCCTAGGCCCAATTATGACATTAGGTGGATACTCCAGGAGCTTTGGGAAACTCTTATGAATATGAGCCTCATTATGAGGACTATTGGATGGATTGTAGGGATGAGGAAGAAGGTCGATTAAAGGATTACTCTAGGATGACCCTCACCCAAGTGGTGGATTACAAAATTGTTGTTCCTCAAGGACTGGAGGATGGGAAAGATTTGGTGAGCAAGTTATGCCTTGACAAAAAGATAGCCTCACAGCCTATCCCAAGTGTTGATTGGACAAGGACAAAGAGCACTTCATTGCATAGTAAGACTGCACATGTCATTAAGAGGACCTTGATCGACTTAGCAGGAAGGGACTTGACTTAACCCTGCAGAACACAACAATTTTGAGAGAGTACAAGGCAAGTGGGGTCATGAAGGATTTGCTTCCTCCTTTTAACAAGGGAATTGCAGGCTTGGACCCTCTGAAAGGAAAAACCCCACAACTCTCAATCAGAGGGCCAACTTCAGGGGCTATGGAGAAAATCGAGTCTTTGCATCTAGAAAAACAGGGACCCCGTGTGTGAAGATTGACACATATGGCGAGATGCGTTACTAACGAAAACTATGCGCAGATGCCCCTATTACATCAGTTACACACCTCTCTAAGTAGTTCCACACCCTACTTTAAGTTAAAAGGCATTTGTGGCAAAAGAAACCACCCAAGTTGATGTGCCACCTCTCAAAGCAAAGGTCACCTAGTAAAGGAAAACAAATGAAAGGGAGTATTGCCTCAAGGCAGCAGGACAAGTCCAACATTGGAAACTGTCCATGAAGAAGAGGAAGAGGAGGAAGACTCGTGACCTTGCATTATGTAAGGACCAAAAGAACAAATGCGGCAACACCTACTATGGAAGCAACCACGGGGCAACATCTCGGGACAACTCCGAAATTCGGATATTTGTTGTTGCCTCTCAAGTTCCAGAGGTAGTACTCACTACTTCACCCTCGTGCAATGACATGAGACACTTGTTAATGTACCTACACAAGAAATCCTGTCACAAGTATGCCTATCGAGGAAGTTCAAGGGCAAGAAACCAAGGGGGGAGGAAAGAGCGAAGTCTTTGGACCCGTCGAGTTGAACAAACATTCCTTTAATTATTACATGGGCTAGACCAAGATGTTGGAGATGACCTCCCCATAAGACCACACAAGATACATCAGTTGGGGAAACAAGGGAGACCAAACATCACAAGAAGCACCTGCCACAAAGAAGGATGAAGGTGGCGAGGTGGAGAAAACTATTGAGGAGGGGGTTGCTGCAGGAGAAGTGGAGCAAACCCATGTTGAAGAGGTCCCATCAGTGGAGATTGAACAATCAAGTGTCATGGAGCCCACTCAACCAACTTTGGAGGCAATTGAAAAGGAGATTGCAACTCATGAAGTTGCAGGACAAGAAGCTCACCCTTAGGAGTAGCCACAAGCTGAGATAGCAAGGAGCCTTCTCCATCTAGAGAAGAAGGGGTTGAGATACAAAAATGATAAATATAAACACTCAACCATCTTCAACTATGACAGAGGAAGAGGTAAAAAACCTAGAGACGGAAGAAGGAAGAGCTCAATTACACTCTATTGAGTCTTCTGATCAACTAGTGGCACAAGTGGAGGACTCAGTCTTACTCTTCTTGTACCTCAGGGGAAAATGATAATACCATGTGTTCCCCAACAACAAGAACAAAGGGAAAGCAACATTTAGGATGTAAGTTGGTTGGCAACCCTCCCAAGGAAGAGAAAGGCGAGGGTACAAGTAGAGTAAGTTGACCTTCAAATCATCATCTCTTTAAATCCATCTAGACCACCAAAGAAAACAAGGATCTTGTCAAGAACGGTGATGGGGTCACAAGAGAAAGGTTTATGGATATAGCCACCTGCCAAACTGATGCTTTAAGGGACGGGGTTTCCCCTTTTGATTAGCAAATTACCAAGATCCCATTGGGAAAGCCAACCACTGAGGGTTTAAAGCATGATGTTACCATGACAGTGGGCAATCTCTTTTAGAAAATTGGCAAGGATAAAGAGACTAAGAAGCGATGGAAGGAGAAGGTTGATATCTTATTAACCTATGTGTAGAAATGGGTACAAGCTCCTTGGATAGTCAAGAAACAACCACATCTTTCACCTTTAGAAATGATGAAAAGTGCTAAGGACTTAAGATCTAGGGAGAGGCAACCAAGAGGAGGAAGAATTGATAAAAAGGCAACAAGGTCATTAAAGACATCATTGAATGCTACAATCAAGTGTCTGATTAAATAGAAGCAAGTAGAGCCTTGATTGATAAATATCATATAGATATTGACTATTGGGATGGATTGCTGCCCAAACTTGAAGCCAGAACAAACTTGGGAGATGAAGTTGTGGAGAATGAAGGAATAGTCTCCTCGGATTGCAGAGGGAGACACTACGAGTATAGAGGGGCTGTCAAGTTGAGGATTGAAACCTTGGAGGGGTGCAAAAGCAAGCTCCAAGACATAAGGGAGAAAGCGAGGAAGTATGTGGATGATGTAACGCCTAGAATTTTACCCCACGAAACCTAAGACAAACAAAGGTTATATTAGAAAAATTATGGAATAATTTAAAAAAACATTTAGTTTCATTTCTCGATTAACAAATGATCTTTTGTAATAATTAATTTGTTCTATTTTTAGCTTGGTTTAAAAGTTTCCATTTCTATAATCCCTATTTAATTTAGCCACATTGTTATAATGTCATTTAATAATTTATTCTAGTGCTAAGTCTAATTTGCCTTTCCATTTAAATAATACTATTAAATTTAATCCACAATTATAAATGTTATCTAATCACTAAGGGAATGAATTTACTTAATTTATCACAAGGTCATGGCCTCATTATTTTAAAAGTTACCAAATAAATCATAATGGAATACAAGTTAAAGTTAACTTCTACACCACTTAAGTGGCCCCATTCAAACATGACCCATGGATTTAAATGATGATTTCACCTACCCTCACCTAACTTTTGTAAGGAACATCCTTAGCCATTAGATGGGATCAATCTAAGCCATTGTATCTAAGAATTTTCAAACAACCTTAATCATCTCTATGGAGAGTTTTTTTTATTCTTTCATTTAACTTATTTGCTCATTTTTATTTTCCAAGTTTAAGGGAAGGAGAGGAAGCCATGGAAGAGGAAGAAAGAGCTTGTGATGGATACACACACCCCATGTTCATTTTGTTTTTGTTTGCCATATCAAACTACCCTCTCTTAGGGTTTTATTTTAAATTTCATTTACATTGAAACAAATTTACAACAAATAGCAAATGAAATTTACAATCAAACCCTAGGAGAGGGTAGAATAGAAATATTAAACAAAATAAAGTAAGAAAAATTGGGGGTTGTGTGTGTATCCATCCCAAACTTCTTCCTTTCGCTTCCATGGCTTCCTCTCCTTCCTTAAAACCTGCAAAACAAAAATGAGGAAAATAAGTCAATGAATGAATAAAAGACTCCATAGAGATGATTAGGGTTATTTGGAATCCTTAGATCCAATGGCTTAGATTGATCCCATCCAATGGCTAGGAATGTTCCCTACAAAATTTAGGTGGGGGTTAGGTGAGATCATCATTCAAATGTATGGGTCAAGTTTGAATGGGGTCACTTAAGTGGTGTAGAAGTTAGCTTTATTTGCTTTTCATATTGTTTTATTTGGTAACTTTTAAAAATAAAAGGCCTATGTCCTTGTGATAACTAAAGTAGAGTTATTCCCTTAGTATTTTAGACAATGTATATAATTGTGAGATTAATTTAATAATACTATTTAAATGGAAGAGCAAATTAGACTTAACACTAAAATAAACTATGAAATAACTTTTGAACCACATTATTAAATTAATTAAGGATTATAAGAATAAAGTTTTAAACCTAAGTGAAGATGAAATATTATCTTTTAATTGAATTTAAAATGTACATTGTTAATTAAGGATTAACCTAAGCTTTTGCAACCAATTTTACTTTAAAAAAAAAAAATTATTCCATAATTTTTCTAACTCAACCTTTGTTTTGTTTTGGGTTTCATGCCGGTAAAATTTGTGGGTGTTCTGAGATAACATAGATTCAAAACTTGAAAGGATGCTTCCCCTCAAAGGTATATACACCCCTGGATTTGCAAATACGGATAGCTGATAGAAATTCTTTAGCAACATGCTGCAGGGGAGTTGGAGCCTCCAAAAGATTTTCATTATTCTTCTATATAAAAGTTTTTTTCATTTGGAAGAATACATCAATAAACTAGCCTAAAGGATCAAGAAAGAAGAAAGTTGTTTCTAGTGAGTTTGATAACATTCTTTCTAAACAGGAAATAATCTTCCTCTACCATGTAGGGCTAGATGAAGATCCCATTCTGGGAATGTTTGCAAGATTTGATATTTATAGAAAGAAGCTAAAAAACATAGGGGAATCAAATAGATTTTGATCCTCCGCTCTAAGCAATTCCTTATTCTTTGTCCCTTTATTCTTTTCCAAACAAAATCAAATATGTATCCAACTCTGCTTTAAGGTGCACATGGAATAATGTTAGTTGCAGAAAAGGACAAAAGAGTTTGATGACAAGGAAAATAATATTCTCCACTCCTCCGAGTTTCATCATGAAGTAAAACCGTCCCTGCTTAGCAAATCAAAATGGCATCTTTTCTAGTTGGGACACCTCTCCCATCCGGATTGTAGGTTGGGGACCACAACCCCACGTGTATCTTGTTTTCAGCGCTCCATGGGGTATCTGGGTATATTCCTTTTTGGGAATTTTTATATAAAAGTGAAGGCCTGTCTTCACTTTAGGGGTTCTAATTTTTGGGTTTTAGCTAGGGTGATTGTGCAGGCATGTACGGTCACTATTAGGATTGAGAGCATTTGCATGTCTCCTTGTCAAATTGAATACACAAAACCAATTCACTATGTCTAAGTCTGGTATTTTCAAATGTATGCACAAACAGAGTCAAGAAACATGCATTCTTTTGTTGTAATTTTTATCTATTTGATAAATGAAATACAAAGAAACACATTTCAGAGCATTGTGTCAAATTGGTTATTGAATGCATGTTGTTTTGTGGTATTACTTAGCAATATTTGTTTCAGCTGTAAAATTCCTTTCTATAATGGCAATCTGGGAGTGAATATTTGTTGCCTTCAAGGGTATCCTGGGTTTTATGGATTGGGCATGATAGATACATGAAGTTTTAATCACAAGTGTTTGTGTTAAAGTTTCAAAGATTACATGGTAGTGTTTACACAAATTGGGTATTTACGAATGCAAATAACTCTTGAAAGTTCATGTCATTTTGATTTCTAGCTCTTATACATCATAGGGAAACCATGCTGATATGGAGAACAACTTCATTTCTTCTCCCATTAGATCCACACCTTTTTTATTTATTCAATTTCTTTGGTACCATCTTGTTCTACCCCTGCAAGTGACATCTCCTTCGCATATTTTCAGTGAGCTTGCCCTTGATTTTAAATTTAACAACGTCCTTTGAATGATGTTCATAATAACCTCTTATTTGTCTTTAGTGGCTTGTGTCTAAGAAACCAATTGATTGTAGTGCTTTGTGACCATTCTCTTGAATGAGTGTTGCATTTTGTGGTTGCATTTGGTCTTAGATTGAAGTTCCAACAAGTTTGAGGGTTTGAAACTTGATTTCCCTCTCCCTTTCAAGCCACCCCTTCGGTCCTCTCACCTTGGTTTAGGCAGAACCATAAAGTAGCAGGATAACAACCACATCGGGATGTCTTCTGTCATTCTCAAAGGCTTGGTCATGTGAGAAAGATAGAACCATCCTGGTTGCTGAATGACAAATCAACATATCCATCTTTCCTCCTTGCTCTGTTTTTATGCCCGTTGCATGAAGCCTTCTTAGGGTGTTAGATTGGGAGCCAACTCCATTTTCGATTGCGCTTACAGGGGACATTGATTCATACAATTAAGGTTTATATAGGGTTTATCCGTTGAGCGATTCTTCATGTTTCATAAGTTAGTGCTATTCTAACAAGCCCTATGTTCTCATCAACAACACCAAGACCGTTTTTAGCGCCGTCGCCGGGTGACATTTGAAGCTAAGATAGCCATATCATTATGTTAACGCGCTTTTGGCATTGACATGGTTTTAGAGAGATTTATTTGTTCAATGCTTTCATGGTTTCAAGTATACATGCTCCCTATCAATTCACATAAGTTTATAAAAGGTTTATCATGTTTTGTTGAAGTGTGGTTCAATATATTTTTGTGAAGTGTGGTTCAATATATTTTTATGTTGATTTACCTTGTCTAGAGTGTAATCTCTAGTGGCGACTCCATTCGAGTTATAGATCGACCAATGTTGTATTATTTCTTTATATTTAATTGGTAACTCCGCATCTGCAAAGTTGGAAGGATTGAGGTCCCCTTTTAGATCAAATCCTGCTAAGAAACTTCTTCCGAGTTGTATGCATTCGAAAGAACAAAACAAGTTTGAAAACTAAAGAAGCAAGGATCAAAAGGTAAGGATATTCAGTCTTCGATCTTGGTGATTCCCCCTTGATTGAAGATTATTCTAGCTCCTCCGATTGTTTTTGAACCAGAAAACCTCATTTACCAGTTTCATTCCTTATTTCAACAAGATTCTCGTGCCTAAATTTGCCAAAAGTTGTCTTGAGCCTAGCCATTGGCTTACAGTTGAGAATAGAACCTTTGGTTTTGAGGGTGCTCCTTTGATAAATCACCACAATATTAACCCTACTCCTTTGGATCATAGACCACTTGTTCAAAACCCAGTTGATCATCCTTTTGAAAATCCAGTTGACCAAAATATGGATCATCCTCCTCCACGTTCTCCTTTCAAGAGTCCAAAGTTTCAAACCTATCAACTTTGGGGATATGTCCTGGATACCCTAATGAGGTCCCTAATGAAGTGAGAAATAGACTACCCAAGTTTCAAGGTAACAATGCTATTTATGGAGAACAACATCTCAGATTCTTTTTGAATATCATTGATGATTATGAGATTGAGTATGAGGATGTTTATTTACTCTTGAAGAAGATGTTAGAGAATGGTTTAATGCATTTGCCTCATGGGAGTATTGACTCTTGGGAGGAGATGATGAATGCATTTAGGATTCAATATGGTGATAAAATAGATCATAGGTTTCTTTTGGCTGAATTTGAGAATATCAAGAAGAATCCTAATGAGTGTGTGCAAGACTTCAATCTTGTGATGCCCAAAATTTAGCACGCAAAACAAATAAAACTTAGAGGTAAAATTATGCATTTTTTTTGGGTTAGTTTTAGAAAGATTAAATGAGGTGAAACACAAGTTTACGGTATTCTAAGGGTTCGACGTGGTTGTGAAAGACGACTTAACTTGAAAGACACGCTTATACTTTGCTTGCAGATGAGGTTTACACTAGGTATTACTCAACACTATAGTTTTCTCATTTTATTTTATTCCCAATATTCAGATTATAATAATAGTTATAGCTTGATGATTAAAAACTAACATTTATAATTTGTGAAAGCTATTTATTTCAATGTAATTAAGTTTGCTAAAACAATAATAAGACTATACTATAAGTAATAGATGGGCCTAAACAATATTAAATCCAAAATTATAACTAACTTAATAAAACCCATATAATAATAAAAGACACCTATCATGTCAATTAGTCAACTAGTCAAAAGGGTAGGTAGGAGGGTGAAATGTGAGCCCTAGGATTAGATCTTTCCCCTCCCTCGGATCTAGGGCACCTAGAAACCCTAATCCATTCAAACAAAATTCTTACTCTATCTCACTCATTCTCATTTTCATTTCTCATTGCCTCTTGTTTTTCACTATTTTTCGTGTGTAGATCCAATGGAGTTTCAAACATGGAGGAAGAGGAAAATTCTATATTCATATCCAAAGTGGTGTGTGTATATATATATATATATATATATATTACAAAGCTATATGAAAAAACTATGGCCATGACCGCCCACCCGTCTTGTTATAAAGAGTTGGGGTGGGCGGCCAAGTCATCCCACCCCCTTTTTATATATAAATGGGGTCACAACTTATGCAAGCCGTGGCCCCCAAATTTTGTTTATATATATTAAACCTTATAACACAAAGTTTAAATAATATGTTTTATTATATATATATATTTAATACATATAATATATGTTATTTTCTTTTTTTATATATATATATATATATATTAATTTATATACTTTAATTTATAAATATATAGTTTATAAGTTATTTAACTTATATTATTTTAGAGTCTCATCCCCTTTTTTTTATATGATAATATACTTTTAGTTATAAGTAATTTATTTAGTAAGAATTCAATGTCTTATAATGTGTGTGTGTGTGTGTGTGTGTGTGTGTGTGTGTGTGTGTGTGCAAAAATTACTTTGTTATAACGCATATTTTTTTATAAGTATATTATATTTTGTCAATAATGTACTCTATTTTGCTAATAATGTACTATAACTTAGAATACTACATTATATAATTGAATAGTTTTAGAAATAGATTAATAAACTCAAATATACTCATAAATGTCAAGTTATTAAGGCTGTAGTTCTCAAAAATTCATTGCATGAAGGATGTATACATAGTGAATGGCAAAACACTAAGTGGACTTAAAGTTAATCAACACTGCAATTTTTATTCAAGGAAGAGTGGACTAATAATCAAATCTACAATCTTTATAACGATGGATTGTATGAGTATAGTTTGAACTCCAATATCAATAAACACAAAAGGAACTATATATTCCAAGCTATTTAGAACTTAGCAAGATATATAAGGAAACTACTTATTCTAGTTTTACTTAACCCTATCATTTCCTTAACTTGTTTTAACCATAAAATAGATTCACAAATTTTAAGATGCATTTCCGATTCAAGTTGTAATCAATGAAAGAATAAAACCCTTATAGTCTTTTAGTTGCACAAATGTTCAAGTAAGGTAGAGTTTCACTCAATAATTCATTTTTTACATTAAAAGAAATTTTAAATGCTCGGAAAACAAACACAACATTATTTCCAATCTTTTTAAAATATCAATCCATAAGTGCAAGCAACCAAGGAAAAAGACATGACCAAAAACTTACAATATACTTGAGTCATTATTCACATTTTCCATAAGGTAAAATTGTTATTTTCTTGAAACTAAGTATTCTTTTATACATCACACCGACTTTTCCATTCACAAGATCATACATTTCAACCTTCATTTATATTTGGAATACATTGAAATGATCAAATATACTTGAATACATAGCCACAACTAAAATACAACTTGTTTCAAATGCCACTTGATTTCAAGTATCAAATACAACAAATAACAAGATTTTCTTTTTCAACACTTCTTCCACCACCAACAATGTGTCTCAAACACCAAAATAGAGGTGAAGGCGACATTCATCCCTCATGAGACAATGGAGAAATTCTCATCCCATTGGCCCATGAAACCCCTAACTTCCGAGAAGAATTCCGTAGCCAACACCAAGACAAGGATAACAATTTTTCCCACACAATCCCAATACGCAACAATCACAAGTCAATCACACAAATGCAAACACAAGAGGACTTATGAGGAAAATGAGATACATTCAAATCAATCACGCACTATCAAGCTTTATCAGCTTGTAAGGGGAACTAGAGACACTCCCATACCACTTATCACTCCACTAAGGGGTTGAGCACAAGTCCTTGGTTCTGCAAAGAAAGTAATGTGCATGCCACTAATTCTTCCACTTAGTTTTTCCAAAAACCCATTTATCTCTCCACTAGAACAAATGCTCAAACCCCTTTGGTTCCTCTAAAAGGAAAAACAACGCATTTACTGTTTAACATCTACTTATGCCTCCCAGATGTCTCTTAATGTGCATGCCACTAATTCCTCCACTTAGTTTTTTCCAAAACCCACTTATCTCTCCGTTATAACAAAGGCTCAAACTCCCTTTGGTTCCTCTAAAAAGAAAAACAACGCATTTACTTGGTTTAACATCTACTTATGCCTCCAAAATGTCTCTATCTTCCTCCATACACACATAATTCTTGATAACTTTCACAATGGGTGAAATCAAGTAACACAACACATGGTAAAACCACATACTACTCAAGAGAGCATATAAAACACAACATTCCATCGTGAGATGATAAAACAAATCAAGAAAAAACAATAATAACATGGAAGGTACTCATCTCTTATTCAACTTGTCATCTCTTCAATCATCAAACTTCAAACCATAAAAACAATTCAACAACATCAACTCGAAAGAATCAAATACTTTCCCCAAAATTGTAAAACAAACCCACTTAAATAAGAACAGTTTTAAAGATTACCCCTTTTAGAATGATGCCAAGTGGCAACATTCTAACTTCTCAAAGCAAGTTAAATTCTTGAAAATAACATTAAATTAAAATTCATGTCCACATAGGCCAAATCAATTCAAAATATAAATTTAATCACAAAACTTAAATGCTCTTACAAGAAAAAGACAAAGAGAGTCAAAATAGAACAAAAATCCAACAATTCAAAAATAGATATTCTCAGTAACCCACAAGTCATTCCAAAACAATTCACATAAAATATAATTAAGGGTAGGTGGAAAGTCTTTCAAGACACCTTTATGGGGTCTTAATGAGCATAAATAGGCTTAAAACTTAAAAACAAGTACACCTACCCAATGAGTAAATATAAGGATGGGTTATGTGAGTGTGAGACAAGGTTTATTTGTCCCACACTTAACTCAAAAATGACCTTAAAAGAAAATCTGAATTTATCAAAAAAGAAAGATCTCAACCACAAAAAGAACGTAAAATCAACCATAAATGGAAATCATCCACCCCCATAAACAATAATAAAAATAAACAACAAAAGAGATTAATTAAACAACTTAAAAATTATATAAGGTCATGAAAATGGTTAGCAACAAGCCAAGATAACAAAAATAATAAAACAAGCACTTGTCACCTTACACATAATCCCATCCCACAAATATTTAAATCTCGGATGACTGCGTTTTGGTTAAGAAGCTTTGTAGGAGTTAGTCCTCTCCATCCTCTTTGGTGTTTTTAGTATATATACATATTATTTATATTATTTGGTTATTTGCGCGTAACTTTTGGTACTTGTTCATCATTTGCACACTCGGTGCATGTGTTATATCCGACCAAATAAACTAATCAAATAACAATTATTAAAAATTTAAGATAAAATACTCTAATCACAAACACATTTCATTATAATTTAAAACATATTCTCAAATATAACCATCGTCATTATAATCAAAATATAAACAATTCACAATCCTACAACATCAATCATATACATCTATCAAAACAATATATCAATGTGTCATGCCATAACCATGCTAGTCAATATAAGGTTGACACCCCATGCCAACTCAATGTCACAAAAGAAACATAGTCCAAGTAAATCTGTTAGTTCGGACACCTTGTCGATACAACATATACAATGAGCTGCAAATCTATTTAAATAGTATCGAGGGAAGTGGGCACTATAGATATGTCCACTCCCTTGAACATTATTTAGATATATTTTTCTTTCCATATTATAGTTTTTATCATGTAGCTCATGTATATGTCAGATCGGCATGAGGTGCATGGACTTACAGATTTACTTGGACTTTCACATGGTGTTGGCACGAGTTGTCAACCTTATGATCCGATTAGCATAATTTTGGCTTGACATGTGGATATGCTCTTATTTTGATAGACGTACATGGTTGATACTTCAAGATTATGATTTGTGTATATTTTGGTCCGTATGATGATAATGGTTATATTTGAATATGTTTTAAATTATTATGAAATGTATGTATGATTGATGCATTTTATCTTGAATTTAATAGTTATTTGGTTAATCTATTTGAACGGATATGACATGTGTGTTGAGTGTTCGGATGATGAACATGTACCAAAGGCTACGTGCAAAGAATCGAATATATATACCAAAAAACACCAAAGAGGATGGAAGGGGACTAACTTCTGCGAAACTCTCTATTAATATGAGTCATCCCAAACATGGATATTTGTGGGATGAGATTATATGTAAAGTGACAAGTGCTTGTTTTATTACTTTTGTCATTTTGACTTGTTTACCCCTTTTCACGACCTTAACCAATTTTGAAGTTATTTAAATAACCCCTTTTGTTATTTATTTTTATTCTTGCTTATGGGGGATAGACGATTTCCATTTGTAGTTGATTTTACTTTGTTTGGGGTGGTTGAGATCTATCATTTTTGGTAAATTCAGAATTGTCCTTTAAAACTATTTTTGAGTAAAGTGTGGGAAAAGTAAACTTTGTCCTACAATAACAAAATCCATTTTTACACTTATGGGGTAGGTGTACTTGTTTTTAAGTTTTAAGCCTATTTAAAATCATTAAGACCCCATAAAGGTGTTTTGAAAGACTTTTCAACTACCTTTATTTATTTTTTAAGGGAGTTTGTTTTTGGAATGATTTGTGGATCAAATGATTTTATTTTTGAGTTATTGGGTTTTTGTCCATTTTGACTCTCTTTGACTTTTCCTTGTAAGAGCTTTTAAGTTTTGTGGTTGAATTTGGATTTTGAGTTGATTTGATTCATGTGGACATGAATTTTAATTTAATGTCATTTTTGGGGTTTGACTTATCTTGGGAACTCGGAGCAAGAAAGGAGACTACCTCTCAAGGTACTAATGCTGATTTTTGATGGTAATAAAGAGTAAGAGAACAATTTTTGATCAATTTCAGATTGCTGAACTATGTATAACAATAATCATAAAGAGAGGAGAAGAAGCTTTATTAATAGAACCCATGACTGATTTTTATATCAGCAACATGGGGGAACCTTTGGAAGGGTTAGTGGGGGCATTTGGTCCTCAAAGTCTTCAAATAAAGAAGGTACAATATGCTGGTAAGGAGGAGAAATTGATTTCAAGGGTCAATTGTCAATGGCATCATCATGCCTTGCACGAAGAAAATAGCACAACCCATTTAATTGAAAGAACATGAGGTATATTACATAAATTTTGGTGTTGAGTTTACCAAAGATAAGGTTGTTGTTGGGACACAATGGTTGCATGATTTTATGATTGAAGAAGCTAATGAGAATGAAGGTGTTGATCCGATATCAGAAATTCTGAGTTACAAAGATATGATGAGCAACCCTAGTAATGCTATTTCAGACGTGTTGTCTTCTCTCATGACGGGAATCAATTGGTACAACAAAAGGTATGAGGTTCCTTGGGTTCAATATGATCAAGTTTATGGATGCATGAGTTCTAATTTTGATTTCCCCTTCTCTTACGTTTATGGTGGAATGAAAATAATGGGGAATCACGAACAAGATACTTCATGGTATGAAGAGCATTACAAGCCTTACTTGGATGGTAGGGTATCATTTCATTTTCTCTTCCAATTGTTGCTAATTCATGGTTCTATGGAAGCCTTGGAGAAAGTGGGGAAAAAGAGAATAAAGTGTGATGAGGGGGCAGCCATATATATTTCCAACATAGAAGAAATTGGTGACCTATGTCCATGGAAAGACATGCCTTGCACAAAGAAGGTAACTTATTTCTTTATTTTCTTTAAGAGGTGTGAGGTACTTGAATGTTTTTGTACAATTGGGTTACTTGAAGTGGGGACCATTCATTGGATACATTGGCTGCCATCTTTTGGGAAAATTGTTTTCATTCACCATGTTGACAAACTGAAATTCAGTGGTAAAAATAAAAAATCAGAATTCAAGGCAAGAGGGAATGGGTGAAATCTGAAGCAGACTTTGAGGTACCACATTGTGGGATGCCCTTTCACATAACAACTGATTGGAAAAAAGTTATTACAATCTGTAGATATCAAAAATCAGTTTGCTAATTATGATGTGAAAGGATTGAATTGGGTTGCACATGCAAGGAAAATAGTCACTAGCCATCTTGGGAGTAGAGAAAAAGATTACAGCAGCATACGGAGCAGCAGAAGTAAACCTTGGGGATGCCACCTTTGGGGAGAATTTGTGACATGATCATGAGACAAGATGAAGAGGCTGAAAAAGTGTTGTTCAACACTCATGTTTTTTCTAATGTGTTTGCTCCATGTGCAAAATCAAGAGCAAGGAAGAAGGTGGCCAATATGCAGCAGTAGCATGATCCTAGAGGGTCAAGTGATCTCCCATTTGACCTGTATCGGAGCAAGACTTTAACATTTCACTTGGACACATGAGCTTGGAATTGCTTGAGGGCAAGAAATTTGGGGAAGGGAGGATTGAAATGTCCCTTTCTCCAAAATAACATGTTGAAGACCCTTAGCCCAATTTTGTTTCCGACGGCTAAGGGGTGATAAAAAGGGAAACTATAGTCTTAATAAATTATTATAAAGTGCATAAAAACACTTATATTAATTTATTAATGACTTAATAAAAATAAAAGAAAAAGATAAAGTGAAATTAGAAAAAGAAAAAAAAAAAGAGGTCACTTAATTTTTTTATTTCCCTAGGGAAAAATGCGACCCATGTTGGGAAGAAATAAATGCCAATAAAGAATTAAATGTGGGAAAAGACATTTAATTGGTGGTTGTGGGTGGCTACTAAGTCAAGATTGCTTATAAAAGCAAGTGTGCTTGGCTTGGTAAAACATCTCTTTTATTTTTTTATTTCCCCTAGGGGAAAAACACGACCCATGTTGGGAAGAAATAAATGCTAATAAAGAATTAAATGTGGGAAAAAAACATTTAAATGATGGTTGTGGGTGGCTACTAAGCCAAGATTGCTTATAAAAGCAAGTGTACTTGGCTTTGTAAAACATCTCTTTTATTTTATAAAAATTCTGATTTTTGTCTGAGCTTTGTAAGCTTTGCAAATAAACTCCTAAGGAAAAAAACCTTTTGAGTTAGCTCTAGAGGATGAAAACCCTCTTGAGGATTAGAGAAAGAGGAACGAAAACTCTTCTTTCTTGTGAGAGGATTCTCCATTCAGGGGTTTCCATTGAAGATCAAGGATTTATTTGTGTTTTCCATTGAAGATCAAGCTTCTATTTGTGTTTTCCAGCAGTGTTTGAGGGCTTTCCAAGAGGGGTGAATGGTTGTTGTTGATTTCGGGTACAACTAGGGTTTCATCTACACATTTCCATATTTCGAGTTTGTTTTGGTGCCTTCCACCCATCGGAAAATTTTGATTTTGGTATCATTGGAAAGCTTGTGATTTTATCTTCAATTTGAGCTATCATTTGTCAAAAATTGTTGGGTATTTTCCGAGTTATGAATTTATGAAGTTTCGGTTTTTCTACAATTAAAAATCAGATTTTCAGTATTTTGCAAAAATATAAGTATTTTCAAATTTGATAGTTCAAGGGCTAGTTCTGATTTAATTTCATAATTTTTGAAGGTGTTTTGAGGCTATTTTACACCCATAGGCAAATCTCCTAGGGTTTTGGCAAGGAATTTTGGGTTGTTTGCATTGCTGTCATAAAAACAATAATTTCCAACTTGCATTTTATTTGGGATTTGTGGAAAAACCACTTGGGAGTGAAATATGTCCAGTTGGGGACATCATGCAATGAAGGTGCAAGAAAGACTAGCAGATACCTTGGACTCTCTTGCCTCCACCATGCAAAACCTACAAAGAGGAAGGACATTCAAGGAAGAGCCTAGGGTTTCAAAGGTCAACAAGGTGGCAACTAGCTTTGAGGAATATCAAGCTCTTCCGGAGAAGATCCGTGATGCCCTAACCTTTTCAGAATTCATAAATTTGGAAACATAAAGAGTGGGCATTGGAACTCGGTCCAAGCCTCAAGGCATGCACAAGGGTCATGGGAAGGATATCCCAACCCTTGAGGAAAAGAGCCCCATCTTGTGGGAAAAGCAAGGAGCAACTACAAAGTGTTTGAAGAGGGAATCAAATTCCCAAGTTTGCTAGGGGAGGAGGGGCATGTTTATTCCCCTAAGGATGAGAAAGAGGATAGTATATTGCAGCAACTGGTTATTGAGAGGGAACAACCCTTGGGAGGGTTAGAAACCTCCAATCCTCTTGCCACAATTGATCTCTTGGTTGGTTTTCCTAACAACACCTTGGTGACACAAGGGTTTGATGACATAGTGAAGCACAAGCCAAGGAAGGAGGAGGAGCACAGTGAACATGCAACTCAAGATCTGCACCTTGGAAGAATGGGAGCCATAAAGGATGAAGATGCAACCCTTACTCCCATTCTTATTCCAGATATTCAACAATATGAGGTAATTGTGGATCATGGTTTGGTTAATACTAATTTTCTTTTGGCACATGATGAATTCAGGCTTGAGCAAGTGGGAAAAGAGAAAAAGGAAACCTTTGTCCAAATAGATATAAGGACAACAAGCTTGCTGGTCTGATTATGACAACAGACAATAAAGAGCCAAAGGATGAAGAACTAAACTTGGGTAAGAGCCACCAAGATATCCCAAGTACATGTGAACAAGGTATGGTGGTTGTGCAAAGGGAGAAAGCTCCAAGTATCGAAGAGGCAAAGGAAAAAGAGGATGAAAGTCTTGTTGCAAGTCCAAGGAATGAATACATTTCAGATTTATTGCTCCCTAGTTCACCATCATATGGAGCTGATCATCATCATAATCAGTTTGATACAAATATGGGCAAAATGAGGAGCACATTGAGTGGTAAGGGGTACTTACATCCTTTCCGGAAGCCCCAAGTTATGCATGTATCAAGACAAGTGTCGCTTTAGGCACAAGGACTGAGATTGAAGTAACAAAAGGTAACCCTCTTTCCAAGGCCCACGGTTTGCATACTAAGGTAACCATTTCCTCTTTTAGTTTGGTTGGCCATCCGCTTGATATACTTATGTTTGGAAGAATAATTTGGGGTTGTGTTGATAATACCTCAACAAGCCTTTTATGGCCATGGAGATGGAAGGAAACTCCCCATAAAGGACAAGATGAAGGGGCTGGTCTGTTCCTAACAGCAGACAAAGGGAGTTCGTTTGATGGATATCACAGCCCAAACAAGAAGCCAAAAGTTACCCAAGACAAGCACCAACAGCTTGGGAATGAATGCAAGGAAGAAAATACCCCATCCGGCAAGGAAATCATGTCAAGAAGGAATGCTGATTTAAACTCAAAAGTTTTGAATGTTATGGGCAGCCCATGGTATGAAGATATTTCAGTTTTTGCCTATATATCATTTCAGATTTTCTACCATGGACAGATGGTTAGGAGTACTCATGTTTCATGTATGTTGTATCCTCTTTTGTCACCGCTGATTGAACACCTTTGTGCACATCATACTTCATGGGGTGAGGAGGTAAGAAGTGCTTTTTGTAGTAAAGAACATATAGACACTTGGGCTCAATTTCTATGGTGTTTTCGCAAGTGGCATATAGGTGCTATGATGAGTCCTTCAAAAGGAGGAATATCTGATTTTAAAATCATTATGAAAGGGAACTCTATCATGAAGTGTTGGGGTCATAATGATGGTCCTAAATTTTCGTTTCTTATATGGCTAACCCTTGGATCCATAAAAATGGAAGAGTTAGGAGGAATGGGCAGCAGTATGCATCAAATTGTCAAAGAAGAATTGGAAAAAGGTTGGGGCCAAGCAAGGATGGTTTCAAAGGCTTCAAGATCACCAATAGCATCTTCATGTTGTCAAATTTCATGGGAAGGTGCAAGGTATGTAATGCTTTTCTTGAAATTAAGCCAGCTGAAGTTAATGTTGTTTGGGGAATGCAATGGTTCCAGTTTTTGGGAAAATTTCATTATGATACTCTTCTTCACATATCAGCCCTTTGGAAAAACTTATTTATGGTTGGGCATGTGCAAATTCAACCACCCAATAAGTTTAGAAGAAAAATTAAGTTGTTGGTTTGGGTTCAGTCAGATTATGAGTTGTTTCCAATTTTGAACAACTATAAGAATGTTCCTTTTGAAGCTACTAAATCATGGGGAATGATCTTGAGGTTGTTGGTTTGGAGGAAGGTAGTAAGACTACCATATTTTTGGATTCCAAGTACGCTGCCATAAGCTTTTATGTAAGCATTTCCAGCCCTTTCTCCAAGTTTTTATCAGCTGTAACCTTGTGGCCAGCCCCCATAACATTGATAGAATGGGGAACTTTGAAGGTATGTCATGATTACATCTGTTGTACTCTCCTTTCTACTGCTGTTCACAAATTTTCCAGCTATTTGTTTACTTATAAGATACCGAGAAAGGAGCTTCTAATCACATGGTTGAAGAAGTACCAAACACTTCATGGTTGTTGTAGTCACTATACAACCCTCATTCAGTCACCTTGGTGCTATTTCTCTCAAGGAATCAATGGCCTAAACATGGGAGAAAGGTGTGCTGTTTTATTCATTTTCAGTTTGTTCTTCTTGAAGTCTTGGTGCATAGAGAGACATTTTTATAGCCGGGGATTGTATTTTCTACACAATGACACACTTGCACTATTTTGTGCAAGTAAAGGTGGGATTCTAGTTCCCCTCATTCTGATTTTTGAAGAAGAAGAGCAAGATTACATTGGTAATTGGGACAATAGGAAAGAGATGGTGGGTCACCAATGCTTGGACGGTGATTATACAAAGGAGCAACTGAGGCTTATTTGGGATCCGGGCACTTGCAATTGCTTGAGGACAAACAATTTTGGGAAGGGAGGACTGTAATGTCCCCTTTTCCAACTTGAGAAGCATGATTTGGACTTCTTGCCATTCCCTTTTCCATGGCAACAAAGTGGGAAGAGTTGGGAAAAGGAATTGAGCTTCCTTTGCATTTATTTTCTAATTTTAATGTTTCTTTTTTAGTGTGTTTTTGCTTTTAGCAGGTCGGTTGGGTTTTGAAGCTTTATTAAAGCCAATTAAAGATTAAAAAGAACACTTTAGGGGTCGGCCTTGTCCTTTTGGGGCTTTGGCACCAAAGAGAGGATATAAAAGAAGGTTAGAGAGCTCATTTGCATCATCTATCTTGGCGCATTTTCTCTATTTGGACATTGTGGGCTTGTTGCTCCTTGTTCTCCACTCTTGGACGAAAACCCAAGTGTGTGGCATCTCCTAGAAGGACGAAAACCCTTCTAGTGGTTTATAGGGGGACAAAAACCCTCCTATATTGTGAGCTTGAAGAATATTGCAGATTTGAGGAGAAGAATTCATATTCAGATTTTTATTGGCATTGGGAAGCCTTCCCTAGGTGGAGTGACCTACCTTGGAGGGTGGTTTGGTGCCCTAGAGGGCATAAATTTGATATTTCACTTCATTTTCAGATTTTCCTATATTTATACAGCTGGAATCTACTTTCTTGTGAATTTTTGGGGTTTCTAAACCCTCATTACATAATTATTTTGGAGCTGTACTTCTGCTGGTTTTATTTAATTTTCAGTTGAACATATGCATGTCTTTTTGGGTTGCAATCAGTTCTAGAATATTCCTAAAAGGTTTCTAAAAATTGTGGATGCATTGTTAGATGGTATTTTGGGTGAATTTATGAGTTTTCACATTGCTGCTCCTAAGATCTGTTCGCTGTCCTAAATCTTTCACAAGTACTTTCTTGTGAATTTTTGGGGTTTCTAAACCCTCATTACATAATTATTTTGGAGCTGCACTTTTTCTGGTTTTATTTAATTTTCAGCTGAACATATGCATGTCTTTTTGGGTCGCAATCAGTTATGTACGATATTCCTACGGTGGTTTCTAAAAATTGTTGATTCATTGTTAGATGGTATTTTGGGTGAATTTGTGAGATTTCACATTGTTGCTTCTAAGATCTGTTCATTGTCCTAAATCTGGGATTTATTTCAGTTTGTTGATATAAAAATCAGATTTGTTTGCTTTGGAGTTGAGCTAATTTCCTTGATTGTTGGTTTATCCCTTGAAAGGGATATTACACAAAAGATATATAATCAAGAGGAAGCCCTAAGTTAGTGAATGCGTTTCATGAAGGAGTTTGTGGGGGCCATTATGCTGCTAAAGTAACTGCTCATAAAATCCTCAGAGCAAGTATATTGGTGGCCATCCTTGTTCAAAGATGTTACTAAGATTGTGAGGAAATGTGAAGGCTGCTAATGTTTCTCTAGCAGGTTAAAAGCTTCTAGATCTCTCCCATTGTGACATGTGTTAGTTGATGCTCCCTTTAGACAATGTGAATTAAACTTCATTGGTGAGATGATAGATGCATTTAGTGTAGGCCATAAGTGGATATTGGTTGCCACTGATTACTTTACCAAGTGGGTGGAAGCAATCCCTACCAAAAAGGCTACTCATCAAGTGGTCATGGACTTCCTCTTGAACAACATCATTTATAGGTTTGGTGTCCCTGCTAAGTTGGTTGCTAGTAATGCTATGAGTTTCATAGCCAAGCCTTTAGTGACTATGTGCGAAGAGTATGTGATAGGCCTTGCTTATGCCTCCAATTACAATCCTCAAGGGAATGGGCAAGCATAATCAAGAAACAAAAACTTGCTCAAAATACTTAGAAGAACATTGGAGGTTAACAAGAGAAAGTGGGGTGAGCAACTCAAATTTGCTTTATGGGATGATAGGGTTACACCAAAAAGGTCCACTGGAAAAATCCCATTTGAGTTGGTATATGGTGTCTAGGCTGTTCTACCTCTCCATTTGTAGTTATCAACTTATCAGTTCATGCAACAATTAGGAGATGAGGAAGGAGTTGATCCTCATGTTGCAAGGATCAACCAAATTATTGAGCTTGATGAGATTAGGAGAGGATCATTAGAGACATGTCAAATTCAAGGAAAGACTCAAAAAGATATTTGACAAGGTCACTCTAAGGATATTCTAGATTGGTGATTTGGTCCTTTGTGATCGAGTTTTGTCGGTTTTGTGTGCTCATGGATGTCTACCTTGTTAATAACTAGGTGTTTTGTTTTATGACTCCTTGCCCAATGGATAGGCATATGGTTTACCCCATGAGTTTCGAGGTTTTGAGCACCCACTAGGGGTGTTTGTCCCCGAGCTAGAGCCAATGTTGGTGCCCATTGGTGTCCCCAGATTTCACCCTGAAATCTGAGACTACCCCATGTAAAATTTTTCGTACTTTTAAAATAATGGGTCGTTTTGTGTTTTTATTGCCAGAAAGTGTCTGTATTGTGTCAAGATATTCCCAGAGAGTTATATTAGCCAATTTCACCAAATACCCAGATGCCCGAAATCGTTATATTCTATCGTTGGGGTTTGCGTGCGAGAAATTTTTATTTAATTATTTTGAGCCCGTTTGAGGCAAATTGTGCTCCGGTTTAACCCTGTTGTGGTCTTACATGTCAATATTCCCATATACCAGTAGGGTTTTAACCAGGAATGAATCCTGGGCTTTATCTGTGACTTCTGGCAACGTTTTGCGTTTTTGGTGTTTTCCCATTTTGTTTTCTGTGAAATTTCTCTAGGTCAATTCCTTTGTCGGTTTAGTTTGATTTCTTGCCTGGAGTATCTGGAGATCATCTATGGACGTTATGCCAGAAGGAATTTTCCACAGGAGGTCTGGTTCTCTCTGAAAAGACGAAGTCATGCACGAAAAAGCTTCTTCTGGGCAGGTCGCATTTTTGGGAAAAGAAGGTTTTAAGCTACAATGGGATTTTTGGTAGCAGCAGGCAGGTGGGAATTTTGTACCTGCCTAGCAGGGTACTTTTTCCCATGGGGGCAAAGCCACTTAAGTCATGATGGGATTATTAGAGCAACAGCAAAGGCGGAAATTTCTTACCTGCCTTGCAGGGTGAAAATTCCCATTGTGAAATAAAAGAAAATCACTTAAGGCATTGATGGGAATTTCTTACCTGCCTTGCAGGGTAAAAAATCCCATTATGAAAGTCAAACAACTTAAGTGGATCATGGGATTTTTGGAGCTGCGGTGCAGGGTGAATAATCCCATTAGAAATTGACTTTTAAAAATAGAATTCACCCTTGCCAAAAAGTGCGACCCACCTTGGGTGAATAATAATGCATTTAATAATATTTATTCACCCAATTTTGGTGCCCAAGCATGAGGAAAAGTCAACGCATGATGAAAGGATAAAGAAGATTGGAAATAAAATTCTAAAATTAAATAAATTTAATTTATTTAATGCATCCCCTCTCATGCAAAAAAGTGCAACCGATATTGAGGAGAGATAATACTTTTTAAAGTATTAATTAATGGAATTAATTCCTATTTTTGGTGCATAAGGTCAAAGCACATTGTGAAGTCAAAGTGGACTGGAAGTAGAAAGCTAAAATTAAATAAATTTAATTTATTTAATGGCAGCCATGAGCATGCACAAAATAGGCGCCCAAATTGAAGAGAAAAGCATGTTAATTAATTAATTAATTGTCAGGAATAGGAGGGGCAATAATTAATTATAGAATGATGAAGGTTATATAAGCATGGGCTGCCATAAGGATGAATTAATTAATTCTTTAGCAAGGAAGTGCAGCCCAGGCAATTTTGGTGCCCAATTAAGGAGGAATTTTGCTCAGAAGAAGGTGTTTTCACTGCCAGAAAGCTTCAAAGTTTGGCGCCTAGGTTTGAAGGAGCTTGATTTGTGTCTGATTAATTGTCTGCATAGTGGTACAGGTGCTCAGGTGAAGTTGACAAAATTCATGCTTGCTTTGCATGCAAATAAAACATCAAATTTTGGGGCAGCAAACTTGATATATGCAGATTTTTATAATTAAAATCAAGTGTTCATGTTCAGTTGCTATATTTGTCTGAATTAATTGCAGGAATTCATTACAGGTGCTTTTATAAGAGAAAGGGAGCTTAAATCAATGTCCAATACATTGAACATATCCTCCGAATCTGAAGAAATCTCCAGATCTGCACCGGTTGTAAAGAATTCCGGCCGAATAAAGAAAAAGAATTGCTCAGACAAAGACAGATACGGCCATGGCAAAGCGGGATGAAAAAGAAAGCTCAGCAGAGTCATGCATCACTTCTAAGTTTGTTGACATTGGAGATACAGATCTAGGTCCAGAACCTCTTTCCGAATTGATTGATAGATCCAGAGTTGGAAAGACTTCCTCATGCGTGCAGTCAAAAGCAGTGGAATCATTCGAGCTGCAACATTTCCATTCACAGCCCAGTTGCCAGAATTCGTCATGGAGTGTGTTAGGTCTTACCATCCATTATCAGATCAGTCCGAGATGCTGTGGGGAAGACAATAATCCGGTTGGATGCACAGTTCATCAATTATTGTCTGAAGATTCCAGCACGACAAGGTGGTGACTACTATTAGCATACAGGATGCCAACAATAGATGGGAAAAGCATAAAGTTGACTGTGTGGGCATAATGAATAGCAGATACATGAAGAAGCCCAGATCTCCATCCAAGTTCCCGAGAACTCTTCCACGATCCAATCTAGTACAAGAGGTGGATGATATTGCCAAGTTGTTATGCAGGATAAATGGCGAAGCTAACGCTCACAACTTCCGCACATGGATGTATGCTTTCATCAGGACCATTGAAATCAACAAAGTAGATTCAATAATCAATTGGTCGGAAATCATTAGTGACAACATTGGTGAGCAACTCCGGAATGTGAGGCGTACTTACAACTTCAAAATGACTTCGTATTTGGTATATGCGGCAGCTTCACAAGGTGTCTTCTCCAAGCTGGATAGACGTGGTGTGCTTTCCAAGGATCCTATTTTTGAGTGCTATCCACAGCTTACTGTGCCCGCATGCTACAAAGATTATAAAGTGGTCAATGATGGATTCTTCTACGGATTCATTTGGCAGGCTGAATGATGATCTAAAGGCCAACAGGGTAAGCAAGGAAGCTTGGGAAGTTGTGTCTAAGATTGGCAGTATCTTCATCCAGTTTGCAGACTTTACATACCTCAGGGTCACCGGCTTTTCTAGGAGAACCAGTTAAGTTGCCCAGATATCCAAGTGACAAATTGGTCATCATGGAGTTGAGCAAACAACTCGTGGAGATGCATGACCTACAGTCGAAACAACACAAGTCTACAGGCTTCTTCCCGATCACTGTGGGCTATTACAAGCAGAGTATTCATAAAGCCCGAGGAATTGAAGCGGAAATGTTCTCTGAGTACGAGCAAGAGTTCTTCCCAGCACGGCTGAACTTCGATCCATTTGGAGTGGCAAGGAAGACAATCTCCCAGGAGTACGCGCATGTGCCTTCATTGGAAGATTTCTGGATGAAGTGCAGAAGCGAGTACGAGGTTAGAAAGAAAGATTTCAGCAGGTTATCAGTGCGGCAAGTGTTTGACTTTGGATTAGCACGGATACCTGCGGATCTTAAAGATGATGGGCCTGTGTTACTTGACGCATACCATCGGATGGGAGGAGATAGAGTTGTACTTCAGGAGAGCATAGGTGGTTGCCATACGATCGAGGAAAGGTCTGCCGCCGTTCTGGTCAATACTTCAAACTGGTTGCTGACGAAGGGATATTGCCTTGATGAAGCATTGATGAATCAGATCATAGCAACTTCGGCACAAGAGATTCCCTCAAAAGGAAGCACGAAGGAGAGAGCAAAGCAGAAGGCCTGAAAAGATTAAAGTGCACAGAAGGTCTCATTCAAAGGAGAAGATCACTTCTACTACTATGGTGTTAGTTCCGACTTCTCCAGCATCAAGTACTTCACCGACTGTTGCACCTCAACAAGATATTGTCATTCCTCCATTGAATCCAGCAACATTCATCTTTTCTCCTCAACCACTCCGTTCAACACCTCTTCCTAAAGAAATGTTGAAGTTGCAGATGGCAGAATTTGAAAGAGCTTTGTCTTTGGACAATTCAGAGGACGGCAACGATAACACGATAAACCAGCTTGATTTCGAGATGGAGAGGAATCAAAGCGCGAGATGTTGGTACACTCGAAAAATTCTCATTCTCGAGAAGTAATTTCTCAGAATGGTTGGCTTCGTAGTTGGTTCCAGAGGCTAGAGAGGAAATCAACTTGGAGGAACACGACTTGCACTGCCTCCGAATCTAGGCGGAAAAGACAGAAAACCTAAAGTTGCTAAGGTAACTTCAAGGTTGATCATTGAGGAGTCGGGGCAGAAGTTCGCTGAGATGTCAGTTCCAGCAGAAGGAAGAGGAAGGATGAGCTCACGGCAGAAGATATAACAGTGACCAGAGTACCCATAGGTCAAGCCACCACAGAAGGATTGAAGCAGGACACGCAGATGTTGATAGATGCTTTATTCCTTAGGCTTGACAAAAAAAGTTGAACTTCAAAAGCAGGTATCTCAGTTGTGCGAGATCATTGCCAAGGTTGCCAAATCTTCCACTCAGCCAATTTCAACACAAAAGCAGGTGAGTGATCATCTGATGCAGGAAGTGGAAGATGCAAGTAACCAGGTTAAAGCTATCGACGAATGGAAGAGTCTAATCATTCGCCAAGCTTCTGTACAGCTCGGAGAGGTGTCAACCCATCTAAAGGTTATGAAAGATGCATCAGATCAGCTAAAGCAACTGGTAACGAGCACGATAGATATGAACACAGTTGTTGAGAGTAACCTGAGTACTTTGGCCGAAATAAATAAGTTGTCGAGAGAGGTGTTGGTTGCGGAACGAATTGTGCCTAATGGATCAGTTGAGAAGGGGAAACAACTTGAGTTTGCAGTATCTTTCCGTTTGGAGATCGTAAAATTATCTTTGAAAAGATGCGCAGACACTCGAGAGTATGGCATCATCTTTACCAGACAATGTCATTGCTTTCACCAATGAGGAAGTGGTCGGAAACGTTTCTTCGTACACAAGGATCATTCCTAGCAAAGTGCCTGATTCCCTGGAGGGATCTCTTCTGATGGTGCAAGGGAGAATTGATGGAGTTGTTAGGCCTTTCACGATGGATTCCATCAGTAAGTTGGTGACGCTGCAGTCAGATATTGAGAAGTTCGGGCCTAGCTTGGAGGATGTGGAAGCATGCATCAGGGTATTGAACGAAGGCTTGCTGCAATTCAGGACAGAAAAGGAAGTTGTGGCTAAGATAGATGGGAAGTTGTTGAATTACATGTTCGACAAGTATATTCAGTATCAAAACAAAAAGAAGATGTAGATGTTACAACTGGTGAATCTTTCTTCTTCTACTCTTTCTTCTTCTATTTTCCACGTTCCGGATGTAAATTGTAAAACTTTAAAGTTGTTGGTTTTGAAACCATTACTTTAAGTTATGTGGAACGATTCTATAAGTTAAGTGACAAATGTGTATAAGTTTGACTATGGATCCGGATGCATGTCACTTGAAGAGGAATTAGAGGAAGATGATTGCCAGATGTTATCTTTACTTCTTGTTTATGTTCTAGTTTAGTTGAGTTTCCCATTTGTATTTTCCTTCTACATTCTATAAGTAGAGGAAGAACCTTCGGGTTAAGGATCGAAATTTGTAAGCAGCATTCTTGTGTTCCAGACTTTGTGCTGAAGCCCCTGATAGCTATTTGAAGCAAAGGAATAGAAAGGAGCAGATTTCTCGGAGAACTTTGTGTCACGGTGCATTTTGTTTCTAGCTTATTGTCTTAGATCTATTTATAAACTTTGTGTTATCTTAGATCTAGATTTGAAAGTTGCCTTTGCTTAAAATTCTGAGTGTTAATATCTATTGGTCTGTCTATGTGCATGCAATCAACTCTGTAATCTATTGATTGGGTTGCACATCTTCCCTCTTTCTTTCTTGTGTTTTTATTACTTCCTTCTTCTTTAGATATTTCCTTTCTTTAAACAACTGCTTACTTGCTGCAAAACTATACAACTATGGTTCATGAGCTACATGGTTAAAGTAAAACCCCTAAATAGATACTAGCATACTTTATTGACAAATCTTACACGGGAGCCTCACCGGTAAATGAGGGAGATTTATCTCATGACTGCCTAGGTTTTCAGCTATGCAAGAAATCTAGCCAACACCCATTTTCATCCGTGTGTATCCTTAGTACCATCTTTGTAGAGTAATCCATTTGTGGCTTAGTATGATCCTTCCATTCCCCATGTTGTTCCTCATTCTACCTCTGCCTTGTGAGATTGTTCATGGTCATGTTGATGCAAACCGTGTCTTAAATCTTCATTTGTGCCCCCTTGGCATCATGTCTTTACTTTGCAACATGAGACTCAACATGTTTTCCATGTTTCCTTAGATTTCGGGAAAAGGTGCATAGTTGCAGGTCCCACAATGATCTCTAGACCTTCACATTGCCATTTCAATCCCAAAGTAAAAATACCCATTTCGAAAGACTTAAAGTATTTTTGCTATAGGGGGTACTTTTTGTTTCTATAGTTGTAAGTCCGTAGATGCGTGCCCAAGCGCGACCCCCACAAAAGGGGATATTTGAAGTATTGGGGAAATATTCAGAGAAGAGACTCGCAAATTGCAAATGCAAGTCTAAACCCCGCAAAAGGAATATTCGGAGAATATTTCCTCACCCGCTCACTTGTATAGAAAAAGTCAAAGATTACCGCAAAAGCGCAAGTTGCGATTCCATCCCCGAGGCACGAAGGCGAATATTCCTCAAATGTAGAAACCACAAAGAAAACATGTAGCTTTTGAATAATGCAATTAGCAGCCTTGCAATTACTGCAATCTTGCAAATTGCAATTTGGTCCCGAAGTCGGAGAGGGACATGTGGCATGCTACTAGAACTATAATGAAGAGAAGCATATTTGTAGTTTCGTAGTTTGCAGCTTTGTAGTTGCTGCAAAATTGCGATTTGCAATTTCATCTCCACGGCCCACAAAGGGAACATGTGTCATAATTTGGTAGTGATAGATGAAGAAAATAGATCTGCAGTTTTGTAGTAATTGCAATATTGCAAATTGCATTCTTGCTCCCACAACCTGACGGGATGGACACGTGTCAGTGTCACAGGACTCTCGGAAAGGAAAGCAACTTTATAGCTCGCAGTTTGTAAAACTACAAATTGTCTCCATAATCTCGAGGCCCGTAAAAGGTAACTAAGCAAAAGGAAAGACATGCAAATACACAAATTGCAGCTCTGCAGTAATTGCAAATTGCATTCTTGCTCCCACGTCTGACGGGATGGAAACGTGTCGGTGTCCGGGACTCTCGGAAAGGAAAGCAACTTTACAGCTCGCAGTTTTGCAGTTTGTAAAACTGCAAATTTACCACATAGCCCGACGCTCGTAAAAGGTGACTAAGCAAAAGGAAAGACATGCAAATACGCTATGTAGGATGTCTGTAAGGCGTGAACAAATGAGAGAATGCCAAGTCATCTAAGTGAAGTTGTATGTGGCCCTCCTGTCCACGTGTAAGGCCGAAATTCAAAGTTGAAATTGAAAAATCAACGGCTACAAACAAAGAAACCATGGAGGTAGATGTCGCCATTAATGAAAGTATGCGAGAAAAAATATATGGCTGCAAATTGCGAAAGTCATCACTTTGCCTCTAATTTTCAAGCTTAAAGAGCACTCTGAAGCCCTAAAATGAGTAAGAAACCAGATTTGTGGATTTGAATTGTGTAAACAATGGTTTTAGAACTTCAAAGACGATCTGCTTGCTGATTTTCAGTGTGAACGAGAGTTACTGAGAGACATTTGCACGGGTAAGAGCTTTACGTGTGCTTATAAATAGTTTATGATCCCGTGGTGGATTGACAAACGAAATGTTAGATGCGTAATTGTTGTAAATCTCCCTCGTAATTGTTTTTTCAAACTTTCACTCTGCATGTATGAAGATTCAATTAGCTGGTTTCCAAACCACCTCTCACCTCACATATGATCTAAATAAAATCACGGACACCAACCTAGGAACCGCAGACCTAGCTGAATTCTAATCAATCTTCCCCATATCAGTTGATAGGAATGAGACTCTGGGGAAAATTGACTGGAATGGACTTGCCCTAACAACTGCTTTTCCCCATTTGCTCAGTATCCAGAGTTGGTTTGGGTTTATGCACAAAACTACAACACAAAAACCATGAAGGTTAGGGATGGAAGCAATGTTTTGGTCCTATCTCTAACCACTGAAACTTTTGTGGAGTTATTAGGTCTCCCTAATGCATCTCACTTGGCAGACATTTCTAATGAAAGTGTAAAAGAATACTAAAATGCAAATATTGCCAAGTGCTCCAAAATTTTGAACAACAATTGGGCTGAAAAGCCAAGGATTGCTGCCACTAGAAACCCCAAGTTAAGTAGAGTTGCCTTTGTGGAAGAAATTGGGGACATCATTACATTATTGAATAGGGTCATGGGAAAGGAATCTGCATACCATTATAGTGATTGGATGTTCAAATACATTCAAATTATCCTTATTGGAAAGCTACACATCCATCTCAAACCACTTTGAAACTTTTGTGGAGTTATTAGGTCTCCTCGATGCATCTCAATTGTGAGACATTTCTATTGAAAGTGCGAGAAGAATACTTTGGAATGCAAATATTGCCCAGTGCTCCAAAATATTGAACAATTGGGTTGAAAAGCCAAGGATTGTTGCCACTAGAATTCCCAAGAAGTTAAGTGGATTTGACTTTGTGGAAGAAATTGGGGACATCATTACATTATTGAACAAGGTCATGGGAAAGAAATTTGCATACCATTATAGTGATTGGGTGTTCAAATACATTCAAATTATCCTTATTGGAAAGCTACACATCCATTGTAGAGAAATCATCAGTGATTGCATCCACCAACAATTGCTCAAAATGGCAATACAGATTGAAGAAGGCTCTACCGGAAAAATGGAATTTTACATGAATTCTTATCGGTGTACAATATTGCTCGCCATAGGCCATTCCCAGGACTGGATAGAGAAAAAGATTTTGGCAAGCCTATTATGTGTACCCATAGGTGAAACCTCGGATAATTACATCTACAGTTTCAGGTTGGTGCATGATACTTTCTTTGCTCCCCTCATATGCCTATTCAAACCTGAGTGGGAAAATAATAGAATATCCTCACAAGCAAAGAAATTAATCATTGGATATGGATGTTACTTCATCCAATTCAAAACTTTCACTTATATTAGGATAAGTGGATTTCATGATGCCTCTTATATGCGAAAGAGGGTTTAAAACGCAATGGCGAGGATCACGAGGGATGATGTGCACATCAACCGGACGTGCAAGTAAGCAGCGGCGTGAAGAGATCTCGGGAGGAGCGAGCATCAACCGAATGTGCATGCAAAGATTCGACAAACGGGCAGAACCTAGTTAAGCCATAAAACTCTCCTCTATCTCATAGATCAAATGGGGTGTACATATAGGAGGTATTGAGTAACCCCATTACTGCAATCATGACAACTCAAGTAGAGAGGGGGAGTTACATTCCCAGAATAGAAGTGTAACTCCCAATGACGCATATGACGCACTGACGCATAAGAGAATCTCATAATGACCCCTAAATGACACATGGACCTACGATCTCACCTAAGTGAGATGACTCACCTGATGATGTGGAAAATACACACACCAACACCCCCCCTTCATCGTAACTTAGGATGAGGCGGCAAGTCAGAAACGAGAAATGGGTCCCTGGCACAAACCCTGATGAGGTACCCATGTACAAGAAAGAAGTCCCAAGCAGTGAAGGAAAACCCAGTGGGAAAAACATCCAACACAAGAGAACAACACACTCTCTAATCTAAGAAAGATGCTAAATATGGGTTCCGGCCATAGACGAGCCTGAAAAGGTACCCATGTACAAAGAGGCAATCTCTCAGAAAGAAGAAGAGAGAAGAAGAGGGAGACGAGAGGAATGCAGAAGATGCCATGGACGGATCTGAACTCTGCAGCTCTAGGAAGTCTCTCGAGAAGAATGTCGATGCGAGATCGTCGCCTCACGGATCAAGAAGAGCCACCCACAACGAAGCGTGTGTGCCGCCCTTAGGAAGGACAGAAATGACATCTTTGGAAGTCTGCCCACAAAGGAAATCGAAAGCGGCAACACGAAGAACTCGAGTCCGGGTGCACGGAAGTGTGACATAGGTCTAGCGAGTGAGTGCAAGGAACTGAAGGTAATGCCACGTGCGTAGAACTATCAGAGTGAAGAGGAACACCCGCAAAAAAGATGTCCAAGTGATGTGAAGGGAACAAAACATCCTCCACAATAGAAAAGGGATCCCACAGTGAGGGTGGATCAATGAAGGTCTCCGGAAAAGTGGAAGTGGTAAGAGTCCCAGAAGGGGCACTCCCAACAACGGAGATGATGAACTCCTCTGAAACACCTGTAGATGGATGAGGGACCTGTAGTGCATCACAAGTGGACTCTATGAAAAGACGACTAAGGTCAGGCAGATACTCGTCCCAATGAGGGGGCTCAACAAACAGAAGAGCGATGTCAGATAGGTATGAGTCATCCAATGAAGGTAGAGGAGTGGAAGGGGCCTCGCACATTGGAAGTGGAAAGGAGGCAGTGTAATGACTATATGAGGCTGAGTAGGAGACTACTCGATATCTGATGAGATGTGGGATGTGGCAACACTCTCTGGAATAGTGAGAGAAAGAGGAGAGAAGTCCTCTGTAATGCTCTCTGCATCAAAACTGGGTGCACAATCCTCGTCATCAAAAGTAGAACCAAGCGAGCCTGTGTTAGTGGAACTGTCATCACACGAAGAAATAGAGAGACAATGAATCAAAGCAGCAAAGCAGAACAATGGCGGGTATGTGAAGGGTCTCCATACAAGGATCGAAGAATGCTCTAGACACGGTGAGGTGGATGCGAGAATCTGCCACGTGAAACCAGAGAGAACGAGAGACATGCATCATCATGTGACCAAAGACATGGTCACAAGTGTCGAGGAAGTCCTCTAGATGACGATGATTAGTGGGTGCAAGAAACTGTCCCAAGCAAGAAGGGTAAAAGACCTCGTGGGCGAAGTAACATTCCATGGAAGCACGCCAAGCTGAATAGGTCTCTCTCTCGGTGAGAAGTGGCGGAGGCTGTAAGGCGATCCTACGACGCTCACGTCTGGAAAGAGCACTCTCCATGATGAAAAAATGCAAGATGCAAGGTGCACGAAAGCAAGACGTCGGACTCGGCCGATAATGCGTCTCGCGTGAAAACCCAAGAGTACAAGCAACCCCCCCAGAATGCGGCACTTTATAAAAGTAGTGCGTTTACAAAATTGGCAATGCCATCACGTAAAGTGCGGAAAATCATGCAACTTTGACTAAAGAAGCGCTAAAAAACGAGCAGCGAGTCAAAAGTTATAGCATTAAAACGATTCCCACAACTGATGGAAAAATACACTAGATGCTGCAAACGCATTAAAAAAAGTAGCACGAAATGGGTGCAAAGGGTATCGTGTGGGTACTCGTTGGAAAGCGACATGGAATTTTAGCAGGGGTTTGTTTTGGTGCGAGGGGGATTAGCCTCTGCCAAACCCGGCTTCGCCCTCCGTCTTCGACGAGCGTAGGAGGGTATTAAATAAGCCAAAATACAGCGTTATAAAATTTACAATGTCATGAATAAAATGTTTTTTTTTAATAATCACCCTAAAACATCAAAAAAGAAGGTGATGAGAGGGGGACCCACGTTGGAAGGTGTCAAACCATGCAATACAACGTGTTGCTGTGTTTTGTTGACAGTTTGGTGCGCAGGGATGGCAGAAACTGGTGAGACCACGTGGAGAAGCGCTTGAGGCAAGCTGTAACAGAGTGGTGAGCTGTTGATGAGCTGGAAGGTGCTGTAGGTGAGATTCCAACGAGGGAGCAGGTCAGAGTGGTGCAGCCGTGGAACCTGAGCCATTGAGAGGTTGAAACGCCTCTGGTAGAGTGAGCTGTGCGTGGCAGAAAATAGAACACAGTCCAGGGGACAGGTCAGTGCTAGAGAAAACGTCTAGGACGTGGGAGCCTGATTTGGAAGGTGTAGCAGCCGCGTGGAGCCGGTGTAGAGAGCCTGAGTTGTAATAGGCACCGAAACAGAGCAGGAGCACCGGAGATCCAATGTAACGGCCAAGTTGATGAAGCGTGCAGCGTTCAACGAAACCAGAGCGGAGGATGTCGAACCGGTATCAAGGCACGAACATGGATGTAGAGAACCAGCCAGGTAAGAGAGCTCGAACATGCAGAGATGGGAGTCCAAACAGCAACGCAGGAGCACGGGAGTGCAAAAGAAACAATGCACGAGCTGGTAGGAGAGAAAACCGACCGGATGGAGTGCAGGCCCAACGAACCAATCATTAGATCAATGCACAAACAGATCATGCAAAGGTAAAACCCGTGTTGTGCAGACTGAATGTAGACAGGTGAAAAAATAGCACGCAGGCTCAAAAAAGAACCGTAGTCTGAGTCAACTTCAAGGCAAACGAACTTGGCGAGTTTGGTAATGCATGAGCCCAAAAAATGAGTGCATATGTCGAAAAACAAGTGCAGACCGAGCTTAAAAAAGAGGTGCGGAGTTTGATGTGCATGAGGGACGAGCAGAGGGTCATTCTGATCCACATCCAGCCAACAAGAAAAACAAGTAGATCCCTCAACAACATAAGCCAAAGCAAAGGCGTTTAACCATTCAGTCAAAGACCAAACCAAACGATGCTGAGAGAAAAATGAGTTTGCAGAAGACGGATGAAGCCAATGCAAGGAAGCAGGCAGAGTGTAAAATCCTGAAAATCCAGTGAAAGCACGTCCAAGCAGGAGTATAACCAACTCTCAAAACCTCAAAACCTCAAGACAAAAAAACACTCGAACTCAGATTTAAGCCCTCAAACAGCACCCAAATCGCAAATCACCTCTGAAGACCGCATGCAAAATTTGTAAAACCACGAACACTCCAAAAACACCCACGAACACATAAACAACTGTAAAGGAGGTATGAAACCCGGAATCAATGCAATAAACACACAAACGAAATATCCATTACGACACATGCAACAAAATTTGAATATCACGCTGGAAGCCGGAAAACACGCACAGAAATGCCGAAGGGTGCACGGATCCACAAGATCCGCTCTGATACCATGAAAGAGGGTTTAAAACCCACAAGCGAGGATCACGAGGGACGATGTGCACATCAACGGACGTGCGAACAGCAGCGTGAAGAGATCTCGAGGGGCGAGTATCAACCGAATGTGCATGCAAATATTCGACAAATGGGCGAGAACCTAGTTAAGCCATAAAACTCTCCTCTATCTCATAGATCAAATGGGGTGTACATATAAGAGGTCTTGAGTAACCCTTGATCTTTGCAATCACGACAACTCAAGTAGAGAGGGGGAGTTACATTCCCAGAATAGAAGTGTAACTCCCAATGAGCGCATATGACGCATTGACGTCGGCCGACAGACCGTGACGCGTAAGAGAATCTCATAATGACCCCTAAATGACACATGGACCTACGATCTCACCTAAGTGAGATGACTCACCGATGATGTGGAAAATACGCACACCAACAATATGCTGTTAAGATACTTGGATGACATATGGACACTTTTGGAGATATTAAGGCAGTTGGTGGCAGTGCACAAAATGATTGCAGGTAAGCACATGGAAAACATCAAGTTCCCAATCAGCATTGAAAGGTACACTTGCCCTACTTTGGTTAAGGCTCAACTCTTGGAAGCAGATATGGGCATAATCACTTTTTAAAAACTCTCTCCTTGGCCCAATTATGACATTCAGTGGATACTCCAGGGAGATTTTGGGAACTCCTGTGAACATGAGCCTATTATGAGGACTATTGGATGGATTGTAGGGATGAGGAAGAGGTTAGATTAAAGGACTACGCTAGGATGATCCTCATTCAAGTGGTGGATTACAAAATTGTTGTTCCTTAAGGAATGGAGGATGGGAAAGATTTGGTAAGCAAGTTATACCTTGACAAAAAAATAGCCTCACAACCTATCCCAAGTGTTGACTAGACAAGAACAAAGAGCACCTCATTGCATAGTAGGATTGCACATGTCATTAAGAGGACCTTGATCGGCTTAATAGGAAGGGACTTGATGTAACCTTGCAGAACATGACAATTTTGAGAAAGTACAGGAAAGTGGGGTCATGAAGGATATACTTCCCCCTTTTAACAAGGGAATTGTAGGCCTAGACCCCCAAAGTAGAAACCCCACGACTCTTAATTAGAGGGCCAACTTCGAGGGGCTATGGAGGAAATCAATGTTGCAACTAGCAAAGTAAGGACCCCTGTGTTAAGATTGACATATATGGCATAGGAGTTACAAAAGAAAACTATGTGGGATGCCCCTATTACAATATCCACACCTATCCAAGCAGTTCCACACCCTACTTCAAGGAAAAAGACATTTGTGGAAAAATAAACCACTTAGGTTGATGTGCCAACCTCTTACTCAAAGGGGTCACCTAGTAAATGAAAACGAATGAGAGAGAGTACTTCCTACAGGCATCTAGGTATAGGTCCAACATTGGAAACTTTCCATGAAGAAGAGGAAGAGGAGGAAGAACTTGCGACCTTGCATTTTGTAAGGACCAAAAGAACACATGTAAGAACACCTACTATGGAAGCAACCACAGTGCAACATCTCGAGGACAACTCCGAAGTTTAGATATATGCTTCTACCTCTCAAGTTCCAGAGGTAGTACTCACTTCCTCACCTCTTGTGCAACATGAGGCATTTGTTAGTGTGCCTACACAAGAAATCCCTGTCAGTGTGCCTATTAAGGAAGTTCGAGGGCAAGAAACCCAATGGGAGGAAAGGACAAAAGTGCCAGATCCGTTAGTTGAACAAAAATCCATTGAATTCTTACATGGGCTGGACCAAGATGTTATAGCTGACCTTCCCCATGAGACCACACAAGATGCATCAATTGGGGAAAAGAAGGAAGACCAAACATCACAAGAAGCACCTGCCACGAGAGGAGGATGAAGGTGATGAGGTGGAAAAAACTATTAGGGGGGTTGCTGTAGTAGAAGTAAAGCAAATCGATGCTAAAGAGGTCCCACTAGTGGAGATTGAACAATCATGTGTCATGGAGCCCACTCAGCCAACCTCGAAGGCAGTTGAAAAGGAGATTGCAACTCATGCAATTGCAGAGAATATGAAGCTTAGTCTAAGGAGCAACCACAAGCTAAGACAACTAAGAAGCCTTCTTCATCTAGAGAAGAAGAGGTCGAGGTCACAAAAATGATAGATATAAACAATCAACTATCTTCAACTATGACAGAGGAGGAGGTAAAAAATTAGGGGCAGAAGAATGAAGAGCTCAAGTACACTTTGTTGAGTCTTATGATCAACTAGTGGCACAAGTGGAGGACTCAGTCTTACTCTTCTTGCACCTTAGGGGTAAATGATAGTACCAAGTGTTCCCAACAACAAGAACAAAGGGAAGGCAACATTCAGGATGGAAGTTGGTTGGGAGTAGCCCTCCCAAGGAAGAGAAAGGTGAGGGTACAAGTGGAGGAAGCTAACCTTCAAAACATCATCTCTTTAAATCCATCTAGACCACCAAAGAAAGCAAGAATCTTGTCAAGAATGGTGATGGGGTCACAAGGAGAAAGGTTTATGGAGGTAACCACCCCCAAACTGATGCTTTAAGGGATGAGGTTTCCCCTTTTGATTACCAAATTACCAAGATCCCATTGGGAAAGCCAATCACTGAGGGCCTGAAGCATGATGTTACCATGGCAGTGGGCGATTTCTTTCAAAAATTTGACAAGGATAAAGAGACTAAGAAGCAACTGAAGGAGAAGATTGATATCTTATCAACCTATGTGTAGAAGTGGGTACAAGCTCCCCTGGATAGTCAAGAAACAACCACATCTTTCACCCTAGAAATGATGAAAAGTGTTGAGGATTTGAGATGTAGGGGAGAGGCAACCAAGAAGTGGGAGGAAGAATTGATAACAAAGGGCAGCAAGGTCATTAAAGACATCATTGGATGCTACAATCAAGTGTCTAATTAAATAGAAGCAAGTAGAGCCTTGATTGATAAATATCAGATAGAAATTGACTATTGGGATGGATAGCTGCCCAAACTTGAAGCCATAACAAACTTGGGAGATGAAGTTGTGGAGAATGAAGGAATAGTCTCCTCAGATTGCAGAGGGAGACAATATGAGTATAGAGGGGCTATCAAGTTGAGGATTGAAACTTTGGAGGGTGCATAAGCAAGCTCCAAGACATAAGGAGAAAGCGGGGAAGTATGTGGATGACATAGATTCAAAACTTGAAAGGATGTTTCCCCTCAATGATATATACACCCCTGGATCTGCAGATATAGATAGGCTGATAGAAATTCTTCAGCAACATGTTGCAAGGGAGTTGGAGCCTCCAAAATATTTTGATTATTCTTTTATTCAAAAATTCATTCATTTGGAAGGATACATCAATAAACTGGCCAAAAGGATCAAGAAGAAGAAAGTTGTTTCTAGTGAGTTTGATAGCATTATTTCTAAACAGGAAATAATCTTCCTCTACCATGCAGGACCAGATGAAGATCCCATTCTAGGAATGTTTGAAAGATTTGATATTTACAGAAAGAAGCTAGAAGAAGAAACAAAGGGGAAGCAAATAGATCTTGATCCTCTCCCTAAACAATTCCTTATTCTTTGTCCCCTTATTCTTTTATATTCTTTTCCAAACAAAATCAGATATGTAACCAACTCTGCTCTAAGGCGCACATGGAATAATGACAGTTGCAGAAAAAGACAAAAGAGTTTGATGACAAGGAAAAGAATATTCTCCACTCCTCCGAGTTTCATCATGAAGTACAACCGTCCCAGCTCAGCAAATCAAAATGAAATCTTTTCAGTTGGGACACCTCTCCCATCTAGATTACAGGTTGGGGACCACAACCCCATGTGTATCTTGTTTTAAGCGCTTAATGGGGTATCTAGGTGTATTCCCTTCTAGGATTTTTTTGTATAAAAGTGAAGGCTTGTCTTCACTTTAAGGGTTCTAATTTTTGGGTTTTAGCTAGGGTGATTACGCATTGTACAGTCACTAGTAGGCATTGAGAGCATTTGCATGTCTCCCTTGTCAAATTGAATACACAAAACTTGTTTGTTATGTGTAAAACTGGTATTTCCAAATATATGTACAGAGAGAACCAAGGAACATACATTCTTTTTGTTGTAATTTTGTATCTATCAGATCAATGAAATACAAAGAAGCACATTTCAGAGCATTGTGTTAGATTGGTTATTGAATAAATGTTGTTTTTGTAATGTTACTTAGCAATATTTGTTTCAGTTGTAAAATTCCTTTTTGCAATGGCAATCTAGGAGTGAATATTTGCTTCCTTTAAGGGTATCCTGGGTTTTATGGATTTGACATGATAGATACATGAAGTTTTAATCACAAGTGTTTGTGTTAAAGTTTCAGAGATTACATGGTAGTATTTGCACAAATTGGGTATCCATGAATGCAAATAACCCTGAAAGTTCATGTTATTTTGATTTCTAGCTCTTATGCATCATAGGGACATCAAGCTGATATGGTGAACACTATTGTTTCTCCCCATTAGATCCACACCCCCTTTTTTTTAATCCCATTTCTATAGTACCATCATGTTATACCCTTGCAAGTCACACCTCCTTCGCATATTTTAAAGCTAAGCAATATGCATGTCATTTTGTCTTAACTTACTAACATCCTTCGAATGATGTTCATAATCTCCTTCTATCTGTCTTTAGTGGCTTGTGCCTAAGAAACTAATTGATTGTAGTGCTTTTTGACCATTCTCTTGAATGAATGTTGGATTTTGTGGTTATGTTTGGTCTTAGATTGAAGTTCCAAAAAGTTCGATTGTTTGAAACTTGATATCTCCCTCTCCCTTTCAAGCCACCCCTTAGGTCCTCTCACCTTGGTTCAAAGGCAGAACCATAAAGTAGTAGGATAACAACCACGACCTTACTAGGGTGCCTCCCTGTCATTCCCAAAGGCTTGGTCATGTGAGACAGATAGATCCATTCCCGATTCTGCAAACAACAAATCAACCAATTCATCTTTCCTCCTTGCCCTTTGTTTTCATGCCCATCGTATTGAGGCCTTCTTGGGGTGTTATAGTGGGATCCTTGCACATTAATGAGGAAAAATTCTACCTATTTATGGTTGTAACTCTTAAATGATAGATTTGATGTTCATGCACCTAATCCTTGTGGGAAGATTCTTGTAACTTGAAGGATGGGTAACATGTCTCTCTTCTTCAATCAGGGGTTGGGCTCCAAAAGAGGACTTCATCGAGCCTAGTGTAATCTGTCCTGCACATTAATGAGGAGAATCCAAAATACAGTTGGAGACCATTGGTGATTTGAATTTGAATTTGTTGCTTTGTAGGCTTGGTGAGGGGGTGTCCCACCACAATTTTGCTATAAATATTGTGTGAGGCCTCTTGTATCATTTGATGAGATTTGATTTTGCAAGAGCAAGCGAAGAGTTTCATTGTGTTCACTTGTGTAACTCTGTATCTTCTCTTCTCCTCCATTTTTCAGATAACTGCCATACTCTAGTGTTGGCTGAAGCATAAAACATTGTAAGCTTGTTTTCAATTAATGAATGCAGATTGAGCATATGCTAGTTTGTGTAGTTTAAGAAAACATTTTATCTCAATTCATGCATAATTCATTAGATGTCCCTAAGCATTATGTGCAGCGTTGTATGAATTCAATGTTGTTGCATGATCTTGAGCAAAGCGCATTATATTTAGGCACCTTGTATCATTTGATGAGGTTTGATTTTACAAGAGCAAGCGAAGAGTTTCACCTTTGTGTTCACTTGTGTAACTGTCATGTCCCTTTTTCGAGCTAAATTCCAATTGAAGACCTTGGCCCATTTCCCTTCCTCATGGGTCCAAGCGAACAAGCTAGAGGAAGCTAGCAATGTCATCATGTGCTTCATTTCATGTTCATTTCTTAATTGGCATTGTAATTGTTGGTGAGCCTAGCGCCCAACAATAAATTAGAAATAAAAAGCTATTGGTGAGCATGTAGGCTCCAAAAATACCAATTAGAAATTAGAAAGTACTTTTCTTAAGAGGTTGGCCATCATTTACATTATAAACCCCCTATGGTTATAAAAGGGAGGTTGTTTGGCCATTAGATTATTATGTTATGTGGATTTCTCATTTTTGGTAAAGGATTGCTTGTTAAGCATATTTTCCTCTCTCTCAAGGACGAAAACCCTTGATTGAGGCACTCCAAAGGACGAAAAACCCTTCATTGAGGCACTCTCAAGGATGAAAACCCTTATGGAGAAGTGGTGTGGACGAAACCCCACACTACCCTTTTGGTGGATATCTTTCTATTGCTGGTTATAACAAATTTCTGCCCTAAGCGACTCCATAACCTGATTAATAAAATCCCACGACTTGGCGACAAAGGGCTATTGCTTAGTGGTGTGTTTTCAAGGATATTGTTGGTTTTTATGTGATCTCTTTGCATGGTTGGACTCCCTATGATTTATAAAGGTGAAATCTTCCATTTTATCAATTGTTTGGTGCAAATTATATTTAATTTCAAGAGGGGCGACCTATATTGAGGTGATGTTTTGGTATGTGCGGTGACATTTTGGCAAATCTGAAATTATCATCTTATTCTCTATATTTCATAAGGCCAATATCTCAAGTTTCATGATTTTTGGTGCTTTCTAAGTTGAGTTATGAATTTTTAAAAATAACACTGCAGACAAGGGTTTCGTGAAATTCATATCTTCATATCTAGGGCATTAAAAATCAGATTTCTTGCACTACATGATTGTTGAGGTTATATCATAATTTTAGAAATTCAAGTGGGGCTAATTGAAGGGTTTTGAAGGCTCAAAAGTGGAGTTGAATTCCATAAACAGTTCGCTGCCCTAGGATATTGCAAAAATCAGATTATTTTCAGTTGGCTGGTTTTAAAAATCAGACTTGGTTATTTGGTGTTTGAGCTAATTTCCTTAATTTTCAGTTTTATCCCCAAAAGGGATATTATAGTGGTATCAGAGCACGGATCTTCAAAAGGACCAAGGGTTATGGAAGAAGGCAACAAGGGCTACATCACATTGCTTGAAGAATACCATGAAATGCCGGAGCTTCGAGAGGCAATGCCTTTCGAGTAAGCATATTATTGGCAAAGAACCCCAACGCCAAAAGGAGAAGTTTCAGCCCTAGGGAGGAGAGGTTCTTCCATCGGGATGAAGGAAGTTAAGGAGCATGCCATCCAAGGTAAAAACCCTGTTGTGCTTAATGATGAATTGATGACACCTAGTGGTTGCAATAAACTAACAATTGTCAATGAAGAACCCTTGATAGAAAAAGATATACTTTTGAGGGAACCAAATGTTGATATTAGACAGGAGAAGAAATTCATATATGCAAGCAAGGAGGATGTAATGGAAACTCAAAGAAAGTGTGAGGAGTGGCAAAGAAGAGCTAGGGCTGCTAGATTGATAGCCGCTCAAGGGAAACAACACTTACAAGAGTATAAGGCAAAGAGCTCTTCATTATTGACAAGGAAAAGGGAAGCAACCATGAAGCATGAGGCAAAGGAAAAAGAAGGGTTTGATGAAAAGGAGAAATTTGGAGTTGAAGTCAAATTTCAAGGTGAAATTAATGATTTTCAGCTTGCTGGTCAGTCCCAAACAACCACCACCAAGGAGCCAATCAATGAAGATATTAACAAGGAACAATCCCCATTTTGTCATCATCCAAAGAAAGGTAAAAATCCCTTGTTATTCTATGCTAATTTATTGGATTCTAATGGTTACACAGGGCAGTCACATGATGGAATCAAATCAGATTTAATAAGGGCCTATGAGGATGATGCTATGCATGAGATAAGGGCTCCATCGGGTTATTTTCTGAGTGTTGTTCCTAACTCAGAAATTCTGAGTCAAGAAAGCATCAAAGGCAGCCCATGGTATAAAGAAATCTCCGTCTTATTGCTTGCTGATTTGACACTGCTGATATGTTACCCTCACACAACTGGTTGGAGAAGGTGATCAGATTTTATGCTTGTTATGTCCTCTTATATCACCATTGATTGGGCATCCTTATGCACCTCATACTCCACGAAATAATGAGGTAAGAAGTGTCTCTTGTTGTATGGATTCTTGGCCTCAAATTCAAAATTGTTTCCGCATAAGAAATATAGGTGCTATGATGAGTTCTACAAAAAGAAGAATGTCTGATTTCAAAATCAGTATGGAGGGAAATTTTATCATGACATGTGTGGGGCATCAAAGGCATGATGATAATTCTGATTTTCTGTTTCATATGTGGTTAACCCATACGAAGAATTAGAAAACATGTGGTGGAAGAGCAACACCCTTTCTTCAATGTATGGCACACCTACTTCTCATCCATTCAGGGTGAAAGGTTTTCTTTATAACCAAGGGGTCACTAGGCTTGTTGAGAGTGGCACTACCATACCTTGCACAAAGAAATTGGGACAACTATCACTTCCCTAGGAAAAGATGAGGTATGTGATGAATTCTTTGTGATTAATTTAATTGATGATGTAGTTCTTGGAATTCAATGGCTGCAATATTTGAGGGAATTCAACCCCAATTGTCATGATAGAGAACTGAAATTTTATGACAAAGACAAAGAAATCAGAATTCAGGGTATTAAGGATGAAGGGAGTACATTGGGAAATGCTTGGAATTCACATTGTGGTTTGCTTTCTATCATAACAGCTGATTGGAAAAATATTGTTACAACTGAGTATGTCAAAAATCAGCTTGTTAGTAACATCATGGAAGAAGTTTGCATGAAGGAACAACATAGGATAGATGTTTTGGGACAGCGGGTAAGGCACTTGCAATCAGGAAATCCTCCACATCAAAGGTTACTCACACTTGCCACCAAGTGGATTTTGATTACACGGAAGTGGTGTTCTTTTAGAACACATGGACAAGGTAAGGGTAACTCTCATAAGATGTTTTGTGGCCACTTCACTTCGAACTTGCAATGCTACAACCAAGATGAGGTGTTTCTCCCAATTTTGTTTGTTGATTTGTGGATATCTTCTTGGGGAAGCAATAGAGGGGCAGATTTGAAGACATTCTTTTTATGCAAAGAGCCATATTTCACCCGAAGCCTTTTTCGTTATTTTTAAAATACCCTATGCCCGAAAAAAATTGTTTTATTTTGTCGCCGTGGATTTTGATTTGTCATGGGAAATTTGTATTTAATTATTTTGATTGCCCGTACTTTTAAAATAATGAGGAATTTTTATTACCCTTTCGAAAGTTCTTATTTGCGTCAAGATAATCCCAAAGAGCCATATTAGCCTTTTTAACAAATACCCGAGATACCCAAAATTGTTTTATGAGTCTACGAAATATGTATTTATTATTCCTATTTGTGCTCCGTTTAAAGGAATATGTTATTATTTAAGGTTTTAACTTGTATTAAATTTTGGGCTTTATTTGTAACTTTTGGCAATTTTTTTGTTTTTGTGGTGTCCCGTTTCGTTTTTCTCGTGAAATTTCTCTCGAACAATTCCTTTCACGGTAAGCCCGATTTTTGGCCTGGAGCACTGGAAAACATATACGCACATTATGCCCTGAGGAAGTCGCCATTAGAGGTCCGGATCACCGGGAAAAGCGAAAGTCGCAGCACGTAAAAGCCCCTCGTGGGGATGGGCGCATTTTTGGAAAACAAAGGATTTAAGCTATGATGGGAAAATATAAGCCGCAGCAGGTGGGAATTTTATACCCGCTAGCAGGTACTTTTTCCCGTGTTATAAAAGTCACTTAAGCCGCAAAGTGGGAAAATAGAGGTCAGCAGAAAGGTGGGAATTTATTGCCCGCCTACAGCAGGTAAAAATTCCCATGATAAAATAAAAGGAAAGTGACTTAAATGAAATCATGGGATTTTAGTGCTCGCCTGCTTGCAGGTAAATAATCCCATTGTCAAAGTCAAATCACTTAAGTGGATCGGGATTTTGGTGCTCGCCTTGCAGGGTAAAGAATCCCATTGTGGAAAAAATTTTAAAAATAGAATTACATGTGCAAAAAGTGCCCCTTTGGTGAGAGAATGGCAGCCTTAAATTGATTATTTTAATTAATCTATTCTCTCAAAAAGTGCGCCCAAGCTTGGAGGAAGTCAACAAGTCAAAGTTGAAATAAAAGAAAGGATTTAAAAGCATTAAATTTAATTTATTTAATGGCTGCCCTCTTCCTCTCAAAAAGTGCGCCCCATTTGGGTATTATTTAATGTTTTTTAAGGCATTAAAACATTAAATTAATTTCTATTTTCAGTGGCTATGGTCAAAGCACACTGTGAAGCTTAAGTGAAGTGATGTGTGAAGGATTAAATTGGATTAATTTAATTTATTGGATGGCTGTCCTTAAACATGCTATTTTTAAAAGAGAAAAACATGATTTTTAATTAATTAATTGCCTTTAATTGTTAGGGCAATTATTAATTATAGAATTGTGAAGGTTATATAAGCATGGGCAGCCATATGGGTGAATTATTCAAATCACAGGTAAAGAATTGCAGCCAAGTGGAAAAGTGCGCCCCCATTAGAAGAAGGATTTTGCTCAGACAAGGTGACAACAAGGCTAAAAGCTTCCAGATTTGGTGCATGCTTTAGAGGAGGTTGATCTTTGTCTGCATAATTGTTTCCATAGGTGTTACAGGAGCTCAGGTGTTGATTGAAAGGATTCATGCTCTCTTTATGTGCAAATTAAACACCATTTTTTGGGGCAGCAGGCTTGAAAAGTGCAGATTTTTACAATTTAAATTCACTATTCATGCTCCGGTGGCCATTTTTGTCTCGAATAAATTGCGCAGGAATTCATTACAGGTGCTTTACAAAAGAAAAGGAGTTTTTATCAATGTCCAACACATTGCAAATATCCTCCGAATCTGAAGAATTGTCCAGATCTGCACCAGTATTGAAGAAATCCGGCCAAGTAAGAAGAAAAAGAATTATTCAGACGAAGATAGACAAAGCTATGGCGAAAAGAGATGAAAAAGAAAGCACGATGGAGTCATGCATTGCTTCCAAACTTGCAGACATAGGAGACACAGATCTAGGCCCGAAACCTCTTCCGATTTGATAGATAGATCCAGAGCGGGAAAGACTTCACTCATGCGTGTGGTCAAAAGCAGTGGAATTATCCGAGCTGCAACTTTTCCATGTACAACCCAATTGCCAGAGTTCGTGATGGAGTGTGCTAGATCTTATCATCCTTCATCCAGATCAGTGCGTGATGCTTCGGGAAAGACAATAATTCGTTTGGACGCAGAGTTCATCAATTATTGTTTGAAGATTCCAGTGCGAAAGGTGGTGACTTCTATTAGCATTCAGGATGCTGACAATAGATGGGAGAAGCATAGAGCCGATCAGTGAGCATCATGAATAACCGATACATGAAGAAGCCTAGATCTCCTTCAAAGTTCCCGAGAACTCTTCCACGGTCCAATTTGGTGCAGGAGGTAGATGATGTCGTAAAATTGCTATGCAGGATGAATGGCGAAGCGAATGCTTACACTTTCCGTACATGGATGTATGCTTTCATCAGACCATCAAATCAACAAAGTTGATTCTATAATCAATTGGTCGGAAATTATTAGCAAAAACCATCGGTGAGCAACTCCGAACGTGAAGCGTACTTTCAGCTTCAAGATGACTTCATACTTGGTGTATGCCGCAGCTTCACAGGCGTCTTTTCCAAGCTGGATAGATGTGGTGTTCTTTCCAAGGACCCCATTTTCGAATGCTACCCGCAGCACTTATCGCACTGCATGCGAGAAAGACTTCAAAGTGATCAACGATGACTTCTTCTATGATTTCATCCGCAGCTAGACAAAGACTCAAGGCCAACAGGTGGTAAGCAAGGAAGCGTGGGAAGTCGTGTCCAAGATTGGAAGTCTATTCATTCAATTCAATTTGCATATTTCACATACCTCGTGGTCACGGGCTTTTCTCGAGAACCAACAAAGATGCCTGTGTATCCGAATGATAGATTGATCGCATGGAGCCGAAAGCAGCAACTTGTGGAGTTACACGATCTTCACCAAAAAGCGCACAAGTCTACGGGCTTCTTCCCAATCACTGTGGGATATTACAGCTGCATTAGCATTCATAGAGCTCGAGGGATGGAAGCGCAAATGTTATCCGAGTATGAGCAAGAGTTCTTCCCTGCACGGCTGAACTTCGATCCATTTGGAGTAGCCAGGAAGACAATCTCCCAGCAGTATGCACATGTGCCTTCATTAGAAGATTTATGGATGAAGTGCAAAAGTGAGTACGAGGTTAGAAAGAGAGATTTCAGCAAGCTATCAACAAAGCAAGTGTTCGAATTTGGACTAGCGCGGATACCTGCGGATCTTAAAGATGATGGGAATGTGGTACTTGACACTTACCATCAAATGGGAGGAGATAAAGCCATACCTGCAGTAATAACATAGAGGTCGCAACACAATCAAGAAAGGTCGAGAGCCGTGTTGGTGAATACTTCAAACCGGTCTGGTCATCGACGAAGGGATATTGCTTGATGAAGCATCGATGAATCAAGTCACGGGCAACTTCGGCGCAGAGATTCCCTCAAGCGAAAGCACGGAGGAGAAAGCAGCAGAAAGTCGAGAAGTTGAAAGTGCATAGAAGATCTCAATCCAAGGAGAGGATCACTTCTACGACCATGACTTTAACTCCGGTTTCTCCAAAGACTCCAATGCTTCACCAACTATCGTGACCAGCAAAAAAAAGGATGCTTCCATGCCTCCACCGAATCCAAAGCGACATTCATCTTCTCCCCTCGCCCACTTCGTTGGCCACTGCTCCAGAGGATACGTTGAAGCTGCAGATGGCGGAATTTGAAAGGGCTTTGTCCTTGGATGATTCAGAAGATGGCAGCCATAACACTGTGGCACTTTTTGACGGAGAGGATGCAGAGCGGGAGATGGTAGTGCACTCAGCGACTTCTCACTCTCCGAGAAGTAATTTCTCGGAATGGTTAGCTTTGCAGTTTGTTCCAGAAGCAAGAATGGAGATGAACTTAGAGGAGCACGACTGGCAGCCTACTCCGCAGGATCCGAGCAGAAGAGAGAGAGGCCTAAGGCCTAAAGTTGCTAAAGCAACTTCTAGGTTGATCATCGAGGATTCGGGAGAGAAGTTTGCTGAGATATCAATTCCGGCAGAAGGAAAGATAGAGGAGGAGCTCACGGCAGAAGATGTGACAATGACCAAAGTACCACTCGGTCAAGCCACCACCGAAGGATCAAGCAGACACGCAGACATTGATAGATGCTTTATTCCTTAGGCTTGACAGTGAGAAGGCGGAGAAAGAAAAGCTGCAGAAGCAAGTATCTCAATTATGTGAGATAATAGCCAAGGTTGCTAAACCTTCCATTCAGCCCATTTCAGAGCAGGGGAGTGATCATCTTATGCAGGAAATGGAAGATGCAAGCAATCAAGTAAAGGCTATTGACGAATGGAAGGATTTGATTATTCGTCAAGCTTCGCACAACTTGGGAAGTGCCACCGCCTAAAGGTTATGAACGATGCAAAGAAATCAACTAAAGCAACTGATGGCAAACATAGAAGGCATGAATACAGTTGCAGAGAGTAACTTGAGTATTTTGGCCGAGATCAACAAGTCGCGGAGATGTATGATGATTGGGGAACAAATTGACTTGACGGATCACCGAGAAGGGGAAGAAGCTTAGAATTTGCAGATCTTTTCCGCTTGGAAATTGCAGAGTTTTGCCGGGAAAAGGATGCAGACACTTGAAAGTAGGACGTCATCCTTACCCGACAAAGATCATTTCTTTCACGAGAAGAGGATGTGGTCGGAGCGGTACTTACTTACGTGCGGATTGTTTCTAACGAGGTGCCTAATTCCTGGAAGGGTCTCTCCTGATGGTACAAAAGAGAATTGATAAAGCTACCAAGCCTTTCACGATGAATTCTATCAGAGATCGGTGGTGTCGCAGCAGCATATCAAGGTTTGGGCCGAGTTTAGAAGATGTGGAAGCGTGCATCAAAGTGTCAATGAAGGGTTGCGCAATTCAGACAGACAGAAAGAAGCAAAGTGGCTAAAATAGATGGAAGGATCTTTGAATTATATGTTCGACAAGTATATCGATATCGTAACAAGAAGATGTAGACATTACAGCTAGCATGACTTCTTCTATTCTTTCTTCTTCTATTTTCTATGTTCCCGGATGAAATTGTAAAACTTCTAAGTTATTGGTTTTACAACCATTACTTGAAGTCATGTGGAACCATTCTATTAGTTAAGTGATACATGTGTCACTTAAGAAGAAGTTAGTTGAGGATGATTGCCAAATGTCATCTTTACTTGTTGTTCATGCTTTAGTTTAGTTTGAGTTTTCCATTTGTACTTTCCCTCCTACATTCTATAAGTAGGAGAAGAACCTCCGGTTAATGATCATCGATCGAATTTGAAGCAAGCAATCTTGTGTTCTAGACTTTGTGCAAAACCCCTGAGAGCAACTTGGAGCAAAGGAATACAAAGGAGTAGGTTTCCGGAGAACTTTGTGTCACGGTGTACTGTGTTTCTTGCTTTTAAATCTTTAGATCTCTTAAGTAAACTTTGTGTTATTTTAGATCTAGATTTAGAGCCGCCTTTGTTTTATAATTCGTGTGTTATATCTATTAAGTTTCTTCTATGTGCATGCAATTAGCTCTCGCTATCTACTAATCGGGATGCACATCTTCCCCATTTCTTCTCTCGTAATTCCTTTACTTCCTTCTTATACAACTTTCCTTTCTTAAACGATTGCTTACTTGCTGCAAAACTTCTTAGTTATGGTTCATGAACTAAGTGGTTAAAGTAAAACCCCGATAGATAATAACACATTTTTATTGACAAATAACGGGAGCCTCATAAATTTTATCTCACGATTTTGCCTAGGTTTGATGCTATGTAGAAAATCTAGCCAACATGTCGGGTAAGAGGGTTCATTCATATTTGGTAAGAGGGTTCATTCATATTTGGTGTTATTTGGGACAAAATTTTAGGCATGGTATGGCTGTTATATTTACATACCAGCTCTCATGAGTTATGATTCGAGTCAAATTTTGAAAAATTGGTTTGGGGCAGCTTGGAAGCATCTTTTGGAGGCCAAGGTAATCATCATGACAACTGTTATATCTTTGTTTTATATGTTGTCTGCATTAATTCCAACTCTCTACCCATTCTTTTGACAATGAAGGAGGAGTACCCAGCCATGAGGATGAAGGGTTTGCAGTCTATTATCATTGATGATGTGTTTCCAACTGTTATAAGAAAGATCCCAGCCCCTATCATTCTGATTTTAGGGAACAAAATACATGATTACAGTTGTGTTTGGGACAGCAGGAGGGAAATTGGGAACACCCAATGTGTGGATGGCAATTATGAGGCCTTGGCAAGCAAAGAAGAAGGGCTGGTCATCATAGCCACAAAGCAAGAAGGGATGAAGAAGGGGACACTTTTTCTTTAATGAGTTTGCTTCATGTGCAGGTACATCAAAGGAGGAGCAGCTGAGATTTATTTGGGATCCAAGAACTTGCAATTGCTTGGGGACAAGCAATTTCGAGAGGGAGGACTGTCATGTCCCTTTTTCAAGATAAATTCCAATTGAAGACCTTGGCCCATTTCCCTTCCTCATGGGTCCAAGTGAACAAGCTAGAGGAAGCTAGCAATGTCATCATGTGCTTCATTTCATGTTCATTTCTTAATTGGCATTGTAATTGTTGGTGAGCCTAGCGCTAACCATAAATTAGAAATAAAAAGGTATTGGTGAACATGTACTTTTCTTAAGAGGTCAGCCATCATTTACATTATAAACCCCTATGGTTATAAAAGGGAGGTCGCTTGGCCATTAGATTATTATGTTATGTGGATTTCTCATTTTCGGTAAAGGATTGCTTGTTAAGCATCTTTTCCTCTCTCTCAAGGACGAAAACCCTTGATTGAGGCACTCCCAAGGACGAAAACCCTTGTGGAGAAGTGGTGTGGACGAAACCCCACACTACCCTTTTGGTGGATATCTTTCTATTGCTGGTTATAACAGATTTTTTCCTAAGCGACTTGCTTAGAGGTGTGTTTTCAAGGATATTGCTAGTTTCTATGTGATCTCTTTGCATGGTTGAGCTCCCTATGATTTATAAAGGTGAAATCTTCCATTTTATCAATTGTTTGGTGCAAATTATATTTAATTTCAAGAGGGGCGACCTATATTGAAGTGATGTTTTGGTATGTGTGGTGACATTTTGGCAAATCTGAAATTATCATCTTATTCTCTATATTTCATAAGGCCAATATCTCAAGTTTCATGATTTTTGGTGCTTTCTAAGTTGAGTTATGAATTTTTAAAAATAACACTGCAGACAAGGGTTTCATGAAATTCGTATCTTCATATCTAGGGCATTAAAAATCAGATTTCTTGCACTACATGATTGTTGAGGTTATATCATAATTTTAAAAATTCAAGTGAGTGAAAGCTCAAAAGTGGAGTTGAATTCCATAAACAAGTTGTTGCCCTAGGATATTGGAAAAATCAGATTATTGTCAGTTGGCTGGTCTTAAAAATCAGACTTGGTTATTTGGTGTTTAAGCTAATTTCCTTAATTTTCAGTTTTATCCCCAAAAGGGATATTACAGATTCGTATCTTCTCTCCTCTTCCATTTTCATACAACTGCCATACTCTAGTGTTGGCTGAAGCGTAAAACATTGTAAGCTTGTTTTCGATTAATGAACGCAAATTGAGCATATGCTAGTTTGTGTAGTTTAAGAAAACATCTTATCTCAATTCATGCATAATTCATTAGATATTCCTAAGCATTGCAATGCGTGCAATGTTGTTACGTGATCTTGAGCTAAGCGCATTATATTTAGTGGATTTGGTTGAATTGGATAGACATCATTTCAATCATTCTTGTAGTTTCATAAATTGTGAAGGATGAACCTAGGTTGTTTTTATACATGTAAAGAATAATATCCACTCTCCCTCAGACTCTTACCCAAGGTTTGTGAGGATTTGAGTTGTGCTAGGTTCTTTAAGCCTTGGTTTCCTTCAAAATAATTTGACTGTGTTTGTTTTGAATCATTTCAAGTTAGGATAAAAGTCCGATTCTCGTTTTTCCCTACTCTTCTAATGATGCAAACTCACCTTGTGAATAATTAATGTGAATACCCATCTTGTATAGTCTTCCACTTAGATAAGAACCATAGATAATATTTAGAGTGTGCCTTAAGTCAAATTAGATAAACCCGAAGGATGGAAAAGATTCTTGTTGGTTATCCACTTTGGATGATTAACCCCTTTGTAGGTTATAAAGGCCACACGGGTCTCCTCGACTTATATGTCATGAGTATTCTGTATATTGAATCCTCATTTCCAGTAAGGATTCACAAACGATTGAGATTAAATTCTTGTGTCTTGTTGGAGCCTATGTAAGAAACTTGCATCAACAGAAACATGCAAGCAAACATCACTTGAGACAACAAGAGGACTCTCGACACATGGAAACTTGACACAACTGGTCCCAACATGATAGCACTTGACAAGATGATGACATAACTGACAAATAAGATGGATTTTGGATAAACATTTCTTTCACAAAACAAATTGAGGAAAGTTCTAAGATCAACAAAGGATCAATTGAATCCTAACCAAAAAGTGGGGTTTATTGGATTGATTTTTTGTGTGGTGTTCCTTACACCGAGGAAACATGAAAGTCAATGTAGATGAGGATTGAGGAATATGTTGTCATTCACCTTTCGAGAAAAGAAAAAACGGTGTTAACAAAACACACCTTCAAAATGAATTAAGCCATTCACATCGAGGATGCCAAGGTATTAGGTGGAGAGCTAATATTTTAAAGAGATGTTGTGAAGATTAGTAAGCAATTACATAATTCAAATTGAGAGGTAGATTAATGTTTAAGACACTCATCGAGGACCATTATCGACGAACTAAGGAGACACAAAACTTTAGGATAGGGTTTTTAATGTTTGGCATAAGAGTCGTTACACTTATAATTTAATTGTAATAAGTAGTTGGGCCTTTATTAATTTCCTAAAGGGATATAATTTGAATTTTTACCATTACTCTAGGATACGAGCATCCAATGTTGGGCATAATAGTGGTTGTAACTTTTATTAATTGCAGCAACTATTTTGTATTTGTTTATTTTCGTAAAGTGACCCTATTAGGCATCTTGTACCTCACTAAGTTATTTATATAAGAAGCTCCTATGTGTGATTGATGCATATGATTTCTTCATCCTAATGATGTATTACTTGATGTAATCCGAAACTTTAATGGTTAAAAAGCTCCACACAATTTTATACAAAAACCGTTATATTCGATGTTATGGACTGCAAAAGTCTCAGTTCTTTAATTTTGACATAACTGATACCAGTAAAGAAGCACATAATAAGCACACAATCAATCATGAAGCATGGAGTATGTAGTAAACATGTAAACTATTAGTGAGAAAAATCAATACACATGATATAATCGACAATCAGAATTCATGGAATAATGAGTAATCAAGAAGCATGGAGCAAATAATCTGAATACACATAGGAAAACAATGTTATGATCAAGTGAAACACAATATACCATCTATAAACATATGAGCAAGGGAAAAACATTTATAAACAATCTAAGTAGCACTAGAAAGATATAACCCGAAAATCGTGCAAGATGCCCCTAGAGTAGGCATACTCCCAATGTGGATTAATAGCTCACAGGTATCAGCTAATGTAAAGTTGTAAAGCATGTGTGTATCCATGATAATGTCTAGCCTAATGTCTTTTGTCTAAATTCATTATGTCATCAAAAGCATGTGCATAACAAATAAGATATGTAAATGCAAAGAGCATGATAAGTAACATCACCTGAATCTATGTACCAATAAAGCAAGTCACAAGTAGGTCTTGGTTTTTGATTTTTTGGAATATTTGAATGTTTTGCATTATTAGAATATTTGAATATTTTTGTATTTTTATAATATTGTAACAAGCGTTAAGGGAAAAAAATGCAACAAGAAGTGGGAGGGTCCCGAATAATCCATAATGTCTGTCAAAGCAAATTGTGCATAAAGGTGTAATAACAAAGTAGTCTTAGTAGAGCGAGGTTAAGTGATATATCCCCAATGTGAATGCAAGTATGAATAGAAAAGTGACGTCTTGAAGGAATATGTGCAAAGACTAGTAGTAGGCGCATGCCTCCAATGGGAAAGAGTTGGTGTATATGTAGATGTTCATAAGATGTGTAGGCATAAGAAAGATATGATCATATAAGCTCAAAGTGTGTCATGTCAAAAATAAGTGTAAATAGTTAATGATATGCTGCAACAAGATGTAACATGATTCAAAGTCTGCATAATAAGGTTAAACTACTATAATATTAAAAAATGTGTATGCATGTGTTCTCATATGATAGCTAGTGTGAACGTCTGGAATGGGATAAACAATTAGGTGGGAAGGGGCCAATGGAACATAGCTATCAAATCAAAGTCAAAGTCTAGAATAATGCTCAATGTGAAGGAAAACATACATATCAATGTCAAAATAGAAGAATGGAGAAGTAGTGCTCAACTCAAGGGAGAGTGAACAAGCAACAAGCAATTGAGAAGCTGTGTACAGTAATCTGTGTAGTCTAGTTGGCGTAAGAGGTAGGTTATGAATGCTAATTTGTGATCTCATCAATGGGATGTTCATGTAACGGTCTTGTATCGATCAATGCATATTCCTCACTTTGAGAGTGAGGAGTAGGAGTCGTAGATGTATTGTTGTCGAAATTTGATAGATGGTCTTGTATCGATCAATGCATATTTCTCACTCTCAAAGTGAGGAGTAGGAGTGTAGATGTATTATTGTCGGAATTTGATAGATAGTCTTGTGCCATATGGTAACTTGAATCATTTGTGCTAATGGTATGCTTGTGTATATGTCACAGGGATTGAGTAGTCATAGTAACATGTGGTCTTCGTTGTGTAGTGGGAAAATGCATTGGTGTTGTTTATAGAACTTGCTCACAAGGTCGTTGTAAGACCATAGTAGGGTGTGATAGAGTAGGCACTACAGGCTGACTGCGCACTGTAAGCTGAATTTTAAAGGCAATGATTTGTCTTTGAAACTATCTGCGACTTGGTTGTAAAAGGGTGTAGTGGTGCCCAAAAATAAATCGATTTTCTTTGAGTTTTTCCTTGAAGTTGTCACGGGATGACTTTGTTAGAGATTCTATATTGTTGACCAAGTATCATATAGATGTTGGATATTCGTTAGCTTTATATTATGTGATTTATGTTGCTTCTTGTTGATGATCCATATTAACATGTGGACTTCATTGTGGAGTGGGAAAATGCATTGGTGTTGTTTATAGAACATGCTCACAAGGTCATTGTAAGACCATAGTAGGGCGTGATAGAGTAGGCATTGCAGGCTGACTGGGCACTGTAAGCTGATTTTTAAAGGCAATGTTTTGTCTTTGAAACTATCTCCGAGCTGGTTGTAAAGGGTGTAGTGGTGCCCAAAAATAAATTTATTTTCTTGAGTTTTTCCTTGGAGTTGTCACGAAGATGACTTTGGTAGAGATTCTATATTGTTGACCAAGTACCGTATCGATGTTGGATATTCGTTAGCTTTACATTATGTGATTTATGTTGCTTCTTGTTGTTGATCCATATTGGATTTGACAAAGTTTTGCTTCAACATAGTATTCATTGTAGAGTATTTGTGTATTGTATGAACATTATAACTGCCCGTAACTTGGGTTGTATCATCATTATAGCGTGGATCGTAATCAATTTGCATAGTATGTGCTGGATCCTAGGTTGGTCACCATTGAAAGAGGTATTGGGTGAAGAGACTGCAAGAGTTGAATTTGTTCTCCCACTAGTACCTTCTTTGTCTATATGGAGATATCGTTATGGTTATTGTTTGAATCTTTGGGAATTATCTTAGGGAATGCAGCGAATGGATGTTGCTTTGGGCGATGCTAAATAATTTATCAATACCAAATGTGTTTGAGTCATCACGATATTCTCCTGGGGCAAAATTAAGCTTGGTTAAATAGGTATTGATATCATAAGAATGTATTCATCATTGCCACTATCAACTCTCTTTGTTTTAGTAGTTTTCTTGTTATGTTTGAGTACACTGGTAGCAGTCATATTATGGTGATCATTATTTTTCTCATCATTTGTTGTATTTCTCACTTCAATTTTTATGGCCTTTGTTGTTCTACTCATGATTTGCTTTGGCGGCTCAATGGATGGCTTTGGGAGGTTAGTTTGTGGATTAAAATTTTCTGAAGGCTCAACTCTTGTGCATTATCCATATGGGCTATTCATTATTATTTGTAAGATGTGTAAACATATTCTTCATGAGCGTATTTAACACATCTATGTAAGGTAGATGGAGTTGTTTCCATAGCAAGAATCCATGGTCTGGCAAGTAGAAGTTTGTAGTTCAAATAATTAGGCATTAGTTATCAATACTATAGTTACTAGAGTACACCTGTATAATGCACAGTGATGAATGTGCAGGGTTTGCTTTTTTTCCAAAACTTTTGGGATCCAGATCTGTATGTAGCAGTGTGGTCCTGCAATATGGGAAGTGTTATTTTGGGCCAACTAGGATGACTTACGACACTCTTCCCTTGGTGTTGGGACACCCAATTCCCACTACATTATCAAGCATTTGTTGGGGATTGATCCACCCTATCTCTCCCGAGAATGCCAAGTCAAATCTATACATCTCCAAATACACCGTTTATATCTATTACACCCCTAGATGCTTATAGCATGCTACTCCCTATCTCCGTGTGGGTCACACTGGTGGCCAAAGTTGTTCGCCATGCTTTGGTTACTTTATCGACACACCTAACAACCTACTATGCTTCAACACTATTAGGTACACTCTTCTTCTCCTTTAAAATTAGTAAATTTTATTCACTAGCATAAAGGGGGCAAATGTAGATACTAAAATCTGTACAAAATCATTATTCCATCATGCTTTTGATAAATTCTATGTATGTGGGTCTTGAATAATGAAACTAAGTCTTAGTGGCACAAATCCTTGTTTTACTTTTACATCGCTTGATTTATCCTCTGATTTGTGACTTACTTGATGCTTCTTTATGTTTTTATGTTGTGTCATAGAGATCTTTGGCCTTTGCAATTGTTTGTTTTACTTTTGGTGACTTTGGCCCAAGACCATACAAATTGGTCATGATCGACCGAGATGTATGGTCTTGACCCTTTTGAGTTTTGGGTCCTTTTTGCCCATTGGGTCTCTTTGTTACTATTTTCTCTTTCACATCTTATGTTTTTGGTTGGCTTTGCACGCCACTAAGATTCAAATTTCAAAGTGATAGACTCTTATATATACAAGTTCACCTTAAGCATTTATTATCTAGCAAACACCTATCTAAGTACCAAATACTGAGATAAGAAAGAGAGTACTATCTTCATACTGCATATCACAACACAAGAGGGCATAAATTTGTTTTGCACATTTGCATACAAGGGTTTTTATGGGAGAAAAGTAGCATAGCCTGTTATTGGTGTGGAAGCACAAGGGCAAAGCTAGGTCAAGGGTTAGATTGCATACACACTTGCACAATGCACTAGGAGAACTACATCGAGTCTGGAATGTAGTGCAATACTCAGTGACTAACAAATGAGGTGACTGTTGAGGTCAGCCAGATTCAAGCATTTGCATATGTTATTTTCAATCTAATGAGTGCTTGAGGTTCTTGCAGGAAGCTAGGTTTGTTTTACAGGTATAGGTGCGAAAACTAGGGTTACAGGCAAATATGAAGATACCAATGTGCGACATAGGAAGTGACACAGAAAAAATCAGAAATCTGCCACTTACTTGTCCAAGATAGTAGAATAGGGTCAGTTTGTGGAATCTGGTCTTGACCTTTAGTACGGTCCTGCTCTTGCATGGTGTGAACAAGAAACAATTGGTCTATGCACATTCAGCATTCTTCATACTTTCCAGATCTAGAAACAACATGGCTAGAGATCAATCTGAATTAGCTAAGTCACCTCCCAAATCCTAGTAGTCTTCCTAATTGCTTTATTAGTTTGACTTGCTTGCAAATAGCTTAGTTTCCATTGTATATCTGTAATGATTGTATTATTCTTTTCTTTGTAACATATAATATTTAATCTTAATTGAATTAATTAGATTAATCTCTTGTAATTAAGGGTTGATATAATAAGAAACACAAGGATTCCCAAAGCAAAAATCAATCTTCAAAGCTGTGTTTGAAGAAGACCTTTCCCTATAGGAAGCCACCAAAGAACAATGGAAAGTGGTGCAACATCCACAAGAGCAAGAGTTACTCATGTTGTGGCAATCAAATGCTTTTGGCTGAGGTGCAGATTTAAACCTACCACCAACACCAACATCAGAACTGAGACAACCACCCATGATGGAGTAAGGGAAGCACATGATGGAAGGTAGAGTGATTTTTCCACTCACTAATGTGAGTGAAACCCTAGTAGTCTAGGCTTTCAACAAATGGCTGACAGTTTTCCTTGCCGCTCTTCTCATTTTTCCTTTAGGTTACTGTACAATTTTGTGTTTTTGCATTATCACCTTGATCTGATTTTTCTGATCAAACGTACCTTCTTGCATTGTGGTCCAATATTCCTTCTCTCCCGATTTATCTATTGCTACTATGAAATAATATGGTTTTAAGTAAACTTAATAAGATTTTCTATTTTCTCAAGGCTATCTCTAATGTGTACTTGTCCCCTGTTTTTCAGGAAATTTTCAAGATAGGGAGAAAATGCGTATTGAAAAAGCTGTGCGTCTCCGTTATGGCCGCTTCTTTTACCGCTTTCCCAATGGAGAGTCTGCTGCAGATGTGTATGACCGAATAACCGGTACTATCACTAAATATGAATGACATCTTTTCCTCAGCGCCATTACACATATGCTTGTTAAATGAGTGGTTAACCATAAAACATAATATAGTTGGGGAGCAACAGAGTCTAACTCCAAACTAACTTTGGCTAAGGTTGAAGAAGGCTGCAGGATTGACACGTACCTTTCATTCTTATAATTTCTTAGGTTGTTCCTTACGTATTTGCAAGAAAATTCTTAGAAATAATTGATTTTGTGGAGCTTGTTAGTTTAAATCCATTACTGTGCACGATTGTCTTAAAGTTATATTTATTTGCAGGATTTAGAGAGACACTTAGAGCAGATATTGACATTGGCCGTTTTCAACCCCCTGGAGCAAGGTCAAAATTTATGAACTTGGTTCTGGTATCTCATGGGCTCACTTTACGCGTCTTTCTTATGAGGTGGTACAAGTGGACTGTTGAACAATTTGAGGGCCTTTACAATTTTGGAAATGCTGGCATGCTTGTGATGCAGACTGGTTCAGGTGGAAGGTACTAATGATTTCTTTTTACAGTAATAGTCACTGGTTTGAGTGATATTTTAAGATCAATTGCTTCTGAACTAGATAAAAACATTGAATTTGCAATATCTGCTTTAAAAGAAGCGAATTCAATAATTTTTCAGCATTATAGTGGTAATAGATTTAACTTATCGCAAAGTTGATATAGAACTCTGCACTATTGTAAGCATCCCACTTAAGGATGCATTTCAGTTTATAACAAACTTTAGTTATCTTAGATGTGTAGTTTATAAAGTGTTCAAGCTGCATAATAAATGAACTGAATGAGAAGTGATAGAGTCGAACAACACTAGTATGAGATCGGTTTATAAATAGTTATGATTCGTAAAGGAACTTATTTCAATCACATTTGACAAATGTCATTCTATGTTACAAAAAAATCTAAGCGGCTGATTTGTTGAAACTTGCATATGAGCAAAAAGATTTTTTTGAAGAGAACATGGATTTTGGCAAAATAATACTACATGGAACTAGTGTGGGCAATAGGAGCTTGCTCACCTCAAAATGTACAATGCAAAATTTTATAATTCCATGATTAACAGAATTATACAAATCAAATATGAGGTAAACACTTAAAACTACTTATTATATCAGCATTTGAAACATAATCCGGCAGTATGCCATGCCATAACCCAATTACACCCCCAACTTTTAGAACTTTTCAAGCACACACAGTCTTTAAAAGACCGTTTAAATAAGTTGTGTCTACCATTCAACCTTAGAGGAAATTAGAACATTCTTTAAATAAGCGGTATCTACTTGTATAGTCCGAGTGAGAATATTCTTGCTTATTTAATAGTTGTTTAATTCTTGGATTACCCATCTCCTAATAATCGGGGGTCACTTTTTAGACAACATCAATCTTGGTGGATCTGGCACTATAATTGACTCATGCTATAATGTTAGTATGCTGCACCACCAAATTAAGGAACTTTTCAAGCACACATGGTCATTCAAAAATTGTTTAAATAAGTTGTATCTACTATTCAACCTCGAGAGGAAAATAAAATATTGTTTAAATAAGTTGTATCTACTTGTATTGTTAGATTGAAAATATTTTTGTTTATTTAATAGTTGTTTAATTCTTGGATTACCCATTTCCTAATATTTGGGGGTTCATGTTTTAGACTGTTAAAATATAGAGCTATAGAGCATTATATAGAATGTAATGTGGTTCCTAGCAGTTGAAGAGGTTGTAACCAAACAACCAAATGTAACTAAATGTAACTACCTCTTCCTATAATAAATAAACCTCTGCTGTGTCATTTCAGCAGTGCAGTTTGCCTTCTCTGAGTTCTTTCTTCTCTTTGCATATTCTAACATTGGTATCAGAGCGTCCAAGGTTGCAGTTCGAGGAAGCCTTCAAGAGGCACGAACAAAAATTCGAGGAAGCCCTAAAAGGCACGAATTTGGTAAAACGTGGGGTATTTGGAGAAAAATACCAGACGCTAGGGCAGAGAAGGAAGAAATTCCTCCATTCGTGGGCAGCAAACTATTTGCAGAGAAAAACGAAGGCATTCGTGGCAGATCCAGTCGCTAGAAGACAAAGAAAATGTGGCTACTGCAAATACCCAGTCGTGAATCGAGTCGCAAATCGTGTGAAGGAGAAATCGTGGAGGGCAGTTCGTGAGGCAAAGTCTGAGCAGTAGATTGTTGCAGAAGACAAAACAAGAGCACAAAAATCGTGCAAATCCACAATCGAATGCGTTGAGTCGTTGGAGCAGAAAAAGTTCGAGGGCATCATATTTGTTTTATTTCATCTACAAAGGTATTCTCACATTAATAATATTTATTAATGCAAATATGGTTCGAGGGCATTTTGAAGGTGCTTTAATTTAATATTACTTGGTGGAATAAGTAATAATTGTTTTATAAAGGGGCACACTTTTTATTAAGTTGGCAAATACTTTATATTTGCTGGAATAAAGTTATATTGTTTTTTTGGTGAGGGGCCAAAAATATATTTGTTGGAAAAAGTAATATTTTATTAAGTGTGGGGCAAAATTTTATTTTATTATTTCCGTTACTTTGGAATAATAAAATGGCAAATATTTCACACTTGACTTTGTCGGAGACACAAAAATTAACGGGCACTAATTTCAATGTTTGGAGTCATAAGATTTTAACGGTTGTGGAGTTTCGTGATTGTGATAAAATAATCAAGGGTGATGAAAGTCAACCAGCGACGAACTTCGAGGATTATGACAAATGTCATAAGGAAGTGTTATTGCTTCTCAAATTATCGGTGTCAGATGATATGATACCGGAAGTGCGGAATGCCATCAGAATAAACATGTTGTGGACCAATCTAAAGGATAAATATCAGACGTCAGAAAAGAGTCGGGTTTTATACCTGAAGAATATGCTCTTTTCCGTAAAGTTACAAGAAGGTGGATCACTGTTTGAGCACCTACTTCGGATGAAAGACCTCCGAGACCAGTTATCTTCCATCAACAAAAAGGTGGACGACGATGATATGGTGGCTTTGGTTTTGAACAACTTACCTTCTTCGTATGAGTCATTTGTGGAGGCACTCCATTTAATGGCTGAAAGTCAAACACTCACGTTTGACAAGGTGAGTTCCTACCTATTGCAAAAGGAGCGGAGACAACTTCAGGCATAATCTAATTGTGACCATTCAGAGAGTGCTCTTGTCACTCAGTCAAAGGGAAAGTGGAAACGTCAATCTGGTGAGTCTTCCACTCGGTATCAGGTCACATGCTATTACTGTCACAAGGTTGGGCACCTCAAGAAGGATTGCCGGAAGCGGAAGTATGATCTTTCGCAGCAGAACAAAAAGCCATGTGATGAGGAACATGTGGCAGCAGTTGCAGAAGAATGGGATTCGGATGACGGGCATGCTCTTTATTGTCTTACGACATCATGCTCGAATGACAGTGGTACCGATTTGTTGGATCATTGACTCTGGTGTCTCGCACACTTTTCATGTCATAGGGACTGGTATGTTTCATTTACTGCAAATATATGTTTTGAATCAGTAGTACTAGCTGATGGAGAATCACTTACAGTAGAAGGGATAGGAGATATATGCATTGTATTGAATAATGCTCATAAATTGTTGGTACAAAATGTTAGATATGTACCTTCTTTACAAAAGAATCTTCTATCTATTCATCAATTGACTGAAAATCCCAATATTTCTATGGATTTCGTGGAAAGAAGTGTGTTGTCTTTGATGTGAAACAGAGACGGATAATTGCCCTTGGTATTGGGGAAGGTGGTCAGTATCGGCTTGTTGATCCGGCTGCGATCAACATGAATGCACGTGTGGAGGACAACTCCACCATTCAGGATGTGTAGGAGGTTGCAATGCCTTGGGAGGAAGTCATTCCTCACAAATCATGTTGACTTGGATACAGTCAACCTACATGCACCTATTGTGGAGGGAGTATCCACTGTACCAAGTGTACAGGAGGCGGACATGCCTTGGGAGGATGGATTTGAATTGAATAATGCTCATAAATTGTTGGTACGGAGAATGTTAGATATGTACCTTCTTTACAAAATAATCTTCATCTATTTGTCAATTGATTTGAAAATCCCAATATTTATGTGGAAAGAAGTTTGTTTTCTTTGATGTGAAACAGAGACGGATAATTGCCCTTGATATTGGGGAAGGTGGTCAAGATATCGACTTGTTGATCCGGCTGCGATCAACATGAATTCACGTGTGGAGGACAAATCCACCATTCGGGATGTGCGGGAAGTTTGACAAAATGCCTTGGGAGGAAGTCATTCCTCACAAATCTGTTGACTTGGATACAGTCAACCTACATGCACCTATTGTGGAGGGAGTATCCACTATACCGGGTGTACGGGAGGCGGACATGCCTTGGGAGGATGGATTTCCTCATTCTGAAGAACAATTTGTTGTGGATGGAGACTCCACTATTCCAAATGCATTGACGATGCATGGTGAGATGGCATTCCCAACCACTCAATCAGAGGTCCTTGCTCGAAGGACAGTAAAGCATGAACAGTTTGCTCATTGTGTTGTGAAGGATCTTTCCCAACAGAGGGGATAGATGAGCAAATAGATGAGGAGGTGATCCTCACTCCTACCACCTGTCGAGACAGAGACCATTCTTGAGACGGAAATGGTTATTTCTCCTACTATGCAGAGTTGGTTCTAACTCCTCTTCGCACAGATGGTCACATTTCTCTTATTGAGAAATTTGGATGAGCACTACACGGTGTTGCAAGGACGTGATCGAGGTGACTACGATTGTAGGATAATTGAGTCTTTGTACAGACTCCATCAAAGGCTACACAAGCTTGGAATAGATTTTTCAATCCACATCTTCAAGGTTCTGATTTCAACACTCTGGAGATGGGGCTGACACTCTCAGCCATTGGTGATTCATCATTGGTCAATGAATCACGTAACAAAGAACCAGTGGACCACTTGTCATATCTTTTGTTCATGGGACCAAATTTTTGTTTTGCGGTTCTTCTTCATTCGACAACCGCAACACAATCATGGACTGATGATTTTGAAGTACAACCTATGGCACAGTTTGTAGATGTAATGACTAAACATATGGGCTTTAGGAAATTTGTAAAATTTCGGGATAAACTTGGTATTGTTTCCGGTTTAGTCATTAAGAGGGGGTGTTAAAATATAGAGCTATAGAGCATTATATAGAATGTAATGCGGTTCCTAGCAGTTGAAGAGGTTGTAACCAAACAACCAAATGTAACTAAATGTAACTACCTCTTCCTATAATAAATAAACCTCTGCCTGTGTCATTTCAGCAGTGCAGTTTGCCTTCTCTGAGTTCTTTCTTCTCTTTGCATATTCTAACATAGACAACATTTATCTAGGTGGATCCAGCACTATGATTGACTCATGGTATAATATCAGTACGCTGGGCTATGATTCAATTATGCCACCATATTTAGGAACTTTACAAGCACACATGGTCATAACATGAAGTACTAACTCTTGTTTATGCTGCACAAATTTGACAGTGTTAGCCCTTATCTGCACAATTGTCCCACAAGGCGAGTGGTTGTGTTGTCTTATAATGCGACAATCCTCCTTTCGTCTTCCAAACTTGTCTAATAATGTTTGAAGCAAAAGCCGACAAATGTCTAAGAAAGAAGATACTCAATCCTGAGATAAGTCATAGAATAAGAATTTCTTGGAACTAAACAAAACTCCAAGCCAGGAAAAGGACCCTCACATCTCTTAGAATAAGAACAAACTTGCTAAGTATCAAAGTAAGCAATCTAAGATTGGTAAGTGATGCAATACTCACAATTCTGAAGGTCACTTAGTTGAAGAATTCCTAGAAAACATTGCTTGCATAGATGGAAATGTTGTGTCCTACCTCAACGGCACTAGATGAAGGTAAATAGATCATGCAACTCTGAGCCTGCTGCCATTGTAGCAACCACCAACATTGCCTCATCTTCTAATTCAGATCTAGAAGAAGCACAATGATTGTTGCATTCTCAAATGTGGGTCAATGGACAACCTATGACTTGATTATTGACAATGGGAGTTACAAGAATGTGATTTTTCTTGAAGCTGTTCGAAGATTGATTTTTCTGTTGACGCTATACCCACAATTTTACGCCATGGGTGATTCAACTTGGGTTTGGAAAAGTGTGTTGTTCATTAGTGTCTCGTAGTATACAATATCAAACATTTTCAAGTTGATGTCCTTTGTGATGTTGTACTCCTACAAGGATACAATGTTCTAACTGCGCAATCATATCTTTTTCAATTATTAAGAATTTTTTGCTCTTGATGGTGAGACCTAAACGTAAGAGAGACATCCTTGTAGTTTGTAATGTCCCCTTTTCTAAATTAAAGATGATTAATAATATTATTTAAGTTGGACTGGTCATTTCTAATCTTTGGGAAACTTAATGTTATTGTTATTAAAATAAAAAAGTACTTTCAGTCAGTATATGGTTGATTCCAGCCCCTATATTATTGTCATTGCTGAATTTTGCGAAGGGTTTACAGTATGACAGTTGTACCATTCTTTTTTCTGTTGTTTGCAACAGATCCAACCCCTTTTACACTTTTATGATATAGTGTCTGTTGGTGCCCGTAATTGTCATGTTAAATTTAGGCACCGTTTAGCTGGTTTTCTTCCGATCTTGGTCAGTTCCCTGTTCAATTTTGTTCTATTCTTGGATTTTGTAAGTTTTCATGGTCTTCCCCTTCAAATCCTTGTGTTTGCCCATGTTGTTTGTCGTCATTGAAGTGTTTATCCTTGCCCGGATCGTTCCTGGTTCAAGAATAATGAAGAAAATGGTGATTTCAGTTCTAAATTGATGTGGGGGTACTTTGTCATTTTTGCAAATTAACAAGTTTTATGCAAATGCAATATGCAGTACCCTCCCCGAGGCCCGTGAAAGAATATTCAAAGAATCTCAGAAATCGTTGAAGGAAGTGTACATTGCACTTTGCATCCTTTGTGTGTTTGCATTTGTGCAAAATGCAAATTTTATCCCGGTCCCAAGGATCAATCACAAGAAGACATGTGGCTGACAGTCGGGAGTGAGGGTGGTAAAGGCAAATTACATCTTGCATCGTGCATTTGTGCAAAGTACAAGATTGACTCCAAGACCCGACATGATACACTTGGTCAACATGACACGTGGCATCTCTAGGGGAGTTGTATTAAGGATTGCAATATGCATTTTGCATTAGTGTAAAGATGCAAATGCGATCGATCTCACCTAGCTGCCAAGACGACACGTGGCGCATGACCGCAAACAGAGAAAGAAATACAACTTGTATTTTTGGTAAGTTTGCGTGTATGCCCCTTGTAGTTTGATTCCGAGGCACGCCAAGTGTTGACTTGGGCCATAAACGAATGAGTTGTACACTACTTGGCAACATAAAGGTGGAAACACCAACAAGGAAGGGCCCACGTGGCATGTTCTTATAAGACAACGAGGTTTGCAACGAATAAAGAAAAAACTGCAAATTATGAAAAAGCTCTTGTGAATGCGATCTCTCGACATTAATGCGAAGATTCGAGGAGAATAAGTACTCGGAGTTCGACATTGAATAGCACTTTGCATTCGAGAGCTCAAAATTTTAAGTGTTGAAGAATCCCCAAGGAGATTTCAAGCAAGAGATGTGCTTGTGAGAACAAGGAAAAGATTGCGCTGGCTTTCAGAGAGAATTTGAACTAGTTTGCTGTCTTCAAGAAAGAACCAGAGCTAAATTTGAACGGGTAAGTGGATTAGTATTCTCATTCCCATGAGTTTTAAAGTATAGAGCTAGAGTTTTAGTTTTCAGGAGAGATAAGGGTTTTATGAGAATTTGTGGTAGCCATGAAGATCCTCCTAAATTCCTTGAAGACCTATTCCAATCTCAGTTCCCCTCTAGACAGAATCACGGATTCCGACCTTGCTAATGCCAACCTAGGGGAATTCAAACAAAGATTGTATGCCTTGGATAGAAGTGAACTCATGGCCCGCATGGCTAATAGAAATATTGACCTTGCTGCTGCTTTTCCCCCTGCCGCACAGTGCCCAAAGCTTGTATGGCTGCGTGCTTAGAATTATAACCTCGGAACAAGAGAACTTCGGGATGGAAGTGGAGCCTTAGTTCTTATCTTTCCGGGAGGAGGCTTTTGACAAAATGTTGGGCTTCCCACAAGTGCGGGAAGAAACTGCCATTACCATGGAGTCAACACAACAATACTGGGATGCACGGGTGGGAAGGTTAACTAAGTTTTGAATGATAATTGGCTGGTCAAACCCCGGGCTCCATCACTAGGTTGCCCAAGAAGTTAAATAGGAGTGAATTTAGAGAAGAAGTCGGGGATTTAATTACATTGTTGAGCAGATTGATGGGCATGGAATCCACCAACCTCTTCCATGAATGGATGTTCCAATTCATCCAGCTCATAATGGCAAACAAAACTCCTCTTCCTTGGGCTGAGCTAATAAGTGAACATATTCATGAGCAAATAGTGAGGGTTGCTCGAATTGCTAGGGGTGAAGTAGCTGGGATGACAAAATTCTAAATGTCTTCATACCTAGTTTATAGCATTGCTTTTCATGGAGTTTTCCCGGACTTACATGGGGAAGGAGATCTCCGTAACACCGGGGTTTATAATGTATTTCCTCAATTAGGCTTGGTGAATTATGTTGTACAATTCAGATGGATCTTTGATGTATTCTTTGCACTAGTAATGTGCCTTTTTCATCCTAACTAGGAGAATGAGAGATTTTCCCAAGGTCTTAAGAGCATTATCACTCAATATGAATGCTATTTCATCCAATTTCATCCAATTCCAAACTTTTTCTTACATTAGAGCCAATGGTTTTGAAGGGCACCTTTACATGCTTCTTAGGCATGTAGATGATAAATAGGCACTCTTTGGAATTAGTAAGGCAGTGATGAGTATGAGTGCACAAGATTATTGCCGATAAACATTTGACATCCCCTGTAAGTTTCTCATTTTCATCGGGAATTATACTTGCTAAAATATTCAAAGGGCAAAATTACTTGAGGCAGAAATGGGCAGATTCATGTTGGATAAGTTTGAAGCCAGGCCTCAATATGACATAAAATTGGATCATGCAAAACGTTGTGACAAATGTAATTGCAGATATGAGGAAGAGGTTAGACTAAGATAAGATAAGATAAGATAAATATATTAATGTCCAACAAGTGACCACAAAAGTAGGTCAAAGGGACTGTAGAAAACAACGAGCACCGATACAAGGCGGGAAAACCAAAGAGTTCCCGATAAAGAGGAAATACAAAAGCCAGAAGAGGTGGCCAACAGGAAGAAGAAATCACACACACCCAAAATGGGGGTGGAAAAACAAGAGAGAGGAAGAAAGGGGGAAGATGATCAAGGAGAAGAAAAGAGGAAAGCCCATCAGGGGATGGAAGATCCAACTCTCCTAACATCCAAGGCCGATTGGAAGAAGTTGAGGATAGAATGCCGACCAACCGAAGAGAGAGGCTGCCTATTATGCCGCTGTCTAGATACAATATTATCCCTCTGATGCCTGGTGGATCTCGTCTGTCTCCTGAGGCCAGGCCTAGTACGGGCATGTCTGTGATGACTTGAGGAACCATGGATGGTCTCCTGGGCTGAACCAACCTAGAGGAAGAAGCGGGGACAGTCTCACAAGGGCACTTAATGCCTCTCTCCACCAATAAAACTATGAAGTGATCTGCTGGGTAGAGTCTGGTCTAGGATGCGACTGAAGAGTGTGCTCACGAAGCTTCAAAGCCTCCTGTAAATATAAAGCCAAACACCTCTGATCCTCAAACTTGAAGAAGTCAAAAAGATCCTACGATCCTCCTAAATAAATAGTGAAATCTCCCTCTGATCTCGTAGTAAATGGGGCATCGAAAGATGAAGTGTGTTTCTGTCTCGGTCTCCTAGAGGCTACACAACTGGAAGATCCTGTCCGAACAGTCAAGGTGGTGATCTGTCTCACAACGGAGTCTATGAGAACCAACCTTGAATTGACCAAGGGGAATGCGAAGGGCATGCATCCAGTGTCGAAGGGTATACTGAGGGTGAATAATGAGACCGTCCCTCAACTCTAAAAAATGCTCAGCGTAAAAGGCCATCTTGGGATGTAAACCCCTTGAGGGTTTACCCAAGTGGTATGGATGAACTTCTGTAAATATCCTCTTTGATGATCCTGTTCATCTCCTGTTTCGTAGGCAGAAGGTGGCTTGGTGTGTCTAAGGAGTACCGAAAAGGTGGAAGATGGTCCATCTAAATACCAATTGCCCCCAAAAGTTCGGAGACCTCAACATACCAACCGCATACTGGCGAGGGGAGTCTGAAAGAGCAATAGCCTCGTAAGAACAAGATGCAAGTATGGATACCTCTCGCCCCTTAATAGTGTCCGCGAAACCACGACGCGCAAAAAAGAAAGAAACCAAATCAAATATGGTCTCTAGTCTGAAAGGATGGGCTCCAAACTCTGCCAAAATAATGTCTTTGGGGTACTCATTGCACTATTTGATGAAGCGAGAAAAGGAGAAGAGTTTGGATCCTCTCGATGGAAACCAGTCGGTACCCAACAAAGAGGGTCCCCAAGCAATAGAACCGTAGAGGACCGTGGGTCTGATGAGGGAGTTCATGAGGGACATTTTGGAGATGGCCTGGAAGTGATGGCGGAGGCAGTGTCTCTCAAGAACCAAGGACCCATAGCCCTTGTTGACTCGAGGTTGGAGAGCTGTCTCAAACTGAAACGAGGGCCAAAAACAAAATCCCCAAGTAGGTATAAGAGCTGGTGATAACAATCTTCTTGCCTTTGAAGAAGTGGAGATGCGAGGTCTTCAAACCATTGAAAACCATAACCTTGGTTTTACCAAGGTTAACCATCAACTGCCAAAGATCACAAAACAAGGGTAAGGCATCGAGTTGTCTTTGTAAGCCCTCCAGAGAAGAATCTAGGAGAACCTCATCATCTCGAAAAGAAGAATGGATATCAAGACCTGGTGCAGGAGGCACCCATCACTTTCTTGAATATGCTCATGGAGAAAAGACTCAAGCTTGTCAATGTAGATCCCAAACAGAGTTGGGGATAGGGGACACCCCTACTTTACCCCAATTGTACTCCTGATGAACTCTGACTCTCCTTGGGAGGTGCGGAGGCGGCCCAAAACATTCTTGTATAGACGCATGATGGCTGTGAGAAGGGTCTTGAAAATGCCAATGTCACGGAGCCGTTGAAAAAGTGCCACACGTGGCACCGAGTCAAAGGCTTTCCAAAAGTCCACAAAGCAATAGTAGACCTTCGACGAGCGATGATGTGCTTCCTCAATAATGGCTCGGAGAGTGAAGATATAGTCAGTAGTTTGGTGATCAGGCTGAAATCCAACTTGCCCCGACTCTAATGTTTCTCCGCTCTAGCTCCTCGGATAACTGCATATGTAACACTGTAGAATAAAGCTTAGAGAATGTATGACGTGTTGGTGCTCAAATTAGTCTCGCCCGTTTGTCATTGAATTTCCTCGGCCATGCGGCCTCTGTCATGTTTTCTGTCTCCCCGTGTTGGTGCTTGAAGACTATGTCCTCCATTTGGTTGTTGTTAGCATATGGATTTGCACGCATGCAAATGACATGCAACAGTGTTGGAACGAAGTCCCTCCTCAATGAAGGTGAGGTGCCTTTATTGAAAACCAAAATTGTATTTACATCTGTACATTCAAAATTGTATGTGGGGGGTTTGGAACATCAATGGAAAGAAAAGTGAAAGAAGAAGATGGAATAGAATGAAGGAAAGGAGTGGAATGGGATGAATCTGAAAGAAAATGCAAGAGTTAGGTAAACACAGAGCCTAAAATTGCATGAAGAGGAAAGATGAATGACCAACACGGAGTTTGAGTTAGCCAAACAAGAATGTGTAAGGGAAAACATATGAGCAAGTAGATAATCAGAGCTTGATCACTGTGAACTAGAACAACCGATTAATAATGTTGATAATAAGATCAAAGATAATATTTGCATGCAAGATTCAAACACCTAACATCTAATGAACATAAGAACATCAAATGTTACAAGAGACAATGAATGAGACACAAAGTTCGTATTCCATTAACTCCAAAATGTTTTTCACAAAAGAACACAAAGTTTCTTCTGAAACAAAGCTTGCACAAAAGTATTTTCTTCTCCTCTCTCAAAGTCACCCTTACAAATGAGCCCCTCACTTCCTTTTATAACCCAAAAGTTGGTTACAAAGTAGTTAGGGTTTTACATGCACATTAAATAGGGCACTTAAGTGACTTTGACTTTTTCAACCAACTTTTAAAAAGTGACTAAAAATAGAAACCACTTAAGTTAAAAAGTCATTTAAGGAAAAATACATAAATAAAAGAAATGGGTACATGTGGACCCACTTAAATGACTTGGATGCACACGTAGACATCCTAGTCAGCAATGTGCCACCTAGATCAAGACACCTAGGATCAATGCCTTATCCATTGGGTAAGAGTTCTTCTATCCCGATCGTACGGGAATGAACTCATTGATCGTGCTCTGTGATCCTCCAAATGACAAGTCTTGAGCTTGAAACTTTAGCAATTCATCCACCCCTCTGTCTGAGCAATATCCTGGTGTGAGAAAATTTGTCTTCATTTGTATTCACATTCACAATTCTCCACATGCTCCTAAGTACCTTTCCATGGTGAATTATTCATTTGTCGCGAGACCATAGTCGTTACGCCACCTTGGTTTATCAGAATCCAGCTTCTGGTCTTTCGCCATTGAGAAGATCTCCAAGAGCCAAAATTGCAATTCACCTCCAATGGTATTACAAAACATGGCTTTAACAAACACCCCATGAATAAATATAACCAGTTATTTGCACTATACATCTGATTTGATGAAGTCGAAAGCATTGTCTAGCTTTGCAAACACTTTCTACAAATTGAATAACCCGACTCTTCCATCTCACTGCATAACCTATCTTTTATTGGTTCACTTAACATCACCAATAATCACCAAAAATAACATTTTCCTTGTTTGAAATGATGGAAGCAGTTCTCATATTTCACAACAATCTCGGAAACAAACTCGGTTGCAGTGTGTCAGCATGCACACAATTGAAGGTTCTTGTCGAGTCAAATAGTTATTCCAAGAGACATTTTTATCAATCAATATGGCAATGCAAACTTCTCATTTATGTGACAGAGGAATGGTTATTTTACTCATGAACATCATTCAGGAATCTGAATCGAAAAATACCCTGTTACCTTCATCTCGTGGGTAATTGTTAGTGCGATCTATCTCCTCCACAAAAAGTATGAATCATTCTATGGTCTTCATACATAGAATTAAACCAAATTCAAATCATAGCATGGTCTTCATCCATAGGCTTAAACCAACATCTATAGGGATTGACCTTGCCACCATGATTACACTTAACTCTCGTCAATAATCGTTAAGTTTGTTGTAGTGTAATCAGAATTGTTTTTAGCTTTTCAGCTCAACTACTTTATATTCAAGCTTAACCCAACATTTCTGAAAAGAATGGTTTTACCACAATGCTCACGGTTCTTCCTCATCATATAACACTTGTAGTAAGAATGTTTTGGCTTTGCCATAATAAGCACAATTGTACCTTCCAAACGATGAGAAAATGCCATTACCAATAAAGACCTAATGCTGCCATGATGATGACTCGTTGAAGATGCTCATATAATTGCAAAGCAAATTGTGCTTCATGAATATTCTGATATGAAACAGATCCACCTCTATGAGATTCTCTTCCATGAGTTACATCGTAAAACAAGTAAGGTCTCAATAGAGAATCTTTGTAATAAATTTCATCAGGTCTCCTGGTAACACTCTCACTGTCAATCGATTTTGATAAAAATATCTTGAAGGAAAATCCGAATTTGAGGATGCATTCGATACTGAGCAGATAACAACATAGTTGGACGACCTACTTGTTGGAAGCGCTCAAAAAGGCTTCTACTATACTGCAACATGCCTGCTGCCTGGCTAATTACTGTTGCAGGCAGTTGCTGTGGATCCCCGACAAGAACACACCTTGCAGCACCCAATGAAAGTGGAGGTAACACGCCTACTTCACTAGCTTGTAGCTTCATCTATAACCACCATATCAAACCCATGGGCTAGGTGTTGGAATAACTTCCGGCCACTACTAGAAACAGTAGTGAACACAATCTCAGCCTCATTTGCAAAACTTGCCTCAAGATTTGATCGAGCTTCTTCCATGGAAGCGACTTTCCAAAATGAAAAGGCAAGACAACTCAACTAAAACTTTATCTTGTTCTTCTACTACAGCTGCAAGATTTTGCAACAACTGATCATGACTGTGGTCGCGTGCAACCAGAACATCAGGATCAACACCAACGGTTCCTTGGGATCGCCCTGCGGCAGCTGTCGCACTTAGCTCTCTCTGGAGGCCACTGATTTTCTGAGATAAGTTTACTTCTCTACCCTGTAGCTGCTGCATATAGCCAATTACTTCCTCACGGCACTTTCCTAGGAGAATTTCAGTTCTACGCTTCACTGATACTGCCTGTGCAGCACGATTTTGAGAATCCACACCCACCCTCACAACATCAGGGCGATAGACCTTCATTTCACCATCAATGAATCCACGATCCAGAACACGCTGTAGCAATTCATCTGTTGCAGCATTTGATGGAGCACAAACAAGCATTCGTGGTTTAGGGCAAAGTTTAGGAAGCATACGGAACAGTGTGCGATCCATACTCTGAAGAACATCATCGATTGATCCTGTGCCAATGGACCACGATCATACTTAGGCTCCACCTCCTTTTGGCTATTCGTAGTTACCTCTTAAAATATTCAATCCCTCTATTTATAGCAACCACCAGGGAGGAATAAAGATTTGTTTTCCAATAAAGATTTCTTTTGCCAGGTCTCAATTGGATGAGGAAACTGGTTTACAAGTAATCACTCATGGGCGCATTACTGTCTGATTGAAATTCTTCCGGTTGCTATTTGATTCAATTGGATAGAAGGCGGACTGGAGAAGACGTGCAAGGTGACAACTCATTATCGTTGGTGAGTGCAATCCAAATGCATAGTGCACAGGGCTAGCTGCATGCAAGTTCCCCATAGTGATCGCTCATTATTGTTGGCATGCACAAGACAAATAGATGGTGTACAAGCCTGTGTGCGAGCTCCCCATACTGATTCTGGAAGAGGTTGTGTAAGGTATTCCCATAGAGCTCTGTCCTAAAACTCGTCATTATGGT